>JAXRKN010000038.1:4800000-6063110 GCA_038502055.1 Tanytarsus gracilentus
TTATTTTCTTATTTTTAACAGTGAAGAGATAGAGAGGAAAATATTTTTTTTCTACTTTTTTTTGCCATTAAAGGGGGGGATGTCATGTGATTGATTGCGATCGATGATTAATTTGATTTCTTAACTCTATTTCTTGCCCTTGTTTTTCTCTTTTTAATATGGCTTTTCGGTGAATTTCATGCTTGACACATTGGCGGGAAGTTAGTTTCGTCAAACATTTGAACAGAGACGTCATTGGCCGAGTTGATGGCATTTGCAGTAGATGTTCCTTTCATAACTTCAGCAAAGCTCGTTCCAAAGTTCGCGACAGCTGGCAGTGTAGCGTCCGCAATCTTACTCTCAGTCATTGATGAATTAATTGATTCACCACCCGATGACTCAATGCCAGATAACTCAGTTATGTCATACAATGAACCCCTCAAGTCGTGGCATTTCAAGAGTTTGCATTCTCCGCCATTCGAATCGAGATTATAAATGTAAAGAAACCCATCCTCACATGCGACCATCAATCTCAGCTCTTTTTCCAATTTTGTCACCACGCACGTGTATCGAAGTCCAGGTTCAGTCAACTGAACATGCGCAAAAGCACGATCCTGATAAAGCATTGTGCTCATCGGAATAAATTCCATTGCCTTCGTAAAAGCTTTAATTATGCCCGATCGCTGATCTTCATGATTTTCCTCTTCATCGCCACTCTCGGTTAAAGCTAATTTATCCTGTCGCTTTTCGGCAGCGTCTCTAGCCTTCTGATCCACTCGAAAAATGTGGATTGTCTCGGTGTTGCTGCTGACAGAAACAAAATTTCCACAAATACTAAAATTGAGCGATACAATTTGTGCGTAACGCTTCATTCCGCGTCGGAATTCCATCACGCGTTGGCCATTTTTAGTGCAAAAAACACGAATGATCGTTCCCTTTTCGGAGGCTGTCACAAGGAGACCACCGGTGGACGAAAAGTTCAGAGCCGCAATGGAGCTACTGTGAGCCTCAATAATGGTTCTCTCTTGGAGATTACCTGCATCAAAAATCTGAATGTTGCCGGCATCTCTCGTACACGGATACGCCAAATGCGAGTTGAGACTTAACGAAATGAGACCCATAGGATTTTCAGGTAATTGTTTGATGGAATGAAGTAGACGCATATCACGAATGTTGTGAATATAAATGCTATCTTTGAGACAAACGACAAGACGCGAACGATTCATCACGACCGTCAAGATGTTTCTCGGGTATTTAAATTCGCAAATTTCAGTTCGTTTTTTAAAGTGATAGATCTAAAAAAATATTTAATTAATTTCATATCAATATTTAATTCATGAATGTCGTGATCGTGACTCAATCACGTGTACAGAAGAAAAATATAATGTAAAAAAAGTAAAACAAAGGTCTTTGTACTGTAAACTCTCGCATAGTCATCAAATTACTCACTTTCAGCTTGTTTTGCTCGCTCGAGATAACGACAGCAACCAGGCTGCTCGAGAAGAGCCGTTCAGCAATTTTCGTATCGACATTACTCTCGCTATTAAAGATCTCGTCAAACTTATTGACACCTTGAATTGAGAAGAGCTTGTACCCGCTATCATTCGCGACGGATAATGATCTGCAAAATATAATTAAATAAATAATTGATTGATGGTTTTTTTCTTCATATATAGCGATAAAGTTTTTAAAAAATGTCTACTAAAAATTATTTTTTAATAATCTGTAATATTTTCCCATGAAACAAATCCAAATAAATTATTTAAAATTTAATAAGAATTTCAGGATTTAAATTTAAAAAAGTTTGAGATTTTAAAGTAAATTTTTTAAACATCTCACTAAAAATTAATTAACATCCCATAACGAAATTTACGGATGCTCCCAAAGCCTTTTGTTTCGCGTATTTTTTTTTAAAAGCTGCTTGGCATTCGCTGAAACTTCAATAAAATTAAATTTTTCAATGTCGATGTCAGTGGCGTATATATTTTTTTTCATAACATAAGTCTATACACTTGAAAATTTAACGTCAAATGGGTTAATGACATTTTGCTGCAATTAGATTAGATATCAAATTTTTCGAAGTAAAAAATGAGTAATAGATAAGAAGAATTTTCAAGGTGAAATTAAAATCGAATGCACTCGTGAATGATTTTTTTAAAAAGCAGCTAAAAGAAGAAAAGCTAACTTCACAAATACATATTCAATATTCGTCAGCTGGCCTCATATACAGCTTGTTGATGCTTTATTATTATTATTTTTTTACAGTACATCGCGCGCCTTCTTCATGACGTCATGAGCCACAAAAAAATAAAATATTAAATTTAAAATATTTTTTGACGATGAAATTTTCCTAGAAATTGAGTAATTTTTAAAAACTAACAATTTGCTGTAATTTTTTCCAATTAAGCTTAGATCATATCTGAGCTTCATATTTCGCTTCTATAAAGCTCAGCTAAACAAGAAAGTCCTTGAGTTTAAAAATAAAGAGAAAACGTCAGGCGAGCACAGGCTGTGATTTTTTTTCGCATTGACACACGATTTCGTAATATGTTGTTTTTTCGCAATTAACATAAATATTTGAAAATTACTAGAGACACTGATAACTTATATGAAAATTTAATTATTCGATAAAAATGTAGGTCAAAGTGAAGAAAAAGAAGAAATGGCTGATAGTTTGCATTTACATGAAAAAAAATTGTGAATATTCCAGCAACAACAAGTTAATGATCATCAGTATTTCTTTGTTAAAAGCACCTCGCTCAGCCATATTTTTCCCCCCATATTAACACAATAGTATCGATTTAAAAATTAATTATTGTTCATCTACATACGTATAATCTTGATTAAAGTTTATTCTAAATTTTCCATTGCTCGACTTCTTATTGGCTACACAACTCTTTTTCATATCACTCATTTGGCTTAAATGCACTTCTTCTTAGCAAAAAAAATAAATGTAGGCTCGATATATTTTATTTATTTAAAAATATGTTTGTGAGTAAGATTTGATTTGATTGCACAAGTAGTCAGTCGCAACTGAAAATAAAAGTCGATTTTTCATTCTCCAGTTGTGAATTTGTCAGAGTAGGATCGAATATTTTTTTGCGCAGAATATTAATAAAACCCGTAATCATCTCTGTGTTGTTTGAGTGTGTTCGTAGAAGCATTATCCACTAACACTCATATAACACACTCAAACAGCTGAGAGAGTGATGTTGTTGATTGCAAGCAAAAATTTAATTTCAATTTGCAAAAGTTTGGAAGTGACATTTTTTCCTGGAATTAATTTTCAATATTTTTATTTAAAAAAATGTTCATTTTTATTAAGTGGATAAAGTGAATCATTAATTTTAAGTAGCATAACTTAGTGAACTTCGCAGTTGCATTGTTTGTAAACAAAAAAATTCTCTCTTAGTCACTCACACATGCACAGCTTGTGAACTTTCCAACATCAATATATAAGTTAACCGTTTCCACTTTATTTGAAGCATATAGCAAGCCCTGACTCTGCCTCTTTGCACATATAATCCTATAACAGGATAGGTAGTGCTGAATTTTCATCATATTCAACAACAAAAAGTAATTCTAGAATCATAGATATCTATTTCGACCTCTGCAGGTCTAATTCTTATTAAATTGCAGTGAAAATGTCTTCACGTTTGTTAGACTTAGCGAGAAAATTCAATGTGTTTTATTTAAATGGTAAATATTAATCAATATTCGTTTCATTTGGGTGAGAAGAAAAAATCTCGAAAGGGGCAAGAGAAAATTTTTGTTTTCACTCGACATTTTTTTCCGTTGCCTCTACATCAATTAATTTCTCAAGTGAAAATTTTCGCCTTGAATTCACTTTTTCAATCACGACACATGCTCATGGGTGTTGATCATTAGATCTTGTCGCATCGAATTGAATTCTGGAGATGAGCGAGAGCTTTTGGAAAAATGCCGACTAAAAATCGATTTTTTGCGCAATGTTGTGTTCCTTTTCATTTCTTTCTCCTCCTCACTCAATATCGTCACCATCATCCGCAAGTGGCCTGCCCGAAAAGAAAAAAATAAATACTACAAATGATTTTAATTTTCTTTTTCTTATGCCGCAATTATTTTTAGGTTTCGAACGAAACGTATGTAAACCTTTTGTCGTATGCGGACAGCAAGTTGGTCTAAGTATGTACACTTATAGAGATAAGTGCAATTTGTAATTTCCTTAATTTTATTTACTCTCAGTACGTCCCGATGTCCTCAACGAACTCCTCAAATATCCTGAAGTATTTTTTATTCGCGAAGTTCAAAAGATCGATGATAACATTGAGGTTGGTTTATGCTCAAAATTTCATTTTTTATCATCATTAAAAAATTTTTCTTACATAGACAATAGTGGAACTAAATCCCGCATATAGAGACTATTCGGAACGGACTGAAAAAGTCGACATCATTTTGCGCGATATGCGTAATCGTGGACTCTTTCCAGCTGCACTAAAGGGTGTGTATAACTTTTATTGCTTGATACGATTGGCCTTGAATAACGTTTCTTTATTTACCTTCTTATCATCCCGATTGCGTTCATCGACATTCATGATATTGTGTGCGATTATTTCAAAAGGATGGAGAGACGAAAATTATGAGGTGATGAACGTTAGTAATGTTAGCATGTTAAAGATGGATAGATCGGCAACATGTCTTTTTGGTATCAGGAATTTCGGCGTAGAAATTAACGGTTATATCAGGCATCCCCAGAAGGGCTTATGCATCTGGCTTCAACAACGTTCCAGTGAGATCAACTTTTTTATGTGACTGATTTGTTTCTAAAGAAAAACTTTTTTTAGGCACTAAGCAAACATGGCCGAACAAGTGGGATAACATGGTCAGTGGTGGATTATCAGTTGGTTATGGAATTAGAGAGACGGCGGTTAAGGAGGCGGCTGAAGAAGCGTCAATTCCGGAGAGCTTGGCTCATAAAATTGTGAGCATAATTTTCGAACGATTAAATACTTTGCTAATTTAAAAATAATTTAGGTTTCCGCTGGATGTGTTAGCTTTTTTTTCGAGAGTGAGAGAGGACTGTTTCCCAACACGGAGTTCGTTTACGATTTAGAGCTACCATTAGATTTTGTTCCATTTAATGCCGATGGCGAAGTATGAAATTAATTGCAACTAAAAATTTTTCGCAATTCTAATGAACTCAAATTTTTTTAAGGTTCAAAATTTTGAATTGCTGCCAGCAACTGAATGCTTAGAGCGAGTTTTTTCACCTGACTTTAAGACAACCAGCTGCCCGGTAATTATCGACTTTTTGATAAGGCATGGCTTCATCGGACCGGAAAATGAAAAGCATTTTACGGAGGTCGTTGAGCTCTTACATGTCCCCTTATGCAATCTCTTCACTTATTCACGCCAAAAAAATGCTATTGAAAATGGCGAAAAAAATGGCCAAAACTAAAAGATGAAAATCCAATTAACTAGCTCTCCCCTCTATATATTATTAAATTTTTCTCTCTCAATCGATTTTTACAACCTTTACGACCTTTTCAATATACTAAAAATACATATATAATCCACACACCTATATATTTGATGAACAATTGATCAATGACAACGCAGGTTAGAAATTAAATCACAAAAAAAATTGCTAGTAATAATTTATTTCTCTCTGACATCCCCTTTAATAGCTAATAACGTGTCTCAAGAATGAAAGTTTTATTGCATATAAGAAAGAAAAAATGCCTAATATATAATATATATATAGAGAGCATTTTAGTTAGAGTTTATGATAAAAAAATGTATTAAGGGAAATTTAAAAAATTTCTAATTCTCTCCTTTTTCACTAATTAAAATAGTAATGAAGACAATTTTTATTTAAGAATGTATTGAATTTTTTTCATAACAAGTAATTAATGTTTAGTCTATATATATATATCTCTAGTATATATATTTTGAGGTATTTATAATCTGGTAATATCGAGGTAAAAAAATCAAGTTAATGTTTGTTTGTGTCGCGTATATGCATTAAAAATGAGCAATTAAAGATGAAAATAAAAATTATTTAAAAGCTTGTACGTAACGGTTTTTTTGAATTTAAATTTATTTTCTCTCTCACACTCTCTCAAAAAGCTTATGCTCGAAGTCTATTGGTCAAATTTTTCCACAACAATAAAAAAAAAGTTTTCAAAATAAAGCAAAAACTTGATAATCTTGAATTTAAAGCTATATGCGTGTCCATTTTACAGTTAAAAGTGCTGTAAAGCTGTGAATCGATCTAGAATTAAGGATAAAGACGAATGTGACGAAAATGAATAGACAAATTCAAATGAATTCAAATTTTTGGGCATCGCTTAGCCCTTCAATTAAGCTGATTTGCGGATTTAGCATTTTTGGATATATTTTGTCATTTAGCGATACAGCAATTCAAGTGAGTACATGTAATGAATTGATCGACACAGATCCAGTAAATAAAATCTCTTCAATTCAAGGTATTGTCGGTGATTCCCGGAAATTTACTTCCATCATCTTTTGCAATTTGGACAGCGTTTACTTTTTGCTTCTTGGAAATTCACATTTGGGAAGTGATTGTTGACATAGTTTGTGTGACACTCTGCTTGAAGCTCATCGAACCTCTGTGGGATCAACTCCAAATTTTTGCTTTCTTTGCAGTGACGAATTTCAGTGTAGCAGTGCTTTCCACATTATACTACTTCCTCCTTTTCGCAATCACGAAAAATACGGAAATTCTCTTTGATGTAAAAATTCATGGACTCATTGGATTTTTAGCTGGTCTCTGTGTCGCCACCATGCTTGTCATGCCCAATTTATTAATTGCTAAAACACCATTAGGAAATTTTACGAATCGGTAAGTGAGATATGACGACGTGGGCATTCATAGTATTAAGGACACGTGGTAACTAATTAAAAATTTATTCTCTCATTCGTTAGAAACCTCCCCCTTACGTTCATGGTTACGAGCATAATTTTTTGGGCTCTCAATCTTATATCGGGAACGTATCCAGTGATGTTTTTCAGTGGAATTCTTTCATCATTCATTTACTTACGCTTTTATCAAAGAAACTCAAATGGACGCGGAACAAACGCAGAAAACTTTACTTTTGCAAAGTGAGTGATTATCATAAATATTTTATACATGAATTTCATTTCATTTCATTAACAGCTTCTTCCCGACGGCTTCTCAGCCAGTAATAAGGCTACTAGTAAATCCAATCTACAAATTGAGTCTCAACATTGGACTCGTCAAGCATCAACCAATAATTCCACTAAATCACAGTTCCAGTAGTGACATGAGATCATTGACAATGTCCATAAATCCAAGCGATCAGCAAGACAATGAACGACGAAGAGCAATAGCTTTGAAAGCCCTCAACGAACGATGGAAAGCTCTTAATCAAACGGGCGACCAAACGAAATCGCAACATCTACCAAAGTCTTTTCCTCAAACATCGAAGCAACATAGTCATCATGGACATAGTCACGGAGAGCGAAGAGTTATTCCTAAATTCGATATTGACGAATTAATAAAACCCATTCCACTGCCAGCGCCGCCTGGAATGCTCATGCCATCTCCATCCTCATCACAACCACCACCTACAGATCCATCTTTAAACGACTAAATGCTTTAATCTTAATAAAAAAAAATTATTCTTATTAACTTGTTTGAGGAATGTGTAAAAAATTTTACTAACGTAAAACTTTTAGTGAAATGTAAATAATAAAAAAAAAAGATTGATTCAAATTACAGTAATTCCATTTGCCTTTATTTTTATCTCAATTAGTTCTCACAACAATACAATGCTTTTCCTCCTCTAAATAATTTTTTCAACCCTTTCACGATATTTTATGAACACATTACGTTTATTACACAAAAATATATAATTCGATTCAAAATTTCTCATTAAATGTTAATTAGCTGGCATAAGTTGAGATTTTCCGTTTTGTTAAATGTTTTGGCTGATTTTCTCAAAAAAAATTTTTTTTTAATTTTTCAGTTCCCTCTTCACTCCCACACAAAAAATTATTATCCATTTTTTTTTCTTTGAGCTTACTGCAATTTATTTTTTTTAGTTGACTTAACCACTTAAATATGTTTCTTTTCAATCTTATAGACTTTTTAGTAGATCATATTAGTTAATAGAACAGTTTAGTTATACATAGTAGAGTAACGGCAATATAACAATCAATAGAGTAACTTAAAAGTTTTTTTTTTTGAAAATTTAACGGGAAACTACAGAACGCATTTCTACATGCCAATTGCTAAGGATCAATTATTGTCACAACATAAACGTTATCAAAGTTTATATTTTCGTTTGCCTTATTAATAAAATTCGCATAAAATTAAATTCTTCTTTGTTAAATATATATAAAAAAAATAAACGCATGATTTTTTTTTCGTTCGATGATAAATGTTAGATAGGCTTAAATTAATTTTATTATTTTCATAGTGTGTAAAGAAAAAAAAAGATTTTTTTTAATTTAAACGTTTGCGGTCTTTTTTTGAAGTCCTTAGTAATGTATAAATTTATAATTTTATGCTTAACCATCGTTATTTTTTTCCGTTCATATCGAATTGAGCTGATTTTGCAATCTGATATGAAACCGCATTTCTTTTTATCCTCCTTCCACTCTCTCCATCTCTCTTTCGTAGTAAGTAAAAATTCATGCTTATGCAAAACTCAAAAAAAAACTTTTTGATGAAATTATGGATTTACTTATTCCTTTGATTGATGTAGCTCGACTAATTCATGCGGTTCGCCAGATTCCTTTCGAGGGGGGGAATTTTAAATTTGCATTAAATTTATAAAAATATTTATCTCATCCCTTACCAATTTCGCGGATATTCCAGCGAGTTCTCCTTTTGATAAATGGTCGACAATAATTGTTCCCAAAGCATCGCACATTACATTAATTGTGGTACGGAAACGATCACTATGGATGCCATGTATGAGAAAATCAATGAAAAAAATTTATTTATATTTCAACTCACAGAAGCCAATCGACAGCAATAATGATGGTTACATCCTCGGCTATAAAAAGTTTTATTTTTTGATAAAGGCTTTTTTTATAATAATGTTTACTCACCAGGAAGGCCTACCGTATCGAGAACCATCACCATGGTAATTAATCCGGCCTGGGGTATTCCAGCAGCACCAATTGAGGCCGCAGTTGCAGTCACGCTACATGTGAAAGCTTTTTACAAAAGTCCTTTTGTGTACGAAAAAAAATTAAATACTCACCTCACAGCTACAATGTGACCCAGGGTTAAGTGTATATTTCTCAATTGAGCAATGAAAAGTGCAGCGACAGCCTCGTAAAGGGCAGTTCCTGTAGAAAGGTATAATTTGAAGAAATTCGTACACCATAAAAAATATCTCTCAACTCACCGTCCATGTTTATCTAGAAGTCATGAGGCAATAAAAAATCAAATAAATTTCATTTTATAGCAGGGCCATAAATTTTGACACTTACCGTGGCTCCGACAGGAACGACAAATCTCGTTACGCGTGGATCAATGCCCATGTTGTCGAGACAATTAATTGTAATTGGCATTGTGGCTGAGCTCGATCCGGTACCAAAAGCAGTGGCGAGTACTTGCGACATCTTCAAGACATACCCATACGGTAGTTTTCGAACAACACAGAAGAAAATTATGGCAATCGTTCCGAATCCGTGAATGAAGAGACCGAACATGACTGTCATGAAGTATTTTCCCAATTTTCCAATAACCTCGGCAAGCGATTCCATCTCGAGAATTTTTGCACTGATGAGGAAGAAAACTCCAATCGGTGAGAGCCTAACGAACCGCATGAAAAATGTGAGTGAGATGAATATAAAATAGGGTAGAAAAATCTCACCAAATAACCCATCGAGTAATAATCATCATAGCCTCGCTTAATGCTACGAGAAATTCTTGAATCGGCTTTCCACGCTCTCGCATTTTACCAATTGTTGCACCGAGTACGACACTAAACATGACCAAGCCCAAGACATTCATTCCCTCACGCCATTGTCCTTTTATCTTGAATGATGTCAATGGGACTAAAAATCACAATGATTTTTGGGATGATGAAGAAATTGTGAATTAGAAATAATCTTCTTTGTCGTCAGTTGCTTACTTCAAATCGCCATATTTATGCTAGCATGACTTGAAGTGAGCAAGCGGAAAATTCAATTCCTTGAGCTTATGTGATTTAAGAAAGTTTTCCGTCAAACAAGCTTTTCGCACATTTTACAAAAGTTTAAAAAAGCTTCAAAAATTTAAAGATTTTATTTTCCTAGATTTAAAGCTAAGTTTTTTAAATATTTAAAAGCTTTTCTAATTTTTAAAAGTGTTGCAAAAGCTCTACTTTGAGTGTAAAAATTTCAATCATAAGCTCGAGAAATGTGTTAATTATTCAGTAATCAAATGTAGTTAGTTCACCCGTCAAAAAAAATATCTCTTCACAAAAATTTGTTAATTGACATTAGTAGAATCCTAAATTTTATTTTTTAGCACCTTCTTGTTGTTATTTGAGTAGTTTGTTATCAAGAAAAGCTATTTTAGAAATTTAACCATATTGTTGGTCATCAATATTTTCACATATCTGTTGGCACTCGACGCGACAGCGATTTAGAACACCCACGAATGTGAACACGTTATGGGTGAAAGCGTGAGTGTGATTCGCACGACAACCTGCTGTTGATTTACAAAAGCAGATCATGCATACATACATAGAATATTGTGTCATTGATATGGGAAAACATTGAGGATTTCCTCAATTAATGTGTTATACATCCAACACCAAACGTAACTGTTTTTGAAATTTATTTTTAAAAATTCTAAAACAGCTTTTTTCTGAGATGCAAAATCAAATTAAATTTCTATGTTCTATTATTAGCGGTTTTCACGAAAAAAATAACTTAAATTGAGGTTAGTAATTGTGGCAGATTTCAATTTTGGTGACGAGTAGAGTTTTGAGAGACAATTTGAACTAAAAATTCTTTCTGACCCTCGTCAAAATAGAAGATTATCAGTACATTAATCTCTCGCATGTGTGTGTTTGAGGCACTACTTAAATTTATTTTAGTCATGAGGAAGCGATTTTTTATAAATTTCTAATACCAGGAATTTTTTTTATAAAAAAATTTATAAGAAATTTTGCAAGCATTTTTTTGATAATTTTTTTTCTTGTCATGTGTATCTCATGGTACCATGGGCATGCCAATTAGAAGCCCACAAACCAGCATATCAATTAAAAAAAAGTATTAACTTTTAAAGCCTAATTAGAATAAAAGTAATTAAATTTAATTTTTTGCAGCATAATTTTGAATTAAAAAATCGCCTAACCTTCTCTGCCTTCATAATCGGTAATTATAAACTTGCTAATAGTGAACTTGTTACGATCATCGGGAGACAATTCGGATATTTTTATTTTAGTGCCATTACCAATATCAGCTGTAACGTTCGGTGGTGGCTCCAAGTGTGTGCGATATTGAAACATCGTGGCCTGAACAATGTTTGGCGGAAAGAGATTTCTGTTGTTTTTTTAGTGCAAAGAGAAGAAAGACAATTTATATTTTTTTATAGATTTAATGTTCACATAAACATGTCATGTGATGACTTTTAAAACATCTCGGCTCTAGAAAAAGAGATAAGATTTTATCTAAATTTAAAATTACCTCACTAAATCAAGAAGAGTGTCAGCTGTGAGGACGTCACGAGATACCTTTGTGTCGCTCTTTAAGTCAGTTTGATGCCCTCGACCAGGTTGGAACACCGACACAAGGATAATTCCGAGAATTACTGCACATACCGTCGTTGTGAAATAATAAATTATTGATCTAGGATGAAAGAGAGGGGAAAAAAATATGAGCAAGACCTCAATGCAGCTTTGCTTAAGAATGCCATGGTGACATACCTCATTGCAATCTTCTTAGATAAACTTAAATCTAGAGCGCCAATGGCACTAGTGATAGATGCTACGATCAATGGCACAATCAGACATTTGAGCATCCTTAAAAATAAATCACCAGGATACTGAATATACATAATGTCGCGTTCCGTCCAAACATGGTCAGATTTTTTTAAAATAAGTCCAAAAACTGTGCCGCCTATAACGCCCACGATTGTGACAACTGTCAGGAGATTTTCGCCCAGCACACTCCGACGATCTCGACTACTACTGTTTGATGTTGGCCGCTCATTACTGGTTGCTGTATGATTTGTTTCCATCTTTATTTGCTATTTTATATAAAATTATTGTCTTTAATGTGTGTGTCAATGTGATTATTGTTGGTGCACAGCGTGATGATTGTTATTCCCTCTTCTCTCCTTTTACGTACTTCCTTCCGTCCTCCTCCCACACTCCTCGAGAATTTTTTCCTCCGCGCTTCACGGAAGTTTATTTTTTTAATCTATGTGGATAATGACAAGGAAAAAGGCAAATTAGGATAATTGTGTGGTGGGATGATGATGAATAAAAAGAAATTGTGGAATGACTGCATCCATTAGTTGTCGACGACAACGACAATGAAATTATACTCTGATGCGAGAGAGATGGAGAAAGTGAACGGAAATGAATTCATTTGAGTGAAAACACGAAAACTTTTAAAACATGCGATTAAATCTTAAAAGCTCTCTTTTGAGCATCGACATCATAAATCCTTAAAAAGCATGCTGGATGTGCTTACAAGATAAAAGCAGTCGCAGCTCTTTTCATTCTATGCTCTCTATCGCTTAACGAGCGCAATTTGTTTGCTTTCTTATTTATTCACGCCATGCCATTGACTTAGTCGTGTTTGATGAACACTTGAATCTGCGGGAACTTTTATGAAACTTTTCCCGCTTTTTAGCTATTCATGTGTGGTTTGTTTACAGGGTTAAGAGGCTTGGCTTTTGTTTCTGATTCACTGGAATTTAGATTTTTCTTCTCAATTTTTACGGATTGTTTTTTAGTGTAACCCACGAAGTGGTGTAACACTTATATGCCCTGCTTTCCGTCCGTCCGTCCGTCCGTCCGTCCGTCCGTCCGTCCGTTCCTGAAATTCCGAGGCCCCTGGGACAGCTAGAGATTTCGGGTTTTCGCCAAATGATAGCTTATAGACTCTAGTTTTGCCCAAATCAATAATATTTCCATCTCTCTCACTTTAAAGTTAGTTAAATTAACAAAAACTATTAAATATGGGGGGTGTTGCGTGTAATATAAATTTAAGGGGTAATTTTTAAGTCTTGCAGAAAAATTTTAAGTCGATGTCAGATTCAGAACTCGATCTTGGTTCTTCAGCTGGATGTTGGTTCTTTCTCTGGATGTCGGTTCCTCAGCTGGATGTTGGTTCCTCAGCTGGATGTTGGTTCCTCCGCTGGATGTTGGTTCTTCAGCTGGATGTTGGTTCCTCAGCTGGATGTTGGTTCCTCAGCTGGATGGTGGTTCCTCCACTGGATGTTGGTTCCTCCACTGGATGTTGGTTCCTCAGCTGGATGTTGGTTCCTCGGCTGGATGTTGGTTCCTCCGCTGGATGTTGGTTCCTCCGCTGGATGTTGGTTCCTCCACTGGATGTTGGTTCCTCCGCTGGATGTTGGTTCCTCCGCTGGATGTTGGTTCCTCGGCTGGATGTTGGTTCCTCAGCTGGATGTTGGTTCCTCAGCTGGATGTTGGTTCCTCAGCTGGATGTTAATTCCTCTAAAGAATGGCTTCTCCGAGACTTCTCCAAAATGGCTGCTCCAAAAAAGACTTCTCCAAAATGGCTGCTCCAAAAAAGACTTCTCCGAGACTTCTCCGAGACTTCTCCAAAATGGCTGCTCCAAAAAAGACTTCTCCGAGACTTCTCCAAAATGGCTTCTCCGAGACTTCTCCAAAATGGCTGCTCCAAAAAAGACTTCTCCAAAATGGCTGCTCCAAAAAAGACTTCTCCGAGACTTCTCCAAAATGGCTGCTCCAAAAATGACTTCTCCAAAATGGCTACTCCAAAAAAGACTTCTCCAAAATGGCCTCTCCGAGACTTCTCCAAAATGACTACTCCAAAAAAGACTTCTCCGAAACTTTTTGAAAATGGCTTCTCCAAGACTTCTCCTAAAAAACTTGTGCAAGGGTTGTCCAAGGTTTCTCTTAAAAAAAATTCTCTAGAAAATTACCCAAAAAAATCTTCCACATAATTACATTTCCTTAGCATTTCCAATACTGATCAGTTACAAGTGGGTTACACGGCAACACCCACGTGTGGGTTTTGAAACATTTTTATAGATATCTTTTAAATTTTACAGGTTTTCTCGGTTGTGTTATTTCTTTGCCAAAGCACTTTACATTTCACTTGAAAATTGTTCAACAAAATCTTCTTTTTTTTCATTCAAATCATGCTCGAGCAATCACAAACGTGTCATCCCTTTTGTTGTTACGTACATACCAAAAAAAATACGCAAGCTTGCAAATTTTTATCTGTATCGCTTTTATGCTCAAATTATTCGTAAATTATTGCACAATATTTTTTCGTCGTCAATATAAACTCAAATAGAATGTGACATGTAGAGGAAAAACGCTTTTATCGTGGTATCATTTTACACAATCTTTATAGAGCGTTTAGTGTGTTGACAAAATCATTGCTTGTAACTACTGGTTGGTGTGATTGTGGGAAAAGACTCCCGTCGATATTTTATTATGATGATGACTTAGTATTTCTTTACTTATTTACCCACCCTCATTTTCTTAATGACTTATTTTTTTCTTCTTTCTTTTATTCTTAACATTTTGCCGCTTTTTTAGGGGATTCTTTTTCTTGGTATGACTGACACGAGTCATGAAGATAAGATGAGCGCATTAGGAAATAGATTGGGGATCATTAAGTTATTGTTTGACCGGAGCAATGATAAGTCAGAAAAATAAAATATGATGAAGATATTAAAAGGCAAATTTATTAAATTGAACGAGTTGGCTGTCAATAAATGTTCATTTTAATTAACTACAACCATCGCATCTGGGCTATTTGACCATTCAAAAGTCAATAAAGCAGTTTTGAGTGCTTTCAACTGCACTCATTGGAAATGGCATGTTACAAATTTCAATTGAAATTCTCGTTATCGAGCGTATAAATTTTTATTTGAAACTGTTTGAGGTTAAATTAAAAGTTCACCTTTAAATTAGATTTTATATCGCAAATTACATGAACATTTTATTGAACTCATCAAAAATTAAATAACAGTAAATTGAATTCGTTCGAGTTTTGAGTCTTACAGAAGCGATAAACCAATTAAAATCTCTTAAACGATATCTGATGGTAAATTAGCTCCCGGCTACAAAATAATTTGAGACGTACACATTTTTCGTAAGCGATTAGATGTCCGAAAAATACATATAAAAGTTAAAGAAGAAGCTGATAGCCTGAAGAGCTGATAAATGCCAAGAAAAAGAGAAGATTATTGCCATGCCTCAAGTAGCAATACAAGTTTATGTATTGAATTCCTTATAGAAATGAAAATTGAGTTTTTCCACATCGGTTTTTTCGTGCTTTGAACGGAGAATTGTATTACATGAGTGCGAGTGATATAATTTCTCGAGAGAGTGTTATCTCGGAGTGTAACCAACTTGACTTTTTGTATCAGATTTTTCTTTTTTCGCTCGGTAAATGCGAACAAAAACTTACTTGAGCTTTTTACACACAATCAAATTTTTTCTTAAAGATTCTTTTTAATTCTGATTTTTTACATGACAAAGAAAAGCATTTAGTAGTAAAAAAAATTAAACAACTCATCAGAAAAAATTATTTAAATTAAATAATCGTTTTTTAGCTAAAGAGGAAGAATGAAAAAATAAAATTCATTCACCTTGAGTGTTTTATAAATCATTTCTAAGTAGAACCTGCCTCAATTTTTTTGGAATGAAGCTGCCAGTTTTTGTTATTAATTAAATCATATAAGAGGAATTTTTGTAAGAGATTTGTTTTTGAAATATTTGAAAACTTTTAATGACCGCCAACGTCAATCTCTTCAATAACACTGATAACTTATCAGCAATTTTTAAAAACTTAAAAATTGCAACTTCAGAAAAAATTAAGTTTTTGAAGGGTTTAAAGCAACACTCGAAAAATTCTAGGTGTCACATTTAGTTGAAAAACATGTAAACATTTTTCTAAAAATGATAAAACTGGGAGAGATAATTTTATCACATTCTTTCAATTAAAGTGTGAAGAAAACCCAGTAGACAAAACACTAAATTAATTTGACTCAATGTCACCAAAAAATCACCATGAAATTATTCACTTAACCTTCTCTACTTTATCTTTTCAAACGTTTACAGCCGTCAACCACAAGTCGAGGTAGCAAAATTGCATATATTTTCTAAAACATGACACTCAACTGCACTTCACTTTACGGAATATAAATAGTTTAAGTGTAGGATGATAATAAAATTAAGTAATGCAATAATGTAGAATTTTGATCGATGTCACAATTTGTTTTCGCAGGCACGTACATGTGAAAATGTCATAAATTGAATTAATTTTGTGCTATTTTAAGGTTTCTTAGGACTAAATCTTTAAATGTAAAATTTATTCGATAGAAAATTGAATTCTGTGAAAAATTAAAGTTTTTGCAGAATTTCCTTCATTTTTCTCATAGAATAGTTTCAAGCTTCACACGTTCTATAACACAATTAGCATTAATGCATATTCATACCTCATCTCTTCAAATAGCTACTAGCTCAATTTTATATTACAAACTTTTCTATGACACACTTTATAAATTTTAATGGAGCTTTAGTAAATCAAATTTAAATTAATTAATAATTCTCTTTGTTCTTTTCCTCGTAAAATTAAAATTATTGTCACTCTATATAAAAAAATTTTCATATTGTCGAAGTTTAAAAATAATTTTATTTTTGTTTAAAATTCTGAAAAACAAAAAAGTTTTCATTTCGAGACAAATATCGTAAATAGTAATTTTCAGTCCTATTAAAATAGATTTTTATTTAACGAAAGTAAAAATAAGAGAAAAATACGTTTGCTCCATATTATTTCTTCTTCGTTCATCAGTCTACATACTCTCACATATATTTTCCAAATCATTAATTTTACAATGCGCGATGACATTGAGGCCATAAAAATATTATCACTTTGAGCCGATTCGACCCTAGAACAACCATTAACGATGACGTCTCCATTGCAACTTTTTTCTCTCTCACAATCATCATGTGTGCGATCTACTGCAATGTGTGTATAAACAATGCAGAGCATAAAATTGATTAGTATGTTTTAAATTGGTGACGGATCTATTACAATTTACACACATGATGATGCATGTTTCATACATAATTTAATATGTGATAACAAAAATCTAGGTATGCTTGTGGGTCTACAATGAATTTTGCGCTCTTCGCATTTTTCTTCTTTTTTCATATCTTCCTCACACCTCTTCAGGGCTTTATGAGGTATTGAAATTTTTAAAGAAAAACAATAATTTATTCTTGAAGATTTTACATTTTTAATGTTCAAAATAATTTCAACGACTCTCAATACCCAATAGTTGAATATCTTTTACATGTCTTTTGACATTCCAAACACGCAAAATGTTGACATTATTCATAAATCGTGTTGTTATTCATGTCGCCCATACACGTGACAAATAATAAATTTTTGTATGATCACATCTCATTCCACCATTTCTTCTCTCATATCCGTAGCAAATTTCCTATCATGAAGCCTCATAAAATCAATTTCTATTTGGAGTTCAAAAATTCCTCGATACATTTTATTGACGCTGTATAAAATGAGAACACGAAAATATTTCGTCAAACCGCGAAATTTAAGATCTTTAAAGGCATATTATGTAAAATCAAACTGGTTAATTTTAGAATGCCATTTCGAGAAAATAAAATAATCTCATTAGAATTTATAATGACTTGTTTTTATTATGAAGCTCAAGTTCAAGAACAACTAAAAAGTTCTCGAACATCTAACAGAAATTTTATTTTTATTGAATTATATTTCTGGTTCTTGTTAATTAGCATGTCTCAATTTCTTTCTTCTTTTGTTGCCCTTTTTCCTTGAATTTGTGCCTAATTTAATTTGTCCCGGGGGCAAAAAAGTTTATTTCAGAAAAAAAGCCTTGATGAGTTGTTTATTACATTACTTACATTTGGGGATGCTGCTTTTTACTATTAATGTAAGACCCGAAACAAAAGCTTTTTGAATTAAATTTATTCAAAAATCAGAAAGGGTAAATTAGTTTTTGTTGGAATTTTTATGAAAAGTTTCAAAAAAATTTACGTGACGCTAAAAAAAGCTTAAGAAGATTTTCCTCAAACTTTTATTATATTTTTAAAAGTTTATATAAACATTAATACGATTTTTTTCAAATTTTTAATGACTTTAATATTCACATGTATCGCTTCAAGAGAGATCAAATAATTTTTCATCAGTTGCTATAGTTAAAAATCCTTTGCATTCAAAAGCGCATTACTATCTGACTTTTATAATCGGATAAATCAGTCATAAAAAAAGTTGCACAACACGAAAAAATTTCTGGGAATAAAAGATAGAATATTGCCATCATAAAATGGCCATGAGAAAAGATTATGATGTTCGTCCATTGTCGGTCTGCCAACGTGATCTCTATGAAGTATAAATGATGTACGATAAAAAAATATTTGATGTCATGACATGTCACAACATTGAAAAAATACCGAACGATACCGCACTTTAATCTATTCAACCCGCTGGTTGTATTTCAATTTACACAAAGCCACTTATAATTTTCCCATTGTGCATTGTCGCCATTGCATTTGACAAGGGTTTAAATAGAGCTCTCAGTAGGGCCTGATAAAATCACTCCTTTACCAATATCAATTTAATTAAAATGATAATGACAGTTTATCAATGATTTTGCTCCTTCACTCGCACCATCTCCATCATCTTCCATTAATTTCAACACATAAAAGCTTTTAAGAGAGCGAAAACACTCGACCAATCGAGCTAGTTAACGGAAAAAAGAGTTTTATTGGGTCAGGTCTGGTTCGAAAGTCGCATGTCACGTACACAAATTTTCAAGAGACTTTTTGTCGTCTCAACATAGAAACATTAAAAAAATTGTGAGTGAGAGGAGAAAAAAAATCTGACGAGAATTAAATTATCGTTACAAAAATCTCTCAGCGATAAAGTTGATAATCTAATTCCCTCAATTTGCCGCTATGCATTTCGATTTATTCATAAAGTTAAATTATGCTTGATTTCACTTCCAGTTTTTTTTGATTTGTTGAGAGGATTAAAAAGTTTAATGCTACTCGAAGCACTTAAGCCGCATAGAAATTTTCACTATTATATTATGTAAATTAAATTAAAACAATTTTTGTTATCATTATTATACATGGCCAGGCCATAAAATAAAAATTATATTTTTGGATTCAAAAAAAATTTCTGTGTGTTAGGCATGTAACAAGTCAAAAAAAATCCTGCAAATTTAATATGTCTGGGTCACTCGGATTTTATTCTTCAAGCTTACTTTTCACATATAGTTGAACTGTCATGTCACAAAAAGCGATAGGACATCCGAGAGAACAAACAAATGAAATGCAGAGGCAAAATGGAGAGCAATTCACACTTAAGACCTTTTTTATTTCATTTCCTTTCCATTTATACAGTTCGCTTTTCCATCTCTTACTGTATTCACCATATTTAACCATTAACTTTTGCCTCCTTCCTTTTAAACCTACTTATTTCTCTCTATACGGGTCCGCATTGAATTTATTTTTTTTCTAAAAATTTAAGAGCGTTGAAGGAAGAAAAAATAATTTTAAATGCCCGCACACGTTTCATCCCTCAAGAAAAATTTTATTATTCTTATCGCTCTTTCCAAGAAATTTTCTCAATTCAATTTTTCATTCACAGCATTCCTCATCGACATCTAATGTCAACTCAACTCGAGAATTTAAAATAATGATTTAAAGCATTTGATGAAATTTATAGCTTCTTGAAGATGTTATCTGCTTATAGAGAGAAAAGTAAATCAATTTCTCCCGATGTTAATGTGAATGAAACTTGGTTTATCGTTTAGATTTTGGTCTCTCTCTCCACCCACGCACCCCATCCTTATACAGGCTAAATAAATAGATTACCAAGGCGATATGTACTGAGAGTGAAGGAGTGCTTCAAATTATTCCAAGAAAGATGAATAAAATTTATTGCGTTCCAATATATCACCGTTCAATTTTTCTCAATTATTTAAAGCGAAGAAAATTTCTTTTGTAAAAAAAATTTCTTTTTTCAATGAATTTAATTTAATTTTTTTTGTGGGGTTTCGCTCTATAGAGTTTTTTCCTTCAAACGCAAACTTTTGCAACCGATTTCTGTAAAATTTAAAAGAGTCGCATTTTACACGCTATTAAATTTCATTTAAATGTGAAAAAATCCAATGAAGAAGTTTTTATTTTCACTTTTCGCTTCGCCGACAGGAATCTGGCAGATGATCAAAGGTTATAATAAAAAGAAAAAGAAAAGTAAAAAAACGCTTCAACTTGTTGAATATTATTTATAATTTTAGAGAAGGGAGAAACTAACAACTATGTATGAGATCCACTCCACATTAAGATTATTCCAAAAAAAAGCTTCACTCACTCGAGAAAAATTTAAAATTTCCTCTTCTTCCTTTTCCAAGCTCCACAATAATCTGTTGAATTGAATAAAATAATTTTTTTATATTTGCTTTATGGATAGCTCTTCTCTTTTTTCAATGTACCACTCAATTGTTGAATGTACTTCAATTTAATCCCGCTTTATATATTTAATCTCCACTTTTCTGCTTTTTTTCCACTCGTACTTAGAACTTTTTATTTTATGTTATATGTGAATGACAATGCTTATGATTTCATTCTTTAAATTATTGCCATAACTCACTCGAAAAGTTTTTTTTTGTTTCGTTATAAAATTTATGCGAGCACTCATTCAATTTTAATTTATCAATAAAAAAAAATTTAAATTATCAACATTTTTTTTTATTTAAAACACTTTTTTCTTCTTTTCTCTATCAATTATTTCATTTCTTTAGAGAGTAAGCACCCGACACGGCGACAATTCGCGAGCAGAATGAGACTCTTGACTATTCAAAATGTGTGATGAGAATTTTTTTTTATTTATGCAAAGAGCAAGTTGCAAGCGGGTAGATCTTCTCGCGTTATTCTCTCTCTCTCACTCGTAGCGTACTGTGTTTTCAATCAACAGTTTATGTTCTATAGCTCGAGAGACCCAGTCAGTCTTTCTTCGACGACGGGAGCAACGATACTGAATGGATGTTTTGGGAAAATGATATGATTTTCGTGCGATAAAATTGTGTGCGTTATTTCAGTGGCGTTGGGTTGCGCGCATGATTCCACAGTTGTGCGAAGATATACATCGCAGCATCATCTTTATGCATGCAATAGAATTTCATATAGCCTTTGCTGCCGATGATGTGTTTGGGGGGAGAGTGAGAGAGAGGATGGGGAAGATTAGTGTGGAAAATTACGTTTTATGAAGCGTTAGAATAATTGCGCAATAATTTTATTAATTGCCATACTACCGCTTTGCTATATTCTTTTTTTGTTTAAAATGTATGAACCTCACCAATACATGACATTGCTTCTAGAACAAAACGCGCAAAAAATATTTTACTTGCTTACTCATGTATAAGCATGCATTCAAATGCTCATCACTCGGCCTCTATACTGAATAAATACCACAAAAAATTCTTCTTCCTAAAAATGCACCATTCATTCATTCACATTTTAACTTTCAATGCATTTCGCTCTTTTTGAGTGTGTGTATATATATAAATATTTTTTAAGTGACTGATATACGCTTTGCGGTGCAAAAGAGGCAAATGAAAAAAAAAATTATGTCAAACGAAAAAAAAAAAGAGAAGAGTATAAGTTCCTCTCCTTCTCACATATGATTTTTTTTGGGAAAATTTGAAATCAACCGACGAGAGAAAGAGAGATAAGTCCATCAATGATCACATCGTCACGAAGTGTGGGGTGCTGAGGGAGGGAAGAAAGTTTCTCATCAAGGCTGATGAGCATCATTTATATCCCTTTTCACCTCTCACTTCTATAATTCCAATTTTTTCCACTTCATCTTTTCCTCGTGCAATGCTCGGTCGCCTGAACATTTTCGTCAAAGCAACAAGTACTTGTTGAGGAATCTCCAACAACAAAAAGCATAGAACTTGGTTTATACGAGAATCGCAACGAAGGCTTATCGATAAGTATCGCAAAATAAAATTAGAAACGCTTCACTTATTCGACTGACGTGAAAAAAAATTATTTGGCTGCGATGAATTTCTTTTTTACTTTTGTTAAATTCTATGGATTTTATTTGTATGTTTAATTCTTCTCCCCTTTCTATTTCATTCACAATTTCATGACAATCTCAAGTGGTTAAATCGAAATCTTAAACACTGTAAGAGAAACTCAAGCTTATGCTCGCAAATAAAATGTGAATGCAGAGGTATTTTTGAGAGTTATGGAAATATTGAGAGTGATATTTACCGTACTCAATCACACACTTCGTGTATCAACATCATCCGGTTAGAGCTGAACAATATTGCTGTAATGATGAATTAAATAAAATGATGATCTAGAGAGCCAATCATACCCTCATTGGGAGGCACACATCATTTGATACTTTAGAGCATGGCACGTAATGATCTACATAGATGTCATTAACGAAATGCAACCAACCGTTATATTGCTGTGTGCATATTGAACACTTTTTTTTTCGAGTGTGCATGCTTATCATAAAAGTTTCAAATAACTGATACATGAGAATGATAAATAGACGAGAAAAAAAAGTGTGACACATTTAACAAAAGTATTCAGGAAAAGTGGTGTTATTTTTTACAGAATATTTGATATCTCTTTTTTTAGAATTTGTTCTTAATTTTAAACAAGCATGAATTCATTTATTACATCTACATATATTGTAATGTCAAATGAATTGACTGAAAGCTTTAAAGAATTTATGATCGTCGCAAATTAATTGGTGTCAAGTTCTTTGAATAATATTCAATTTATTTATCTATTCGAATTTATGAGCATCATGAATAAAATATTTCATGATTACTTAATCTAGATTTTATCTGCTCAAAACTCACAGCATCTTGTTAGCTGATTGTTTGCATACTGATTGCCGCACTTGCTTTCATGGGCTTTCATGACATTCATTTTTTTGCAAACCACGCTTAATTTCGTTAAAAAGTTTGTGTACAGTTTTAATTTATTTTATTTGTTGCTTCATTTACGAATGGAAAGTTAAATTTGTACAAAACTTGATGTTAACTTTTTTATATATTCAAAATGGCTAGGAAAAATCATTTTCATGAATTGTAAAATTTTGAATTCGTAATTTTTCAAAATATTTTGGTGACTAATAGAAATTTTTCGTGGAAACGAAACTGGAAATCAAGGAAACTATTTTGAGAGTGTTAAAGGGTTAAATAAATTTATTTTGTATTAAAAATTTGGCCTGTTTAAAATTAAATTCAAACACTTGAGTACACATAAATTTCGAGAAAATATGAAATGAATAAAACTAAGCAAAACCCTACAAAAATATAAAATGTTTTAGCCATAGTTAATAACTTCAAAAAGTATAAAGTTATGTAATGTATATTTATATTTAATTATATTCAAACAAAGTTTAATATTTAATTAAATCAAATCTTTAAATTTCATAATGCAATGAAATGAACACTTTAATTTTAACTGTAACGTACGCTGAATTTTCAAATTAGACACATATTGTTTTCGAGGCGAGCCGGCGTTAACCTTTCTTTCTTTCTCGATTCGAGCATATCCATTGTTCGACGATCTTTTGAAACGTGGTTCTAAAAAAAATCATTAAAAATGGTAAGGACGTGAAATTAATTACTAAATTATGTTGCAATCGCAAGTGAAGTGGGTTACCTTCATTTTCCGACAATTTTAATTCTGGAAAATGGTGAATTATAGTGATAATTTTGTAAAATAAATTTCTCATGGACGATTTTCCGATTACGCTCGACATTTTTAATTCATACAGAAAAATTCAATATTGTAGCGTTTTAAATCTCGCACACTGGAGAAAAGGAATTATTTTTAATTTTAATAATTTTAAGGGTTAAAATTTTTAAATTTCATAATCTTGGCAATATATCGCAATGGCGATGTAGAAAAAATGTGTTCCATCAGTGTGTATGTAAGATGATGATGATGTCGGAAGAAAAAACCTGATGATTTTACAAAGTAAATGGGGAAAGAAGAAAAAGGGAACACGATTGCAGTTTTTTGAGACAAAATGATGAATTAATTATTTTTCTTTTCTCTGCTATCAGGTCAACTTCACCGTCGACGAAATCCGCGCTATGATGGACAAGAAGAGGAATATTCGCAACATGTCCGTCATCGCTCACGTTGATCATGGCAAATCAACCTTGACCGATTCCTTGGTATCGAAAGCCGGTATCATTGCTGGAGCAAAAGCTGGTGAGACTCGTTTCACAGATACGCGTAAGGACGAACAGGAACGTTGCATTACAATCAAATCAACGTGAGTATAACCTACTAAAAACTTAAAAAGCATGAAATCCTACAACGGACACATTTACAGCGCTATTACCATGTATTTTGAATTGGAAGATAAAGATTTGGTTTTCATTACAAATCCCGACCAACGTGACAAGGAAGAAAAAGGATTCTTGATCAACTTAATTGATTCGCCCGGTCACGTTGATTTCTCGTCAGAAGTAACAGCCGCTCTTCGTGTCACTGACGGTGCCCTCGTCGTTGTCGATTGCGTATCAGGTAAATTATTTAGAGATTCTACTTTTATTTTTACAAAAATAATAAAGAGTAACAATTATGTGCGTAGGTGTTTGCGTCCAAACGGAAACTGTCTTGCGTCAAGCTATTGCCGAGCGTATTAAGCCAGTCTTGTTCATGAACAAGATGGATCGTGCTTTGTTGGAGTTGCAATTAGAAGCTGAGGATTTATATCAAACATTCCAGCGTATCGTTGAAAACGTGAACGTTATTATCGCTACATACAGTGACGATGACGGTCCTATGGGCGAAGTTCGTGTCGATCCATCAAAGGGATCAGTCGGCTTCGGTTCAGGTCTTCACGGATGGGCTTTCACCCTCAAGCAGTTCTCGGAAATGTATGCCGCTAAATTCAAGATTGAAGTCGTCAAGCTCATGAATCGTTTGTGGGGAGAGAATTTCTTCAACCCAAAAACAAAGAAGTGGTCTAAGATGAAGGAAGACGACAACAAGCGATCATTCGTCATGTATGTTTTGGATCCAATCTACAAGGTCTTCGATGTCATCATGAACTACAAGAAGGAAGAGATTCCCGGCTTGTTGGAAAAGCTCAACATTACACTCAAGCACGAGGACAAGGACAAGGATGGCAAGCAATTGTTGAAAGTTGTTATGCGTTCATGGTTGCCAGCTGGAGAGGCTCTCCTTCAGATGATTGCCATTCATCTTCCATCACCAGTCGTTGCCCAAAAGTACCGTATGGAGATGTTGTACGAAGGCCCACTCGACGATGAAGCTGCCGTTGCCGTCAAGAACTGCGATCCAAATGGTCCATTGATGATGTATATCTCAAAGATGGTACCCACTACCGATAAGGGTCGTTTCTACGCCTTCGGTCGTGTGTTCTCCGGAAAAGTTATGACTGGACAGAAGGCTCGCATTATGGGACCAAACTATACTCCCGGCAAGAGGGAAGATTTGTATGAAAAATCCATCCAACGTACAATCTTGATGATGGGTCGTTATGTTGAGGCCATCGAGGACGTTCCATGCGGAAACATTTGCGGTTTAGTCGGAGTCGATCAGTTTTTGGTTAAGACTGGAACTATTTCAACATTCAAGGATGCTCACAACATGAAGGTAAATACACTAGCTTCTATATTTAGAATTATTATTTCTTTCGAATGATGAAAACAACGGACCTGTACTGAATATTAATCATGCAGATAACTTTATTTAAGCTGACTAAATATTGACATAATATTTTTAATTTAAATGAAATCAAATATTCATCAGTAAAAATTCTAATTTTTGTAGGTCATGAAATTCTCAGTTTCGCCTGTTGTGCGTGTTGCCGTTGAGCCCAAGAACCCTGCTGATTTGCCGAAGCTCGTCGAAGGTCTTAAGCGTTTGGCCAAATCCGATCCTATGGTGCAGTGTATCATCGAAGAGTCTGGTGAACACATTATCGCCGGTGCCGGAGAGTTGCATTTAGAAATTTGCTTAAAGGATTTGGAAGAAGATCACGCCTGCATTCCTTTGAAGAAATCCGACCCCGTTGTATCTTATCGTGAGACTGTCAGCGAAGAATCAAACATAATGTGCTTATCTAAATCGCCCAACAAGCATAATCGTTTATTCATGAAGGCCTGCCCTATGAACGATGGACTTCCCGAAGACATTGATAGCGGTGCCGTTAATGCACGTGACGATTTTAAGGTTCGTGCTCGCTACTTGGCAGAAAAACACGACTGGGATGTCACTGAAGCTCGTAAGATCTGGTGCTTCGGCCCTGACGGAACAGGACCAAACGTAATTTGTGACGTCACAAAGGGAGTTCAATACTTGAACGAAATCAAGGACTCTGTCGTTGCCGGCTTCCAGTGGGCAACTAAAGAAGGTGTTTTGGCAGAGGAGAACATGAGAGGTATGCAATCTTTTTATTCTTTCAACATTTATCATTGCAAAATTCGTACGAAAATGCTTCCATGATGATTTTTTTATTCATTTGACCATATTCTCACTGTGATGGCATCAAATACTTAGCTCAACAGGTCTGAAGAAGCACTTTGTACTCAAATTTTTGTTCTTCATGTTCATTTTATTTCATATTCATAACTGTTTTTCTTCTTTTTAATTTTTTTTTGTTCGCAAAAAAAGGTGTACGTTTCAACATTTTCGATGTGACACTTCATGCTGACGCCATTCATCGTGGCGGTGGTCAAATCATTCCAACAGCCCGTCGTTGCTTGTACGCATCAGTCATCACAGCTGCACCACGTTTAATGGAACCAGTTTACTTGTGCGAAATTCAGTGCCCGGAAGTTGCCGTCGGTGGAATTTATGGTGTACTCAATCGTCGTCGTGGACATGTCTTCGAAGAATCGCAAGTTATGGGAACACCCATGTTCGTTGTTAAGGCTTACTTGCCAGTAAACGAATCATTCGGCTTCACTGCCGATTTGCGCTCAAACACCGGTGGACAAGCCTTCCCGCAATGTGTGTTTGACCATTGGCAAATTTTCCCCGGTGATCCCGCAGAACCACAATCAAAACCATACCAGATTGTGCAAGATACGCGTAAGCGTAAAGGTCTCAAAGAGGGTCTCCCAGATTTGAATCAATACTACGATAAAATGTAAACGGCGTTTGCAAATGATTTTTCTTTTTTCAATCTTAATTCAAGTTTTTTAAAAATCATTATTACTATTAATCGTATCATATTTTTTTTTCGATTTAATAATTTTACTCTACTATTGAGCGCAAGGCAAACAAAAGAAGAACCTGAAAGATCCAATTGCGATAGATTGAAATAAACAGTAACTTATAATTAAAAATTCTTTTTCTAAACATTTTATTTTGCAAGAAAAAAAGCGTCCTTTTGGATCAAACACACAAACATTTCAAAACGATATTTCTATAAATATTAAATATATGCCGCGCCATAATTGAAAAAGTTATTCTGCAAAGAAAACAAACATCAAAAAAGCTCGTTTAAAAAATAAGCTGCTACATTGACAAATGACTGGCAAGTTTGAGACACAAAAAAAGAAAAGATTTTTTAAATGCGTTTCGTGTCCTTTTTGTTTCATCAAATAACAACACTCTCGCTCGCGATGATACACAATTGAAAATTTAAGATATAAAAACCGAAAAGTGAAAATAAAAAATTTATTTTCACGAAAAACTTCTTAGTCTTTTAATCCAACAATATGTTTAAAAATTTACAGTGATAAAAATCAACGTGTATTAAAACATCCTCTCACACATTCGTACGTCCTGATTTTTATAACCGAAAATTAATGTTTGAATGCAGCATAAACTTTAGAACAATCATCACAGACAGCGAGCACGCACACATGAGTGTAAGTTTTTAGTACTTATAATAAATTCGATGTCAAAGAATCATAAAAAAAATCGAAATCGTCGCGAAATAAGTAAATTTATCAACTTTTCTGTAGCTATCCCTTTCCAATAAGCTCCATAAGCATGGGGTAAGTGCACTTAAATCTGCGAAAATCTCAAATTGTGTGAATTTATGCTCGTAAATGAGTTGTGAAATTTTTTTTCTTCCCCTCCGCCCAAACGAGAGGATTTTCTTCGAGCCTTGTGCAGAGTCTGGAGGAATTTTTGTGTTGTGATTTAGAGCTAAAATTTTATTACCGCAGATGTTGCTAATTGAAGCAATTCTTGTGCGTTTTCCATAAAGCTCACGATTTTTCCACTCAAACATGTTTTTCGTTAATAATCTCCATGTTTACCGAGATTTTTATCGCGTTTGCGTATTTTTTCAGGCACACAAAAATTCCTCATGAGGAAATAAAATTATTTTTCATCTTACCCCGGCTAAATTACACAAACTGTTTACTTCAACGGCAGTAATTAAAGTTTTTAATTAAATAAACACACTTTTAATTTACTTTTAGTGAGCAGCCAATATTTACTTGTCAAGCTCATGTTTTCCACATCGATCCAAAGACTAAACGCACATGGATAACAGCATCGACAAAAGCAATTAGTGTCAGCTTTTTCTATGACTCGTCACGAAATCTCTATCGAATTATTTCGGTCGAGGGTACGAAGGCTGTCATTAATTCCACAATTACACCTAACATGACGTTCACTCAGACATCTCAGGTGAGCTTTTATCCTTTCTCTATGCGAGAGCTTTCAAACAAAAGCTTCTGCTTTATTTTATTTCATTAGAAATTTGGACAGTGGAGTGACGTTCGTGCTAATACGGTCTACGGATTGGGCTTTGCGAGTGAAGCGGAACTGGGAAAATTTATAGAGAAATTTCATGAAGTTAAAGAGGCTACTAAAAATGCTATGGCGAAGGCGAGTACGAATGGAAGCTCTGCGGTGACGCCAGTTACTTCCGCCAACGCGTCGCCCATTACGTCGAGATCTTCAATCACTCAAAACGATAGCTTTGTTTCAGATATCGCCGACCCACCGTTATCTGCATCGGGCTCAATCGTGAGACATTCCTTAATTATAAATTTATATCTAATTAATCTTAATTGAATTTAATCGTTTTAGAAGAATGAAAGTCCCCAACACTCGATAAGTAATAATAATATTAATAATAATACCATAACGAATGATCACAAGACGGTGTCGAGCAATTCGTCGACTGAGGGCATAGCGACTGGTGATCAGCAACTGAAATATGAAAATGAACGGCTTAAATTGGCATTAGCTCAAAGGTCCATAATTACTTAACAATCAATGATTTTTTTTTATCAACTAATAATAATTTTTCAAACAGTTCCGCAAATGCTAAAAAGTGGGAAATTGAATTAGCAACTCTTAAGAGTAATAATTTAAGATTAACTAGTGCTTTACAGGTGGGTTCTAGAACACAAATCAATCATGAAAATGGTCATCAATCATGAAATTATTTTTTTTAGGAGTCGACAGCAAATGTTGATGAATGGAAGCGGCAATTACACGCGTACAAGGAGGAAAATCAGAGGCTGAAGAAGGAGATGGAAAAGGGAGGCGGAAGTGTAACATCGTCGGCGAGTGATGCTTTGGCCGATGATTTAAGGCGAGAAATAGCGCTGCTCAAAAATCGAATTGAAGGTCTCGAGCGAGATCTTATTAATCAAGAGATTGAGCTGAAGGCGGCTAAAGTGAGCTTAAAGGACAAAAATAATGACCCCACGATTAAAAATCTCTCGGCCCTATTCCAACAATTTTCACTTCATCTAAGCGACCTGCAGAACGTGCAGACGGAAATGGATAACATTTTTCAATTACACAAAACGACTTGAGATTTGAAAAATCTACAAACGAAATTGAATCTCATTGAGAATCATCAGAATATGATTTCCGAAGAAATCTATCAGTCTCTTCACAAGAAGGATAATAATAATAATACCACCAGCACCACCATCACTACACCTAGTACCAAAGTTATAAAAATAGATAAAGCAGCAGCTTTCCAAAAGCAAGCAGTCGAAAGAGCCGGCAAGAGTGTTAAAATAGTTGAAAATAATATTCATAGCAAAGAACAGAACAGTGCATCATTGCAGAGTGGAACGAACACATTGAAGAGAAAACGTGAAACTAAATCGCCCACCAAGCAAGTCACCATGGTCGAATCCAGTAAGAAGCAGCAACATGATAACAACCCGACAAGTCCTAATCAAACCATTGCAACGATTCTCGTCTCGAAGACTAAGACAAAGAGCGGACTTCCATTACTTTTGAAGAAAACTTGAATCGTCGCAAGTTTGTACATACGTTATTTGTAGCGATCTGATTTTTAATTAATTTTTTGTGGAGAAAATTGCTCTTTAATTATTTCAAAGATAATTTTCTCGACCACACTTATGTCGCCAAAAGATAATTAATAACACATCGACTACAATCTTTTTTTACCATATATTAACTACATTACATTCAAACATACACTATATGCCGAAACGTTCCATTCCATTTTTTGAATTTCATGGAAATGCCAGGAAATTTTATTACACACTTTCTCGATGGGGGAAAATTTTGTGAATGTGTAAATGACCCGCTCTCTCTCTCGCTCTAATATGGCATTGTGTAGTTAAAAAATGTCATAAATCCACCTAAAAATATAGTTGATTTTCGGCAACAAAAATTTCTTACGCACAAAAAACTTAATCTATGAAACGCTTAAAATGAAAAGCTATCGAATTGGTTCGAAATGAAGATATATTTGAAAATTTTGAAGATGCCATAAAATGTTTAAAATGTCCATAGAAGAATGTCATAAATTTTTATAGGTGAACAAGGACTTTTACTGACCCCTAATGATGATGAGGAAATTTAATATAGGTGGATATAAAAAATAGAGTTACTTAAGTATCAAAAAAAGAATCAATTGGCAACTTTAGAATTTCTTATGTTGATATTTTTTTAAGATGAGCCATCTAACGCTTTTTTAACTGTGGATAGGTCATCAAAATGGACTTTAAGTTACTTAAGAAATTATTAATTTTTATTTATACACCTCACACACACAAAAATGTATTTAATTAAATTTACGCATTTAATGAGATTCTTTTATCTTTTTTCTATTTAAATATTTCCAGTTAATTAATTGATATTCAATCCCATATATTGATGCTATTTATTGCATGACTTATAATTAATTATTCAACATCACATTGAGCTGCGCACGTGTTGCACATATAAAGAATTCGCAGGGCAGCGATTCAAACTTAATTTCTATATGAGAAAAGAAGTAAATTTTGTCAAAGTATAGTGAGTAAATAGCGAAACAGTATTCTATATAATATTATAGAGGAGGAACGTGTAAAAGATCGTGACTTTTTATGGAGTCTCAGTGAGTCACTTGCATACACATAAACATAGTTGCCAAAAAAAATTGTTAGTTCAAAAAGAAGAAGAAAATGTATTGTTATTAAAGTTTTCTCTGTACACTCCCTTTCCAGCCTCTCAAATTCTCAATTTATATGATTCTAAAACCCGCTACACATTAGCCTTGAATTAATTAACAAATTGGTTGACTAAAAAGACATTAAAGTGTTAAATTTCAATTCTTTCTAATACAATTGACTAATTCATTACATTTATCGGGCAGAAAGTATCTGAGATGTGAAATGTTTGTGGATCCTGAAAAAAAATTAATCTAAAAAAATATTTAAATATCCAAAAAGAATTGAAGATTTTTGAAGCAAAAAAAATGTACACTTACGAAAAAAGAGACATAATAAAGTGAAATTGAACAAAAGTTTGTGTTAAATATTTCCCTGAAAAAGAATCAATTAAAACTCGAAATAATCAACTTTCACAAAAGAAGGACGAAAAATTATTTTACTTAAAACATTTTGTGTTGGTGCCATTTACAATTAATATTGTTCAAATCATAATTATTTTTTTTCACAACTTACATCGAGAACTCTCTTCCTAATATTGTTAAAATTTATTGTTCCGTGAGAGAAAAATACACACCTTATACTACTATATAATGGATTTTGAACGTTACTTTTTTGCATGTGATAGAGGGAGAACAAAAAAAGAGAGATTAAAGGATGTCTCAATGGCAAGGAATCGGTTCACAAAAAAATATACGAAAAACACAAAGAATGCTTAAAAATTTGGATTGCATTTCAGAGATCCTGCAGCGCGCGCACTTAACGATGATTATTTAGTGGTGCTTTAATTTTACTGGATGGCTTTCAGAGACGTTTCAATACCCGCTTTTTCTCTTTAAGCAGCTTTTCTTTCGTCTTATCCTGAATTTTCTTTTCAGACGCAAGCTTTTTACTACTTGAACAGGCTTCATCGCCATCGACGCTTTTACTGCTCGAAGACCCTCTTGCGTGGATTTCAGTCATAAGTTTCGCCCGCTGGGAGTAATCGTCGTATCGCTCCAGCAACATCTTGCCAGCTTCCTCATTCAGGCTCGATTCTTAAATTATTAACGTTACTATTAAATTAGTTTCCATTTAAAAAATTGCATTCCTCACCTGCATTTGGAACAATTAGAAGACATTTAATGGTGAGTAGTACATGCTTAATCCCTAAATCAGGCTTCCAATCCTTTTTGAGAGTATTCACGCAAATTTCTCCATTGCTGGCGACATTCGGATGAAAAATCTTGGTGAGGAAGAAAGCTTTCGGTGGATTGGTGGGAAAATCTTTTGGCAGCGTCAACTTTACGCGAAATTGACCCCCAGCATATGGAGTTCCAACAGGACCATCGATGACAGCCTGAAGGTCAGTAAGATCCGATTCATTTATTTTAATATGAATTCCCTCCAACTTTTCCGTCGATAGCGTCTTCACTTCCTTAGAAATTTGTCTTATCGTTTGAGGGTTATGATTCTCTAAATTTGACATCTTTAAATCGAAAACGAAATGAAATTGTTAGTAGAATATTTTCTTTTTATGGAAGAAATGCACTTGAAAAGGGGGAGGAGAAGCGAGAAATTAGACATGAAAATTGTTTGGAAAATTCCAACTCATTTTCACGCTTTTTTCAACCAAATTCATTTCACTCTTCACGTGCACATCTTGAATTTTCATGAAAATAATCACTTACCGAACTCATATTAGCTTAATTCAGGAAAAATAAGTGAATGATTTGAATTTAAAAGTTTTGATAATTTCAGTTGACAATAAGAGCGTAGCCGATGCAGGGTTCAAGATGGCGCAACTATAAATTACGTCTTTTTACGTTTAATTAACTTTTTACCCTTTGACTTATAGAATTGTGTGAATTTTATTAATTAATTTACACTTATCAATTCAATTGGAAATTAAATTAATTTTTTCCGTTAAATTCAACAAGTTTGGCGTCATTTAAAATAACGCTCGATGTGAGGGTGCGCGATATGTTTCGACAAAAAGAGTTTTAAAACATTCAATCATCACTGATTTAGAATTTTCTAGCGTTGAATTACTTTAATTTGTAAATTATAACAGAAATTAATTAAATTCACTACAAAAGAGTTAATTAAAATGAGAAAACAATAAAGTTTTTAATGAGCTTCCATCCCCTCAACATATTTTGCGTTTTAGAACAACAACAACAAAATTCTCTCCGACTTTAATTTAATTTTAGTTGGATTTTAGTTGCAAACGAGACGAGTATCAAGTTAGTTATAGAACTTTTCACTCCAGCGCGTCCTAAGTTTTCGATTTTCCCACAATCTAAGAGCCCTACCTTTAAACAATTACTTTTTAATTTCATTCAGACTAAAAATAACCTTATAATTGTCCAAAAAAAAAGCAGTAAGCGAGAAAAACATAAGAAAAGAATTAATTCTTTCATCATTCGGTGCGGTTCATAGTGTGAAGGCGTTTCAACAGTGTGTATGTGTGTGTGTGTGTGTTTAAAGTGAAGCAGAGAAAATACAATTTCGTAAATTAAACATCAAGTTCTTCTCTATTGTGCAATCTCGTGAGTGTCAACTAGTAAGATGTCGGAAGAAGAAACTATTACCGCGACAGATGGAGTTAGCGAGGAGATGAGTGGAACTTTAATGCAACAAATAGCCAGTGAAATCATCTATAGTCCACTAAATCTGATCCTAATCGCCATCATTACATTCTTGATCTATCAAATTTTCAAAACTAAACATCCCAAGCCATCGCCGCCACCAGAACCAGAAATGCCTAAAATTCGTCGTGACTTTACCGTGCAAGAGCTCAAAGCGTACGACGGAAATCAACCGGATGGAAGGGTGTTAGTTGCAGTGAATGGAACTGTGTATGATGTTACGAAGGGCAAACGATTCTATGGTCCTGGTAAGTTGAGCCTAGCCTCATTTAAAGTCACTGTAGCATTGCATTTTTTATTCTGTATTATTTGCTTACACACTCAATTAATATTCTTCTTGTTTTACCCTGCATTTCATTTCTTCTTTTCCACGACGACTCTCACACACATTATCCATTCAGTCGACCGGTTTCAATCAATTCATTGCTCTTGAACTCTTTTTTCTTCAGTTTTCTCGCCTCCATGTACGAGCATTGTGAAGTTTTTATTCAAAAAAAAACTGTCTTGAATTAATGGCAAAAAAGGATTGATTGATTTAAAATTCCAATTTATACTTTTTGCATTTTTAAACATTATCCGGTGAAAATTTATTTGCGAATGATGAATTCATAAATATTTGAATCATCTGGGGCTTAAACATGGGTGATGACGAGAACAATTTACTAGAATGTGTCGTGTAGCGCCTGTATGTGTTGCAAGATAAGTGCCGGCATTTCTCTCTCGCTAATTAAACGAAAAATGCTTTTCATGTATATGATTTGTTGGTTACAAATTCTAAGTATATAGGGGAGGACTGGGGAGAGATTAAATTGGGAAACGCGGAGCTGATTAGATTGACAAAATTGGTTTATCAGTGTATTCACTTGTATATCTTCTAAATGCTCTGATAAGCGTTATATAGAGTGTGTGTTTGAAGGTCACCGAAAGTAAATACTTAAAATTCTATTGATTTATTTTGATGTTATGCATCAAATGATATTTTTTTCAACTTAAAGCTCCTGCCTGACTCATTTGTTTACTAAGCGTGTCGATAATTAAAACATAAAATCTTTTTAAAGGTGGACCTTACGCAGCTTTCGGCGGACGTGATGCAAGCAGAGGATTGGCAACATTCAGCGTGACTGCAAACGACAACCTTGAATATGACGACTTAAGCGATCTTTCACCTCATGAAATGGAATCGGTTCGTGAATGGGAAATGCAGTTCAAAGGTGACACACAGCTCTGGCTCATTAAAACTGGTTAACTAATGACTTTTGATTGTAGAAAAATATGAGTTGGTTGGTAAACTTCTTAAGCCCGGCGAGCAACCAACAAATTATTCGGACGAAGAAGATGAACCTGGTAGTTCAGATAAATCAGGAGGCGAGGAGAAAACTGACGAAAAAACTGAGGATGACAAAAAGCCTGAAGAGTAAAAAGCACAAATATTTTTTTTTCCTTCTTCTCGACTCTCTTCGTTTCAATACCAAAAACGCTTTCAAAATTTTTAATCGACCAAATTTCAGTTGATCGTTGACTTGATTTAGTGTTTTTCCAAAATTGTTCTTATAATTGCACGTTAGAAGTTAAATAAAATTTCTCGGCTCGTCTTTTTTTTAAAAAATTTTACTCTTATATTCTAAAAACTAATTGACGATGGATCAGGTTGTCTTAGAAATTCCAATGGATTGAGAGCACTCACAAATTTTACAATTCGCGCGATAAAAAAATTTATTCATTAAAGTTTTTATCGAAAAAATGTACTTATATAATAAAAATTGATATATCAAATTGCTTCTCATCAAAAAAGTTTTATATCACAGATTTTGTTAAAGTGCTACCAATAAATTGTGGAGATGTGGAACCCGTGATGGATCGATGCATAAAAATTATTCCCAACAATATTTTTAATATAATATAAATATATAAAGTATAAAAAAGTTTTATAAATGTAGAATTTTGGAAATAGAAATAAAAAATGTTTCAAAATTAATTATTACCCTGAAAAAAAAATTAATTTAAAGTGCAATTAACTTGGTTTCTAATGTAGCAATGACCTTTTTTTATTACACATAAAAACTGTTTCAGAGAAATTCATATGGTTATTAATGCAAAAAGTGTAACTATGTGTATGTGGCTTGTTTTTCAGTTATGAACTTACAAGTGGATGTTTTTTTGTTGAGAATGCAGAAAAGTTCAGATTGATGTAAAAACTTTTATTGTATTCGAGGATGAGCTTTTATGTTTTTTCTTTTTTTCTACTTCCTACGGTCCAATAACCTTTTTTCCTTACAATCGAAAGCCGAACCATGCGGACCCTTAACGAGCACTGAAGCTGCTCTCTCAATTTAGCATGCCTTAAACTCTAGAAATATTTTTTTTTGCATTTATGACACCTTAGAATAATAATTTATCGAGTTCATTAAGTATATAAAAATCACAACTCATATATAATTTAGTAACATAAAATGTCTTTCGTCATTTTGATGAGCGAATTTTTTACCACGAGAATTAAAAGCGTCGAAATGTCTTACAAACTAAATAGTTGATCAGGTAATGTGATTCCTTGTATAATAATATCAATGGAAAATAAGCAAGAACCACTATAATAAAAAATTTCCCTTATAACGATTTTCTAAAACATCCAAAAATTATTCTACAGAAGTTTAATAGAGCTTGGAGAATAAAGAGGTTTGTATGTATATAAAAATGGTTTAAATCTTGGACTAAATTGCATACAATCATTATTCTTATCATAGAGTTTGTAAAGTATAAAGAGTTATTTAAACTTTGGTTTTCATTATCAAAAAAGAGGACTGTTTAATCGTTATTTTTAGCAATCTTACTCATCGTCTATTTTCGAGAGATATACAAATGACTATGTGACTTGTGATGATATTTTTTTTGGCTTTTTGCATTTCATCTGTGCATTTTCCATCAATTTTCCAATCGTTAAAAATATATATGTAGGTGAAATGTTTTACAATCCAGCGTTTAACATTTAAAAAACATTGACCAAAAAGCCAATTATGCATTCATTAAATAAATACCGAATGTGTCGCGTAGAGTTTAGTTAAATATAAAAATCACTCACAATAAAAATTAATTAAAAAATGTTGTAAATTTAAGCGATTTAATCCGATTTCTCAGCTGCCTTGTCAGGTCGAATTTTTTTCAAATATGGTCCAATGACTGCCTTTATCTGATCGAGAACCTTTTTTACAATTCCTTTCTCCTTCAAGCCGGGATACATGCCACAAACTAATGCAATCAAGTATAGCAGAAAGAGGTTGTTGAATGTGGAGCCAATGTATGCGAGAAATAGTGAGCCAGCAGTGACACTTATAAGGTACTAAAAATATATATTTTAATGTCAGTAATTTTGCTAATCAACGCCATCATAGACTTACAAATGTCGATTTTTCCGAGCGGCTGTTGAAAAAGGAAGTAATTGCTCCTGACACGCACAGCTTGACGTCAACAATCTCGCCAATTATTTGCTCATACAATTTCTCCTGTGATCCGCTCCAATTTTCTGGCTTAAAAATGAACTTTGATACGAGAGGATATCCATAGTCCAGGACGGTTGTCAACAGCAAGCTCAGAGCGGCCTGCGTGAGGAATGAAAGATCGAGCCACCAAATGATGATGAAAATGAATGTAATGACGCCCGCAATGACCCCTGGAAAAAAGCTCTGTTCCCACTTTAAAACACCATTGAGAATCACCAGCACTTCTCTCCACTGCTCGAGATCATGCTTGACTTTGTTGAAAATCTTTTTCTGCAATAATCAAAAAATAAATTTTAAGAAAATGCAAAAATTATATTTTTCTTCACATATGACTCACTCACAGCGAGATTATCGATTTTTCTTTTTGTTTGTTGTGAAAATTTTCTCAACTTTTTTCAGTCACTCACCTTATCGTTTTCCATCTCTTATTTTTGTGTTCTTTAACGTTTTACGATTGATCCTCGCTCAAAACAGTCGCTGTCACTAAAAATAGATCAAGATTCTTCCACTTTACTAGTTTAAAAAATTATTTTTCAGCTTTGCGAAAAAAGACGCAATTTTTCTTCTTTTTCTTTTTTCCGTTTGAAAAATGACCGTTGATAAATTGAACGCGAGTATTGGGATTTTTGTAAACTTAACTTTAAAATAAGTTTTTGCTTCAATTATAAGGATTGATAGGTGATATGATGAATTAGAAAATGTTAGTTGAATTAAAATGTGTTTTTTCAATGAGGTTTAATCAATTAAATATCTTTAGAAGGTTAGTTTGATAAGAAAATGAAGTTTTTCAATAGAAATGTTGGATTAAATTTGAAATTTTATAAAACGTTACACGTTTTTTGTCAATGATTTTCGCGCATCATAGACACCACTTTATTTTTGCGAATTTAAAAGAGTTGAAAAATATTTTTAAATTTTTAATTTTTATTATAAGCCCGCATTTTAAAGGGTATAAAATTTAGTGGCATTCTAAATAAGATGAGATAATAAAAATTTCGCTCTCTCCTCTTTCAGCACAAATCTCTTCTTATTTTCTCCTTCTTTATTGCTTCTACCTGTCCATCCGTTCACTTAAAGTTCATACCTCATGTCTCTTTGTTTTATTCTCGCTCACAATCCTCTCGCATTCGTATACATTTCACATTTTCTTCTCATTCGACTGAGCCAGCCGCAACGAACAAATTTTGTGAGAAGCACAAGCAAAGCAAAAATACTCGCAATACGCATTTCAATCTCCAACTTGCCTTCAACTCGACAAGACTTGTTGCATTTTTTTCTGTTCGTTCCGCTCATTCCATTTTTTTACATTTAATTTAATATCAATTTCCTCAGTTTTGTTTTAATAAGAAGAGACGGCGTGTCGTAAATTAGAAATTTTTTTTTTCGTAAATTGATCTGTTACTCATTCACTATTAAAAAGAAAAGACTAATAGCGCGTCATAAAGAGTGAATTTTACGGAAGAAGAAAAAAAAGAAGTTAAATTTGAGCGCGATTACAATGAGACTGTTGGTGTAAAAACGCGTGTGTGCACACTCAATGTTCTGAACATTTTTTATTGTTAATATTTTAATTTTCCACGGAAATTAACGCGATTGATTAGGAGAAAGAGAAACAGTGTAAAAAAAGCTCAAAAGTGCCATAAAATAACTCTATCGACAATATTTATTTAGCGTAAAAACGTGTTTAGAAATTATTTATATGTATTTTCATCATTAGTACAAAAAGGAAAATTACAGCGACCAGTTGCAAGCATGGCATCGTTCAACGATTTAAATTTTGACTTTGAAATTTTGGTCGGCAACATAAAGCTATCGGAAAATTCAAATAGCGGTAAGTGTTCTTAATTTTTTAAGAGCGTTCTTAACCTCGAGCATTGTCCTCATCTTCTTCATACGACTAAATGTTGACATCACATCTCTTGAAACTCGTTTTGTGATGTCCAAAATTAAATCATGCAAGATCTTTTTTTCTCATCGCTGAAGATGCAAATTAAATGACTCGAATGATGTGTCATCATTATTATGTGCATGTCTTATCGGATCTATTTTTTTTTTCTTCTCTTTCATTATTGTTGCTTCGCATAAATTTAGACAACACCTCTGCACATTTAACGCAATCTGTGGTGATCGGTGTTGGCCTCTCCTCTATTTTTTAAAAAAAGATTAAATTCGCAATCAAAATGCTGTGAATTAGATTTTATGAAACAATAGCAATATAAGTGTTTTTTTCTAAACTCAAATTAGGTACTTCATGTACAGATAACTATAGTTGCTAAGAGTATAATTGATCGACGTGAATATTGCGTGACGAAATACTACTCAAAAGTGATTTCAAAGCAAGTAACGATAAGAAAATAAAAAGTTGAGAGATATTAATCAAAATTGATGATTGGTAATTTATTAACGTAATCAAATTATTATGCCATTTTAGAAATAATTATTTGGTACTTCAAAAAATCACTATTAGGCTAATTAGCGTCAAATCGAACTGTGCGAGAGAGAGAAGGGGAAACATGATCAATGATCTCGTGTTAAATGTGGAACTTAAATCATTTCAATCTCTGCTTTATATCAAAACTCATCGTGAGAATTAATTTTAATATAAAGTGAATTACAACGCATGATCATTAATATGATAAGAATGGGTTTTTAAAAGGATGTTAACTGTAAAACAGAAAATGCGCAGACATGAGACACGCAAATAGCAATAAAATAAGTCCAATGACCCACCGACGAAAAAAAAGAATTCTGGACTCTCTCATTAACTTACTAATTGCGAGCATTTATCAAACTACTTAAATCTGAGGGTTTTCTCAAGCGTGCATCGGACGACCTTTTAATCCCTTCTCTGTAGGGATTTTCAACGGATGTTTTTTTATTGTCTTTTGTCGCCTCTACATCTGATTTTCATACCTGATAAGAAATAATTTTTTACCTGACATCCTATTCGAATTTTATTGTCGTCCCGATGCGAGAAAGAAACATGGCGATAATAATTATGGAAAAAAAGTTATAATTGGAGCTTGCAATCGTCGAGTCAGACTCTAATGTGGTCTCACGATGCATTAAAAAATAATTTGTAATACCGGTAAAGTGTCTCCCCATCATTTCGTGTCAGTGTCGACTGAAGACGTCAAATGTAATAAATGAAATTGAAAGTGCAGCATAGTAAACACGAGATTTGATCATTTTAGGTGTCGATGTCCCTTAAATGAATGACCGCTGTCCAAATTGTCTAATTAATTTTTAAAATGACGCGGCTTCCCCTAATCACATCTCACTCAATGAGTTTTGTGGCTGGGGAAAATAACTTTTCTCTCTTTAAATAATGTGAAATTTGATTTTAATTTGCGGTTACAAAACGTCTCTTGATCCCGCGTGATGTCGAAGATCTTTTTTCCTATTATTTTCGCGACATCATCGCATTTTAGAGAGTGATGAGTTTTTTTGGTGAAAATATTTTTAATAAACTTTTTTGAGGCACTGCCAAGTAGGTAGCCCAATGAACTTTCCAAATCTTTAAACTTATTTGTCTACCCATTAGCTCAGTCATTGAATGATTCTCGCATACGGCGAGACGAATTTCCTTATATGAAAAAAAATAAAGAGGGAAAAACTAATTTTCTCTAAATGTCAATTTTCTTTCACACCTGAAAGCGTGATTTGTTTTAATTGTTGTGTCGATAGTGCACAAGAAAGGTCGATGGACACTCGAGAGGGGAGTTAGCATAACTTCATTTCTATCCATTCCACGATCATGCTAATGATTTATGAAAAAGAGACACTCGGAAATTTCTCCATGCACTCTCTTAAGTTGCCGGTGCTTAATTGAATGGAAGAGAAAAAAAAATATTGAATTCATCCTACATGTAGGTGCGGAGTGTGCATATATAAAATGTTTTAATGATCACAGACTTCCTAATCAGATGGGATACAATGACAATAGTAGCGGCATAGAGCGTATGGGAAAGTCTTATCGACATCATTAAAATGACTTAATCGCCGTATTTAAAGCTTCAGATCAATAGATCGGTGCGGTCGGTCTGTTTGTGTACGGTAAATCATCAAAAGTAATTTGTTCAATTTTCGGAGGGCTAAATTGATGTACAAATTATAGACTTTGATATGCATAGTGTCGTGGTTACATCACGTGCTGTTGCTGCCTCTCTTTTTTCTCACTTCTTTTTTTTTGTTGTTTTGATTGATCGGTAACTGATGTGTGCTTTTAGAGACAGTAATTGTTGTGCAATGTGCTGTGAGAAATTTCATCCTTCTTTGGTGTGCTCGAGCTCTTTTAATTCACTTAATGTACACTGACAACTCTCACCCAATTTTTCTCTTTCGTTTGCTCATTACTTTTCTCCAAACATAGACAAAACATCGAGTAGCACGGCGAATGGTATGTCGCCGCCGCACGGCTTGATGATATCATAGATGTTAAGCATAATAAGCCATAAGATCTCAATTAAAGTGAGAGAAAATAATTGAGAAACTTATTTGCCATCAAGAAGACACTCCCAAGTGACTCGGTGCAAAGTATAAAAATGGCAACAACATCTTAATAATAATGAAAAATGCGAGATCATCGCGAGAAGAACAAGAAGAAAATTTTCTTTTCTTTTAAGCATTACGTTCACTATGGACTTTTATCCAAAAAATGCTACACCTTCATTTCTTTTCTTTCGTTTTGCGCGCAAATCTTTTTCTGTAAAATATTACTCAAGTCTAGGAGAGACCTTTTTACGCCATAAGTTCATTCGTAACTTTTCATATTTACTTTCAATATGTCAATTGCCAGTATCTTTTTCATTCGACATTTTCATTTCACTTTCATCATGTTTACATCGAGCCATAGTTGAGGTTCTCGTAGCAAAAAAAATTATGACTTTCAAAAATCAGCTCCTTATCAATTTAAGCATTGTTGCGTGATTTGTGAAGTACTTTTTTGGAGTTGTTGTTGGTGATCATATTTCTTTTTTGGACGAAAGCAATTAAAGGTACTCTTGTTGAAAAAAATCATATTAAAGACATGTCCATAAAAATTAAATGTTAAGTTTAGTTGGCATTGACATAAAAATATTTTGGTTTCAAAATCTATAAGATTTGAATTTTTCTTTAAATCATATCAAATTGAAAATCAATCGCGTCCAATAAACGGCGCTTGATATCGCTCATAGCTTTACAAGAAAGAAACTAAATCTTAATATGACAAGTAACGGACAGATTTTGGCAATGATCATTTTCACAATTTTGATATACGCGTGCGATGTTCGCGAGAGAAAGACACGGGAAATATCCAAAAAGCGAGGAATTTGCTTTCCTGGCTAGATCTTTCAAAACTCACAACATGCGATATGTGTAGACATGTGTAATGCGATACCTTTGCAACTCTATCACTTGTAACAACATCGTTGATTTAAATGAATTAATCAACACCGAGTTGAAAACGAGATTTAACTTCTTTTTGCATTTGCAGAAAAAGAACTAGAAATTCCTGTCATTCCCATAAGTGATGTGGAATTTAGGCTAACGTACTGCAAGTTGCTCGATCTCATTTCTGAAAGTATGCTCATTGTGGCTTGCAATTCTATGCGACAACAATTCAATTCATTCAGCGGTTGAAAAACCTTGAAAAATTCGCAAGTTCGCAATTTGTCTTTTTAGCTCGAATCTTTTTCTTTCTTTTTGGTGATCTTTCGGGTGGTTTTAAATGCAACAATAAAAGCGCTTTTATTTAAGTCCATATTTATGGGATTTTCGATGAATGTTTATTAATATTTGAATGCAACAAAAATTATACTTATGCAACTCAATCCCCTCACACAGCTCGAATAATGCCATATAAAAAGTTCATAAGCTCGATTGATCTTTTGATGACATGAAGATTTTACCGATGAGATTTGCTTTTCAATATACTTATAAACGTATACAAAAGAATTGTTCAATTTTATTTATGTTGAAGTAATTATTATTTTAATGTTAAAAAGGCCATACGTGGACACCTGTAGCTTTATGAACTTCTTCTTCTTCTTCATTTGGTCATCAGCGATGATGTCAATTTTTTTTCTCTCTTATTCAATAAAATGAGAAGAGGGGAATAAGAAGAAAAAGATGCCATCGAACGGTAGATGAAAAAATTCTTTCTACATTTCATAATACATGCCTAGAGCTTTGTGCTCCATTAAGCAATCACACAATTAATTTGCAAAATTGTAATGTATGAAATTGCAAAGAATCATTCGAGCATATGTATGTGAAAAATGTATACGGCCAATACGGAAAAAAACTGACTTTTTCTCAAACCTAGTTTTGCTCATTATTTTTTAATATTTTAAGATTTGGTTATTAAATATATGCTTTTCCCGAGCTTTACTTTAGGATTTCACTTGCTTTAAAGGCAGTTAAAGTGCTTAAAATATTTTTATGTGTATGCACGTGTTTGATAATTTTTTCAAAGACTACTTTATAAAGTGGTAAAAAATATAATGATGATCAGAAAAGGTGTTCCTAACTTTTCATTTGGGCAATGATTTTATAAGTTTTGTATCCAGTTCCATTCAATAGCCTCATTGCAATGATTCTAATGACTTGCACTAATTTCAATGTGGTATACTTAAAGAGAAATATGGGATTTTAAATTTTGCACCTACTGCGTATCCATACTCAAAATTTTTAACTGAAAGTGATACAGAACACAGAATTTCTTCTTCTAAATCCCAAATAAAATTTCTAAAACTATTAAAAGAGAGTAAATTTTAAGATTTAGTTTTTCTTTTGAGGATATTAAGCACTTCCTGCAGGTGAAAAAAAATTCTAATGATTTGAAAAGTTGCTAATGTTCTTTATCTACAACATGCAAAAAAATTCAGATTTTTATCTTGAAAGAGTCAAAAGTTATTGCAAAATCAAAAATACCCCGTTGGAATCCGCGGAAAAAAGTCAGAAATTTTAAGACTTACTTTTTCATGTTTGAGAGCAAATTACTCCGTAACTATGAATGCTAGATAGTCAATGTGATATATCAAAAGACGTGGAATAAAAAGTTCTATTAAGAAAAAATGCAACCTGATTTTCGTTAATGTAAAAAACAGGAGTAAAAGCCAAAAAATAGGCAAAAAGTAAGTCTTAAAAATTTTCCGTATTGGCCGTATAGTATTTTAAGCATGGGCGTTTCGATTCGAGCATGAAAAATAAATCAAATGTAATCAAATTGGTTTGTTTGCTTTTTCGGAAAAGTTTTACAACAATATTTGCCTAGGAGACAGCCGCTCAATATTTTATGATTTCTTCGTAAAAAGCTCATGAAATCACGAGTCGATTTCTCTAATTGCGGCAATCTTTCCTTGCTGCTGCCGCTCGGTAGCGACGAATAAAATCATTTGCAAAATGAAGTATGTGAAAATGGCATGGAATAAAAAATATTTTTACATTTCAGTACAATTTTTATGTGTCACAGAACAACATTTTACAACTTTGCAAATTGCCTATGAATATGATTGAAGAAAATTAAATTGATCGTTTAGGTGGGGACGCTAGAGCAAAATATATCAACTTTTTTGAAGATTTACTGCATTTTGTAAATTTTAAATTATTTTATTTTATTTAATGATTTAAAAATTTTTCTTTGTCATTTTGTGATTCAATGTGTTGGTGTAGAATTTTGAAAGCTTTCATTTATTTTCCATTAGAAAATGTTGAGATTTAATTTGAATTTCCTTATAAGCACCCACGATTTTCCCACAAAAGTCACTTCAATGGGAGAGAGCTTTTGATTTTCAAGAGAGAATTATCTTAAAATTTCAAATTGAATTTAAAATCTAGTTTAAATAAATATTTAATTAGTTTATCTACGATAATCTGGTTTATATAACAGTTATTCAACTCTTTTACATCGAGTTCAACGATTGTTAAGGCTTTTTCGTCATAAAACTTAAAAAAAAATTCATCGACTGTCGAGCAAAGGTGAGAGGATGAAAAATTATAAGGAAGAACGCGTGGCATCCAGTTTGGAGGTTTTGATGCATGATTTGGAAAATAAACCGAAAAAGACAAATAACGACATTTTTGAGTTGCTGGCATCATACATCAGAACAACAATCCCTGTCAAAGTGGAGGAGAAAGAAGAACGTTTGGTTAATATAACTGAGAATGTGCAAGTTGCTTCAGAACAAAAGGAGAAAATTGAGCCACAGACAGAGAGAGCTACATTGCCGGTCGCGTTTTTCAACTCATCGCCGAAATTGATTTTGAGAGTCTCTTGTCCTCTCAAACCATTTTCATCACAGCTGAAGGTCAGTAAACAGCGAATCAGAAAATCAAAAAGAAAATCAGCTGCTGGTGGAAAAATCATGAGTTCAGCAAATCGTAAAGATTTAAAGAAGAAGATCGACAACTACAAGACGTACAACGGCTATCACAATCGACGAAAGGGTAAATCGTGGTGTATGTTGGATGATAGGGAATTGTTGAAGTTTATTTGCCTTAAAGAAATCTCGTTAAGTCATAAGTTACCAGATAATTCATAAACCTGAAAGTTTTTCATAACTACAATCAAGTTACGTTCAAAAAGTTAAAATCCAGTGATGTAATTATAGAAATTGAATTGAAATCTTAAATCTTAGAAATTAGAAAAAATATGTGAACAAGTTGCCTTTATCAAATATTATGCTCTCTTAGTTGCTTTGTTATTAGCCGATCTTTTTATTATTGGAATTAAATTTCCACGAAAAAGTAAGTTATGAATAAAATCATATAATATTTGGAAAAAAAAAAAATTAAATTCCATAAAGTATCATTTCATTTTTCCACCTGATTGACCGCAATATTATGTAGCTTATTGAAAGTGAAATGCCACGAGGGATAAATTATGAGTTGACAAGTATATCTAGTGAGAGTATGTACAACATTCGCGGAGACAGACATGACGCAATAATTTGCAGAGAGAGAAAAGATAATTTAATGAATTTATTGATAGAAGGAAGTTTTTCCTTATCTTGCATCAAAACTAGCCATGTCGATTATTTTTTATTTGATTGTCAGTCGACATATTTTATGGCACCATTCTCCGTTATGATATACTTTCGCATTATGCAAAAGCATTACTTTCATTGCACCTCTCGCTCAACACTCGACACACATGTTGATCGATTTGTGATCGTGTGGTAATGGGGTTGTTTGTATATATCATTAACAAATTGATAGATATTAGGAGAAGCAAAAGCCACTAATTGAAACCAATTAATTAATCAAATCGAATCGAATCGAATACGCATGCAGCTTATGTTTATGTTGGAAAGAAAAATTTAAAACCGAAAACCGTCAAATTTAAAAAGTGAATGCGAGAGAGTAAAATTTCTTTTTAACTGTATGAAAAATTCACTTTTCATATTATCGCTTCTATTGGGACTGACTGATTTGTTTTTCCATGTTATGCTTTTAATAATTTTTACCATATCAAAAAAGAAGTGTTAATCAGAAAGGCAATTTATGAAAGTAAAAGAAAAATGTATATATGTTTTCTATAGAATTCAAATGTGGATCAAGAGTGGTGCGCTCAAAATTGAAATTAACTTTTTTTCTCTCTCCAATTGTCAATCCCAGTCGGTAATCTTTTTAAATCTGAATTAATTTCTACAAACCGTCGAGGCCTTTTCAACTTTTATTTTCATGACTTTTGACGGTGGACTTTCACTGTGAACGGTTTTTGCTAGAAAAATCATCATCATCATAATAATAATTTATTATTGAACTTCCAATTTAATTTCAATTTAAATAATATTTTTATTAAGACGTATTCAAGTTGAAGGAAAAAGTCTCCTAGAAAAACAATTTAGAGAGACATAAAAACCTTTTTTTAATTATTAGTTAAAAAGTGAAAGAAAATTGTTTGCAGAACATATTTTGAAAGTTATAAAATTCCGGATCAATGAGTAAACTCTTTAAGTTCGGAGAAAAATATAATTAGAAAAGATTACTAGAAGAATGAATTGAGACGAGACTGAGAGTTGAGTGTACGAGTTGATTGGATGAGTGACGTATGTGTGAAGTTACGGCTTTGATGTTGATCAGGTTGCAACAGAATCTCTTTTATCGTGAGTTCCAAAAGATCCTTCTCAGTTCTAATGCGCATTCCAAATTTACCATCTGAATCTCGAATAAAGACCCGACCATGAGATATAGCTACTCTTAAATTGGCTGACTTTGAACGATTCTGGACGATGTAGAGGGACCGATTGAGCGATGTAAGCGAGTGATTGAAATAAACAGTAATTTTTTACCTCTATCAGCAGTTTTCTTCTTATTGAGACTTCATCTTTTCCTCGTAAGTATTGAAGGTGACAATTAGAAAACTCTTTTGTTTGAATTGATTGTGAGATGGCGTTTTAGGACTCTTGTATTTTTAATTATAAATACCAAGGCTTGTGTTGTATTTCTTGTGCTGACTTGCCGGAGTTCATTGACACTGAGTTGAGGCCTGAAATTTCTATCCTGTTGTTAAATTTATCCTGTTCAAGTTCGTTGAGGCGTGCAGATGTTTCTAACTGGGCTGATGAGATGTTATCGACGGTCCGATGTTCAGGTTCTTCCTGTTTTGGTTCTGTTCATTTTTTAATTTATATATAAACTTGTAGTTGTGTAAACTGAAGAGTGTTTCTTCTTGTGTTTTGTTTTTTCTTTTGATTTTCGTCGGTTTTATTTTTGAGTTTTGCCTTGATTTTTTTTTGGTCGATATAGGTGATTTCTTCTTGTTGAAGTGGTTGGAAGATTTAGAATGGAGGGTGGCTGTGCGAGTTTAAGAGAGAATTTTATCGAAAAGAAGATAATTTGAGATGGACGTATGATAGAAGATTTAACTTTAGATGGATTTTTCAGCTTCCTTGATATAAATTTGCGGTAAACTTGATACACAAACGATGGCTTATGCTTCCAAAAATTATCTCGACACACTTTTAACAGACTTTGGTGAATTTACAGTGGAATTTTAAATTAAAAACAATTTTTGACGTGTTACTAAACAGAATTCTCTCCATGAAAAAACTTCTTTTCTATGTTTGAGTTGGAGTGAGTGAGTGAAGATGATGGTCTCGGGGTCTTTTTGTGCTTGAGAAATTTCAGCGATAGGCATCAAACACTATTGTCTCTCCCATACTGCAACGCTTCATTTCCGTTGACTGCTGTTTACCATAAACAAGCAAACAAACCACATAAGTCATAATTTATGACTATTTAAATGTCTCTTTCGGGTTTATTAAAGAATGCACATCGCGGACGATAATAAAATCAAAGCTATGTCTTCCTCTCACTTCAACCAGCAAAAATCCTTTCACTCTCGACTGAACATGTGATATGAAAAATGGAAAATTGATCGATTTCAATAAACTTTTATTGTGGCGAGAGTGTTGAAATGTAAATCATACCTGTCGGTGCTTTAGTTTGATTAGTGCAAATTTCCGCTAATGCCCCCTAATAATATCTTCCTTATTATGGGCCACTCAACTTTCGACTCTTGATCAATTTTTTGAGGTGCAGGGAAATCATCGTAAACGGTTTAATTTTAGTGGGAGAGCAATGATGATGAAAGCTTTATTTTTTTTTTGCACTCGAGTCCATTGTGTCAATGAAACGAAAGTGATTCATACGCAACATGTCAAAAATTTATGCACGCGACGAAACGGACAGACCCGGTGGGCAGTGAGAAAAAAGTTCATTGTACTTTAAATTGAAGAATTCTTATGTAACTTCTACTTTCCCGCGAATTCTCATTTATGACATGAATATTTGCATAAAATAAATGATTTGCATTCGTAATGAATGACACGCACAAAATTCCTTCTACTTCTTACGGTTCAATGAACTTAAAAGTTTAAAGCTTGAGAAGATGGCTGCAAGAAGTAATTCTCGCGGGAGAGAAAAAAAATCTATTGTTGAGTTATTATGTGTGCGCTGCATCTCTCATGTTGTGCAATAAACCTCACAGTTTTTTATGATTGTGCATCGACTCGCGCAATTATGTTTGAACAGGTTCTCGTCAATTCTTCTTTAACTCTTCCATTCGTAACATGTTCTCGATAATTTTCGCTGTAATGAATGTAATTCAATCTGAAACGCCGTGTGTAAAGTATATAATGGCAAAAGAAGGTTAAGACAGCTGTAATCTCAATTCTTCCTATCCGACCAACATCGATGTGAATTTAAATTCAAAACATTTCGTGTGCGCATGTCTAAAATGTGAGAAATATGTGCGCATGAGTCATTTGAAAGCATGACTTCTAAATGCACTTTTATTATACGCATTTTTATCAGGGAACTCATGACTGCATCGAAGCTAGTGGGTAGGGTGAGCTCTCTTATACACACAGGATGAATTAGAGTGTGTACAAGGATAAGGAAGAAAGATATCGAGTTGCATTGTCACCCTCTCTTCACTCAAAATCATACTAACACCATTAAACAGCTGATGTCCCCGTGTTTAATCGATAATTTTAGTCAGTGCTGCAAAGGATTAGACTTGGTGCAGACGTGGAAATTTAGTGATTTTTTCTAGACTTGTCTAGACTCAAAGTTTGAGTGTTTAAAGTAGGAAAATTCTCAAGTGTTTCAATTTATCTCTGTCACAATCAGTTGAAATTAAACAAAAATAGCTTGAAGACTCTTCAGCTAAAATAATAAATTTTCTCACAAGTCTCAGAAATGTCAATTTTAAAACACACTTCATTTACTCAAATCGGAATAAATTAAAGAAGCAAAAAAACTTAAAAATTAAACATTGGTCAATTGTCAAAGAAAATAATTACAAAGTACACGATTAGGTAATGTGTGGTTGGATGGAAAAAAAATTCTTTTTGCCAATTAAGACAAATTTAATTTCTCATTTAAAATTCATTTCTTCAAACGCAAACAATTAAATCCATTTTATTTTGCGACATACCATATGCGCTGCCAACACATTCACACATGCGAGGAGGAAAAAAATATTTTTTCAATGACTTATCGTCAGTCTCTAGTCGTAGCGTGGTCGCAAAAAAGCTGAAAAAATGCAGCAGGTTTAAAAATTAAAATTTAATGAATAAAATCGATTTAAATCTATCATTCGAGTGATTTAAATAAAATCAAGAGAAAGTTATTTCATAAAAAAAAATCGATATAAAGTGATAAAGGATCGAAGTGCAAGTCGATTTAAGATTAAACGTGCAATAATGTCATTGAACATGCGGGAAATGCAAAAAGATATAAGAGAGAAATTTCTTTTTTTCCGTGACCTCGGGCCGTGCTCGTGTATAGTCAGGGTGGAACATAGTTGTAAATTGCTGGTCACTTGCAGTGTCTCAAAGTCAATTGGTGCTTAACTTTCCGCAGTGTACATAGAAATTAATTCCAATCAGCAAGAAATCTTTAATTGGAAAATCGAAAATCGTGAATTCAATAATTGCGAAACATTTTCTCTCGAACTTGGCTCTGGCAACGAATTCACATTCTCTCGCTTAAACTATATTTATGTCATGTGCGACACTTAAATTTATGCTACTATATTTAACCATACAGCCAAAATAAGCGATTAGTATTAAAACAAATTATACTGACCACCGCACACAATCGCACATTCACAAAACATTATTGAGAATATTTTTCTGTCTTGCTTGCTGTTGAGAGTCAAGGAAAACTTTAGCCGAGAGTACACAGCGAAGTATTGCTTCGAGGTTAACAATACATAGATTTTTTTCTATGTCATTATTTATTGACACCTCACAGCGCGAAGAGATCTTCATCGATTTTTTTAATTCATCAACGAGGAAATTCATTAAATTTCATTGACTGTGACCGAAAAAAAAATAAGTTTTATTTTTGAGAAAAGAGAAAAAATATTTTTCGTTTGTGAACCAAATTCTAAAAAAAATCACATGTTTAATAATAATTTTTTCAGTGTCAACGCCAGTTATCATTTAATAACCTTCCGGGCATTGTGTGTGTGTTCTCGTAAAAAATTAAGCACATAGTGTAACTAGGACGATGAATTTTTATAGCATGTGGAACTAAGAAGGTGTAAAATTGAGATTTCTAAAAGTGTAAAAAATATATAAATTATTTTGACCCTGATCAACTCATAAATCACTGATTGATCAAGAAGAAAAAGAAGAAGGAAAAGAACGTTAAAAAAGTTTGTTATGAGTTCGGTTAGATTTAAATCGTCATCGGAGGAGAAGATGAGCATGTATGAGAATATGGTTGAGGATCTTGTTGGTGATGAGAATTCACGATACATCTTGGATGGTAAGTGAAATGGAGGAGAAATGCCCGATAAATTATTCAGCTGCCGTGTGCTGAATGAGTCGAAAATAAGAATCGCGGACGTCACATTATAATTTCTTCTTCATCGTATAAAAAAAATGATCACGATCTTGTTTTGAGGCTATTGATAATTCACGTAATACAGTCGAGAGAAAATTATGTGTCGCCAGCCGGCATGACGCTCTTCATAATTTTAATAATAATTTTTTTTGTGTCATCGCAAGGGTGCTAACACACACTCGTTGTGAATGATCCCCGAAAAATTTAAATATGTTGAGGTGCGTTGCCATAATTAACATGTAGGTCTGACACGATTGACAATTAAACTCAGCACATTTATTGATTTTGAAAGCCTACACATGCACAAATTAATTTTTTTGCACATATTTACATTTTTCGACGGGTTTCGTAAGAGTCTCAAAGTGTTCACTTATGTACTCACACATGGACACATCGACAAAGATCAAAAACCGTGATATCATCATAATAAACAGCCACTGACGATTTTCAGCTGGTTTTTTGTGTATTAAACAAAAAATTCGCATTTTACATTAATTGACACCGTTGATAATTTCAAAATTTTACGATCGCCATTGATGCGTGAGCGACGAGATTTTCCGCCCGATTTATTAAATCGCTCATGTCACTGGCATTATGAGATTTTCGTACTTGAACTTTACGGTTTGTTTTTAACCTAAGTACATTGTTTCTGTAATGGCGATCACCATGAGTACTTAATTACGCATATTTGGCCAATCATTGATTGACTTAAACTTCCGCCACTCTATTTATAGTTATTCCATGTCGTTAAGCTCGTGTAGACTTCAGTATTAACTTTTTTTAAATCGATTATCTATGCCCATTGCGTGGTGGTGTTGCACAGTTGCTTTAGTTAATTAATTAATTTTAAATCTAATTTCGCTAATACCTCAAGGGATGAAATGCTTTCGTTGTTTTAAAAATGTTTTGGATTTATTTCCAGCGATTGAAATTTCCGTTGCATTAAAAATTGTCTAAAATATCTTAAATATTTTCATTCCTTTGCTAAGCTTTTTTGTCGTCCTCTTTACCTTCTAAAATTTGAATGACTTCTTGCAACACCTTAAAATGCGAACATGAATTGTTGTTTCAATAGTCACTTGAGCAATTTTTTTTTTGAATCTTTCATTAGGCTGTCTGAACTAAAGAAAGTGCTTTTTCGTGAATGAATTAGCGAAAGAAGCGTCGCTCTGATGTAAGGAGGGTAATTGTTTTAAATTGCAAAAACATTTTATGCATGCATGACTCTATTTTTGGGCAATTTTAATTGATTTTTATTAGGAGCCTTCAAGCTGCCATCACTCACTCACTCACTCATAACGGTAGCATAGGTCATAAAAGTGAAAGCATTGACCTTTCTCACACTCGATTAGAGGTGGAGATGCAAATGAGCCTTATATCAATGCGGCGATAATTAATTTTTCTCCACCTATATTATTCACATGTCTTTCTCTCTTGTAAATGATTTATTTACACTACTTTCAATCAACTTCAACTCTTTTTTTTTAATTATCTCATTATGCAGGAATGCCATGCAAATTATGATGAGGAAATTTCCACAAATTACATGCTCAATTCTTAAGACAATTAAGACATAAGAAAAATATTTATATTTATAAAGAAATTTGCATCATAATGGCTGTATCTAAAGTTTGTGATAAGCAATGAAGATAACCGAGAAAAAAAATACATTTTTTTGCAATGCTCATTGTTGAGCTAACGCATACAATAGACGTGTGCGTTTGAGGTTGTTCAAGGAAAAAAAAAATACTAGTAGCAAGTTTAGGTTATCTAATTGCGTCATTCTCGTCGTCGGCAGTAAATCAGTAATTATATCGCGGGAAATGAACTTTTTGAACTGTCAGTTGAGGAGAGACTTAAAAATAGCTCTCGCGAATATTTGCTTTACCATTTTGAAAAAATAGTTTGCTATAAGTTTTCAGTCTAATTGCTTAACAGCCACCGCTTACCTCAATTGCCATGTCATTCCCTCCCTGTGAATATTTTAAAGTCTCTAGATTTAAATTTCAAAGGGACCGTTAAACTTTTTGACTAATTGATCGATTTTAGACATCACACAAACATATTCTTCTTTAAATTCGAAAAAGCCGTTAGATTTTTAAAAAACATATTTAATAATCACTTGTGACTTTTCCATGTGATCCATTAAAAACACATGATGCAAAGTACATTTGTTATCGCATTATCTCAAAATAGAAATTATTACGTCGATCGATGAGCATTATCGCCTCTTATCTAGGTCTTTTCTTTTTCTCGCAACTTCTGTAGCCAGCAGCAGTTATCGATTCCCATGCGCTTGCTTACACTTTTAATGAGGGGGCTATGCAAATAGAGCTCTCATTATCCGTTACAGAAATTCACAATTGCAGCAATAATTGTGTGATGCTATCTGCTGCTTATGTACACACGAATTGAAGATGCTTAATTACTACATGAGAGATGTAGCTGGAAAGTTTTTCTAATTTTACCTCCTTTCATTTACTTATCTCTGAAAACAAATTTTGAGCTGCACGAAAGCTCCCCGAAGTTTACTTTATTTTCTCGCTCTCGCTCTCAACTCAACGAATTTTGTTGTTGCACCGCGAATTATTTTCAATTACATTTAACTTTTCATTCAACCGCGCTCGATTTGTCGGAGCTCCGCGAGGCACATACATACGAATTTCTCAGTTGTTTCTCAGTGGTCGCCGACGATGGATCGAAGCAAACTCTTTGCGATATTAAATGTGCATAATTAAGTTCGAACGTAGACGCGCTATTGAAGCATTGTGAAAGAATATTTTTTTTGTTGAGTGCTCCTGCCTCCAGTGACGTTCACCGACACTAATTTGACGACATTATAATTTTTTTTGTGCGATCGCTTTATAATATAACGTTATTTAAAATTGCCTCAAGACTCTGTTTGATCACATTAGAAATTTCATTCATCCACCTATTGAATGGCATTCGGTGGCACATAATGAAGTGAGCTGTGGAATTAGAACGATTTAAGCTTAATTTAATAATTTGAGTCGATTGCTGTACACATAATCAAGTGCTATAATTCAATATTTCCGGGCAATTAGAAAGATATACAGTTGTTAATTGATCAGTCTCTGACCACCGTGAGATTTCGAGACAAGTTAAAGTGCAAAAAAAAGAGAGACATGAAAAAGCATTTATAGATAAATCAATAAATGAATCGAAACGAGAAAAACAATTGGCCGTAAAAGCAGCGAAAATTGATTAGACATTAGTCACACATGACTGCAGTTTTTTTTTCGCAAAAGAAAATGTTAAGCATGAAAATGAAAAAAGAAAAGAGTTCGTGAAAAATCAGTGAAGTTTCTCGTTTGCAAATAAAAGTAAATTTTCATTTTCGGCTGTAAAAACATCGTGACTGATTTTGTGTACTTTTATTTTCGCGAGTTAAATTGCTACTTTACTCAAATCGACTGGCTTATAAAAACATCTTACGGCTAATTTAGCGCGGGAGAAAGAAAAGTGAAAGATTTGCGAAAAAAAGAGAGGCATTGAAGAATGAAATCAATTGCCTGCAATTAGCTCGAGAGTGCCACTTAGTCAATTTAAAAATGCTGATAATTTCTATCTGACTCTAAAAAAAATATTCCGAAAAGCACTCGAGACTTCGTACTGTACTTTAAATTGCGTGATAATGAATGAATCACAGTCGCATACACAGACGCCGGCGATTATCAATGAGAAGTCACTGAGCAATGGAGGTTCGCAAGAGGAAAAAACATGTTGGGATCGAGGCGGTGTGCCATTCTCTCGCATGAACTCAATGGAATGCTGGGACTATACAATCGAATTGGAATGTCTAAATGGACCACAAGGTTAACACTTCTTCTATAACCCCCCTTTTAAATTGAATCTTCTCACACCGAGAGATTGTTCCAACTTTTTTTTTATGTTGCTCTCTCGCGCGCCACAAGTCTTTAAAAAAATCTCGGAAATTTCTCAAACCGAGAAAAATAAGCATGAAGAACAATCGAAATGAAGAGTCATTGTATGCGCAAGCTGATGATCTTAGCGTATATTTTTTTTCTATTAAAACGAAGAAAGGGAGGAAGAATCTTTTTAAATCACGCAATTGACTTTTAAAAATAGAATTTTTGCTGCTTTATTCGGCAGTATTTGAGGTTGCAAAAAATGCACACTTTGTAACGTAATTCGACTTCCATCAACCTTGGCAAATAGCTCGTCTTTGTTTTTAAAAAATGAGTTAATATACTTCCTACTCTTGAAGCTTGTCTGCTGCTTGTAAATTCCTGAAAATTATGTGTTTTTTTTGTTAAAGCCGGTTAATATCTTCATAAAGGCCCGAAAGAGTGTTAATTACAGAACAAAAAGATACTTTGTACCTCATAATGTTCTAAGAAAGAGAAAATTCATTGCATCGGAAGAGATCAACGGATTAGAAAATAGAAATTTTTATGGTCTTCTCTTTTGATGCTGACCGCTAACTTTTTACTGCAAACTTTACTCGAAAGTCAATTATTTCAGATCGGCCATGCTTCACTAAAAAAAAGGTATTGCGGCAAAGTGCTTAGAATGTGTGTATATGCGCTTTATGTTGAAAAGTCATTAACGTTAGCGACCTTTGCATATAAAAACACACACACAAACTTTTCTCTCATTTTAAAAGTCCATTAAAATAATAAGAAAATTGCCACACACATGCAGCTTTATTATTTCTCTTCTGTACATGCAATTAATAATTCGTTTATTTCTTCATCGATTGCCACTAATTACAAGGCATTATTATTTCGGTACTGATGATGAGCAATTAAATTTTATAAAATAAAAATATACAACAGAATTAAGTCTTTATCTTTTGCAGAGTTTGTTTGACCATCTGCCATGCCTAATTACATATTTGTTTGCTACTTTTTTTATCTCTCTAGCTCAAAATTGATAATCTACATGGCGATTATCTATTGTGATAATCATAGACTTAAGAGAGAGAAAAATAATTAAAGACAACAGCGTGAAAGTGTCTTAATTAAATTCAGCCAAAACATTTTCGTTTAACATGAACACAAAAGAGTCATTTCGTCATGGAACTTACGACAGCATGATTGAAATTCTAATGCTATGTGTACGTGACACAATGGCAATAACTGTGAATTGTCTTCAAACCTAACTTTGGACACTAAAATTATCACAATTTATTTTGTTTGCTCTCATTTCAATGTCCGCGTGATGATGATAAAGCATGAGACACAGAAATTATTGTCATTTCTTTGTTGATTATTCTCTCGAGCAAAGTTCACATTGTTTTCACTTAAGAGCGATGAAACGAATATAAAAATGCAAATATTTTAAAATTAAATCACTTAATCTCGAATTTTTATTTGTTCAGCACAAGAGTGACTTGGGAGGAAGACAATACTCGATTAGTTTTGAATGCGAAATCTTTAATGAACTTTTGAGTGTATAATTGAAAAAAAAGACGGAAATTTTTCGGTGGTTTGGTGCAAATTTTTTGCTTTATTGTGTGGGAATGACAGTAAATTTTGCTAATGAAAAATCAACGCTAATGTTTTAGAAAAAAAACTATAAAACCTCAAAATTATTATTCATAAAAAATCTAACCTTAAAAGTCACCCCCAAGTTTATGCAATTTAAATTTCTATTGTGAGCCAAATTATTCGCGCATCTTGTGATGTCTTCATTCATCGACTTTAAGTAGCAGTTGAAGAAATTGTTTTGCTAATAATACCCAATAATAAAAGATGATCGGAAAAATTTCGCTACATCTTAAATTGACTTTCACTGCATGAAATTCCAATTTGATGGCTGTGCACGTGTAAATATTTTCCTTGTTTATAAAATACGAGAATGGCAAATAAAATAGCTTCGATGCGGCAAATAGTTCAACTTTAAATTATTACCACACTCGTCTGAAATCATCCATAAATCAGGTGGTAGCTTCCGCAAGAATATGTTCGAAAGATGATGGATGACATTCGAGACACGAGAATATTTTTTTTGTTCCCATTATTTGAATGCACAGCCAATTCGTGATTTACATTAAATGCCATTTGAGTAATTGTGTTCAGGGTATTATGCGCTACTGCCTACACGAGTATATTTCTTTAACCTGTCATAAGATTTATGAACTCCCCATGAGAATGTGCATACTCATAGCTCGCGAGCGACAAAATTCCCACAGAAAAATATGCGAAGGAATTTTAAGTCACCTTTATCCATAAATTTAAACTTGATTAAAAATGCTTCATTGTAGGTCTCTCATAATAATTGGAGGCTCTTATGCTGTTCATGTCATGCTCAATTTTAGACAATTCCGATAATAAATCAAATCCGCCAATAATGTTTTCCGACCTCTTCACAACACCTCACAATAGCGCGCTGCTGATTTATAGTTTCTTAAATTTCAACCTGCCTCCATTGTTACCCTCACCATGAATTTTAATGTCAAGCAATTTGTGTGAAACTCGAATTTTCTATCGATATTTAAATAGTAATTCAAGAGCTCTTATATAAAAGAAAAGTGCTTTCTTTGCAGAAAGTGCAATATGATATTTTTGTCACCATGAGCGAGTTATGCAGAAAAGTATTGCAAAAAAATGTTTCACATGCTTATGATGCCTCGCTTACAAAGCATAGAAAGATTGCTCCTTATATCACAATTCAAAAAAAAAGTAGTGCGTTTGATACTAAAGGTGTACGTGCGGCAACAATGTACTACAGCTTTTGAAAGATTTCTACATGCTCAAATTTTTTGAGGTTCATTTTTCATTACGTGCAGTTTTATTATAAAATTTTTTTCTCTTCTCAAATAGATCTACAATTGGCCGCAGAGTTGGGCAAAACACTACTAGAGCGCAACAAAGAGCTAGAGAACTTATTGAGATCACAGCAGCGAAAATGTGAAGATCAGAAACAGGAAATAGAGGTCAGTATATTTCTCTTATAATGGGATTCCCTTTCATTTCTTTTTGGATCAATTTTTAATCCCATTAAATGAGACTCTTGTGATCGATGAGCTCTTTTAGAAAATAATGGATGAATAAAATCGTTGAAAATTAAATTGAATTTTCTCTATCTAAAATTTAGAAAAATTCAACTTTTATTTTCAGCGAATTTTAAAATTACATTTTCACATCTTGTTAATGATTTTTTGATAAATAATAAGCAGGTGGTATTTTAAATAGTTTCGTGCCTTCTATGACCGCAACCACACGAGACGTGTCCTCAAAATGGCTATATGTTTTAAAAAGAGATCCAATGAGCTATATGAAGGCCATCGCGGTGTATTACTTAACTATCATCTTCAATTCTCTTTTCACAGTATTTGACAAAACAAAATCTTGCGCTGAAAGAAGTCAATGATACCCGAATGCAAATATACGAGTCACTAGACATAAGCATTCACGATCTTGAGCGCGAAAAGCACCAGCTGTCGGTTGAGAGTTCGCATAACAAGAAACAAATTAAAGAGTGAGTTACATGTGTTTTTTAGCTATGAAACTTGTAGTTTATTTTTTGAAAAATAAAGTTGACTAACATTTTAAAATTTAGATTAAATGAAACCATTGAAAAGTTGGAGTTAAAATGTGATGAAATGACGAAGCAGTATGAAGAAGTAAGGCGATTACTAGAACAAGAACGACGAAAGAATGAAAGAATTCAGGAGAGCAGCAGTATCAACCTAAATGAGTCAATGAAGGTTACTTCAACAACATCATTGATGCCAGTCGATGTCTGTAGTAGTAGCAACGATGAGTCCAAAAACCGCCATATTTTAGGAAGTGCCAGTGAGCCAGAAACCGAAGAGGTGAGAAGAGATTAAAAAAAAATGGTTAGTGTGAATTTAAATTCATTTTTGATTTCAAAAATAGGCTTCCACACCAACAAATCCCTCGAAAACGTTTGTCGCGAATAGCGGACATGTGTCAATTCAGACGCCTTTTATGAACTATTCGCATGACTTTTCGAGCATTCAGCCAATCTATTCACACGACTCATTGTCACACGACAGTGGCTTTAAAACGGGTAGCAGCAGCAGCAATTGTGCGGATCATGAGGAGCTTTTGAGAGTGGTTGCTGAACTGGAAGATTCAAAGCAGCAGCAAGCGAGCGCACAAATGGCGATTTCAGAGCTCGAACATCAGATTTCAATTTTATCGCAGGAGAACAACTGTCTTCAGACACGCTTAGCGCAATCGAATACTTTAGATGAAATGAAATCTGTGCATGAGGAGCTCTCGTTCCTCGAAGAGGTGCGACAAGGTCAAATGTGTACGCGTTGCTTGAAGAGTTATAACGATCCCATGACGGAGAATACATCATACATTGGAACCGAGTGTGACGATGAGGACGCAAGTCTCATGGAAATTCTTAATCACACGGCAACCAACTCAATAGCGCCTGTATATCGTTCAGCAATCGATATTAAGGTACGTGTTAATAGTGCATTAACTAATTTTCTTGGTTTTATACCTTTCGGTGAATCGTTCATCTAACTCTGTAAATTATAAGAATTTTAAGGATTATTTTTCTCCTGATTTTTAAATGATTTATAAATGCTATAAATAAACGGAGAAGTCTCGAATGAATTACGTCAGCTGAACTGATAAAAAAAAAGTTTTTGGCTTTTTGGTGATAATGAATTTTTTCTCGCTAAAACAAACGACATGATTTATTTTCAAGGGTTGGGTAATTTTTGTCAAAACAGTCGATAGAAGTGAATTTTCAACAAATCGAATTTATAAATATATTTTAGGTGGCATTCCCTTGAATTTATCTAACCCTTGAAATTTATCATCATTTATTTTTATTATTTTCATCACAGTATTGCATGATATCATTTAGAAATCATTGAAAATGTTTTTCATTACATTTTGCATGTATTCACCCATTAATGCACACACACACTCACATATAGATTGCATTTTTAACTCTTTTTCATTTCTCATTATTTCTCAAAATTTTTCGATCGCAGATGATTTTTCGGCAAGCACGTATTGCGTTCAGGTTGATCTTCAAAGTGTGGATGAGAAAGGGTTAAAAGTGCATTGACTAAAACCCTTTTTATCATCCCTCTAACCTCACATCACAAACGCTCACACACACACATACCTTTTTTCCTAACCCAAATTCATTTTCATTAACTAACTTATTGCATTTTTTTTATTCCTATATTATTTTGTTAAAAATATAAAAAAAAATTGCACATCATCATGTGAACATTTAAAATGTAGATTGATATGGAATATTAATGAGTCTGCACGACGGCTTAATTCCTGCCCTCCTATGGAGATCATCGACTGATTAAAATTTGACGTAATTCGTGCAGAATTTAATTTAAGGACTTAAAAAACTAAAAGTTTTTTGTGCATTTTAAATGATAAAAATTTAATTTTTTGCAATATAATTTAATGCTTTATACACACTTTAAAATAATTAATTTAAAATTCACTTTGTTTGATGTTTTTTGTGCACTTTTGTTTTTTCGTTAATAAAAATGCTTTGGTTGTAAAAAAAACTTTTTTAACTTTCAAAAATCTGTTTTATGGAAATTGTACAAAAAATGCAAACTTAAATTTTTACATTAAAAGTGCTGCATTAATGCTGTGCAAATTTCATGAGGCAAAATTTCTTCTTTTTCTTTCATTTTTGGTGGTTGGCTTTCTACACACATGCTGCGCTGTAAATACACATGTTTATAACTCCTCAAAACTAAATGAATTGAAAAAAATGTTGTGAAAAGCACTTGCGATTTCTTTAACAGCTTTTGAGTGATTTTGCTGCAAACCAACAATTTTTTAACAATTTAATTTTAGCAACTTTTTCTCATCTCTCACACAACTGACCCACGACTCGATTCGACTCGAGTCATTGAGTGGAGAATAATTTTTGCGTCTTCTTTTTTTTCGGGACATTGACAAAGTTTTTTTTTTCTAATAATCGTTTTCGCTAATCCCCCCCCTCTCAAAAAAAATCATAAGAAAATAATTTTTTCCTAATAAAAATAATAAAATAATCAACAAAAGTTTATTAAAAAATTCACAATATTTTTTTTGAAATTCATTTGCTGTGGCCTCGCACACATGTTTTTTTTGTTGTGTGCCTGTTTTTTCCGCCTCAAATAACTTCGCACTCTCATTTTCCTTTCTAGTCTTCCATAAAGTTATTTTTCTTCTCTTTTTTCTCACGCCATAATTTTTTTTTGTTGCGTCTTGCGTTGATTATGATTTTTATTATTTTCTTATTTTTCGCCCTCGTCGTTTAGGCATGTCCCATATGCACTCATACACGAAACCGATCGCTAAAAAAGCTGCATGAACTTCCTTTGAACTTGTCATTGTTCTCCATTTTCACCCTCGAACTATGGCTTCACATTGAGAAACTATCGTACTTAAGGTGGATAGTGAAAATTTTGCAATGGCCTGCCGTTTTCCTTTGTCGACTGATAGACTTAGATAGTTTAGAGAATTATGATAGTATTCGATTTATGTAGTTGTCGAATTTTGTGTGGTAACTTTCGCACTTTCCCACAAAATCATTCAAAAATGTCGATATTTTTCTAGCAAAAAAAAAGTATTTAATTCTACTAAAACCTAACTTAAAAAAATTCATTGTGATGTGCCAAAAAGTCATTTGGAATTGTTTCAAATGTTCCTTAGAAATGTAGATATTAATATATTAACTTTATTAAACGACAAAAATTGCCTCTTTTCATTTCATTTTTATGAAACAAGATTCCATTTTCTTAAAAATTTAATTAACAATTTATTCTTTGTGTAATTATCTTTATAATTGTACATACAAACAGAATCATTAATTGCCAAAAAAAACAAACTTTTAATTTCTTGTGAGGGGAATTTAGCTTTAGATATTTTTTAATATTCTATGGGTACAATCGAGACTAAAAAACTTGTTACTTTCTTTTAAATAAAGCCGAAAAGTTAGCTAAAAAATTTTGCAGATTCAATTTTCTTCTCCCTTAACACTTTTTCTTGTGTCACCCACTTCTTTAAAAATCTTTAGGACGATGATGAGTCATCGATTGTGTCGCTGAGTGCTGCAGATGATGATCCCACAATTGCCGCTCAATACAATCCCTACAAGGAACTTGTGGCCAAGTATGAAGCTCTACTCGAAATTCAAAGACCATCGCGTCAAAAAATGCAACAACCTCAAAGTCTTCTCGAGGAATTAAACTCGGCCGATTTCAGTTCGTTCAACACTAAATTCACGGCTGATGATGAGAAAAAATTGGGAGCAAGACATAAGACACCAACTGACTTTTCGGAAGTGGAGACAACATCTTCGGGCTACTCAGATGAGCCTCTGTCAACTAAAGCCACACAAACGGACAACAGCTCGTTCCTCTTCACAATTGTCGATGGCGAGAATGGTAAATTTAGCATCTACGATGAAGCCGCTCAAGCAACTGCTCCAATTGATTCGCGATTCCGTGAGCGACCACAGTATCGCGATTTGTTCAAGGAAATTTTCACTGTCCTTAAGAAGGCGGCAGAAAATAAAGAGGAAGGTGACACGTTACCTCTCCTCGACGATAATGAAAAGCAAGCTACACAAGAAGAGAGCAAAGTCCCGCCAGTTACGCCAGCGGCCGAGCAGCCTCCATGCGATTTTGACACACAGAGCATTATGTCATCTGCAATTTCTGAAAATTCAATTGCAGTCTCGGAATGCATCACAAAGTCCGAGCGTAAGAAGGCCAAATCGTATAAGAAGCAAGCCGTTAAAGACGAAATTGAAAATCGTCCGCCTGTTGTTCAAGTCATAGGTGGCAAACTTGTTACGCCTTACAATCGCGTCGCTCTCGATTTTGCTGCACTCAATGCAAAGAAACGATCGCGCTTTGGTCGTCGTCGAAGTAAAGACAAGTATGGCACTTCTTCTGGTCGTGATTCTAGTGTTTGCAGTAACGCCTCCAGCGCTTCGAACACCTCAAATATCGCCGAACAAGAGCATCTACAAGTAAGCCAAAATGAGTGTCAAGTCACATCGACATGTGTTGAGCAAAAAACTCCAGAGCCAGAAAAGCAAACTCAAGCGCCATTGACGCCCTCAAGAATTCGAAAAATTCGTCGCCCGCGTGAATTAATTCAACTTCAAACACTGTCAACTCTTCCGACTGGCGAATGGAATGGAGACTCGCTTACAATTTACAACAAAAAAGCAAAAGTAAATAATCCCGTAGGCTTTTATTGTCGTCCGACCACGGCCGATAGCGGTGAAATTGTATTCAAATCGAGTGCCGCGTCGCAAGAATTGAAAAAGCTCAAGAAGCTAGATTTAAGTTATGCTGAAGTGCTTAAGCAACAATCAGAGCGTCAGCAAAGACGAAACAGAAGGAAATAAATTTTTTTCAAGTATTTAAAAATAAAATTAACAATCCTTTAAGTATTTTTTTTCCCCACTAATGTGCGCATAATAATTTTTTTGATTATATATTATATTTAAAACAATTTTTTTTCTGTTAATCTAAATTATTAAGCTTTTTTGAATGTGAGTAGGTTTATAAAGGAAGGATTCGAACGTATTTTTGTAAGGAATTTTTCAATTGTGAAAAAATGTCAGAACTCGAATAAAAAAGATTTTTTTTTGTCTGAAATGAATTTGGCCATTATTAAAAAAATGTGTGTTTTAATTTTTCTTCACATGAGCTACATTTATTTTCTTTTTTCTTTTCAATCAAAATATATCAGGACATCATTTAAGGAAATCTTTTGCATTTATTTACTTAGTAGATTGTTCTTTTCAAATCTCAACTGTCAATATAGTATTTCTTTTGTGAATATTATTTATTTTACGGTGAGTTAAGCATTCGAACAACATGAAAAAAAGCTTTCGAGAAATGCAAAATGTTTTCGTTTGGCTTTTGCTTTCAGAGAGTTAAACAAAATGCAATATCATGTGTGTTCTTGCATGCAGCAAATTACCTTAAAACTATTCAATTATTATCTAAAATTTTGTTCAATCAACCGTAAATTTTTAAATTTTTTAGCAATTTTAAATTTTAGAGCTTTCAACCGTTATGTTTTTTTTAGAATGAATGACTTTTTACATCGTAATGAAAATCATCAAAAATTAAGGTGGTAAGAATTTAAAATCTCCATTTATTGCACCGCAAGATGCTTAAATTCGGTTGTTTGACCGGTCGTAAAATAACATGTAAGCAGGACTCGATAAAACTTCCTCGAAAGAAACCTCCTTCACAAGATGATCTGATGTCAAATACCACCTGTTAAATAGATTAAAAATTAAATCTAATAAAAATTTTCTAAACTATAATTTACTTGTGATAGTTCCGGAGAGAGCCTCTTCGGTATGTGATGAAGTGTCCGCAATTCGATGCGTCGCCACTGTGGACAATTACAGCCAAAAGTCTATAGAGATTACGAGGAAATCCTCCGAATGAAGAAGAGAACGGCGATCCAAATTGAACACTTTCGTTTGTCGGTGTCATGTTATTGAGACTTGAATAAAGTGACATTGTAGAGCCCCATGGAGTAGAGCACTGACTTCCAAGTGCAGGCTGAATAAATGAATAAGGTGCCATAGAAAGCGATTCGGGAAAATGAACAAAGTCGTTTCGCTTGTGCGGATATCCATTTGACCAGCTTGTCCTTGAAATGTGAATTGCCTTTAATTAGAGAATTTATTAAAGCAATTAAAATTCATAAATTCATATTCAAACTTTACCAAGCACGGTGGCAATTTTGTAAAGGTAATGGTTTTGTTGTGATTCGAAATTTGATTACAGCTCTCGCACTCCACGTCATTTAGCTTAAATTGATAATTTTAAAACATTGCATTATATCAAGTTATATTTAAATTACCACTTCTGGCTGAACGTAATCTCCGAGGAGTTGACCTAAGCTCAGGAGCGACTGGTTGATGTTTTCCGGCAGCGACAACGTAACACTCTCAAATTTATCTACTCGTACAACGGTCTTATAGTTGCAGGCTGAACACTGTAACTGTGAACTAATACTTCCTTTAAACGGTATTGCAATATTCTTTGTGAGATTAGCATTCCACACGGAAACGCGTCCTGGACCTCGTGACAATCGATCGAGAGATCGATACGAGCCATGATTTCTCCTATTAAATGCATCTCCATTGCCAAATACATTTCGTTGTTGTCTGACTGTGGTGTTTGAAATTATTGACGGTGGCGAGTCTTGAATTGACCTGTCTCTTTCATCGTCGAGCTCATTCTCGTCAACTGTAGATTGGTTGGATTCGGGTGTTTGTGCTTCACTTCTTACCAGTCTCAAAAGATTTGAAGACTCATTATAAGTTTCTTTATCAAACTCTGTCAGCATTGCACTCGATGGTCGTGCTGGAAGTGGCTGTTGAATGGCCTTTATATCACCTAATGCATCACTTAAACATCCAATTTTCTTTGGTTTCAATGCCTCTTCTTCGAGCGATGTAAGTATGACATGGAACAGTTCATGCGGATCATGTTCTTGCTCCGGAATTATCCATCCTAAATTATTAAGGGCTCTTATTACTGGCGCAGGATTACTAGGATCAGTTCGAATTGTTGAATGGGTGCCATTCACTGATTCAAGAATAGTCAAAAGCGAATTAATCAGCGATTTTTTGTCCATAGAATCCTGAAGCTGTATCCACGTTAAGAATTGTGGTGAACTGGCGAAAGACTGTAGAACGGCATTAAGAAAGCAAGTGTTGCCAAAATTAATTAAGCCGCTAATTTGACCTCTTCGTTGCCTGAAAAGAATAAAAATTTGTCATGAAAAATCGATAATTGATGAGAAAATTTTGTCACTTACCTTAATCTTGATTTTGAATTGTTGGGCCATAGGACAAAAGCACTGACTCCAACTAAAGCAGCACCAGCAACAACGCCTGTTAGTTCATTGATGGAGGAAAGTTGAATTATGATTTTTTTTTTAGAATTTTTATTGAGTGGAAAATAAGTCGTGAAAATTGCGTTATTTAATGATTTCAAAGCTATTCTATAAAATTATTTACTTACCCATAAGTATCCGATCTGATTCCATTGTGAGAAAGTCACATTCAAGTGCTTCTTCCTAGTTTAAATTTAATTTATTTACTTTTTCTCATCAAATTTTTTCTTTTTCAATTTTAGCTGTGTCGTTTTGGCAAAACGCCAGTGACCTCAAAATTTAAAATATTTTTGACCGTTTCTGTTAAAATTTTTGTAGTACCCTGTTTTATAGTGTTTGTAAACAAATGAAACCGACTTAAAAAATTAATTATTTTACTCATTTAATCGTTTCGAAATGGACTCTTTACTTGTAAATCACTTAAGCTGTTGTCGTTGCTGCGCTAATCAATTGAAGACAGGTCAAAAAACTGTGAGAATCTCTAAATCAATAGTAAAAAAATTTTTTGATCTTTTTAATACTGAGGTAATAATTATTTTTTAATACATGAGCTTTTATTATCAAAATTAATTGTTAATTTCAGCTAATAATGTCCGAAAGCTTTTCAAGTGTGATATGCGAGTCCTGTAATTCAAAACTAAGCGAATTTAGTGATTTCAAATTCGAATTTATCGAATATCAAACAAAACTCTCCGCTTATATCAGTGAAGATCCAGGATCAGAAACACACTCACAAATCAAAGAAAATACAAGTCAAATTTATCAAGAAAATGAAATTGACACAGACGAACTGCATATGAAAGTCGAAAGCATAGAAGATGATGAAATTTTAGCGTACGAAGAAGAACCAAGTAGCACCTACGAAGAGCAATTTATTATTTTGAATGATGAGCTGAGAGAGGAGAAACCAAAAGTGGAAAAGTTTTGCAATTTCTGCAACAGATACTTTTCAGTTAAAAGTTATTATCAGCATATAATTAGACAGCATACTGTTGGCATTGAATTTATATGTGATATCGATGGAAAAAGCTTTCGTCTTAAGAATGATCTTCGTGAGCACATGAAAAGACACGTCCATATCGACACACGACCAAGATTCTACTGTAAAACATGCCAAAATCCCTTTCTATCAATGAGTGCCCTAAAGAATCATGAAAACTACTTCCATTCAGAATATGAAGAAGAACATCCATGTGAGCATTGCTACAAAGTGTTTCCATCACGCATGAAAATTCAACAACACATCAAAAATTGTCATTTAAATGTTTCTTTCGTATGTCCTCAATGTAACAAAGTATATGCAACGCCCGCTTCGCTTAAAAAACACTTACAGAAAAATCATGAAACTAAGCACCCATGCATTGTTTGCAAAAAATTGTTTGCTCGTACGTCTATGAGTCAACATATGACTCGACACACTGCTCCTCAGTTTAAGTGCAACTTTGAGAACTGTAATCGAGAATTTCATAGAAAATCGTCATTAAAGAGTCACATGGAAAGCCATGAGAATCTCGAGCCAATACAATGCTCTGAGTGCGAAGCCACATTTCCAACAGCCCGTCACCTTTATAGACATAAACAGAGGCAACATAATTCATCACGAGCTCAATGTGAAGTTGTAAACTGCTTTCATGCAACCACTCGAAAAGATTACTTAGTAAGGCATTATCAATGTCACAGAGAGCTCGACGAAACAACTCGGAAAATGTTAATAGACCGAGTAAAAGATTTAAAAAACATTGGTTGGTAATTTTACATTAAATGTTAATTTTGTAAAACAATTTTTTTTAAATAATTTATTTGTAAAGCATGGATATCACAAAAAATTCAAAGTTAACGATTAAAATTTACATTGCATCAAAATGGAATCGTTGTGCCTCTTGAAGTTTTTCTTGCTTGTCTTCCCTCCTCTCTTTTACGTGCAGTATGAGGATTATTAAAAGAATGAGTAAGCAAATGCCTAGAAATAAAAAATGATTAAAAATATTTTTGTTGCAAGAAGATCTATTATAAAATTACCTAAAAGTGCAATTACTGAGCGGACAATGAGTTTGCTTGGAGTAACAAAGAGTTGTGCTTTCCATGTCGATGGCTTCGTTGCCTCTATTGGAATTACAAACATTTGTGAATTTGGAATTAATTGCTGCCAAATTCTACTCTTTCCTGCCAAGCCAATTCGCACATCATCGACAAAATTGGGAGTTCTTCCTAGTCCGAAGCATGTGTAGGGAAGATGAAGTGAGAAATATGCAGATTGAGGAAGCTGTGTAGAGATGCCGTTTTGATCATTGCCCTCTTGGGTAGTCGTTTTATATTTAATACTCGGACCCGGAAGGTTTGTTCCGTAGTTTCTTTTTCTCGTGCCGAAGGGTGCTTGCTTTGAGGGCGCCTTCTTATTATTGAGACCAGTCAATACAATTACTTTCACAAAATTGGCGTCATAGTCGAGGGTGTTTCTAAACGCCAAAGGCCTATATTTTGAGCCATTCTTTTGCAATAAAATCACATCGAGGATGCCATCTTGATAAAAGTCATAAAAACTTCCCATCACTGTGTCAACGCCAAAGGGATGTAATGCATTCCATTTGACGACGAAAGTGCGCTTAAATCTATCAAATTCTTTTGGATTGGGATTTGCCACGTTCTCAAGAAGGAACGTCTGTATGGCTTGACCACCTTTCTTTTTCTCTAATGTCACGAGGAGATCGGGATAGCCATCGTTGTTAAAATCTCCAGCTCTTATAGCAATAATTCGCCGATAAAAATCGTGTTGATGATCGTAGTTCTTTTCGCTTTTGGGCGTTAAAAATCCCCACTTTGTGTCGTTATTAAATTGATCAAAATTAACATTGAGATCATGACAATGCTCAAAAGATTGAACACAAATGGTAGACTCCTTACATTCTTTGTCCTTGCAGAAAGGCATAAGCTGATGAAGAACGCCGTTTAGCTCAAGATCCATGAATATAGCCTGGCCATAATGTCCCTTACCGACTGGATTCTTTAAAGTGTGATTGTAATGATAGCGTCCATCTAAACTTCCATCATGTGAGTTATTTGCGAGCCACACCTCAAAGCCTCTGTCGCTCGAAAGGACAAGATCTGCAAGCCAATCGTCATTCATGTCGAGGACAGAATGAGAATGCGGAATTTTAAGATTTCCAAGCTCTGCTTCCGTCACATTGAGCAGTTCCTCGACCGGTGCCATTCCTCTTTTGTTTTTTGCAAATATCCAAACAGCTCTCTTTCCCTCAAGATTTGATCCAAGCAGATCAATTACCATGTCGTCGTTATAGTCCACACCTAGCGGTTCGCCTAGCATCGTAACGAGAGGCTCTGTGTTATTTTTAGTGCAGTTAATTTGGCTTGTAGCTGGATCTGATGGATCTCCATAGTTAATGAAAATTCCCACTTTATTTTCATCGTCTAGCTTTACAGTAAACATGACGTCCATAAATGCGTCTCCATCGAAATCTCCGGGCACAACTGATGTTATTTTGAGATCCGGATAATGGCAACGAAGGTTTATGTCTTGTTTTAATAAAGGAGGGTTTTCAACGTTAGCCAGCAGAATGTCTATCGTATGAAAATTGTCTCGCAGCACAAAGACATCAGTAAATTCATCAGAATTAAAATCGCCATAAGCAGCTGGAATTGCGTCAATTTGGCTTTCAAAAGCTAAATTTGTGATGTCAGATGCAAGAGTATAATAATAATTTAGTGTGATTATAAAAATCAAAATTATTCGAGTTATCTTTATATTTTCACTCATTCTCGAGTTTAGTCTTTTAAAGTGCTTTTAATTTAATTCTTTTTCACTTCATTCGATAATTTTAACACGTATTATTCAATATTAAAATCAATTTTTCACTAAATTTCGCCATAAATATTTTTGTAAACAAAGATTTTATTTTTGAATTTATGATGACCGTTAAAAAATTAAGCTTAATTTAGGGTTCTTCGTTCCACTTCAAAACTCGTATGCTCTCGAGAACTCCTACCATTTCCTCTTGTGTCAGCTCCTTGTGATGCTTCATGACATGCTCGCGATATTTATCCTTTCTATAGAAAGTTAAATCACATCCAAAACATTTTCTTGTCACTTTCTTATGTACTCGTTGCGTATGACGTTTCAAATCTTAAAAGAATGGAGGAATTAGAGTTGATTGATTTCAGAAAATTTAAATGATTTACCTCTCACAGTATAGAATGTACTTCCACATTGAATACATTCAACTGGTTTGTCGGTGGAGTGTTTAAGAATGTGGTGTTCGAAGAGAATTTTCTGATGAAATTTCTTCCGACAATCTCCAATATTGCATGTATATTTTGGCTCATCGTGATAGCGCATATGAAGCTTAAGATTTTCCATGCAGGTGTAAAGTTTTCCGCAAACCTTACACGTAATTTTCTTTTCGCCATGCACATGCTCGATATGCTTCTTAATGTCTCGATGATAGAAGAACTTTAGGCAAATTGGACACTGGCGATTTCTTTCACGCTTGTGAAAGCTTCGAACGTGATCTTCGAGGTGTTTCTTGTATTCGTACTCTTTATCGCATAAGCCGCAAAAATGATACTTTCTTCGACTCTTATGACCTTTAACTCCAGCTAGCACTGAATGGGTGTCATGATCGTGCCTTTTTAGAAGAATTTTGCTTGGAAAGTCTTTATCGCATTTCTGGCATATCAAGTCAATGTGCATTAGTTCGGAATGGAGATCAACGTGCGTTTGGAGTATGTCAATGTTGCAAAGATCACAGTGAACCACTTCTTCATCTAAAGTGCTATCAACTTTCGAGCAATCATATTCTTCTAAGCTCTCTTCGTAGTATTCATTTGAGTCGCCTTGATCTAATTCCATCTCTTCACGGGATCTTTTGTTATTCGATTCATCTTCTTCAATTTTCTCTATTTTCAAAATTGAACTCGACGGTTCTTCCTCTTCCGAGTACACGAAAGTATTTTCTTCATTATTGACGTCCGAGCTTTCTTCGAGAGTTTCTTCCCACAGCGCTTCTTCCTCATCATCATCTATGTCGGCCTCAACTATTTCATATTCAAATTGCTGATCGCCTATACATGATTTTTCAGCTTCTTCCTGCTTATTTGATACCTCTTCGAGTAAGATTGTCTCTGGCGATTCGTCGAGTTCAAGTCCGAGAAGACTGTATAGGGAACTTTGTTTTTCTATAAGATCATTTCGCAAATTCGAGAATGTTTCCAAGTCACTGGCACACAGCTGGCAGATACGGTTGGTTAAAACATCAATTTTTAAAAGCTAAAATTATGATTATAAGTTAAACATGATAAAATTAAAGGTTTCAGCTTACTCTAATTGTTGTTAAATTAAAAAACTGTTCCAAAATGTCTTCCGTAATATCCACACTTTTCCGTTCATCAATTATCAATCGGAGACAGCATCTGCATTTACGCATGATGTCTTTTAGATCTATTTTCCCATTTAATCCTTGAATTTCCGACATTTTTTAAAATTTTAATTTTTCTCTTTTTGTTTGTAAACAATAATTTAAAGTCTTAGCCCAAGAACGAGTCGCGCGTGCATTAAAAATGAAAAGTTTGATTTTTTTACGAGCTTTTTTTATTTGATGGGTTTTTCTGCTCTTTTATAAAATTATATCACATTTTAAAATTGTTAACTAACTAAATTTAGCAATGTCCAACACGAGCTTTCAATTTTACAATTAGTTTTAAAAATTTAAAATTATCAACTGTCAAATGACACGTGGTTTTTGAAATTTAAATTTTTTGAATTTTATTTTAAATTTAAGTTTTTTATTTTTATGAAAATTTAAAATTTTTACAACTTTTTAACTTTCAATTTCATGTCAGCCGACAGTAATTATGGTAATTCTAACCCCTCGAAAAGTAATTTTCAAGGTCGCGCCTCACAGTTCTCCGGTGTTTATCAATTCCTGCAATTTTATTTTCATTTCTCAGTCTTAATGCATACATTGGCGAAGTTAAACGTATCTAATACTTTAAGAGTTGCATTTAATCTAACGCGAGCACTTTCAACAACGAAAATGGTTCAAATTAAGGTAAGAATTATGGAAAATAAATGTTTATTGCATAATCGTGTGTACTTAAGAACTATACAACAACTACAATAACATGTCAATCATGCTTGTATCACGTGTTTAAAGGAAGGAGACAAAGTTCCATCTGTGGATCTCTTTGAGGACTCTCCCGCGAATAAAATTAATATTGCTGATTTGTGTGCCAACAAAAAAGTCGCGCTTTTCGCAGTTCCCGGTAAGAAAGTTATGCTTGCGCTCACTTTTATGAATTTGAGTATAAACTTTTGATATTTTATGGTGTTAGTGGGCTCTAACAAAATTCAAATTCCACTCAAATATCTCTTTTTTTTAAATTTTAGGAGCATTTACTCCCGGCTGTTCCAAGACTCATCTTCCCGGCTACATTGCAAAGGAATTTGAATTAAAGTCAAAGGGAATCAATGAAATTGTCTGCGTCAGGTAATTTGATCCAATATTTACTCTCTTAATATTTACACTGCATTGTCACTTCGTTTAGTGTCAACGATCCATTTGTCATGGGCGCATGGGCAACACAATTCAATACCAAAGGAAAGATTCGCATGCTCGCAGATCCATCAGCAAATTTTGTAAAGGCTCTCGATTTAACAATCGAATTGCCGCCTCTTGGAGGAGTTCGTGCAAAGAGATTCAGCATGGTCATTGATAATGGAATTATTTCAGAGCTAAATGTTGAGCCCGATGGAACTGGTCTCTCGTGCTCATTGGCAGACCGCTTGAAACTCTAAGAATTTTTATTGTCATCGCTTCTATAGGCATCTATACCAATATTTTTCCTTTTTAAAAGTTTAAATGTCAAGTCTATAAGCAACTGAAAAAAAATAAAAAAATCTCTAGATTGGATTCTAAAATATGCGTAATTTTTTTTTAAATTTTTAAAGTTAAAAATTTATGTAGCTTGGATTTAAAATAAATTTTGAATTTTTATTCAAACTCTCTTTTCTTATAACATTTCTCTTTCTAAAATGTGCTTTAATAATTTTAATACATTAAACTTTTTTTTTGTAAGATCTAACTGGAATAAATTGTGGTTTATATTATTGCAGATTTTCATTAAAATGTGCTCTCTTTTTTTAAAATTGCTTCTAAATGTTGAACGAGATGAATTCACCTAGGTTTACTTTGCTCATTCAAAAAAGCAACTACATATAGATTCATAATCAATAATAATATATAATGGTTTTTTTGTAAGTAATATTTGTTTGCGCATAATACATTCAGATTTAATTATATACTCAGTTCTCAATTAATTTCTCAAATCCGTTGTGCGAATGACTGGTGTGCGAAGTAACAGACAGCTATCCGAAGATATGATTGGAAGATGATTACTCCAGTGATAATTAATTAGATGCGTGATACTCTCGAAAATTCTATCCTTGGTGCGAACAACGCCTACGACACAAAAATTATAAAATTGCTATCGAAGAAAAGTTTTAGTATAATGAATCTTACCTTCTGGGTCAATGAGAAGCAAATGTTTTGGGGTGCTATTTAAGCCCGATAAAACAAATTGTCCGGGCGTTCCTTGAGACTGTCTCACAAGAAAATCGCCATCGTTGTTCAGCAATTTTTCAGCTGCGGCGCGCGAAATCGGCCCATGATACCAATTTTCAATGATCAACTGTGACTTTTGTATGTCAGCAGAGAGAGGGAAATTATTTTTGCCGGGAAAGCTTGGGATATCGAAGACATCTGCGCTAGAAAATGGTATTGAGCGGGTGCTGGTATTATTGTTGTTGTTAAACGAAGCTGTATGCTTTTTTGCATCATCGTTAACATAATCGTGCTCATTTAAATCTATTAAATTACTTGGTAATCTGTCGCGAGGCTTAGTGCTGTAACGAGGCTCTTCAAATTCTGGAGGTATTTTGTTTGGAAGGTCATTATAATACTCTTGATCACATTTTGGATTCATGCAATCGGCAAGTTGCTGCTTGCGCTTAAGTGTGCTCATTCGTTCGGCATCGTCGTTGCAAAAATTTTTGTACCTCAATTCGAAAGCTTGTCCCATTGTAGAAATGACAGATTGTGCACGATCAGTTCCACAATCAATTACGTAGCATGCACGCCATTCCATGATGTCTTTAGCTACATAAGCAACAAAATTCATTGAGTCACTATCTCCGCCCGATGCGAACTAAAATTTAATACAATTTGATGATTAATGAAAATTATTTACGATGATTCACACAAAGAATGCTTTAAACATATATGTGCAAAATTGATCAATGCAAGACTCACTGAAATCCGTGGCATTTCATGTTTTGCTATAATCTCATTTGTATCCAGCGAGGTGAGCTGAAGACATCTTGAGCTTATGTTTAAAACGACATTACTCAACGAGTGTTCCATGCATGGCGAAGTGCTTATGACCTATAATAACGATTAATTAGAATACAATAGAGATTTATTTGCCGTTAAGAATGGACTTACTTGCTGTATTCGTTTCTCTACACGTCTCTTTTTTGGCGATCTTAAATTCGCAAAGTCGCATACTCGATTTATGCATTCTTTAGCGACGAGTGATCTGATTATGGAGAAAAAGAGAGAGAGAGAGAGAGAGAGAGAGAGAGAAATGAGAATTAAGAGATGAGAAAGAAGGAAGCGGAAGTAATAAGAAGAGATTAACGCATACGAACCTCGATTGAAAGTCGAGTAATTTCATGGATGTTAAAACCTCGATGCACCCAATATATTTGACATTAAAATTTACTCCATCGTTCATGATTGCCGTTTCAATGCTCTCGTCATCCCATGCTGAACTAAATTCATCTGCATCCATCGCGAAATTTATAATAATAAAATATGGCACTGAATCACCAAACAAGAAAAAAAGAGGATTTTTCTATGACGACTAAAGGAATTTCTCCTCAATATCTCGAAAATTGACAATTATATTTGCTTTTTAATGCTTCTCGGCTATCACAGGTAACAATAAAAGACAAGCACAAACTTTAAACTTTGAACGGAAAACAGAAAAGTTTTTTTTGTTGCGACATTTAATAATTTAATACACGAGTGTGATATACATTCAGAGTGAATGAGAAAGATTATGGTAGCATTAGCTTTTATGTTGAAATAAACGAAAACATATTTCGAGCGTTTTGTCCGTTTAAAATTTTTCAATTTTTTTTTAAAATAAAAATTAATATTTTTACTTAAAAGAAAAGTTTTAAAATGATTTTAAATTTTTGCGTTTTTATAACCTCCGTCCAAAATTTTCTGATAATAAATTTTATGTTTTGCAGGGTGTACAACTCGGCTTTTTTAAGAGGAAAGACTATATAAATAATTTTCTAACGGTTATCCAAAATTCAAATTTTTGTTCACTTAACTAGAAGAGAAGTGTAATTACTCGGCAGTTAACACATCATAAATTTTGCAATGCACACTGAAATTAACATTTTTAAAAACAAACATTCACACCACAATTAATAATTTTAAAAATCATGTAAAAAACAATTAATGATTCTAACGGCCTTCATAATTTTAAAACATTCTGAGGGGTGCGCAATATTTTTTTTTCATTGTTCTAAAAAATTGTTTACATTTCCATTTTTTTTCTCGAAATCAAAACTTTTAAAATAAACGCGAAAATAATGGCTGAAGGAGGAGATTATGGTGAAAATCCTTTTGTCAGCATGTACTTACAGCCAAAGCCATCTTTTGTGCCCAGCGAAATGCCAGAAAATCAGCATTGTAAGTAAAAATTGAAATTTTAAAAAATACTTATGAAATTTTGACATTTTAGTTTACGGCATTGACGAAAATGAGTTTGCCGAGAGTAAAACAGAAGTGAATAGTGACGAAGTACAAGAAACAAAACCATTACTTTTTGACGATGACGATCCTATGTTAACAACAATGGATGATGATTCTATGTTTGATTCAAGCCAAGTAAAGTTTGAGAGTTTGAGCGCTGCAGAGAGCGATGAAAAGAAAAAACGAGGAAGACCGCCAAAGCCAAATTCAAAGCCTTCAAATAGAAAACCCCGGCCACCACCGAAGAAAAATATCGATGGTTCAACACCGCCTCAATTGGATCGATTGCCTCGCATGAAAGCAAACGTTCACAGCATTCGATTGACGGATGAAGAAGTCGTCGAGCACAAAAAGAATCAAGATGTGTTTCCTCAACCTGGATGTTGCTACGTTATTGCGCCAAACTTGGATGCATGTGTCGAATGTCAGAGACAAAAGAAACGTGGAAGAAAGCCTCGACTCGAAGTCGATTGTCGCTTCTATCAGTTCCGAAAGCTTCGCTATGAGGGTGATCAGCTTGTTGTTGCCGGCTTTCCAGATCCCTTCACAGATCCAAAAGAAATTGACATTGCAATTTGGCTACCACAGCAGGATAAATTAAAATTCAAGTCACTTAACGTTCCTCATGCACGCTTGATAATTGCTCATGTCGGAGATGAACTGTGTCGGCTTCTGGAAAAAGAAAAAGTATATTTCAACAGATATAAATCGAATGATAAACCAATGATTTGGAAGCGTCCGATCGATAGAGTCCTCGAGATTTGCGATTTATGCTCGACGACACTCTTCAATTATCATTTTATATGTACAAAATGTGGTCTTTCTCTCTGTGTCGATTGTGTAAATGAGCAAAATAAGGCATTAGAAGAGACTCATTGCACGGTAAAAGACCATACTCATACATTTGATGAGTTCTGCTTAACTCAAATTATCCCGTCTGATTGTATGACTAAGCTCCAGAGAATGCTGCATGACATAACTGAAGCATGGGATATTGAACATGATTGTCAAGTTAAAACGGAGCCTATTTTTGAAATTGATAGATCAATGAAAGCAATCATAAACAATGTCCTACTTGACGGGGAGGTAGGGAAGAGCTTTATGAATCGTGAATTACAAATGCCATTCCAACAGTTCGATGTCGATTTTCAAAAGGTTAAACTTGATGACATACCCGAAGTACATAATGAAACTATTAAAATTCCGAAATCGCCATCAATAACTAGACATCTCCGAACAATTCGTTATCATACAAAGTCGGGCAAGGAAAATATTGTGAGCATATCGAGGAGCATGAGCCAAGACACTTCAAACTTATTTTATGACGTCCCTCATAAGTGGATCTGTGAAAATAAGCTCTTGAGACTTCTCGATCCTCTCCATGCTGGCAACGAAGACTTCTTTAACGATCAATGGCAACGCGGTCAGCCGGTTTTAATTTCAAATGTTCTTGATCTCTTCAAAAAGGAATATTGGCTTCCGCAATCATTCTCCAATGAATTTGGAAGTAATATTGCAGATTTTATCAATTGTATGAACGGAAATTTAGTTCGCAACAAGGAGATTGCACTTTTTTGGGATGGATTTGAGATTGTTGAGAAGAGATTAAAAGACAACGAAGGAACACCAATGCTGCTAAAATTGAAAGACTGGCCACCCGATAGCGAGTAAGTTTAAATAATTTATTCATGTGTTTATATGTTCTAACAATCAATTTAGTTTCAAGATCATTATGCCGACAAGATTTGAAGATATCATGAAGAATTTACCCGTCAACGCATACACCAACAGGACAGGCGATCTCAATATTGTCAAATATCTGCCCTCATGTTTCATCCATCCAGATTTGGGACCAAAAGGATATTTCGCATACGGATCACCATTTTATCTCAAAGAGGGTACAACAAACCTACACTTGGATATTGCCGATGCTTGCAACGTGATGTGCTACATTGGTTTTCCTCGTGACAACAATATTTCTATGGAAAAATATATCGAGCAAGGATTCGAGGCAATTTTAGAATCTGACGCCGATTTAGCAAACATTGATCGAGTTATAAGAGATGGTGAAATTCCGGGTGCAATCTGGCATATATATGAAGCCACTGATGCGGACCGAATCAGAGACTTCCTATTAAAAATTGCAATTGAACGAGGATTTAAAGTGGCAAAAGATCACGATGTCATTCACGATCAAAATTGGTATTTAGATAGTGAGCTCCGAAGACGCTTACACGCCGAATATGGCGTTAAGGGCTATGCTATAGTACAATGCTTAGGAGATTGTATAATTTTACCGGCAGGAACGCCGCACCAAGTTCGCAATATTTATTCGTGCATTAAAATTGCAGAAGATTTTGTATCGCCCCAGCAGATGGCACACTGTCTTCATCTCAGCGATGAATTTAGAAAATTGACAAAGGTAAATTGGTTAATTAGAAATTTATTTGAAAATAATTTTAACGTTAAACTTTTTTTAGACCCACACGAATAATGAGGAGAAATTAAACATCAAAAACATCGCATATCACAGCATCAAGGAGGCTATAACCATTCTCGTTCATATTGTGAATAAAATTACTGCAAAGGAAACTAAATTTAAGGGTCAAGAATAACTCAAACCCCTGTAAAAAATGACAAGTTGAGAAAATTAAAATGCATTTTATTCTAACTTGCTCTCTTTGAGAATACAATCTCTAGTTTCTTTATCGAGAAATTTGTGTTGAGATAACAAGTGATTTTTATATTTGTCCTTTCTCGAAACAGAATAATTACAATTAGAGATGACGCAAGAAATTCTTAGTGCTTTATGAATAGAATCAATGTGTCGTTTTAAGTTATTGAATTGGGAAAATGTTGATTCACAAAAGTTACATAAAAACTCTTTAAGGTGCTCGTGGCGAGTTTTTACGTGAGCTTTAAGCTTTGAATTTGAATGAAATTTTTTCCCGCAATCTGGATATTCACACGCTATGCTTGCCGGCGTGTGTCTATTCTTAATATGACGTCGTAGGTCTACAATGCAGTAAAACAAGGCACCGCACTCATTACATTTTTCCTTCTTCTCCGAATGTCTCGTCTCATGAAAGCTCAAATCTTTGGCATTATAAAAGCATTTTCCACAAACGGGGCATGTATTTGTTCTTATTTTATCGTGAACTGCCTTCGTATGAATACTTAGCTGAGATCTATTGAAAAACGATTTTTCGCAATTTTTACAGCTAAAATTTCTCTTGCGATCAATTTGGTGCATCGTGATGGTATGTGACTTTAGAGCATCCTTTCGACTGCATTGAAACTGACAGCTCTTTTCGGAGCATCTAAAAAGTTCTCTATACGATTTAGGTATGTGCTTTTGAATATGGCGAGCAATTTTAGTTTTAAAGTAGCAACTATATGAGCAGAAATCACAGAAATATCGTTTGATTTTAGAATGCGTTATCTTTACATGCTCTTGGAGATTTTTAACCAGCAATCCACAGATGACACATTGCCTCCTTTTCTTGTGAGCTTTTTGAAAGCTCTGGTTTGTATTGATTGAAGTCAAATGCTTTGATAATTTACTCGATTCAAGTGTTTCTGCTGTCTCTTGAGTCAATTCCTCGTTAGTTTTTAATTCTTCATTATTTTTGAGTTCATTTTCGAATTGTTTTTGATTTTCAATAAAAGCTCTTTTAGTATTTGTCGCTTGAATGAGATTTTGAGTGCATTCAAAACAAGTGAAATTATTTGTTGCGAGAACATTAAGCTAAAATTGATTAATTAAAGTTATTTAGTCTCATGTTTAGGTATTAATGGATAGCTAATAAAGAAAGCTACTCATTGGTTACTCATTTGAAGAGGCGACCAAGCCCAAGCTTGAATGAATTAAATTTATTACCTTGGTTTGAGTTAATTCAAAAAATAAATCCTGAATTTCACTTGAGAGTTCACTCAAATTAAGAACATTATCTCTTAAGCACAAGCGACAAAATTTATTACTTTTATTGTAATTAAAAATTTCCATCTTATCAAAAAATCAAAACAAGTAATTTTAAAACTTTTATTTTATTCAGCAATTTAAGAGTTAGACACTCAAATTTTGCGTATTTCATTTAAATTTAATTTTAAATTAAATATATTCGAATATAATTTGCTTTAAATTTATAGTTTACTCTAATTAAACTTATTGAAAAGAATAAAAAATATATGAAATTATTTTCGAGCGTCCCATCCTTTCAATTCAGCAAATTTTACGCTTTCGTCGATTTAGAAAATTAAGTATTTTCAATATTTTTTGAATATTAAGTGTAAATTGACGTTGAAAAGTGATTAAATCGCTTTAGTTTAATTTATTTCAAGCACTAATCTCAATATTTAATGGAGTTAAATGAAATAGCGTGAAAAAATCAAGTAATTACACACCCTAAAAAAATTTTATTCCAATTTTCGTCACGTTTAAAAATATTGCAACGAGTTAAACATGGAAAAGGGTAAGATAAATGCTTAGTTTATGTTCACTAAAGCTCATTTTTCAATTTATAGAACTTTCAGAAACTCTCCCGACCACATCAGACATGCCGACCTCGCAAGAAGAACAATTCAATCAGCAAAGAGCAAGGTAAAGGATTAAAATTCAAATTCTCTAATTAACAACGATTTATTTTAGAATGAAAGAACTCTATATGACGAAAGAGAAAGAGTGCATCCAATTAAAACAGAAAGCTATAATTTTAAGAAAGGAACTGGAGGAATGTCAATCGGCTATTGTGATAGCGGAATATAATAGGGAAAAAGTGAGAGGCTGAATCACAAATTCCATGACTAAGCTAAAAATTTTATTTAAATTTTAGGACATAGAAGACCAAAGAACTAGATCCGATCAAGAGATTCAGACCCTCCAGCAAATAATTCAAGAAACATGCGACGAACTGACAATGTCCAACAACGAAATTGTACGCTTGCAAGAAAATGACGATAGAATGAGACAAGAAATGCAGGCATTGCGCGAATCGATTGTTCAGCAGCAACAGGTATATATATAAAAAAATCGAAGTGCTTAATACTTTATGTTGTATATATTATGCTTATTGTGTAACTAGGAAACAAAAAGTATTGATGCAATTCTCGGTCTAAAGACACTAGCTAGAAACGTAAAAAAAATCACTGGAAACAGCAGTCAAGAGAGTGCAGACGATAGAAAACCAACTTCAACTAAATATGTATAGTTAATAATTTTAACATAAATTGAAATAATGCTGATTAATAATATTTTTTTAAGGCACAAGAGGATGCCGAGACGCTGAGATCTTTAGTTCCAAATTTAGAGGATGAAATTCAACAATTGAAAGATAAACTTCGCTCAGCGTATGATGAAATTGAAAAGATTCGTGGGAATGGCGAGGAGGAAGCAAAGTCGGCTCTAATTGGCATGATGAATGAGGCTAAAAAGGACGATGATATTGAAGCAGGTCCATGCGTGATGTGCAAAAATTATGAGCTTCAACTCGTTCAAGCTCAAGAAGTTGTCGAAGGAGAAAAGCAGAAAGTGGTAAAGGTTGAGAGAATTGTCGATCGCTTAAAGCAAGATTTACTAAAAGAGTCGGCACTCCGCTTGGATCTTGAAAAGACTTGGAACGAGAAGCGCGAGGAGCATAAGGATGCAGTGCAAAAGCTCTGCGATCAAATGAACGATGGTGAGAGGCAAATGATGGAGGTTCAAAGTGAATTCTTCAACTTTAAGGAGACAATTAATCAGGAGCTGTCAAAAGTAGCGGGAGAACGTCAAGAGATTCATGAACACTTGGATATACTGCAGAGAGATAACGATTATTTAAGCGGAAGATATTTAGAGCATTCGAATGCAATGAAAGACCAGGAAATAAATCTTCCTCAAAGCATCGAAGAGCTTCACGAGCTAATTTTGCGACTTTATGAGAATTTAATTGTCTCAAAGGTGGGTCAGGAGTTTAATGAGAAAAAGTGTGTGACATTCCGCGATGAATCGAATTTATTGCGTGACCAGATGCATCAGAAGGAGAGAGAAAAGCAGTTTATTGAGCAGAAGCTAAATCATCGTATTCATAGCTTAGAAGATAAATTAAAACAACATCATCAACTTTATCAAAAGCTCCAGAGTGAAAAAGAGGAAGTACAAAAAATTGAAAATGATCAGAAAAAAGAGATTAGTGACTTGCGAATGCAAAATATTGAGCTGAGCGAAAATGTAGATAGACTCGATAAGGCCAACCATGATATTAGATCAAAATTGTCCATGCTCCAGCAAGATTTGGTCACGAGCGAGGCTGTTCAAAAGGATTTCGTTAAATTATCGCAAAGTCTTCAAATGCAACTGGAAAAGATTCGTTCGGCCGATACTCAAGTCCGTTGGCAAGATCTTGACGATGTTAACAACTGTCCAACCTGTAAGCTCGAGTTCACAGTCACCAGACGTAAACGAAACTGCCGCCATTGTGGAACCATCTTCTGTGAGTCATGCTGCAATCGAAATGTTAAAAGCGGCCCGAATGGAAAGAATGCAAAAGTTTGCGACTTGTGCAGTACACTCTTGCAAAAAAATCAAGCTCCATACTTTTCAGAAGTCGCTCCACAAAGTCCATAAATTAATAGTAGTTATAAAAGTTTCCGTTAAATAAAAAAATGTTTCAAAACCCACACGTGGGTGTTGCCGCGTAACCCACTTGTAACAGATCAGTGTTTGAAAATCAAGTGCATAAAAAATGAGTTTAAGTCAATCCGAACACTTTGGCTGTCCGTGGCAGTCCTGTTCGACCATTCCTCAAAAATCGTCTATGTCATTAGATTCCTGATCCAATTACGAGTTCAACGATACCCATGAAGTCATAGTTCTGAAAAATGGACATTTTGGCTGTCCGTGGCACTACTGGCCGGCCTTGATTAGCATTTATCAAAAATCATCTATGTCAATAGATTCCTGGTCCAATCACGAGTTCAACGATACCCATGAAGCCATAGTTCTGAAAAATGGACATTATGGCTGTCCGTGGCACTACTGGCCGTCCATGATGGACATTCATCAAAAATCATCAATGCCATTTGATTCCTGGTCCAATCACGAGTTCAACGATACCCATGAAACCATAGTTCTGAAAAATGGACATTATGGCTGTCCGTGGCACTGCTGGCCGGCCATGATGGACATTCCTCAAAAATCATCTATATCAATCGATTCCTGGTCCAATCACGAGTTCAACGATACCCATGAAGCCATAGTTCTGAAAAATGGACATTTTGGCTGTCTGTGGCACGACCATAGGTCACGACTCGAAAAATCATGTATGTCAATCGATTCCTGGTCAAGTTACGAATCAATGCCAATCGATTTCTGGTCCAATCGCGAGTTCAACGATACCCATGAAGCCATATAAGAGAAAATTTGTATGAAAAATGGACGTTATGGCCGTCCATGGCACGACCATAGGTCATGACTCAAAAAATAGTCAGTGCCTGCACATATAGACCCTAAGAGCTACCATCTGGCGAAAACTAGAAGTCTCTAGCTGGTCCAGGGACCGAGATTTCGCTTGTGCAGACGGACGGACGGACGGACGGACGGACGGACAGACGGACGGACGGACGGACGGACGGAATCACGAGCATATAAGCGTTACACCACTTTGTGGGTTACGCTAAAAATTTTACTGTGCTTATTAAAATTCAATACAAGCATTTTTAAGCTTTGTAATTTATTCCTGAAGGAAAAAGCTCTCGTTGACGAAAAGTGTTGTGTTAATTTTTTAAATTCCATTTTATTCGACTTTTCTTAACATATAAACTTATAGATTATAAATTAAGCGCATATATATGTATTTAAATGCAAAAAAAGGAATCTAATATTTTCACTGGTGCGCAACATGTGCGTCCCTGATTAAAATCTCTAAAGCGCAAGCGAACGTCGGAAAATCATTAATTGCACATATATGACAATTTTTGTTATCATCTTGAAAGACATTTGTCAAACACTCATGTAGCGCTTGCTTATCCTTTTCGGACATTCGAAAAATAATGGAAATGATTTGATCGTAAAAAAGTATACCGTCAGGAGAAATTATCAATTGTAAGAGTGTTGCGAGGAACGATTTGAGAAGGGTATTTTTAAAAAATCCCTTATCATAGAGGCGACACTTTTCATTTAGATTTTCGAGTGACGAAAGAATAATGCGACAACAGTTTGGGTCTATTGGCGAGCCGCTGCAAAGAAATTGTCCATATGCCGTTAAAATCTTCATCAAATCTTCTTGATTATTTCTAGTCATTCCCGTTAGATGCGGTTTTTGGAAATAATTCCAGTGATTTTGTAAGAGGGCATCGTAGAGAGAGAAAATGTTAAAAGCAATATCAACCTGTACTCTAGTTAAGTCGTCGACGCTTAGTTTTAAAATGTCTGGCATGAGCTGTGTAGAGGTTGAGCCGGTATGCTGGACGATGAAAATGAGCATCTCTAGAAGCTTATTTAGTGCTTGTGCACTTCTATTTGGCAGTGATGAAATTTCTAAAAACAGCCTCACAACTTGAATCACAAATTCAGAGCCTAGCTGTACTTGCAGACATTTCACTACACTCAAGTTGAAATCAATAATCGCTGACAAGTCATGATCGTCGAATATAAAATTATGCTGATTTGCCGTAAATTGAAAAATTTCAATTGATTTTTTAATAATTGGATTCATGGCGTTTAATAAAATTTGTTTCGTGAAGTTATTCGTGTCCTCGTAAGTGATGAAAAGATCTTCATAATCTTTCAGTTCCGCTCTCATTTCTTCTCTTACACTCGAATGATGCTCACTCGAGACAGCCATCGCTAAAAACTTATAACTAATAAATGCAACATACTGCCGAAGAATTTCTCTTCTCTTCTCGTATTCCTGTTCCTCGGCGTTATTCACAGCAATTGAATTGAAAGGAAGAATGAGAGCATTGAAGATTATTTTCTTCACTTGAAGCCTAATTTGCGGTTCAAAGCGAGTCAAATCACTATGGAGGAGTTGCTCAACGAGAGGATTTTTAAGGAAATAATTTGGCCGAATGATTCCAGAAATGGTTATTAGTAATTGTGTTGCTGCATTCAGAACGAGATGCGTTTCAACCAGTCCAAAGTGTGATGGGAGAATAACTTCCAACATCGATGTAATTAATTGAAAAATTTCATTATGGTTTTCATAGATTTCAGTCCTCATCAGCATCAAGCTTCTCACAGATGACATGAGCTGTGCTTGCAATTCAATCAAGTCATTCCTCGTGGCCGAGTCTAAACTGTAGAGATGCAGTTTCTTTTGGTTGGATAATTTAAGTGTAAGAATGCAAGTTTTAATCACGTGAATTATCGAGTTGTTTCTCTCTTCCGTTAGAGTCAGTACCACGTTACAAGTTTGAGTGATTGCTTGCAGAAGCGAAGTTAAATCTTTGCACATACAGTGGAGATGAAATGTTGGATCTCCAGAAAATCTCACAATGTCACTAATTCGCATATGATTCGATTTGATTGCAATTTCCTTGCTATAATCGGGGAGAGTGCTTAAAAGTTGTACATAGTTCTTGAGGAAGCCATTATCCTTATTAAGTTCGTGATTTAAGAGATCAAATATTTTTAAAGGTTCCATTTCGGCCGCAACTAAAATAACTTCTATGCAGTTATTTCTAAAGCTCTGCAATTCAGTCTCCATATTCTCGTCAAGTTCTTCGGCGTCCACCAAATCGAGAAACTCGTAATTTCTTTCAAATTGCATTTTAATTATTATATTCGAAATCAATTGAATGACTGTCTCGGTGTAGCGTGGCGCTGTCTTTTCATCAAAGCTCTTAATTATTGGAATCCAGAGCGAAAGTCTTTCGGCAAAAGTTAATGCGCTAGCACTCTCAGTAAAGGTGAAACTGAATAGATGGAGAAGAAACTCTTTGGAATAAAACTCCGGTTGGTTCACAAATCGAGCCCATTGTTGCTGAATAAAGAGCTTTAACAATTCCGTTAATTTATCCTGGTACTCCTCCGAAGATTCTATCAAGTATTTTTGTTTGACTAATTCAGTAATTCCATTTGCTTGAATTTGTATTTGAGGCAATTGTTTTTGAAGATAAAACAACTCACAGATGGTGGTCAATCCTGCCAAATGAATGTTGGCATATTTTTCACTCGTGTAGGTGGATAATTCATAAATATTGTTGAAGAATTCACCGGTAAGAGCGTCCATGTTTGTAGGTATCCATACAAACATACTTGCAATGGTGTTTAGAAGTTCTGTACAGCAGAAAATAAATCTTTCATCGTTCGGCAGAGAGCTGTGCATGTCAAAATCGATGTCGTTTCCTACGACAAGTTCATTGTTACTGACATGACATGTGCATAAGGTAAGAAATTTGCCAAGTAAGCCCAAAATATCACCAAGACATAGTATAACGCTAAAAATTAAAAAAATTAATTGTGAATAGAAGAAGAAAAAGTAAATGTGACAAACCTTTGAGTAAATTTACTTTTTTGCTCATGACTGCAGTCGATTTTAGTGCTGCAAATTTCATAGCTCGTTGACTTTAATAGTGTTATTCCTAGCACAAATTTAACTTTTGTAAGCGACAAAATTTGACTAACAAAATCGCTGTGGTGGTCGGGAAACTCTCGTTTTCCAATGAGAGCAATGAGTTGGGACATTTTGTCACGTTGCAGGGCCCCAATGTTCACGGGGAAGTGCGAGTAAATATACCAAAGCGTATCCCGTATTTGATTCCTTGACTTTGTATCCAGCTTAAACCATTTTTTGACAATTGTGTTCTGCAAGTAAAATAATTATATTTTTAACACTTTTTTATAAATCAAAATCAATGAGTTACCTCTAAAGTTGATACGGAGAAGAAGAAGACATACTGGTTGTTCATGGATAGCGATAAATTTTGAAGAATTATTTGCCATGAAAGCTCATTTTCCTGAAACTCTCTCAATATCGTCTCTATTTCCTTCTTGCGGAAGTTTGAGGTGGTATGATGATAAAACTCATTGAGTATAATTTCCAGGTTCATAAACGACTCCATTCTGGAAAAATATTGAAAGGGTTAAAGAAATTTTCTCTCGGTAGATGAATCACTTAGTTCTTCTTCTTATTTTTATTATTCCGTCTTGTCAAAAATGACATTAACTATCGTTTTCTGAATGAACTTGATAATTAAAGTGTGTAAAAAGATACATTAAACATTTTTAATACCTTTTATACTCTCAATTCGGTCGTAAAACTAGTTAAAATTGAATATTTTTTAAGGAATTAAAATTATTACAGAGCTAACGCTGCCAAACGATTAAAACTTGAACTGTGAGGTAAATAAAAACAACTAGCTCCAATTTGCGGCCGAAATGTGAACTAAACTTTACTCTTTCTACCGCTGAGCTTCGGCTGAGCGTCCTGAGTTTTCACTCACTTGATTTTTTTTCTAAAAAAATTGAAAATTTAATAAAATAACACTTATCCGCTTAAAATAATGCATAACTTCGTGCCAAAATTGTCATCAACTCAATCAAGTTCCGTTTTAACATAAAGTTGAGAGATAATTCTCAAAAAATGAGTTCAAAAGGCAAAAACTTGATTTTGGGATTTCTTCTCGCGATATGAAAATGAAAATTAGTTAAAATCATGTGTAAAAGTCTCTTGTATCGTGTGATTAGGGCGATAAGTTAATGTAAAGAGATATAGAAGTGTAAAAAGAACTCGATAAGTGAGAAAAAGCAAATAGGAGTTCCATCTTTGTAAAGCTTTAGGACGGCGATATCTTTTTTCCCTTTCCACATATATAAAACTCTAAAGCGAGTAGCACACATAGCAGTGAAAAAAGATATCTGGAAATAAGTTGGAGAGTGGAAAAGAGATATATAGTTTAAAATTTTCTTGTGACAGACACAGAAAAAAAGACGGCGCTGTCAATATGTGGAATATGATGTGTGACGTACTGCCTACGATAAGTGAAGATTCAATTTCACAGCGTTCGTCACAGTTCAGTGGCGAAGATGCTAATTTCGAGCAACTTATGGTCTCGATGCTGGACGAGCGTGACAAGCTGATGGATAGCTTGCGGGAAGCACAGGAGCGGCTCAACGAAATGGAATCGAAGCTAGGCGACTGCGAAAAGGAACGGGACAGTTTGCATCGACAAATCAATGCAAATTTACCACAAGTGAGTGATGTAGTATTTTTTTTTCATTCATTGAATTGCTGCTCTTGTCGTTTGTCGCCGCACACACACACACACACACCATTCAGATTTTTATAAGGTGTTATGCTCTAAATTTTTCAAGAGTGACTTCCAACAAAGGTATTTTAGTTTCATAATGTGAACATTTTAATTAATGGAGCCAGATGTGTGTAAAATATGGTTATCAATCTCGCAAAAAAAAAATCAATGAGTCAGTGCCTATATTATAATGATTGTATTGAATCACCCGTCTATTGATTGTCAATATGATGATGAAGTGAATGAAAGTGAAAACATAGTTAGTGACAATTTCAAATTGCTTCTTTCTTCGCAAAATTGCTTTTCTTTTTTTCTCTCCCTCCTTTCTTCGCCGTCTGCACATATCTTTTACATTGCACATAATATTTTTTTCCTTCTTTCTATCTCCCTCACTCGCTATACGAAATGCACATTAAAAAATATATATTTCTCTTCTAACATACAAACACTGTTGTGACTCGCAATATTTTTTTTTTGAAATAGGAATTCGCAACATTGACAAAAGAGTTAACGCAAGCTCGTGAAACATTACTCGAGAGGGATGAGGAAATCAGTGAGCTTAAGGCCGAAAGAAACAACACTAGGGTGAGAGAGAATTTTTTAATTATGTTGCAGAGTAAAAAATTTAACGCACACATTTTACGTAAACACAGCTACTTTTGGAGCACTTGGAATGTCTTGTATCGAGACATGAAAGGTCTTTGAGAATGACAGTTGTGAAGCGACAGGCTGCGGCTCAAAGCGGCGTTTCCAGTGAAGTTGAGGTATTGAAAGCTCTTAAAAGCCTCTTCGAGCACCATAAAGCTCTCGATGAAAAAGTGCGTGAACGATTGCGAGTTTCATTAGAGAAAAATACCAACTTAGAAGAGGAGCTTCAGCAGGCGAAAGACGAATTGCAGCAATTCAAATCTGGCAATTACACTCAAACTGACTCGGGCAAGGAGAATGGAGAGCTTGGCGATAAGGACTTGTCTAAACACAACAATGGTGAAATTAATATTCAGCATGAAATGGCAGATTTTGCTGCTAAGACTCACGAGCTACAAACCATCATCGAGAAGCAGACCGCTGAGCTTTCGCAATGGCAACGACGAGTGTCGGACTTAAATAACAAAATCAGCGAGCAAGAGGAGAATCTATCAAAGTTCACGAAAGACTATTCAAAATCTCAAGATATGTGCTTAAAATTGCAGAGAGATTTACGCGAAAATTGTGCTCAAAAAGAGGATCAAGAAGAACGAATCACAACGTTAGAAAAGCGATATTTAAATGCACAAAGAGAAGCGTCATCGCTGCATGATTTAAATGAGAAATTAGACCAGGAGCTGCGGCACAAAGAGGCTCAAATAAAGGTATATAATTTTAAACTATACTAAAAATACATTTAAGGAAAAATAATTTTCACAGTTACATGAGGAAAAAATCGCTGCCATTCAAGAGAAATTGGAACTTTCCGATCAAAAATTAGCCCAATTCTCGAAACTGCCCGAAATGGAGGAAGAGCTTAAGGCCCGTATGGAGGCCTTAACGCAGGTAGGCTCACAGGTAGGCAGGGTCTTTCAGATGTTGACCAGAGAACATCGGTTACTACTACTATATTGTCTTTGTTCTGAACGAAATCTCAGTAAAATTCACACAAAATTTTTATGCTAGAGAGCTTTGGATGTAACTTGAAATATTCTTCTTCTTTTTTTTCTTACAAAACATATACTTATCTGATATAATTTCGATGTTGTACGATGATTTTTAGAAGATAATTAAAATAATAATAATATTATTGGCAAGCTCGATGGGATTATTTTCTTTTTTCTTCCGCCTTCCTTGCTTTTTTTTAATAATAAAAGGGAGGATTTAAATTTCTTATTATTCTGCACAAGAAACATAATTTCTACATATCTATTTATATATATGAGGTTACAAATGATTTTTTTTTCTTTCCTTTTGATACTTGGAAAAATTATAAAAATACATCTCAAGACACCCTGCACTACTTTTTTTTATACTACTCCACGAGCCATATTAACAACTAACATTCATCCATCTTACTAACAGATAAAAACATGATTCTCATGAAATTGAAACTATAAATTATCTTTTATTACTTTTAATTTTCAAATTACAATCCAAAATTCGCTATAATTTATTCAATAATTGGATATGTTGCACAAAATTTGTTTTGCTTTCTTTTTAATTTTCAAAATCGAAATTAATTTTTGGAATTTTTTGAATAGAAATTATATTTTGGTGTTAGTTCATTTTCATTAGAATATATCGCTAACTTTGTATATCGCTAGAATGGATGCGTTAGATGAAATTGGCTTTCTAGCGATATAAACAATTTTTCTCCTAAATTCATTTTTGCATCTCTGTGTGAATATTTAAATTTCTGAATGTTTTTATTAAACAATATTCTTGATTTTTTTCCCCCTATAAAAAGGCTCAAGAGCGGCATGGAACGGCTGAAGATCGCATACAGCGATTAGAAGCAAACCTTGAGGAGAAGAATGCTGAAGTTCTCCGTCTCAACCAAAGATTAAAGATGAATGAGGAACATAATCAACGACTTTCGTCGACGGTCGATAAATTGTTGTCAGAGTCAAATGATCGTCTACAAGTACATCTTAAAGAGCGCATGCATGCATTAGATGAGAAAAATCAACTCACTCAAGAGCTTGAGAAGACTCGTAAGCTTGCCGAGGAATTGCATCAGGAGAAGGGAGAAATCATCAAGGAGCTTTCAAAGTGTCGTTTAGAAATTGAAAATTTCAAGCGACAACTTTTGCAGCAAGAAATCGCATTTAATATTCAACAAACTGAAGCTCTCACGCGAAGTCTCTCACCTAATGCTGTTCCTGACCCTCAGCAGATTGCAGCTCAATTCATTCCTTTAAGGTAATTTAATTCGTAAATAATTTACATAAAAAAATTACTCTTAATTTGTATGCGCAGTGCATCCCACACGAGTTTTGACGCTCATTCTTTGCGTAGAAAACAACAGCAAAGAATGGAAGAGGAACAATATCACCGATCGTTGGCCGAACAAGAGTGGGAGAAAATTCAGCAAATGCAACAGGTTCATCATGCCATGGCGAATCATTCCTACGTCGATGGATTGGGACATGATGGTGATGACGCCGAGAGCTTATTTAGCACTGCAGAGCTTTTATCTCCGACCGGAACTGGTCACACCGATGCTCAAACCCTTGCCATGATGCTCCAAGAACAACTTGATGCCATTAATAATGAAATAAGGTACGAAAGGACATTGAAACTGAGCGACATTGTGATATAAAACTTTTTTCCTTAGATTGATACAAGAAGAAAAGCAATCAACGGAGGCGCGTGCCGAAGAGCTTGAATCGCGCGTCGGAAGTCTTGAACATATGAATTTATTAGTACGTGGTCGAACAGGTAATAATTTAAAAAATAATGTAATTAAAACAATGTTCACTCAACCATATTTAATTCGAAACAGAACGCCAAAGCCCGCCATCGATGAGTGGAAGAAGCACACCAAATAGTCCAAATCGTGATTATCTTCATAAATATCATACCGTAAGTGCAAACACATATTTTCATTATCAATCAAACTATCGAAATGATAAATTGATTACACACACCTTATATACACAAACTTTCGTATCACAAAACATAACCGTCTACATCATAATTCTAAATTTAAAATAATTTTATCACTAAACAATTATTGGAAGCGCTTTGTTCAGAAAGATTTAAAAATTTAACTTAAGCGGAAGTGTCCGACACATTGACACACACCTAATATTTTGTGACCACATTAAAAAACAGTTGTTGAGATCATAAAGAAGTAAATGCGTATGTGTAAATTCATAAAAACAGGCGCCGGCATCCATGTCTCCCGCTCATTCTGCTCAAATACAGCAACAACAATACGCTTCAACTGGTCAACTTTCCGAATCTTTACCTTCGAGTCAGGTGAATTTGAATTCTGTTGCATATGGAATCTAAGCTTCTCTCTCACAAACATTTGTTTTTCTAACAATTACCAAGAAAACACTCGAGCAATTTTCTAAACACAGGAATACCTGAAAATTCTTTTTTAATTACAAAATTCTTAACACTGACGACATAATGTGCTTACACACTCATTTTATTTGATGCTTCCTCTTCGCATGATGTGCATATATTTTCTAAATCGACATCAAAAACTCATTAACTTTTTTTAAATCTAACATCAATGCATGTTTTATTCATTATCGATACTTTTTAGCGCAACCCACGAAAGGTGTTTGCGTTTATATTCTCGATTCTCCGTGAATTAGTCTGTCTGTCCATTTTCTTGGATTTTCATTTATGCTTACTTATTGAATGATATTTTTTTAGTTTGGATAATATTTAAGTAATTACTTTTTAAACTGATCCACCACAAGTTGGTTGCGTGACAACACCCACGTGTGGGTTTCGATATATTTTTTTTCTAATCCAGGTCTTTGTGTCTAATACTTTTATTGAATATAAAATTTGCAAAAGAAAAATTTCTAACAAATATATTCTCAAATCTTAATACAGTTGCAACTAGCACAAATGTCAGCCGACATATCTCGCGATGAGCTCCATGGATTGTCAGTTTCTGGAGGTGATTCAAGCTCGGGTGGCGGAACGTCGCCTCTCACCGCTCGCTCTATTCGTTTAGAACGATTTGCTCAAGCCTTAGCCAATAGTCAAGAGGAATTAAGACGGTAAGTCATTGCTTAATATTTTTTATCTTTGTGGTGCATTGATTATCAAGGGATGACTTATTTTTACGTATACACGCTTTTTGGCCTGAATATTTTATTTTAATTGGAAATTTTTATCCTCATCCTTTGATAATGCGATGAGAATTCGATAACCAAAAAAAGTATTAATAATTTCTCTTTAACGCTTTAACTCTCATACACACGCTCACTGTCTCGCCCGCGCGCTAAAAATCTATCTCTGTTGAAATATTGCCTCTAAATATTTATTTGCCAATAACTCACACATTCCAAATGCATCGACAACTTAACCGCATATTTTATAGCACGATGGGATTGCCGATACATGGATCACAAAATATGAATCATATCAGGTTAATTTACAACAAATTTAATTATGTCAAGACTAGATATAATTTATTGGTTAGTTTGTTAAGACATTCGGTTCCGCATTCAAGACTGAGTTTTAGTAAAAAGAAACAAAAAGCTTTTATTACCAGCAACAGCAGCAAGCACCAACATTCATATCGAAATTCGCACAACAAACCATCACTCTCACTGCCATTAAAGTCTTCTTATTCGCCTCATTCGTCGAACAAGCAAAAGCTCAAAAAAGCATTTCCAATGCTCTCAAATATGCCATTTATTCATCTCAATTCGTCGCTAATTTTCGTAAATACTTCTCCATTTGCATTGACTGATCGAAGATTTGGCATTTTGCATCATCACTCACCGTCAATTTCGTATTATTAAATTAAATTATTAAAATTAATGCCAAGTTAACGACTTGTTACTAATCGTCAATATGATTAGACAATTAAGCTCTTTTATATACAGAGTCTGACACATTTAAAAATATATTAATGATTCCTTTTTTTTGAAAGTGAAAGTCTCATTTTCATTCAATAATTTCTCTGAGAAAACTTTAATGCTTCTCGCAGCAGCTTATCGCAATTTAATTTTGTCTCTGTTGCTTGTTTTGTGCACAATTAATTAATAATGTTTTCACAAACTAACATCAATAACTTTATGATTTATTTCTAATCGTACTCAAATCCTAACAAAATATTCATGCTCTCTTTTTATTTCATCCTTTGCACTACGAAAAAAAAAAATTGTCCCGCTCGGTTGTTTGTGTTAAATGCGTAGGAGTACAACTGGGTATGCTTCGTCGCCACTTAACTCGCGCCATGGTAGTCAAGAATCGCTAAGACATTTAAGTAGCATGTCCTCAATGAATATGCTACAAACGCCAACTGGCACGCGTGACGTTGGTGGTGCACAGAAGAAGAAGGGCATCAAGTCAAGCTTGGGAAGATTCTTCAGTAAAAAGGAGAAGGTAATTTAATAACTTTTTATCTTCTTTATTTTTATTTTACCTTTATCCATAATCTTCTTAATTACAATTAACTTAGGCTAAAGGTGTTAAAGACAGCACAATGCCTGACAGTTCTACCAGTATTATGAGTGGCTTGTCTATGAATATAAGTGATATAGACTCAAATTATGATACGATGAGTATCAGTAGCAGAATTAATATCTCAGGGGTATCGAAAATGGATTATGGACGACAAAAGAAAAAGTAAGCGATAGCTCATGCATAGTTGAATATTTTTTCTGATTGAGTTTCTCTTCTTCTCCACTAATAATTTAATCTAGGGAACACGATTACCGTCATGATCTTTTGGGCGAAGCAATAAAAGCGGGAACGCCATTCGGTATGTTCAGCAACAAAGTTTTTATTGTTGGATGCATTTCTTCATATTCTTTTTTGATTTCTTTTTAACAGCGCTTTGGAATGGAGTAACAATTGTTGCATGGCTCGAGCTGTGGGTAGGAATGCCGGCATGGTATGTTGCAGCGTGTAGGGCGAATGTAAAATCTGGTGCTATAATGAGTGCTTTGAGCGATACGGAAATCCAAAGAGAAATAGGTACGATTTTTAATTTATTGCAAACTCTAAATCAAACTAAACTATATTTTTTTACTGTAGGCATTAGTAATCCATTGCATCGACTGAAGCTTCGTTTGGCGATTCAAGAAATGGTATCGCTAACATCTCCATCAGCACCTCAAACAACTCGCACAACTTTAGCTTTTGGTGAGAAAAATTTTACTATTTTAAAAAATAAAATCTAACTTAATTATTTGCAGGTGATATGAACCACGAGTGGATCGGCAATATTTGGCTTCCAAGTCTGGGATTACCTCAATATCGAACGACCTTCATGGAGTGTCTGGTGGATGCCCGCATGCTGGATCATTTGACGAAGAAAGATTTGCGTGGACAGCTCAAAATGATTGATAGTTTTCACCGTACTAGTCTTCAATATGGCATCAGTTGTTTAAAACGCTTAAATTATGACCGAACTTCGCTGGAGGAGAGAAGAAAGGGCTCTGAAAATGCCGTTGCCGATGTACTTGTGTGGAGTAATGATCGAGTCATTCGATGGGTCACTAGTATTGGATTAAAAGTAAGTAAAATTGCGATTGCTTAATTTCATCGTTCTAATTAATTTTTAAATTATTAGGAGTATGGAAATAATTTACTTGAATCCGGTGTTCATGGTGCATTAATAGCTTTAGATGAGAGTTTTGATGCCAATTCAATGGCGTTGGCGCTGCAAATTCCAATGCAAAACACTCAGGTATGATATTATTGTTTTTTTTGTGAATTATAATTCATTGACATTTAAAATTATTTCATGTAGGCCCGACAAAATCTCGAAATTGAATTCAACAACCTGTTACAAATTGCAACCGAACGAAGACCTGAGAATGAGCACTTGAACCTAAACAAATCCTGATCCTCACTGTCTTCTAGTCTTAGTGATAGTGAGTAGTCGTTTATAAGTTTGAAGCTTTAATTTGCAATAATGGAAGTGAAAGATGAGCCACAGTCATGATGGAAATAGAATATTTTATTTTTAAAAAAACACAATAAAAGACGATTGAATGAAAGAAGAAGAACGCTTAAAGAAGACGGAAGTAATTCCATCAATCAAGGAATAAGAAGATAACAACCCCAAGAATAAAAGTAATACATAAAAAGTTTTTTTATAATAGATTTGCACACGCATTTATTAAAGACTTTCGGAGTCTTCGTCGTCGTCGTCGTGTTGTCGATAAATAATTAAATTAAATTGAGAGAAAACTTTTTAAGCCAGATTCCTTGTTATTTGCTACTCCTGTAAATGCAAATTATAAACTACTTATCATTTTCACTTTAATTCCTGCAACATTTTTTTCCTTTTAAAACTATAACTATACTAAAAATTATTCAAATCAATATGTAATAAAAAAAATGTGAGCGAAGCTTTTGCAGCAGCTGCCTTTTATAAAGGATTTCTAAAGTTTTTTTTGTCAATAATTATAAAAATAGAACATTCTGTACATTTTTTTTGAAAATATATATCATTCGGGTGTGAGAAGAGTATAAACAAAATGAGACAGTATCGGTTTTTAAATAAAGTAAATAATTGAAAAGAATGCGTAGCACAAATTGATTAAAAAAGTTTTTTGATAATTGTTGCATTTAATCGAATGCACAATTTTTATATATACCTTAAAAATAATCATGGAACGATAACGATTATTATGCAAAAAAAATGGATCATTAGAATCAACAATGATGTAACAAAGCTCTAATCACATTTTCTAATCATTAATACCTGTTATACAATGATATACATTATACAAACTAATAATGATAATGAAAACATAAAAAATATTAGGAATCTATAGGTGAAAATTGAAAATGGGTGAAAAAGATTTTTCTCCTGTACACACATATTTAACACTAAAATTGAGATGTGAAGTATTCGAATACCAATAGGACATTGAATTTTATAGTTTAGTGCTGTTTTTAGTCATTGCCATGTTTTTTAAAAATTAATGCCATCCTTATAATTTTATAATAGATACTACATAAATATTAACTACTTCTAAGGATAAAATATTTTATGATTTTTGTGGCTTATGTGTATTTATTTTCTGAATCTTTCCTCTCCATATAATTTCTCCTCCTCTTTCTTCTTCTCTTAAGAAAAGAAGATCATATAAAAATATTTACAGGTATAATCTAGAGAAATAAAAAAAGAAGAATGTTGATAGCATTTGCATCCCAAAAAAAAGAAAAGAAAAGAAATTAAGTAAAAAAAATCACCGTCGTATATCGTGAGAAAAGAAAAATTATGAAACCTTAAAGTAAAGACAATGTAAATTATCAAATTCACGTCATCTGTACGACACCCCAAAACATATGTAAGAATATATTTAGGACATTAAAGGCACTCACTGAGTACACATTGTTTGAGTTTATTGTGTTTTGAGTTTTATCAATTTTTCATCTTCTCAGTTTACTTTTATTTTATTTTTGTAAAGTCGAAAATAGATTATTGTTATAAGAAAAAGTCTGAAAAATCACTACTCCAAAAAAAAGAAAGAGAAACAAATTTTCCTCATATACATTCAAATTCCCCATGACAAAGAATTTTTTCAAACAATGTCATCCAAAAAGAAAATACATTAAATTATGCAATTATAAATGACGAAGTATGATAATCCATTTCTATCTGCATTTAATATAGACCTCTTTTTACGCGAAGAAAAAATTAAATTGTCTCCTCTCAAATCTCTCTCTCAAGAAATCAAAAAATAATGACTTTTATGAACGTAAAATTCCATGAGTTTTTTGACCTTTTTTTAGAAAGTTTTAGACGTAACTCTTTTCCCTCTAAACTTGTAGAATATTTTTTTTCGATTTTTATTACTTTTAAAAATAGTGTAATCTAACATTCTTTATGTTTCCTTATAAAACATTTTAAAAAAATTGTTACTTATGTAGAAAGAACCAAATTTTTTAAAATAGCAAATCTTCTTTTATTGACAGGAACTTGAGTCATTAGCAAATCTTGACTTTGAATAAACTTCCAAAAAAAATATGTAAAATGCGATGAGTTGATTATTATCTACTTTTTAAGAGACTCCACATGCACACAAAACACGTTTAAGTGAAATATTAGAAGAAAAGTCCCAAAAATATTTTGAAATGGAAAGTTATGGAAAAATTTGTGTCTAAATCGAAGAATTATCGGAATGAAAGAAATATCAAAGCTACAAAAAAAAGTAATCCTATGATTATTGAATGTGCAATAAAATAAATTATGTTTTACAAAATTATTCGAAGAAAGTGCATAGAAGAAAAATGAGGAAACAATAAAAATAAATATGAATATGAAAATAAAAATATTTTTCATTTTTTTTCAGTCTTGAAGTTTTGAATTTTGGGTGATTCAAATCTGAAATTGAAAAGTTTTAATTGTCATTTTTTTACTATTTGCGACTTAAGCATGATGCAGTAAAAATTTAATTTAATCTTCAAATATTCTTACTAGCCGGCCGGCTTCGAATGAAGAAGAAAATACATTTGACTCACTTACACTCGCACGTATCACGTACAGATAGCAATAAATATATAATTTTCTAAACGTTCCGTGGTCAGTGTGCGTCAAGTCGTTGAAGCGTCAAGATGAGTGTTATAACGTGCAAAGCGGCAATTGTTTGGAATGCAGGCGATAAACTAAAAATTGAAGAAATTCAAGTGGATCCACCAAAGCCCGGTGAAGTGAGGGTGAAAATTGTGGCAACTGGAATTGTGAGAGCTTAAATCTTTTTTTAAATAAGTTAAAATAATAAAATAATTAGTGTTATAGTGATGTTTCTGCGAGCACTGGAAAAATTCTCGGTGGCCTCCATTTCCCGATGATTCCTGGACATGAAGCAGCAGGGATCGTAGAATCAGTTGGTGACGAAAATTCATCTTTTAAGGTTGATCATTTTAACTGTTAATGAATAATATTATTTATTAATGATTATTTTAAATAGGTTGGAGATTCTGTCATTCCAATTTTCCTACCTCAGGTACATTTAAAAATGAATTGCAAAAACTAAAAATAGCACAATCTTGATAATTGAAATGTATTTAGTGTCAAAAATGTAGAATTTGTGAACACACTGATGATAACATTTGTCTTGCGTTTATGGGGCCGATGGGTCAGGGCCTCCAACAAGACGGCACAACGAGATTTTCATGTCGCGGAGAACCAATTTATTCTCTTCTCGGCTGCTCAACATTTACTGAGTAATTTGTAAAGAAGTTTTTAAATGATAAATTACGTAATTTTTCCATACAGATACACAGTCGTTCATGAGATGAGTTTGGCTAAAATCAACCCAAAAGCCCCATTAGAAAAAGTTTGCTTGATAAGCTGCGGATTTCCTACTGGTTATGGTGCTGCTATGAATAAGAATGCTGGAGGCGTTAGACCTGGCAGTACTTGCGCGGTTTTTGGTCTGGGTGCAATCGGATTGGCGGCTGTTTTGGGATGCAAAAATGCTGGTGCAAAAAAAATTATTGGAATCGACATTAATTCGGCTAAATTTAAAGTGGCTAAAGAGCTTGGCGTTACCGATTGTGTGAACCCCAATGAACTGGAAATTCCATTTGAACAATACATGGCCGAAAACTTTGACGCAATTCAATTTACTTTTGAGGCTGTTGGCCGCATATCAACCATGAAAAATGCGTATGAGTGTTTAGCAGTTGGAAACGGCGTTTGTACTGTGATTGGAGTGGCCGAGACAGAAGCAATGCTGCCCATTTCACCGTTAAACTTGTTGATTGGAAAATCAATTAAAGGAACACTCTATGGAGGGTACAAAAGTGTCGACTCAGTTCCAAAATTGGTAGAGGAATATCTTGAGGGTAAATTCGACCTTGATAAATTTATCACTCATAATATTAAATTGGATGAAGTGAATGAGGGTTTTGATCTGCTTAAAAATGGAAAGAGCTTGAGAACCATCATTCATTTTGATTAGAGAAAGAAAATCTTTATTTAACAATTTTCTCTTTCGATCACATCGAATAAAATGAAGACGAAAAACATTTAAAACTAACACAAAATGCTATAGTTGAGTGTGAGGTTAATAAAATTTTATATTGCGTAATTTTCTCTATTCTAAATATATTTCTCAACAAAAAATTTATTTAGGGTAAATTTCAGAGTTGCTTTGACCCAAAATGAGTTCAAGAATTCAATATTTATCGTTTATGTTAATGTTGATCGGCTTCTCAAGATCGAGAAGCTCTTTAGTGGTGTCATCGACGAGAGAGAATGAATTTAAGTCAATGCTTCGACTCGGCATCGGACTCGACAATGATGAATCGTTCACAGAATTCAATAAATTATGATCTAAATTTAAGATGCACTCGTTCTTAAAGTTATCGATGTTAAAGTGATCGACATTTAAAAATTCATATGTGGGTGAAGAGATGAAGGACGAAGACATTTTGTTGTTATTGCTGTTGAAAGGCACGGGAGACATTGAGATATTTAAGGAAGGCACTGAGTTTATAATGTTGGGATTAAAGTTGCTCCACTCAAATTTAAGTGAGTTCACGTTTGAATCAAGACCGCCAGTGTTCTCAAAATTGAGGAACAAATTCGGTGAAAGACGATCATCGGCGTTTAAGAGCTTTGAAGCATCATTTTCATTAATCATTGATTGATGGTGTTGTGAATGTTGCTGCTGGGGTACTGCTTGTGGCTGCTCGCAATCAATGTGTGACATGTCTCTTGATGTCGAAGGCATTTCATCATGGTGTTGATTGTCAAAATTATTATGTAGATTTGAAGGATCGTCAATTCTCTCGTTTTTACGCCATTTTGCTCCTGATGAAAATTATTAAATAAAATGGAATTAAACTATTTTGATCAACTTACGTCTATTTTGAAACCTGTTGATTTTAGAGTTATTAAATATTAAAATAAATTTAAACTTTTTTTGACGTACCAAACTTGCACACGTGCTTCCGTTAAATCAATTCGGAGGGCCAATTCTTCCTGTTAAAATTAATAAAATTTTAAACTTATTTAAAGCTTCAATTATCCTCACTCTAAAAAAGCAATCGGGATAGTGTGTTTGCATAAAAGCTCTTTCAAGCTCTTGTAACTGATAGTTGTTGAAAGTCGTCCTAAAAAAGCGTGGAAAATAAATAGAGTAAAAAATAAGTTGACAATTATTTCTCACCTATATCTTCGTTGCTTTCGTTTCATATCCTTCTTTTTTATATTTACGAGTTGACAAGAATCTAGTGAAGCAAATTCTGAAAAAGTATGTTCTTACTCTATGGCTTCATTTATCGAATTTTACTTCCAGTGCGATGCAATTTTTTAGTGTGATGATGATGATAGCAGGTGAAAAAAAATTATTTATTAAATTGATCAGATGTTTTCTAAAAAAAACTTGTTAATTTTAAGATTTTTTGATGAAAAAAGAATTAAATAAAAAAAATATTAAGTGAAAATGTTTAAAATTTAGGAAACACACTGCAATACCTAATAAATTAAACTTTATTTTGCACTAAATCCTTTAAAATCCACTCATGTTTCAACTAAATTTTTGGTAACTATAAATTCTCTTAACTAAGCACCGATTTGACTAAAACACAAAAAAAACTTCAACTTTCCTCCTCGATTTCTGCTTCGTAATGAAAATTCAGGAAAATTCTTGCGCAAAAAGTAGCTGACAAGTAAGCACATGTGAGCAGCATGAATCCTTACAAAGTCAAATTGACACTTTTTTCTTTTCTCTCACAATACATTCATGATTTCCGGAAATTTAAGTTCAAAGCTTTTTTACATTATCGTCGTGGGATGACAAAAAAGAGCGAAATTAGAAAATAATTTTTTTTTTTTTTTTTTTTTTTTTTTAATTTGTTTATATTTTTATTCGTAGAATAGTGTATATATTGGGTATTATAACATTTTATATTTTTGAAATTATCGGGGGAGATAATTTATAAATTTTACGTTACTGAAAAAATTACTCTAGTGTTCTATATTACTCATTTATGAATGATTCATACAAATATTCTTTTAATCTCTTTTTGAAAACATTAATTGATCTAAATTTCCTAATTTCATCTGGTAGATTATTGTAAGCTCTAGTCGCGCGAAAATAGAAATCATTTTTACAAAGTGAAAAATTTGAGTTCACACATACAAAATTTTCCTTAAGCTAGCTCCGTGTTGTAATCATGAGATCCCTAACTAACGGAATTACAATGTGGTTTTTCATTTTATCATTTAAATTTTGAACAATATTTTTTCATGGAAACGATTGAGTTGGCAGATTGGGACAAGTTTTCATTGAACAATTCGTATTCGTAGTTATGACATAATCTATTTTTTAAAAACACTTCGTAGCGCACGTCTCTGAATTACGCCTAAAGATTCAACTAAGTATTTTGCAGCAACGCTCCAAATCGAGTTCATGAAAATGACGTGCGAATAGATATGAGCATAATATAATTTAAGCGCTGTCTTCTCAGATAGGAATCTACGTATTTTTGCTAATTTTGCAGTAAATGGCACAATTTTGTTCTTGATTTGGTTTATTTGAAACGAGAAGCTTAATGTTTCATCAATTTGAAGTCCTACTATCTTAACGCATTCTACTCTCTCAATTATCACGTTATCTATACTAAGATTGAGAGAACGATCAGTGAAACATTCAAACTTTTTCCTCCCACTAAAAAGGATGTATTTTGTTTTGCTAAAATTAGCCTGAAGACAATGGAACATTAGCCATTCGTTTAAGAGTTTCAAGTCGTGTTCTAAAATGAACTTTAGATCGTTTTCACTGATCCCTGACGAAATCACAGACATGTCATCGCAATATAATCTTAACTTACTAATTATTGGTAAATCAAATATGTCATTTACGTAGATATTGAACAGAAGCCCAGATAAAACGCCTCCCTGCGGGGACCCGCAGTACACACTACACGTTTCACTTAGAATCTCATCTACTTTAACAGTTTGTATTCTGTTACTCAAATACTCTTTTAATAAATTGAAGAAAGAAAAAGGTAGCTGCAGTTTTGATAGCTTGATTAGAAGGATCTCGTGATCTAGGCAGTCGAAGGCGCATGAAAGGTCAATAGCAAGAAGTGCAGTGAGTAGACGTTGGTCGATCGATTTATATATGTCATTGAGTGTGTGTAGCATTGCAGCTTCAGGATTGGATTTCTCTTGATAGCCGAATTGATCCGGGTGAAAAAATTCATTAACTTGACAATGTTCTTTTAGCCTTCTATGTATCACATTCTCAAATACTTTCGATAGAATGCATATTAATGAAATAGGTCGATACGATGTCTTGTTTGTTTTGCTTCCTTTCTTTTTATACACTGGCTTTACAATTGAGAATTTTAGAGAATCTGGAAAAGATCCCTCCGCTAAATGCTTGTTGATAATTGCTGTTAGTAAGGGTGTTATAGCCTCACAATGTATTTTTAAAAAGTTGTTGCTAATGCCAAAAACATCTCTCGAATTTGAGCTTTTAAGATTATTAATTATTAGTTTTACTTCGTCGTTAGAACAGTTAGCATATCCAAACGGCATTCTTATTATTATTTGCTTATTTTCGTGGTATTGCAGAATATCATGCCTGTTAATTTTATTATTGTTTCTTATTGGCTGAGAAACATTGACGTAGTAATTGTTAAAAATGTCTGCCATTAGTTTTTTATCAGTAATATGAGATCCATTTTCAACAAGCATTTGTAGGGAATCGTCTGAATTTTTTATTTTCTGTTTACCTAACACTGAATTAATTTGAGCCCACGTCTTCTTTGCATCGTTTGCATTTTTTTCGAAATAACTATCTAAAAACTTTTTTTTAGCTCTTGCACATAGATTTGATACTTTGTTTCGGTAAAATTTCCACTTATCGTGAATGTAACAACTTAACGGATACTGATTTTTAAGCTTTTCGTAATTTCTTTTTATGTTAATGTATGTTAAGATTTCTTTGCTTACATAAGGCTTGCGGTTATTATTAGTTCTTGTTATCTGGATGGTGTTAGTATCGATTATCTTTTTGATATCCATAGCAAGTTCATCAAAATCGTGAGAACATAATTCTTGTAACAGCTTTTCTCTGCTAATTTTGTTGTAACTTTTGTGACTTAAAAGTTGAAAGCTCAAAAATTCGTAACGTATTATTTTGAAATTTAAATCGTAAGAAACTTCTGAACTGCGCACCCTTCTTTTGAGGGATAAGAAGCTACGGCAAAACGAGATTAATTTTCAATTTCGAGAAGTTGAGAAAAAATCGAAGTAGAAGCATTAAAACATAAAATTAATATTGTTGTTTGCAATATTTATTTAATTAAACATCCGAAGCGTCGCGTGGAACTAAAAGATATTGAAAGAATTAAGTTTTTTCACTGCAAAATAGTAAATCAAAATGGACAGCAGCCATCGGACTAATTTATTTAAAAATAAAGGAAAAGATCAGGATGTAAGTGCATTTTGATGCTCGAAACATTTAAAGCATTCGCCGATAATGGAAACTAACTGATTTTTTTGTTCCTACAGGAGATGCGTAGAAGAAGAACGGAAGTGTCTGTAGAACTTCGCAAAAACAAAAGAGAGGAGACGATTCAAAAGCGCAGAAACATTTATCAGTCAGGAACTTCCGACGATGATGACCTATTATCAGTTCCGAACCTGAAAAAATTGGTGAGTATTTCGAAAAATCTCCTCTTTATGTGCCATGTCAATAAATGAACTCAAAAAATATAAAAATTCTTTGTATCATCTACGTGTGAATGACTCACACACACACTCTATGAATATTTCTTCTTAACTCTCCTCTTTCACATTTTCTCGCTCATTTAATTCATTCTTCTTCCCTTATTTTTTTTTGCCCACATCCAGGTCTTGTCGGCAGCAAATGACGGAGATCCCGAAGATCAACTTCAAGCAGTTCAGACGGCACGTCGCTTACTCTCCTCGGACCGCAATCCACCAATTGATGAGCTAATCAAGAGTGGAATTTTGCCTATTCTCGTTCGCTGTTTAGAGCGCGATGAAAATCAAATGCTTCAATTTGAGGCTGCCTGGGCACTGACGAACATCGCGAGTGGAACATCTCTTCAGACTAACTTGGTAACTACAGTAACCGCATATCTTTTATAATAGTCATTATAAATGTCCATTTATAGGTTGTCAATGCTGGAGCAGTTCCTCTTTTTATTCGCCTTCTGATGTCACCAGCAGCAAATGTTTGCGAGCAAGCGGTTTGGGCTCTCGGAAATATCATCGGAGACGGTCCTCAACTACGTGACTACGTAATTCGATTGGGCGTTGTCCAGCCTCTTCTTTCGTTTGTGAAGCCCGATATTCCCATTAGTTTCTTGAGAAATGTCACCTGGGTCATTGTCAATTTGTGTAGAAACAAGGATCCACCGCCACCAATTCAGACAATTAATCAGATTCTTCCAGCACTCTGCCACCTCATTCATAATCCGGACGTAAATATTCTCGTGGACACTGTTTGGGCGTTGAGCTACTTGACAGATGGCGGAAACGAACAAATACAATTGGTCATTGATAGTGGCGTAGTTCCACACTTGATTCCATTGCTGTCGCATGTCGAAGTAAAGGTTCAAACGGCCGCCTTGAGAGCCGTTGGAAATATTGTAACTGGATCGGATGAGCAGACACAGGTGGTGCTCAACTTTAATGCACTTTCACATTTTCCAGCCCTCTTGAGTCATCCCAAAGAGAAAATTCGCAAAGAGGCCGTTTGGTTTTTGTCCAACATCACAGCCGGAGTCCAGTCGCAAGTTCAAGCCGTCATCGATGCTGGCCTCTTGCCGAAGATCATCGAAAACTTATCAAAGGGAGAATTTCAGACACAAAAGGAGGCTGCATGGGCCATTTCTAATTTGACGATTAGCGGAAATAAGGATCAAGTTGCAGAGCTTATTAAAGCCGGTGCCATCCCGCCATTCTGTGAGCTTCTTAGATGTCACGATACTCAAGTTATTAATGTAAGCTTAAACTCATTTTATTTTGTTGGATGAAAATTAATGATTGAAATTTGTAACTGTAGGTCATTCTGGACGGTATAAATAATATGCTAAAAATGGCTGGACCACATGCGGAACAAATCGCAAATTTGATTGAAGAGTGCGACGGATTGACTAAGATTGAGGATCTGCAAAATCACGAAAATGTAGAGATCTATAAGCTCGCCTACGATATTATTGAACAGTACTTTAGCGACGATGTGGCAGAAGATGACGGTGCGATTCAGCCGCAAGTTGGAGAAGGAAACTTTCAGTTCCAAGTCGATGGGAATCGTGATCTTGAATTTAATTTCTAAATATAACTGAAATAGCTCTAATCACGCAGTCCGACTTGTGAGGAAAATTTATCTTTTCACTTTTTCCCCCTTTTCATTTTCTCTCTCTCTCAATCTCTTGATAACTTGAAAAGTCTCCTCCTCATGCGCTCCGCGTTTAGATTAGAAAAGAAAGTTAATGAATAAGATTACATTGACACCGCGAATTTTATCTGCAAGTTTTTAAATTCATTTCTTTTCCTTCGAATAGAATTGTCAAAAAAAAAATGCTTTTTCGACGACTTTTGAAACGACAGTTTTTTCATTCCTAAATTTATACATTTTCAAAGAATTTGTTTGTCTGAAATTTTGTAAAATAATTTTTCTGTACTAATTGAAGTACATAACATGCAATATTACATGAAAAAAAAAATCAAAATCATACTGACATGATTTATAGCCCATTTTTGTATAATTTTTCCTTTACGTGCTTAAATGTGCACTCGAAGACATCATCCAATTAAATGCAAAATTTAAAAATGAAATCATCTCTCTCTTCTCTCGTAACAACATATGCAGATAAAACTATAAATATATCTAAATGACCACAGTCGAATACGCGATGTGGATAATAAGCAAGAAAAAAATAAACACAAAAATGTAATCTTTTTTTTTCTCAGAAAGTAAAAAAGTTTAATAAAATAAAATATTAGAAATCAAAAAAAAAAAAGTTATTAATATAATTAGTTGAGTGAAAGGTCATAAAAGTATAAAAGTTATAAACTCGAAAAAGATACTACGAACAGAAACAAAGGAATTTGACTAAAGAAAAATTTTAAACTGTTACTAAGCAAAAATTAATGTTGTTTTTTTGATATTATTTAAGATTTTTTTTTAAATAATTGAAAATTAAACTTTTACAGAGAAGCAATAGAAAATTTTTAATAAAAACATAAAATTATTAAACGTAACATTTTGTAACGAAAAAAATTAATTTTAAATTCGCGTCTAACGCGTTGCTTCAAAAAACTCATATTTTGCAGCAAGGGCTGGTTGGGAATTGGAAGAAGAAGAAAATTTTCATTTCACTCAAAAATATTTTTTGTTCACGAGAAAAAATCCAATTTAACCTTGCATAAAAAGTGAATAAGTCGCTAATAACCAGCGATTCTTAACGTCAACATCATCGTCCATCGTTTAAGGCGTAAATCCAGCGTCAATTTGGAATTCACGCGAACTTATTCAACACTTAATTTATTTTTTTTCGAGGAGAGATTTTTTTTTCTATCTCATTTCACAAAATTAGTTTGAGTTTATTTGCATTACTTCGTCGATAAGTTAGTCATCGCCGTCAGTGTGGAATTTGGAGAAGAAGGCAGACAGACGGTGGAAATTACAACTTTGAGCTTTTCCTTTGGGAAATTTTTTCCTCATTATGTCTCGACATGAGGGTAAGTCAATTTGTAATAAATTTCAACATTCAAAATAAAATTCGAGAGCGTAAGAGAGAGTTTTAAAAACATTCACAATGTCACGAAAGTTTCGTTGTCGTGAAAAGTGACCGTGAAAAACTTTAATATCCTCTAAACGGATGTTAGAAAAAGATCCAGAAAATGTTCTGGATGATTTTCACATTTCATCAACACACACACATACAGAGTTATAAATGTTTTACTTCTTTTTCTTAATTTGCAGGAGTCAGTTGTGATTATTGTATGAAAAGTAATTTCCGAGGTCGACGATACAAGTGTCTCATCTGCTATGACTACGATCTATGCGCAGAATGCTATGAGAGTAATGCAACTTCAACTCGACACACGACCCAGCATGCAGTGCAATGCATTTTAACGCGAGCTATGGTCGAGGTGTCGTATGGAACGGGTAGCGCTGTATCGCCACGACAATATCAAAGCTTTACTTGTCCGTACTGTAATAAGAAGGGTTTCAGTGAGACCACACTGCTTGAGCATGTCACAGCCGAGCATTCGGAATCGGATAGCTCAATGGAAGTAATTTGTCCTGTTTGCGCTTCCTCGCCAGGCGGAGAGCCAAACCTTAAAACCGATGACTTAGCGGAACATTTAACTTTGGAGCATCAACGTGGCGGCGCATCAACTTTTGAATTTATCAACGAACCTTCGGGCATTCGCCATGGAGGTGTAAGAAGAATTTCAAGGACTTCTGTAGGCGTGAGATCCGCTCGTCGATCAAACAATGCAAGCTTTAGTCCCTCCTCATCGAATCAAGAGCCCGGAGGCGATCAATCTGTAGATCTTTTTGCTGAACTTCAACAAACTCTCACTGGAGGTTCGCGTCGACAGCTTCAGCAACTTCAAATGCAAATTCAAATGGAGAGGCAAGCGATAGAGAATCGCATCACTAACATAGGTCGTCGTCCGGGCAGCACTAACATAACATCGGCGAGTGGAGGCGCTAGTGGTGCTGCGAGTGCCAGTGGAAATCCAAATCCAGCTAGCATTAGTATCCAACGAATTCTCTCGGCAATGTCAAACAGTGGGAGTGGAAGAACGGAATCGCTCATGACCTCTTCGCCACGCAGTCAATTGTTGTCGGGCATCACAGGACCGGCTGTCACTGCAATTAACACAAATTCAACTCCCGGCCAAACTTCCGGCTTCATACCAGCTAGTGTAATTCATTTGCAAGGATTGCAGCAGACACTACAACCCAATGTCACGGATGCTGCGGCGGGCACAAATATTGTAAGCTCACTTCAAGTTCCAAACAGTACTAGTGCTGCTGGTGGCGGTCACTTTTTAATGCCACGCTTCCTAACGCCGGTAATGAGTGAGGACGAAAGAGAGCAATTGGAGAGGAATCGTGCTGAGAGGTGAGTGTTAAAATGCTCCTTTTGAGATTTTGGGAATTGACACATAAAAAAATTTAATTTCAGAGCTTTATATGTCCAAGAACTCTTATTGGGAACTATAGTTGAAAATAGTCAAAATGTGATTACTAATGCACCAGCAGTTGATGTTTCAATGACCTCAATTGTGGATGAACAGTCAGCAGCTGTTGCACAAATTAATTTAGATGTCGATGAGGAAGAAGAGCACGCAATGGCTCAAGCTTTGCAGCAGCAACAACATCATCATGCGGGCAGTGGTGGTCCGGAGACGGCGATGAAGAAAAGCTTTATGAGAAAAAAGGAAATGACAGCGGTGGATGATGGTGGGAAGAAGCAAAAGTCAAAAGTTTCAAATACCAGGAAATAATGTTGATGTAGAGAAGGCGTGAATGGGTCAATATAATAATATATATATATATTTAGAGAGAGAGAGTGTGTGAGTGAAGCGCACGTCTTTAAGGAAATGTTTTAAGGATATGAAAATATATATATTATTACAATTTAATTATTATTATTATTATATAATGCAGAGGTTTTCCTTTTGTTTTTTGAGACATTAACAAACGACACACATCGTCCTGCTCGTGAGATAAAAGAAATTAATTCACTCTCCTTCATCTCCCCTGTATTTTAATGAGCAAATTTCCTAATACAAAAAAAAATATATCCTTTTGAAAAATTAACAATTAATAGAACTTTAAAAAATTAATTTTGTGAATATAGAGAGAAATGTCCTGTACTGTAAAACGAAAGAGGAAAAATGTAAAAGAATTAAGGCATTCGATAAATAATAAAACACACAAATTCACAAAACCAACACAGGTTAGAAGGAAGAGAAGTAAAAAAATTGTCACGAAAAAAAGAGAAAAAAAAATGAATAAAGGCTGTTTGAATAAAGAAATGCAAGCAAAAATGTCATGGAAACTCTTTTTTTTTTGTTTTCGATTTAGATCAGCAGAAAATATTTTATCTTTAACCTTCGATGAAAGCGCGTATAACGGAACTTCCAGGTGCACGGATACTACAGTGAAAATTTGTAATAAAAACTCTTTATTTTTTTTGAAGCATTTTTATTGTTAACGAAAAGCATGGGATTAGATACAAAATCAATTGATTAAAAACTTTATAAATCGTCTCCCAAACTTTCGTCAATTTTTCGATAAATTTTATTCTTTAGAAGATTTCTAATTTTTTTTTCATATAAAGGATTCAAAAAAATGACTAAATTAAGTTTTGTGACAAACTTTCATTTCAATATAATATTAACTCAATATAGCGATTTATAATTAATTTAAATTGAGATTCACAACTTTAATGGAGTACTTTGACAATTAATTGAGAAATAACTAAGATTTTTGCTTTAATAATTTTCTTTGAAGATTATTACGACACGCAATGCAATTTAAGACAATAATGGTAATTTTTGGATAGTTTCATCCTTTCGAGTAGTATTTTTTTTGTGGAATAAATATCAATGTTTTTTTTTTATTGAGTCATATAAAATTACAAAACGTGCTGATTTATGTCATTACGGGTGATTTTTTTATTGGATGGAGTAAAGACGAGTGAAAAGTGATTTATTTCTCTTTTTTGGCAGCATGTTCTGCATATCTCGTACAAAATATATTCTTAAAATTATATCTCATGTATCAATTAACACTTCTCAAGCAAATGAAGCATTTTTTATGGGGGTTTTCGAGGAGAGTTTTTAACTTTCTTTGAGATTTCTTGCTTTTAAAGTTCATCAATCAAAAGTTGCATTAAAAACTCTTTTTCTCGCTCACAATAATATTTTCTAAGAATTTATCATTTCTCTTTATATCAACCACTATAACTCATATTCCTGTCTATCGGATATCATTATTTGTGCATTATCAACACTTTCCTTCCATCTCACATTTAATTAATCACAATCTCATAATCTTTATCTTAATACTCGCAATCATTATTCATCTAAGTGTAATAATTAATATAAAATTTTATATTATTAGAGGACAAAAGTACTTTTGATTATATCATGAATTGCTCGCAATTTGGATATGACATAGTTATAATATTTATGGAAAAGACATGAGAAGAGTGTACCGATGGAAACTACAAATTCACTTAAAATTAAATGGTGATGATCATAATTTATTTTTTTAACTCTTTTTTATTATTTTTTCATGAGGTGTGTGTAGGTGTACACGGTAGTTATAATTTTCATTTCCATTGTCCGGGTTTCTCTCTTTGATTCGAGCTTAATATTCCCATTGTGTGGCTGCATCAGAACCGCCTTCAATCAACTTAAATAAGCCATTCTTCGTTGCGCCCAAGTACTTACCGCATTGTGATCTTTGATCGAGTTGAAATAAAATTTAATTAATATTTTTTTAACTGAAAAAAATCAAATTTTAACCTACTTGATATTGATGCGTGTCGGTTCGCGAAGTTCCAAATAAAAGCCATCAGTTGGACCGTCACCGTCAACTGCAATTCCCTCTCCATCAATACGCCAATACTTGCCGTTGTGTCCTTTAAAGTAGACCATGCCTTTCTCACCGCGCTCCACCAAAATTGTCTCATACATTGCCTTATTGCATTCGAGCTTTGTGTTGCCCGCTCCACGATAGCCCACAAATCCCTGCTCACATTTCAAAACCAATATTGGACGATTGATGAGATAGAAGTAGTACTTTGTGATATCTTCGACATTCTCGGATGTGGCGAACAAATGACCCGAGCGCTTAGTTCCCAACAACTTGCCATTGTTGGCTCTAAACGAGACCGCACCATCGCCATGCCAAATCAACTCGAAGAGAGCGTCAGCTGAACGACGATTTCCAGTCGCTTGAATTCCTCCGCCAGTCGATAGACACCAATATCGATCCTGTGTCGTTCGGAGTGCCCAACGATGTGCCGACCAATCGAATTCCAATTGGAATGTCTCGTTCTCGCCGATTTCATCTTGATTTGCGGTCACATCGACACCCTGCTTCACCGAAACGTACTTGTTATTGAGTGCGGCCACAAATGATGCCTGCGGCAATGAATCTTCGAGTGAGAAAAGCTCATCGCGAGTGACTGTGGATGAGCGTGACTTTAAAACGGCCTTTGAACCGATGGGCGAGAGATAAGTGCCGTAGTTATCGCGTAATGCCAAGTGACCGCTATGATATTCGGCACTAAAGAGACAATCCTTCGAGCACTTCACATCCAATTTGCCGGTGTAGCTCAAGTATCTGTGGGAGGAAATTAATTGGTGTTGAAACTTCATATTTCAAACATTGACATTTACAATTTTAAAACCATCCAGAGTTGATAAAATTTTAACCTTTTATGGACACAAGATAAAATTATGTTCAACAAACTCTGAAGAGTTTTTAATTTTATTTCATTAAATTGACGACACTCACTTATTATTACAAGTATGCAGCGCATATTTTCCATCTTCCTCGGCCCTGAATTCGAGCGTGAACAAGGTATCCTCACCCCAAGGTATATTTGCATCGACCTGAATCTCCTCTTGCGACTCTGACAAATGAGCGAATCGTTTGCGTCCAACGGAGCGCAAATTGACTTGCGGCCGTGCGGCCAAATGCACTGACCAAAACTCTTGTGATCCCGGTGCCTTTGCAGTGCAAGTCAACTTCTCTGGATTGCCGCCGAGATAGTAGCCACGTGACTCGTTACGCAATGCCCATTTTCCATTGTCCGAAATGCTTATTTGGAAGCGACTGCCAGCATCGCGCTCATCTGACTCGCAGAGAACATTTCCAAATTGATCGACTGAGAGGTATTTGCCCAAGTGAGATCGTAAATAAATCATGCCTGAAATTAAAAAATAATTTTTGAGAATATGATCATGACATCATTCTGTTGCTGCTGCTTTCAATTAACCTCAGAACAATAGTCGAGCTATTAGATAGTTGATAAATAACTACAAAAATCAATAAACTTCGATAATGATTGTGTGTGTGCTAAACTTTTGGCAAAAAGCAATTCGATATCTTTTATAGTTTTCTATTCAGAAATATTTTGCTTCCATGCTCGAGAGTGTCTGATAAAATAAAAACACAACTGTGCATTGTGGCAGAGAGCAGAAAATGAAGAAGAATAAGCAAACAGAATAAATGTGGCAAATTACTCAAGTGAAACTCTTTTGCTTGCTCTCTGACAGCTGGGAATTAGCGTGCGAGAAATTTTCTAATGTGAAAATATGAAAAATGAAAAAAGTCCGAATAAAAAATCTTAATTGGACTCTCGTTTATTGGAATTGAATTTGCAGGTTTAGAAATATTTTTTTAAGAGGGTGAGAAACTCGTTCTTAATTTATATATTTTCTAAAAAAAATTATTTACTTCTTGCATATAAAAATTATGAAATTTTATAAAATTCCATAAATGAATTTAAGATTTTTACTAACAAGAACCTTAAGCTAAATTTTAAACGATTTCATTAGTTTTTGAACTCTTATTCACTTTTATTTATTCATCGATGGTGAGAACAAATCATGACAATTTGCCTTTATCAGTCATGCATGAAGAGCTAAAAAAAATTCTTTCAATACAACGATGACATAAATATGAGGCATAAAGTTTGGAATTTTAATCGAGTGATCAATGAATTGCGGTGATTTTCAGTTTGCATTAACTTCAAAGGTAATTGAAATTAGATTTAGATTTCCATTTTTGAATCGAAAAAGATTCAACGCTATACGTTTTAAATTTTAAGCTATAGCAATTTTAATCACTCAACTCTTAATTGGATTTTCTCGGTAAATCGAATGTCGATTTTTGTGTGTGACAGCGATCAGATAAAATTCAGCAATTGCTGGAAAAAATAAATTAGTAAATATCAAAATCCACTGCAGTGGAGTTTTGCAAATATTTAATTAAAATGCAACAATTTATGCCTTAAATGCAATTGAATCGGGAAATTTAATTCAAACACAAAATAATTTTATAATTTTCCCATCATGTTGGTTTGATTAATCATACATCGATGTGTAAATATTTTTTGCACATAAATTTACACACGCATGAATTTTTTTTTGTGCTCACTTAACATTTCACTTCAGTGATAGCCAATAATTATAATTAACTTCCCCATTGTTACGCTTTTCTTCCATGAAAATTCACTATCATTTATGTGCATAGTTAGTCGAGTGATTGTTATCGTGATCATAAAAGAAATATTTATAAACACGATAAAATCAGTTTTTTATGCTTTTAAAAGCTTAAACGCATGTGGTTAATAATTGTTGGAGATTTTAATCGCGTGAAATTTAAAAAAACTCAATTTTTAAATTTCTGGTGCAATTTTTTATCATTGTTATAATTTGCCATTTTTAACGTGGCATGGCACGAGTCAATAATTGCCATCCTAGGAATTCAATTTCTATAAATTACTGTCACTCCCTCAAGAGTGCTTTTATACCTTTGATACTCTTACACGTGAGTGGCAAACGCTCGCCAAAGTCTTCAACCTCATTAATTCGAGCTAACGAGCATTTTTAACGAGGAAAAAAAATATATTTGTAAATTTTTCTTCCCTCCACTTACTGTGGAATTCACAATGAAATTTTCACCCTCAATCTTTTTGTAATCGATAATCGATTTTCTATTTGAATGTCAACTTGATGTCATCCGCACACGAAAATCTCATTTTTTCGGCACTTGATTGGTTCCACGACCACGCTTCTCATTTTTTAGATGGAACCTGTTAACTGTATAAAGACGCGATGACGATAAATTTGAAGAGAACGGTAAGTGTAACTTCTTCTTTTATGCTATTCCGCAATTTTGACCCAATGATTTGTAAAAAAAATCGTTTAAATTATTCACACTTTCAAGTGGGAAATGAACTCGAAAGAAAATTAGATTTTTTCAAGTCGTCACTGCTTAAAGTGTGAAAATAGATGAATTGGAAAATAATTAAAGTCACTTCCCATGTCGTCTCTGTCCGAATGATACAGAACTCACTTTATTATTTGATTAAATAATTTTATGAGTTTTTAGCGTAACCCACACAAAGTGTGGTAACGCTTATATGCTCGTATTTCCGTCGTCTGTCCGTTCCTTCGAGATCTCGGCTCCTGGACCAGCTAGAGACTTCGGGTTTTTGCCAGATGGTAGCTCTGAGGGTCTAGATTAGCCCATTTTAGGAATTTTTCGAGTCATGACCACAGGTCGTGCCATGGACGGCCCTAATGTTCATTTTTCATACAAATTTTCTCTTATATGGCTTCATGGGTATCGTTGAACTCGGAATTTGATCAGGAATCGATTGGCATGGATCTGAAAATGGAATACTGTGGAAAGTGGAACATAGTGGAAAATGGAACACAGTGGAAAATGGAACACAGTGGAAAATGGAACACAGTATAAAATAGAACACATTGGAAAATGGAACACAGTGGAAAATGAAACATAGTGGAAAATGGAACATGGTGGAAAATGGAACACAGTGGAAAATGGAACAAAGTGGAAAATGGAACATAGTGAAAAATGGAACGTGCTGGAGGGAACATGGTGGAAAATGGAAAAAAGTGGAAAATGGAACATGATGGGAAATGTTACAATTGAGCCAAATAGAAATAATGATACACAATGGAAAATAAAACATAGTGGAAAATGGAACATAGTGGCAAATGACTTTCCCAAAAAAATATTTTCTTATGCTTCCCTTTTGGCTTCTCCAAACGTAATTTCCCTTATGCTTCCCTTTCAGCTTCCCAAAAAAATCTTCCCCATAATTACATTTCCAATACTGATCTGTTACAAGTGGGTTACGCGGCAACACCCACGAGTGGGTTTTGAAACATTTTTTTATTCTTTCATGATAAATGAATCTACACTGTTCGAATGTTAAGCATCGTTTTACGGTACAGAGAGCATTTTCATAAAAATAAAATTAATAATGTTGTCGAGTGGGTGAGTGAGCAATAATTTAATGATTCTTTAACTTGCGAATTTTAAATGTATCATTAATAAAAACATCTTTGAAGAAGAATTCAGCTCAAAAGTCCAAGTGAGCGAAACTAATTTATAAACAATTGATATACAAAACAGGAAAAATACTTAATTAGTTTCGAGTGCATTCGAGAGCGCTTCTTATCGGAAATTGAAAGCCATACCAAAAATCATAAATTTTCTTTCATCATTATCGCGATTGATTTCCGCAACATTTAGCAATCAGCACGTTCTTGTGGATTTTATTTTACCGCGTCACTCTCTCGTTATACGTGTAGCACTTCCTGATCAAAATTTATGGAACTTCCTGCGATAGATTGGCACTTTTTTTTTATAAAAACTTTTTATGCTAAAGGGAAATGCGAGTGGAACGTGAGTGGAACATTGATAGACTTTTGACAGCTGTGCACATTGTATTTTCTGCTTGTCACACATCTCTGGAATCGAATTTATAGCCCATCGAGTTCATTTTATGTTTCGCTCTTTACATTAAAACAATTGTAAAAGCATAAATTGAGCTTCTTTCTTTCGAGCCAATTATAATTAATTAATTAATACAAATTTAATTATGAGAAGGTGAATTTTCATGATATATCGCTGTGGTTCAAATTAAGAGTTAGCAAGTAATAAAATTATGCGATAGAATACAGAAATTATAGCTCACACTCGACCTACTTGCAATGGGATGCCCAAAATGATGAATGCCTGCAAATTACGGCTACTCATCTTCTAAGCACATCGTTTCTCTCTTTATCGGGCGTTTAAAATAATTGCTAAGCTTCGCTCCCAAGAGCTCATTACACTTTTTTTTATATGCTTCTCCTCCTCGCCAAAAGTCTCGTGTGTGTGCAGCCATCAACTGCCGCTGATGTGGTCTGGTAAAAACCATTTAACAGTTCTTTTTGCTTTTTTATGAGATAATTCCGTATACACAACATCATCATCCATATAACAATAACTGTCTGCAGTCTCTCTCACTCATATCTTTATTATGTGAGTGAGAAAGTTAAAATTTAGAAAAAAAAATTGTGATCGACTCTTCATTAATTTTTAATCAACAAAAGTAATTTTAAAATGAATTGTGAGAAAAATTGTTGTTGATCCATTGATGGAGAAAAACTTATCAAGTTTATGTTTAATGTGTGTGAATTTCTAACAGAAAAGTTAGACTTAATTAATGAAATTTTTAATTTATCAAAATTTTTAAAATGTCAAATTCAAAAAAATATAAATTTAAGCAAAAGTTCAAAAAACTTTTCATCATAAAAAAAGCTGACCGCATTTTAATTTCCTCATAGCTAATTCATTATTCATTTTAGCCTCACGAAGCGCTTCGCTCATAAAAGAGTTTGCCGGCTTATTGAACTTGAAGAGTTGTTTATGTGCGGTGCAATATTGGAGCGTGAAATGTGGCCCGCTTTCATAACTCGCCAACTTTTCTAATATTTTCGAGAGCCGATGCAGTGTGACATCATTCGACATGCCGCAGATGCTTTTTTGTCGAGAGAGCGTCGCAATTAAATCACTGAAAATGATCATCAACGTTAATTATATTCTCTCACTTGTTGTGCACCATATTTTTCGTGTTCAATCAAAAGCTAATCGCATTTTTATATAGACAAAACTTTTTTTCTCTTCTCTATAAAAGCGAGCAACAAACAACTGTGAGAGTATTAAGAATGAATCAGTGAGTTAATAAAGCAGAAAATTGATTTTAAGAGAATTCTTTTGAAATAGAAAAAAATCTCTTTACAGGTTCAATCAATCTCGATTTTCTAAGTACTCTCCCGACAGGTGTGCGGTGCAATCATTCGTGGTGGACGATTTAAAGTTTGAATAGTTGGAAATAGTTTTAGGGTTTTTTTCGCTTCGAGTTTTTTGAATGGGAAAACCCCCGTGCATAATATTTACGTTTGAAATTCATGAAGTTCTTGTGATTCATAGAAAAAATTTATTCATTCATGATTAGATACATTGCAATATATTTCAAAAGTGTCACAACACTTCATCATTTAATTAGAACATAAATCAAGTAAGATTGCATTATAAGATTGCAAATGAGATAGCTGGAAAAATGCTAAGTCAACTAGAATTAAATAGTTGTTAATGCAATGGTTGGAAATTTGAAGTTAGTTTAATTTATGTTTGTAAGATTTAATTTTCAACACACTTTATTGCCAAAAATTCCCTCGTGCTTATCGAAGAGACTTCAGCGACTGGAATAACCCGAAATTTAAATAGCGCAAATATGTTTTTTAGTCTAATAAAATTTCGTGATTAAAAAATTAATAATTAAAATAATTCGCAAATTTCAAAAATTGAATCATCATCCCTAGATTTGCTGTTAGGGTAACACGAGTAAAATTAGATCAAGATTGATCTGCATAATTAGCCACGCTTCAATAAATAACCCTTATACTCGCTCGACATTTTCTCTCAAGTTTTTTCTCTCTCTCTCTCTTTTAAGTTTTTAATTCTTTGTGCATCCGAAGAACAAGAAGTAGTAAAAACTTGTTATAACATCGTCGCAAAGTTGTATCCATCGACATCGTTTCTTCTCAAGGAACTTTGTTTATTGATATGTTATTAAGTATATTGAGTCTCACATACGACAACAAATATAGTTGTGAGCAAAAAGCGACAAAACATCTCTCTTTCTTTTTCCCTGCCGAGAGCTTGAAACATTTAGTTGTGTTTTACATGTTGCTGTGAAGAGAAGACTTCTCTGAGATTTTTATTTTTTTAGAAGTGTGAAATTAAAACGCATAAATGAAACTCTCATCCACCTTAACTCTCCTTATTTTAACAATTTCAGCTGGTGAGTTAAAAACTCAAAATGTGAGAAACTTTAAAAGCTCAAACGAATTAATTTTAGTGTCATCAGCGAAAAAAGATATTTATACACCCGATGAACTTGAGGCAATTTTGAATGCAAATGCACAAAAAAACAAAAATCCAGCATTGCCACTAGAGGTGCGTGCGCCGTCTAAAGATGCACCCTATGTTCCCTCATTAGCAAATCGAAATGATGACGATCGACCCATTTGGGGATCAACATCAATTAGCAATGCCAATGCACAAGCGCAAGCACAAAATGTGCATGGCGGAAAAGAGCAAACGGCTGGCGCAAACTCATATAATAACAGAGTCGATAATGAGCAGGGGAAATTCCAAAATTCCGGTGCGTCATCGATCGGCAGTAATCTTTCACAAGACGGCAAAACAGGTCAATTGGCAGCGTCCAACACACAAAAGCAGACCTCGCTGACCGCCGATGGCCTTAAACATCAAGAGTCAGCGCAATCGCAATCGACGAATTTCGATCAAAATACGGGATCGTTACAAGCATCGAATGCGAATACAGACACAAAACACACGATTGATAAGACGGGTGAAAGGCGCGAACAGTCGAGCGGATCATCGGCAACAAATCAAAATAAATTCGGAGCTTCAAATAGCAACGCGCAAACAAACACTGTCGAGTACAATCAGAATGGAACGAAGGGCTCTAAAACAAATTCCGTTGCTCAATCGGCGCAAACAAATAAAGATGGCTCGGTGTCAACATCCAACTCAAATGCTGGTACAAATGAGTTTATTACGGCTGATGGTCAGAAGGTGACACAGTCCGAATCGAGTGCACAGAGTATGCATCAAGGTCAAGGTGGAAATAGTGCATCGGCGGCAAATTGCGGCTCTTCGGGAACCGGTAATACCGGAGGTAATGCAGGTGGATGGAGTTCATCATACTCCTCATCGAGCTCCTCATCATTTTCTAATGCAAATGGAATGACACAAAGTGGCTCAGGTTGTAATACGGGCAGTTTTAATGGAGCGCCACCAATAAATTTCGCTCCACATTTACTTCAACCATTTCCATATCCATATCAATTTGGAAAGAGATAAACGCAAAACAGGAGTTTATTGAACTTTTACACCGAAAATTATATTTAAAAAGGTTTTTCTTGCGAATAAAATAGTTTTGACACCGTACCGTCGGTCATTAAGTTTTGTATTAAAAATTTAGACTTTTTCGTATTTTCTGCGTGCGAGTAGATTTTTTTCCATGTTATTGAATTTTAGTGTTGAGCAGTCGCTTGACAAGAAACGAACATGAGGAATATCAACTCGGCAGTGTTAAATATTTACAATCTCATTGAGGTGTTTAAAAATTAACTTTAATCGTTGATGGACTTTTAAGTGTGCGAGACAATTAAGTGGAGAAATTTAAGTGATGCTGAAAGTTAATTTGCTGGTTCTTGTGATAATAATTTCTTGTGGTGTTAATGAACCCATAAGAGCGGGTGGGTTTTTTGTGCAGTATTTTTTTAAGAAAATTATCAAATACTAATTGATTGAAAAATTAGCATAAAATGTGACTGAGAAAAGTAAAGTTTTATATTTGTGAAATTTTAACTTGGATAAAATCAGTTTTTTTCTTAAGAAATTTGGTAAAAAATTTTAGCCAAAAATTAAAATCTTGAAGAAAAATGGCTGAAAAAAAAATTGATGACCTTGCTCGATGCGTCATAATAATTTCTGTCATTTGTCTCAATCAGATAGTGCAAAGTATTAAATTTGGCAAAGTAAAGTGAATAGTAAATTTAGCGCAAGTGATGGAAATTAAAAATTAATATTTTTAGCTGAAAATTACAACTAATTTCAAATTATCTGTCATTAAATTAATTGCAAAATTAAAACACATTGTCTAGTGTTTCGCAAATTTTCTTATGGTATCCTCAATGTCTGATACAAAATTCACAGAAAATTAAAACTTTAATTTCTAAATCACGTTCAACGCCACTTTGAAGCTCGTAAATTATCACCTTCAGTAATAATTATAATTTAACTCACACAGCACCTTCGGGTTTTCACCATCGACATTTGCCAACTGCATTAACGAAACATCGGAGAATAACACGAAGTTCCGAATGGGGATTATCCAGAATAATGACGGGTGTTAGCACTAAAACGAGTCGTTTTCCACCAAACAACAAGTTAATTTTTGAAGGTGTTGTCGCTCCAAGTTCTCGCGACGTCATCATTTTTCCAGGCGAATATCAAACAATTAACAAGCAGACAAATGACATCGATGAAGATAATGATATTGATTTAAGCGGATCATTTATTCCATCGAAAACCACTACATACCCAATAGCATATAATTTAAATGCCCTCTGTACCAGTTATGCTCAAATGAGATTGCTCCTTCAACTAAACGGAAATGCAACATCGGGAACGTATACTTTTCCTAATGGAACACAAATAACGTACGCTCGATGTGAAGTGATTTTAATTAAACATCCCTGACTGCCGTTAATTAATATTTTTTTCAACCGACTCATAACACTGTAAATTGTTTACAGCTCAATAATTATAATATGCAAAATCACTCAAATAAAATTGACCCTTATGTCACCTTAGAATTTTGCCTATAAAAAGGATCGCGCATCGATGCATCAGTTATCAGTTTTTATTAGTCAATTGAAGTGAAATAAAGTGCAAGATGAAATTAGCTTTAGCTTTATTAGTCACATGTTTAGCTCACATTGCGCTATCATATCCAACAGTATCGGATACAGAAGTAACTGAGAGCACAACAATTAACTCTTCGTTAGATGAGACGTCAAAGAGTAATGTAAGTGGATCCGATGATGATGGCGTAAATAGCAGATTTGGATTTGGTGGTTTTGACGCTAGTTTTAGCTTTAAAGGTCATGGAGGCAATGCCGGTGGCATGGGAAATTATGGTGGCCACAATTCACATGGTCTCGGGCATGGCTACAACAATTACCCTCCGAATGGACATCATGCGGGTGCTTCGAATAATTTTGGAAATCACGGTGGAAGTTTAGGCGGATTTGGCGGTAGTGGTAGGGGATATAATCATCAAGGCTCAAGTGGACAAGGCTTCGATAAAGGATTCAATCAACATGGATATAATAGTCAAGGCTCTTCGGGATCTTCCGCCAACTCAAATAATTTCAATTCACAAGGATCAAATGGTCAGCATGGACTTAATTCATTTGGAAATTCACAAGGAACTAATTCTTTCGGAAATGCACAAGGATCAAATGGCCAGCATGGACTTAATTCATTTGGAAATTCACAAGGACATAATTCCTACGGTGGAGGTTCACAAGGATCATTCGGCTCGAATGGCCAGCATGGGCTTAATACACAAGGACATAATTCTTTTGGAAGTACTCAGGGATCAAATTCATTTGGTGGAAGTCAACAAGGATCATCATATGGTCAGCAAGGATTTAACACTCAAGGCCATAATTCTTTCGGTGGAAGCTCACAAGGAAAAGGAATTAATTCATTTGGAGGAAATTCTAATGGAGCCAATTCTAATCACGGACAAAACACTCAAGGTGGAGGATTCAATTTAGGTGCATTTGATGATGCACTCAAAGAGTATTCGCATGGATCGAGTGTTGCAACAGCTAATGCAAATTCATTTTCTGGTAATTCTAATGCAGGCAGTATCGCATCAGCAAATAGTTTAAGCTCATCAAGTTCAAACGGTGCAGTCTCATCAGCTTCCGCATCCGCATCGAGTGCTTCGAATAGTGGCAAGGGAACGTACATCGGTTAATAAAGTTTTCCATTAAAAATCTACAGTCAAAGCGAGCTGAGCTAAAACTTTTTAATCTCCACTGTGAAATGCATCATCTTTCGACCAAAAAAGAGCTTTTAATCTTTCTATTGCTGTAGCGCATTTAGATTTAAGAGCAAAAATATATATTTTTATGACCCAAACTTTATACTCTCAATTTTTTAATGAATCCAACATTTTTTTGTAACAAACGAACGATGCTCATCGCATATCATGGATTAACAGGAAATCACGAAAAAGTTGCTTTAATTCAACATTTTTTCCAGCATTTCACAGTTTTTGATTTTGTGTGTTAATTAAAATGTAATTAATTCTTTGGACGTGAACAATTGTTAAAAGTTCACTCGCATGTTCTTAAAGCAGTTTTCTATACATGTGATTGAAATTTTTGATCTACGATAAGTGCAATAAAAGTATATAAATTCTTGACCCGACTTGTCAGACTTCACGAAGCGGATAATCTTGTGATTTTACATAAAATCTGCATCTGATAAATTATTCACGGCTGCTTATTGCCGCTTACACACACACACACGTTTGGTGTTTACGATAAAGAGTGAAAATATTCACTTCAGCAGCAACAGTGCATTGATAATTTTTATATTTTCAGCATGGTTGTTTTATAATTATTTCCGAGTAATGTCTAATCGCGCAATTTTAAACGCGTGCATGCATAAATATCTTCGTATCTACTCACTTTCACCAGTAGATGAAGGCTCCAATGTCCATAATTGTTTCTTCTTTAAACTCGCACCATTTGCGTTCAGCTTGAAGCCGAATGTCTCGGCGGTCATGTATTTGTGTGCTGCATTGATTAATCCAATTGTCCACCAACCTTTCTGTTGATTTTGAGAGAGAATATCTCCATTTGAGTATTCGCTTCCTCCATTCATCATCATGATGGTTCTTTTCTAATAAACTTTAGATATGAGTTTGTCTGCAATTGAAAGAGAATAAAAAAGTCATTAATTTTCACATCATAAGCTCAACACAAAATTAAATTTAATATAAACTCTTGATTGCTTAATAATAAAATAGCGTGATTACATTCTTAGAGATCGCCCACAGCGATGCAATTGCGTTTAATATCTACACAATTATTTCATGATCATACGGTAGCTCACACAATGACGTGATACATGGAGAAGAATGTGAGTGAGCTTAATTGATGTTGATATTAATTATTTCCAGTTATTTGTCTGCATTTTATTGAGTTGTCAGTTATGGTATCAAATTTAATTCGATTTGGAAAATAATATATGTTAAATCAGCTTTTTTACTACTCATCATGTTACACAAAAAAATTGTCGCAATAAAATTTTACAAATAAAAATTTCCATCTCTTGCAAAAATTCTATAATTGAGTGCAAATTGCAAGAATTGACTTGAAGCGTGTGCTAAGTTAAAAAAATTCATTATAATTGCTGAGACAATGACATGACTGCAAAGATACTTTTTTAATTGGAGATTACGATGAAATGATTTTTAAGAATTAATTAAAAGATTTTACAGGACGGCAATTAATTAAAACACAAGAGAATGGAGAAAAAAACTTGTCGACACACAAGAAATCTCTTGGTGACAACAATGTTAATTGTTGGAATTTCTCTAGGGGCACAAAAGTTCTAGATAAATTCTTTGTTCGTTAAGCTAAAAAATCTCCGTTAAACTTAATTAATTCTCTTCACATTTTGATTAGTGAGCTCCTGGAATTTCAATTGGAGAATTTCATTTTAATTTGTATCTCTACCCGACAATCAACATGAGCTTGTGAAATATGAGACAGTTTGTGTTTGTAAATAAAAATTGTTTTCTTGGAAAATAATGAGACAAAAATTAAAACTAACAAGCTCAAAATGAAATGCACACACACATAGGGAATAAAATTTAATTATAATCTCAATGATTTTCAATCATCGCTTGCGGTTTTCACATGATAAGAGCTCATATGATTATTACTCATATAAATTGCTATTTTCATTGCACTTTCATAATCAACGCGAAGCAACTGTGCAGGCTATAAATTCACCATTCCTTCATGCCTGCATACCTGCGAGCACAATTCCATAGAAAGTGTTTATCTTTATTTTAGTTTCCTAATTAGCGAGCGTAAAAAATTAAAAAAAAATGTGTAGACGATCTGTATGAAAAACTAAACCCGCGTTGAAGTGCTCGCATAGATAGCACTTTCATTTCGTGCCGCTGCTGATGTCGTGCATGCCTGAATGATTTTAAATTTAGAAAACAATGAAAAATTATTTTTATTGAAAAAAGTTAGTGAGAGCCTATCGTGGCACATTATTTATGGTTTCTTTTGCGGCTTCATCGCATAAAGTTCTCTTTTCAGCTTTTTTTCGCGAGAGGTAAGATGGATAATAAAATTACAAGCATTTAACTTCACTTTTTGTTATGCTCCTGTACTTCCAGCTGAATTTTTGTGCATGCAAAGTGAGTAAGAATGAAAGAAATTATATTAAGTAAAACCGCTATTATGTTAAAAGAATGAGAGAGAGAGAGAGAGGGAAGTGCATGCATTCATTGAGAAAGGTATTAACAGTAAAACGCATGTCAGGAATGAGTGAAAAGAATTAAAATGAGAAGCATTTCGAACGCCTTTTTTTATTAAAAGAGATGGTGATTACATGGCAATTGTTGTTGACCGCATTAATGACTCATTATCATGTCGCAAAAGTGAAACAACGTGTTTGGTCTTGGCGCTTTAAGAAAATCACTCTGAAAGCTTTAAATGTTAATTGCTTGTGAAATTGAAATTATTTAAAGAACACTTTGAAAAAATGAAGTGAAAAACTTGAAAGATTAAAAAATCTCCTAAGTGGTTTTATCAAAATTTCCGTCAATCAAAAATGAAATGAATAAATTAAAGTTTATCTAATGCGGAAGTTCGAGTTGAAGAGAAAACAAAACTAAATTATAATTTTTTATTTCCATTTTCTTCAAACTGTTGCAATATTTTACCATCGAATGCTAAAATTTTCAACATGTAAAATATTAATATTTTTAAACTTGCGGTAGATCATAAATTTTTTGTTCTTTTGAATTATTGCCCTCAATGCACCACAAAGAGTCATTTCATATATTGAACTTTTTACTTTAGTTATTAAACCTCATGTAATGAATTGCTCAGTGCATCCAGACTATGCCACACGATTGAAATTCCATTTTCATTCTTCTCTGTCTTGTTCTCTTTGCCGACTTTATATCTCTCTGCTTGCCATAAAATAATACATCTCGATTTTAATCTTAAATAATAGTCGGTTATTACATACTAACGGATTTTCTGTGCACATTCAATAATAAAGCAAATGCGAATGAGAGAACTGGAGTAAATTTGCAAATATTTATTCGAAGCCGCTTAATCTTTTCACAGGGAATTTTAACTAGCCGGCAAGTGCTCAAAATTTCTTTTGTCAACAGTTTACTTTTCGATTGAAAGTCAAACATTTACGTAAGCACTTTTAATGATCACTTTTTCATCTGCGCTGGAAGAAAATTTCCATTTTGCAAATGTCATCAAACTCGTGAACTTCCTTGTGGTGTGAAAATGCATATTATTTTTAGATGCATGATGTTGATCTCTGTCTTGTTTATTTGCTCGCATTTGAAAATGCCAGTCGGCATGAGAAGTTTCACTTTTCCAGACTTTTTCAATAAATTTCACTTGACGCGATTTCTGCTGCTATAATTTGCCGATAGAGAAAGGCACTTTTTTTTGCTACCGCATGCATAAGTGAAATTTGAAAATGACATTTTATGGATTTTAAAGAGGGCGTTTAAATTTGAGATATTTGGCCTTTTATGATTTACTGAAAAATTTGACAATTTTAGTCACACACAAAAATAATTTAATTGCCCACTCTTAAAAAATATTTGTTTCAAATACTCATAAAAACCTAACAATATAGCAATTTTATGACTTTGTCGTTAGAGACCATGCATTATGAATTATAGTTATGATTATGGTGATGTTTAACCCCTCGAAAATAAATGGGCGCTCTAAATGTTCGTGGTTCTTTATAATAGTTATTAGCAACACAAATTCAAATTAAATAGCTTGAAACTTGAGAACACTCGAAATTATTTGCAATTAATTTGAGATGAAAAATTTTACGATATTGAGTAATTGGTCCACAATAAAAGTCATCCATTTAATTATTTTTAATCACTTCTTTGATTGTAAATTATTGAATGAATATTTTCTCAGCGTTTGATTGTTATTTAAGAGTGATTCCATAATTTACAATAAAAGTACAGTAGTGTTTTTCATTTTTCAATTTAAAATTCCAAATTTGTATGCGGGGAAATATAAAAATTATTAATGTACATCCTCTTTCGTGATAGGAATGAAGGTGGTATAAGGTGAACAATTTTAATGTAACCCATAATAATTCTTCTCGCATTCATGCGCTCTAAATAAAAATATTTTCAAAATTCTATCAGGTGCATTTGAAATTAATATACGCAGAGTTGATACACTTATCATACATGTGCAGTTGTACAATGTTACATTATAATCACCATTGTGATGAAACAACGTTATATTATGAACACGATGAACTCGTCGAACGAGTCTTCAATGCATCGCATCATCCGTCTTTCAATAAACACAACAAAAATTACTATCGGCATCAAGTGAAAAGAAATATTTTTTCTCCATTTAAATGAGTTCAACTTCGCAGCAAGTAATTGAGCAAGGGATGGAAAGTTAAGAGTTAATTTACAAACTCTAGATAATTAATTAGATTAGATTACAGTAGGTAGCCACTACCGAAGTAGGAAGACGTCCGACGCAACCTCACATGATTGACCCGCGATTCCTCAGAAAAGCGAAGCCTAGTGGGCTACTTAGGCAAGTATCTACAGTCGATACGAACCACAGGTACGAACACACCCCTGACTGGAGTAAATACAATTAGATAATCATTAGTGAGAACCGATGCCGGGCAAACACCCTCTATCATCGCTTTGGTTAATAGGGCATTTTAAACTACCTTTACGGAATGTTAGTGTGTTAGTGTTTTTTTTGTAAGTTTTTTTTTTAGAAATTTTTTTGTTTGTAGTTTCTAGAGAAACTACGGCTAAGAACAGTCTTGTTTACTGAACAGATATTACAGTTTCCAACTAATCAAAACCAAATCAACATTTTATCTGTCTCAAATCACTTGGAGAAAAGCCGTGATTCCACCACTACCTTCCTCAACTGAGACTAGTGTACACAGTTGGTGTGTCGAGTCAAAATATATGTCCGTTGTCCATTTTAGAACAATCACAAACACAAACCCTCCCTCGAGATCGAAGTGTGCAAATCCCTTAACTCCTATCTATAAATATCCTTTGGAACAAAATTAAAACAAAATTACAAGTCCCTGGCTGACATTTTTATTTTGAAAACGAAATTTACCCAATTCACTCATCAACAAAAAAAACTTCCCCTGTTTAACCTAAACTTGTTTCAAAATAACTCCACTTCCGTTCCTCAACTGATCCTTACTGGAATTCAGTTGAACCCTGTCACACTTTTACCAAAATAAATTACATTACATTACATTACATAGTTACCCATGAAAATTTTCTTGAAGAATCCTCAATGAACAATTTTTCCAAAACAGACTTCCTTCCTTCCAAATTGAGTGTACTCGAACATTTTCTGTCACTACCTGTCCTAATCTAACTAACAAGCCACTTTTACCGACCCTAGCACTGCCAAAACCCAATTAATCACCGGAGCAAATAATTTTTGCAACTCACTTTTTCAACGCACACTTCGATCTAATTTACAAACTCTAGATAATTAATTTTAAAATTAAAAAAATACAAGATTTATTTTTAAAAAAAACTTTCTACCTCTAGGAAATAGCGAAACACCGATAACATCGCAATGCCAGAGGCGTGATAATTCTCGAGGTACTCGTGTGTAATTCGCAAAGCGAGTTGTATGAAATACTGTCGCATAATTGCATGCGTTCACGCTATTTATCATAAAAGTATTTAGGAGCCCTTAATGCCAAAGTCATCATAATTATTATCATCAAATAGAAGATGATGCCTCACATGTACGCATTGATAGCTATCTGAATAATATTTTACTGTTATCAAAATGAATAATACATGCTTTATTTCGGCTAGAAGAGAACGAAAGATGAAAGGCATGTGTGTGCGGCGTAGAATTAAAAATTCAATAATTCACTTTCGTGTTTGTGTGAAATTAACGCTAGTTTTAATGCAACGCGATTAGTCAAGCTGATTAGCTTGAGAGAGCTTATCGGATGAATAAAATTAGCTGCGAGAGTCTTATGGTCGGTCCGCTTCGATTTCAACATTCGCTTTATTTGTGCTTATCATGCAAACATCATTGCATTTTCGAAATCTAAAGCAACTCTTTTTTTTCGTGCATTCATTGATTGATTAATAAAAAGAAAGTTTTCATCCAATTGCGAATTGCATTTAAAATTTCATAGGAAGAAGATTTTTAATTAAAACCATAAAAAGTTAAATTTGCACATACGGTTGATGGACGATAGCATAGCAGTGAAATTTGATGGACAAAGAGAGGCGATTCGTTATGTAAAATAAGCAAGGAGTGGTGGTAATTTGCAAGTCATAAATTCTTCATTTACCCCCAAAAAAAAACCAAATCAAATCATTCAAAAGTGTCTAAATCCGCACGGAGAAAAATCATAGTGATTACTTTCTTCTTCTTTCGGCCCACATTGTATTCAATGATTGAATTCTTTCAACACGTTATGTACATTGTTGAAAGACGTTTGAAAAGGAAAATGGAAATCAAAATATTTCTTAAGCTAAAAAATGAGATCCACACACGAAAAAAATGGGTAATCACAAAAGGTAACTGTTAAGCACTTCTTCTTTCTGACTCAGTTGTTCTGAGGTGAGCGCATTTTCTTCTTTTTAACTTCCACCCGACTGTACGTGTATGCTCTTGCTGTTCTTTTTAGCAAAAAAAAATATTTTTCATTCTTATATGAATGTGTGGCTTAAGGCAATTCTTTTCTCTGCCTCTCTTCTACCATACTGCTGTCGATAATTAACAGTCTGTTGTGTTCTCTTAATTGCCGCACTCTTTAATACCCTAAGAAATTTCAACAACAAGACGAAAAGACTGAATGGATTTGAAAAATAATATTATGTGTGCCTGCGTGCTTTATGGCAATCCATTCATTTCCAATTTTTAAACATTGTCGTTCCTTTTCTGTTTTGACACGAGAAGAGCACATGAGAAATGTTTTTATTGTTGACGACTCTTTTTTGGAATTAAATCTCATTTCCCCATCTGTGGCTCATTCGTTGAGTACGTCTGGCATTTTATTTATTCCTTTTTCTCTATTTTCGGGTATCTGCATTTTTCATTTTTGTTGCTTTATGTAAATTCAGTTTTGAAGGAAGTGAGAGAATGACATGTACAGACACATACGCGATAAGAATTACTTATGCTTATGTCCCACTCCTCCCCCTTAAATGTCTTTCAATAAAAATTATTTTCTTTTCTGAATATCTCATCAATATTTCACTGGAAGTGACTCACTCGAAAACTTAATCCTTATCCTGTCATGACACACACACACCTCGATCAAAAAATAAAATTATATCTGATTGCACGCATTCTGAATTCTTGTCTGACCTTCAAAAAATTTTTGACACTGCACTGCACGCTTTCACTATCGTTTCATGAACAATTCTAACATAAATTATCCCTTCTTCATTTGTGTTTTGTGCGTGTGTATACACAGACGGGCACATGGCAAAGAGGACACCAAAAATAGAAGTAAAAAGCAAAAATTTGGTCCCCTCTGAGTTTGTTATGCTGCTCATAAAAATAAATGAATCCCATTAATTGCTTCAGTATGAATGAATTCGTATTAAATTTCTATGCATTGTGAATAATTTTTGTGTTCTACGCGAAAAATACATTGTCATGGGAATTTCTAAGATGGAAGATTTTTTTATCATTCGAAGGAAATTCGAAAATTTGTCGCACTTGATTCATCCCTTGTAATCACTTCAGCACCCCTTTGTAATTAAATTTGTGATGTTGAATTGCACTATTTACAGGAATTTATACATATGCGGAGGGTTGACGAATTTTTTTTTTGCAATCAAATGTGAATCAACCCCTTAAAAATTACCTCCTTGAAAATTTATTTGTTCCCGTTCAATAGCAAACTTTCGTCCCTTCAAATTGCAAATATTTGAGGGATCTCAATGTTCACCAAAACTCTTCAAATTTTTTGCACTTTAATTAAAAATTTCCTGCACAAATATTTTCGACTTCTTAGCGACACAACAAAAACTTAGTGGGGTCTACAACAAAAAGCCATTGATCTCAACTGCACGCATGCTCATCACATATTAGCAGCAATTTTCTCTGACATAAAGACGATTTTATTCCGAAAAACATGAATAATTTTTTTTCTGGCTCCTCGTTTTAGCCAAATTATCGTCGAATTATGAATGAAAGTTGATTATTTATTGGTGAAATCTTACCTCTTATAATTTGCTGAATCGATGCTACGATATATTTACTCCAGATTTGCAATTGGTCACGGAAATTTTTTCACGACACAAAAATAATGTTTTTTTCTTGCCGAAATCGAAAATAATTTTTTGTGAATTTTTATTTTTTCACCGATAAGTTTTCACACTAAAATTCAATTATAAAGATGTTAAAAAATAATTTTTAAGAGGCCTACTACGATTTTAGAGCGAACCGCTGTGATTGACGAATGAAAGAAAACTGAAAATTGAAAAATTAAACTCGATGTTTTTAAACGATGAAGAGAAAAGTATGAGACAGACTTTAATACACAACCACACTCAAATGCGTAGCGTTTTGAAATGTTTTACGGCCGTTAGTTAGCTCGAATGGACATCTGAAAAATATATTTCGAGGAAAGTGTAAGGATTGAAAAAAATTGATCGGAGAAATTTAAGGTTTGAAAAGATAAGAAGAAAAAAGAAATTTAAATTTAATTTTATTTTAAAAATTAATTTTTAAAATTTGACAAATTTATTTTTATTTTTATATTTTGAAAAAAAAAATGTTTTAAATTAATTTTTATTTGGTTCTTAATTAAATTTTCCTGAAAAAATATTAAATAAATTTATCATCAAAAAAGTTCACTCAAGAGTAGTCGCGCACCCCATTTTATATATGAAGCACAACCCTGCACATCGAATGAACGCAAGCAAGTTCATGTTAACTATGAAAGTAAAATGCAAATTTAATTTTCGTTGAAAAAAAAATATAACTTTTAATGTGTTGGAAAAATCTCTTTTTGAGAGTCATCGTAATTTAATTTTCTGAACCATAAAATTTCCAGCTTCATTATCCAATTAAGTCCTTATGTCGACATGCTCATAAAAACCACTTTTTCGGTTAATGTTTAAACTTATTACTCTTCAAATTGATTTTAAATACATGAAAAGTAATGAAAAATTTATGCACGTTTTAAGAAACAATTTCATCGTCACCTAATTTTTTATTATTTTATATCTTTTTCACAGTCTTATGATTAATTAAATATACATTTTTAGGATTAACAAATTCTCTTAAGCTATGATATTGAGTTTATAGATTGTGTGATAAATTTTTTTACGTACAAAATTATTACGACAATCGTTGATAGATAAAAAGATTTCAGTGTATGATTTTTCATTCCGCATCCGTGCATTGCTTCGGGATTGCTTCCTGTAAAAAATATCAATTAAAAGTGTTGCGTTAAAAATGTAATTTTTAAATCATATGTAATTAATAAATTTAAAAGTTTTAATCTTTTACAATTTAAAATTCGTAGAATTAAACCCACCTGCAGTAATGTGCACGTTGACGCTCTTGCTGTTTGCGTTTGATGGACTGCACGTGTATATTCCCGTATCACTGGATCTCGCTCGTTGTATCAGCAGATAAGAAATTGTAACTTCTGACTTTTCCGTAATAACGCTGCGAAATATCGTCAGTGTGTTTTAGTTTAATGATTTGCAAATTAAATTACAATTTTCATACCTGATTCCTCCCCTCTCGCTGTCATAATTGACCTCCTAGGTGAAAGAAAATTGCAAAATTGGATAGAGGAGAGAGAAAAATAACAGAAACAAAAAGTTATAACGCTTTTTTAAAGCAAGAAAATCAAATTATAATAATTTTTCCTGCTTCACGCTGCCAACGCGAAATTCACGTCAATTATCTATAATTTTTTTTTATGTAATTGAAAAAGCTTCGCGGAATTTCAATTGCCATTAATTTGCTCACAAACTTTCATCCAACTGAAAACCCAGGAATTTTCCTAAAGAAAAAGTTTCGTTATCATACGAAATTAAAGTCGTCAACCCAGCAAAATAAAAATGCGAAGCTGGTGTAGAGGAAAAAATTAATGGATGCGGAGGAATTTAATTAATTTGCGCAGAGGCAATTGCGGATTTTTTTCGTCTTCAATTCAAACGAGTAAAGAGCGATTTAATTAAAAAGTTTTATGGGTGTCGAGAGTCACAAAATACAACAAATCGCAACCATGGGAGCAATTAGATTGATTCCATTAAATGATTTCATTAATAAATCAGCTTACAACGTTATTATGCGTCCAAAACATTGCAAAGGGGCTTTCGGGTGAGTTCTTCACTATGCATGTCAGGTTTATGGTGCTTCCGAAATTCACGAATATATCGGGCTCTCCAATGATGGTCGTTTGGGGCTCTAGGTGAGAGAAAAAAATGTTAAATGATCTGTTTTATGGAATGGGATGATTTAATAGCATTAACTGTCATCGTGCGTACCCACAACGTTGAGATAAATTGGATAACCTTTTGGTGGCGTCGTTGATATTTGACACTCAAATGCACCCGAGTCTCTCACCTGTGCATAGCGTATCTAACAGAGAAGAAATTTACTTTTGATGGCTGTTGTCATGGACGAGCTCTAATTAAAATTCACTAAAATACCTTCAATATCCATTCATCGCTATCTGCATCATGAATACTCTGGAATCGAATGTCAGACGTGTACGATGTCGTTCCGACTGTTAACAGATTTATGTCACGATGTCGCACCCAACTAACAGTTTTATTACCGATGTTTTTTACATAGCACTTCAAATACGCGGTGCTTCCAGCTAGAATAGTCAAATTACGAAAACGAAAGTATTCGAAATTGGGTTCGTCAATTTGCAACTGCTGTGTGCTCGAGACCTGCTGTGAGTTGTCAATGGTCGTTGTTTCGTCGACATCTAAAAAATTACTATCGATGCCATCGTCGTTATCCATAATGTTGTATCCCAAATCGTCATTGATGTTGTACGCATCAAATTTCGATGTGAAGCCTAAGCAAAATAATATTTGTTAAAAACTTTTAAAATGTCACTGAATTCAGCTGAACCTAAAATTTGATGCATTAATTAATATGACATACACATTAATGTCCTAATTGATTATATACAACATGATCCACAATCCATGAGAATTATTTTGTTAGTACAAAAAAGAGAGGGCAAAAGGTGATAACAACAGATACAGATCGTATCGTCATCATCCACGAGACGATAAAATTAAATTATTATTGCAGAAAAACGAGATGAAATTGCCACGATGATACAGCATCGTTGTAAGGTGAAACATTTACAAATGAGACGAGGATTATCGTCGTTATCACACAATGCAAAGTTAGTGTGAGGGGCGAAGGTGAGGTGAAGTGAAAGAAGACACAAAAAGGGCAAAAAGTTTATTATTTGCTGCCAGCAACAATTTCCAACAGCTTACAGCCTTTCATGAAAGGAAACATTTTCCAGGCTTTACCAAGAAAAAAAGACATTTTTGTTACTAATTGAAATGAACAATAAATAAAAAAGTTTAAATTCATATTTTCTTTTGGGTTTTATTATGTTGTCATTTAAATTGGCAAAATAAGCTTTCCCACTGTGTTTGCATTGTTTTAATTTAATTATCAGATAACTGTTGATATTCGCAAGCGTTTGCAGATTTCATCAGAATTGCAATTTATTTTATTGTACAACTTTATCATACAATATGCGCGGTAAACGTGAAACGTACATGAAGTTAATTTTTTTCCGCAGCACAATTTTCCACTTTTTTATATATGTCATGTCATGTGAGCTGTAAAAATTTTCTCTCACATTTATTTCATACCCTAAGAGAAAATATCTGGTCGAATTTAAATTCAACCACGAAGCAAAATAGGATGAAAAAGTTTGCGAAAATTTGTTTGATGTGTTTTGGGATAAAAAACCGAGCTAGTGTTACGTGGAAAACATTTTAATAATGCTGCAGGTTTTTCCTGCCGGCAAACTAGAAAAAAATTTCATTCAGTGGAATTTTATGAATTGTGTGATGAAAAATTTCATGTTTCTTCTTCTTATCGCATGAACTTCACTTTTTCAAGGGTGAGACATTTAAATTTAAATAGATATTAAATCATGTATAAAATTTCGTGTGCTTCCCCTTTTATTTTGCACTCCTTCCAACTCATTAAATTAATGCAGACAAACAGATTCTAGAGGTATCTCGGATCAGTGAGAACACTCTTTCGCCACTTTTTCTCGTCTCTCTTTTTTTCGCACCATAAATCTCGACAAGTGAAGTGCGAAAGAGGAAAATTCATTTATTTTCTACCACACCACTTACGCAGCGACTCACATTTTAAGGAGATGTAAATTTAAGTAACTCGGCTGACATTTTCAAGTGCTTTTGATAAAAGAAAATCTTACGAAGCGAAGCAAGAAGAAGGAAATTTATTTGATTAACGTTGTGGTTTGGTTTTGGGGAGTGTTTGACACTTCTTTCTTATCTCTTCTTAAAAAAATTCTTCACTCTATAAAGAACCAAATTTTTTAATTCGCCCTCCTCTCTAAATAATGAATAAAAGCCATTTTATGCTATGCTGTGTGATCTTGGTTCATCTCTGAAATTACTTCGCACTTTTTAAAATAAATTTGAATACATTTTTTCTACATGTTGAGTTGAAAAGTGAATTTTTGATGTGGGTGGAAAATGAAAACAAGCTTTTCGAAGCTTAAATTTAATGTTTTTAAATAAAGTCGAAGGAAAGAATTTTACTGTCTTGGCTACTGTAAATTGATGTTGGCGTAAGACAAAAGATGTAATTTTCCACAAAATATGCTAACATCCTTTATCCACTTGAATGTCATGAAAATATTTAAATTAAAAATTCCTCCGTTAATAAATCAATGCAGGAAATTCCTTTAGAACCTTTCTTTAAGAAAACTGGCAAAATATCTATAATTGGCATTTCATAATGATGAAGAAAAATTCCAAACTAAAATTGGAATCTCCAACTCTTGCCATCGTGTGCACTTTGTCATTGCAACATTTCTATGAATAAAGCTCGCCTGCTTCAAGCTATCATTTTCCCTCGTTTCTCATTCAAGGATCATTTGCTACCCCCTCAATGGAATAAAAACATTGATATTGAGCATTTTTATCTAAAATTTGCTATTCTTTTTTTCCAACATATAGAGTTTATTTTTTTAAGGAGATAGAGAATAACGGTTGAGACCATATGAAAACTAAATTTACGAAAAAAAGAGAGATAAATGAATGGTAAGCAAATGAATCAATTTCCCCTTTTGCTCCTCCTCTCTCATCGCTCGATGTATGCATGTCGGGATTGATAATCAATGAGAGCATCTTATTCATGACTAATAAAATTGAATTAAAGCTTATGGAGAGGAAATATTGCATAAACATGTGCTCATTCAGGAGATTGAGTGGAGAAAAGTTTATGAAAGAAAATTCATCATAAAATTTTTCGATATTTTTATCGCATTAATCTTAAAAAAAGTTGTTGATCTTTCAATAATCCATCAGTTGACCTTTTTCTCTTCTTCTTCTTGGCTTAAACTCTTTAAAGACAAAGTTTTAAATTTCGCTCCTTAAAAATGATATAAACTTGATAAATTATCGTCACTTGTAATAGACTAATCACGGCTTCTGTTGTTTATGGAGAGACCACAAAAGTTGGGCTCATAAAAATATCTTACGGAGCTCTGGCATAGTGAAAAATTGTATATGCTTGAGGTGAGTAAGGTGGGATGTTGGTTTGAAAGTGCGCATGGTAATTAATTGTAGGCTAATGGGCTGGTGGGGGTTTTTTAGGTCGATGGAAACTTGCTTTTTGTGTATTAGTTAATCCGGGTGTGTTTTTTTTTGTTTTTTTTTTGTAATTTAGAAATTAATGGTTTGGGCTGCCTGGCTTTGGTGATATATTTTTTTGGTGTGGTGGTCTGATGTTAATTGGTCTTTGGGCTGTTGTTTTATTAGACAAGCGTGGGTGGTGGGGAAGGGGAGAGCTTGGTCTCTATATACTCGATGTGTATATATGAAAGTTTATGTGAGATTTAATACGACCAAGATTACGTTTGGATTCTCTTACGTGGGTGGGGGGTATAGTCGAGGGGCCTGTGGGTGGCTGGGTTACCGTGTGGGCTGGGGGTACGGTAATAGGATGGGGGGGTGATTTTATGCTAATGATTAAATCCTGCTACAATTCTTGCATATGATAGCACCTGACTGCAAATATCGATGTCGATGTTTGGGTATGGCGGTGGTGTGGGGGGGGTTTGTTTGTAGGAGGGGTTGTGGGGGATATATTTTTGCATTTTTTTTTTCCTCCCATGTTAACAATCTTCTTTATGTTGTCGTCTGCTCTTTCGCGTTTGAATTGTGTTTTTTCGGCTTGCTGTTCTAGTGTGGTGAAATTGTCTGTTCTTTTAGTTGTTTTTCCGCTGGTTGGTGTTTCCGTTGTGCTTTTTGGCGGTGCCGTTAATCGCTTTGTGTTTTAAAACAATTCTGTTCATTTTTATGCTGAATCGCATTAAATCCTGCTACAAAATGTGCTTTTCTTCTTCTTAATCGCTGTACTTAAAGAAAGCACACTCACAAACAAATATCCACGTACACTGTGGTGGCAACAATGGAAGGAAAAGTTTGCTTTTCTCTTAATTGACGCTCATTTTTATTACACACAGGAAGAAGTGAAGATAGAATGGCGCTTAAACTGCTCTCATTAACCGATTTGCCAAGCGCTTAAAATTGAAGCATTTCCACATCAATTAAGATTATTTGCTCATTTTCAATGCCTTTATTATCTTAAAAAGATAAAAACTTAACTTCTCAAGCAATTTCAAGCGTCCTTCCCCATGGCAATCTCCTTTTGATTTTAGGGCGAATCTCAATGCTTCCGTTATCCATTATGTACCGAACGAATGCGTAATAAATCTTATTTTGGAGATCTTTTCTACCCTCCTCCGAATCGATTTCCTTTCTTTTAGCATCTGCTTATTCTTCGATTTCACGGTAGTAAAAACCCACGCAAACTTCATCCATTGTCATCATTACACCGAATCTATGTCGACGACGGAGAAAACATTTGAATGAGATTTTACAATGGAGGTCAAAGCGGAAATGTTTTGGCTTTTAAAAATAGAATGTTTGAATGATTTTAACGTTAAGATAAAATTTAAACTTTTCACAAATTTTCATTTGATCTCTTTTCAATTTATATGCTCTGATCTTTTGAACTTTTTTGATACTGAATTTTTAGGATTTGCTTCAAATGTTGCTAAAGAGAGAAAATCTGAATGGTTTAAAATTTGAAATCATAAAAGCTTAAAATGTTTTTGGAAAATTGTCTTCATAAAAACTTGACACAAATTTAAAAAATAATATTTTCTCCGATCATATTTTTATTGGGTAGTCAAGCACACAAAAAATGTTAATATTATTTAAATTGTTCGTTTAAAATCATAAAACTTAAAGAAAAAAATTAATTCCTCCCTTACGGACAATTTTCAATTGTTTTGTTTTGATTCATATTCAGTTTTGTTAAAATTTGAATATTTTTGTCACCCCAAAGCTCTTTTTAAACTCTTTTAGGTTAAAGGACACGAAAAGAGATTTGCTTTAATTTATTTTCTTTTCAGTTATTTTTACCCGTAATAATTTGCATGGGGTTGAAAATTAAATTAAAGTCAAGGTAACCTCGCATGAAAATATTTTTAGCGTAACCCACACTAGTGTGGTAACGCTTATATGCTCGCATTTCCGTCTGTCGTCTGTCCGTCTGTTCCATCGAGATCTCAGCCCCTAGACCAGCTAGAGACTTCGGGTTTTCGCCAAATGGTAGCTCTTAGGGTCTATATTAGCCCATTTTAGGAATTTTTTGGGTCATGACCATAGGTCGTGCCACGGACGGCCATAATGTCCATTTTTCATACAAAATTGCACTTATATGGCTTCATGGGTATCGTTGAACTCGGGATTGGACTGCAGGAATTGGTTGCTAGTGGAACATAATGGAAAATGGAACATGATGGAAAATGGAACATGATGGAAAATGGAACATAATGGAAAATGGAACATAATGGAAAATGGAACATGATGGAAAATGGAACATGATGGAAAATGGAACATAATGGAAAATGGAACATGATGGAAAATGGAACATAATGGAAAATGGAACATGATGGAAAATGGAACATGATGGAAAATGGAACATAATGGAAAATAACTTCTCTAAAATGATTTCTCTAAGCCTTCCCCAATTTTTCATATATAAGGCAAAAATTTTCTCTCTCAAGCTCATTTATATTTCAACCACGGAAGAGTCAACATCGTAAGGTAAGGCTTCCCCAATGCTTCACCTAAAAGGCTTCCCCAAGGCTTCACCTAAAAGGCTTCCCCAAAAAGACTTCCCCTAAAAGGCTTCCCCAATGCTTCACCTAAAAGGCTTCCCCAAAATGACTTTCAATACCGATCTGTTACAGTGGGTTACGCGGCAACACCCACGTGTGGGTTTTGAAACATTTTTTTTTTCATTTTTGAAAAAGCTTAAAAACATAATTTTGTCCATAAAATATCTTTGAAAAAGAGAAACGAAATAAATATCATTGGATGAAAACTTTTTTCGGCTCATTTCTTCTCGTTGTCTCGGATAATTTAAAAAACTTTTCGGCCATGTTTTAGCCAGAAGCCCGTTGTTTATGGGTTTGTCCCTTCGTCGAGACCAAGTGATTCATCAAGCTCTCAAATCCCATTTGAGCATTCACAAATTAAGTTGCAGCCGAGGACATAAAAATGAAGAAAGGAAAGAAGAAGACAATTAAATTATTTAGATGCGTTAAAAATAAATGATCGTAGATCAAGACTCAAGAGATATGGTCATTGCGAAGGGTCGAAGGACAAAAAACTTTATTTTTGAGGGTTTATTTTACAAAAATACCACCATAATTTTGCACATTCAATTCCTCAGTGACTTATTAAAATATTTTTAGGGCATTTTGATAAATGAGCGTTAATTAATTGCTGTGGATTTTTCCTCGTTATTGCAGGAGAGTGTTTTCAAGTAGTTGTTACGGAAGCAGTTTTTAATGAGCTTCATTCCTTTCTTTTGCTCGAGGTCGGAGATGGTAAAGCGTCGAGAATGATTTAATAAGTGCACACGATGGGTAAATGTTGAATTATTTTCTTCTTTGCTCTTTTGGGAAGCGCAGCATTCTTCACAAAAATGGTACTTAATTTAAGAAATTATGCTTATGGAGTAAATAATCGTTAAGTTTGAAACCCGCATAGAAACAGACTGCTGTTCTTCTTCTTTTCCTACCCATTAAGTCATCATTTGAAGTTAAATATCATGAAAAGAGTCAGACCCTGCGTGGGACATGAAAACCGTTGAAGCCGTAAATTTAAATAAAAGTATACTTTTTGTATACAATTGTCTATTGAAAATACGTTGAAGCCGAGATTTAAATTTTATTTGTATGAGGATTTTTTGAATTTAAACGGTAACATTTGGTCATGTCCCACGCAGGAGTCAGACGTGAATAATTTCGACAAAAATATTTTTGATTTGAAATGTCAATAACAGTCAAAAATAAGATTTTAAATTACGAGGTCAGCTTTTAATTAAAAAGCTCTCGTCGCTGACTCTTCTACGGAAAAATTATTTCATAGAAAATCAGTATACTCAAAGTACCGTCTTCAGTTATGAAAAAAGGCTGCCTTTATTTTTTATACCATAACAAGTTCATTCGTGCGGAAAATTATGATTTTTAATTAAATGAGAGAAAAAATAAATATAAAATAAACTTTCATCATGCCATTAAGTCTGCGAGCTTTTCGAGGTTCATTCTCGCGGGAAGAGTTTTGTTTGAGCATAGAAAAACTTTTTCTTCCGCTAAGCTGCGTATATAGTTTCCTTTCATAGTTTCCTCTCATCACGTTAAATAAAAGCGAATGAGGAGAAGTAAATGAGCGATGAGAGGGCGAACAATTAATTACCGCTCCAAATTAATTGCAAGAGAAATAGAAACTACAAAACCGCCCGCATCGAGCCTTAAAGGCATTTCAACATTCACGTTCTGTGCGAATCAAGAGTAAGCACACAATAGTCTATCATAAAATGAATTCAACAATAAAAAAAATTATATAAATCGAAATTGATGAAATGATAAAGTTTTTCTATACTCTCTGGCATAAATTGGATTGTGAGTGAGAGTGAGGCAGAAAAAAGGGAAATAAAATAAATTGAGCAATTCACTCATTTCTTCCTTTTGCCTTTTTCATTCCGATTTTTATTAGGACGGAATATGGCTTTAAGCGGTGAAGAAAATCAATGGGATGCCGGATGATGGCAAAGCAGTTAGATAACTAAGTGATAGAGTTGCTGTAGCGTCTGCGATGTTAGGAAGATGGGCGACAAAACTAAGTTTTTATCGTAATGTCTTGAAAACGTTGGAAATGGTAATAGAATATATTGCCGTGAAGGAAGAATTGAATAAACTTTTATCCTCTCTTCTTTTTCTGGCTTACAAACTTTTGTCTGTTTTTGTGAATTTTTATTCAAGGTGAGTAGTTTCGTTTTAAATTTAAAAAATAAATGTATTTTATTTAAGTTTTCTCTCTGTTTTAAACTCGCAAAACAACCCTTGACTTGCTTGCATGAGGGAATGAAGAAAAGTCAGTGATGTAATACTCGAGAGTGCATTGTGAATTTTTTTCACGAAATCGAGTTGAGTCTTTGTATTTATCAATCACCTTATTTTGTTTACCATTGCAAGCGCGTACTCACTTGGATAGAGACTTAAAGTACTTTCAAAGTGAAAAAAATTTTAACGGATGATCATTTTTGTAAAATATTATTTTATTAGCTTTTTAATACTTGATCTCAATGACTTGTTTTTAAAAATCTTTTCAAGAGTGGCAATTTTATTCAGTTAAAAAAATTTCAATGAACTCACAAAAAATTTCATAAACTATTTTCAAAAAGTCGAATAAAACATCAACTGAAAATTGACTTGTCGACGCTGTGTCCTAAATGCACAGAATTTTAATATCCTTTGCACGTTTATTGATCTGACTTTTATTTCAAGCTCTGAGGTTGCTCAGCAAATAATTTCAAAATTCTCGCAAACATAAAATATTAAGCTTCATATTTTGTCAATACCAAAAGCGGAATAAATCCTTTAGAGTTCTCTTTTGAAAATTCTTCAAATCCTATTCAAAGTGATATTTAATTAAAATTGATTGTTAAAGTTTTAAAGGAATCAATTAAAAATTCAATTTTACCTTAATCTGTCGGTATTTTAAATTAATCAAAGCTATAAGCTCTGAGAAAATACAAATTTGATTTCATGTTTTGCTTTCAGAATTCGACAGTAAAAGCATGTGAGAGATAAATAAATACTCACATAAGCTAAATCTTCTTGGCAAGTCGTGATATACCAAGAAGAGGGCGGAAACAGAGCAGAGTGAACTGATAAAAGGAAAACATCTAATTAATTAAAGCTTCATTTCTTCTTATTCTCTGCTCCTTTACGCCTCGAAGGGTTCCACATAAACTTTTCTCTCCCCTCATTTTCTACTCGGAAGAAATCTGTGGCGTGAACAGCAATGGAAGTAGCAGTAGTCGTTCAACCGAATAGTGCTAGAGAGTTTTTAAACAACCGTAAAATGAGAATTTTCGCAAGTAATTTTCGTAGCTCAATATTCACTTCACATTCAATAGAGATTGAAAGCTTTCTACTATTTTCACATGAAGTGGATTCAAAACTAAAGAACTTCCTACGTGCCTCAATTTTATTCGCATAATAAACCGAGAAATTCATTTCATTTCAATTTTTGATTTTCATCATTTTATTTCAATACTCTTTTTGAGGTTTGCATTATGTCTTGCATCACAGACTTTCACGTTGAGAGTGCACGAAAACAATAAAAAATATGAAGCGTCACATATTTCTCATGTGAAGAAAAGGCGTGAACATTAGATACAAGTGGAGAAAACAAAAGATTCCTTTTAAAAGGACATTTGATAAAATTTTAAGCTTCTCCGCATAATTTGTATATAGGAGAGAGGAGCTGAGCATGCCATTACCATTTATCATTTTTGAATGAGGAAAGCATGAATGAATGTGAATGATATTTATTTAAAAGTTGGAAAGTTTCTGTTTTTTCTTCTCACTCTCTTCTGCTAACACTGCACATGCTGATAAATATCGGGCAGAATCATCTCGTTTGAGTGGGTTAATGTATGATGGGGCTTATTGGTGTGTTGTGTAACGAGGAAATTGTGAAGTCAAAAAAGGAAATTGAATTCTCTCGCTCGAAATGAGTTACCGTCTAGTCGAAAGCAGTTAAAACCCTTACACAATGGCTATTGGCATGTCCTTCGCATGCAAAGGGAGAGAAATCCTATGATATATGATAGTTCCATCTCAATCCTTCTTTATCGCACACACATTCATATCCTACCCACTAATAAAAAACTCATTCATTCAGATTCTTGTCAGAAATACGTCTTTCAATCTATCCTCGACCATTTCTCTTTTGCTTGTTGTTGTTTTTACTCTTTTCTGCTGATATTCAGAATTTTTTTGGCCTTCCTTTTGGCTCTCGGGAATTATTTCAGTTTGTTTTTCTAACTCGCTATTCACGTACGGGCTAAAAGACACACTGAACAACCCATAAAACCTTTCAGGGCGAGATTTCTCTCTTTTTTTGGGTCATTTTCGAATTGGGAAAGGCTTTTTGTAGCTAAACTTTAGTGGCTTTATTCGAATAAAAAAAATTGGAACTAAATGGAATTTTAGATGTGGTTCTGATAGTTAACATCAATTTTTTAAAATTCTCTTTCATTTCGCAGGATATTCAGAATGTTCATTGTTCACTCACAAAAAGCATATTAAAAGCTTTTAATGAACTTTTATGGATTTGATGACTAAAAATGCAATGAAATATTCCATTACTATACTACAAAAATATCTGGTCATATTTTCTAACTGTCATATTTTAAAAAGTTTTATAAATTCCGTTTGTGCTGTGTCATCGCAACTAAATCACTTTGTTTTTCATGTCAAACCTCATGATGCTTTTGATGGATTTGTGGATAAACATTTTGTTTTCAAGAGGCGGTTGCTTCACATCGTGTCTTACTTACCAAGTCCTATGAAAACAAAGAGCAGAAAAGCTGATTTCCACATCCGAATTTCGCTTAACGTGTGGTTGAAATTCATTTTCGACAGGCAGTCTGCAAAAAGTCATAGAAAAAAAATGTGTGGAATTAGTGTAAGCATCTAGAAACAAAATAATTGAGGAGGAGTTGGCAACACATGGACATATCTGTTTCTCATTCAATTTCCATTGTGCAAAATTGCCATTAAAAAATGTCGAGTTAGAAAACCTGTAAAAGCAACGTTTCTGTCCATTTGGTGTCACCCGAGCTTCAACTCGATATGTGTGATTCATTCTCGGTTGGATTTTCAATGCAAGTGAGACGGGTTGAATTCAAGCGGTGAATGGTGGCGGCAAAAAATGTCGAGAAATAAAAAAAATCTCCCAGATGGCTTTTGATTGTTACTTGATACGTGACCACTTTTATCAAGACTTTAGGACTGCCACAATTTCATATTTTCACATTCTATACTGCTCTTTCTCCCGCCACGAGGATTTCCACTCAAAATTGAATTACGTAAAGAGCACTCAGTCGTCTGCCCTCATGTATAACTTAGCTTTTTTTATTGCATGTAGCGAAAAGCAAAAACTAACAGGAATTTCTCTATTTTTTCCTCGCACTACAACAAATGTGAGGAAGTTCTTCTTTTTGTTGTATTTTTTTTCAATTTTCTTCTGCATGCTTGCGATAATGCATGAGCGAAGTAAGCAAGCCCGGAAGTGCTTTCCACTGCAACGGATTTTTTTTTTTCATTAAGATTTTCATTTCATTGGATTCTCATTGCATTAAATGTTCTCTCCTGTGCTTGCCTTCATGTTTGCAGTCGTTCACAGTAGATAATTTATTTATTGTACTCATTGTGCTATAAGGAATTTAATTATATGCGCAAAACAAGAAAAAGTTTTCTGCTTTAAATTTGCCTCGTGTGTATATACGAGGAAGTTAGAGACGGAAGAAGCTTTCAGTGGAGAGTCATGCATAAAATTGTTTTTAAGATGTATGCCAAAAGGAAGGGATTAATCGATCACGTTGAGCACATGCGTTTAATAATTTCCTTCGGGGGTTTTAATCTATAATTTTAAAATCTATTCGATTTTATTCAAATCTAAAAGCAATAAATTTTACCTAAATTGCTTGTGAAATTTATAACTTCGTATAAAGTGTATAAAATTTATACTTTTTAAATTTGCATAAATTTTTATGAATTTCCTTCCTTTCTATCACGAGCTACTTTGACGACAATCTCTTCACAAGCAACTGCTTGAGATTTTACTCAATAAACCAGATTATTTTAAATCTGTTTGTCGATGTATCCTTAAGAAGAGACTGAAGTCCTTTGAGTTACGATTTAATAATCCTTCAATCTCATTGGAAGGATTCTTTTCGCTATTTCTTTTTATTCCATTTTCCTCCTTGAACAAGAAAACGATGTGATGCAAAAAAGTTGTTTATCAAAGTGTATCCAAAGTAAGTAAGCACAATAAGTACACTTGAAAGTGTGCATTTTACCCCCTTAAGACTACAAGTAGATTTGAGTCTGGACGATCAACATTGCATTGCAAAGAACGAAAATAAATTCAGTGAAAAATTTTCAATAGAGAAAGTTTTGTTTTTAAATAAGACGACTGTGACTGAATAGAACTGTAAAATAGTGAAGTTATTCAAGCAAAAGAATTTCCAAAAGCTGACTCAGTCGAAATAATTAATGACTTTTTCTTTGCTCCCTTTCTTTGTCATATTCGAGGCGGATAAGCACATTTTTCAAAAGGGATTTACAGTTTTAAGATTTGCGTGAGAAAATGTCGCGAGAAAGGCCCGAGGAGAAAAGTTTATTAAGTTTTGAGTAATTTTCTCTGAAAAGGTTTTTAATTTAATCATCGTTCATAAACAATGCAACAAGGGCCCCTTTGAAGGTTCTTCATAATTACTTTTAAATTGAGTAATTAATTTATTGTGGAAAAGAAAATTTGTGGGTCTTTCTCTGTGAGTGTTTAAAATTATAAATTTACTTCAACTTTTTGATTATTTAATTTATGAGAATTTAAACTTCATTTGTGTGAGTGCTTTTGACATTTCCTCCATTATCCTCGAGCAATTGCACTTGACACAATAACAACTTGACAATTCTCTAAATTATTCTTAATTTTTATGCTAAAATCCATTAGCTTTTCCTCGTAGCTATTACTTTATAACTTCCATTACGAAATTCCCTCTCCTAATTTTAATATTTAATGTCTCTATCGTGCAAAAATGTGAGCGTGAGCGAGTACAACTTAGTATCGTGGTTTCTTACTTGTGGAGTAAGTTGAAGTGAAACGTTCCTTTCGTGACAGGATCAATAAGACGTTAGTTGACATTACACGACAGCTCAAGTGAGAGCGAGGGAATATGGAAGTGTCACGATTTTTATTCTGAAAGTTCTCGCTCGCTCGCTGCCGCGGAGATAAAAAGACGGAGATTGTAAAAAGAAGAAAAGTTTTTGTCACTTTTTTTTAAAAGCTCGCTTGGCTTTTTTTCTCATGATGAATGAAAGTTTTCCAACAGCCACGTTCTGTTCCTTATTTCCATAGAATACGAAATAAAGTAAATCATTAGTCGTAATAGCGACAGATTTGACACATCTAAAGACATTCTCCCCGCGCGATTGCTAGTCGCTCACTTCACATTATCAGGAATTAACAACTTCACTGCTCGAAGGAAAAACTTTTTCAATTTATTCTCGCATGCACTTTGAGACCTTCATTCTGCGAAAATATGTTGAGTTGAAGGAATTTAAAATTCGCTGCTTTCTCTTCATCTAATGTAAATTATGTGAAAGAGTAATTGGAATTTTTTCTTAGCGCAAAAAAAAGATAGCTTTCTCTCATCAAGTGACGAGTGCTTTCGAAGTGAAGCTTTCGACTTCTTAAGTAGATCTCAAAGAAAATGCGAGGGAAGAAAAAAAAGTTTTAACATCGTCTTGAAAAAAAAATGAAATGATGATGACGACAAGCATAACAATTTCCTGTGTAATGCTTCCGAAAGCACAATTTCGATGTCACAAATGGCACTTGCTGCTCACATTCGACTCAATAAAAATACAAGAAGAGCTAAAGAAAAGTCGGAGAATCGTTTAATGGTAACATACTGTCGTCAATGTGATGATAACAGTAATTGGTAAATGATTGCTCCTTTCTAACTCTACAAAACTACCCTGAGAGCATTAATCTCAACAAATTTGACACTGAACTAAAAAAAATCAATTTTTTTGTTTATCAACATTGTAAAAATTCACTTATAACAAGTTTAATAACTTTAAGACGCGATAAACTAATTTTTATCTTCCGGAAGCTATTGCTTAAATGGGTAAATCTACACATTTACAGTTGTCACACTCGTTTATTGTGCGACTAACGGATTTCAGATTGTGTGTTGTGAAAGAAAAATCATTAAGGCAATGAGAATAAAATAGAGATTTTCTATGGATGAGAATAGATTGTAACAGTCATGTCATGAATATCTAAAAGTTTAGTTTGAATGTTGTGCTACAAAAGCACTTTTCATATTCATTATTCTCCGCATTCGTTGTTATTTTATTGTATTATCGCATCTGGATTTGACGACATCGGAATTGATGGGAAAATAAAAGTTTCGACTTGTAGCGAACCGCCGTGGTGACAGCTGTCACGAAACGAAAACATTGTGAATTAAATAAAAGTATTTCGTGTAATATTAAATTGATGATGCTCAATTATTTTCTAGTTTGGCTCTTTAAATACACCCAAAATAAAATGCACATGGTCGTTAGTGTTTCCAGTTGATGAATTTGTCCTTTCCTCCTTTTGCGAGCATTAAGTTATTTCTCGTAATATCTCAATCTGTAATCTGTGTAACATAATGTCGTCGTTGCATGTAAAGCACAGTCTGTGTGCCACGTTTTTCGTTTTTCCGAGAGCCATTGCCATATAATCTACTGCGGGTATGTATGAAAAAATCCTAAAAATTATCTTCTTCAAGCAAATTGCTTTCTTCCTCAACGCACATACAGCATGACTAAATGCCGAGCTTTTATATCTGTATGTAGTATGGCAATCGTGCGATGAAGTAGCAACAGCGGCGTCTTTTGTGTGGAATATATGATTCCTTCCTTTGTTCGAAGGCAATTATGTGTGCGAGAGGAGCTTTGTTCTTTTATATTTTAAAGAAAATTCTTCTTCACATTTTTATTGTATTGTGTTATATCGTGGCCATTTATTTACAAGCGACATTTTCCGAGAAAAATAGCTGAAAGAGCTTTAAATGGCGAAAAAATAAAGAATTATTTTTTATCGCTTTAGAATTGTAATCTTGCTGCATGGAACGTAATTTATGAGGCAAAATGCGGAAGAAAAATTATATATAAAAAAAATTGTAGTCGTGCTTTGAGCATATCATGCTTTTGTTGACTTTTTTGATGGTTCTTTGATCGCGGGCGTGAAACTTTTTCGGAAATGTGGGTAATGAATACTTTTTTGTTGCTTGCTAAACAAAGAAGGTCACGAGTGTGAAATATAAGACATTGTTATATTAATTTTTTTTTGAGTTTAAAATTTCTGACTTGAAAAAAGCATGAAAAGATTTATATAAATTTTTAGTGACTTTTTTATTTTTGCAGAAACTCATTTTAAAAAAGTTTTTCCAAATTTAAACTGAGATAAATTTTTTCTCCTCGACTGAGTCGCCAAGAAAGCACTTATTTATAACAAATCGAGCGTGAGATGAAAATGAAAGGCAGCAAATTATAAGTTGAGAAATAAAAACTTCTTTCTTTTATAGAAAAACGTTTTAAAAGGGAAAAATTTATTACCTAATGAAAAGTCGAATCAATTTTTTTTCTTTTTTTTCGATTGAGTTTTCAATCTTTTTATGCATGAGGGATTTATGGCAAACACTGCCTTCCGACTTATCGATAAAGTCTTCTTCTTCTTCTTTCTCAGCTTCTAATTTTCCAAAGCAAACACTCAACGACATGGCAGCCGATGAAAATAGATAGAAAGCAAAAGCCTAATGTGAATATTTTTTCTTGGTTTTGCATTTTTCTTCGTCCTCATTTTCTCTTGTTCAATTGAAAAAGCTCGTGAGGATGAGATAATAGGTTCTAAGAAGATTTAAGAGAATAAAAGCTTCTTTTTTATTTTCCTCCTGCTTCACAAGAGCTCTCAGAGTACAACAACGAAATTTCAACAGATATTTTTCATCACACTCTTCTTATTTTTAGCTCACTTGTTTTTTGTCAAGACAAAATATTTTTTTCAATGAATTTGTTCGAAGTTTAATTGCCAAGAGACACACATGTGTTCTATATAATTTAATTTTTTTAAATTCGCTGTTTTGATAAGAAGAGTTTAAAAATATAATTAAATTACTGGCATGTAAAAATTGCGATACTCACGGTAATTTTTTACATTAAAAATGTCGTAAACAATATTAGAATTTTCTGAAGGTTGTAAAAATATATTTTTTTATGATGCGCATGTAAATTATTCGCTGATCTTTTATTAGAACATTATATCTCTGGAAAATTTCTTTAAAAATTTGAACTTGAACCAAATCTCGGGTTTCATTTTATTTCAAGTTTATATTTCAATGCCAAAATCACTCGAAATCATCAGAAAAAAATTCATTCTGAAAAAATTCAAACAGTTTTAATCCATTTTCAAGAAACATTAAGACATCATGAAGAGAAAATTTCAAGTTGCGCAGCTTCTTTTAAATTTATTTTTTTATTCCAAGAGTTCATTCTCCACATGAGCTTTCATGTTCTTTCATGCTTTCCGGCATTTCATTGCACGTATCATAGGAAAGTGCTTCGACTAGAATAAATTTATTTAATTTTCCAAAAAGATTTTCTTTCTAACAAAATATTCATGTTGTGTTAAGCTTCTTCTCTCACAGATTCACTCTCTTTGCCTTTTTGGCTTTTTTGTACACATAAGCTGATGAAAATTAAATTAAATTTACGACAATAGTGGTATGTTGAAGAAGAGAAAGAGGTTATAGAAGGAAAGTCGTGTACTATCACATGTGCAAAAGCGGCAAAAAGTTTTGCAATTTATTTAGAACGAATGAACAGCCCAGGATAATGATCTCGCATGATGACAAAGTTTTTTTTCGCTCCCTCACCGTATAAAAAAACTCGCTTAATCCATGGGTCGCATATGATGCGAGTAAAATTAATTTTTTAAAATTCAATTTGGCAAAATTGAATCCATTAAAAAGACAGAAGATAAACTTTTTTTCATGCTGATGGTTGTGACCGTTCTTAAAATGGAAACATTTAACAAATAATCTTAATTGAAATGGTTTTATGGCCGAGTAATTTGATGTAGTTTATTTTTAAACAAACTTGCTGCATCAGGTTGTTATTAAGTTTGAGGCAAAATTTTTAAAAAGCATTTATGCAAAGTAATTTAATAAAATTGACATTTCTGGCTTTCAAATTTGCCAATTCACTCACCGTGACGCACGAAAGTAATCAATTTATCATTTTATGTTAATGCATTAAACGAAGTTAAAAGCTTTATACGCAAGAGAAATTCAGGGTGGGTTGGAATGTCTCCATATGCATCAATCAAAGCTGAAAAGCTTACGAAATAAAATTGATTTCTCAATATTTCCACTTCATATACCACATCTCATCATCGTCACTGCCGGTTTCAACCCTTATAACCTTTCTCAATTTTAAAATTTTTTTACAAGCATTTTTATCTGATTCGATCACGAAGGAAGAAATTTGAAAACATAAATCTCTATCAAGAATTTTTTTTGTTGCTGATGTTTTACAGGAGGGTGTGTATTGACAACACAGCATGACAATGTATACCCCCATTGCGTATACTTAGACTCTGTTCGATTTTTATACACATATTTACTGTTTTTATGCCCATTTCAGATGCTTTGAAAGTGCTAACGCAATTTAATAAATAAAAAATATTCTCTCCTTTTTTTTGCTGCTGCCTTCACCAAATGGTTTTTCTTGTTTGTTTTGCCAATTTTTACAACACATTTTTTCCTCCCGATATATTGTAAAGTGGCACAAAATTTATAGCTAGATCTATAATGAAAAATTGGATACGAAGTGATCAAATATTTAGCGCAATTTTTCATCACTATGGATGGGCTGTTCATTGATGGACCATTTAATTCTCCATTGTCAGATGTGCACCGGGCAAAAATATTACGAAAAGTTCAAATCTTGAATATTTAAAAGGTTTTTCGTTTAAAATTTTCATGTTGCGAGAAAAACGCGTTTCAAAAAATAAAAATTGTGATGGGGAAAGAAAATTTTTTTAGAATTTTTAAAAAAATTTGTTGAATTATTTTAAAATTAAATTTAAATACAAAATTTAAAACTAATAAAAAATTAAAAAAGAGTGTTCATCCCTAGATTCATAATTCCAGACTACCATCTCTCTCGATCTATTCCAGTGATATTGGCCTTGCACAAGCAATATTGCCTCATTTTTCATTCTTTTTCTTGTTGGCGAGAGAATTTTTTTATGCTATTAAAATGGCGGAAAAAGGATCGTTGAACAAATGTATGATAAGGAAATTATTTTTTGTAGATTTTATGCAAATTGTTTGCTTTACGTTATGTACATGATGTAAAAAATTCGGCACACTTACTATGTGCAAACACAAAGCATTATCTACTATTACATGCCTTCGAAAAAAAGAGAGATATTCGATATATTACATAAGTCGAAAAATAAATATTGGATAAAATCTCTTTTCAATAAATATTTTGCCTCCATCCACCCACCCCAGCTTATGTTCTTTTTTTATACTGAATATATTCAGGTCCTTTGTTGTTTGCTTTTTCACTCTTCACGCTCTGTTTTCGTTATCGTCATAGATCGAAAATCACAATGACAGAGCCCGACATATACGCGAGTGAAATTGTACATGAAGTCGTGTTGAAAAATTTATTTCCGCACACTCGTGTTGTCTTATTCATGATATTACTCTTCGCCATGCATTCAGCATCATGAAGGTAAGAGCGGGCAAAAGAAATTGACAATAATGCTCTCTGGCTTAGCATTTCATTCGCATTATTAATGCATTGTGTTTTTCTCACCGCTCGATGCAGGTGCCGCTTGGTGCTCCTGCTGTTGTGACTTGAAATATGACATCAAGCACTAATTAACAGATCGTAACTATAATCAGAGCAGGCATAAATGGCTAAATGGTAATGGCGGTGTGACCGAGGGGAAAATATCAAAATCAGATAATGGTGAGAGTTTCTCCATTAAACCACAAATAGCAAAAACAAACACACATAATGCCTGTTTATTGTTTTAGATCTGTATGTGCCAATAACAGCGCTAACGACTCTGAGAAAATATTCAAGGGATGATAAGTTATGAACATACATGAAAAGTTTAGACTTAAATAATAATTTATGTAAAATAAGTAATATAAACATGTATTTTTGTATTTCTGGTGTAATTATAGAAAATTATAAAAATGGTTCAAGATTTTCACCCCCTGAGCAGCCATGGTCGATGTGAGAACTGCGATGCCAATAATAATGTAAAGCAAAGCTTACATAAATTATCGTGACATTCGACTACAACATCCCTAAGTGTCTCTGGCCACCATTGAAAGCGGCTGGGATGGAGAGATCTACATAACAGAACATAAATGCAAACGTCGTACTGACATTAATTATTAAAAAATAATTATCTTTCCACTTTATGAATGTGCATACACATATTTGCCGAGAGATAGAGGAGTGAAAATTGTAGGCAAATGGCAGCATCAGGGAATAAATCTGATAAAACATGAGAATATGTGAGAAATATCAAAAGTGGAAATTGCTACTGCTTGTTTTTTAATTATTGTTCAAGTGCAAGTGAAAATTTGTGGCATCTGCTTTGCGTTGTCGAGACTCTTTTTGGTTTTTTGTTGCTCCTCCGTTGCATCGGGAGCGAAAATGTTTGCTCGTTAAAATTTATTTCAAATCTCGTGAGTCTTCTTTTCGTGAAAAATAGCTTGTTAGTGTTTTGTACATGAAATGTGAAATCTTTTGTGGAAAAATATTTTTTCTTTTTGCAAGGAATTAATTGGAATTAAATGAGAAATTTTTTAATTAAAAATAAAAGATCATGAATTTTTGACGGAAGTACCTTAAAAGTTACAACCATTAATCAAAAATTTCGGGCAGACATTTTACTATCAAAAAAATCTTTTTAAAAATAAATTTTTGCGCATAAAATTCTTCAAGTCCTAAAGCCATGTCACTTTGAGCTTTAAGCAATTCTCAAAGTAAAAACATAAATCTTCCGTAAGTCTTAAGTTGTCAAGTAATTATTAAATTTCTTCCTGGTGCTTTGACTTTGGAGAATCTTCACTGGCAATTAGAATGCAGTACAACTTGGCATGGTCATAAATTTGCAGGCATTAAAGACACAACTTTTGCTGCACCAAAATTTCACTAAAACTTGAGAGGTAAAAAACTTGGGAGCTTGATTTCAGGCTATCGTGTTACAGAGAAAGCCACAGAATACTGGCTTACTGTATGTGGTGTAAACTCAGATAATAAGAGAGAGTCATAAGAGCAATTTCTTCATTTAAACTTTTCACCTCCACTCTTGCCAACCCTCACAGATTTTTTGGCTCTGCTCGAGCTAGATGCATCACCATACATCACCAGGAAGAAAAAAGTGGCAGAATTTTCCAATACACTCAATTTAACATTTTTTTCTTCTCTATCTTATTTGGGTTGAGTGGAGCTTTTATTAAATGAATTTTGCTCATTTCATTGCATGAAAGAAAAAGAAGAAATCAACTTACCCCTTTTACTGTGAGTGACTAATGACCTTAAATTATGTAATAATCCGAGATTGAGAGGAGGAGTCGACACTCACTATATACAGAATTTGACTTGTTCACTCGCAGCCCCCCTCTTTCTCCCTCAAATACACATCGAATCAGCTTTAAAATTACATTGAGTAATCAAATTTATGCTCAGCACCCACAGAAATTAGTTTTTGCCATTCGAAGCACTTTTAATTCGATTAAAATAATTTTATGGTCAATGGGACCATTTTCCCATTACACTTGGCTTTTTGTGTTAAAAACAATTTTTGCGGAATTGTTCGTAGAAAATTTATCGTTTAGGAAAACTTTTTTTGTGTACACATGAAACTTTTATTTTTTATGCAATGCAAGCGGTAATGTTTGTTTTCTATATTAGGGCTCGACTAGTTCGAATGGAATTAATTTTTCCGCGCCAATCCAATCTAGTCTAAAGTGTTTCTACGGATAGACTGACTGTTAAGCATGTTGAAATGACGAAAAGTGTTTTTTAAAAAGTTTTCTCTCTCTCTTCTCTCACAGGAATTAACCTCTCCCGTTTTAGATTGTGTTGGTGAAATTACTCTCACGATTTTCTTTCGTGTAAATACACAAAGCCACGTGCTTTTCTCGAGAGAGTGAAATTTTTATAGGAAAGATTTTCCATCCTTATAGGAAATCTTAAAAAGATTTTCTTGCCCTTTTACTGTTATCACTTTCTCACATTTTATACATTTTCATACGTGATAATGGCATTTCCAACTGATTTCTCTGCTTATAAATGATTCATGTCATGGGGTTTCGAATTTAATATGAAGGTTGATACTTAATTAGATTTACATGCAGGTGAGGTAACATGTGACAGTGAAATATTTTCGTAGCTCATTCATAAACATATGAAAACAGGACAATTCAATTAAGGCTACAAAAATACATTGAAAATATTAATTAATAAGAAACGAAAATTTTGATGAAATTTATCTAAGTTTTGCTATAATTTTATGACACAATAAAAATGATTGATAAATAAATTTAAATTCGCCAAGTTTTCAATTTTTTACTCGCACGAATGAAATTGAAATTTCTAGCTACGCATTTATCAATCGAGGCTGAATAAAGTGAGATTTCTTTCTCGACTCAAGCCACTTATTCACGCTTCATGAAATGATTTTTTAAGGAAAATCTTATCGACTACTTATGCTGAGTGGCAATGTAGGGCTGCGTATGTGAGAAAAAAAATCAGAAATCAATATACAATTTCTTGTGCTTTTCTTTTTGCCGCAAGCAATTTTATTTTCTGCGGACTTTGCATATAAAGGATATTTGAAGCATGTAATCCTCTTTCATGAATAACATTTTCGCAATTTTTTTTTCATTCCTTACCTTTTTCACTTCTTCTTCTTCTTACAACCCAAAACTCTTTTGCCACGAATGATGACGTGAAACATTTGGCTTCGTCTTTTTTTCTCATCATGCAGCAGCAGCTTAAACTTTTTTTCATTGTTCAAAATTGCGTGAATGATAAGAATAATTTTTTTCCATCTTTTTTTCGAGAGAGAGAAACAAAAGAGCGATCCATGGGGACTGCTCATTGTCATTAAATGAATATAATTATGTCGGAAGTGGTGCTTAATACTCGACTCTTTTCATTTCTATTGAGTAGGGTCAAGAACTTTTTTCCATCCTCTTTTGAGAGGATTCTTTTGGTTGAAAAGGAGATGACAATTATTGAAGTTGATGGTGAGATGTCATCATAGTGTAAAACATTGCAATTAAATAATTCCGATTTAATTTTGTAAAACTGTAAAATTTTATAAAATTCAATTAATATTTTGTAGACTCTTCAAATTTTAAATTATTCAACTGAATTTACAAAAATATCACCAACATGAACATCTCCATAGCCTTTCGAATAAAACATGACAAACATTTCTCATGATTTAAAAGACCAAACTATAAAATTGATTTTCGAAATTGAATGCACAATGGAAAAGACAAAATTGCATGTCCATTGTTAAATTTTCTTTTGTTAGATGGTGAATAGAAATTTTCCTGGAAGATTTGCAAACATTATCTGCCAATGATGATTTTCAACCTATTAAAAATCTATTGAGAAATTTCTTCTTCCTTTGTATAGAAAGTTTTCCTGTTGGGATATGAGTTTTGTTATTTTACACAAGAGTGTTTGATAATTGGACAACTAAACTTTGTTTTCTCAAAATGTTATTGAATATTTTCCAATTAAATTTTCCAGACAAATCTCATTGAGACTTGAACAACACAATTTTCTTAAAAAAAATTGCACATTTTTAAAAGGAAAACTGACAAATTTAAATTTAAATGAAAAACTTGAACCTTATTAGCATCAACGCCATCTCATTTGATATAGAAGAATTTCCGATGAAAATTCGCACCACACATTCTTAAACTTTTCCTCTAACTCGTAAAAATCTACTCAGTAGCTCTCCACGTTTCACCCTAATGTTGATGTTTAGTGTTATTTTCCAATGTCTTCCCTTAACCACAAAACATTCATTCCATTAGAAAATCACAATTCAACCGGGAAGAAAACATTAGCCAGAGAAAACTTGTTTGGATGAATATAAATCTAAGGAAAGAAAGTACAACAACATAAATTATGATATCACATCTATGAACTGCATGTAGCTCTTGATGGGTGGCGTAAATGGGTTGGGCGCAAAAGGAGTAACTGTTGAAGATGAGAAAATCGGCTGGAGGAAGAAGCAATAAGAAACTTTTTATGACCATTTTACATTTTTATAGTTTCTTGCTCCTTAATTCCCCATTGGATGGGAAGAAGTTGTCGATATGACGTTAAATTTTGCATACATAAGATAATCTAACATTACTCACATACACGTTATGTAATGTATGCACATTAATATAGGTCAGAAAATTTATTTGTACAAGCCATGAAAGGGTTGCTTGCTTTGGCTTTGTAATTTAATTTATGCACATTTATGTTGAGGAAAATTACATGTTTTATAATACTTTGGGAGCCTCTCTCGATCTCGCACATTCATTTTAGTACTTTACATTCATTTATAAATGTACTCATGGTCTCTTCATACAGAGTGTATTTATTTACATGCACCCAATCCATTTGTGTATTCTTCCACGCAAAATTTGTCGGGGGGTTTGTTGGTTTAACAAAAATTTCTCACAGGATATGAGGTTGGGGTTGATTTTATAATTTCAAAAAGAAAAGTTCATGTTTGATTTTTTCATTGCACATCCACTATATACTTTACATTATTTTTTGTGAACATTAATTCACACATTTCTTGAACTCATTCAAAAGCAAAAAAAGGCAAACATAAATTTTGTGCATATTTTAGTTTATTGGTAAAACATTGAAATTGCAAAAATGAGTACAAAGAGTACAAAATATTATGAGAGATTAAAGTTTATGTGGCAATATCACAAAAAGAGACAATTTAATTTTTCTCTTTTGCATTGGAATTTTCATTATTCGCACATACACACATAAGAACGAACTGGGTCAGCTTGAGTTCTTTTGCTGCCAGCTATCATTAGTATCGCTTAAATGCATTGCATGGGGACGAAAAAAATCCCTTCATTTCCTCTCGCTCTCTTTCTTTTTTGAAGTATTTTAAGTAGAATAAGTAATTACTTACAAAAATAAATAGAAAGAATTTCAGTTTAATTTTAAAAAATTGCCTAAAATATTTTTGCGCACTCAGAAATTCCGATGAAGCCTTTAGTTCATTGTCGACGACGTCTGTTATGTCGCCTCAAGCGAGTATGATTATGGCGGTGGTGTTTGGCATCAGAAAAATGGCATTGGTTGAATGCATCGCATGGACAGGAAATGAATGTAATTAAGAGAAAGGAAGAATTATATGTTGTTGCCGTTGATGAAGAAGAAATACAATGGCATAGAGGAAAGAGAAGGAATAGAAGTGCCATTAATAAAGGACGAGTAGCGTATTTTTCTCGTTGTGTAAATAAAAGATTTCTTCAAGCTAAAAAATGCCACAGAGAGAAAAGTAGTAATCTGGTATTTATAATGTGCAGAGCGTAATATTGTGCTGTGCACAAGCAGCTTTGTACAGAAGCAAGAAGAAGAAAATGATTGGAGACTATCAGTGAGAATGTGTAAAAGCTATAGGGGTTGAAAAATGTTATTTTACTGATCTGTATGGAAGAAAATGTTTATTTTATTCTTCTTCGAACATTGCACTTTATATCGATTTAAGCTTAAATTTATTTTTATGTTGTTTCGAATTAAAAGCAACTTCGTGTTGAATGTAAACAGTTTTGATGAGAAAAGAAAATTTCATATATGATTTGAGGTTTGAAGTGGCTTCAGAGCTTAGTGCTTCAGAATTGATACCATAAAGTAAATTATTTTTAAAAAAACAAGTCAAATTTTAATTTTTGTAAGAAAATATTAAAGATTTCTAAATACAAAAAGAAAAATTTTTAGGGGTTCTCAATTTTTTTTCGCTCACTTTAATAACTTCGGCAATTTCATTATTGAATGATAAATTTATAAATTACCTAACCACGTTCTAACAATCTTTTTTACATCTTTTTTTATTAAACCTTTCGAATTAAATTTCTTCAACAAATTTAAGATAAAATTCAATAAAAACTCAAACCAAATGTGTTTCAGAAGTTTTCTTCATGTGTTTAACAAAAGCAACGTGGCTAATCCCAAAATTAATGATCACATGAATCTAACCGAGTCGATACACTCAACTTCTAATCTTTTCTTTTCTCTTTCATTGTTCTCGCTGTGCATCGCATTGCAAAAAAACCAAAATCATATTTCATATATAAAGATTAAAGAAAATCTCCTAGAAACTGGGAAGTTCCTAAAGAATGAATTTTTTCTCTTCTTTCTTTTTTTTGGCAACGAGCAAAGAACTATGAAACTAGTGTAACATTGTGAATCACTATCATGTTCTTTTCTCTCTCCGCATTCGACTTTATGAAAATTTAATATCTTTGTTCTGTTGAACATCCTCGTTATTTCACTAAATTCCACTGTTTAATATTTCATGTTTGCTCTCGTCTTCATCCATTTTTCCTCATCTTGTAAAAATGCTAAATAAAGATTTTTCTTTCATACAAAGCCGAACATAAATATAGTTTGCGTACTAGCGAAAGATCCATATTTCATTACTCACTCGGAAATTTCCACTACAACACACTCTTCTTGAATGGCTTGAGTTTCGATGAGAAGAAAAATGCACTCACTGCGCATTTTTACAATTTATTTCTTCTTATCTCCATGGTTAAGGCTATGATGCATTAAATTTTTTTCTTGCGAACATCATCCAAAGAATGTACAATATCTCAATTTCACCTGCTTTATAAATTTACAATGGACTTCGCAGTAAATGTTATTGCTTCGATATGACATGATGTGAAGCTCTCTGTGTATGTTTAGGAAGGGATGCGGTAATAATGATGATGCATTCAACAAGATACTTGCAATGATCATCAGAAATTTATTAGATATTTTTATGCTGTGTTGTGTTATATGAGGTGCTTTTATTGTTGGACATCACAAAAGCACCTTCTGAAAGCATTCACAAGTGAGATGACTGACTGATATGGACGGTTTCAGCAAGGGATGAAATTTTTCAACTTTAAATTGAAAAAGTTTTTTTAATTTTTTTTGTGAACCTTCTTTGAATAATTTAAAATCCATATAAAGTTCATCAACAGCTTTTCAACGTCAAACATTAATGTCGAAAAACTTTTATTGAAACTTCGACAGGAAATGGTAAAGTCCACATCATCACATGTAATAGCATTAGAGTAAATTGACGTTCGCCTGATTCATAAACCAGCGGTAAAATCTATTGTGATGATGAACATCGATGATGTGGTGATTATGGTGATGTCGGTTGAAATTTTACACCCACTGAGTGATGGACAACGCAACAATTTTTGCTAAATCGGCAAATTAATCAAGCAGAAAATTTTAAGAGCTTTCTATGGGTTGAAGTGAAATTTTCTGCCGAGTGAATCTTCACTAAATTGATGATTTTTGTGAATAGGCTGCGATGGGGTAAAAAAAGGGGAAAAAGCAAGCTCGGCTGTTCAATTCACTGACTCGATTCAGTTTAAAATTTCCTCCTTTTTATTTGTATTTATGTGCGATCGTATCTCACACGTCTTCTGTATCCTCTTACACTCGCAATTTTCCTTCACATTCAATATCGTAAGCACTTTCATCATTAAATAAATTTAAAGCGATTTGCTTCCAACATACACACACGCACGCATACATAAATAGTAAATAAATATTGTGGAAGAATTTAATTTAATGTCATTATGTACTTCGCACTGCCACCGTATTGCTTTCTTTCTTCCGTCAGCGTATGTTGTTGTTTTTCATCATACACACACAATATTGCTGTAAATTATATTTTCCTCTTCGCGAAGGAATACTCTTCAAGGAGTTGTGTATGAAATATGTAACAGGAGTGTGAAAATTTTATGCAGAAAATTATATAAACTATATTTTTACATACATAAGCTATTTAAATAAATGTAAATGAAGTTTATAAAAATATGAACAAGTTTCTAGCCCCTTTTTATCTGACAAAGTATATTTTTTGCCCTCTCTCTAAATGAACGCTTAACGTGTTGTTGATGATGACTTAGAAGAAAAATGCTCGTGAAGCAATTTCGAAAAAAAAATTATTTATCAACGCCATGCGATGAGAATGTGTTGACGATGGTGTGTCAACAGCACAAAACAATTCTGAACATAATTACTTAAGAGCTAGAGCGTTAAAATTAATTTCATGCAATTTTCCCTCCTTTTCCTCCATGCGACAACATTTATTTTGCTGTTCATTCTTTTTACTTCATCTAAACACACCTCCTGGGGAATGTTCAATGTTCAATTTAAAAATCAGTGTAATTAAAAATTATTTCAGATAGCTCGAACTGTTTTCTTCTTGGATAATCACATTCTCATTAATTTTTTTTCTCTCTCGACCAACAGGAGAGAAAAACTCAATCTAATAATGGCTCATTCATTATGAACGTAATTTTTTATTCCCTCTTGCTCCGTCCAAACGTAGCATAGCAGCTTCCATTTGGTAATTATGTAATTATTATGCCCCGCGAAATTGGAATTTATTTGGCTCGATGCTGCTGCTTATGGGGGCCAGTTGGCTATTAAACCTTATGTTGCGTACGAAACAAAAAAGTCCTAATAAACTTAATAAGATTTGTGTACTTAATTCACGCACGAGTTCATTTCGCAGATGGTTCGAAATTGATTATTTTATGACTCAATTTATTCACTTCGCAGTGCATCAATCAAAAGTCCATTAGCAATTGTGATGTGCGAAAATGAAGTTTAACTCTTTCATTAAATAAGAAATAATTGAGTTGTTTTCTGAATAATTAAATGCTAAAACCCGTTAATAAAAAATTTGAAGTGTATAAGATCAAAAAAATTTCTTTGCATTGGGAGATTGAAAACGAAAACCGCCAAAATTAGGATTGTGAGATGAAGTTTTTCTTTAAATAAAAAAAATAAAAAATAAAAAATAATCAAAAAAAAATTTCTTGTTCAGTCACAATGTCTTTTTGAAGCCTCAAAGTTGACCCTCTTAAGATCGAGAAAATCATATTTTTTATTTATTGAATTAATTGAGTTTTGAAACTGTCACTGAACATTTTTAGATGTTTAATTGAAGAAAATTGTGTAATATATTTTATTTCGCTTAAATTTCTCATTTTAGATTGAAGTGCTCTAAACTTAACTTCAAAATATGTTAAAACGGACTCACACTAAAACTTGCCTAAAGTCTGTGGAACCTAATGGAACCTAAATTTGAAAGCATTTTCATAAAGACAAGAAAAAAAGCGTCAAGAATGGGGAAGGAACTATCTGCTCATTTTTGCTCCTTTAAAAGTTATATGAGCTTGAAGATGACTCAAATTTTTCCAGTTTTGTATGAAGTGTTATTAAAATTATAAATTTGTCTAAAAGGAGGCTTTGATTTTTGACTTAATAAAATATTTAGAGGCTGTTTTAGTGGTCATTGGAGATGCTAAAAAATGTTTGCTGGTTAAAGCTTTATTTTAAACAAGCTAACAGACCCAAATTAAGGTTGCTAGTCATAAAAAACACTTAAATGAGTGTTCTATATTACACAACTTTATTTCATGTTTAGAGGGACTTAAGAGCCTGATTCCAAGGTCTGTATCATAAAAAATCTTATAGAATGGTGTTAACAGGGCATTCACTACCTTGCCCAACCCGTTTTACTATTTTGGCGGATCTCGTTTTCAAATCGTCCCAATTTCTTTGCATAACTTTTTGGAATACTTCAGGAAACAAGCTCACTTGACTATTTTCAACAGTGATGTAAACATCTTGTCAATACATCATCGAGTGCACGTTGTCCTTAACCTCTTGACTCGTTACATGTGGCATAAAAGAATTTCACTCGCTTTTAGTCATTTTCCAATACATAATTTCACGATGACGGAAAAGAAGAAGTCGAAAGCTGAACAACAACAAAAAATTATTTTCCCTTTTTCGCTTTTCTATCATAAATCATTTGGCTGGAGCTGAAGAGGGAGGATTTTTTGCAGCATGTGAGGCAGAGTAAGAAAATTTATTTTGATTGATGAGACATTACTTATGAGGGAGAGAGTGGAGGAAAAACGGATGAAGGATCGTCAAATCCTCAAGAACTTTTCGTTCTCCCTCATCATCGAAGACGAAAAAGTGAATTTTTTGTGTTTGAAAATTGACAGAAGCTCACTTTTCTTTACCCCCTTAACGGATTAATTCCCTAATGGCAATTGTGTGTTGATACTTTGAATATCTTATGCGTGTGTGTGTGTGACAAAGAGCTTTCAAATTGAATTTAATGTGACTTTCTTGCGAAACCGTAAAAATTTTTGTTGAGTGCTTTCAAAGCTAAAATGGGTTGTTGCGAGTTTATCATTTAATATTATTCACTCCTGATTTATCGCTCTGCAAAACATTATCTTGTGCGTTGAAAATTTAATGTTTAATGAAATTTTACGAACAATAAAATTTGAGGCGATTAAAATATGAATTTATTTTGGGTGTAAAATATTTTTGAATATGATTTAAACGCTTTGCAATAAAAAGCTTAAATTTAATGGCTTCAATCGATTGACGAAAATCAAAGTGTTATTTAAATTTTACGTAAGAGTCAATGAGGCAAATAAATTAATTGAAAATTGTTAATTAACAAATAATTAAAATTATATAATGATTTTGCAGGGATTGAGAATTGTATTTGAATTTAAAAGGTTGGAAGTTTTTTAAGGCATAAAAATTTTAAATGGAAAATTCAATTTATAGAATTCATAAAACTTTGAGCAAACAATGCACTCAACACCATCTCAACCATAAGTTTCCAACTATCAAAGAATTTAAAACTTTCCACGAGACTTTTCCTCCTTCGCTATAATTCTTTACGTTGAATGCTTTAAACGCCTTCAAATGTCATCACAATATTAAGTTGTTTGAGAACTTTTACACAACTTTCATCAATTATTTTTCTCACCTCTCAACCCCGGTTGAATAATTTTCTCATTTCTGGCGGTAATTGTTGATCGTAAACTTTTACGCTCCTAAATCATTTGAATTTCAACTATGAAAGACGTTTTTTGTGCTTTCTGTAAAATAATCCTCGGTTCTTAGCGCTTTCGCTTTAATTAATGGCGACGTTTTCGATGCTTACAAAATTAAATTTTGAATTTTAAAGCTTACTAAGTTTACAAAGCGTGGTAGCAAAAATGTAATTAATCACTCGCAAAAATGCTCTCTTCGCAAAAAAAGTGAAATCAATTGAAATTGATGACAACAGCACAGCCTTCATCATTATCATCATCATGCTGCTGAACAAACTGACTGTGAAGAGGTGAGGCAAAATTATAAATTAATTAAAATAAATGCAAATATTTATTTGCCATAGCAACTCGTTCTCGTCATGGGTATGTAGATACAAAATGCACTCATTGCATTGTGTTGTTAATTAAAATACTTATCGCATTTCCCGTTTTAAATGACATACAAGAGCAGGGAGCGAGAGAAAATTGCATAATAATGAGCCCGAGAAAAAATTTCCTTGAATCACCATTTTCCAAATGTTTGAATAGCAATTTTACAGTAGACCGACGAGAGCACATGGTGTACTTAAACTCGAGTGGAACATCGTACAGTTTTGGAAAACAAGTTGGCAATTAATTTTAATTGTTATGGAGAGAGAAAATCAGCATGATGGAGATTTTTCAAGCAGCTTCTTCATAGAGAAAGTAAATATGGACATGAGCAACTTTTTTTGTTCGTTCCACCATTATTTGGCAGTATGAGGTTGTGAATAATCAAGTAAAACATAAATCTGGTAGTTTCACTCGCTGTGGCAACCCTTTATAAAAAAAAAAAGTTCAAAGGCAGCGTGGAGAAAAGAGAAAAAAGTGTAAAGAAGAAGAGAGGTCTCATTAAAACTTATTCGAGCGTTGGATCTTTCGCTTTTCCATTGTTTCTCATTGCTTGGCATGCTGGCGAGTGTGTTATGTATTTTTAATGTGCGGCAAAGGGTGCGAAACTTGTTTATAAATAAATAAACTTAATATAACAAATTTTATAAATGTTTTATAACCAGTGACATAAATTTATATGCTTTTAATTATTTATTCCCTGACGTGCGCATAAAGAATGAAGTTCATAATTGGAAAAAAAGTGGACCAAATGTAATTGAAAGTCTGCAGAGTTAAATGTGACTCACTTCTCAAAATATGAGCATTTTTAAGTACAAAAAGCTCTTAGATGAAAAGAAAAAGTTTTTTACTTCACTCATTGTCGGTGACCATCGTGCACTTTAGATCCGAAACGTTTTTTTTGCGGAGGAAAAATGAAAGTTCTAAAAATCTTGATCTTCTTTGCGCTTTTCCTCGAGAGAGAGTTTTTTATTGCGGTGGTGTGACACGTGAGATAAAAAAAGCTGGAAAAAAGAATCTTTATGGGTTGAAAATTGTTCTCTAAAGTCACTCGAGATTTGGTTTTGACACATACAGTTTGAAAATTAAATTCTTGAAAGTTTTCCGACAGTTAGTCAAGTTAAGTGTTTCAATTAAATTTTTATGAAACACCTTCGGTGCAAAAGGTGATGAATTTTTTAGCTTTTTTTCTTAAAAGATCTCATTTTAGTTTTCTAAGCAAAACTTTTCACCTCTAAATAATTAAAAAGTTTTGGCTTCGCACTTTAACCTAAAATTTTATGAGGTGTCTGAAAAAACTTTTGTCATTAAATAAATTTTCAATTTTCTAGTTTTATTTTCATGTTTCAATCTCACTTTTATTTGTTTTGAAAATTTCATGAATTTTATCTCCAATTTTAAGAAACTTTTTGGGAAAAAATAATTTGAAATGCAATTTAAAAGTTTTTTGCTTTTTCGCAACGAACTTTGTCGTTTCTTTTTTTTATGCTACAACTTTTATCGCAACCGGAGTCAAAGTCTCAAAATAATGTCACAAGCTGTCACAGCAAATAAAAAAAATCAACGTAAAGTTTAATTTTTAAGAGAAAAGCAGAAACTTTTAATTATCTTGTGGTTTTTAATTCAATTTTAGCTCGCATGCAAAACTTTGTCTTGATTTGAAATCCTTAAATACATAATTACACGTGTGTAGACTGAAAGCAGTTGCAATTCTCGTTCAACAACATCATTAAGCGTTACATCTGTTTCATGCTAAAAACTTTGAATTTATTTTGTGGAAAAATGAGGCAATTTCACTTCCTCAGCTCCTCGTAATCGCAAAGCTAAAATTTGTATGCAGGATAAAAAGGGGAAAAACTTTAGATTATCTCTGCATATGAATTGCGGTGTCGGCAATGTCAGAACATAGACTTACGGTTGAAGGGAAAAAGTTTTACAGTAGTTGAAGGAATTTCTCACCCATTTTGCAACTAATTCTCCTTTCAGCCATAAAAAATTCATTGAATTTAAATTTCTCCTCGCGGACTACTTTTTTTAGCATGCTAACGGAAAAAAGGCACAACTAATGCTTTTCTCAAAGAAAAAACCCTCACAACATTTTTTTGTGTGTATTTTTTTCATCCTTATCGCCTTCAACATCCAGCACAAAGCACATAATAAGAAGCACAAGCAGATGGAAGCACTTTGTTGCCATTTGCATTTTATTAAGATTTCCATCGTTTACGAGGATCGTGTGGGATGTTATACGAAATGTGAGGAAAAATTCAATCTTGAGGCAAACATCAATATTTGAGCAACTCTCATAACTTTCTAATCCTCCGCGAGATTTCAAAGGCATGACTATGTGACTATGTGGATGACTCTCTACAACACTTCGAATTCACACATTTTCACTCTCCCAAGTGAATTGATGAAAAAAGGAGCAGTGAAAAAAACTTTTGCATTTGCGTTGATTAAAATAATTTGGATGTGAGAGAGAGGAAAATGTGATGTTCGTATAAATGATAAAAATGATTTTGTGGCGAGGGAATATGCCTGTGCGAAGATATGATTTTTTTCTCTATCAAGTTATGAACAATATGGAAGAGAAAAGTGTAGGTTTTCCTCAGAAAAATTCGTAATGAATTTTCGAGCTTTGGTGAATGGGGAAAAAAAGAAAATGTCAAAATTAGTAAATTTAATGCACACATGGACATTAAAAGAATTTTTTATCAAAGTAAGAATTATTTCATTTTTATGCTTTGAAAACAAAATTTTTTAAAAATTACAAAAATATTCTTCATTTGTGAGATTTGAAAATTGTAAACTTGTATTTCAAGGACATCGGAATATCAATGTCAAAACATCTTTTGTCATCTCAATGATTTTTCTTTTTCTGTGGGTTGCATGAAAATCATAACAGCTAAGCAAAAACACTGATGAAAGGATACTTTGTGATTTTTTGATGCTAAATTTATCAAAATATAAAAATGGCTTTAATTTCAAAGTAATTAAATTTCAATAATATCAAACATGGAGTCATCTCATTATGATTATGGTGTGATGACTGAATGCTATAATAATAACATTTTATGCATGTCGCATACACTGACTCGCAACGTAATTAAAATTCTATTTAACAAACTCGTTTGCACAACATAACCATCATTCCTTTGAGCATGAGAGGATTGAACGAGAAAAAAAGTTTTTAGTAATAACATTAAGTGAAACTTTTTTTGTTTCTCTCTAAAAGGCGCAAAAAGTTAAAGTGGAATGGGCTGAGAACTAAACTTTTCGCTGTAATCGTTACAGAAATTTGAATTTTTAATTTAATTAATTTTGGTAGAGTATTAAAGAAAATCACCATTTAGATTGGATGGCATTTTCAGAGAACATTAATGACATTAACTTTTTTTAATATTGACTTTCGTTAAAATGAGAACATCAAAGATTTTTAGCCTTTCAGCAACTTCAATGAGATAAAATCTCACGTCTTTTGTTTAACGCCATTCTCATCAGCATAAAAGACATTTTTTACACTCTTAAAAGACAATGGAGGTAATAAATTTGAGTCAAGGCAGAAGGATTATTTGTCGATCTATTGTTAATTTATTTTCTGGGAAAATTTCGTGGCTGTGAAAGATTTGGGGGTACGAAGCTGATAATTTAGCAATTTATTACTTAAATTTGGAAAAAGTAAAAACCCTTTAAAAATATTTTAAAATTTGAAAATAAAATCATTTCAGGAAAATTTAACAAATAAAATTTTATAAAAATTGTGAAATAAAAAAATATTTCTGCACAATTTCATTTTTATCTCATGTCATTGTCATCACTGCACATTGTTTGCCTCTTGATCGCTACCATCATCTTCTTGCATTCATATAAAGTAGAAATGAACAATATTGTTTGCTCATGTTGCAAGTAATGTGGAAAATCGGAAATGAAAGCGGTAGAAAGGCAATTTAAGAGAACAAAAAAAGCACTCTACTCATTTCCCATGAGCAATGCACGTTAAATGGATGATGTAGAGAATTTTTTTTGCTCCATATTGTTTTACATGAAAGTCGATTTGTGTGCAACGTGCAGCATCAATGGCAACTTTATAGTTGAGTTTTCTTCTGTTATTATGCAAAACGGAAATAAAATTTTATTTGCACATTTCCTATTCCAATTTTCTGTGTGATTGTTTATGCTTCCATAGAATTTCCTCTTCTTTCATTTCCTACCTCAAAAACTTTCGCTTGACTTCGCTCGAGACATTGAAGATGTTTATGTAGGTCAAAATGTCGTGACTTTGATCTCAGCTCTGATTTCACTTTATATCGAGAAAAGGAAAGCTTCATTATCAGAAATCGATGAATTGATATTTTCGTTGTCATGATTTCTCGCTTTGTAATCGAGAGTAATAACAATAAAAAATGTAAGGAAGAATAGAAGAAAAACAAAATAAAATTGAGAATTTGTTTAGACTAGAAGCAAAAGTTTGATTAAAGGAGAAAGAAGAAGTTGCATTTTGTCTTCGATTGTGTTTACAAAGCTCTTTGCAAAATCTCCATTTGATGGTAAATGACAAAGTTTCTGTTTGCATTACTTTGTTTAACTTTATAATTTAATTATTGTTCTTCTTGGAGATGCTTTTCATGTTTGAATAGGAATGAAAGTAAATTTATTTAATTTCAGTTTTTAGAGATGAGCTGGACGTGAGTTAGGCAGGAGGATTTAAACCAACTGTAATAATTTTTAAATTTTTATGCAAATATAAAGTTGAAAAATTATTTTAGATGCAATTTCAACAACTTTTTCAGAAGCAACACCAACAAATTTATTAAAATTTTAAAAGAGTTAGAAAGTTTCAAAAAGTTGTGTTTATGCAAAAGTTGAAGAGAGATAAAACGAAGAAATATCCATAATGTAATAGAAACTAGATGCGCAGCGACAAAAGAGTCTATACCAAAGTTTTTCGGTTAATGGTACTTCAAAAACGGTTATTACTGATATTCTTCGGCGTTGAAAAAGTTTTCATTTCTCTAGTATTTTCTACCCACTTGCTCGGCTCCGCTTAATGGAAGCCATTGAAAGATTTTTAGATTAAACTTTACGACATTTTATGCCCGTAATAAATCTCAAGTTTTTACGATTATGAAAACCACATACATACACACACATCTGATGTCGTCTCCTTCCTTTTCTTTTTGATATTGATTTTAATTTTATTAAGTTCATTTCTTAAACCTCAAACGAACCCAAAAAAATCTGATGCTGAGTTTACACAAAAAAAGGAAAAGTTATAAAAATATTTAAAAGGATTTTTGTTGTAAAAAATATTTTTATGAAAGAGGTTCAAATGACTAAGGCTTTGATGGTGGATTTAAGAGTGGTTAAATTCATCCAGATTAAGTTCAGTCGAACATTGACAACTCAACATTCACACATTGATAATTTATGAAGCTCTTTTGCGGCGCAGTAATTAGGTCTCACTCATGAAGTAAAAATCTCATCATCATGTGGAAGCTTAAGCAGATCAACTCAGCTTGTAAATGAGCATTTTGATGTAAAAGATTTTATCTGCTAGATGAGATTTTTTTGGTTGCATGGTGGTTGATATTTTTAGAGCTGGAAATAACCAAAAAATCTTTTCTCTATGTTCTTTATTATTAATCTCAAACCTTTTATTATTTTTTAAATAAATAATTCTTTAAAACTAAACTCTGGATAAAAGTCTCAAAGACTAATTACACTCGCTTATGCATCAAACTTTCACACACTTAAGTTGCTTCATAACTTTCTGATTCACAAGAAAAAGCATGTTGAATAATGTCATCTAAAGATATGTTTTGCCGTAGTGTATGAAAAAGTTTGTAATTTTTTTTTCTCTTTCATGCAAGACTGAAATAGAGAGGTGGATTGAACTAATGATATAAATTATGTCACATGTTTCTGAATCTCAATGAAGATGTTCATGAGAGTATATACATTTAATTTAATATCGCATGCTTGTAAGCGTGTGCACAAGACAGCAAGTCAGGAGGGGGAGAGAAAAAAGGAAATGTTTACCGGATAGACTGAGAGATGTGTACACAGTGTGTTTTGGTATGATTCAATGTTGAAAAAATTCAAGGTTGGAACAACAAGTACTCAATAAATTTATCTAAAGCTATACAAATATTTTATGATGTTTCATGCTTTATAAAAAGCCCGCTTTGCGGCAGGTTGTACTGCATATGTGTAACAAAAAGAAGGATGTAACGATCATATATCATTTTTACAAATATTTCCCTTCTTCATCATCATCTTCATTTTCATAATCTCATATATATGCGAGAGGGTAATGTTAGTATTATGCTTATTAGAAAACATCATAATAAAGTAGTAGGCTGCTGATATGGGATGAGAAAAAAAGTGTAAGCTTTTTTATTGACATTAATTTTCCATTAGGAATGAACCGAGAGCCCCAAATATATTACACGAGATACCAAAAAGGGATAATTTTTTCATGCGAACATTTGATTTGATTATTATGAGACTTTTCTACTAAACGAATAATGAGTGCATTAGTATGGAAAAAAATTCATAACAGTTTTTCGTTAATAATATTTTATGCTTTACTGCAGTAACGCTATATTTTCATTGTTCGCCCTTATCACATCGACCCCGAACCATACCAAGGGATGAGAAACTTGTAAGCGATTTTATAACCCTCAGATTAGTAAAAGCTTCCAATCCCCTGGTTTTAATGTTATCTCATACTCTCACATACACTCATATCTCATTATCTTTAAATTCCCATCTTTCGAGCTTTTATTAAAAGGCAGGGTAGTTTTATGTCAATCCGCTTTTTGTTTTACGTGAGTTAATGCTGATGATGATTTGAAACATGAGGGGGAAGATAATGGCTTTGATTTTCTAAAAGCAATAGCCTTAATGAACGTTAATTAATTTTTATATATTTTTTACTACATGACTTTAAAGTTGAGAGACTGATTTAATTTAACTTCAACTAGGGAAACTTTAATTCAGAAAATATTTTCGTCATGAATTTTCAATTGAAGGTTGAAATATATTTAGTCGCGAGGGAAATTAAATTGAAGGAATTCCATTTTTCCCACAATATTTCTCTCCTTCAATATAATAAATTGAACGCGATTGACATTAAAAAGTGAGAAAATTTAATGTGGGAAGCGATGGAAGAATAATGCTCATGTGAATAATGTAAATTTTGTATGTTAAGTTTATTTATGGCGCCCTAGAGAACGACAAAAATTGCTGCAATTTGCCAATAAAATTTGCTCGCTTCTTTTGCTGTCACAATTTAAATATTGCACTGCATTGACCTTTGCACTCCCTGAACTGAATTAGCTGTGCTAAATAAACTGCTGATTGTAAACGAACCACTGCAAAGGGCTGCACTGATGATGTCAGCAGCGCTAATAATTTAAAATGAATTAATTTTTAACATTATTGTTGCTGAAATGATGTTAGCATAAGCATATAGATGCGGTTTTGGCCATTCGCAATTTTCATGAGAACTGTGAGCTTGAAAATATTTTCACATTATGTCGCAATAAACTGTTTGGAACTGTCACAGATATAAAATATAGACCGCTGATAATTTATTAATTTATGTCTCTTGCTGCCATTATCAATAAATTTATTTGCTTAATGCCGCAAATTATCAACAGCGAGCTAATTGTTGATTTTTATTTGACGTCAATTTGAATTTTTAATTTACTTTAAAGCTCTTTAAAGTTTATATTTTAATTTGTGCCAGACACATGAAAAATTCTTGATGAAAACTTTTCCTCAACTATTCTCTCTGTTGCTTTCAGCAACGATTGTCTTGTATGTTTGAGTTGGAGATGGGAATTTTCTTTTACATCGTAAAGTAATTACACCAGCAAAAAAAATGGAGAAAAAAGTTTTATTTTATTTTATTTGCTCTTCTTCTGAGCTGTTGCTGCTTTTCTGTAATTATTTCCACAACAACAGAGAAAGTAAAACGAAAATTGTATGAAATTAAAGTGGATTGAAGAATTATGTTTAATTTATTCGAGAATGAGTTTGAATGAAATTTTTGAATAATTACTTGCGGGATGAATTTGCCAAGGGATGAAAACTTTTAACTACTTTAAGGTTATTTAGGAAAATTTGCAGATTTCAAAAAGTTTAAATTCCATTCACTGCTGGCAACAATGTCATGCGGTTCTTTAACAAAATCCACATGCTGAAATTGAATTTTTAATTATTTTCAGTCATTCACTTCGTCTTAAAATGCATTAAAATTTTGTACAATTTTTGTGCTATCAACAAAACCAGAACAAAACTTGATGCACTAAATGAAAAAAAGAACTAAAAATGCAGCATGTTGAAAATTGTCACAGAAACCACTTTTGTCCTACTTTTGATACAAGTTTTTGTCCCATTGTTGACCACCAGCTGTCTTTTCATATTCTCATTCCCACCAAGTTTTTAAGCCAAATGTTTTCAATTTTAAAGTGAGTGCTTTAAAGTGAAACTTTCTCGCTTTATCTGATAGGTGGTGAACTGGATTTTAATTTTAATGACAATAATGAAACAAGCTCTTTCAGCTCTCGTGAGTGGATGGTATGACACTGTTTGACCATCTGAAAATATTGTGAGGGATTTAAAAGGATGAAAACAAGCTTTTTGAATTTAATGCGATGTCCAGAGCTTAAGGGCAAGAGTATCCATTGAAAATGCATTTTGTACTCAGCCTGATTAATTAATGCTCTCGCTTACAGATGCCAGTCGTTTCAATGATCTCTTTTCGCTTTGTGTTCATGCAAATGTCCTTCACTGTCGAGATGAGTTACGGCAATTTTTACGCAATTTAGTCACTCGAGTTTCTACATCGCTGGTGTGAGTGAAGTTTTTATGTTGCAAGGCAATTAATTAGTCAGAAAGTTTGACTAGAAAGATCGCAAACATGTGCATTGGATCCCATAAAAATTTCAATGCAAAAAATCTATTGAATGCTAACAAATAGTTCGAGAATTTTTCATTTGTAAATTTTTGTGATGGATTTTTTATTTAATTGATCAGAGTTGAAAAATAATTTTAGGATTTAGACAAAAAAAATTAAAATTTTCTTGATTAAAAAAATCATCAATTTTAATTTAAATTTTTCAAACTTTTACACTCTATTGCGCATCCCTGAAAAATATGTCATCAATTTCCAATCAATGCATATAAAACTTTGTCATTAATTCATCGATGCGAAACTGCGACCTACAGGGACTATAATTTCAATTGTCAAAAAGTTTCATCACAATCCGCTTCATTCTACATCATCTTCATCGATGGACGTTAAATAGTGAAGCAGGATTTGTTTGCTGAATAAATTTTCACCATCAATGAAAACCAATTCTCGTGAGAAAAAAATGCGAAAACTCGATGTCGATGGAAAAAAAGCATTCCCATGTCGTTTGATTAACCGATTTTCATGTAACTATGGCAGGCTAACGTAATAGAAGCAAGCTCTGTGGAAAAAAATCCAATCACGTTCTCTCAAACTATTCTCGCGCTACGATGTGATGATAATGAAAGTATATGCATTGAAATTAAGCAAAGAGCGTTTTTTGATCATCATCAAAATTGCATCAAACTTCTCCTTCGTGTGTTTTTGCATAGAAAACTGAGGCGATGTGAACTTTAGAAAAAAGGACATGAAACTCAAAGAGATAATTTTAAAAATTTATTAGCAAAAATTTTTAAAAATAAAAAATTTAAAAATCCAGAAATTTAAATCCTTGCATAAAAAAATCAAATCCTCCAGGTTCTAAAGCACGGCGCTTTCTACACTCAATCTTTTCCGAATTTTCGATTGGCAAAAACTATACAATGTCTAGTCACGAGGGAGCAGATTGAGGGTTTAAGAGGCCATCATCGCATTCTCGCCTTATCATCTTTTCCTATAGCCATACACCGCACAACGATGCCAAAATGCGATATAATCGATTATGATGCAAAATGCTTTCTCGTGCGATCCATTTTCTCTAAAGAGCGGTGGCGTGTTAACACATTCCGAGTGCGGAATTCGAAATTGGAAATTAAGTTTTTTGCTGTTGTTATCGAATAAAGAAATGAATGAGGCAATAAAGAGCAGCGAAGGCAATAAGCTATTCGCACTTTGAGGTCGACACTTCGAGGCAACGACGATAGCAGAATCAGCAGTAAAAACACTGCGAAACAAATAATGCAAATACGTGCAGATGAGTGTTAATAAAACACATCAAATCTGTCGGATGACAGAGGACGATGAAAAAATGCGGAAGAAGAGGAAATCAGGAGAATGACATTATTTCAGGTGACGTCATTGACATCCCAACCCATGCTATTGCTACCAAAAAAATTCGCATACACACGCAGATATTTCATCATGTACTGATGACCTTGTAAAAAAAAGGGCGCGATGGGGAAAGAAAAAAAAAAAAAAAAAAAAAAAGTTTATTTTATCGTCAGTGCTTTACCGAGACACCAATAATAGGAGTCCATCGCTTTATTACAATTTTTATGCGATTGAGTCACGCAAAAATTTGCTATTGATTTTTAGAAAATTGAAAATGGTTTTCTTTAAATTAAAAATTTAAAATTTGATATTTTTGTGTTGGTTTTCCAAATAATTCACTTAAAATTTTTTTTTTTTTTTTTTTTCGGATTGTGGGACTTGTGAATTTTAATATGTAAGCTTTTGAGCATTTTTTGATGGGGATGGAATTAATTTAATTTTTTTTTTTTTTCAAAATCTTCTTTCCTTTTAATGTTGTACTTTTAATCATGAACTGATGACCTTTTGTACAAAAGGAGGCAAGTGATGTCGCGCGGCATTTCCTAACTATGTAATTGCGAGGGCATAAAAGCTGATGTTAATGATGTGTAAATTTCTCAATTAATTTTCATCAATCGTTTCCATTGTGGATTCGTACTTCACACAGGAGTGATCTCGCTCGTGAAAAAAGCCATCGACAATAAAAGTATTTCCGTCACTCAATTTCCTTGTCATCAGTCGACCGCCACGCAAAATTTGCTCTGTGTTAATTTTTATCGTTTGACAGGTGTACAATCAAGTGATTGCGGCTGAGCGAGTGTATGAATTGTGTGTGCGGTTGTGTATATACAGTTACAGGTTATTGGCGGGGAGATAAAGCAAACAATGGAGGCGTATTGTGAACAGCACAAAGGCAAAACTCTTATATCGTGCTCTATGCTCATTCATTAATGAGATTGTCATGGCTTTTGCGAATAAATTGTGTGAACATCACTTGACTTGATTGCTGTTTAATGTTCTCAGGGCTGATAACGTTTGCGAAAGAGAGTTAATGAGAAATTTAGGTGAGTATTTGTTTAGGTAGAAATGTTTTGATTCAAAATGAAATTTTTACATTTTTCAATATATCAGTTGAGGTGTCGTGCAAAAGCAGGAGACTTTGTTTGCATAAAATATTATTTGAAATATTTGCACTTCGTATTTTATTTTTACTTCAATAAATAATTTTATTTCTTACGTACATGCATGAACAGAGTGTTCATATTTTTCCCATGGAACAAAACACAAATTCTTCATTTTTCCCATAAGTCCTTATAGTCTCTCTCACATTCATTCGTGCCAATGGCATTTATTTTGAATTCAACATTTATTCTCGGGATATAAGTGCATTGTGCTTCTCATATATGCGATTGAATCAAAATTAATCCTTAGTGAAATTTTCATTATACTTTCCTTGCTTACTCGTCACCATACACTCAGCTTAGCTCAACTCAAATTGAAAGCATAAGACGGAGAGAGAAAAATTTGAAACGAAGAAAATTTGAGTGAATCATGAATGCAGAACATTATTCACAACACATACAAATTGAATTTCGATTTGTGATTATTTGCATGGGATTAAAGTCTCGAATGAAATCGAGATATAATTTTTTTTTGTTGGAAAACTGAATTAAAAGAAATTGAGTGAGATTTAAAAAAGTTCCAAAATTCTGTCGACAGAATATTCATGGAGTTAAATGTCAAAGTTTTTTTTATGAAATCAAACCACATGATATTTTAACTGTTCTGTTTAAATATTTTTGTATTCACAAAATTTTAAAAATGTTGAAAGAATCTCAGCGTGGTTTACCGCAGGAAGCAAAAAAAAATATTTATAATTTATGCATAGAGTGTATAAAAATATATAAGTTGACTCAATATGATTTTTCTTCATTCGAACATTGTAGTTGAAAGAATATTTCGCATAAAAATTCTGACATCATAATTTACGAAAGCATCCAAAGCAATTTTCTCGAAATTAATTTATTCATGCAGCGACACTTCAACGTTGTACTTAATATTCTCAACGATTTACTTTAAGTTCATAAATGGAATGCATCATCATTGTCGTCGTCATTGCTTTGGCACATATTTGCTTTAAAATAGAGAGCATTACAAGGATGAAGAAAAAAATTGAGAATGAAGATGAAAATTTATATATTTAATTTTCACTTTCACGTAGTCTCGTTCCATTCTTCTAGCATGTATGCTCATTCTCTTATATTGAATGTGAATTTTTCATCAGCATAATACAAAGAGCAAGTTTGCACTGAGCAAGGACGAGATGGATGACGACGATGATGTCGGAGGAGAAGCAATATGTATGAATACAATGTTGAGAAGGGAATTATAGCGATTAAGGGTTGAAAATTTTACTTAAAAATTTCGAATTTAACTAAAAAGTTTTCATCCCTTGAGCGAGAATGATGCACATTTTTCTCGGTTTATTCTCGGTGTAATGCAATAGCAAGACGATGTGAATGCTCCGTTTTATTCTTGACAGTTACTCCGCACCATCACCAACGTTATGCTGTCATTGAGCATTTGTGTAAACATGAACGTACTCCCACACTCTCCCTTTATTTGCATGTGAAAATGCACAAAATGCAAATTGAATTTTTCTCTACCACTTTTCACTAAAGTACATCGAATGAGATGAGCGAGAGCATATGAAGCCATTCAAAATGTGTGCACACACATTCCTGCCTTAATTGAGTGACAAAATTGCAATTAACATGAATATCTCTCACACTTTTCTATTTCGTGCTGCAATTGCAAAAATTCCATTTGACATCAGGAATTTTTTCATATTTCCTCCACGAATTTTCAATTTTATATTTCATAACTTTCTTTTTTCGCTCAAGTTTTGCACCCTCCACAGAACACAGGTGTTAATGCTTCTCATGCACAAAAACTTTATCTTTTTCTCACCTTCGTCAACCACTTTTTGAGATTTTTTTTGAAAGGTAAAAGTTTTATTTGCACATCAAGTCATAGTGAGATGACTAAAAGCAAAAGAAAATTGCTAATCGCTTGTGATTTGAAAAGTTTTTTTTTCACTTTTTTATCTTTGCATAAGAAAACATGTGCAAGTAACGATGACATATTCGAGAGATTATAAGGAATAAAAGAAGATTGAATAGATTGAGCAAAAATGTTCGATATAAAAGTAGAAAAAATTCCATTACGATGTAATGAAAAAGTTTTGCATCTGCAGGAGGTGTTGAGTGAAGAATTTGATTTAATTTTTTTCTCATTCGTTCAAAGTTGCAAACTAGTAGTGAGACATGGAAATGAAACTTTCGGTTGTCTTATTCTTAAAGTTTCAGTTTTTTTTGAGTTAAGATTAGGTAAATTTTTAATGTTTCATTAAATAAATATAAAAAATTTGGTGAATTTAATTTTTTTATTTTTGATTAAATTGTTTTAAAAAATTAATGAGATTTATGTGACTGACAAGTGACAATAAACAAGCAAACTGCATATAAAATTGTTTGGAATTTAAATGTTCAAATATTTTTTGCCACCTCAAATTACATGACTGTCATTTAACAATACCAACAATTTAATTTAACTCATGCAAAGTTGAGCGAAAAATAAAGTTTTTGTGTATTGATAACCCTCATCACTAATTAGTTGGTATGAATAAAACAAATTGGCAAACATCACTGCAAAATGGCATAATAAATATGAAAATTTGAATTTTAAATGAATTTTGCTCGTTCTGTAATGTTTGCATATTTTCACATCAAATTTACATTTTTAGTTTTAATTTTCAACACCGCTAGCAGTTTTTTCTCGAGCGCGAATTTGATTAAATTTTTTTGAGCATTTAAAATTGATTTTTCGTTAAATTTAATTTTCATTTACTACACATAATTCATTTTTTGGATAATAAACCTTCGAAATGTCTAAACGCGTCAATTTGCGGCATTTCGACATCGATTTTCTCGTTAGCTCCACATGAGTCAACCACAATCCAACTAATTAATTTCAAATCTCTCTCGACGTGCAGCACCATCGAAGGAAAATCGCTTCTTTGCCAAAATCGATTGGCAATGAAAAATGAATTAGGCACAGCTCCAAAAATATGTCATTACAATCACATTTTTTTAATTGAGTTGCCATGGAGTTGAACATGAGGTGAATATATTATGAGAATGTGATTGCAAAAGCATTGATTAGAAACGAATAAAGCGTCATGTCTACAAGCGAATTATCCAAATCATTCTCTTGAAATTTTAATTCCAAATATTTGATTTAAATTCCATTATGAGATTTTAAAAGGGTCAAATTAGTTTTTAATTTGAATTTCCAATCATGTTTCACAAACCATAAACAGAATCAATTTTTTATCTCTAATTAATGAACTTCCGATTTCTCTTTTGATCAACCAACACTCTTAAATTATCTTTGTGAGATGAAAAGCATCGAAAGAAATTCATGAGAATAAGCTCAAAATTCCATTTCGAATTGAATTTAAAAAATTAACTTTTTTCAATCAAATTTGTAGTTTAAAACTTTGTGATTTGTGAAATTATTTTCGTTTTGTCCTTTTATGAGGATTTAATTAAAACTTTGTCTTTATGGTTTTTCTACACTTGATTATGTGTCGATTTTTTTCACATTAAAGTTTTTCTTTTTGAATTCTCCAGTGAATTTTTGCTTTGAACTAAAATTGCATGTGAAAACTAAGCACAATTAGAGCTTACATAATCATAAGCTTTTCATTAAATCCTAATTAGCTTTTTAAAAGTTCCCATGAACTTTTATCAAGTTCTCTAATTTGAGCTTTTATAAAAGCTGCTAACATTAGTTTTTTAAAAATTCTTTTGATATCTTTTGATGTTTGTAACATAATTTTACATCCATAATGCACTCCTCATACTCGAGAATCACATAAAACTCTTTTAATTGCTCCCGAATAACACGTCAAGAAGTTCCCTTGAGCTCTTTTGAAACAGCAAAATAATTATCGTCATAAAATGCGATGCACATAGTAATTAAATTTTGATGACTCTCAAAATGCAGCGAATAAAAGTTTTTAGCGCACTTCTTTCATGCTTCATAATGAGGTTATACGCTGAGAGTGAGAGACAAATTCAGCGGAGTGAATGATGACAGTCGAATGTCACTCGTAAAATTATAATTTCAAGTTGATGAGTTTCAAGGAACATCGTCGCTCTCTTTCTCACTCAACTCAACTCTCATCTGATTGCTGACAGCGACGAAAAATATTCCGTCAACAAATTCGTTGGAAATCTCTGCGATTCATGATGATTGACGGGGTCTTTTATCATTCATCATCGTACGTTCGCATTTGTGTCAAAAAAGACATAATTATGTGGCTTTTGTGGCAACATATTCAAATTGTTTTTCTGGGAGGTTTATATTGATTTAGCTTTAAACTTGAAGCTGAGGATCAAAATCGAAAGTCAATCAAATTCTTGGAAATTTTAGATTGAAATTTATTTTTATTAAAGTCGCTTTAAATTTAAAAACTTGAAAATATTTTTTTGAGATCACGTTTTCAAATTCATTTATCATCAAGAGCTTAAAGACGACAAAAAAGGGTCTACAGATATATTTGAAGAGTATAAAATGAAATGAAGAAAGAGATAAGATATTTTTCTTCGAAGGACATGTTTGAATTATCATCAGCGTTCAGTATTTAATTAAAAGGCATTTTTCATCCTTTATAACTCTTTGATAATTTGAGCGTTATGAGATTGATGAAAGAAAATGATCCTTTTTTAAATACGAGCCCAAGATTTGATCAGGACTTGGACTTTGATAATTTACAGCTTATTTTTAAATAGGATATAAAATTTAAATTTAACTTTTTAATGGGGGTTGGCAACGTCAAAGTTTTGATTGTTATACAATTATGGAAAATTAACGTATGCAATAAATTTTACCGTCTGAAAGAAATTTACAGCCATAATAAATTTCATTTCTTCGTCTTGCATTTATGCTAATAAAAATATTCAATCTCAATCAAAATGAAAAATAGCATGTAACTGCATCATAGTGGACAATAAAACACACACAAAAAACTCTTCTTGAAGATTCAAAATGGAAAAGCTTGAATAAGAAGCAGGCGACCATCATCAAGATTAATGGAATTGTTGCTGCTTCAACAATTTTTTATGATGCGAGAAAAACTTTTCTATATTTTCTTTCTCTCCTTTCGGCGAAATCAAAAAATAAAGAAAACTCAAGAACTTTGTTTTATTGCCTGTCGCCATTCCTCGTGTACATTTTTTTTCTTGCATCTAATTTATTCATCATCAACACTCATTTTTTAGCACTAACTCTAGATCGCAGCACAGCCATGAATGAAAATGAAGATTTCACTTCTTATATATTCGGCTTTGGGTGATATTTTAACGAATTTCAAGCAAAAGTTTTAATTGTATGGCATTTGTTTTGCTAGATGCGAGACAACTTTTTTGCAGCAATGTCTCGAGTGATGCGATTGTTTTGTGAAAAGTGTTGAAAATAATTAGAGAGTTTTTCGACAGCGTGCTTGCATATTTTATTCAAATTTTTTCAATGTTGATGTTTTGTGATTTTTTTGGATGGTAAATAGCTAAAAAGATTTTTGAATAAAATTAGGCAAATATTTACACACTTTTAAAAAATTAAATCCTGTATTTTAAGGGTGATGGTGATTGAAAAAAGTGACATTTTAATTTAATTTATCTTTTATCAAATTTTCTATGTTATTGATTATTAAATTTAATTAATTGCAACTCAAAAAAGACCTCGAAAAATCCTTTTAATCTCACGCACACGTTCCAAATTATGCATAATTATTAGCATAAATTTTACAGCTCCTCTAATTTGCATCGCATTATCGCTATAAAATTATCACCGAATACCATTAAATAAATTGTGGAGATAAAAGCAGGTTCAAATTTCCACCTTGAAAAATAATTTTTGGCACCTCCTTCCTTAAACACCCCGCCAAACATCATCGCATGTGAGTCAACGGTTATTTATGACAATCCATTATCGCACGAAATTTCAAATTAAGAGAAAAGAAAAGAAAAATGCTTTAATTTTATCACCGTCACACGATGAGGAGGGGATGTGTGACAAATGTGTCGACAGGAGTGCGTAAATTCAACAATTTTTGGTATTCATTAAGCAGAAAATCGCATTACATAATGTTTATGAGTGTTTTAAATCCTTCGCATAATGACATGCAATAAAAAGCCACAAATATCAAATTCACGAGTGCGACAGTGTGAAAATGATTTATAAATCACAAATGCATAAAAATGCAGCAAAAAGTTGCAAAAAGTATCGGAAACATTTTTTTATGATTTTCCTCGGAAAATAATTTCACGAGCAATTTGACGCACATCAAACGTTTTTAGTATTGAACATGTGATGTCATTAATGACTGTAGATCAAATTGCAGAAGGATATTCGAACAATCGTTTGCGCATGATCCTTCCAGTGCTCGAAAAAAGAACAACAATTTCCAGTTTGTGTGCTCGGTTCGTGGGAAAAATGAAAAAGACTGAGGGAGTAAAGTCATCTCGTCAGTTGAAAAAAAATCGTGAAATCAACAAGGTGTCACGAAACCATCGCGTGCGTTTAGTTTAGTGATTTAAAAAATTAAATTGAAGTCACGGCATGTTAGTGATAAGCAAAGTGAAGCATAATGTGTTGATAGATTAAAACTGAATTTTCACTGGATTTAAGAAGATTCTTTAGCAAAAGATATATTGTAAGATGAGTTTATAGATTTTTTGTGTGTGTACTATGCTGCAGACTGGAGACATTCAGACTATGCGGTTGTGTGAGAAGAAGAAAAAAATAATGAGATAAAAAATTTTTCGGTACCATTGCGTGGGTTGAAAGATGTGGTTGCATATTTTGAGTATAATTTTAAAAGGATTAAGCTTGACAGTCGACAACAAATAAGAAGAAATTAATTTTCTCACTCATATATGAGCTCGATGATAAGAAAAAAAGAGAAGACTCAGCTAAAGAAATCTTTCGGAAGGAAGATGATGAAAACTTTAAGAAAAACTTTTACTCGACATGTTCTAAAAATATTTATTCTTCTTGACATCCATTTAGTCCTTACGGCTACATGTCTCTCACATTCTCTCTCCACGACTTTTTTTTCTCTGCTCACTCAAGCATCCTCCTTTATATTTTTCCCTCTCGAAAGTCATAAATTAGAGGAAGAAGCAGAGCGAAGAGATTTTTGCCACTCAATGGATGCTTCCGAACTGATGTTGGAGAGGAAAAATATTGTGTGAATAAATTTTCAATGAAATGACGGTGTGTATATCACATGAAATCTAATTTCAAATAAATTGTAAAGCATAAATCTGCCATGATTGACTCGGAACAAGACTATAAAAGCGTATGTGAGAGTAAAAAAGTTGCTGGCATCGTAAAAAAAATATTTCGTGCAGTCCTCAAATTCAATGCTGACATGGAGGAAAAATGAGGCGAGAGGAAAACGCGTTTATATAAAAATTTGAGTATGTGCTACAATATTGTGCACGTCATCCAAATAGAAATGATTTTCATGTCGTTCGTTTGAGAGCTAATTTTTCTTTGCGCTGACAAATCTTGTCTCTCGATACAGGATGTATGTGCGACATAAACTAAGGTCAGAGGAGGCAATTTTATGAATGTTGTGTTTATGATACATCAACCCCTCTATCGTCAAGTAAAGTTACCCTTTTTTGATGTGAGTTTTCAGGGAATTACTGACGTGTTTTGCCACATAATAGTAACTCTTGACATCAAGCAAATATGTTTGAGATGAAACCACATAATTAGTTGAAATGTTTCTCTCACTCACAAAATTTTGTGTTTACGAATATTTGTCAGTTCAGTGATTACAAGCCGATGAGCTTGAGTTTCATGAATTTTAATAAATATTTATTCAGCAAGCATAAAGCTCAACATGAATTTTGTTGGTTAGGATATTTTTGGGGTCTCTTTGTCAGCGAAAATATTGAAATTCCAGACATGACAGTCAATTTTTTATGTTTCACCGAAACACAAACCATTAATTAAAATTTAAATCAATCAACCCAGTTCTGCGAGCGTTTTTTGGTTAATTAACAGTCAAAATTCGTGCTTCGATGATTTTATGGAGAACGTTGACAATGTACTGATAAATATAAATTAATTTTCAGTGAAATTATAATAGTGAGAATAAAGTGAAACAATGAAGCAACTGACAATTGCAGTGATATTGATTTTTGTCAAGTATGGTGAGTGAAAATGTTAAAAATTAATTATATTTTTTTTAATGAGGTGCTCATTGTGCGAAATGGAAGCGAGTAATTGAGCGTTAAAAGTAGGACAATAATAGAGTGGAAAATTTAAAACTAAAGAAGATTTTAATGAACTGTCAAAAATGTGCGTATACGAAACAATCAATAGAATCAACAAAAAAGTTTAATAAAATTGCCATCAATTGAGATTTGACGACAGCCATCATTAATCTTGAAAACAATTTTTATGACAATTTTTACACGAGGCACGCATTTAATGACATGTCAAACATAATATAACATTCCTTCATTACTTTTCATAATGTTCTTGGAGCAGACGACGACCATCGGCGACGAAAATCCTCATCATAAAAAAATAAGTTTCGTGTCGCCCCCATCGCATGAACTTCGAGCGGCTTTTGGCTCAATGCTGAGATGAAAATTGACCCAAATTTATCTAATTTATTTTATTCATAAATTTGTCTCGTCCATATTACAAGTTGGGAAGTTTAACGTATCAATTTTATAGAAATAAATCTCGAAAGCGATATTTTTTTTGCTTTTCCTTCATTACCTTTGTTCGACAAATTTTCCCTCACTTATGCTGGAGTAATCAAAAAAGAAAAAGAACTTTTGAAAAACTTCTGCTCTTCGTCCCTTCCCTGCGGACTTTTGTTGATTTATTACGTCGAACTTTTGTGCTTTGCCGACTCGATTCATGTAGACACAAATGGACCTCAATTTTTGCCACTTAAAGCTGATTTAAGCGTTTCTAAAGGAAAAACTTTTAATGTAAGAATAATTTAATTGGGATGAAAAAGTTTGAATGACATTGCCAATTGATATTTTGGTAAATTAGCGAAAAAAAAATATTTTAAAATGCTTTTTGCCTGAATTCTTGTGAAAGGAATGACATCATTAAAAAATAGAAATTGCCCTGGTAGAACATGAGTTCAAATTTGGGTGTTATTTGAGTTCGAATTGAATTCAAATGTTGAGTTCAAATCCAGTTCAGTTCAAATCGCGTGGTAAGCTTTTGTATGAAAACGGTTGAACTCGCCCATATACGTTTGAACTAAATTTGAACTCGATTTTCGATTTGAATTCAATTCGAACTGAAATTTGAACTCTAATTGAATTCAATTCGAACTGAAATTTGAACTCAAATTGCCCTCAAATTTTCAAATTAAAAAAAATTTAGTTCAACCTTTGAATTCAATTTGAATTCAACTTTTGAACTGTTCCACTTTCCAAGTGTTCCTTTAGTTAATTTAACTAACTTTTTTTTGCTCGCACTTATTCTTTTTTGCTGTGTGAAGAGAAATTGGAATTTTTATTAGTTTTGTACTTAAAAATTTTTCTTACTTTTTTGCTGCGCCGACTCGAACTCGAACTCAGGACTCCTGTTTGCTAAGCGCGCGCGTAACCACGAGACCACCGAGGAAACTTTATGTTAAAATCCATTTTGGCTAAAAGCTATATTTAAACCATTCTTATTTAATATATCAATTTGCCAACTATTTCAAATATTTTTTGTCCTTTGATTTAAATTTTAATAAACAAAAATTTTCTTTAATTTATTTTTTTAAAGAAAAAATATTTTTAGTGTAACCCACGAAGGGTTAACACTTATGCGCCTATTTCGCGCCGTCCGTCTGTTCCATCGAGATCTCGGCTCCTGAGATAGCTAGAGACTTCTAGTTTTCGCCCAATGGGAGGTTATGAATTTATTGGCTTTTTAGGTGGTGTCCATGACAGCCTAATGCCATTTTTCACACAAATTTCCTGTTATATGGCTTCATGTATGTCGTTGAACTCGTATTTGTATCAGGAATCGAAAGGCATTGATGATATTTGATGAGGAATGTCCATCACGGCCGGCCAGTAGTGGGGATGGGGGGGGGAAGATGTGGGGAGCCGGGGAGGTTTCACCCCCTTCCCACTCTTCAGACTCCCCGTCTTCCAATACTGTCTGTTCAAGTGGGTTCACGGCAACACCCACGTGTGGGTTTTGAAATATTTTTTCCTATTGTTTTTTGCAAGTTTACATTTGGATACATTAAAATTTTTAAAATTGAAGAAACTAAATATAAATCAACCATTTCCATTTCTTATTAAAAGTGACGATTATAACTATCAGCGATATCTTTGCTTGTTTGAGTGCAATATGATCCGGAAATCATCATTGTCGGTCAAAAAACACATATATAATAGCTATAATTGCTAATTATTGTAATAATTAAACTATGGATCAGATAAATATTCCAATATTTATTTTAACATTAAACAAAGAACAAATCTTAATTTAGGGCTTCAATCAATTCAAATCGAGTTCAAGTTTTGAAATAAATTTGAAATAAAGTTTATATTAACAACACAAAATTTCGTCTAAGTCAAATCGAGCTCAAGTTTTTAAATAAAGTTCATATTAAAAACCCAAAATTTCGTTTAAGTCTTTAATTCAAATCGAGCTCAAGTTTTTAAATAAAGTTCATATTAAAAACCCAAAATTTTGTCTAAGTCTTTAGTTCAAATCGAGTTCAACTTTTGAAATAAAGTTTATATTAAAAATCCAAAATTTTGTCTAAGTCTTTAATTCAAATCGAGTTCAAGTTTTGAAATAAATTTGAGTTCAAGTTTATTTCAAAATACCCCAATTTTAGTTCAAGTTTTGAATTCAAATTGACTTCAAGTTTTGAATTAAATTTGAAATAAAATTTAATTCAAAATACTCTAATTTTAGTTCAAAACTTGAATTCAAATTGAGTTCAAGACTTGAATTAAATTCGAGTTCAAGTTTTGAACTAAAACTTTAAATTTAGTTCAAATCTTGAATTCAAATTCTTGTTCAAATCTTGAACTCAGCCTTAGAGTTCAACATGGAAATTTAGTTCAACAATTGAGTTCAAATTGAATTCAATTCGAACTCAAATGTTGAACTAAATTGGCTGAGTTCAACATTTGAGTTCGAATTGAATTCAATTCGAACTAATTTAGTTCATTTGAACTAAATAGTTCAATGTTTGAGCTCAATTTGAACTCATTGTTCTACGAGGGTGATAAAAGAAGCATGTGATTTAAATTTGCGTAAAATTGTTTCTTTTATTCATATGAAGCGTGACATTTAGCAAAAATTTCCTTCTTTACATATCAAAGCATTGATAAAGCTGCGCGGTGGGAGGAGATTTTTTTTGGCTCAGTAAAAAACCATTCAGACGTAAGCGATATGACAGTAAATTGAGATTGTCATAATCCATCGATATTTTGTTCGATTTTATGTTCTATAGGGATAACGATGAAGGCATTGAGAAAGGATTTTCTTTTTTCTTCTCGTAAACTTTACTTCACGTTTTTAAAGCAGAATTTTCTTCAAAAAAATTTATGAAGTCAATCGAACATACTTTTGTGAGTATGTGTGACATTTTTTGATGTTTAAATCTTTTTTTCTACAATTTATATGTTTGTAATTTAAAACTGCTTATGATTATTTATCGAGAGGATTTTTTACTGCGTTGTGAAGCAATTTGCATAACAATATGAGACCAAATCTTCAATGACTTTAAATCTGATAAATGTTCTGTCCCAATTGTGGAGCGCTTTGATGCTCAATTTCAACAATAATGAAATCTATTTTTCCTACGCTCAAAAATAATCTTCTTATTGTATCAAAAATGGTTGATTGTGGGATATTTTGGAACATAATGATCAAATTTGGTTTGGAATGATTTTAATGAAATCAAATCGGGATGCTAAAAATAATGCGAAGTTTACATAAGCCCTAAAAATAATTTCCACATATGGCTGTAATTATGGTCTAAAATCCTTTTTAGTTTGTAATTTTGTATTTATTCAAAATTTTGATTCTGCGGTTACTAAATAATTTTAAAATTAACAAATACTAACTTATTTTTGATCAAAATATATTTTAAATTTTTTATTCAATAATTTAAAAAATTTAATTCGCAAAAAAATTAAACGCGCTTTAAACGTAAAATTTCTCATTTCGGCATCATTTCATTTCAAATTATTTTTATGCTTTTTGAAATCATGATTAAAGTCTTCAATTTCCAAAAGATAAGATTTTACGGTAAAAATTCATCTGCACCTTTTTCTTTAGGGGAAAAATTTATTAATGAAAATAATTTGAAAGCTGAGCATAAAAAGCTGTGATTTATTCACCCCTCAATGTCAAGGGGATTAAAACTCAGGAAGTTTAAATTTTTGGGAAATTATCCGAAAAGTGATTTTGATTTTTGATAACAATCCTTTACTAACAGTAAAAATTTCCTTTTTGTTAATTTAATCTTCGACAATCAGCAACGTCGACGCTTCAATCTTTTTTCCCGTTTAAATTTTCCATGAAAGAGAAAAGCAATAAAATTCTTCATTGCATTATTTACTCCCAAGCACAGCAGAAGATTTCTGTTTAATTTGATTGATGCTATTTCATCTTGTCTGTTGACGCTCGAATGACTTTTATTTCTCAACATTTTTTCGTCCCGCCAAGTTGAGATATGTCTCTATTTTTACAGTTGTTACGAACACGATAACATTTGCTCTCATGCACCGCATGCGATGCTCATAAACCTCAAAACTAACAAACTGAACGCGCGCACTATCAATGTTGCTCCATTTCGTGCATAATTTACGAGCTCATTTCAACCCCTTTAAACTCTCTCATGATTTCAATTATCTTTCTTATTCTCGCTCACATACGAACACGAATAGAAATGGTTTCACTCTCAGACTTTGATCAACAACAGCATCCCGACGCAATTTCAACAATTAACAACAAACATTACCAATTCCACGAGTATGATGAAAATGCGTTCAACGAGAATGAGAACAGCGATGCTATGCAGAGTCCCCTAAATCGTGGACCATATTTTGATGTTTCGGCATCGAGAAATATTACTGCCCTTGTCGGCAGCACGGCTTATCTCAATTGTCGTGTTAGGAATTTAGGCAACAAAACGGTATGGATTTTTTTGGCTCCGAGCATACTGCGGACAAGCTCTAAAAATGATTTGTGGTTGTTGCATTGCAGGTCAGCTGGATAAGGCATAGAGATTTGCATCTTTTGACAATAAACAAGGAAACTTACACGCAAGGTGGGTGAAATTTACAACGTAAATGAATACAATGAAGTTGTAAAACAATTTAAAGTTATTTTTATTATGCCTGCAAAAAAACAACAACTTAAAGAGCTCACGACTTGTAAAACCTGCCATTATTATTTTTTAAATTTAAAAGCAACCTGTTGAACAACACTTGACATTTTTCCCTTACTTTTTAACAGATCAGAGATTCCAAAGTGTGCACAATCCTCACACTAATGACTGGTCGTTGAAGGTAAAACGAAGAAAAATGATTGTAAATTTTTCAAATTAATTTTATCGCTTTATTTCTGCAGGTGCTTTATCCTCAGCAAAAAGATAGCGGAGTAAGTTTTACCTCAATCATACTTTAAACACGTTTGTGAAAAATAATTTACTTTCATCTCTCTTCATTACATCATAACCGCAAATTAAAGGTTTATGAATGTCAGATCGGCACTTCACCACCCGTCGGGTTTTCGTTGGTGCTCTCTGTTGTGGGTGAGTGAAAAAATTTATTCTAATTTTTGCCAATTTTGCGATGCAGAATTCAAAAGAACTCAATTATGTTATTTTTGAATTCCTAGTAAATCATTTAAATAATTTTCCTCGTTCCTAGAATGAGTAAATATATTCAAAAAAAACCTCATGACACGATGTAAAGACCAAAACAAATATTAATTACTTCAATTTATTTCATGTTAATCCGATAGAGCCAATAACAGTTATTTTGGGAGGACCTGATATGTACATCGATGTCGGATCTACAATTAATTTAACATGCATAGTGAAACATCTTCCCGAGCCACCGCCCGGAATGTATTGGACACACAATGGTGTGGTAAGGAAAAAGCTTTTCTCTATTGTAGACATTTTGTCAACTTTTATCTCTCGTCTCTCATCAGGAAATCAATTACGACTCACCCCGAGGTTAGTATTTGACCTTTTTAGAGTCTTATTTTTGCACAATCTAATGACTTTTATTTTCGTTCGGTAGAAAACAAGCCTTTTTTTGTAAATAGCTGTGTTTTTGTAACCAAAAAAACTTTTTTTTATGATGCCAAAAAATCATGCAAAACATCACCGAATGAGATTTTGAAACGGCAAAGATTAACTTTTTCCTCTCAACATTCGCTTTCTACTGCTGTTTGGGAAACTGAGAATTGCCGAGAATGAAAATGAATTTGTTGGTGGTTAGGAAGGTTTAAGTGGGTATCATGAGGAAAAATTTATGAATTAGGTGAAACAATTTTGAGAGCACTCAAAAACACGTGTGTCTAAATTTTAGCACAAATCACTTCAGAATTTTCAAATATATGTGCATGTTTATTTGCCAAAAAAAGTGTTGTATGTGTGTATAAAATGTTTGTTTCCGCTGGTTTAATGGATGCGATAATCTCAGCAGTAAAAGCAATGTGCTGTGTTTGAAGAGAGGAAAAAAGTTGTTGGGAAAAACACACAATTTAGATTCAAATACAAATAAATTTTTTTTAACCCCCATGCTAACCTCATTTATTTATTTTCTCTGCTTTTAAAGGTGGCGTGAGCGTGATTACTGAAAAAGGAGACGTAACGACGTCCTATTTGCTAATTCAACGAGCTCGTCCTTCCGATTCAGGAAAATATGTTTGGTGAGTAGAAAAAAGGGGATGAGAAATTTGGACATAAATTTATTTATTTTATGTAGTGGTGGTTTATAAATTTATACACGTTTGTATGTGAATAAATTTTATTCAAATTTCTCGCTCATCCGGTTTATAAAGCGAGTAATCACAAAAAATAATATTAATGCATGACTATTTCCGCTCTTTACAGTTTGCCATCAAATGCCAATACTGAAACTATTAGCGTCCACGTACTGAACGGTAAATATCATTATAGAGCAAACAAACAGATTAATGGCTAAATTTTTCGAGAGCTTGTGCATGCAAATTGCACTTGCCACATTAAAAATCATATCGACAGCCATTAATCATTGTACCTCGCTCGCACACCAGAATCCAATTATTTCCCCATTGAGCACGATTTTAATTTGATGCTTCATTTTACAGCTGAAAATCCTGCAGCGATTCAAGCGGCGTCCCATCTACAAATTAGATCACTTTTACTATTATTAGTCTCTCTACTTCCTGTAATTATCTTATCTGTCAACAATGCCAGATAAAACCCTTCGATAGCATTTCAATTTTAATGTAAATAAAGAAAAGGAAAAGTTCTAAAAACGAGAAATTTTGTTCAGATATTTAATTCATTAAAAGTTTCAGCTTATTTTACACTGGAGGAAAAGTGCCGCGATAATATGGATCGATGAGAAATGATAAGCTTAAAATATGATGCCATTAAATTTAATGAAAATCGGAGAGAATCTTTTAATGATATTTACAGAGAAGAATTTTCGGAGAGGGTTGATGTGCGTGAATGTAAGAAATTTTTTAAAGAAATTTGATGAGATGAGAGAAAATAACATTTAATTACAAAAAAATATACCACACACATCCAAGTGCTTTATTTTTTTGGCATTACTTCAACTTTGTTTAATTCATACATGTGAGATATAAAAGCCGCCCCTTTAAAAATTCACAAGTACATGATCGTTGCATAATCATTCTCAACGCTTAACTCGTGACATGGTAAATGTTCTTTTTGGCACAAAATTTAATTATCTAAGTCAAATATTTAACTTTGATAGCAGATCCATAAATTTTCGTGATCTAATATTTTTACCACCGCTGCCAATGTGCTGCTCTCTTTTTCACTGCCTTCAAGCCTTGTAATTCACTCTATCTTTATGTCTTACGGGAAATCACCGTAACACCTGACTCTGGTGCGATATCTCTCAGCAAAATGTGTGTGTGCATTGTTATTTAGCTGCTCTGTGTAAAGGAAGAGAAAAAAGGGAAATAAAAATAAATGAAATCTCTTTAATACATTTTTCCAGCTTCTTTTTTTTGCGGAGGAGTGCACAGGTTATAAAAAATTAAGGACGAGCTGTTCCAGGGGACGCTAATTTATAATGATCCTTTTATACAATTCAAAGTACCTTCGAGTGTAGTTCAAAATCCCTAATTGAACTCCTCTTAAAGGTTAAATCTTATCTCGAGAAATATTTAATAAAAATGAGCTTACCATACTGTCGAACAAATCCCTTCAGAATCTGAGTCAAGGATAAATTATGCCTGCTTGTTTATGATACGAAATTTTTATTGTGCACATTCTGCCTCTCTCATCTCTTATGCCAACATATCTTTCATTAATATTATGTTTTATGCTTTGTTATCTCACTCTTGCTCTTCCTTCCAACTCATCCCACCAAAGCTTCTTGAATATAATGGAAAAATTACAGTAAATATGTTTCAGCTATTGCGCTTTCGTCTTTTTATTGTGCGTAGCATTCTGCTGTGCCATATGAGCACATTTCGAAGCTAAAATTTATTAATTTATTTACCTAATCTAATCGTAAAGCAGCAGAGCGAGGCTTGATGTGAAGACAAGATGATGCACACAGTTATCTAATATAAACGATGATGATGGTGGCATGGAATCACATTAGAGTTTCTCAAATGCCCGGGTAATGAGATTTTGTCCTACCCGGGTAAGAATTTTTTTAAAAAAATATACCTATTTTTACTCAAATTTTCGGCTAATCTTTACATAGAGCATTTTTAGTAACAGAAATAAAAGTTTTTTAAACAGAAAATGAAAAGATTAAAAGAAATATAAAAAGTTTAATGGAAATAGTTCTTAAGGAACATTACACAGTGAAGGTCTGACATTCGAGTTCTAGCCTTTGTTACAATATCTCCAGCCTCTAAAAATGCCCTCTATGAAGAAACTGATGTTGCCTGAATCGTTAGTAAAGCTTTAAACAATCGGTCCAAAATTGGAGATCTTTGTTTGAGTCTTCTCATGTCATCTCATGGCTATTTTTTTGTTGCACTTGCACTTGATGTTTCAAAATACTTTTTTGAATTAAAAAATTTCACAAACGAATCTAAATTTATAAAGGTAAACTACCTTCTTAAGTCATGTAGTTTTGATAAGTGATAAAATTCATTGTAAACAAAACATTTTCAGGTATTGGTTTACACAAAACTTATAAAAAGCAGTTTGGGAGGAAGATTTTTTCAAAAAAAATTAAGAAAATTTTCTTCGAATTTTTTAATTTTTACCCGGGTAAGGGTAGAGCAATTTTCCGGGTATACCCGGGTAGTAAAATTGACGGGCATACCCGGGTATACCCGTACCCGGGTTACCCGTGAGAAACTCTAATCACATTAGATTTTATTGAAATTATGCCTACACGCGTTGAGTCTTTTTGTGATTTCCTATTGAGGCTTTTTCTGTTTCCTGAAATTTTTAACACATAGATGAAAGTGAATTTTTTATTAGCTTTATTAAATTGAATCTATGCATCACAAAAATTCTTCAACGATTTTTTTTATGTCACATTTTCTTTGTTGATGCTTTGAAAGCTTATTTTACGCTCTTCCGCTCCAAAAATTGCGCTTTTCCTTCTCTGCGCTTTTAATGAAATTTTAAAAACTGAAAGAGGATAAAAAAGAAACATGCAGCAGCAAAAAAAAATCCGCAAGTGTGATTTTGAGCGCCGCAACGATTTTACTGACATCGTTCGTACTTTTAATTATCATTGCAGGCACTTTATGCTCGTAAAGGGTTTATGAAAGCGTGATGAAAGGGAAGAAAGGCGAGTGAATGCAGTGTTGCTGCTACTCATTCAAAAGAAGATTTTTTGCCCCAACTTAATGCATAGAATGAAGCTGAGGGGCGTTACGCGAGGGAAACAAACAGTGATTTCACTGAAAGTGGCTGTGCTGTGTTGAACACTCTGTCTTTGTGTTATTAAGCAACGAGCTTATGTTGAATATCAAAGAGACACAACTATGAAAGTTGAGGGTTTTGCTTAGTTCTTTTGTGCAAGCACTTAATTCATTTGTTGATTCAAGCATTCACTTTGACAGTCATCTGACAACAAAAGTGGCTCATTTATGAAAATATTATTTGCATCAACACGCGCGTTGGGGTTTGTGAATAACTGAGCATCGTAAAGTGACAAATATGTTGCCTTTTTTGCGAGGGATAAAATTTCTTTAATTTTTCAACGAACCTTTTTAAATTTTGCAATTATTTGTTTGAACATTACCCAATTTTAATTTCATCGATTGAAAGCATCCTCTTCAAACAATGAATCGTCGCAATTCAATGAATATTTTTTCACTTATTTCCATCGCATCTAAATATGGTCAATATTTCATCAGTGACGGTCCAAAAAGTCATTTCCATTAAGTGCTCAAGATAAACTCAATTACAGTCAATTTATTTTGCTTTCCCCTTTTTCTTGAATTCATTGTTCTTATGACGAGAGTTATAAGTGAGGACTTAATGAAGACAACAAGAACCCTTTTTTCATAACTCATTTGAATATTTTTTTGAAACAGGAGAGCGACACGAACGTTAATTTTCAAAATTTATAATTTACTAAATTATTTTTAATACGTTAAATTTTGCTTTTTTTAACGTATTCAATATTTTTAAAAAAGCTTTCATGTCTGACTCCTCTGAAATATTTCTTTGCCTTTCCTCATCTTTTACTTGCTTTTTCTCTCGCTGTGTGGGATCCCTTGGACGCATTTTTATAGCATTGTCTTATTTCATGAGCGCTATGGGTGAGAGTCATAAATAATTATTAGCTCTGAGTGTCTGATGATGAAGGTCTTCTGTACACCTTTCGCTAGTCGACTAATCCACTTTTATGACGGTGAGTAATTAAATGAGCTCAGTTAAAATCTGCGATTTTGCTTGCTACCCCGGCTCATCAGAGCGTATGAAGACGTTAATTTGATTTGCGATTATGATCACGAGTGTGAGAAAGGTATGACTTTAAAGTTATTTAATTTTATTCTTTTGTTTTAATGAGAATAAAAATTTTCATGCAATATTTTTCCATTATGTCTTTTCTCATGCACATGATCCTCTTAAGTACCTCATCATAATAATAACTAGAGTGATCATAATTTTAAATTTAATGGCTATGGTTATGTGAAACTAATGCATACACTCTTGTCTCTTCTTTCTCCTTTTCCTCATTTACATTTTGCGAATGCGAAAGAATTTTTATGAAGCTTAAAAACTGTGAAATTTTTCACTTTTTTTCGCAAGCAATTTAAATGATAATAGGTTTTGAGTTTTTGTTTATGAAATACTTGAAATTTAAATTTTCCAAATGGTTGTCATCATGTGTATTAAATTCAAATTAAAGTTGAAATTGAAATCTGCTTGAATTATTTTATTTTTATGCAATATGATGTAAGAAATGTTGTCAGAAAGTTGTAGAAAGGAGGAAAAGAAACTTTATGGTAATTGGAAAATTACAATTCACTTTTTCTTTTTGTTCGCCGACGACTGCGAGAATAAGGGAGAACGTTGATTCAAGAGAAAAATGTCTTAATTCATAAATTTCTCTTTTTTCTGTCTTCTATTAAATCTAAAAGGCATAAGCTGAATTTTAAATAAAACAATGCCTAGAGGAAATTTTTCATTGAATGACGCGGAAACAGCACGAAGAACTTTTCTTTTCACGTTTTTTTCACCATTGTTGAAGGTGTCGTTAAGAAAATTTTTCATCCCCCTCTCTCGATTCGCGCATTAATTATCCTCGCGTGAAAATCACAAATTTAAATTTTTCTTCTCAACGCGACCAAATAAATCAAAAATGAATAAATGAGGTGGAAAAAGAGAAAAGAAGAAAAAATTATTTTGTCATCAATCATGAAAATTTATTTGCGTTTCATATTTATACAAAATGTGTTTGCTTAATTATGATAAAGAGCACAATGAAATTTTAGATAAACAGATGTGCTTTGATATCATGATGTGAGCTTTTTTAAGCGCCAAAATTAAATGCGCTTAAATTAATAATAAAATGGGTTTAATTAGGGTGATAATAATTAATTATTTAAAGATTATAAATATTTTTCTCTCATTAATATTCAAAATTATCTAAATAATAGATTTCATAACACTTTAATAAATTTTTACTATAAAAATTGTGTTTTTAAACTTGAAATTGTTATTTCAAAAATAAAATAAAATTTGCTGCAAAATTTCCAATCTCGAAAGTGAAAATTCAATTTCTTTATATCGAAAAAGAAATCGTGGAAGCTTATTTGTCGTTCAATGCATTTCTTTATCATGAACATGGTATGGACAGTAATTGAGGTGGTGAAAAAGAAATTGAAAATTATTTTTATAGAAATTAAATTGATTTTTTATTTTGTTAGGTGAATGATATTGAAACAATAAACATTTTTTTAAATCTATATTTATTCTTCATTGGATTACGAAATAATAATTCAAACGTTTTAAATTCCCGAGGGCTGTACGTGTACATGTATGCTTCATGACTTGATTCATTCTCACCTTGAATTAACCATGATTTTTCTTAATTTCATTAAAACGTACAAAACCTACTTATTCTATAAATCCCAGATATTTTCAAATCACACCTTTTGCAGAAATCTTTCACGTATCCCATAAAATTCAGGCATGCATTTTTAAATTTTACCAAGCTCTAAGGATAAATCGAGAGAGAAAAAGTAGATGTACGTTAGATCACGAGGTTGTAAATAATAGGTAGAAGAAAGCAGGAAATAAGTTATAAAACTCAAATGCTATTTATAAGTTGTTATTCGATTCTTTTTTCTACTTTTGTTACCAAATCGATGATGTGAAGGAGGAGAAGAAAAAAGTTTCTTATCTAAAATTAATAGCATTTTGATACCCTGCAGTGCTTTTAAGCTTTCCCATTTGAAACTCAAACCTCACCATTTTCTCTCTCATTCGTAAGCCTTACACTAGCAAAACTCAGAAGGAATCAAAAAAGAAATGATTGAAAACGATGTTAAATTGAAAATGGCTTTCGATCGATCCATGGTGATTTAAAAGGAAATTTCTAAAATTAAACTCAGAATTGATGGAAAGAAGATGAGAGCAAAAAAGAAGTTAAAATTTGCTGAAATACTTTATGACACATTTTTTCTGCTGATAAGTCTTTAGAATTCGAAACGAGCATTATGAGCTCAATGTCGACTTCAATTTTGTTTCCATTCAAATTTTTTTATAATAGAAATCAATAAAAAAGTCAACATTGAATTTAAGCGAATTTTAGAGAGTGATGAAGAATATAACTCAAAGTTTATCTTGGAATCGATGATTTTTACTGAAAAATATGGAGAGCTTTCATAAAAACTCTTCTCTAGGTTTAATCTTTTCAATTAATTTCCTCTTTCAATGCACATCAAAGAAAGTTGCAAACAATTCAATCGAATTGCAGAGTGAATGATTTTCCTAATGCTGCTGTCATCTGCAAAATTCTTCCAGTAAAAAAGAAACATTATTATCACTCACCAAATATCTGCTTTTGATGTCAATGAGTATCTTCTTCTTGTTAGCTGTTCATCGCATAACAACCTTTAGCTTATCAATTTTTCACTTGAGTAGAAATGAGAAACTAAGTGCTGTGTAAGAAAGAAGAGATTGAATGGTGTGAAGATAATTATTTCATTAGCAACTTCAGTTTGTTGATAATCGTCACTTAATGTTAGGAAAATATTACAAATTTATCCATAAAATTGAAGTGAAATTTTTTTGCAAAGAAAACTTTGATTGCGTCATTGAAATGAAGTGAAAAAAATTCAATTTTAAGCAGCTGTTTTTAGCAAATATTAAGTGATCTCTAAATTATTTAAAATGAATAAATTTTATTTCAGATTCACTCTAAAATAAGCCACAATAAGCTTTATATATCGTCAAAAAAAATTCAATAAATTTTCACAATCAATCTCCACTCAAATGGAATTTAATTTCGCAATATAAAATGCGCTTAAAAACAATCACTTTTTTCTGACGAATCGAAAAGTTTTCAGATGCAGATGGAAAACTGAAATATTCGATATAACTTTTTTACAGCTTTCACTTCCTTGTTTTCATATATGGCGTTCATATTTCACGCTGTGTTATTCATTCATAAGTTATTGATTTTGATATGCTCGCACACACAGTTTGGATATGAGCACACATTTCATCTTATTGTGTAAATTTTTTATGCTCCATTTCGACGTGCAATATTTTTCTCCTCGCTTCAGAAACAGCATCAGCCACTTCTGTGCTACAATCTTCCGAGAAGACTTTTCCGGCGCACACATCTTATATATGCATAATGGAAACATTGAAAACAATTTAAGTTTATGTCTCAAACATAAAAGAAAAAAAGGAAGAAATGTTTGATTTCTCAACAGAAGATGCACAAAAAGAAACTTTTAGTAGCAAAAGACTAGAAAAGAAGACGTTTACATGCATGTGTGGAGATACTGCAAAAGTTGGTAGCAAAAAATGTTTAAAAATCAAATTCTAGGAGAGAAAACAAGAAAAAGTGCTTTAGGAGTAATTTTGTGTTTTGGTTTTTCTTCTTTGTGCTTGTATGCTGTTCTTCAAAGTTACATTTACAGACCAGATGTTCAAGAATAGAAAGAAATGATACTTTAAAATTTTATTGCACCCATTTTTTAACTGAGGTTTGTTAATTTTTATTTTCTCACATAATGTTGAAGTTGAAGATTTAATTTAATGATTAAAGTGGAAGTTTTTGCTGCATTTTAAAAAATTTAATTCTACAAAAAAGTTTTAAAGTCACTTTAGAACATGTATATTGAGTGATCAATCTAATTTGGTTTACTAATATTTTGCATTTAATTTATATTTAAAATTCAAAATACTCTTAATGATTGTCTCTTGTGGTTTTTTGTATCTAAATTTACTTCGACAATGACCTCATCATTAGCATAATTTTCTGTCTCTGCTGCAAGCAACATTGAACAGCAAAATAATTCCAAAATTTATAATTCCCAGAACTTTCCTCACCACACAAAGTGAATTACTAACAAAGATAATAACAGGGTACAATTGCATTTTCCTAACCATATAAACACACAATCATCTATTTTAGAGTTGTACTCACTGCTGGCAATCGAAAAAGTGATTTCAAGCACACTTGAACCCTGTGCAATGCCTTTTGGAGCCATGAATGCAAATAAAGTAAAATAAGTGTGCAAAAATTTTCCAATAGATTTGTAAAATTTTCTTCTTTCTATATGCACTTCTGCTTCTTTTTCGTATTGGAAATGGTGCAGTTTGCAAGCTCTTTATCGATTCAAAATAATCGTACTCAGATGGCTCGTAAAATTCGACGAAAATTTGCTGGGTTATCGAAATCCGGAAATATTAAAGAGGGATTCATAAAATTTGTATGAAATTTCAATTTTCTATTTTTATTGCAAATTGCCTCGAATTTAATCTCGTTTGATTGAGTGTAGAGATTTTATTGCAATAACTTTTAAAAAGCTGTTGTTGACTTTTGGTTGTGGAAAAATTGCAACTGTGTGTAAACTATGTTTGCATACCTTAACTAAGTTACACTGCGCATACTTGTGTGTACATGGTTAAATACATTGCGGAGGGTTGGTATGGCAATGATATTGCATTTTCATCACAGTCTAGATTTCTCCATTGAAAATTTTCTATTAACATCACAGTCGCAGACTTGAAACTATTTATTCACTTGCCATATTCGCGCAAAATATTTCAGTATCAGCTGCGTGTTGCAAACCATGCAAATAAACAATTTTCTGAGAAAGTGCATTGCAGCGAGAGTAATAAGGAAATTGTTTATGTGTCTTTTCTGCAAATTTCTAGTTTTAGCGCTGTGGATTGCAAAACCTTGTAGCGCGATGCTGTAAATCTATGGAACAGCTTGCTCGATGCCAACAACTTAATTAATTATTTCTTGCTTCGAGTAAAATATCTAAGAAATTTTTAATTTAAGAAATTTCTTTCCCAACTTTAGAAGCATCTGGAGGGAACGAAAAAATAATTTCAAATTCAGTAGATTTTAAAGGCGGATCAAAGCAAAAAGAATCGAACAAAAAGTGCTTAAGGTGATTTGAAATAAAAACTCGTTTAAAGTTTCAAAGAATATTGTTTTAATAAAATATTTCTGAGTATGACATTTGAGCATCCTTCGACAAGTTCTCAACATCCCATCGAACGCAAATTCAATGTAAATTTCTCATATTTCAATAAAAAGTTTTTTGTTCCTTTCTATTTGCTCAGTTGTTGAGAAAACAGCAGTGACATCTCGACATGGGCTTATATTGATCAAGGGATCGTAATTTACTAAATTAAGAATTAATAAAATTTGTCAACTAAAAAATATGAAATTGATTAAAAAATAATTATTTGATGAATACAAAATTTTTTTCATAAAATCCTCAAAAGCTTTTCAACTCTTGCATTTGAATACAAAAAGTAAACATTGGAAAAATTTGTTATAGTTTATTCATGGGACAAATACATGTTTGAGATTGATTTATTGCTTGACTTTTTGTGCTCACTTCTGGACCTTCGCCAGTAAATATTCAGGAGTGGTGTGGTGTCAAAAATTTGCGCGTGCATGATAATTTATGTGGGTGAGATAATTTTTTTATATAAACTAAGTTTCATCTTAATTCGTTCTTGTGAAAGTTCTGAATTTATTACCGTGCATGGAGATTCGTGCCTTGTTAGCAGTGAATGACAAAAAAAGGGATCATTATAATGATTTAAATCTGCGATTCTCTGTCCTTTTATTCATGCGACCTCCCTCAAGAAAAAAACGTCAATTTGTGTGACCAATTCTTGATAAATTTCTTGCTCGCACACCGAATGGACATTTGACGTCATCAATGCAAATTTTGAAGGACAATTGTATTACAATGAATGGTACCGAAATAAATGACTCGAAAATTGATGTTGTGAGTGTCATTGTGATGAATTCTATGAATGCGTAATGTGTCATTGATAAATTGACATGACATTTCAAGAGCATTAGAAAAAGCAATTATAATTTTCATTCAATCAATTAATGTTCGACGATGTACTTGAACAATAATTGAATTAAAGTGCTCATCTCGACTTTCACTGCTAAAACTCTCAAAATGCAAATGAAGCGTCCACCTCGTCAACATTCAATTATTTTCCACTGGGGATGCAAATAAATTTGAAATTTAGAGCCGTTCGATACGATAGTAATGAAATTGTTTTGAGTGGTAACTATCAAACCTCGTTGGGCATATTCGAGTTGATTGCACATATGAGCCGAGTAATTTTCAATTAAATTTATACAAAATTCTAAATTGGTTTCATGTTCCACTCATTTATGCATCATCATCACAAAAGTTATGATGTCGAAAATGAGCATCAGAGTGCTAAAATTGAAAAGATAATAAAAATTTAAGCGCGATAGAGAAAATTTTTCGCTGTGATTCGAAAATTGAATTGGAAGGCAGTTAAAAATTTTTATTAATTAAATGAATGCAGATGAGAATTAAAATTTGAGATGGAAAAAGTGAAATTGTTAACAAATGGAATAAATTCAACGAGTTCAAGTTGTGAGTGTGAAAATTCACTCACTAAAAAATAAATTAAATTATTCAAAAATGGAAAGCTTAAAAAGCTTTTCGGCGAATGGAAATTTTATAATTCAATTTTGGGTTTGCATGAAAAATGTTTTCAAATCTGAACATCATGAAGTGATTAAATTCATAATTGTTTTAAGCAAATACTCCATCATCATTTTGATCCTAGGAGCGAAGCCTTACTCGGTCAAAAAGCATAAAAGTTCATTTTGCTCTCCAAAATGAGCAGGAAACACATTATTTCCGAAAATATTTTTCTCACTTTTGACTCCGCTTTTTTGTTCACAATTGTTACAAGCGGCAGCTGCCACGAGGCAATGACACATAAGGCGGATGATTTATGAAATTCTTTTCACACACTCACACGCACGCAACTGCTGAATAAGGAAGTAAATTTTCGTTCGAAGACCATGAAAAATCATCTAGATGGATAATTGACAGTTTTTCCACTACATTACATCACTCCACTTCCAAATCGATGCATTTCATGTGTGCCTGATGAATAAAAGAGAAAAAATTGAGGAAATTGTGAGGAAAGTCAGGGTGAATGTGAATGTGGATAAAAAATTGTGTGTGACGTGAATTTTTATAAAATGAAAGGATAAAGAAAATTTGTGAATTACTCATGTGAAATCTGGGAATTATAAGGGGTGGACAGTAGACATTTAAGTGAAAAAACTTTTTAAAAAACTAATTTAAAATCCTATCAAAAGAAAAATTAATGAATTTTAAAAAAAAAGATCCACCCCCTGTGACCTAATTTCTTCTCTTTTCCATTATCATCATGCTTATATTACTTGACATGCAGCCAACGTGAGAGTTTGACATCATCATAATCAACCCGAGTGTGAATCAAAATTGTTCTTTAATTGCTTCCTCTTTAATATATTTCCATGAAAAAAAAGTTTTTACGACTGAAAAAATATATCAGAGCACGTAAAAAGTTTTCCGTCCTTAAATTTTTGCTAAAGGCACTCTAACCTATCTTTTGCCTTCAATCTTTATTTTCGAAACTATAAAATGCATTTAAATTCATTACTCGAAATTGCAATTGATGCTGAATAGAAACTTTTACTCACAGCACTCTCGCATTACTTTCTCATTTCCGGAGATTTCAAATGCGAGATAGAAAAGCCAGTACACACCAGAAGAAAAAGTTTAAATTCACTCGAAGTTAGTCCAAAAGGAAATTTGAAGTAATTAGAAAGATAAAATAGAATGTAGATTAATTAAGGTCGTTTAAAGTTGCACACAAAAAATTTTTGGGAAGAAGTTTCGTAATTAGAAGCTGAGATTAAGTTTAAAAGCTCTCATGTGTGTGTGGTTACGAAAATGAACTGGGTCTGGTGTGAATAAAAGTTTGTTTGAAAGTTGGTTTCGAAATTCAGATTTGAGAGCTTTAAGCTTATAAACAATTTTTATTTGCATTAAATTTTATTGAAGTTTACACAACAAATATTGAATTTTTTATTGATTAAATAATTATAGATTAAAACTAAAATAGAACGGCTCTAACATTTTTAACCCAATTTTCAGATAGCTCAAGCTTTATATTTTTAATAAAAATTATTTACTACTCTAAAAGTACTAAAAATATATATTTGAATGAATCTTGAAACAATTTTAGAATCGTGTTCATTTCTCTTATGAGAGCACGTACACTCGCATGATGAAAACTCAGAATTTTTTTATTTTTAATTTATTTCAACTATAGCTCATATAATTTACACTCGCGCACATTCATTCAGGCATTCCTCCCTCCCGCTGTGGATGAGTAAATAATTCACGATTGCTGCATATTTTTCTGAAAAAAAAAAAGTTTACATTGCATCGCATCGAGTTTATAAAATATTTAACATTTTCGACTTACTCACTGCCCTGGGCAATGCGCTGTGTGTTACTAGCTTTTTTTAGCCACCATGAACTGCAGTTGACAGGACAGAAAATTTTCATTAAATTTATTATTCTCTGTGGAATTTTTATTATGGTGTGTGACGATGAGTCATTACATGAATTCACTTCCTCTTCCTCTCGTTCTGTTTTTCATTTTAATTTCGGATGTTGCTGTGTACAGTAATGACAGTGGTGAGCAGAGGACAGTATAACCCACTTTGTCTAATCTGATTTCATGACAGACCTTTTTTTTGTGTTGAAAAAAGTGTGAAAGAAAATTTTCATCCCTCAACGTGGTGTTTACACTCATGGACGCACATTGAGGCTTGTTATGCTGGCAGAAGATAAATAGACACGACAATGATGAAGCAACGCATATAGATAGAGTCACATTTTTACGGCCTTACAGGCATTGATGGGAGCAACAACTTAATTTAATAAGCTCATGGTTCAGTGTCATTGGCTTCGAGAGGAAATTTGATGCTGATAAATTTTCAGGCTGCTGCTGTTGGAAAAGCAGGAAGGAAGAGAATTCTATCTGTCGAGATGAATTTAATTAAATTTTCTGTGAATGGTTTTCAGGAGGTGTTTATGTCAGAGTGGCAAGAAGGGTTTGTTGAGAAATTTGTTGAGGAAATGAGAATAAATTTTATTTCATGCAAATCTCATCTCTCTTGATCTTCCTTCACTCAACGACATTCTCTTCATGAATATTCAAGCAGCTTTTTTTTCTGCTGTTGCACGCTTTCAAGACACTCAAAGAAATTCTTTTTAAGTAGAAACACTCTCGTGTCAACGAGAAAAAGTTTCTTTGCGTACATTAAAAATTAAACAATGAATTTGCATAACGCACCATTAAATTTCACACGCAAACTCAATCGTGCGGGAAACATTCGAAGCTATTTTTATTTACAGCAGCTAAGGAAAAAAGGTAGAGATTGTGGGTTCTTAAAATTCATCCGTCTCAAGAGAGCATTTCGACACATCTCAGATCAAATGTATTCGTAAGCGATTAAAGCTTTCCGAATCTTTAATTTATTTATTGAAATTTATTCCTTTACTTAAAATAAAAGGGGGATAGAAATAAAAAATCTTTATGCTTTTATTTTTGAGAGCTTTGCGATTTTTATTCTCTTGCAAAAGTCGCATTAAGTGCCAAGCTCTTTCACGTCTTTCTTATCAATCGGAAATAAAGCAAAAAGTCAACTGATAAAGTCGAAGAAAAACAATAAAAGTTCCATAACTTTATTTTTTAAGTAGTGGATGGAAAGCAGTGGTAGCAGTGACACAGAAAAAAAGTTGCATCTTTAGCTTTCGAGCTGACAAAAAACTTTTTCTTGCTCTGTCAAATACGAAACGGGAAAGGAGGGAAAATCTTGTGAAATTAGCTTTGAAAGTTCTTGAAGAGAATTTAAATTTTTTTATCTTCAACATGACTTTAGAAATGTTTATCGCAATTGAGCTATGCAAACATATCGATGACAGTTTAAAGAATTAAACATGAGCTTTTAGTTATGAGCATTTCAGAGCTCTATTATTTAACAATTATCAATAACATGATGTAACTTGATGTTAGACCAACTGAATTTTTTAATTTTAAGCAAGAAAAAGAGAACTTTTGAAAGGAACTTTCAATAATGTTGATCCTCTTCTCAAGAAGGATTAGCAATTTTGAAAAAACTCGCCCTTTATCAAAAATAAAAGCTTAAACTCTTCTGTTGATTTTTCACAGCATAAAATTCACACATAAAAAAGCATTTGTACCAATAAAAACTGAGCGCGACTCAATAAATGTATGCGTAAAAGCTTTTTTTTTGTTCTCGCTTGCATGCAAATTGAAATTATGCCAACGAGTGTGAAATACTGAAAGCGATAAAAATAATTTTTTCTCTATGCTGTATTTGAGCACCACAGCATACTCACAAAAAAAACCGGCGAAAGGAAAATATTTGGTTTTGCAAAGAGGAAAATGTGAACCGAGGTGCGGGGTTGAGTGAGATAAGTAATAGAAAAATGTGCAAACAATTCCGCGAGGGCCGGGTTTTATATTTTTTTATTATAGCTTTCCATAACGTATGGACTATAATAGCAGGAAGTGCTAACACATGTCTTCTGATTAAAGCACTGAATGTAAGCAACAGAAAATATCCTGCAGTGCTTTAAGCCATTAAAATATCAACTTAAACTTGTTTTTTCTTATCGGAAATTAAAATTTTGCTTAATAGACCAGAAATTTATATCAACATCAAGTCAATGAAAAGCGGATATTATAGGGATCCAAGCCACATGCTGAATTGCGTGTGAATTCATGGGAAAATCTTTTCATCCCAAAATTGAAGCCATTTACATTTTTAATAGCTCCCTTAAATATGAATAATACTCAAAGCTTCGCGGGAGTAAATTACGCGAAAAAGCAGCATAAAATTAATTTTTGTGAAAACGTTTTTCCTGGAAAAGTTTTTGTAGGGCTTTGCACTTGAATTTGAAATGTTAAACTTTTAATAATTTTTAGGAGAAATATTTTCTCTTATGAAAAATTTTCGTCCTTTTTACGAGGGAAGTAAAAAGAGCTGGAGATGAATCTGAGAAAGAGGATAAAAAAGTTTTATCATTGGAATGCTGAAGGTCATGTTTATAAGGGTAGGTTATTAAAGTAATTTAGATGGCTGAAATGATTTGAGAGCAAACAAGTTCTCTGTCAAGAGCAATTACGAAGAAAATTTCCATAAATTTTGTATCCTTAAAAATATCCATGAATTTAAGCAAAAAGAAATTTAAATTTCTCTCAAATTATGAATGATGTTGACATCATTTAAAAATCCGTTTTCAGATTGATTTGACAGCACTTGATAATGAGATTTCAACATCTTACGCATAGCTCGCTTGTTTATTTCCTCCATCACAACCTTTCTCGCTCCATTGTGACTTTGTCATTAAATTTGAATTTACAGAAAATCAAGTCCTGCCCTAACATTCGCTTCGGCGTCTTAATGAATTTCACTTAAGTAAGTAAGCATGACAAGCGAGAAAAGAAAATTCATTTCACAATCCAATTTGTATAATCAAATGACTGAAATTGTTTTCGGAAGTTGCGTGTATTATGCATAATGTGAGAGAAATAAGAAGCAGAAAAAAACTTTATACAATTATAGCTCCGCTATATATTAATTTTGGATTTCTCCAAAACCTGTTTTCGGCCCCTAGTGCCAAGACATTACATTTTGCAATATCAAAACTTATACTCAAATGATAGGCCTAGCCAAACCCTACAAACTGGCGAAAACAGATTTGAAATCGGTTGATTCTACGAGGAGTTAGAGCCATTTAAGTCATCTTACTTTCTTACTTTCTTACTTTCTCACTTTCTTACTTTCTCACGATCTTAGTGGGCGGCATATCTCAAGAACGGCTGGTCGGATTTGACTCGGGTTTGTGGCTAAAGATCGGGTTTTGGCTCTAGTTGTGCAAGAAGTATTTTGTTTTGAGGTTAGACCCTCCAAGGACCGTCCCTGAGTGCAAAAATATCCTTTTTCATACAAATTTTCTCTTATATGACTTCATGGGTATCGTTGAACTCGTAATTGTATCAGGAATCGATTGACATTGACGATTTTAGAGGAATGTCCATCATGGACGGCCAGGAGTGCCACTAATGTCCATTTTTCAGAACTATACCTTCATGGGTATCGTTGAACTCGTAATTGCATCAGAAATCGATTGACATCAACGATTTTTGAAGAATGTCTATCATGGCCGGCCAGGAGTGCCACTAATGTCCATTTTTCAGAACTATGGGGTACTAATCTAAGACAGCGGAGCTATTGGAAATGGCAACGCCGTTTGCAGACCCATCTTGTTTTGGTTTGTGAGCGTGTGTGTGTGTGTGTCCATTAAATATAAAAGCTTTAATTCTGTTTTTATATTTTTCCCTCTATCTTATGCTCACATAAAAATAATAATATCAGATTATCGAGGTGGTTGGTCACTAAATGTTGAACACTAAATCATTAATTAAAATTCAAGAAATAGAAAGGAAATTTTTAAATTTTTTAACGTTTTTTATTTGATATTTTGCCTCACAGAAGCACAACGCTAACTGAAGTGTAATAAAGCGAATGAGAAGAAGAAAAAGATGACAAATCACAAAAGCGAACGGCGATGAGATATGGATCTAGCAGGAATGCCATCTGATATTTATTGTCTCAGAAATTCCAAACATTTCTTCTTCTACTCGCTTTGTGTCTATACAGTGAAACTTTTTAAGCTGCCAGTCTTTTTGGATCACTAAAGCTATTCTTGCTACTTCGTAAATTGTGACGTCTTTAATGTGAAAATGTATGAGGAAGTTTAAACATAAACTGCCAGATAATATTAACTTCATGTTATTAAGTGACTGAAAATTTATTTTAAATTCTCAAAATGTAAAAACTATTTCGATTTAATTTCCACGAAATTTCTAATGGTTTTTATAAAATGTTTGCTTTAGCAGTGAATTCTCTGAATTTCAGTCATGTTTGATCACTTTTTCATTTATAAGCTATCTAAAGGATTTTCCTGGTATTCCAACATATCAGTGAAATGCTACATAGAATCGGTCAAAATTACTCTACTTATTTATTTATTTTACGATGAAACAAAAATTTGATTGGTTTTAGGGGAAGTCATTTCAAAGGAATCCAATATCATTGCGGATGGAATTTATTTTCGATGTCGTTAAAAGGAATTTTACGGAAACCGATTTTTCTTAACCTTTCTTCACCGTCAATTACTATGCCATTACCTTCGTAGATTTGATCTTAAAGTCATACTTTAATTTTTTCAAGAAAATCAATTAATTTTAATGACTTTCATTTCAATTAATTCTCTCATTGATTTTAATGAAATCTTCGAGAAAATTCTCTAGTTTCAATAATCAGTGAATGAGAAATCCCCTAAAGAATTTCAAACCCACTTCGTGAAAGCTAAAAAATGTGTTAAGAAAAAAAGCAATCTAAAGGGAGAAAAATCTCAAGCTCTATAGCGAGGAAATGCAATGTGCTCGACATTAAAAATTCAAAATATTTGCTGTGAAGTTGAAGTGTGTATAAGAAGCCTGTAGATAGCCCTACAAATTCTGATATATCCACTGTAAGTCTTAGAGAGTGTTAAGCATGCCAATGATGAAGTAAAATCTCTTTATCTTTCTTTCAAAATTACATACGAAAATAATCGATAAATTATAGCTCCGCTATATATTAATTTTGGTTTCTCCAAAACCAGTTTTTGGCCCCTAGTGCCAAGACATTACATTGTGCAATATCAAAACATATACTCAAATGATAGGCCTAGTCAAACCCTACAAACTGGCGAAAACAGATTTGAAATCGGTTGATCCTACGAGGAGTTAGAGCCATTTAAGTCATCTTACTTTCTTACTTTCTCACTTTCTTACTTTCTTACTTTCTCACGATCTTAGTGGGCGGCATATCTCAAGAACGGCTGGTCGGATTTGACTCGGGTTTGTGGCTAAAGATCGGGTTTTGGCTCTAGTTGTGCAAGAAGTATTTTGTTTTGAGGTAAGACCCTCCAAGGACCGTCCCTGAGTGCAAAAATGTCCTTTTTCATACAAATTTTCTCTTATATGGCTTCATGGGTATCGTTGAACTCGTAATTGGACCAGGAATCGATTGGCATTGACGATTTTTGAGGAGTGTCCATCATGGACGGCCAGGAGTGCCACTAATGTCCATTTTTCAGAACTATGGCTTCATGTATGTCGTTGAACTCGTCATTGCATCAGGAATCGATTGACATTGATGATTTTTGAGGAGTGTCCATCATGGACGGCCAGGAGTGCCACTAATGTCCATTTTTCAGAACTATGGCTTCATGGGTATCGTTGAACTCGTGATTGGACCAGGAATCGATTGGCATTGATGATTTTTGAGGAGTGTCCATCATGGCCGGCCTGGAGTGCCACTAATGTCCATTTTTCAGAACTATGGCTTCATGTATGTCGTTGAACTCGTCATTGCATCAGGAATCGATTGACATTGACGATTTTTGAAGAATGTCCATTATGGCCGGCCAGGAGTGCCACTAATGTACATTTTTCAGAAGTATGGCTTCATGTATGTCGTTGAACTCGTCATTGCATCAGGAATCGATTGACATTGACGATTTTTGAGGAATGTCCATCATGGTCGGCCAGGAGTGCCACTAATGTCCATTTTTCAGAACTATGGGGTACCAATCTAAGACAGCGGAGCTATTGGAAATGGCAACGCCGTTTGCAGACCCATCTTGTTTTAATTTCCAGATCTGAATATTTTCTTGTGAGCTTAAAAATTCAAAAGAATGAACCGTAATGAAGATTTTTATCCTACATAAATAAATTATGAACTTGACTCCATATACCGATTCACGTAGAAGTAATTTTTTGATTGACTCTGCAAAAAACTTCATTCTTCTCACATGATGTGAGACTCGATAAGAATCTGATGAATTTTTTAATAAATAATCAAGCAGGTTTTCAGAGAAGTTTTTGAACTCTACATATGTCTGCTCCGATGGTGTCATGGTGATATCCTCTTAAGGCTTTCGACATTGTCTTTATTGTGAATGCATGCTCAATTGTCACCATAATTAATCTTCATCGCCTTAACGATTTTTTTCTTCTCCTCCTTATTTCCCTTCATTTTTCTTCATTGAGTTTTCTTCTTCTGTTTATTTTTTAACACCATAGCGGCATAAAGAAATGAATGCGATAAATTTTCCACCATTTCACTCAAATTTATATTTCAAGATTTAAGCGAGAAATGATTTATTTTTATGTATTTCAACATCAACCGCAAGAAAATCTAAGATATGGCGGGAGAAAATAAATCAGTGCGGCAAAATCGCGAGCGGAAAAAAAAGAGAGAGACGATGAAATTCAAATTCAATATATTTTTCTTTTTATGGCTCAATGGAGTTGATTGTAGACATTTTCCCACTTTGATACGCTCGGTCTCGACTGTAATTCATTTGGAATGAGCATTTTGGGAGAGATAAAAGACAATTTTCATTTCTATTTTTTCTATGAGTGCTTATGTTATGTGTCAAGATGGATAAGGCAAAGCTATTAATATGATTCTCGTTTTGACAGTGCTGCTCTTCGCACATTTCGCCAAAAATGAATTTTTACTGAAATTAAATTTTCCGAGATAGAAATCATTTTGAGTATTACTGTTATAAACTTACTCCTCTTTCTGTGACCTCGACAGTCATGAAAACTTGCCTTTTCCCATCCACCCCTACTCTGTTGATTTATTTGCTGATCTTTCGTATCCGATATGCTTCCATGGTGGTGGTGGTGGTGTGCAGAGTCTGGAACTATTAAAAAAAACTCTCTATGTATATAAAAAACTAAAGCATAGCAGAGCTTTTTCCACTCTCATTTTTGTATTTTTTTTAAACAAGGGAGAAAAAATTTGACGATGAAAATTAGAATTTATTTACTGTGAAATTTTTTTAAGATGTCTATTATGAGGCATGTAATGAACTTGAAAAATAAAAATAACATTTTGTCATCATGAACAAAAGAAGGACAAATTTTATAAAAAAGAAATTTTTTCACATTTTAAATTTTAACAAAAATTTTTTAAAAAAGAAATTAAATTTTTTTAAATTAATTTCACATTTTAAGAGCTTAAAAAGCTTAAAGAGCCTTAAGCTTTTCAACTTTGCCACCCTTAAAATTTTTAATCTCAATAAAAATTTTAATGCATCTCACTCTCCATATACAGCTATGATAATAATAGTTAGTAAATAACTGTCAGACGAAGTGAAAAAGCGAGGACGACATGAAGAAGTATCGAAGACAACATCGCTAAGAAAACGAGGAGATTTAGATTTAATGTCGGATAATAATAGCAGAAAATTCTTCCTATAGCAATCTGTTTTGTTGAAACTCTGCCAATTTGGAAAAAAATCCCTAAAATAAGCATAAGAGAGAAAAGAGAGCAGGAAGCACGAAGAAATTTAACTTTTTCCTTTATAGTAAAAATGCAACTATCGAAAGCGAGCGAGGATAATAAAGAAGACGATATTGCAAGACAATAATTGCAGAGAAGAGCACTGCTCGGGGAAATTTATTGAATGAAAAGAGAAAATGAAATGTTTATGCAACTAAGAAACAACAGAAACTTTTTTCCTCCCATTTTTTCTCTCGTTATGCTTCTGTGGATGCACATCCTCACTCTTCTATCAACGATTCTTTGGCCTCTGGAGATGTACATTTTCAATTTCTCGGCGAAGAAGTAAAAAAAATGTTCAAGTGAGTTTGTGGTTTGGAGACTCGAGGGACACTCGAGGATAAATTAAATGGCAATTGTGAAAATTTTCTGAGGGATTTCAAATAAAGTTGATTTTGTCCACTTCATTATTTATCATTTTTCAACTTGTACGTTGCTAAAAACATTTTCATAACTGTGGAAAAACTTTTTGACAATTCAGCATGATTAAATTCCCTCTTTTTTCACTCTTGAGATAAATGCAAGTTTAAGTGGAAATGAACAACTTTTTTTTTCTTATAAACTTACAGCAATGAGTGGCTTCAATTGGCTCGATAGCAGCAGCGAGTTTTATCCATTGTAAAGAATTCATTGAAAATTTCTGTTAGATACATTTCAGGTTGAAAATTGAGGCAATTGCAGTTGATGTTTTCAAGTAGTAATCCTCGACCGCTCGTTGAGACTTTTCAGACATAAGTGAAAATTGTTGAGGGCTTTTAAAATTTAACTCGACTTTGAATTACTTGTTGAAGTGATGCGAAAATAAAATAAGAAATTCCAAAAAAGTAATTAAATATTTTTCAGGTGGGTTAGAGATGAGCAAAAGTAATAAATTTTCAATAATTTAGTTTTCAGCATTAAGATTTTTTAAAAGATTTGCAATTTTAAAAAGTAATAAAAATTTAACACTTTTAACTTTAAAGTTAACGAAATAAAAACAACTAAATAAAGCTTTTACAATTTTGAAGCAAAATTTATAGAATTGAAAAAGTTGAAATTACAAAACAATGTATGAACAGTGTCATGCTGTATTTTTAACGGAGCAATGCAACTTTGATGCTAAAACTTTTTTTCTCTCTTCATTATTTTTTTCTGCATTTTAACTTCATTTTTCTTTGCAGTGTGAAACCTGTAAATCGTTGCCAGAAGATAAACTTTTCCACTCATATTCTCCAACTCGCAAACAACTAATGCAGCTTTCAAGAGTTGAAAAATTAATTTGAAATTAAAGTTCACTTCACACACAGTGAGAGTGCAGAACAGCATCAAGTGGTGCTTTTTAACAGAATTAATGATGGAAAACGAAGAAAGTTGGGGGTTATTTGGTATTGATTGAACTAATTAACAAACTATATATGTGAAGGTTACAAAGTTCAAAAAAGAATGACGGTGAGAGTGCTTGAGGGCAGGTGTTGAATCACTTTTAAGTTATTGTAGTTTGCGGAAGTGGCGATAAGTGAACAGCAGATGGGGAATGAAAAATGTCTGAAATTTCGATGAAATTTAATTAACAAGCTCGTGATGATTTAATTGAATCACTTCCTCTCTCTCTTCCTTCTCGAGGGCATATCGACGTCAACTGCGATATGATGAAAAACGTGAGAGTTGAGCGGGTGCGGCAAGGGAAAAAGTGAAGAGAAAAAAACTTTTAAATTTTATTTCATTTTTATGCAGCGCACGAGAGACTAAAAAGAGCGTTGAAAATTGAAAAAATGTTTTTAATTAATTGAAGCCAATGTGAATTGAATGAAAGAATGTCCAATTGATCAAATTATTTGATTCGGCATGCAAACACATGCAAAGAAAGGCGAGAAGCTACCGAGAGGGAAAATTAATTGGATTTTCATTTGGAATAAAATGCTCAAGCAATTTCATGAAATATTCAGCAAATATACAAAAAAGCTCCACTGTCGTCATCGATAGTGTGCACACTAAACTTAACAGATTGCTTTTCGCCCTCTCTATTAGAAATAAATTGAAATCACGAGGGAGAGAGCGATTGACGGAAAAATCGCGCTGGTTGTTTGCAGAATGTTCATTAAAAATTTTCTCTCTATACTCCATTCACGTTATTTTCCTCATAATCTCACCCACGCTATTTCAATTGACATTTGCTGGAAAAACGAGTGTCGTTAGAAGGAAACCTGATAGTGTGTGAGATTTAGACGAGTGTCCTTTATGGACGTTGAAATGATTAAGAGCTATTGAATTTCAGTTAGTACACCGAGAAGATTTTTTGCTGAACAAGCATGGATTAAAATGAAAAAGTATAGATTTTTTGAATCGAAAACTATTAAGTATACTTAAAGTAAATTTTTTATGAATTTACTTTTTAAATTTCTAGTTTACGAAAGAGTGCTTAAGTGATATGAAATCAAATTCTCTCTGATTCGAGATCGAATATTATTGTGTGTAAGTGAAGGAAGAAATGAGCTTAAACAAAATTTCCATTACAGAAAGTTCAAAACCAATGTAAATGAATTCCTGGAAAAAGAGAAAGTGCAAGATGTTTGTGCATTTTAATATTTTGGAATAAATTCAAAAAAAATCTTTGAATTGCGATAAAAATTTGTAACGGCTTTAAAGTTTTCAAAACTTGAAGTAAAGCTTTGAGCAAGCTCTTGGTTCTTTCTCCTTCTTCATGTGAATTCAATACCTTTTCTAAAAGGCTCAATAATTGGTTGCGCTCCATTTAAATGATACGAGAAATCCTCTTACAAAATTCTCCTTTTTCTATTCAATCCATTATGTTCGCTCAGTGCAATTTTCACAATCTAAAATCGGCTTAGCACTACCAGAAATGAGAAATTCAACCCATTTCGTTTGACCCATTACGAAAGCATAATTTTCCATTATCTCTGTGCTTTCTAGTCGAGAAAGTTTCTGATGATGCCTGGCTCTCCGAATCCAAAAATTCTACCACCATCATCATTGTCTATCGTCTTCTTCCGGAACATTACGATAAAACATAATCCGATATCCCCTCTTTTGCAAATTAACAATGCCAAATGTCGTTTAATGTAATTAAGGATTTTACGCTATACATAGCAAAAAATAATCAATTAGTTCTACGGTGAAACAAATCACTTAAATCTATCTGATCTGAGATGGGTAATTTTAAATTCTCATAGACTTTTAATTGTTCACTGAATATTGATTTAAGTAAGAAAAAGTTTTTTTTGTGGGATAAAATAATTTTGAATTGAATGAGAAGAGAAAGTTCAAAAAAATCAAATTAAATCTTTAGTTTTCTGTCGTAAAAATAATATTGGGAATTTTTCCAAGAGGGAATAATTTAAACACTTTTTGAATTTTGAATATAAAATTATTTTAATTACTTTAACAATTTCAAAGCGTTGAATTGTTCTGTGAAATTAAGAAGAAGTGATTAATTTTCTTGAAAGACTTTTGTCTCGGAATTTTTCATCTCTGGATTCTTTGATGTTAATTGATGGTTTCATAGCAACTTCTTTCACCTTTAATTTATTAAATTATAAACTTAAAGTAAACTTCGCTTAAAAAATAATTATTTTTGGTGAAAATCCTACATAAATTTATTTTTTTAATTGACACAACAAATCAACTAATTTGCAGGCATGCTAAAATCACAGAATCATCGAACTAAATTGCCAATTTACCTCCCCTCTAATCCGAGATGTTTCAATGTCACATTTCGAAAATCCCTCCTTCGATTTATTGCCAAATATAATTCTGGAGCGAACTCAAACAATGTTTCGCCGATGTGCAATTTATTGTTGCCAAAAATTGTGATTTGTATGTCTAGCGAAAAATAATGTCAATTTTTTCGAATTGATTTCGATAAAATATTTTAATGCTTGCAAGAATGAGTGGGTGTATTTTTTTTTCATAGACTTTTTAAATAATTCCCTTGCAGTTAAATTTTAAAACATCAAAGATAATTGCAAACATATTATAATAAATAAAGTATGAAAATATGTAAATAAAATTGATATTTTGATTCAAAATAATTAAAGCTTTGATTGATCATGCGAAATTCATTAAAATATAAAATATTCGCCCTTGGCATTTCATAAAATGACGTCATGAAAATAATTTTCAATTAAAATTTGCATAATGCTTCTTTTGCTGTAAAATGCCTTTTTAAGTCATCAATTTACATATTGGTAAAAAATAAAAATTCAGTGTGAAAAAATTCCATCGAGATTCCAGAAAATCAATAAACGACGATATCGATGCATATAAATTTTCGCTATCTAAATACATAAAAAATATTTTATTTTCTTCTTCGCTTTTATTGATTTATGTACGTAAATTTTCATACATTATTGTTCTTTTGAAATGATATCGCATGTGCACAGACTGTGACTTGAAACAAAGCCAAGAAAGAAAATTGAGGAAAGAAGAAGAATGAGGAAGAAACTTTCTTTCCGTTCTCTCGCTATGGATGAGTTTTAAGTTATGTAAAAAAGCTCCAGCTGGCGCTTTTTGCAATATTCTCATGAGTGTCGAGAACGTAATGATTAAATTCTTCCCATATCTCTTTTATCAATTTACACAATTTGCGTTGAATTTCATTCGCACTCATCTCAAGCGTGAGCATATAAATGATAGACACACAAAACTCAATTATTATACTTCCGTAGATAAATTGAGAAATTTTTATATAAATGTACATGCGAAATATTTTTGTGCGCTCTCACTTGCTCGCAATGTGTGCAAAAATTCACTTTCATTTCATTTTCATCACTGTCACCGTGCGGATCAGAGTCACAGCATGCAGAAGTCAGTGCATCTGCTCGTTTTATTACTTGCATTAATCCATTCCACAGCGTCATTACCACCGTATATAATCAAGCAGCATGACGCGAGAGAAGTGCTCTTTAAAATTACATCAAAAGGCAACCATCCTCGTCCATTCTCACTGCTTTGTGAGGCGAAAGGAGATCCACCGCCCAAGTGAGTACTTTAAATGCATGTCACTAGCACAAAAATGCTGACATTAAAATTCACAAAGAGATGACACGAAAGCTTTTTTTAAAAAAATTTAAAATCTTAAAATACGTTATAAAAATTAAAACAAATTAAATAAATTTCAAATCTTCGTGTCTTGCTCCATTCCACTGGACATTAAACTCAATTTACTTTTGTTGTCACCGTAAAAAAATTATACAGATACCGATGGACGAAGGACGGCGAGCAAATGAATATTACAGCGGATGATAATAGAATAATAATGGCCATGGACAATGGTACGTTGACATTTCGTGTGCCAGAAGTGAATGATGAAGGCATCTATCAGTGTTTTGCTAAAAATAAACACGGCTTTGCATCTTTTCCACCGCTAACTGTGAAGAAAACTTTCTTAGAGAGTTTTAAAGATGATTCGATGAGTATTTTGGAGACTCGCGAAGGAGTTCCGTTGAAACTCGAGTGCAAAGCACCAAATGGCTATCCAAAACCAATCGTCTACTGGATGATTCAAACTCAGAGCGGTGAACTTCATCCAATCGAGGACTCGCGTAAAGCTTTCGATCCGGAAGGAAATTTATGGTTTTCTCGCGTGACTGCTGACGATGCACTCAAAAATGCATACTACACATGTGCCGCCACATCATCGTTCCTCAACGAGTACAAGCTGGGCAAACGTGTGCAGTTAAAAGTCATTCGTGCGGAGGAAGATGCAATGACTCCGCTTAATTTCACTAGCATTATGCAATATGTCTCTCCACCACATGTTGTCGCTCTGCGCGGTCAAAGGACTGAATTATTTTGCATTTATGCATCATCGTACGCTTTGAATGTGAGCTGGAGTTTAAACGGCTCAGAGATAAATTACGATAAGCGTGTGCTCGAGAAGAATTTTGGCAAATCACTTTTAATTCGTGACACTCGTGTTGAAGATCGAGGCACATATAAATGTGATGTCTTGGCTCTGTCAGACGAGGATGAAATTCTTCGAAATCAGTCATCATTAATAACGCTCGATGTTCTTGCTGCACCATATTTCATATCACGTCCATTGTCACAGACAGTTGCAGAAAACGAGACAAGTGTCGTTGAGTTCTCATGTGAAATTCGCGGCATACCCGAGGCGACAATTGAGTGGACGCACAATGGAAAACAGCTACAGCTCTCCGAAGAGAGATTGAGCGTATTAAACAATAAATTGACAATTAAGGATTTAATTAAAAGAGATGGCGGTAATTACGGCTGTAATGCGACGAGCAAATTGGGCTTTGCATATCTCGATTTCTATCTCGACATTGTTAAAAAGCTAAATTAAATTGAGCGATGCGAAAAGAAGAATTCTATTCTAGGCGGAGAAAAGGAAAAATTACCTTTTTTAATGAGGAAAAGGGAAGTTGTTAATTAAGTAGTAATAGAGAATTTATAAGTTGTTAAGTGGGCAATTTAAGTCAATTTTTATATATTTTTTAAATGTAAATTAGAGTGAAATTTTTTTTAAATAAATAAAAGTGTGCGTTGCAATTTTAATATTGTTTAAATGATTTTTTAGGATTCTTCGTAAATTATGTCACATCTTTTTGTAAAGATAAAGAAAAATCTTTGTGACACTGAAAAAATGAAATGAAAATAAAAATGAGCAAAATTTAAATATTTTGCATGACGTAATTTAAGAATAACCCCACAAAAATTTAAAAATTTATTTTCCAATCACCTCAACATAAAACATGATTTTGAAACATCAAAAAACAGCTCTGAAAAATTCAAACCACTCTTGCATTTATTTACTATCAACTGCGCATGATCAAAATCGCTTTGTCAGTCCCTTCGTCAGCGTAAAAAAACTTGATGACGACATAAAAGAAAACTTTCAACATATTTTACTTCTTTTGATTCCAGCTCTAAATATTTTCTTTGCTCGAAAGTTTAGAGGTGAAATGTGAAAGATTTTTACAAAAAGTCAATTTTAAATGGCGTTAGAGGTTGCATGTGCAATGGAGGAGGTGGGAAAGATCGAGGAAAATGGAAAATGTGACGAGAATGGAGAACATTTTTTCGTGAAAGAGAATGGAGAGAAAGTTTTCTTCGATTATGATAATTTGGACAATAAATCCATGGATTTTGAAATGAGCTTTAGTGAAAATGGAGAATATGATGAAAACTACGAGAGAAATCATATGGAGAGGTGAGAAAAACTTTGTTTTATCAAAAATAAATTCAAAAATTATTTATTTCAGTGAATCCAGTAGAATTCAAGCATTGGAGGAGGAGCAAGAGACACTCTTATCATCTCTCATGGCTCTGACGTCTCATTTTGCTCAAGTGCAGTTTCGACTCCATCAAATTGTAGAAGCGCCCGAAACGGACCGTAACATACTGCTTAAAAAACTCGAAGACTTTGCTGACCGAGGCATACCGCAGCCAAATGAAATTGGCACTCGCAACATTCTCTCGAAAATGGATTGTCAAAAAATGCGACAGCAAGAATTAATTGAGCAACTTAAAACGCAATTAGATGACTTGGAGAAGTACGCTTATGAGACGGGTGAGCCCGTATTGCCACAAGCCATAATGATGGAGAGACAAAAGATAATAATTGATGAGTTGAAGCAGAAAATGAATTTAAACTTTAATGAACTTGACTTGCCGGAGCTTTCACCCGATGAGCTTCGAAATCACGTAGATGCAGCCATCGGAGAGTTTGTGAGTCCTCTTAAGATGAAAGAACAACTTGTGGCACAGCTCAAGACGCAAGTTAATGATCTCGAACGATTCATAAAGTTTCTTCAAGTCGAAAAGGGTGAAAGGAGAAAAATATTGAAGCAGCAACTGCTCAAGCGGCAAAATTGTACCGAAGCAGATTTACATAATCAATCATGTAACTGTAATTTTGAGGAGAAGAATTCGACAATTGCTGCAATCGGATCAAGTAATCGAAGGAGAAGGTAAACAAGCAAAAGATTCATAAATTTTTATTTCTTTCTAAAAATAAATTTTTCTATTCAGCGAAAGCGAAGCGAAAAAAGCTTCACCGCCCACGTCAACATCATCAGCGACTTTTCCCACGCAAATTGGCCTGGGAGATAAGCTTTTTCAAATGTTTAATAAAGCCTCGACTATCTTTCATATTTTTGCGCTGTCACAGTTTGGATGTGCGAGTCAAAATGGCCGTAACTTCAAGAGAAATGTATTGAAAAAGACGACACGTGGCAATCATTGGGGTGACACGAGGGCAAAGCTAGAAGTCGATATCCAAGAAATTCTTGCACTTACGAAAGTCATCGGCATGACTATCGAGAAGGAAAATCAAAAATTGAATGAAACCGACGCAGAGACTGAAGATGACGACGTGTTTGACGAGGGAAAAACAAAGCCATCGACAGCAGTTGCAACAAGAAAACAAAGTCGTTACCGATCAAATTCCTCGTCATCATCAACCTTACCCCAGTCGTGTTATAGTTACACAATACAATCTAAATCCGATGAGCTCAAATCGCTCAACATTGAATTAATTACCTTAGTTAGAAAAAAGTTCGCCGTAACCCTTCAGAAACTCATTCAACATGGACTTCGAAGTGTGAGAGAGTCTCGACATCTAGTGCCATTCATAGGATGCTTTTATAATAATAACTTCCAAATGAACAAACAAGAACGAGAGTATCCCGAAGAGGACATAAAAGACATTCATGCATGGGAATTAATTCTCGAATATTATCACCTCAAGAATGGAGATTTTTACACCGAAACTGCAGCACAGAAACTCTCGCAGAGCTTCAATCTCGACATTGGCGATGGACTGAGTTCGAATAAGCAGGTAAGTCAATGGAGTCGAGATTAAATGATTAAAAATTAATGAGTTTTACTTTTTTTGCAGACTTTACTTCTTGCAATTAGAAACATTATTAATCTCCATAGTCCCTATAAGCGAAGCTACAATTCACATTTTAAGGCTTTTGTTTGTGCAGGATTAAAGTGAGTTTCTTTCTCATCAAATATTAACAAAATTGCTCAACTCTTTCCTCTCCAGCTCCCACAAACTCGTTCAGTGGCTTAATCTGATTTTCCAGTGTCATGAACTCGTGTCAACATACTACACCTCATGGAGCTATGTCGCTCAAACTGGCTTTCGAGATGCACTCAAGGCCATTGACCAGCTCACGAGATTTGAGTTTTATGATTTGCCGGTAGATCTTGCGATTAGAAATTTAGCGAACATCAGAGATGTCTTTTAGAGTGAATTGTAATAGATTTTGTAAGTGATAATCAGGATACAATGCAAATGCCACAAATGGATACAGAAAAACTTTTGAAGGACTAAAATACGGAAGTTTATGTGTCCATTGTGATGTAAATGATTTTAGATAACCTAATACTATATATCAGAACAATTCAATTAAATTTATTATGCGTATTTTACACAAAGTATATATGATTACTGTTAAACTATACAAAAGGAAAGTTAGCGGAAAGTGTTAGGTGAAGGAAAATCTCTATAATTAGCCCAAAATGGCAAGACTTGAAGTGAAGTTCCTCATTAGCTTCATACATCAACTCTTAAAATATATTTAACCGTAATAACCCCTGGAATGATTGTATGAAACACTTTTTGATGCCCTCCTGGTCGTGTTTAAGAAATGTGGGGCAAAAAAATGTTGATAAAGCAGAGCTTTTCTCATTAAACTCAAATTTATGAAGAAAACTTCAATCATTGGCGCTAAAAATATTAACATTGCAATTTTAATCGGCGAGTTCTAAGTAAATATCATTCCTGTAAAATTTGTAAATAAAATCAAACCGCTGAAAAATAAAATCAAAATTTACTGCAGAGAGATTTTTTGGCTTTTATTAAAATAATTCTTAATTTCAACTCAGAAAAATATTTTTTAAACAACGTGGATCAATTTAATTCGCAGACTTTATTAATATTTGTTCAGTTGCAGTCCCGGATCTCAATTTAAAATGTTCTAGTAAGGAGTTAATTAAGATGGAAAAATAAGTTTGTTTGTCATTTAATTGTTAAATCTTTTGCGCATGTGATTAATAATTATTTTTCTCATCTGAAGATCTGTTTCTGATGTCAGTTGAAGAAAAACAGAACTTTTTATAGCTACTTGAAGAAATTTTCAGTTTTAATTGAGATCTTAAGAAATTAAGACGTGAAAAAAGTGAAATGAAAATTTTAATAATCCTAATTTCGGGATGTGAGTTTTATTTTTATGCTGGAAATAATTTTACATGATTTTTTTGCCAGTGACCATTGCTCATGCAGCATTGCCATGTCCACGTAATCCGGAAGATTCTTTGCCTGTATGTGATGAGTGTCATGTACTAGACCTCTTTGAATGCGCTTGTGTCCTTAGAGACGACATTCCATATTATCTTGATTGTTTCGGAAGCGATTCCCCTCATATTGAATGCAATCAAAATCTAGCATTTGCTTGTCGCTATCCTGGTGAATGGCAACCTCAAACATGCTCTTGTGAATGCAAATGGTGGGCTCACCTGCTCTGCCAGAAAAATCAATACTTTGATCATAAAACTTGTCAATGCAAGTGCAAAGAACCTTGTAAAGATTGTTCAAGACCTCAAATTTGGAGTGAAAATGTTTGCAATTGTGTTTGTCCGTACAAAAAAAATTGCTTGAAAAATCAATTTTGGAGCGAGTGGAGCTGTGATTGTCAGTGTAAGCAGAAACCAAGAAGATGTTGCGAGGGAAAAATTTGGAGTCAAAAGGTGAGATTTAAATAATTAAAAATTATATCAAAAAATTATTTTTTAAAATAGGCTTGCGATTGCGTTGTGACAACGATTTCAACCACGACCACAACCCCTTCAACAACTGTTTCATATCCACCAATTCCTGGCTGCGATCAATCGATCCTTAAATATGGAGAGTGTCTCTACCCACGTCAAACTAAAATCTCTTGCAATGGCTGCTTTAAAATGTTGATTGAAAATGGAAATCTTGTAATTCGTTACAACACTGCTGCCAATGTTGCGCCAGTTTTTATTTATCAAGTCACAAACGGTCAAACTGCAAAAATCTGTGCTGGATCTGACATGCTCTCGTCCTATGATTCAATGGATCAAATTATTTGGAATAATGGTGTAGGAGGAAACGTGGGTATTGACGCAAGAATTTTAGACAACGGTCAAGTGGTCATAAAATCAAGAGGACCATTGGCAACATCGCAAACAATTGGAGTTGCTGCAAACTGCTATGTTGACACAACAACAACAACAATCAGCACGAATTCATCAACTTTCCCATGCATTGGAAACACCATTTATGTTGGTCAATGTCTCTATCCAGGTCAAGCTTTATGCTCCAAAAATGGATGCTTTAAAATGTTCATAGAAAATGGTGATTTAGTTGTTTATCGCACAAGCGATATGAGTCTCGTATGGAAACAACCTAACAGCAATGGAGGAACGTCAAAAGCATGCGCATTGACTACAGGATCATTTAATATGGGATCTTATAACATGGGACATTCAGGACCTAGCGATGCCACACTCACTGATGATGGTCAACTCTTCTTTATTCTACAAAGCACTGGACAGCCTGATATAGGAAATCTTGGAATTGGATCTTCGTGTAATTCAAAATCAATTTGTCAAGAATCGATTATTGATGCTGGTGAATGTTTCACGCCTGGTCAAGTGAAGGTTTCTTGTAATAAATGCTTCAAGATGGTCCTCGAAGGCGGAAATCTAGTTATTTACCACAATGATGCACCTGGATTGCCTCCAGTATGGACTTATTCATCAACAAACGGACAAGCTGCAAAAGCGTGTGGTCTAATTGGAGCTGGAACCGAATTTATTTTCTATTCATCAACCGGTACGCCTGTTTGGGGTCTAGGTCCTCCTAATGATGCTGCAGGTGTCATGGCAAAGATTTTGGACAATGGTAAAATTGTATTTGCTGCCAAAAATACTTCAATGAGCCACGTTTATACTTTTGGACCGGCAACAAAATGTTACAACGGCCCAAACATAACCACAACCACAACTCCTTCAACGACTGTTTCATATCCGCCAATTTTAACCGGTTGTGATCAATCGATGTTAAGATATGGTGAATGTCTTTATCCAGGACAATCTAAAATCTCTTGCAATGGCTGCTTCAAAATATTAATTGAAAATGGAAATCTTGTAATTCGTTACAACACTGATGCTAATGTTGCGCCCGTTTATATCTACCATTTTACAAATAATCAAACTGCTAGATTATGTGCTGAACTTAACACGCTTGCATTTTATTCTTCAACTGGTCAACGCTTTTGGAGCATTAGTCAAGGCGGTGATGCTGGATATGATGTAAAAATTTTAGACAACGGTAAAATTACTGTTGTGTCCAGAAATCCAACAAGTTTGGTTAACACTTTTGGTAACTACAGTATTTCGCTATGCTATTTTGAAACCACAACAACAACTCCTTCAACAACTGTTTTATATCCGCCAATTTTAACCGGTTGTGATCAATCGATGTTAAGATATGGTGAATGTCTTTATCCAGGACAATCTAAAATCTCTTGCAATGGCTGCTTCAAAATATTAATTGAAAATGGAAATCTTGTTATTCGTTACAACACTGCTGCTAATGTTGCGCCCGTTTATATCTACCATTTTACAAATAATCAAACTGTTAGAATTTGTGCTGAACTTAACACGCTTGCATTTTATTCTTCAACTGGTCAACGCTTTTGGAGCATTAGTCAAGGTGGTGATGCTGGATATGATGTAAAAATTTTAGACAACGGTCAAATTACTGTTGTGTCCCGAAATCCAACAAGTTTGGTTAACACTTTTGGTAACAACAGTATTTCGCAATGCTATGTTGAAACCACAACAACAACTGCAATTATTACAACTTCATCATCTATCCCGTGCATCGGTGATACAATTTACGTTGGTCAATGTCTTTATCCCGGTCAAGCTTTATGCTCCAAAAATGGATGCTTTAAAATGTTTATAGAAAATGGTGATTTAGTTGTTTACCGCACAAGCGATATGAGTCTCGTATGGAAACAACCGTACAGCAATGGTGGAACAAGTAAAGCTTGCGCATTGACTACAGGTTCTTTTAGTATGGGATCTTATAATATGGGACATTCAGGACCTAGCGATGCCTTACTCACTGATGATGGCCAACTTAACTTTATTCTACAAAGCACTGGAAAACCTGTATTAGGAAACCTAGGAATAGGATCTTCCTGTAATTCAAAATCAATTTGCCAAGAGTCGATTATTGATGCTGGTGAATGTTTCACGCCTGGTCAAGTGAAGGTTTCTTGTAATAAATGCTTCAAGATGGTCCTCGAAGGCGGAAATCTTGTTATTTACTACAATGATGCTCCTGGATTGCCTCCAGTATGGACTTATTCATCAACAAACGGACAAGCTGCAAAAGCGTGTGGTCTAACTGGAGCTGGAGGCGGATTTAAGTTCTATTCATCAACCGGTACCCATGTTTGGGGAGAGGGTCCTCCCAATGATGCTGCAGGTGTCATGGCAAAAATTTTGGATAACGGTCAAATTGTTTTTGCTTCCAAAAATACGTCCCTGAGCCAAGTTTTTACTTATGGACCGGCAACAAGATGTTATTTGTCTAAAGTTTTATAATCAAACTTTGATTCAAACTTTTTAAAGAGTGAACCATGAAAAAAAATTAAAAATTTTACACAAATATTATCTTCAATTCTGTTTTAAATTTGAAAACATTAATAATATTTGCGGAGGTGTTTGTTTTTATCAACAGATAAATTATTGTCGACCTTCGCTAAAACACTTGTTGAGCTAATTATTATTCAACTTCAAAGTTGTTTCTCATGATGTCTAATATTTTGTACTTTCTGAAATAAAAAAAATAACAGAATAAATTTTCATTTTTTAAATTTTTATTTCCATTGTTTTTATGAAATGCATAATTTAATTTAATCATTAATTAAGAGTTTACACGTTTAGAGTAATTTTTACATTTTTTCACCATCAAACATGATTTTTTTGTGTCTATTAATATTCAGCAGAAAACGTTTTGTCAATCCCAACAATACTTTTATTTCCTTTATAATGATATTAAGATGGTTTCATTTTTTTATCAGCAGCAGCCCAAAAAATTTATATTTGAAAATCGAAAGACATCCACCACAAATGTCAATCAAAATCCTTTCTCATGTCACTCACATCAATCAAGTTTTTTACGCAAAACTTTCACTTCTTTTACTTTTCTTATCACAGCTCCCAAAGTAAATTATCATTACTGTTTCTATTTATTTTTCATTAAAAATTAAAGAAGGGAAAACTAATATGCAGAGCGTGTTGTGTGTTGCACCATCCAGAGGAATACATTCTACAGATATATATTTAAATCTTATTTAAAAAGGAGATGATTGAGATGTTCTCAAAAATATTTTTCAAAACGAATTAAAAAAATTAAATTTCGATACTCGAACAAGCGTATTTTGAAATTTTCATCTAAAAATTTTCTAACTTTTCAAATCTCTCAAATGTTTTTGATGATTTTCTATCTTTACTTTCAGGAGGAGAAAACTGGCAATTTATCATGTTCAGTCTCAACATGCGACAACTTTTAATTTTTAGGCTAAATTATACACAATAAATTCTAGTTAAGTTTTTTAATTGAATTAAATTTGAAAAATTATCAAATGTTGAGAGAAAGAGACAAAAACTATTTTTTTTTGTACAGCTAATTTCTTTTACATTCTAAATATGATTTTACCAATAAATTATTCCCCTATATGCCTTGAACATCTATACGATTTTTTCCGAGACATTCGACCCTTAACATTATTTCTGATTATTTTTCTAAGTTTTTTTACTCAAAATTATCCATCTAAAAAATTCGATAATTATTAATTTTTACAGACATTATTTTACAAAATATTTTAGTGAAATCGTCATCTATTCTGTTTAGGTCATTCACTTTCCTTGCCCTCGGAGTTGTTTGATGAATTTAATGCTTCGGCAGCTGCTTGTGCGGCAGCTTTTGCTCTTTCCCTCTCTTCTGCGGCCATACGAGCTGCTGCTGCTGCAGCCAATCTACCGGCACTTGATCTCAACTCACGTTTTCGTTCGGGCATTTGAACTTCCATATCGTCACCACTTCTAGGTCGTTTTGTTCTTGACCGACGACCTCTTTTACCCTCACTCTCATCGCCTGTATTTTCATCTTGTTGCTGTAATTCTTGTTCCTTGCTGCAATCATCGTGACTCTTTCGTGATTCACTCTGAGGTTGTTCTTCCATTTGTAGTTCACCACCCTTGGATACTTTAGAGTGTGTAATTAAATCTTCAATATCCATGTTGGGATCATGTTGTTGCTGTTGTTGTTGAGGTGCTTGCTTTTGCTGCTCTTTAATTTCCTCATTAACCTTTAAATTTTCAACCATTTCCTGTTCTCTCGACGAACTTGACGCAGTCGAGAGATTTGCAGCTTGTGCGGCTGTTGATGAGCTTGAACTTTGTGGAGAATGATGCGAAGCTCTTTCGGTATGCTCGCGAGAAGCGGATTCTCTATCGCCACGTTCTCTAGACGTTGAAGTTCCTGCATTTGGAGTGGCAAGTGAAATTGTGGTTTGTGATGGTAACGATGCGCCAATACTAGCTGCTGAGACTGGTGTCAATGTCACTTTATCTTGCTCTTGATGGCGACTCGACGATGACTCTACAGATCTGTTTGAGCGTGGAGACGATTTGTCTTCGTGTCCATGCGAAGAGTGAGAATGAGATCTCATTTCACTTGATTTCGATGTTGGAGTTAATGAAATAGCTGCAGAACTTGTTGTTGTCTCTTGACGCATTCTCTTTGAATCGTGAATGCTTGATGCTGATGATGTTGGAATTAGCGAAATATTTGGACCAACACCGAGACTGCGAGCCAACATTTCAACTGGATTTTTGCTCAACTGTTCAAATGCCTCTTTCATCTCTTGATCGCGAGATCTCTTTGATGATGAGGACGATGAGCCACCACCACCAACTGCAGCAGCAGTTTGAGCCATCATTTCTGCAAATAGAGCTTGACTGAAATCAGCCGGAAGTGGCAAAGGAATGTCCTTTGCGGAGCTCTTTGATGATGACGATTGTGAGGCAGTTGACATGCCTAGACCTGGTGGCATTTTAGCTAATGCCTGCATGGTTGCAAAATCAGCTGGGAAACCATTTCTCGTCAATGATTCAAGTAACTTTCTTCTATCTCTTTCTAACTTTTCGAGAGCATCCTTATTGGCCTGTTGTGCGGCGTTGCTTCGTTTGTCTTGTGAGCTTGAACCACCGCCTCTGCTTGAACTGCTTTGAGTTATATCTAAGCCAGTTGCTCTCGAAAGAGACTCAAGAAGGTGAGTGTCATGTGGCAAAAGAAGCGATTGAAGCTGAGCATCACGTACTGCATTCGAGGACATTTGATTCATACTTGAAGAATTTCTCGATGAACTTTTTGTGCTTGGAGATGAAGACTGTTGTTGGTGAGAACTTCCCATTGCACTGCTGCTACTGCGACTTGGAGTGCTAGACGCAGATTGATTTTTTCCTGAAGCTTGACGCGATGAAGATGTATTAGTAGTACTGGTCGATGCTCCACTCATTCCCGCGCCATTAAGTAAATTACACTGTTGTGCAAGTTGGTCATATGCTGACATTCCACTTGGCATCGAGTATGGATTAAGACCACCCAAACCCAGTGGCGTATATAATAAGCTTGGATTAGGGAAAAAGAATGGAAAAGCTGGATTATTTGCTAGATTTGCAGCTGCTTGTGCTGCTGCATTCGCTGAGCTCGATTGTTTTGATGAGCTCGAAGACTGTTGTTGTTGATGCGATGGCGAAGATGCCGATTCATTAGCTTTTCTATTTTTGCTTGAACTGCTTTGACCACTACTTCCTTGATTACCACTTGACGATGATGATGAGCCAGTTAAACCTTTAGCTAATGCAGTAGGATCTAAACTGGCAGCAGCCATAACTGCGGCTAAGCTTTGAGCATCCATTCCAGCCAATCCACCAAGGGCTGCGAGATTTCCGAATAGATTCATATTGTTCATATTATTCATATTTCCCATTGAGCCTAAGCCCGGCATTCCAGCAAATGGCATCATCGATGCAAGCGGATTTTTAGGATCGAATGAGCCCAAACCGGGTATGCTTGATAATAAGTTTGCATTTAATCCAGCAAGACCTGGGAATGCAGCCATATTAGCAGCTGCTGCTGCTGCAGCGGCGGAACTAGAACTGCTCGATTGCTTCTTGCTAGCTGATGACGTTGAAGTCGAATGAGTTGTTGAAGTATTAGCATGCGAAGACGAATATTGGTTTGCACCTGAGCTCGATCGACCCATCGAAGATGTAGAAGGTGTCGATTTAGTGAGCGTTATATCATTGGACATTGAAGTCTTATGACTCATTGATGAGTGAGATGATGACGAAGTGCTGGGTAAAGTTAAGCTTTCTGTCCATTTTGGATCAATTTCATACATTGGATTTTCTTTAAGCCATTGAGACAATCGTTTCAATTGAGGAGCATTTCGTCCCGAAATTCTCTTTCCAGTAACTCTATGAATGACACTGACATTCTCTTCACCAGTTAAACTATTCCAGTTAATATTTGCCATTGAATTTGCGTCAGCTGAAGTCGAAGCTTGATTGCTTCTTTGACGCGAGTTATTCGATGAGCTACTGGTTGATTGATGCTGATGCTGTTGTTGATGTGAAGATTGTTGTTGTTGCTGCTGCTGTTGTTGTTGTTGTTGATGAGACGATTGTGTCTGGTGAGACGATGAGCGTCTCGATGAAGATTGCGATGAGGATGTGCTTGTGGAAGCTCCTCCTGCAGCTCTCGTCAAATATTCCATACTCAATGCTTGTTCGGTAAAAGCGGCTGCTTGCTCTGCTAGCCACTTGTTAACCTTAGCATCTTGAGCACCACCTGAACCATAACTACCAAGTTTTGTGCTCAACTCGAGAGCTTGTTTCATTTCCTTAAACATAGCTTCGTATGCTTTACGTTGAGGTGAATTAGCGGGAATTGTTTGTAAAATTTGTTGCTGTTGTTTTAAGAATGCTTGTTGCTCGGCTTGAGCAGCTTGAAGTAACATTGCATTCATGCTGTCTTTAGACGACATGTTGCTCATATTTTGCAGAGCAGCAATTCCTGAAGTACCCGATGAAGATTGAGTTGAGCCCTTTGATGAACCGGGCACACTCGTCACAGTAATAGTGAATGGCTTTTGATTGCTATGCTGTTGTTGTGATTGAGATTGAACATTTGTTGGAGTCACTGAAACACTTGGAGTTACTTGAGGTTTCTTTGAGGACATTGAAGAAAGTCCAGGATCTCCAAACACCGATTTTTGTTCTTTCGATGCTGCTGACAGTCCCATAACAATTTCATCCAACTTTCTCTTTTTCTTCTCCTTACTCTGCGGTTCTGCTTTTTGTTCATCCATTGACATGTTATTTTTCTTCATCAATTTAGAGAGCATGTCATTTAATTTTCCTTTTCCTCCCGTTGGTGAAGTTTGAGCATCGGATCCACGACCTTTGCCCATAGAAAAGTCTTGGACTTCACTCATGTCCGGAGCTTGTTTTCTCAATAAATCAGCAATGCGCATTTTTGGCAAGCTAAAAAAATAATAGGTTAAATAAAGTTTTCAATTAAAAGCAGTTAAAACTCACCTAGATGATAAATCAATTGGTGTCAAGGTGCTTGAAGTACCAGGAATTGTCACAGATGGTTTATACTGTGAGTTCGTTGACGCTCTCGAAACATGTTGATGAGCTGGTGGAGGTTGCAAGTTTGAACCAGACGATGCAGATGCACGTCTCACTTCATGTTCATCTTCATTCCATGATCCCTTTGCTGGTGCACCAAGTTGACCAGTATTGTTTAATAATGCATGAAGTTTTGCTCTTTCTGTTTCAACGTCGATAGCAATATGACGTTTTTGACCTTTCTTGCCCTTATCAGTCATGCTCTGCATTTGAGCTTGCAACTGTGAAGATAAAACGGATTTACTTAATTGATGATGATCCGTTGTGATAGTAATTACATCAGGGGTGCTTGAACTTGAACGCTTATCAGCATTAAGTCGTTTGACAGTTTCATAGAGCGGCAAGTCTAAGTCAATTCCAAGACAGCCGCTATAAGCTGAATATGATTTACCAACTGGCCAAACTCCCTTCTCAACACAATAAATAATGTGACTTATTCTCTTCTCAAGTGCAAACTCACGGAACCATTTGACAATCATTGAGGTATCAAAGACTCTTGAAAGTGCTTTCAAATTGTCTTTGACATCGCCTTTAAGCATAGCATCAAACTGCTTCAATTGCATTAGAGGTTTAAACATCTCTAAATCTGGGAAACGAGTTGGAACTTCTGTTTTCTTGATTAATGATTCTGCTTTGTCTGGCAACGTATCGTCGTCGTCAATGACAACGGTGTCAATGATTTTTGGTTCTCCTTCGGGACGCTCAATTGGTTCAAGTTTAATTTCAACTGGCTCCTCTTTTTTCTCTTCAATTAATTCTTTTTCTGGAGATTTAGCTTTCTCTGTAATTTCTTCCTTCGACTCTTCAAGAATCGGTTCAGATTTTTCTTCTTCGATTTTCGAAATTTCTTCCTTTTCAGCTGTCTCAATTTCAGGAGTTTCGAGGATTTTAGGCTCGTCAATTTCCATTTTTTCGTCGCTTGGTTCCTTTTCTTTTGATTCCTCGGTTGATTCAATTGCCTCTTGATCAATTTCCATTTTCTCTTCAATTTTATCTTCGTCAATTTTCGGAGTTTCAATCACATCAAGTCGTTCTTTTTCTTCAATTGGTTTCTCTTGAACATCGTCAATCACTTCGTCAGCCTTCTTCTCAGGAGATTTTGGAGTTTCAGATAAAATTTCTTCTGACACCTTTTCGTCTTCGATCGGCTTAGATTCTTCAACCGGTTGTTGTTCTTCTGGCTCTTTAACTTTTTCTTCTTCAACTATTTTAGGAATTTCTTTAACTTTTTCTTTCGGCGGTGTTGGCATTTCACCCATCGCAAGTTTAAACAATTCAGCGGGATTATCAAATTTAAACGATTTGAGTACTTCCAAATTCTTAACATATCTCTTTTCAGCTTCCATAAATGGAAATTCGGGATCGCTTAAGATTAATTGATCGGATCTGTATAAGCCGTGTTTAAGCACAGCTCGAATAAGTTCTCGATCATGCTTTCCAGACTCCCACCAATCAGGCGTGTCTAAATTATTTTCACAAAGCTTGAGACGCTCCTCGAGTTTATGATGTTTAGCAGTTTCACGTAGTTTTGAGAGCAACTCGAGTCTATCGAGGATGAGCTTAGCATGGTCTTCTCCAATATCGTCAATAATTCCATCCAATCCTCTCTCTTCTTCGAGTAGTTTTTCACCTGCCTGTCGCTTACACATTGCAATGAAAACTTTATAGTAATCACTTAGATTTTCATCCGACTTCTTGTCGAGTTTAGCGAATGTCTTGAATCTACGAAAAATAATTTTTACATTTCAAAACTATTAAATTAAATTTAGATTTTCTTACCTCGACCAGTCAGGCATTGGAACTGTAGTATGTGGCTGCAAGTCAATTCCATAACCGGTGAGCACTCGAAGAAATTCATTTTCGTCACGTCGTGTCCATCGCTTGGGAATCTGCTCGAATCGAGTCTTTTCACGTTCACGAACGACTTGCTCGATTTTTTCGCGGCGCTCCATTTTCTAAAAAAATTAAATTTTATATTAACATAAATTTAATAAAATTTTTCTCAAATCTACATTTCAAAAATCTACTGAAAAAAAATTCTACTTAAAAATTATTTTCGAGCGTCACAAGGGAAATTTTTTATGCCAGATTTTACGCGTTAAAAAAATTTTGAAACAATTTGAGATTGATTTTGGGGGTGGAAGACTTAAATACTAACCAAGTACATTGCAAGTTTCTGCAAATCGAGATTGGCCAATTGGGATGCATCGAGACCGCCCATACCGAGACTCAAGAGCAGACTAATGTCCGCGGCCGATGGCATGGGAATCTGCTGTTGGCTATGCTTCGAATGCGATTGCTGTTGCTGCTGCTGAGCCAAGGACGCAGCCATTGCCGATGAGTATGAAGTGCTCGGCGTTGGATTAACATTACCCTGTATCGATGGCACAATTGATTGCAACTATTGAGAATATTTCAATTTCATAAAGAGAGAGAAGCGGTTATAATGGGAGAGATGAGTTTAATGAAAATTACTTTCTTGTTTGTTTTTTTTGGGTGGTGAAAAAAGTTTAATTTTGATGCGATTGTGAGATGTGTGTGACGCAAAATTTTGTTAATGTTATTTCTAGTTTTTTAAATTTAATTTAACTTTTCTGTGTCATGCTTCAAAATAAAAATTTAAGAACTTCAAAGAATTTTTAAGAACTTCAATTTTTTCTTGCAACATGACACAGGAATTTTTTAATAATTCTCTAATTTCAGACCTACTCGCACACTCGTTAAATCATGCAAAACTATGAAAGTACTTTCACACAAAGACACCCACAAATGTCGTGTCACTAGCCAATTAAGTATATTTATGATTTGTGAATGAGTGTGATGATAATATAAAATAACCTCAAATACTCTACTCTCATGTACCGAATGCAACCTTTCGCTCACCTTAGCTTTCTGTTGCTGCTTGAGCTCTTCTTTCTTATAATTACGCTGATATGAAGTGATGACGCGTCGAAGGCGTGTATTGAGGTCCTGCATAGTCGGCCACATTAGATTCGGATCAACATCAGATTGATGATGGACAATCTCGTCATCATCAAGACCTAAATTGAGAAATTTTATTAAAATTATTTTTAAACTTTCGAATTAATTTTTTTACCATCTTTTGTTGAACGAATTTCTTCATCATCGTCGCCATGCTTTGAATTAGTTTCGTCATCATGTCTGAAAATTCGAAAGGTTTAAAAAATTAATTAATTGTATTTAATTTTTGTTTTGCTAAAAATGTTTTGTTGAAATGTGATTTATGATGGTATGAATTTTTAAATGAAAAAATGTTAAAAAGCTATAATTGAGTGGGAATTTTGTGGATTATTTTGTTAGGCATGCAAAAGAATGAGTTAGCAAGAAGGTCATGCAATGTTTTTTTACTTACTCGCACATCATCCAATCTTGACTATCAGATGACCATAAAATTAACACACAACATATACAAAAAAATTAAAATACATCTACGAAGATTAAATTAAGCTTTGTGGTGAGGAAAATCGCTAAGTTCTACTCGCGTGTAAAATTGCGTGAATATCAAAATATAAATTTTGGAGGGAAGTTTTTGAGGGTGGGAAATTTTACAACAATAAATTTTTTTACTCTAAAAACTAGCACTAAAGTTGAAATAATAACGACAGAATAGAAGAAGAAATTAATGTGTGTTGAGGGAAAACTTACTCTTTGCTTATCATCGATACATCGTCAGCAACATCGCCGGGACCGCAATGAGTAATAAAACACAACGTTGGATCGGCTCGCATTTGACGATAACTTTCACATCCATGTTTATAAGTTCCGACTAATAAACTCTTGTCACAACATTTCGGATCCCACCATGAGCAAGGCACCTGATCATTAGTGGATGGCGGGCGAATTGGGAGATCACTGTTTTCACCCGCGAGACAAGAGGTGGAAAAAATAACGAGAGAGAACGGAAATTTTTGAAAAATCTGCAACTTTTGTCTTGAATTCTACAAACTACTATTTTTTTAAACACTTTCTTCCGACGCAACAAATCATTTTCCAAAAACCGCGAATTGTTTCATAATTATATGAATTTCGATCGCCCCCCGATTCGCCGTATTCCAATTTTGGCATAATTTAACTTTTTTTTGCTCATTGGTGTCAAAAGAACATTCAAAAAGGAAATTTAAAAATAAATTATCGAGTGCCGATTGGTAAAATGTCAAAATTGAACGAAACACATTCCAATCAAAATTTAGTAATTGCTTGAATAATTTTTAAATTCTCACAAATGAACTCAGAAAAATCGTTAAAAAATTTTTCTCTGTGTCCATGTGTGGAATAATTCAAGCTCTTACACAATTGTCAATAAATATTGAAAACAATCCGGCACATTCAAATGAAACATTAAGAAAACTCTCAAAGAAAAGAAAAATTAACATTTACCACCAGAGTGAGAGAGAAAAATGGAAAAATTAAACGAGGACGAAAAATTTTCCACACTTAAAAATTACAAAAGGGTTGAAAACTCTCGGATATGATGCAAATATATAATTTTTTTTTCGACAACTAAAACATTAAGAGTTAAAAAGTTTCCTCATCCCGAATCGCAAGACATTATTCCAATTAAAAAAAATGTGTGAGAGAGTTAAAATGATTTTTTTTTACTAAAGTCAAAATTTAAAGGCATCGTTAATGAAATGTGTGTAAATGTACAAAAGAGAGCAGCATCTTCATCAGTTAAGCGATTTGTAATTAAATTTTGTTTTGCATATAAAAGCCAATTGCACAAATAACACAAGACTTGTGAAGACACCGCAGACAGGTGGAAAAATTATTTAAAATTTTTTTATAAGCGATAAGCGAATTTTTGGGTAATTTTTTGGGCTTGAAAATGATTTGCATTTTAAATTTAGCAGCACATGCATTATTGAGTGTAATCATGTTAAATTTCAACCCTCAATAATGCATAAACGCTTTAGATATATGAAAAAAACTGAGTTAATAATCGAAGGAGGTAAAAATGATGGAATTGAAAATGAAATATAATGAAAGGGGGGAAAACAATTAAATAATTATTGTTGTGGTATTTTTTGGTAAAAGAGATGAGCGTAAAATATCGAGAGAAAGATTTTCGATAATAAAAAAATGTATAAATGTATATGAGGAGAGAAAGTAACGATTATTGAACATATTGCAGTACCTGATTGGCACTCCGTCCTGGATCTGCTGGACATAGTCGCCAATGACTTCGTGCTTGATGTAGTACAACATGCGAACTCGAAGGAGCACTCTGAAGATTTAAGATCAAATTTAATAAATTTCTTTAAAATATCGTAAAATTTCTTCTCACTTGTTGGCATGTCGAGTCAAATGTTTTTTGTATGTAATTTCCAAGTACGACTCAGCATCATATTTATCATCTTTACTCCAGTGATTATCATCTAAAACACTAACGGTGCTCGATGCCGATGAGCAAGCTCGTGGTGATGAGGGTCCAGCACTTTCCGGTTCCCTGCCCATTCCACATCCTGGCTTATTACCCTTTCGTCCTAAAGTCCACGAAAAAATTAGAAAAAATTAATTCAAATGTGTTCCACACTCGTGTACCTTTTGCATTACGTCCTCGCGGCACTAAATTGTGAAGTCCACTGTGGTTGCGTGCAATCGCACTGTCCTCTCCAACGCCTCGTGGCTTTATCAAATCCCAAATAAATGTTTTGATTTTTTCATCGCCTTGATATCGCTGAAGACAGAACAAGAGCTGGAAAAATTCAAAAAAATCCGTTAGATTTTTGACAATCAAGGAAAATTTTCTTTAGAGAATATTTTTTCAGAGTTATGAAATGAGAAGAAAGGCTGTTTTAACTCATGGAAAATTCCCGAAAGAATCTCCTCGGTATTAGCATAGCAAGTCATCATTAAAAATAAATATTTTAAAATTAATCATTTTACTCACAATAATTCTCGCACAATCCTCGACATCGCTTTCCTTCCAGCCACGTTTGAAAGCACCTTGTTCAAGAATTTCAGTCCAACGTCCCCAACTGGAAGAAATTAAATATTTTAATAAATTTTTTGACTATTTTTAAAAAGAAGTTTAATAAAATTGTAAAAAATCACAAAAGAAGAAATTTCACGGATATTTTTTATTAATCTCAATCTGTTCGCGATATTTCATTTTCATGTTTTGTAATTTCATTTTTGCAATCTCTTCCCGTCTCTTTGCCTTCTTCAGTTCACTCTTCTTCGCATCAAAGTCATTAAGTTTTTCAATGTATTGAACAATGGTTGGCGCATTGTATCTGCGAACTTTCTCATTGAGGTCATTGATCGATTTTTTAAGTTGCTGAAGCTCTTCTTCGGATCTTGCGATAGCCAATTTCAACTTGGTGATTGATTGATCACAGATGGTGATTTTTGATTGAATGCTTTTGAGTTCACTTGAAGATTCGAGATACTTTTTGTGTTCTATACCTTTCGCCAAAGCAGCTTCTCTCTCTTCATGACGGAGACCGAAATAATGGCCACGTTTTTCCTCATTGAGTTTAACAAATTTCTTCTTTTCAATCTCTGCTAGCTCAAAGTCAATCGGACGGAGACAACTGCTCAGTTCAGCGTGTTTCTTTAGTAATTTTTTCTGTTTCTTTAAATCACTTTGCATTGTACCGTTTTTTAGTCGAAGTGACTCAACAATAATTGCTCCAGTTTTAGTTAAATCTTTTAAGAATTTGGTAAAGACTCGTGGTGAAATTTGCTTTGTCATCTCGTCAATTCCATTTTCGATAACATTTTTAATAAATTCAATTTTTGCATTTTTCAACTCATCACAATCAATTTTAATTTCGTCAATTTGAGCTCGCAAATCTTTCAACTTTTCAAAATGGTCTTTTTGATTTTTTTCAATGTCGTTTTTTAAATTTTCAATGCAATGTTCGGCGAGTTCATTTTTAAAGTTAACATTAACGACAACTTGAGATGACCATTGAGAGATTCTCGCGTTGAAACTAACGCTCGTTTGTGGTTGAGTCATTGTGTGACGTCTTGAGAATGAACGATATGCTTTGCTGGCCTGAGTATACTCTAAGTCAGTCTCAAAATTTTCGGGAGTTTTAAATAATTTCGATGCTCGAACATTTGTCAGTCGAGGCGATTGATTTAAAGCCGTTTGAATGTTTTTAACGACATCAGGTGATTCTCTCGAGAAAAAATCTTCCATCCAAAAGTTTTCTATTGTCAGCAATTCAACATCTTGCTTGTTATTTGTTAGAGTTTCAAAAAGTTTTTCAATGCTCAAATTTTTAATGGAAGTTTGTGAAATTTCTTCTTGCATCTCTGACATTTTTATATCAATCAAAATTTAATTTTAAAAAATTACAAAGCAAAGATTGCTTTTGTTCCGCATTAAATATTCAAAAATACTAAAATATTTATTGTGTTTATAAAAATGACACTTACCCGAATGAAAGTAATCCCTTTTCAACTTTGAAGCATTCAGAACGTGCCCACGAGCCATATGAAACGTCCTCAAAGCCGAGAGCGGCTAAAGTGTCTCGATCACGTGGTATGTAATCTTCAATATTTTTCATCTTGCCTCGCAATTTTTCCTTTCTTCTTTTACTGCGAAGACCCACGCCCATGCCTTCCTCATCTGTCTCGAGACCGGTTGCAGAGTCTTCTGACATTTCCATTACATCTTCATGACCGTAGCGCTTGATTTGTGTTCTACGGCGAGGCTCTGACAGCACTAAATCTTCCAGCTCGTCTTTCTCGCAAGCAGTCGGATCGATTTCAGCTTTCTTCGCCCATTTGTTCCAAAAGTCAGGATCATCAATGTTAATATCCGATCGATTTGACGAGGACGCAAATGAAGCTTTTGAGAAAGTTGAGCCTTTTTCACTTTCCATTGTAATAATTTGAGTACGACGTGCGAGAATTGACTCAATGTCTTCCTCACAAAACTTATCGCCTGCATTATCGTCATCCATTACGGCACCATATGCACCTTTTTTCAATAAATCTTCAATTTCTTTTTTCGACATTTGTTTACCGTTTCCATCTTTTCCTTGTGTCGTGTTCATACTTTGAAGGATGGCCTTGTCAAGACCGAGCTTGAGTGATGCTTTGTCAAACATTTCACGTTCATAGGTATTACGACAGAGGAGACGATAAATTTTAACCATTTTCTGTTGACCGATACGATGGCAACGTGCTTGAGCTTGCAAATCATTTTGTGGATTCCAATCTGAGTCATAAATGATGACAGTATCGGCGGCTGTTAAATTGATGCCCAAGCCACCGGCTTTTGTACACAAAAGAAACACAAATCGATCCGAATCGGGTTTACTGAATCGATCGATGGCAGCTTGACGCAAATTTCCACGAATACGTCCATCAATCCTCTCGAATGGATATTTCTTATACACCAAATAGTCCTCGAGAATGTCAAGACATCGAACCATTTGACTGAAGATAAGAACACGATGTCCATTCTCTTTCAATTTTGGCAATAATTTATCGATGAGAACCATTTTACCAGATGCAATAATGATATTTTTATAGTAACAATCTCGATCATCGCCATGCTGCAATTTCCACTCATATTGTATCTGCTCTTCGGCACCATTCAGCAGGTATGGATGAATACAACACTTTCTCAACTCCATCATGGTGTTCATTAAATTCGGAATGTTGGCAGCGGTTGTTCCTTTTTGTAAGAACGAGAAATTTGACTCGAGAATGCCTCGATAATACTTCTTCTGAATGTTGGTTAATTCAACTTCAACAATTGTTTCCTCTTTCGGTGCTAGTGATTTTTCTACATCATCTTTGAGTCGACGAAGCATCATTGGTTTGAGAAGGGCTTGAAGTTTTTGAACTTCACTCTCAGTTCTGAGTGAACCAAATTCACGCAAAAATTCTTCTCCGCATGCAAATTGACTTGGTTCGAGGAAATTCAATAGAGAGAACAACTCATTGACATTATTTTGAAGGGGAGTTCCTGACAACAGCACTCGATGTTCTAAATTCAATTGTCTTAAGCCTTCCAATAATTTACAGTTTCTATTCTTCAAACGATGTGCTTCATCAATAACACACACTCGGAAATTAAAGTTTTTCAAGTCTTGATGGTCAGTTACGATAATTTCAAAGGTTGTAATTAACACATTAAACTTTGTGATATCCTTTAGTTGTTTGCCATTTTCGAGCTTATAATAATATTCGTAGTCTTGTAACATTTGACGACTTGTCGCTGATCCGTGATACACAATGACATTTAAGTCTGTCCATGACTCAAACTCGCGTTGCCAATTTGGAATTGTCGAGAGGGGTGCGATGACGAGGAAAGGTCCACGAATGCCATAATCATACACTGAGTGAACAAATGTTAAACTCTGAATTGTTTTTCCAAGACCCATTTCTAAGAAGTAAAAAAATATTTTAGTAAATTATTATTTTAAATTGCTTTAATTTTGCTTACCATCAGCAAGAATACAATTGTTGCCCTTGAACCATGAATATTTAAGCCAGTTCAAGCCTTCAAGTTGATATGCTCGAAGTGAATTGTTATTCTTATAAATTGGAGTTTTTTGGAGCTCTTTCCATTGATCTGGATGAGGACGTTTCTTAAATTTCCACTCGCTCTTTGGGGGAAGTTTGTTGAAGCGTTCATAGATTTCAATTTTTTCTTCATCAACATCTTCCTCAAGTTCCCAAGTGCTATCCTCATAAGCCAAACTCTTCCATTTAACTAAAAAGTGTTTAACCTTATTTCCATCGTCGTCAGTATGCTCTGACATATCGAGAATTCTATCAACTTCGACAAAATCAGGATTGAATGGATCTTCTTCGAGATTTTCAAAGATATTAAATTGCTGAGCTTGCTTTTGTTGGAAACGGCGAATTTTATTACTAACTCGCTTATCACCTTTAAGTAATTCTTCTTCAGTGCGCCACTCACAGTGAAGGTATGAGAAATTTCTGTATTTTACTAAATACTCTTCAACTTCAACGTAAATTGGCTCTGGTTTATCTTCCTTACTCTCTGACGATTCTTCAGTCTTTACTTCAGGTTTGACCTCATCGGCTTGTTGTTTTGACTCATCCGATTCTTCATGGTTAGTAATTGGTGAACCTTCCGAAGGTAAATCACTTAATTTAGATTCTTCACCTCCCTTTGAAGCTTCATTGCTATCGCCCGCTTCCATTTCAACATCAGAAGGCTTTTCTTTCGGTTCACTCTCTTCGAGTGTTGGTGTAGATTCAGTTTCCACTTCCATTTTAGTTTCTTCTTCTTGAATGACTGGTGTTTCGGGTACTTCAGTGGATTCTTCAGATTTAACTTCTGGCTTAACCTCACTCTCTTCAGTTTTAGAGACTTCTTCAGCATTTTGTTCTTTATTTTCCTCAGTCTTTATTTCTTCCGTGCCTTCGACTTTAGGTTCAACTTCTTCTTTTTTAATTTCTGGTGGCGGTGGTGGGACAACGGGTTTTAATTCACGTTTACCCATTCGTTGTACAAGTACATACTGAACAATCATTGTATCCTCATCTGAGGTATTAATATAAACATAATTAGGCTTATTACTAATGTCCTCGACTGGTGGTGGCAGTTTAACTTCCCGTTCAACTTTACCATCGGCCGAATCTGAAGGCTGTTTATTCGAGCCATCTTCTCCTTCAACACCTTTTCCATCGTCTGTTTTGGAGCTTGATTTAACAGGTGAAACCATCAAACCACCTTCCTCATCCGAAAATCTTAACATAACATCATCAGTATATTTTTTACGTTGTGTATTTCTAGCAGATCTTCGTTTTGAACTGTCAATTTCGGCATCTTCACCGGTTGGTGAAGCTGGTGGAGTCGTAATCATATCGTCGGCTTCATCACCTGAATCTTGAACAATTTTAAGACGACCTGAACGACGACTTTTACTTCCTCCAGCAGTTCCAGGCTTGCGACGTGGTTTACTTCCACCCGCACTTCTTCTTTTATCACTCTTCTTCTTCTTGAAAGGAGAGTCATCTTCATTTGCCGAAACAATGGCTTCGTCACCACTCTTGCTTTCAGCTTCCATCAATCCTTCTTTCGGTATTTTTGAGACTGGGATATCATCAAAGTCGGTCACTTCATCGGTATCGGCTTTCAATGAGGTCTTACAATCGCCATCATTTGTCTCCCCTGAATTTGCGTCTGTGGAATTTTGATTGTGCATGAGTGAAGCGAGTGTTTGATTTTCTTCTCCCTCACTCGTATGTTTAGAGAATTCAGTACTATTGTTATCGTGTGAAATTGAATTTTCATCAGAAATATTTCCCTTCTTGGATTTTTTTGTCTTACTATCGGAATCTTTATCCTTCTTTTTCTTCGAATCTTTAGGAGCTTTTGGGTCTTTGGGAACTCGAGGTTTGCGTGGTTTCTTAATTTTCTTTCCACTTGCATCGGTCGATGTATCTAAATCGCCAATTGAATTATCTTGTGAAATATCAGCCATATCGTGATCTTCCGAGTAGATCTGAGATAAGTCTCCGGTGCCGGCAGTCACTGAATCTTCAGAAACTGGTAAGTTTGAAGGTACAATTGTGCCTTCATCAGTCGCTTGTGCTTGAGAAAGCTTTTCAGATTTTTTACCTCTGGGTTTACGAGGCTTCGATGAATTGCTTCGACCACGGCCTCTACCCGTTGTACTCGTAACCTGAGGAGAATCAATCATCGAAAACATGGGATTTTGAAGGACACAAGATGGTGTTCCACCAACACATTGATCGGTTGTCTCATGCGTTTGCAATGTAGTTATTCTCTCCTGTAATTTATGAATTTTCTCTTGATTTTCAGCAATGGGCTGTAATTGATAAAGCTCCTGAATCTGTTGCTGTATAATTGTGCGCTCTTGATGATGTGGCATCGATGCATATTGAGGATATTGTGTGTTATAGCCCATGTTATATGCTTGCATTTGATTTGGCGGTGGATAAGTTGTCAACATACCCGTTTCCATCTTAGATTGCGAAGGAATGTTCTCGATAGTTTTGCTTATTTCGGATGAAACATTTGTTATTTCATTCGCTATTTGCTTATCACCTTCATTTATCATCGTTGAGTCGGCCGACTTTGGCTTTTGCAATTCCGATCCAAAGCCAAAATCAAGGCTATCAATCTTTTCACTCTCGCTCATCGGCACACTTTGCTCCTCATTATTACTTTCAAGGTTCTTCTGGAATTCGTCATTTGACATTTTATCTTTCTCACTCTCGAGATACGATGGAACATCTTGATCCATTGACTGCTGATTAGCGTTATCATCTTGAACTGTTTCAGCATTAAAGTTATTTGCTTGCATCAGGCTATTAGTATTATCACTTATTTGACTACTTTGACTATTATCGTTGGTGGTTTGAGAGAGCAAGGAATCTTCGATGCTTGATTTTTGTGCACTCGAGGACATGTTTGAAGTATTTACTGTAGCACTATTTGAGTAACTATCGAGTAAGTTCAGATCTGATGATTGATCTGTCGATTCAAGAGTTGACAATGACGATTGATTAGTTTGCATTCCGCTAATACCGTAAGCGTCTTGCGGATCAATCTGTTGTTGCGTTTGTTGATGATGTGTTGGTGACATTAAAGTATTTGCTAATTGGGACTGTTGTTGCTGCTGCTGCTGGGATTGTGAAGGAATTGATGGTGTCAAATTTTCATAGGGCTTATGAATTGAATCAATTGACTTTTGTTGATTCATATCCTCATAGCTATTGTACGTTTGTTGTTGCTGCTGAAGTGTATTAGGTGGAGGAATCACTTGTATGGGTTGCTGAGCGGCTGAGGACATCATGTCTGGCATTTGAGCCATCAATTGTGAGGCGGTATTTTGTGGAATTTGCTGAGACATTTGCATTTGTGTCTGCGCAGTCATCATGCCAAGATGACTACTTCCATTCATTTGACTCCTATGCGTAGGCCACTGTTGGTGTTGTGGTGACATTCCAACATGTCCACCGAGAGGCGACAAAGGATTATTTGGCATCGAAGGAAGTGTCTGTTGTCTATAACCTGTCTGACTGTAAGTTTCCATGCCACTTGCATTTGAACCAGGCATGACCATTTGTTCAAGTGCCTGAAGCGTATTTGAAGGCGCAATCGAACTTTTGCCCACAGTCGGCTGAATTGAAGGCAGTGTAGCCTGCGATCGAGCACTCGGGCTTGGTATGTGAGGGTGAGGTGATAGATTACTTGTCGGTTGCTGAACCTGTTGCGCTTGCTGCGTTGGTGGCTTTGCGGGAGACATAACGGGTCGCGGAGACATTTGTTGATGCGGATGAGGTGACATTTGAGGTCGTGGACTCATCTGTGGTGACAATTGAGGAAATGGAGCTCTATACTGAGGACTATTTCCATGCTGCTGCTGTTGTTGTTGTTGAGTGGCGGGTACTTGTTTCGAGTTGGGTAAATAAGTTGGTCCTTGAGGAGGAGCTACTGCTTGTGAGCCTGCGAGTTGATTCGCATAGGTTGGCAACATACTGTGGCTCATTTGATGTGACATCGCCGACGGATTATGTCCCTGCGGTATCTGATGGGATTGTTGTTGTTGTTGTTGGGCCGTCTGCTGGGCACTCATTGTTGGCTGATGTTGAGATGCGGCCGAAGAATGTAACATTGATGCTGCCGCATGTGGTGCTTGCGATGGTATATGAGATTGTTGGGATTGAGCTTGTTGCTGCTGAGTACCGTGAGTCGAGCCGAGAACAGGTGGTTGTGCCGATGGAAATTGATGCAATTGTTGTTGCTGTTGCTGTTGTTGAGACTGCTGCTGCTGCTGATGACTTTGAGTCGTTTGACTTAAGTGGGATTGTGTCTGCTGAATTGGAATTGGTGGCAATTGATTTGCCAGGTGACCATAGCCCGTTTGATCGAGTTGAGAATGGCCGTAGGCAGGATGTTGAGCAGATGGTGTGCGAGAAGTTTGATGTTGAACTCCATAGCCGTACGCTTGAGGCGTTGGAGTTTGTTGTGGTGGTGTCGCATACATTTGATGACCGCTTTGCGGATAATGTTGAGACATTCTCTGTTGGGCTTGCTGCTGATGTTGAGATTGAGGAATCGATGGATATCCCTGTTGAGGAATCATGCTCCCCATCATATTCTGTTGTGAAGGATAAGCCGATTGCATTTGTTTTGGATCTTGTGGATAACCGGTCATGTGTTGCCTGTAACTAAAATAAAATTGAAATTAAATTAAGTTTTAAATTCACATTAATCAGCGAATGTTACCTCTGAGCCTGTCTTTGAGGCGCTTGAGGAGCCTGTGGATGAGTTCCGTAGCCCATTGGCTGAGCATAGGGCTGTGGTGGAACGGGTTGAGATCCCCATCCAGTGATATCACTTAGGCTCATGCCGGCATGTTGATCAGCACCCATTGAGTACATGCTATCGGTCGGTTGGTATGTTGGATATTGGGGCTGCTGCTGATGTAAAGGCATGGGAGCTCGTTGACGTGGTGGCGCTCCATAGCCTGGCGGCGGTCCCATACCGCGTGGTGCAGTTGGATCGTATCTGTAATAAGGGTCTCTATAAATTCACCCATTTACAGAGACATTGTCGTTTTAGAAATTTTTGCAGCCAATATTTATTCCCGGAAACATCTTATTTCTATAGACACTGCTTATTATCCTAAAAACTTACCCTTGGCCTCCATGATACATGTTCTGAGCATTACCATCCATTTAGAGGCGCAAAAATAGATTAACTAACTTTTTTTTCTCAATTTTTCTCACTTAAAATGTCTTTCCTTCTAGCATCTAGACATTTGTGTTTAGTATCGTTAAAGTTCTCAATTAAATTAGTGGTTTTCATCACTTTTAAGCTGCATTCCGTTCACTTTTCGTATATATGTGAGAGAGTTTTACTAAATGCTTTTTTCTACCTGCAATGAAGAAGAGAGAATAATATTATAAAAATAGCTCTCATAACCTCTTACATTCAAATGTGTCGCATTAAAATTGATTTTTTCAATCATTCACTCATTCACTGTGTCGACATTTTCTAGAACTATCGATGTGTGATGAATTATTTTCATTAAAATTTTGAAATTTATTTTAATCTCACGAAATAATTTTTTTCGAAAACATTTTTCTCATCCATATCGCACACTCACATGCTCACGAGTTTTTCTCTCTCATTCACACACCACGAAAAATTTGAAAATTCTCGCAAACAGCAACAGAGTAGCGTCAGACTTATGGTAGACATATAATGATAATAAAGAGAGAGAGAGAGAATATTTCATGACGAGAACTTTATCGTAGCCAGCTGATGACGGAATAATGGTCCTAATTTGAATCCCATAAGATCATGATGTTCGCGACTTGCACGCTTAAGGGGAAAAGCTATACGCTTATGAATTTAAAAATATTTAACATACAACGCACAGGTTCTCCCCTCAAGTGTAAAGTCATTTAATAACAGCATCGTTTATTTTTATGATGAATTATGACGACATCATGGAGGTAGCTGGCTGGGTGGTGGGTGGTTGTTAATTTGTTGTCAATGAACTCTCCCTTTCTACTATATCAAAATATCTTCACACATTCAATTTTCACGCCTAGACAATCTTTCATGTACGCGATGAAATTCCGGAAATTCCAAAGTAAAAATTCTCAACATCAATAATTCCGTTTACACACGACCTTGACGAGGCACGCAACCACTTGTGAAGACGCGTTCTATTCGCAATCTGAGCCAACATCAATGACATTACAATAAGTGAGCGTCAGGTTGCTGCTACATCAGAAGCATAAATTTAACTTCCCCTTTAAGGAAAAATCAAAATCTCGTTTTCTTCCGCCCGCAGAGCAATAACAATGAGGTGATGAAGAAAAAACATGCATAAATCGGAGGGAGAGAGAAAAGGACGAGGTTTTGTGAATTTGGAAATGCTATGAGTCTTGCGTGAGAGATAAACAGGGAAAAAGTAAAGGAAAATGAGAGAAAAGCGAGTGTGGGAAAAAATCGATAGTGACATAAAACAATTTTAGTTCCTTTCGCGATGAGTTCAAAGTTTTAAAGTCAATTTGATAAATTAAAAATTTAATATTTTATTTCGAGCATTTTTTGTTAATTTTTTCATGAAAATTGACAAAAATATTTTTAATGAATGTTTCATAAATTAAAAGTCAAAAATTTATGATGTCAAAAACATTTCCACCACCAACATTTTTTTAACAAGCGTGAAATGTTTGAAATTTTCGCCACCACTACGAGTGCTTAGAACAAAAATCGATAATCTCTCTTTACATCCTTTTTTTACTGGAAAAATCCGCAAACACCAGCACACAAATTACATCTCGTCTCCATTTCGTATATTTGAAATTGCGACACAGCGAAAAAAAGAGAGACATCTGCATAAAAAAACAACAACATGGTCGTTCTTATACCTGAATTTTTGCTGCCATCCACTCGAGATTGCCCTATATACTCTTCACTTGATGTTCCATCCTCCCTCTTCAATTTTTTTCCCGCATCAATTATTTTTCATCCCCTTCGATACATTGCAGTATCCGCTCACTCTCTCACACAAATTTTTCATTTTCTAACTCGCTGTAAAATTTTCATATAAATCTTTCCGAGTCCTTTTTCGCATGTGCTGGACATTGAATGATTTTTTGATGATTTCTCCGAAATATGTATTTTTTTTGTTGGCAATCGCGTACATTTAAATTTCTAGAAAATTAATCTAACCGCATGCATCGCAAAGCCACCGCAATCATTTGTATTAAAAACATTTCTCGAGAGGCCATTAAGTGAGAAAAAAATGATGCAGAATAAAATTTCGCATAACTCAGAGAAATAACAAAATGTCGGCAGAGAAAAAGTTTATGGTTGAGGCCACATAACATCACATAGAGAGTGAGAGAGAAAAGACATGATGATGAAAATGCGTCGCTAGCAGCACTAAAGGTATTAAGTGCGATATGGAAAATCGGCAACGATGCGAGAGAGAGTGAGAGCGAGAAAATGTTCAAATCTTATCGAAAAGCACATAAAAAAGAGAGAGCACCGAAAAAAATTTCTTTTCCACCCAGTGACAAACAAAAATCAATACAATTTTAATTACATTCGCCATCTCTTATTTTCTTCCCCCCTCAATGTGACGCCATTTCTGTTGAGCGTGTTAAAAAATTGAAAAAGTTTCATCTTTAAAAATTTATTGATGTCGTTTTTGGCTACATGAATTTCATTAATTCAAAAGAGACATAATTTTTTTCTGCTGCTGATAATGGGGTGGGAAGCGAGAGTGAGAGAAAGGCACCAAAATTTCTAAAAAAATCCTATCACAAATTTACATCCTATTGAAGACTGTTATAACTTCCTCATAAAAGAAGAAGTAAAATCCAGACATCATCCCCGATTTGATGACAGCAGGTGCGAGTCCTTTGTAGAGTCCAGTAACTCGCTCCTCAGCAAAAGTTTTACGGAGACAATCTAACATTCCCGTGGTCGAGATGTTTTTGCCGTAAGTCGTGCGATGCAAATGGAATTCTTGAATCTGAAGACGCTTCTTGGTGAGATCGAGAGGATAAATGCAGGACTTGGCCAAGATTCCACTGAACGTACCCGCCAACAAAATTATGTGCCTCGAGACATTCTCAATGTCCATAAAAAGTTTATAGCGTTCGAGAATGAAATTGTATGTTCCGAATTGAATTGCTGCGTTGGGCGCAATTGCAGTGATACTCGGTACGAGCCCACGAAACAGACCTCTCATGCCCTCATTTCGTACAATTGACGTCAGCGCATCGACAATCGATTTGTAGCCGGTATTGTGATCTTGTGCGATAAAACGTGTGCGTACGACATCGAAGGGTGTTGCAATCGACATGCCAAATGCACCTGCTAGTCCACCGCCAACAATGTGTCGCACATCCGAGTGCTCGTCGAAGAACTTTATTGCACGTGAGTGACGATTGAAATTATCGTATGCCAAAAATTGACCGAAACCATAAGTGACGCTGAGAATTTGACCGGGAACGTGCCCCTTCCACAATCCTCGAATGCCCTCCTCTTTGAACACCATGACAAACGTCTGAAAGGTCGAGGTGTATTTAGCACCGGTGTTCTTCTTGATTGGCTCGAGTTGCAGCTGATGACGTACTTTAATGCAATCGAGCGGCTGTGTCAATGCTCGAGTAAAAAATCCCGAAATTCCGCCCGCCATTGGCGCCTTTATTTGATTGAACCACGTGAAAATTCCGCCATCATTATTTGTACGCTCCATTTTTAATCAACTTTTTATTTTTACTTGCGAGAATATTTTACTTGAAGGTCACGCTTGATGTGAGTGCGAGATGAGATTCTAGAAGGATATACGAAGACTTCAATCAGAATCTCATTCTTCTAACATGAAGAGGTGCTAATAAGCTAAGAAAATTTGATAATCTTAAATCTTTGAAAATATGTGGCGTTCTCTCTCTCTCTCGCTCATAAAATAAAATCATCGTCATCAACAACATGCATGTACAACGCCGCGTACATAACCTTACTTTTTTCTTCTTCTCTCTCGATAGTTCGAACAATAAATTATGAAATGTATACGCGGCTTTATTTCATCATCACACATAGATCTCTTTTATGAGATGATTTTGTTGTGTACACACGAAGGGAAAAATTTGAATGGGAATGGACAAAAAGTGATGTGAATGTTCTCTTATTCTTGAAGCGCTCTTCTCTCACACCCGACAATTTCCATCTGGCGTTCGAGCATGTGTAAAATGTATAAGTCGCTCGCATACCAACACATGCGGAAAGTCTCTCTCTCTCCCTTGGCCTCCGATGATACATAAACGTCTCGATTGCTTTTGCGTATATACGACGACACCGAAGAGCAGGCACAAAAGAAAGACACGCGACACGATGAGAACAAAAAAAAAGATTGTAAATGGAGAGAGAGCGCTCCATGCAGGGTTTTCACACCCCTCACATGAGTTAAAATAATATTATTTTGTGATTATTTAATACAGAGCAAGTTCACTGAGCACCGGAAACCCTGCACATTGAGTTTTGTGTGAGAAACATAGCGGTGACATGGGGGAAAAATGTACATTTGCTGCTGCTGCTGTACTTTTTGCCCACCAACACAATTTTAGATCTCGTTCATTATTTTTTTTGTACCTAAAGTCTTCTTTTTCTCTTTCACTCATTCGCCCCTTCTCAAAATGCTTTTAACGTAATTTTATCTCATTTCTTAAAAATGCATTTATTAATTTTTATCTCTTAATTAATTCAATTAAAGTTTAATTAAAAAAATTTCAATGAAGTTAACGCCACAAATCGATTGTCAGTTAAATCCAAAAAAAAAGTTTTACAAAATGGCTTTTCTCAGTCACTCATTTAGTCTCGTTTTTTTGACGGATTTTATATTGTATTTATTTCTGCTGGTATTTCTTCTCTCATAATAATATCGATCGCTTTATCGCTACACGTACATCATTCATTTACATATATGAGTGTTATTGTATAAGACACAAGTCGAATATATGTACAACGCTCTCTGATTGTGACGCGCAACAAATAATTTAAAACTCTCTCGACATGTTTTAAATTTCTCATTTCATTGCCTTCTCGCGAAGAAAAGAAGAAATAATTTTTTTAACTTCTTTCCAAACACCAAAAAAAATGAAAAGATATTGTTACGTAAAAATGTGATGTCATTAACCTTCTCGGGCTAATTTTTGCGGCTAATACACAACACTGCCGGTATTTTTCTTATGTACGCAAAAGATTTGGTTTTCAAGACCATATCAAGAAATATTTTTTGTATATATATATAAAGTGCTGTGTGTGTATAAGGAGACGTTCTGGGGTATTTTATATAGGCAAAGCCGAAAACAACCTTGAACTTGGGAATTTATACACACAGACTTTATACATTATGTACATATACTTTATACAAGGGGGCTCACATCGACGACGACGACACGTCATCAGTTACGTCACTTTCGATTTTTCTCGCTCTCATCGCACTGCTGTTTGAAAATAAAATGAAATGCAAACTTTTTTTTTTCTTAATAGAATTCTCATAGGAATAACTTTTTTTGTGTAAGTCAAAGCCACAGAAAAAAAGATCGATACTTTCGCGCATTGAAACAAGAAGAGAGAGAAAATAAAGTGTTTTAGTTTTTTTGACTTTGATCAATTTTATGAACTTTAAGTGAATGCGTGTGTGTCTCAAGATATCCCCAAAAAAAGTAGTGTGTACATTTGAAAAACTGTACATGTACATACATGATTTCTTTGACGGTAGATGTAGTGATTGGCGCGGATCGAGTAAAAGGTTAATAAACCTTGCATCATTCTCTCTCACTCTTCGCTTACAATTTGCCGTTTTTTTCATTTAATTTTTTTTTCGTAAGCAAAAGCAAACCAAAGAAAGAAGAAGCGAAAAAAAAAGAAATGGGAAAATCAACATTGAAAGACACTTAGAGCGAGCAAAAAAGAAGGGAGAGAAGAAGAATCATTTAAAGGCTTTGATGGTTAACTAAAACTATTCGAGTTCATGCGAAGAACTATTGTTGGAGAGAAAATAAAACGAGTTTCTAGGAAAAAAATGGACTTATGTTGCATTGCTCGATAGCATAACTAATGATATTGCAAGAACTTGATATTGTTTAGATCGTAAATATTGTTTCGAATCAATCTACTTTTTATGTACATTGATATGTGTGTGAGTAAAGTTATTATGTGGAGAGGCTTATGTAGATGCGGCCGCTACTGCTATGGCACTTTTTTTTCACACAGCAAAAGCACGGAGAGGTTACAGGAAAAAAAGAAGAAATAGAAGAGAGAACATGCAAAAAAATGGAGCAGCGATGCAATCAGGGGTGAAGGATATTTCCATTGAAAAAAAATATAAAGTAACATTGCACGTGTTTGTAATTTAGGTCACATTGAAAGTTTTCTCCCTTAGTTCGCACCTGCACAGGGCGCCTTAACAAAAAAAATTTTGCGATGCGCTAAAATACATATCCGCGCGATATCGAAATGAATGAGCTTCAACTTTGCGTTTTTTAGTTATGGCCGCCATTTAACAAATAAAAAACACAAAATTACCTTTTCCACACGAAATATGTATCTACACTAACAGCATTATTATTAAATATATATTTTCATTTCTTATTACTCTCTTTTTCGCCTCTTTAAACTTGTATTTGTTCTTGAACGGTGTGCGAGAGAAATGAAATGAAGAATATAAGAAATGTCAAATCAAGCCTTAAAGTACTTGAAATAATTTCTTCACTATTCTATGTACATTTCTTACAATATTTTATGGATTTTTTTTAATAACAAAAAAAACTATACATGTTCATACAAGCACTTAAATTTTTCGACACTCTTGCATATTTTTTTAATCGATTGTCACTTGAAAAGAAAAAGTTTTTTTTGCTTCATTTTTTTCTCATTTGGCATCTGCCGACATCTTGAACTTTTTTGTCGTAATTTTTTTTTGCCTTCACATCTTCTCATCTTTCCACTCTTTTTTTTACTGTGCACATCAATTTATGTGAGTGAGAGAGTAAAATCGAAAATCCACATTAAATGTTTTGTCTTGTTGGTGGCTTAAGTTTTTAATTTATGATTATTTTTTTTCTTTTACTAAAATCTACCTGTATTTTTTTTAATTTTGGAGTTTCGCAAAACTTGTTCGAGAATTATTTAATTTATCAAAACTCTTTCGACTCTATTGATGACTTGTCATCGACTACATATCGCTAAACATGCGAAAAGAGAAAACGAAAAAAAATGCTCATTTGTGTATAAAATAGAAAAAATAAAATAAACGAAAAAAATGAGAATTATTGTGTAAGAAAATGGTTGTTGTTCCTCAATCCAATGTGTATTAAATGGCGTTGCACAAACACTATTATCATCCGAAAAAAATAATATAATTTAACATGTACACCGTAATGTAATGAAATAAATTTATAATTAACTCTCGGCACTTTTTCGCCTTTGTTCGCGTTGATCTATAAAATCACTTTACTTTTGACGACTGTCAGAGTGAATTTTATTTTTCATAGAGAAATTTTCGTTTGGTGAATGAAATAAATTGGCAAGGAGGAGGACTGTCTAAGAAAGCTGAGTTAAAGTTGAGTCACAAAGTCGATGTTGCCAGATTCGCATCGACTCAGCTGATTTTTATGAGGCAAAAGCGGGCGTCCCCTCCCGCATGAAATTGTTTACATTCCCAGAGTAACTTATATATATATATGTGAATCAGACGACGAGTCTTTGCCATGTTGCCACATTTTTTTTTGCGGTTTTATATTAAATTCATTTATATATTTTTTGGCTAAAACTTTACATTCTAGAACATGCAATGATGAGTACAATTTTTTTTAGAAAATGTCGGATATTGAGCGAGAGAGAAGACGAAGTGAAATACGAATAAAGTTTTTTCTTCATGTATACATGAATGTCCCTCGAAAGAAGAAGAAATAAAACACGAAAAAATCAACAATAAAAACAACAGTCAGAACCCATTTTTACAATAAGCACTCTCGTCGACGACGGAGCTCCGGCACAGCAGCGGAGAGTGAGAGAGAGAAAATGTACAGTCTTTTTAAAATCATTATACGTATGCGGGACCTCCGAAAAAAAAATCAATATCATCATCACGATTTATCTCTCAACAACTTCGTTGTCGTCAGTAATGTCGCATTTAAGTTTTTTTACTTTTTCTATGCTTTCACGCCAATTTAATTGTTACATTTTTAACTGCAATTTTTTGAACAGAAGAAAATAGTTGAATGAACTGCGAAAATCTAGTTTCGTAATTCCGTCCCCCGGATTTCGCGCACACACACCTCATTCGATCAAAAAAGCAGCGAAAACTAATTTTCATGTCTGATTCTTGTGTTTTATTTTTTTTCTCCATGTTCCCTCACATCGCATCGCACATTTCTATATAATTGTAGCGTATGTACAAGTTTATTTTCTCTCATGGATCGTCTTTTGTGTGTTGTGCTGCTGCTCTCACTTTTCGGGTTAATTAAAATTTTTATATACATAAATATATTGAATTGTATGCCGATATGTTGTTGGGTGATACATTCGGGGAGAAAGAGAGCAAACGAGCGGAGCGAGAATGGAATAAAGTGAAATAATATGTATGAAAAAGAGGCGAAGAATGTATAGTAAATGGTTACGGAATTACGAATACTATTGCACTTTTTCTGATTTCTGAACATCGAGAATTAATTTCCAAAGACTCTTTTTCCCATCATCCATTATCTTATTTTTCTTCTTCGCTTTTCTAGAATTTAGAATTGAGAAAAAATTTTACTGCATTTTATGCTCGAATCGAAAAAAAAATGCTCAAATAAATTGAAAGATTAAAGTTTATCGCCATTATGCATAATAAATTTTTTCTTTCCTTTTTTCCAATATCATTTCTCGCTGTGAGACTTCCAAATTACAATAAAACTTTTTTTTTCTTCCTATACTAAACCTCAAATCTTGCAAACCTCAAATTTTTCCACGCACATATTTAGCCGAAAATTTCCATTCACTTTATTCATACATGATTTTTACTAAACTTTATGATGGCAGAAAAAAAATTATTCACTTACTTTTATTGTTTTCGAAAGTAATTTAATTGAAAATTGATGTTGAAATTTTTTTTTGTAATCTTTCTCTCACTCCGAGTAGCGTTTTTTTTCTTTCTCGGACTGCTTCCTTCTTCTTTTTCAAAATGCCGATTTTCAATCAAGTTTTTACGCTTCGCATTCACTTTTTCACGGCTTCATTCATTTGCAAATGTGATAAAAACACTTAAATAACTAAAGACTAGAGTTATTTAATATTTATTTACACTAATTTTATCGCAAAATTCTTTTTTATTCTTAACACCTTTTTTCACGAGCTTGGATTTTTGACAGCTTAGGTGAATGTAGAGGGAGCGTTTGCGCCGCTATTGGGTATTTTTTATGGATTGCGGCAGAGGTCGCATTGCAGCATGCTTTGTGAGCGTAGAATAAAGAGGGACGTTTGAAAAGCATAAAATATACGTTAGCAACATTACATAGTTTTTTATGATTCATAAGAGAGAAAAATTATGAAATTATATTTAATGAACTATTTAAATGTTAATTAAGAATAAAAATATATAAAGTACACACATTGTTGTGACCTACCATGTGTGCTCCCTTTACGTTATCAATTAATCAATCAATTATAAAATTAAAAAATTGAAAAATTAAAGACTAAATTTGTTTAAAAAATCACAGTTCTCACTCCTTAAATATTCGATCATGAATTTTCGATTTATGAAATATCCAACCCACTAAATTCATCTTTTTCCAAGTACTTTCGCACATAATTTTATATCACTCAATCTATACGATTGTGATTGTTTTCTTTCATTTTTAGGGTATCATCATGTGGAACCTTTTCTTGCTGTCAAGCACCTCATAAATTTCGATCATTTTATTGCTATAATCCTCCTCGATTTCCGGAAAGCAATCGGAGAGGAAAATAAGTCGATGTCTAAGCCCTTTTTCAAATTTCGAAGCACTTTTGATGGGAAAGGGATTTACTCTGAGAAACGTCACGTGTTGCATGCAGTTAAAAAATCTTTTTATGATATTGGATTGCATTAATTTTATGCTCTCAACTGAATGAGATTTTTCTTGATGATCTCCTGCTCAATTCAGTCGATGAACTTCCGGAATGACTTAAAAAATTTGCAAATAAATTTCCATCGATAAAATTCGACTAAATCGGAAGATGCGAAAGTCGTGACATGAATAGAAATTGATGAATTCTGAAAGCTCTCCTTTTGAATGTCTCCATGTGAGTTTTAATGAAAGAAAAGTTTCTTCTTTGAATAAAACAAACTTATTCATTTCACATCGTTGGTGCTACACGCAGGTGTGCTTAACATGAAAAAGCCACATTTTAATGCTCCGTGGAACTTTGAATAAAAATGAAAAGAGGAAAATTTCTGAACCACACTCACACCGCGAGTCATGTTTAATGACTGAATTGTGCCTTTTCGTGAGTTTACACTCAGCGGTTGATGCCCTTGGCACTGCTCACATTTTTTTAGGTTATTCATTTAAATTATAATCAACTGACAAGAGAACGCAACTGGAGAATTTGATCAGCATGAAATATCCAAAATAAAAGTCATTCATGTGTCATCGCGATAAAATTCTAATATCTGTACATAAATATCAGCATTCAATGAGGAGCGCAAGTGTCTTCTTCTTTCTTCGAATACTCAAACTGAATTTCAACGACTGAATACAAAATTAGATCAATGAGAAAGAGCTTTCGGCATTTTTCTCTTCTCGCCTTTTTTTCATAAATCGCTTTTTTCTCCTCATTGATGCAGCGAGAATTGAAGAAAAAGTTTTGATCCTCAATGAACTTTTTATGCGACTTAACTTTTTTTATTTAAGAAGGTTATGACAAATTGGGGAAGTTTTAAAAGAGAAGTGAGGTTAATTTTTTTGTCAGAAAACTTTTAAAGTAGAAAGTGCTTTGGGATGCCTTAAAATTCGAGGAAGAGTTTAATCATCCATGACGCTCTCCGATTGTAATTCACAAAAAATTCACGTAAGCGAAAAAAATTTCCAATTTAACTTTGTTAAAAATTTTTGGAGCATAATTTTGGAAAATTTCGACCCTTGAAAATTAATCAAAAACTTGAAACATTCAAAAAACTTCGATTATAATCGCGATTAGATTGAAAAACTTTTCTTCACATTTTGCAGGTGTTGAAAAACTCTCAAGATAGATTTTTTAAATTATTGATCATCTTGAGTCTTTCTCATTTAAATTCATTAGGATCTTTTAGTGTGAATTCCTAATTAGACTCCCATTGTTATGCTAATTATTGTTTTAATTTATTTAATGAGTTTGAAACATCCTATTTAGAGTGAAATTTACATTAATTATCATAATAATGATTTTGCCTTTCTTACCTCGCCCACCCCAAGTAATGCTATCACGATTCACCAATTTAAGTTACTTTGTTTAATTTTGGTATCGATTAAACATCAAGAAATTCAATTTTCAATTTCAACGTTCACGTTTCAGTTTTGTAGAAATTTAAATCAATAAAAGGGAGGAAAATAAATTTAATTTTAAATGTGATTGAAATTTTTCAATTAATTATTTTGTAACTATCGAAAATTTACATCCCAACGAAGCCTTTCAATTTGCTACCAGCAATTTCATTTGATTTATTTGATTTTGGTGCTTCAAATGTTTGCTCTCGCACGCTTTTACTATACAGATCGATTTTCAATCAATCGTCACACATGTGTTACGGCAATAAAATACCTCTTGGCAAAATTCAATATATTGTGACGTTTACAACGTAACACATTTTCACAATGCCATGTTATAGTAATTTTTACCCCCTTCATGCATATTTACAGCTACATAAAATATGACAAGATTGAGATTTTTTGCCGCTGTATTTAACCTGAAGACATTTTCATGTGTATGAAATTTTTATGTTGAATAATTTGAAATACTTTCAGCGTTAACTAAAAACACGCTTGAGAATTCTGCCAACTTCCCACATTTACCAAGCCTCTGCGGAAACAAAACATAAAGCTTACTTTAAAGCTCTCATGAAATTTCAGCAACACGACTGTAGAATTTATTTTTTTATGTTGTTTGTTAAAGCTTTTCTTACATAGAATCCATAATGCCTATAGGGATTGTAAAAATGTTCTCGATGCGAGAATTTCAATGGATATTTTAACTTAATTGAATGAATTATGTTTTCTGAGAAAATCTGAGTCTACATTTATGATTAAGTTTGAATGCATTTCATTTATTGTATGGCTTGACATAATTTATAAAATTTAACGAATTATTTTAAATAAGTTTAAGTTTTTACTCAAAAATTATGGACTTACAAAAAAAGAGAATTTTTAAATTAAAAAAGGTTTAATTAAAAAAAACGATTGAATTTTTTGTTAAATTTCTACAGATTAAATTTAGAGGCTTATCGTCTTTAAATTTTTTAGTTGATTTAATTAATTTTAATACAAAACCGTTAACGTTTATTATCTAATGCTTGCTTCATGAATTAATGACCTCTTAATCCATAACGAAGCCTAAAAAGATATTTTAAATTTTTAGAGCTTTCTTGCCTAGCAACATCTGTAAATTGGATTTTACAAATCGTTCTGCAGTGAATTGAAAATGTGAAGACCTTTTTTATAGTCTCTTAGGGAAATCTTTTTCAGCTGAATAAATTATCACTGGAGAAAGAGAAAATATTAACTTTTTTTCAAGCTCTTTAATGAACCTTTTTCTTTTCACGCTTCTCAATGTTGCACAAGAAATTAAGAAATCGTGATTGAGCTTTTCACATCGCATCTCAATCATAATCATCGCGTTGATGAAAAACTCACGAGTGCATGTAAAAGAAAAAGCAAACTTGTGAAATAATGAACTTCCTTCATGAATGTATAAAAGGAGAAAATTCTTCTCGCTATTGAGCGAAAATAAAAGAAGAAATAAATTCCCATTTTCTCGCTCTATTTTCCTTCTCTGATTATAACCATACACAGCTATTATAGGACATACACTCACACATATCGTTTATGGTATTGATTTGCGAAGCATTTCTTTCACATGAGCGAAAGTTTTCATGTTTTGCAATATTGGCTTATTTTTTTGTTGGAAATATTTCACTTTAATCATCATCAACGAGCCAGATTGCACCGAAATAGAGAAGAAAATTTATGACAAAGTTCCTTCCACGCTTTGCTGCCTCGCAATTGATTTAAATGCACAAAGTGCCAATGCAGTTCATTTTTTTATCTATGAACAAAATTTCCATGCACATCTCTAAAATGGTTTTTTAGTGCCAGTTCTATCTTTGAAATTTCAGCTCATAGGAGAGCAATAAAATGGTTTTTCTCTCTCTCTTGCTTTTATGCTCCAGTATTGCCATAAAAAATTAGATTATCAAAGAAATTGTGTCGCTCGTAAAGTTGCTCTTATCACACTCTTGCGCGTCTTTAAAATGGGAGTTGACGTTTCATTAACTAGTCATTAAAAATTATTTCTTAGATAAAAATTGTTTTTTTTTATGTTTTTAGGGATTTTTAATTTAGACAAAAATTCACAAAATCTTAAAAATTTTATTTGAGTTGAAAAAAATTAATAACTTTTTAAAAGATGTTTAGTGAAAAATATTAATTTTTATTAAAAGATTCTAAAGATCTTAAGACCAATAAAGTTATACAAAAAAAGCTTTCTCGAAATTCTTCAAATCGAGCATGTTTGCACAACAAAGTTAATTTAGAAACTAGAAATTGTTATAAAAAAAATTACATTGCTTTTTAATTTTGTTCTACTCCAAGAAAAAAGCTTTGAAAAAATTGCGGAAATGTCGAACATTATTATAGTGATATCAATTTATTTTTCAACAACTTTCCTCCTTCACACGGTCAATCGTTCAATGATAATGCAAGAAGTAAAAACAATTTTGATATTTTTTCAAATAATTTTTCTGTGCAGATCTCAGCAAATTTCAGATGTTTCACCTGATCAAGCGATGCAGATGGCATCAAAAATGAAAGCATGTGTACCGGTTAAACCTGGCGAAAACTTAGGAAATTATAAGGAAAAAATACTCGGTCAGTGGTTTGTAGTGAAGATTTATGACGGACCCTTAGAAGAAAATCATCCAATTCCACCTATCGTGCTCTCAAAACATCCCGTCACCAATCAATTTATAATCGAAGGAGAATGTCGACGTGAGAAAATTTTTTTAATCACGTGAAATTACAAGTTATAAAATTTCAGCTCTTGGTGCCATAAAAATTCCTATTGATATGCCGCAACATGGTCGCATGGATTTGAAACATAATATGTCCATTTCTTTAATGGGGGCTCCAATAGACTTTGTTTTGAATATTAAAGGAACGCTTTTAGGTGAAAGACTTTCAATCAAATAATAAATTAAAAAATTAAAACTTTTTAGGTTTGGTTATCGGTTGTGGTTCGGCCGTTTAAAAAATTTTTTATATTTTCGTCTCTTCTTCTTGTATTTTTTCTCTCCCTCCTCGGTGTTTTCTTCCTTCTATTTTCAATAAATTCCTCCTCTCCCCCTCCTATTTTTCTTTTTCCTGCTCCTCTCACCTGGGCTTTCTTCCTGTAATGGCTTGTGACACATTGAAAGTTATTGCATAGTTTATGGAGAAATGCATTTGAGGACGAAAAGAAAAAAATCTGTAAATCAATGGCACTTGCATGCTATTTGTATTGATTTTCTCTTCTGATTCGTACATAAGTGGAGTTGCTGAGCAAGTTCTATCATTCTAATGCACATTGCATGTTTTAAAGCGATTTCTTGTAAATAAATTAGAAGCTCAACTCAACAATAATTTTGTGCTTTAATTCATAAACACAATTCTAGTCACTATAATTCAGACTTGAATAGCAAAAGACATAAAAATTAAAAAATTCTCCGACATTGTAAATACAAATTAAATTAAAGTCATCAATAATTTTTTCACGAAGCGAACACTGATGGATGGTTGAAAAGTATTGATTGGAAATGGACATGAGAATTGCATTGAACGTTTGAAAAATTAATGATCAAGAGGAATGACGTGAAAAATTTTAATGTTAACGAACTTTTAAGAATTAAAGACTGAAAAGTTTTAACTAAATTAAAAAATAATTTTAGCTTTTTAATGAATTTTATTAAAAACTATCACGTCCATCAGACAAAATTAATGTATTTTTTCTTGTGTGTCATAGTTATTGGTGGTCATAGTAACAATCTGTCTTTATCAAATTATTTTATGCGGTATTTCGTAAAATTTTGCTCTCATAACTCATTTTTCTAGATAAAATTAATTAACAAAATTATTTCATTAATTTAGGAGAAATTTATCATCATTCAACCTTAATTATTTGCTGTTCTGAAATGTCTTGCTCGACATCAACATTGATTCTATGTCCAATGCAAGCGAGTTTCTCCTCGAGGCATTTCGCCTTGCAACATACTTTACAAAGCTTACTAAGACATTTTTGGCCTCGACTATTAGTGCACCGTTCGGCCTGACAAACCACTTCTCTACGGTCCTTCTTGATTCTTGCCGTGTGCTCTAAACGCTTTAATTTCTTCAAGTACTTTTTGCTCACAACGTTTCCCTCTCTGTCAAAATATTGCTTCTTCTTTTTCTCCTTGACTTCACATTGCGAGTCTTCCTCCATCATTTCCTCCTCTTTCGCACGTTCTTCGGGGGATTTTCGGTAGTAAGGCTGACATAGCCATGGTGGAATCTTTAGATTGTAATCAGGCACGTAATCTTCACTCTGCGACTCTCCATCCCATACAATTAAACCATCGTGAATTGGCTTGTACTTTTCAGCTATTCGATTGATGACATTACGAAAGCTCTCAATGTCTCGGGCGACGGCCATTTGTGTTTGCAAAGTAGTATTTGATTTGAGGACAAGTCTATTTGAAAAATGAGATTTTTTCATTACACAAATTGAATTTGGTAAATATATTTTTTCACTCACAAATGCTGAAACATTTTAAATAAATGTCCACGAATGAAGCTGTTACCAGATGGCGGGTATTTTTCAGCAATATCCAAGTACTCGAGACCTGCATCCCATACAGTTGGCGTTACACCCTCGAAGAAGAAGGGATTGTGAAGATTGCCTTCGGCTGACATGACCCCGTTAACGCCAGTCTCTTCTATGCATCGCTCGACATCTCGAAGACAACAAATATTTCCATTCGCCAGTACCGGAATATTTACGCTCTCACGCACCTTCTTAATGATATTCCAATCAGCTATCCCCGTCATCTGTCCCTTCATCTCGCGAGTTCGTCCATGCACAGTTAAGAGTTGAGCTCCAGCACGCTCGAGCATTTGAGCGTATTTTATCGTTTTATTGACATCATCGAAAACTCTTATTTTACACGTGACTGGAACATTAAGGTTCTTATGCAGTGTACTGACTGTGAAAGAAAGAGAAAAGGTGGATTTAGCTTTTTCGTAGAAATGTACGGATTTACTGTTATTTACCGATCTCTGTCAAAAGCTCCCACTCATCTTGAAGAAAGGATCCGTAATGGCCTCGTTTTGCTGTCACATGCACAAATTGAGCGAAATGAAAAATGCGAAATTAATTATCCTAAAAACACACACACATACCTATTTGTTGCGGACAACCTAAATTAATATCAATACCGTCGCAATAGTCTTGAGCGAGAAGAGCAGCTTCGAGCACAATCTTTGGGTCATTACCGCAAAACTGTATGAGCAGTGGTCGGTCTTCAGGGCATGTTTGAAGAGCATCGATTCGATAGCGTCGATCTGATATGAAACACTTGCTGTGATACATTGGCGTATAGCACAACTGTGCACCATGACGACGAGAGAGGAGTCTCCATGCAAGCTCACTGGCATCGACCATGGGGGCAACGACAAATTTTGGTGAACCTAGAACTTTTTCATAGAACTCAAAACCACTCAATTTTGGCTGTCTCAATGACGCTGGGATTGGAAAAGTCGATACTTCTGTCTCATTCACATCGTCTTCATCCTTAACTCTAGTCATGGTTTCTTCCTACAGGGCGAAATAGATGAAAAATAGTGTCATTGCCTGCCAATAAAAGTCTCCTTGGCGTCATGCCACGGAAAAGAACCGACGAAATAATCCCTGATAGATTAAAAGCTTAATCTTATTTGTCAGTAAGCCAGTAAGCACACACACATGCTGCCTGATTTGTTTTCTCTCCATTCATAATTTAATTTGAAAAATTTACTCTCATACATGAGAAATGAAGAATTAGAGAAGCGAGCGGAGAAAATTAAAAGGTAAACGAAAACTGACAGAATGAAAAATAGACAAAAATTATAGTGAAAAATGAATCATCAAATTAATTTTTGCTGAAAAGCTTTTTTGCCTGCAATAAAATCAAGTTTTGAGTTTTAAATTCTCAATTGAAAAATTATACTCTGTAAAAAAGCTCATCAAGAGCTTTCGAAATTTTAAAAAAGTTTATTTTAAAGCTTTTAACTTTTTCTCGCTGGGAAAAAATTTTCTCATCAAGGCGAAACTTTTCAATGCTGTATAATTGGATTTTTCAACCTCCCACCTGTCTAATCTGTCTAACACTTTCTCATAAAATAACGAGTGAGTGTAATTAAAGCTTCCCGCAATACTCATTGTGGTGTGCAGAGAGACATGCAGCGGCATTATCTATCGTGCATGAATGCATGATTTATTTGCTTTATAAAATTTTTACAAGTCAGCTCTCTCGAATATTTCATACACGAGGTTTAAAATTTAAATTCCTCAGGCACACAAAACTCTCGGTGTAGCAAAAACTTTCGATGACATGGCGGCAATGAAAATTAAATTAGTTCTACACTGAGTGGAGGGATAAAAAAAATCTAAAACTTTCTCCTTTAAATTTGTACCTTCTGCTGATGTTAGTGTGTCACACTCTCATGGAGAAAATTTCGCCCGAAGCAAGGTGTCAGAAGAAGAAAAAACTTTTAGAGGGTCTAGAGGGATAAAAAAAAAAGTTTAAAAGCTTCTTTTTTCGCATGCAATAATGCTCTCTAAAAATGGATGTTTGCCAAACTATTTAATGGTAACTTGTTTTTAAAAGCTTCTGAAATGTTCAAATATCATTATTTTTCTCCCTTTAGAATATGTGTTACCATTTATTATGTGTTAACATGACGAGCTCTCAAGAATCTTTTTTTGTTACGACAGTACATTGTGTGTGTGCCTGGGATAAATGGCAAAATTTTGTCATCATTATGTGCGAGTGTGAGATAATAACGAGCAATATGGTGTACGAATGAAAATTAACACCGAAGGTGATAAGATCTTTTGCACCATTTTGACATTATTATCATGAAAGTTCTTTGGGAAGGACGCACATAAAAAATATTAATTTTTAATAAACCTCGGTAATTTATTTGGCAGTTTATTTCCATTAAATTTGCCCGAGTTGAAAGCTTTATTAACGATAATTGACGTGAAGGGAAAAATAGAGATTGTGATAAAACTTTTAATCTTTGAAAGAAGTTTTGACAAATTTAAATTAAACTCAAAAATGTTAAATTTTAAAATCTCTAACAAATCTTTTCAAGCCTCATAAATATTTAATTGAAATTTAAAATTATAATAAAAAGCAATTGGCAATGGAGCTGCATAGCAATGAGGATTATATACGAAAGCAAACGCAAAGCTATTAAATTCACTCAGCAGTGATGGAATTGGTTTTGATTTCCGCACAAATAATCCACTAAAAAATCGCATTGAACTTTTGTTCTCTTTCGTTGAAGGTTTGCCACAACAATAGCGGCAGCGAGGATTGGCATCATAAAAAGAGAAAATGTGTCAGCGTGAAAAGATAAATGTGGAAAAAGAAAAATGTTTTCATTTCATATGTGCGAAATTTGCATGAATTTCCATTTTAGTCATCATTTAAAGTTACTCCGCTTTTTCTACGCGCCCTGCATGATAAATGTATGTAACCTATTTTGCATAATTACCATAAAACCATCATCATAAGAGGTGCGCCATCAATATTGGGATGATTTATCGATTAATTTTTAATTTTTGTTTTGCGTGTCCAAAGATTTTTAAAATAAATTTATTTTTCTCGTTAGAAGCTCTTTCAACCATAAGTTCGTACTTCGTACGTGGTGTGTTATTCTGACAAGAGACGATTTAGAGTGAATTTATGAAGAAATAATGAAGTCCAATAAACAATGAAATGTCTCTAAAATAATTTTCTGAAAGTCACTCTAACTTAAAAGTCCAACAAAACTTTTTCATTTCAACATTTAGTTTTTCATTTTATTCATAAAATCTTCTTCTTATTTTGGCTTTACAATTTTATTTTTTCAAAAAAGTTTTCACATCTGTATAAAATAAAATATTTTTGCGACTGTTTTCAAAAGAATTTAATTGAAGAAAAAAATGTTTTCAATTTTTTTGTGTTGTAAATTACGCACATTTTGTCGCCATCTGTAAACGGCGTAACATTATGGACATTTTTTCTCTTGCTCTATATAAATTTTTTTTTCGCCTTTTATGGTGAAACGCAAAATGTCTTTTATTGTGTATTTCTTTATTGTTTGACTTTTTTCTCATTTTGCCTAGCTAATATGAAATTTTCCTCTTTTTTCTATGTAAAGCACATTTTTATCACGCTCACAATGATAATAATTCTCATGAAAAAGATAAATTTTTAAGAAAAAGCTGCTTTTAGAGCGAGGGGGTTGAATGAGTAATTTCATAGACACACACATTTTGTATTTTTATCAAAATAACACGCAGAAATCTCTCGGATTTACTGGAGAAGCAGAAAAGTTTAAAACACTTCACGACTCGTGTGAGATCATGAACAATACATTTTATAATGCAGAATGAAAGGGAAATTTCTTCGATTTTACAAAAAAAAGAACCGGTAATGTCTATAATAAAAAAAAACAAACGGAAATCTCATAAAAGGTTGATGTTAAGGCGTAAATACGAAATTGATATTATTGTGTGAAACATAAGAAATTTATCGATCACTAACAGTGGCACGGTCGCGTCATCATCGGAGGGGTAACAATTTGTTGCTTGTCGCTTTGGAAACTGTTGCTAGTTCAAAAATATTTCATTATAATTTCATTTTGCTTATTGCGCCTTTTGTTTCGGCAAAAGAAATTTATTTTTACCACCTGACTCTCTATTGGCAACTATTATTAACATTTCGCTATAAGAACTTTTTCTTGTTTTAGCTGTAATAACCGTTCATCAAAGCATGCTCTCTCGCACTATTCTATGACATCTTATATATTGCCGCGCTCTTGTTTATTTAATTGTTTTTCGTTTGATAAATTTTTCAATTAAGCTATTAAACTTTTCTAATTATTTCTCTCCTCTTCTTTGCACTTGATCATTAAGTTTATTTATTTTCCATTGCTTTGTTTCCACAGAGCGTTCCGCTTGTGGTGAGCGATGAAATACTGCAAGCATACTTGCATGCCAACTGTGGCGAAGCGGGATTAGAAAATCCTGACTCATGAATTGGTGACAATGTTGGACTTTTATTGCGAAGAAGAATATTTTTTCTACGCTGACGTCGTATATTTTGAAGTGTAGGAACTTGCACTGCCGTCGAAGGCTGTATAATGGATAATGAGTCAGCCAAGTCTTGTAGGTCAGTCGAGGTTTTCAGTTTCCGTCGATTTGGCGCCGGAGCAGAGGGGATGATTGAATTTGAATGTAAATCAACACTATTGCCACCGTCAATGTTTAAATTATCACTTGAAGTTGTGCCAGGTAAGGGTCGAATTTGATTTTGCTTCAATACAGTTCCATTACCTCGACAACGTGGACGTCTATAGCGATTAATCATGCGAAAAACATATCTTAGTCTCACGGGCCAAGGACGAACGAGCTTTGATCGAGTCTTTTTAGGATTATTACTCCCATTATTATTGTTATTATTGGCATTATTATTAAGTTTTGATGAGGCAACTAATTCACTTATTTCGCTGCATGTAGCCGAAATTGTCGAAATACTTCTCATGTTATCATGCGTTGATTGATGCACATTATTAGTACCGTTATTATCTCGATGATTTGTGTTAAAGTTATTTTCATAAAGAGGACTGTTATTGGCACAACTGTCGATAGGAATCTCAATTTGTACATAGTGTGCTGGTGATGTGTTTGAACAAGCACCAGAAATCGAGGGTTGATTATTATGGCATGAAGAAATGTTTTGTAATGAATTTATGCCTGGCGCATCCACATCTTCAGGACTATTAGGAATGTTTGAACAACAATTCCACTTCCTACGCCATCGATGGTGCTTGCTGATATTTGTTTTCATACAGCATCTCATCTGCTTTTGATGCTCCAATTTCCTCGAAGGTTTTATGCGAAAGCTGCAGAATGCACATTGTTCCGAAAACTGAATTATTTTTTGAATTCCATGCTGAGACTTAGTAATATGAGAAAATTCAGAACAACAATGGACGGTTCTTGTTGCTTTTTCTTCTCGACTAAAAGTCGTTTCGACATTACTCGTTTCTTCTTCTAATACAGTACAAACATAAAAAGCTTTTTGCGATATTGTTGCAGCATTTGCAAATGACGATGCGGGAATATTATTAGATAAATTGTCACTATTTTCAATGTCCTTTGTTTTCTCACAACAATGCAAGGTTTTCGGACGGTAGCGTGTATCGGAGGACGCTTTCAGTTTCGAACACACATAAAGTTCACTAGTGCAATTTTTCTTTTCATTTATTGTCCTAGACGGACCATTAACACTCGTTATTGTTGGACGATGATTGCGGATGTACTCGTATGTGGTTAGTCCGAGATAACAAATGTATATGTGAAAAAAGCAAAGATGTAAGAGGAGGCCCGCAGTAATGGCCGCTAAAATTGCCACAACACCAATAATAGCTAAAAAAATTGTGTCATATAGTCCAATACCCTCTCCTATCACGCCTCCATCACTGGTTGAGTTTGAAAGCGTTACATTATCTATCGTGAGAGTATCATTTAGAATGGAACTGTTGAGAAATTGATTGATTTGTGTGGAAAAATCGTCAATCAAAGATGATTCGTCATCTGTTGATATCGATGGTGGCGATGATGAGGGCAGCAAAACACTTGTTTTATCCCAGAGATTTAACCAAGTTGGATTTACATAAAACAAAACAATTTGAGCTATTGCTGCGGCCAAAATGACCAGAACAGCGGCTACGGCGCTTGCAATACACATTAAAAACGGCACATAGTTTCTCGTTTTACTAACGCAACTGTTTAGGTATTTGCAATGATGGTCGAAAGCTTGAACACATTTATTGCAAACCGAACAGTGTTTGGTCCTCGGACTGCTCGTCTTAATATTACATAGATGACACCTGCCATTTTCGATAACATGTGAATGCTTTGCTCGATCAAACTCAGGCACTACTTTTCGTGTGCTTATTTTTCTCAATTCGATGTCGGCAGGATCAATAATTAATGCAGCTGTGTGGGAAATGACATGAATTACTAGTAACACACTTAGGGTAACGTTCAGAGACAATCGGATTATTGATTCTCGAAAAGTCGGTATTATGACTAAATATGATGTTAGAACGAATACAATTAGCGTAATCCATCCGACAATCTGTAATGGATGCAGGGGAAGCTGCAATCCATTGATCCTCCGATCCTTGCGATATTCATTAGCACCGAGATTATTTTGAAACGAAATTAGCTTACTAAACCAATTGCTTTTGTGCGATTGTTGTACCGTTGCACTTCTATCGTTATTTCCGTGAGATTGCTCACTGAGCATGATATTGACACCTGATTAATGAAGAAATAAACCAATGCACGTTTAATTTAAGGAACATCATATCACACACTTTCAATGTCAAAGTGAAACTATAAAATAATAAGTCACACTTGAACTATCCTCCTTTTTTATGCTCGCGTACTAGTATTTTTTGTTTCACTTGAATATTCCGCACATTCAAATGCTAACGAGTGACTATTTTCGGCATTAAAGCATTTCCTTTACGCTAGTTTTTGTGCTTTTTTTCTAAGTATATCCACTCTATTTTCTTCTTTTACAACACAACTTTAGCATTAGGAGCAACAATCTTGTTAAGTCAGTCAGTTTTTTGTCCGAGTAAGTTTTCCACGCAAAATTATATAATGAGCATTAATAATTTTATTTTCGAACGATATCTTTTTTCACAACACATTTTCTTGTTCTTTTAAAACTCAAGTCAGTGGGCTAATGATCAGACAGTCACCAAATTCTCTTCTTATTTTTCACCCACAATTCTCCTTTTCTTTTCGTTTCACTTTAATGTTATCATCGACGTAACAATTTTTGTGTTGACTCTATTAAGGAGCTCTTTAAGTGTGACAAAATTGCCTTTAAGATAATTTTTTTTGATCACTTAAAGATTTATAGAAGAGCGAAGCGTATTGAAGATATGGTTCTAAATATATTTTGACTTTATTTGTAAGCTTTAAAATACTTTTCCAAACAGTTTTATTTTCTCTTGATAAAAAGTAAAAAATATATTGAAAGTAGCAAAGGTTAGGACTAAGCGCGAGGAAAGTCAAACTACTACTGAGTGGAGGAGCGTTTGATACCGTCTACAAAAGTACATTGAGAAATGAAGAGCGCTACGTGTTTTCAAACAACAATAAGGACATTCTGCGCATGTTGCCGGAGAGGGGAAATATCAACGTACAAGCATGAAACGATAATATTTCTTGAATTATATTTGAAAAGGTTAATGTCATAAATCACAATATCGCACATTTCTTTGTTTACTCACATTTCCAATGCAGTGAGGAAAATGCAATTTTTTTTGTTCCATTTTTTTGGATGGCGGTAAGATCGCATGTCTTTTATCGAGAACGAAAAATCATTAAACCTTTGTGCATAATTTGCCGCTAATATAGATCGAAATGAATGAACGTAGAGAATGGATTTTACGCTACAATAAAATATTTTGAATTTTTTTTCAAACAAATTTAATTAATTAATTTATCAACATATTTTAAATATCGAATTAATTAACGTTTCAAAATTTTAATACTAATATATTAGCTCAAACACCGGAGTGAAAGAGAAACATATAAAATTGTGTTAATGGCATATCAGAACTCGTAATGTCTTTGAAATTATTTATAGTTCGCTTGTGCGAGGAGGTACGAGAGTTAGTTTAACATATTCAAGAAAGGTTAAGAGCTTTTTAGCTTCGAATAGCAATTCATTTCTGTGTGAATGAGAACATGTCATTTTTCTTTAAATCTTATGAGCTTTTAGATTTAGAAAATATTCTTAAATTTATTCTAAATCTTGTAATATTTTATAGAATCCGTATTTATTTTAATTTATTTAAAAATTACATTGTTAATTTTTTGCAGGAAGATAAAAGCTTTTAAATTCTTATGAGAAATTTCCAATTGGAAAATATAGAATAAAAAATGTTTCAAAACCCACACGTGGGTGTTGCCGTGTAACCCACTTGTAACAGATCAGTATTGGCTTCCCCTTTGGCTTCCCCTTTTGGCTTCCCAAAAATGGCTTCCCAAAATGGCTTCCCAAAATGGCTTCCCAAAAATGGCTTCTCAAAAATGGCTTCGCAAAATGGCTTCCCAAAATTGCTTCCCAAATTGGCTTCCCAAATTGGCTTCCCAAAATGGCTTCCCACTGTGTTTCGACTGTGTTTCATTTTCCATTGTGTTTTATTTTCGATTGTGTTTTTTTTTCCATTGGGTTTCTTTTTTTTTTGTTTTTTTTTTTTTTTTTTTTTTTTTTTTGTTTCTTTTCGTTTTTTTATTTTCCATTGTGTTTCATTTTCCATTGTGTTCCATTTTCCATTGTGTTCCATTTTCCATTGTGTTCCATTTTCCATTGTGTTCCATTTTCCATTGTGTTCCATTTTCCATTGTGTTCCATTTTCCATTGCGTTCCATTTTCCATTGTGTTCCATTTTCCATTGTGTTCCATTTTCCATTGTGTTCCATTTTCCATTGTGTTTCATTTTCCATTGTGTTTTATTTTCCATTGTGTTTCATTTTCCATTGTGTTCCATTTTCCATTGTGTTCCATTTTCCATTGTGTTCCATTTTCCATTGTGTTCCATTTTCCATTGTGTTCCATTTTCCATTGTGTTCCATTTTCCATTGTGTTCCATTTTCCATTGTGTTCCATTTTCCATTGCGTTCCGTTTTCAATTACGAGTTCAACGAGGTACATGAAGCCATACTTCTAAAAAATGGACATTAGGGGCACTCCTGGCCGGCCGTGATGGACATGCCTGCAAAATCATCATTGCCAATCAATTCCTGATGCAATTACGAGTTCAATGAGGTACATGAAGCCATACTTTTAAAAAATGGACATTAGGGGCACTACTGGCCGGCCGTGATGGACATTGGTGGCACTCTTGGATGGCCATGATAGACATTCCTCAAATATCATCAATGCCTTTCGATTCCTGATACAAATACGAGTTCAACGACATACATGAAGCCATATAACAGGAAATTTGTATGAAAAATGGCATTTAGGGCTGTCCATGGCACGACCTGTGGTCATGACCCTCATAATTCCTAAAATGGCCGAATCTAAATTCATAGACCTACCATTTGGCGAAAACTAGAAGTCTCTAGCTATCTCAGGAGCCGAGATCTCGAAGGAACAGACAGACAGACGGACGGACGGAAATAGGCGCATATAAGTGTTACACCACTTCGTGGGTTACACTAAAAAATATTTTTTTGCTGCGATAGAAAGGAAACTGAGATATTTATCACATATTTTCAAAGATTTTAGTGGAAATTAAGTTAATTTTAAGAGGTTAGAGAGACAGCGAGCAAGCAGGATAAGTTAGTGTGAAAATAATTTGCAAAAAAATGTAAACATTAAATTTTACTCACTTTTTTTTGCATTAATCTCAAAAAAGGCTTCTTATTTTTGTGCTACAAATATGTAGGATTTGCTAATTAATCACTTTTGCAGTCCTTAATTCAATTAGTGTTTTTAATTCCTGATTTTATGAAAAATAATTAATGTTTTCCACTACACATGATTTAAAATGAGGCGAAAACTGAAGCGAAACTGAAATGTCACTGGAGAAAATTAACCATATTAACTTGGAGTGAGGACATTTGGACTAAAAATATTGCCAAATGGACTTCAATTCTAGCAGTTTTTTTATTGCAAATGAAATACAAGAAAGAGAATTCCGAGAGAAACTTCAGTAATGAAAAATATCTGGACGTGACGGGATAAAAGCTATGGAACGCTCGTTGAATCTATAGCATTTTGGATTAATTGTTATCAAGTGCTTTTTTATATAAAAAAACTTTTTGATATTGCTAAAAACATGAGATTTAAAGCGAGCAAATGAAAAAAGAATTTCTTTTTTTCCTTCATTTTTAAAGTTGTGTAAAAGTCGATTTTAATAAATCTCAAAACGGAGAGATATATCAAATAGGATTTAAGCAATAATTTTTGTAGTTTTTAATGTGTAATTGTGTCGTCTAGTGATATGTTTAGTCCAAAAATGATAATGTCGAGACGAGTGAATCTGATAGGCATATGCACAATTGCTCTTTCCTTCTGTGTTCTTCTATTTTTCGCGACCAAAAACTCAAATTATTACGATGAGTACGCGAGAAAAGAGAACATTAACCCACTTCGCAATAACAATAAGTATAAAAGCAGCAACTACTATTACTCGATGGAAACTCAGCAACAACAGCAGGTCACACAAAATCTCTCTGTAACAATAGACGATGTTCTCAACTATCAGAGGCAGCAACTTGCTGAAGAAATGCAATATTATGAATATCCAAATGGCCGCTTTGGAATCGAGGCGAAAAGCCTTCGCGACCTCACACCAGAGACAAATGGAACTCCAATGCGAAGCGTTATAATTTCGACATGGCGAAGTGGCAGCACATTTCTAGGCGAAATTTTAAATAGTTTACCGGGCAATTTTTATCACTACGAGCCTCTCTTGACCTACGATATTGTTCAAATACGTGGTCCACCGCACGACAAGAGTGCTATTAAGAACTTAAAGAAACTGCTTCGATGTAATTACACAAACATGCAAGAGTATCTCGAGTTTGGACAAAATCATAACTATTTGTTCACCCATAATACACGCTTGTGGAATCAATGTCATTTGTTTCCAAACTTTTGCTATCAACCCAAGTTCCTTGAGCCTTTTTGCAAGCTGTTTCCATTGCAAAGTATGAAAGTAGTGAGACTGAGATTAAAACTCGCAGCACGTTTGCTGGAGGATACGAGGTATTTATCATATATACAGTTTATATAAAACTAGAGTTTCTCAAATGCCCGGGTAATGAGATTTTGTCCTACCCGGGTAAAAAAATTTACTACCCGGGTAGCCCGGGCATGCCCGGGTAAGAATTTTTTTAAAAAAGTATACCTATTTTTACTCAAATTTTCGGCTAATCTTTACATAGAGCATTTTTAGTAACAGAAATAAAAGTTTTTTAAACAGAAAATGAAAAGATTAAAAGAAATATAAAAAGTTTAATGGAAATAGTTCTTAAGGAACATTACACAGTGAAGGTCTGACATTCGAGTTCTAGCCTTTGTTACAATATCTCCAGCCTCTAAAAATGCCCTCTATGAAGAAACTGATGTTGCCTGAATCGTTAGTAAAGCTTTAAACAATCGGTCCAAAATTGGAGATCTTTGTTTGAGTCTTCTCATGTCATCTCATGGCTATTTTTTTGTTGCACTTGCACTTGATGTTTCAAAATACTTTTTTGAATTAAAAAATTTCACAAACGAATCTAAATTTATAAAGGTAAACTACCTTCTTAAGTCATGTAGTTTTGATAAGTGATAAAATTCATTGTAAACAAAACATTTTCAGGTATTGGTTTACACAAAACTTATAAAAAGCAGTTATGGAGGAAGATTTTTTCAAAAAAAATTAAGAAAATTTTCTTCGAATTTTTTAATTTTTACCCGGGTAAGGGTAGAGCAATTTTCCGGGTATACCCGGGTAGTAAAATTGACGGGCATACCCGGGTATACCCGTACCCGGGTTAACCGTGAGAAACTCTATATAAAACATTCCCTTTACCAACCCATCACAGCAGCTACTTGATATATTAGCATATAAATTTATATATGCTTTGACTATGTGCACATTTTCCAAGCTCTATTTTGTTTTACCTTCTCCTAAATCGATTTTATTTTTTGTGTATGAACGAATTATGCAACATAATTTTTTGCTTCTTCTTCTCTCCCTGTCTATAATATAGTCTAAATGTGCGAATAGTTTTATTAATTCGTGATCCAAGAGGCTTTCTGCAGTCTCGAAAACATAGGGTCTGGTGTCCTGGCAATGCCGACTGTAAGTTTGAGATCTCTCACTACTTGTGAATTAACCTCTAATTAAACTTCTCGTACATAGGTGATAATCCCAATGTTGTTTGCAAAGATTTAATTTCTGATTACAAAGCAGCTGTGAAGCTGTCTAAAAAGTATCCAATGACTTTTAAGTGAGTTTCTTCTTTATAATCATAATTGCAAAATCCTAAATTTATTTTTAACCTCCTGCAGAGCTGTGCGTTATGAGGATCTTTCGTTATCGCCTTACGATGTCACCCAAGACGTTCTTCAATTCTATGGATTAGCATTTGATGATCGAGTTTCAGAGTTCCTTGATACACACACGAAGCAAAATGTGGGCGGTGTTAGCTCAACATTTCGCGATTCTAAATCTGCACCATTTCATTGGGCGAAAGAATTACCTTACAGTGAAGTTAAGTACATTCAAGATAGTTGTAAAGAAGCGTTACGTTTATGGGGCTACAAGGAAGCGGCAAATGCCAGTGAAATGGCCAATAATTTCAATCCACTATTACCATTTCCCGACTTCGACAACAGCAATTGAATGTTGTCGCAATAATAACTTTTTTTAACGTTCAATCGCCTCTTTTTCCATCACAAAATGGAATTAAAACATGAAACAGAAGTGACGTATTTAAATTTATATTTTTAAAAAAAAATGTTATCAGTGGTGCTAAATGTCGAATTAAACGTTTTTTTATTCACCCAAAAAAAAGATACTGATATAAAACGCAACTCACGAGTGACCTCAAGAGTAAATACGACACAAAAGAGAAAGTGAGCTAAAAGAGTAGAAAAAATGAATCTGTGATTGAACTCATAAAAAAAACTTTATTCATCTCTCCGCTTTAATGCAAAAAACAGCAATAGCGGCACACGAATTTGCCAGAAAGATCAGAAATCGTTGTAATGAGTAGCCGAGAAATCTAGGTGAATGAATGAAAAAAAAACCGTAAGAATAGCATAGACATTTTTCTCATCTTTTGCAAGCTTCAAATTTATACGTACTCACTACGTAATTTGATTTAATTTTGAATTCTTTAATTAAATGTTCAAGAGTTTTTTTTCCACCGCCAGCGGCATTTTCTGTTTTGATAAAATTGAAACAAAGACTTTTTATGATTATAATAATTTATGTTTGCAAAAAAAATTAAGATCTAAGTGCGACAAAGCAATTGCATTTTTAAAGGGGGAGTTAAATTTTTCATAAAGCTCTAAAAAATTAGTGTTGTGAATCATAAAAAAATGTGAAATTAATTTTTAACACTTGGCAATTTGCAAACGATCCTCAATAATACTTTTTTGGTGTCTTTTTAATATTTATGACGCGCCTTGGGTAGATTATTATCATGCGTTCAATTACTCTGCATTTAGCATTGAATTTAAAAATATTTCTTTACGCCGCTGCCGATTTCTTCGAGTGTGTAATATCTTTTCGGATCGCGTGAATGAAATACATTTTTTTCGATGGTGCTGAATAATAATGGCACACACGAAGACGAGCTGGTTGTCGTAGGTGACATGCCAGTTTTGAGGGAGACACAAACAGTAATTTTAACTTTTCCATCTAATATTCTACAAACTCAACTCCATCGAGCGCTCGTTATGTATGCACACATATGTGTGACCGGCTCACAGAAATAAAATAATAAAAGCTAGTCGTCAAATTAATGGGTGACATGACTGCGTGCGCTCAAATAAACGTCAACACAAATATATACGATAATCAAAATTATTACGGAGAGTTAGAAAATCGAAATCAAAAAAATTCTTATTGTCCCATTAACTGTATGAAGGAAATCTTAATGGAATTGAATGTTGATAAAAAAAGAGCACAATATAAATTTTTGATGAATATATTAAAGAGAGAAGGCAAATTTTTCCCACTTTTATTCAGAATGACAAAGATTATTTTTGGACACGATATCGCGTGTGTGATTGAATATCAAATAAAACATATTGGAAGAGAAATAATAAACATTAATGATATTTCTGTAATCGATCAATTAAATGTTTGCTCCCATGCAAAGAGAAAAGTCACTGAACAAAAAAAATGTCTATAGAGACTTTTTTTATTCCCTTAACCGAACGACACAGCAATAATAATTAGATATTACCACAATAGTATAATGAAATAATTGTTGTAGACTTTTTTTAGACATATCAGACGACATGCTGCTCACTTACACATTAAAGCATTCGAGAGAACAAATTCTTATACAATAAAATACAGACACATGCTTCATTCCGCATCAAGTTCTTGTACATAAAAAATCCCGTTTAATATTTCACTATAAAATTCATTGCGTACATGAACACATCTATGTGTCTTTACGATTTCCATCGCACATCATCATAATTTATAGCATCCGAAAAAAAATTATGGTTGCTGCTGTTATAAATTTTATACCAAAATGATAATGAGGAAAACAATGAAGGGAAATACAATTAAAAGCCGACAAGAACTTGCTCCAATGAACTGAACAATGGCGATTGCACTCTGAAGCACTTGCATTGTGATTTTTAAATGCAAAAAAAAAAATTCTAAAGGGTGGCGACATGTGAATCTAGGAAAGTTTACCATGCCATCAGAGCTTTTGGAGAGAAAACTTTAGTGACAGCTAATAAAATAATTCCGCATAAAAACAACTTAATTTTTATCTTTTGAAAAGATAAAGCAAAAGATTGCATCTCAATGTCACCACCTTATATGCGATAAGCATGTAAACATGAATAAAAATTTAGAAAAAAGTTCTGAGTCGCTTTTATTTTGATATCAGAGAATTTCATGCAAGCAAAACATTTTAATTTTTTAAACTGAAAAATTTCACGCGATTCAAAAATTATAAGTAAATTTTTATGTAACACATGATGGCATTGCTCGCTTTATACTCGTCTATGTTCGACTTAGAGTTCGCATAATTTTTACGGAGCATCGACCCAATTATTCTTGTTTCCCCTGTTTTCTGTGTCATTGCAATGAAGAATTTTAATTCTGTTACAAAGAAAGCAGTTACAGGCATGAGTTTGCTCGATTTCATGATCGCTTCCGAAAAAAAAAGAGCAGCAAAGCATTTAAAGAGGAAATTTTTTCATTGACTTTAGCAATTTAGAAAATGCTCAAAGAAATTTCCTATCACATTATTTACTTCCTTTGGAGATATTTTTTTGTGTGTGCCGTGATATCGCGAAAAAGATCAGCGAGAGAGTCAAGCGAACGCAAAATAAAATTAATTAAATCAACATTTTGCTCTTCTTTTTATTTTTTTTGTCTCCCATAATGAAAAGCAAACTCGAGTTTCATGTGTAAGCGCACAGAATATGAAATCATTGTTTAGCTTACTATATACGTAATTTATATGAGAGTAAATGTTCAAAACAAAGCAACGCGACAACAGTTGGTAAATTTTGAGAAATTTATTGCCTCAATGGGACTTTCGTGCTCAAAAATTATCAAGTTTTGATACCAAATTGAGAGGCGAATTATTCAAATGGGCGAAAGGAGAAAAATTAAAAATTCAAAAGTCATTTTGGAGTTTTGTAAATTAAAAAAACACATTTTAATGGCCATCGGCAGTGGCAAATATGTTTTATCGTGACAAGAACATTAATAATATTTTGTCACTTTTTAAAAGTTGTCAAAAAATTCGAATTTAACATTTGATATTAAATTTTACTTAATTTTTCTCCAAAAAAAATTATTTTAACGAAAATATCCAGGAATACAAAAAGCCTCGAACTAAGTCAATGATCAAAAAACTTCGGTTAACATTTTATGATGGTAAAAAAATCTTGAATTTATTGTACACCAAAAAGTAATTATGACGAACTGCTACATAAATAAAATTTGATTCTAGAGCAACCGTAGTAATTTATATATAAACGAAACAGTTAGATTACGATGCGATGAAGAGGAAAAAAATTCCTAGGAGTTATCGAAAGCTTTGTTTTATGTTTTATCGTCTTTAATTACTGCATATGGAGTGTACATTTACAGATAACTAGCTTTATATGACTACGTACTTCCAACCTAAGTTAGCGTTATTTTATCCTCGTCTAATTCACGAACTCTAATTTTTACAGTTAGACATGCTGCGAAAAATTTTATTTAATAAAAGTACCTAGAACAACAACAATAGGTGACTCTTTCGCGTGTTGAAATGAATGTTAAGCGTCTTTTAAGTACACACAAATGTATTCTCACTCACATTAAAATAAAATAGCATGCATGTATACACATAAACTCTAATGAATATCCATTAAGAAAAATCTCATTTAGATGCATTTTATTTTCCTCCTTACTCTCGAAAAACAATATCGATCGAATTATGTTTAAGTTTATAAAAGGCAAGAGATCTTTTAATTGTTTTATTTTAAGTGAAAATACAAATGTAGACTTGGATTTTCGCACAAAAGAATTAAAAAAACTTTGCGAGAAAATTCAAATGTCCGCACCTGAAAAAATTACCTTTACTTATTTGAATGTTGCTGAATTTTTATGTTTTTGTTCATAAATAGAAATGAAAAGAATATAATTATATACAAAATAGATGTGACTCATTTAATAAATTATTTATTTGTAGAATTGAGTTCTCTTTTATTCACTTTTTCCTTTATAGTGTGCACCAACAAAACTAACTTCCCCTCAGCACGTGGGGTCAAAAGAACTTTCAACTTTCATTTCTTTTCTCTTCTTCTTCCTTCTAGCGTTTAAAAGAATAAAAAGTTATTAGCAAATTAGTGCCTTTTCTTGTACATATTATTCGTATGCTAGATAATTCTCATGAATTTTTTTTCGACTCTCTTCAAATTAAATCAATTCTATTGGATTTTTGTATTTTTGTGTTCAAGTGCTTCGAAATAAAGATGATTCATGCAGCAAGTGTTTTTTTGGTATTAATAAATCAATGACGATTATACTCGCTTAATTTTTTTACAGATAATTGCTAATATGTGTGATATTGAAAATATGGTAATTGGATTAGGTTGCCGATTTTCATTTTATTAAATTTTGTTCATGCTTCAATTTCACGTTTAAGATGAGTATAAAATTTATATCGAAGTTTGTCATTTTTAAAATTTTCGTTTCATTCTAAGAACTTTAGATAGTTTTAGAAATTTCATGACTTTTTTATTCTGAAAATTAAATTTTAATTAGAGGTTTTATCAAACAATTTGAAATTCATGTGAAATTTTTCTTTTTAATTTTTTAACGGATGCGGAAATTTTGAATTTGTGTCGAAAAAATGAAAGGGGTTGACCACAACATCCTATCATACGAAATTTGGATCAGCTTACAGCAGCTCAATAATTTTTAACGGACAATTTAAAAAATAAAAAAATTATATCTTTTTATCTAATTTTAAAAAAATTTAAATTTAAAGTCATTCTCAAACTTTTCGATCGAATTTAAACAAACCATCTTGCCATCCCTTTTGAAGCGAAAAATTCGACTTTCGACAAGAGGTAAAACTAAATTTTTCCTTAATTTTATTTTCAAAATTGTGCTTGAATTAATTAATTTTGCAAGTTTATAAGCATTTATAAGTGAAGTCTAGGTGATAATCTTTCAAAATAGAATCAAGTTAATTGCTAATAACAGCTACTAATCGTTAAAAATTGCGTAAAAATTTAAGAGAGTTATCGATTGACATTCAAAAAGTTTTTTTTACATCACGTAGCCTTTGAGAAGAGAAATATTAAAAAGTATCGCGTGATAAGTTAACTAAATCTTAACTGTAATAATTTAGTTCTAAAATAGTTTCACTTTCATAACTTGCGATAAAAATAATTGCGAAAAATTATTATGTAACTTTGATCCGTAGAAAGCACACAAAAAATCCAAAGAACCTAAAAAGTTTGCACTTAGATAACAAAAGTTTTGACGAAAGATTTTTCTCTTTTCAGAAATTTTTAGGCTTGTAAGAAAAAAGGACATTCAAAAAAATGGCAAGTCGAATGATCGCACTCGCTTTTCGTCAGCAGCCAGTTGCTGTTCAAATGATGATCATCCGTGCCGCAAGCTCTCATGGAGTTAATGCACATCTTCAACAAAAATTGGAAAAGCTCGGTAACCGTGATGTCGTGGGCTACGGTATTAACGGCGAGTGGGTTTACCAAGACAGACCCGACTTCCCAATGCCAGCAATCCGCTTTAAGGAAAACACTTCAGATGTTATCGTAAGAGACTCAAAAAAACTAATATTTTCATTTGTGATTATAAAATTTCGTATTTTCAGGCCCTCCGAGAGAAGGAGAAGGGTGACTGGAAGAAGCTCTCAGTTCAAGAAAAGAAGGCACTCTATCGTGCGTCATTCTGTCAGACATTCGCCGAATTTAAGTATCCAACTGGCGAATGGAAATTCCACATCGGAGCCATCTTGATTGTGGCTTCAATCGCCATATACATTTCATTGTGGATGGCTGCTTTCAGTAAGAACCTTTAAATTATTACAATTATATTGAAAAATATTAATCAAATCTTTTAATTTTAGTCTACGACAAAGATCCAGAATCTTTCGACGAGGCCCACCAAAAAGCTCAACTCAAACGTATGCTTGACTTGGAGGTCAATCCAATTCATGGACTTTCATCCAAGTGGGATTATGAGAATAAGCGATGGAAGTAAATTGAGTAACCTGTTCTTTCCGCTAAATTCAATAGAAAACTATTATTTTTAAAAAAAATTGTCCATGTTTCAATGTGAGGCAAAAAGTCAGTCACGAAAAAAGAGAGTTAAATAAAATCAGCAAAATTCGAAACTGAGAAAAACTTTTTCAGAAAAAATGTCGTAGATTTGTTGAAGTAATCTGAAAAAAAGAAATAAAAACCTCTGTTAAAATTTAACTAAATTTTATTAATTTCAATATCACTTTCCGAATTTAAAGCTTTGTAATTGGTTGAAGAAAAATTAATTTTTGACATGATCATTTCACTTAAACTATTGTTCAATTTGATTTCTAAAAAATTATTATTTAGATAAAATTTATCGACATTTTCATTTTTAAACTTAGGGTCCCTGTACATAATTTCTTAGTGACCATAATTTCTTAGTAAAATTTCATATTGCGATAACTTTTTGTCTTCAAATCCAAATGCCTTACTTCAAGGGTTTAATCTGGGTGTTTTATCATTCTACACCATTGTCATAAAGGTTCGACAGAATTTTAAGGACGTTAAATGCCATAAAAGCTTTAAATAAGATTTTCCATACATCGATAGCCTTCGCATATTTCATTGATTTTCTTTAAGAAAATCACTTAATTATTTATGAATTAAATTTTTTTTGTGTCAATTAAATATCAAAGATTTAAATTATTAGTTTGATGTTCATCCAAAATGGTGCCGTATCCTTAAAAATGATCTTCTAAAGGTGCTCATAATTTCTTAGTTGATTTGCTCATAATTTCTTAGTAAATTTTGGTGAAGCAGTCTTTGGAATTTGATGAAAAAAATTACTTGAATTGTCTATAAAAATTATTTTTGGGGTGTGAACATGCTGAAAATAATTTGAAAACAAGTATTTTAAGGTATTGCTGACAAATATGAAGGAAATTGGGTGTCATAGGCAACAAGCACTGTCTTGGAAGTGGAACTGTCATTTTTGATACAGGAACGTGCAGTAAGTGCTTATAGATAAGGTTGTGCAAGGTTCAATGAAAATTAAAAAAAATTAGTGCTGGAAGTAAGATCCAGCGGAACTAAGATCCAGCGCTGGACATGGACATGAGAACCAGTTTAACATAAATTAACAATACAAAAAAATCTAATAAAATTAAAATTTTGGGAAGTGGAAGTGCTAAAGGCGATGCCAGCGGAACTAAGATCCAGTTCATCGGAAATGGATATCAACGGAACTATAAGATTAAATATTTGCAATTATGAAATGAAATAACTAGGCAGGAACATGATCCAAATTGATTATTACTAACTTTAATCACGACTGAATAAGTCATTCCTGATGGTAAAAATTGATTGCTTAACTGGAAAGGCTTTTTGCCTAACTTAAACTTTCATTTTATTTCACCTTTTAATGCATTGATGCTTAAAAATGAGATGTTACTTTTTAAAGGAAATTTCTATCATATTGCTCGAACTTTTTTCAGCGTGTTGGACATAAAATTATTTCTGCCAGTGTTAATTTATGACAAGAATCACAAGCTTCAAATGGCTTTTAAAATTATATATCAATTTCGATTAATCTTGTGGTCTTTTTAAGACTTTTGATTTAATTTACACATAAAACTGGGATATTTTATGAAGTTTAAGCATATATCATGCTGCATGCTGATTTAACAACTCTGAAATATTTTTACTTAAAATCTTGATATATTTTCCAACAATTAAAATATGCATAACATGCCTTTTTGGTTATTGCTTCCAAGTCTAAAATTGATTTAACTTTCTACTAAGAAATTATGAGCAAATTTACTAAGAAATTATGGACATCAACTAAGAAATTATGAGCAAGAAAAAACACCATTTTTAAGGATGAACGTGGCAACGCAAAATTTTGATAAAGGTCTTGAATTAAAGATAAACACATTAGCTACACGAAAAATATATTTTTGTTGAATTTCATCAGTGCCATCAGTAGGAATTTGCAGTTTTAAATTTAATTTTCACGGTTTACTAAGAAATTATGTACAGGGACCCTATTTCTTAATTTTGGTAAAACTTCAGTGAATATGATTGTTCCTAGAAGTATGAAAAACGTTCCCGTCCAGTGAAAGGAAGTAAAATTGTGACGGAAGTAAAAGATTGATAGCAAAAGTGAGAGAAATTTTCTTATGGTGATGACCATGGTCACTGTTAATGAGGTGCATTCGGTTGTGAGGATAAAAACGCACGTGATACAAAGGTAATGAGCAAAGCCATTTATTACTATGTACAAAATTTGAACTCGAATTGAGATAAATTTCAAATCCAAAATTTCTGATTCCAGAGCAATTTCGAAATGATGAAAAATATTTTTGGACATTAGTAAAAATGCGGGCAGGGGAAGGACATTCGTGTAAAAAAGAGCTTCATACACATGTTTTCCTCGCTTTTTATATAGAGTCTCCTGATAGAGTCCCAGACGTGCTGAAATAAAGAGAGCCACAGAAAGCATTGTAACGCCAACGGTCCACCAAAAAAAATTATCTTTTCCGTTCTGCGTGGATTTCTTTACATCCGTTCCCGAAGCTATTGTGCAGAGAAAAATTCCTACTGTGATCATGACCACAGACAAGTATTTCCATACATCATAAGACTTATCGAGAATGATTATCGTAAGAACTTTAAGCGGGTAAAAAGAGTTGAAATATTCAAATTTTTTATTCAATCAAAAAGGTTTATCGAGAAAGATTATGCGCCTTTAACGTGGGGAGGAAATGGTAATAGAAAAAAATATATTAATAAAATTTTAATAATTTTTTTTAAGGGCCTGTTTATAAATCTATAGTTTGTGTGGAAAAATTGAAGGTAAAAGTGAAAAAATACAAGCGAGTGGAAAAAAGTTTTTCAAGACGAGAACAAAGATTATGTTCTTAAAAAGTTAAACGAAACGGGTGCTTACTTCCTTCACGTGTGGAATAAAATGCAAGATTTTGATAAAACAGTTTTTAAGCTTAAATATGACTCGAAATCTGCCTACATGCATCTGGCTAAAATATGTCAAATTTATGAAGCTGATTTTTTTTACCTTTTATTATATTTTTTTAAAATTTTAATTCCTTTATTCAGAAATTGAAAGTCAACAAATTTAATGTTAATATCATACTTTTTTTTTTTTTAAAATTGAATTAGTAGGAGAAAAAAAAATCTAATATACCAATAATATAAAAATAAGATGAGTGGAAGAAAAATCCAACTATTTCTAACTAAAAAATAAAGAAATACAATTTTTTACACATAAAAAAGACCCTGAGCCACTGTAGAGTCACTGGTAAAATATAAATTTTATATTATGAGAATCCCGATGTAAACAAAAGTTAAAAATGTTGAAGGATTTCAAAAAATATAACCCCAAAAATAAGCACAAACTCAAAATTAAGCATGTATATAATGTTCTTCTAAAATATTAATTTATTTAGTGATAATCATTATTTATAAAAATTTTCATCCAAATGGATCAGAATAGATACAAATAGTTGGAAGTCAAATAAAATAGAGTAGTTATAATATAAAATATATTTTTTAAAATTAATAATGAAATTATACGAAAATTTTTAATACAAACCAATCGTTGCAACTTTATTTATTAATTCGAATTTATAATCACTTAATATTTTTAAAAAATAAAAAAAAAAATAAAATAAAACAAAAAAAAAAATTAAAAATAAAAAATAAATAAAATTGTATGATATGTAATATAATGTTTTCAGAATTTATACCTTTATTAGACCCTTAAAAGAAAACTTTTCCGTCATAAAAAATATATGGAGTGAGCCTTTAAACGTTAGCGAGTCATCAAATTTTTTATTGAACGCTTGGATAAAGAAAACTAAAGCAGACGCGCAATTAGAGAGGTAAATTAAAATTCATTTTTTTTGGAAATTTTTTAAAACTAAAAATTTTTTAGCCCGCACAAATCCTGACATGGATGTTTATTTTTTATTTGGCACCAATTCCGATGGAGTGAACATGAAATATTCTGATATGGTTGAAGGACTTCTCTCTTATCCAAACATTCACTTGCGATATATTAATCCAAAAGAATTTTCTAAGGGCACAAAACTCGAAAACTTTTTTCAACGTGGTGCTATGGACAAATCCTCATTTCCCATTGAACATGCTGCTGATGTAATGCGTGTACTGATTCTCAACAAATATGGCGGACAATATCTGGATCTGGATATTATTTCATTGGTACCACTTAGCGTTATTAACCGTCAAAACTTTGCATGCTGTGAAGGTGACAATATGGTTGCGAATGGCATCATGAACTTGGATGCTGACGAGTCTGGTGGGAAAGCAATCTCAAATAAATATTTAGAGTAAAAATTCACTTTTCTTTAATGATAATTTTAATTTTTAAATATTTTTCAAGATTCATTGATAAAGACTACGCACCATCAGTGTGGGGTGGAAATGGTAAGAAAAATATTTATTCACTTTTTTAAAATTTACTAAATTTATAATTTAGGTCCTTTCATGTTCACAAAAGCAGTAAAGAGCTACTGCAATGAAACGACTTTGTCAGCGGGAAAAGAAACGAAATGTGGAAATTTCTCAACACTCCCAACCGCAAAGTGTTACCCAATTTTTTATGGCGAGTGGAAGACTGTTTTTAAAGACGAGAACAAAGATTATGTTCTTAAAAAGTTAAACGAAACGGGTGCTTACTTTCTTCATGTGTGGAATAAAATGCAAGATTTTGATAAAACTACTTTTAACTTGACATTTGATTCAAACTCGGCTTACATGCATCTGGCAAAAATTCACTGTCCAAAAGTTTACGAATCACTTGTAAAATACTTTTAGGAGTTTAAACCTATTTTTTATAAATTGTGTTAAGAACATTTGGAGTTGATAGTAAAATTAAAGAATGACACTTCTAATTTGATGATGGAGTAAAATAAAAATAATGAAATCTGAATGAGCTCTAACGTGTGCATAAAAAATGTGAATAACCTCAAGATGCAGAGATCGCAATAAATAAAATAAAATGCAAATTCCGGGTTTTTACTTTTGCAACATAATTGATAAAATTATCATCGTGAGTGTTAAGCAGTAATGTAAAGGAAAGTTTCTTCAGCAAGAACTTTACATTCAGTTCTAACGTAAATGCACCTAAACTGCAACCAATAAAAACGAAAAAAAATGCTTTTTAATTAATACTGAACGCTGACAGAAATATTTTAAACTTTACGAAAAAAAAAGTTTTATGACTGAAGTAAATTCCAAGTAAGAAAGTGATATAGTTTGTTTGTTTTACTGTTATCAATGTTTTTATCTTAGTTCTATATTTTAATTTGTTTTAGATTGAATTACAGAAGCGAAATTAAATTGGATGCCCATCAAAGATGTTTTCTTATTCTTTTCTTGACATCTTTAGTTACATTCGACTTTTTTTACCACGCAATTAACAAAGATAAAAGTGTTTAAAAAATGAAGGTTTTTAGTTTTCCACTAAAAAATATTTTGGATGGTGAAGCAACTTTAAACGTGTCAGTGGGTCATCAAATTTTTCTCATTGAAACGCATTTTGATAAAGAAAGAATTCTCTCAAAGCCGAGACAAGCGTGCACAGTTGAATCAGCAGGTAAATTCAAATTTATTTGGAAACATTTGGAAATTTTAAAAACCAAAACATTTTTAACTCGCACAAATCCTGACATGGATATTTATTTTTTATTTAGCACAAATTCCGATGGAGTGAACATGAAATATTCTGATATGGTTGAAGGACTTCTGTCTTATCCAAACATTCACTTGCGATACATTAATCCAAAAGAATTTTCTAAGGGCACAAAACTCGAAAATTTCTTTCAATTCGAATTCAAACTCAAGCAACTGGCGAAAATTCACTGTCCAAAAGTTTACGAATCACTTGTAAAATACTTTTAGTTGAAATATAATTTAAAAACTGGTTTTCATATCAAAACTAACCTACAGCAATATTTTTTAAGCACACGTGTAAAATCATTTTACTCAAATGTTTTTTAAAAAAAATTTCAAAAGTGCAATGAAATAAAAATTTCGCCAAACAAAAATTAAAATGCTCGTTCGTTCACTTTAAGTTCTTAAATAGACGACAAAAATTTATTGTTCGACGACAATAAAACGTCCTTGGGTTGCACGCTAAAAAATTGAAATGTTAACATTGTTAAAATTAATTTTTTTTGATAACACAATAAAACTTGATTATGCATGACAAGCTAAAAATTTAAATTTTCGATTAAATACTACATAATGTATTGTGAATTCTAGCAACAGATTTTCTTAGTTCTGGTTTCAGTAAAAACCGAAATTTCAACATGAATAAAGCTCGCATTCATTTCATTCTTCTCATTTTTTTGATTTTTATTTTTTTCTATCACGGAAGCGTTAAAGTGAATAAAAATCAAAAACTTGTGTCAATTCTTAATTTGCCGTTAAAAGACATCATGAGTGACGAAGCACAGCTCAAAGTCTCATCTAAACGTCAAATTTTTCTCATTGAAGCTCATATGAACAAAGAAAGAAGCCTCGAAAATGCACGACAAGCATGCAGTGTTGAGTCTGCGGGTATAACAGTTTTTTTTATAAAAATCAAGTGATTAAAAAAAATATTTTATAGCTCGTACAAACCCCGACATGGACATTTACTTTATTTTTCTCACAAATTCATCCGAAGGTATCAACATGAAATACTCGGAGCTAATTGATGGACTACTTTCATATCCTAACATTCACTTGCGTTATCTCTATCCGAAAGAATTTTCCAAAGGAACAAAACTTGAGAATTTTTTTGAACGCGAAGCCATGAATAAATCTCTTTTTCCTATTGGACATGCCGCTGATATTGTTCGAGTGCTAATTCTCAACAAATATGGCGGACAATATCTGGATCTTGACATTCTTTCATTAATGCCAATCACTGCCATAAATCGAGTCAATTATGCATGTGCAGAAAGTGAAAATATGGTTGCTAATGGTGTCATGAACTTGGACGCTGATGAATTTGGAGGGAAAAAGTTTTCAGAAAAATATTTAGAGTAAATTTAATTATTTATATTTTTGACAAATTAATGACACAAATTTTTTAACAGACTTATAGATAAAGCTTATGTGTCATATACGTGGTCTGGAAATGGTTTGAAAAATTATAAAGTATTAATAATTTATTAAAATTTAATTTTTTATAGGTCCATACATGTTCACTAAGGCCATTAAAACTTTTTGCAATAACACAACTTTATCGGCGGGAAAAGAAACAAAATGTTTAAATTTTACTCTGCTGCCAACAAAATTCTGCTACCCTGTTTTTTACGGCGAATGGAAAAGAATTTTTCAAGACGAGCACAAAAATTACATATTTAGCATACTTAACAGAACGGGTGCTTACTTCCTTCATGTGTGGAACAAAATGCAAGATTTTGATAAAACAGTTTTTAGGCTTAAATTTGACTCTGATTCAGCTTACATGAATCTTGCTAAAATGCACTGCCCAAAAGTTTACGAGTCACTCGTTAAATATTTTTAATAGCTTAAAATTTTTTTTTTCATCAAGGGAGTTAAGATTTGGAGTTGACATATTAAAATTAAAGAAACACACATTTATTTAAAATATTTTTAAATTATTTAAAATCTGGTTTGATCTCTTCAAAGTTCAGCGAAGCACTAAAATGCTTAATTTGACAAAATATCTGCTTAAGAACTAAGTAAATATTTTTCACTCTTTTTGGCCTTGGAGGAAAATTATGCATTAAATAGATAAGAGAATATGACCGAGAATATTTATTTTTTGATTCGCGAGTTAAAAAACATGATAATAAAACATTTGTTAAAATAGTAAAAACAAAAAATTGTTCGTTATCTAACTCGGAAGTTATGTCTGTGACATGTGAATTGTTTTTAATTGCTGAAATGAATCTCGAATATTTTTGAAAGAATTTCACAACAAATTTATGCTTTAAAAAGAAATTTTTGCTTGTAGAATTTTAAATTTTGTGACATAAAAACTGTCAAATATATTTGAAAAAAAAGATAACAAAACTTTTTAATTTTTATCTCAATTCGCAAACATTGTGATAAAAATGTGTGTAAATGAATTTCGCACGATTCGTGACCATACTTACTTTTTTACTGTCAGTATCGACAAAATAATGAATTCCGAAGGAAGTGGAAAAATTTTACTGGCTTTCTTTTCACTTTTTGCAATTTTTTATTTACTTTACAACAATAAAAATGAGAGTGACAAAAATGTAAAAATTTTAGATGAAGTTCCTAATTTTTCGATTCCCCTAAAAAATATTTTGAGTGATGAAAAAGTTTTAAAAGAGTCAGCTAGTCGCCAAATATTTCTCATCGAAACTCACATGGATAGAGAAAGAAGTCTCAATAACTCACGACAAGCGTGCACTGTCGAGTCGGCAGGTTTGAAAGTTTATTTAAGTTTATTAAATAATTTAAGGTTTAAATTTTGATAGCGCTCACAAATCCCGACATGGAAATTTATTTTTTATTTGGCACAAATTCCGATGGAGTTGACATGAAATATTCAGAAATCATCGAAGCACTTCTTTCATATCCAAACATTCACTTGCGATATATTAATCCAAAAGAATTTTCTAAGGGCACAAAACTTGAGAATTTTTTTCAACGCGGAGATTTGGAAAGATCGTCGTATCCAATTGAGCATGCTGCTGATATCTTGCGTGTGTTAGTTCTCAATAAATATGGCGGACAATATTTGGATCTGGATTTGTTTTCATTAGTTCCATTGTCGACAATAAACCGCCACAATTTTGCTTGCCTTGAAAGTGACAACATGCTTGCAAACGGCATCATGCACTTAGATACTGATGAATTCGGTGGGAAAGCAATATCGGACAAATATTTAGAGTGAAAAATTTATAATTTTAGTAAAGCTTTACAATAATTTTTTAATTTAATAGATTTGTCGATCAAGAATACAGACCAGATCTTTGGGCTGTAAATGGTATTTTAAAAAATTATTAAAAATTTAATTTATTGTGTTAATTTTCAAATCATTTTTATTCCTAGGACCTGCCATGATCACTAAATCTGTGCAGACTTTCTGCAATGGAACGCTTCTATCATCAGGAAAAGAGACAAAATGTGGAAATTTTACGGCACTTCCGAAGGCAAGATGCTATCCAATATATTACAGCGAGTGGAAAAAAGTTTTTGAGGATGAGAGAAAAATTGAAGTTTTACAAAAAGTTCGAGACTCCGGATCATATTTCTTGCATGTATGGAATAAAATGCAATATTTTGATAAAACTACATATAAGTTGAAATACGACTCAAAATCAGCGTACATGTACATGGCGAAATCCCACTGTCCTAAAATTTATCGATCTATTGAAAAATATTTTTGAATTTATTAAAAATTTAGGTTATTTAAAAAAAAGTTTTGTCACTTGATATAAATTTACATATCGGTTCATGTATCGTGATTGCATCTACCTTGATATAAAATTAGTTTAAATCTTTGATGCACCTTAAAAGCTTTTTAATGGTTTCAATTTGCTTGCATAGCGTTCAGCAAAACTTTCAAAATTCAACCCTCAAAATTCAGATTAAACTTTAATGCTTGTATGTGAATTTGTGGCTTTTAATTTCTTGAAAAGTTTGATGCCAAAGGAAAAACTTTATCGTCACATAAATTCCCTCATTACATGAATTACCCATCTCATGATCCCCAAATGAAAATATATACGAGTTCTGCATTACTGAATGGATATTTTCAATCCAATTAGCCTTAATAGTTGCAAATATTCGGCGAGCCATTAAAATTGAACCCGGTAAACTCTGACTATCGAATATAGCCATGCAAACATGAGCATAATGGATTTTTTTGCTATTGTTTTAACAACCGTTATTTATGGCTCATTTTTTCATCTCTTTTTTCAACAAGCGCTCAACTTTTTTAAATGAAAATTTTCTTTTCGTTGAATAAAATTCGGAAGCTTTAAATTAGCACGGTAAGTAAAATTTTTACAAACTCTTAAACTTTAACATTTAAACACTTGAAGAAGTTTACATAAGAAAGAAAAAGTTTTAATTATCGTCACGTCTCGTGTGTACACAACTTTAACTACATGTTTCCTTCATCACACTCACAAGTTGTCATTATCATATGTAGCAATTAAAAAAGAAACGGCTAGAGGAAGAAAAATGCTGACTCATGAGAGAAGTGATTATCTCAGTTGTAAGACTACATAAAAGGTTCTAGTCCAAACAGGATATAAAATAATGGATGGTGATTATAATATCGTAATCCACAGAAGCATCGAAATGTATCAATTGTTTACTCAGCGGTTTAATGGAAAAATAATATCTCGTTGATAGCTTGGTGGTGTAGATTTAAAGCTATGAATTTTTATTTGCCTTGAATTGCAGTTTAAAGCTTTTACTTCACACCATGAATATTTTCTTCAATTTCTAAGAATATATTTAGCTTTTATAACTTTGTATGGCTTTAGAACTTTTCTAATCTACTTAACGTCCCTTGAATAATGTATGAAAGTTCCATGGCTTTCTTCACTGTGCAAGATTAGGGAGAAGTATAATAAAAATACTCTTACGTCATTCAACTTTCATTCATACAAGTAAAAAATCCTCCTTTTATATTTAAATTCTATTCTTACAACACGAAAAATATTTCCATCTTTTTCCGCTTTTATTCACTTTTCCCGGCAAGTAAAATATTGAAAATGTAAACCGTGAAAAGAGGCGGAGAAAATACCTCGAAGGTATTTTTTGCGTCACAATAAAATATTTACATTATCACAGTTTCGCTTTATTGCATTATTTGACAGATGGAGCAATGTCTCTGAGAAATGTGTTACACATGTTGCTCTTAAAACGGTTTTGAAATCTCGTTTGTGTATTTTTGTAAATTAGTTGTTTTAAATTTAAAGATATGCATGAAGATTTTGCATTAAATCACTTCCGATGTACTCTTTAAAATTTCAGAAAACGATTTTTTAAACGAAAATTAATTCAAGATGGAAAAGTTTTTGTTTGGTTCAAGTTTAGTCGCGTCTTGGTTATAAAAGCTTTAATTTATTTTCCATACTCGAGTGTTGTAATAATTTTATTTATTTCTACATCGACCCTCATCCTCAAGAAGTGTATCCTAAAAATATTTATGTACACTTGAACAAGAGCAGAAAGTAAACAATTTATGAAATATTGCTCAATAAAGAAAACTTTTTACATACAAACTGTATCAGTAAAAAATAATAATTTATTTTTAATGATCTGCTGTATTTTTTCATGTTTTATGCCTTTTGAATCTATAATAATTTTCTAGCTTTATTTTTAAAAGAATCCGATTATTAAAAAATAGACTAGGAAAGTCTAAAAATAATATCCAGCACTCTTGGAGGCAATACATGTGAAGTAAACCATTATTTTAAACGACAACATCCTTTTCAATTTCCTTATCTTCTTATATGCTGGAAAAATCCCTCTCCTGTTGCTTCAAAAAGTAAAGACTCTATTTATATCCTTGTCTATAAATCACAACCCTATGTCATCATTAAAAAGTGATTAAAAGAAAATTTTCCTTCAGTTTAGTGCGATAACGACAAGAAGAGGAAAATCTCATAAAATAGAAAAGCGTGAAAGTGAAAAGTCCTCTCCATCAAGCTTCGTACGCATTTCCTCTTAATCAAAAAAGCTTTTTAATGTGAGTGTCACGCACATCCGAGCGTATCAACATATTTCGGAAATAAAATTGAGAACGTACGGACGTGTCATAAAATAGATAAAAAATAGTTCATACGATCTATCAACAGTAAAAGTTTAGCGAATTTTTCTTTTAAATATTTTTAAAGAATAAAAAAAGTGATTAAAAAATGTTTTTGATGCAACAAGAACTTTTTTAGAGACTTCCAATGTGTGAATTTAATTTCACCAGTTAATGATGATGCTGCGCAAGTGCATTGGCATTTGTCAGATTGAAAAGTAATGAAAATTTTCTACACTTTCAGTTTGAGAATTTCATTCGGGGTCGTATGGTGTTTTTTCGTTCAATCTTTAGCAATAAAAAAGTTTCTGAAATTCTCATGAGACATCAAAGTAGTTTAGAATAATTAAAGAAACTTTAGATAAAATGCGTTTAAGTAGAACTTCAAACTATTTGTAGAGATTCAAATGTGAAAAGTTTAAAATTGAAAAAGTTTCTTGCATGAGAATCCAAATGTAAGATTTTTTTTGTGCAGGAACGAAAAAGAAAGAAAATGAACTGGAACTTGGAAAGTTTGACTGGAAGGCAGCATGACTAAGAGAAAGCATGTGATTTGTTGAATGTTTACTTAATGAAAACGTGTAAAGAAGAAGAAAGACAAATATTTTCAAAAAAAACTGCGACTAAAATTATAAAAGTGTTGAAGGTGTCAGTAAAACAGAAGTATGAGGAATTATTTGATGGAAGTTTTTTAAAATTGTTAAGAAGGGATGAACTATAACTTTTTACTTAATAATTTAAAATTTTCTAAAATAAATTCACTAAAAAACTTGTGGTCCATCCAAAATAATTTTACAAGCTGTAAAATAAATCTCGAAGTTATTCTCTCAAATATTTACAGATTTCACTAAACTAACAACAAAAAAAGATTTTCACGTGTTTTTCGTACTTTTCTCTCTCGATTTGTTTCCATTGGATCCTTTCCAAGTATTCGATTCTCTCAAAATTCGAAACATGGTGTTGGGAAATCTGACAGCGGAAAAAGCATTTCGCTTCCATAAAATCGCATTAGTCTGTTGAGGACTTTGAAGCTATTCGGACACATTTAAGAAACTGTCGTTACGCGAGAAATTCTCCCTTTTATCTGTGTGAAGAAATCAATATCAAAAAGTGATTTAAGAAAGAAATAAATTCATTTTTTTCGTGAAAGAAAAAAGAAAACGTGAAAAGTTTTTATTGCGGACCGAGAGGAGAGAAAACGAGAAATTTCAATTTTTCATTCCTTCATCTTGGCTTCTAAGTGAGAGATAAATTTTGGATAAACTCGAAAAGTCAAACGGCAGAAGATATAAAAAGTGCGCTAAAAATCTTCTTGGAACATTCTATACATATTGAGTGACGATAATTTATTTTTCAAGGCTGTCAAGAAACAAAAGAGTATGAAAAAAAAGAAATTCATTGAAATATCCGATCTGCAGTAGGCAGACTAAAAACAGAAATATGATAATTTATTTATGTGATAGAGAGCATGCGACTGGGGAGAGGAAAAAATATCATGCGATGGCGTGTCAACGATAAAAAACAGGGAATTTCCTATAATAATGGAAATTGAATTTCCGCGTTTGAAAGTTTCGCATTCTAAATTAGAAAACTTAAATTTTGTGTCTATGGGAATATTTTTACCGTTCTTCATTTCATCCTGCCAATATTGTACAAAAAATAATCTTCTATCCTTCGCTGATTTAATTCAAGCACGCTTCATCTCCCCGTAATTTAATATCACGAAAAACGAATTGATTTACATCTGTTTAATTTAAAAATCTGACTCCACACTTTTTTCTCACCATCGTCTCTTCTTCGTTGACCTAGAGACGGAAAGTTTCATATTTCATCTCGCTTTAACTACAATCCGAGTGAACTATTTAATGCTGCTTTTATCAACTTCATGCATAATGCAACACAAATAGAGTTGAGATGAAAAAAATATGCTGAAAAGTTTTTCTTTATGATTAACAGAACAGAAGAGCTTTTGAATGTTGCTTTTATATTAAAAATATGAACTTTATGATTGTGTATAGTTCATGAGATAAGATGACAGAACTCGAATACTTTTGCAACAGAAATTTTTTGCATGAATGAATTTACGGAGCTTATAAATTTATGTTATTTTTATGCAATGAGAATGTTTCATTAAAGTCACCGCTATAGCTTTAAATGAACCAAATTACTGGTTAAAATAACCTGCGTCACTTTCAGCTCGAAGCGAAATTAACCTTTCTAGAGAAAAACAATTTTTTATCGTAAACAATGTGAGACCCCTTGTTGCCGTATTTTATTAAGGGTTGAATGAATTAAAAATGCGAAATCATTTTTTATTATTTTGAAGCAAGACACGCTTTTTGTATTTGCGTTGTGGGAACGCAGCAGAATGTCAATTTTTTCATTTCCTGCTAAATTTGAAAATTTTCATTCAAATGAACAAAATCGAATAGATTCATGAAATATTCACCTGAAACTTAAAAAATTTCTAACCTGGTTTCGATAAAATGACGTTAAAAAACTGGAGAAAAAAATGTTCTAAAAATAAATTAAAATTTTCGTAAGTACTCATTCCCACATGTTTATTACAAACTTATTAAACACACGACCTCAAAAACCCCAGATGGCATAATGAAAAGTAATAAACTATTTTAATCAATTTCTTCATCCGGAAATCGCAAAATTGTTTTTCTAGCAGCCACATTATGTTCTCAAATGGCAAAAAGATATTAATCTTAATTTACTTGAACTTTATTAAAATATTCAAACCCTTATGGTCCGAAATTTCTTTATAAACCATCCTTTTGAGATAAATGTTAAGGCTGACCATCTGCTCAGTTTTTGTTTGATTTGTTAAAAATTTAAGTGAAAAATTTTAAGATAAAAGTTTAAAATTTTTTTAAAATTGACCCAGTTTATTTTCTAAAAATACCTGGTCACTCAACTAACGACTAATGTTTGCCTTTCTTAAAGTCATTCTACCACATTGTGTTGAACATTCTGACATGAGATTGTAGAAAAATTTCTCAAAAATCAAGGCCAAAAGGGTTGTTAGAATGTTTTTCTGGAAAACTCAAATAAAACTTTTTTCCTCTTTATTGGAGCAGAAAAATTGCGAGAGAAAAAAAACAATAAAACATGTTTACGGTCAGCCAATTGAATTATGAACAAACTTAAAAGTTTTTCTTATTTTCCATACAGCTGGGATTAATTTGCGTCATCATCATTACAGAAGTGCTTAATCGCACTCTCAGTTATGTTTCATATCTCTCAAGTGAATAATTTTCCTGAAAATTACTGCAATTAATACACGAGCATCGCATGTGCACGCTTTGGAGTAATTAAATCAATTAATTTCATTGTCTAGTTAATCTCAAATCGTGCGTCTAATTTAAGGATATGAAGTGACTGTACAAAAGTTTTTTTTTGGGAAAAGCAGAACAGATTAATGGATTTATCGATTGATTGATATTGTGCTGTTGTATGTAAACATAAAAGCTCAACATTATGTTTATGCCTCACACAAATTTCATTACCATAATTTAATTTATTTGGTTTCTCGACGCTTCAGCGTTTGCCAAACACAACCACCACAACAAGGAAAATTTTCCTTATTTAAATGTGAATTGAGAAGAAAGTTCATCTGACACGAAATGAGAATTTTTTGAGCGGTGCTTGATCAATTTTTTGATTTCTTCCCCTTAGTAAAGAACAAAGAGTGAATTTTAAGTATCTAAATGTGTGTAGTAAGATCCAAATCTAAACGCGATCAAATTGAAAATTGTGAGAAATAATTTCCCGATAACAAAATTTTTTTAATAAAATTCAAACGATTTTAAAAAATTCTGCAACATTTTTTTCATTTTTCTCAGTGGGATTTCCCAAGAATAAAATAAACAAGAGACAAAAATCTAGAGAAAGAAAACGCTCGTAAAATTTCGATTTTTTGCAGTGCTTTCTTTATTTCAACAACGCTATCAGCTGAGTAGCTATAACGAGAAGCATAATGGGAGGCAATTTCATTTTATTTCGACATGATGGCCTTAAAACATTTACGTATTTTCGAGATACATACAGTTATCGCATGTACACACTCGCAATTTAGGAACTGTCTAGCATGAGAACTTTCACATCGTCTGAGTTTCGTTATTAAAGCGTTCGCATGGGAGAAAAAAGCTTCTTATCTCTTTTTTAGAGAATAAAGTTTTGTTTTTACACACATGAAGGGAGCTTTCAAATGAATAAAAGAATATTAAGTCGTCACACGCAGATTCATTTATTTGAAAGTCATGTCACGTTCTGGTTTTTTAATTTAGAAAAATCATCAGTCGAAATTCTGAATTGTTATGCTAAAATTCATCCCAACTTTTTGTGTTAAATATTTAACATGTCCTAAACAATGCTTTAAAAATTCATCTGTTTAACTTGTTTAAGCTTGAAAAAAGTTCTCCATCATCACCAGAAAAAAACCTTCATCTCTGCCTTCATATATACTTTTTGTTTTAACGATTGTAAAACGAGAATATTATTTAATATTATAGAAGCGAATGTCAGAACATAAAAAAGATTTAATTCTCGTTACGGAATGAAAACGAGAAAGCGAAAATTCATTACTTCGACTTTATGTCTCTTGGATATTTTTTCCTCAAGCAGGCTTTTTAAAGCTTTTATTAAAAATTGTCAAAGTTTCCGTATAAAAAAATAAAATGAGATTTAAGTGAATTTTTTATTAATTTAAAATGAGTTTGCTTCATGCTTGTCGAGGAAAAAAAGTCCATCTTTCTATCACAAAATTAAAAATTACTGCGAGAAATATCAAAAAAGTGCTAATTGAAAAAATTCTTTTATAGAATTGTGGAAAAAGTGAAATTAATGAAAACACCAACCGCTAATTAAAAGCTAAAGAAAAAGAGTGAAAAAAAATTTCAATTAAACGTAAGCAGATCTCTTGAGAGAAAAGAAGAAGGCGAAACTTTTGTGAAACATGGGAGGCGGTGAGGATAATTATGATGATGAGGTAAGAAACAAGACTCATTAAATATTAATTTTCTTTACTCTATCGCGTTAAGCATAGATGAGTGCTTTCATAGAACAACACTGACTGAGTAGTGGATGAGTGCTTTCTGTCAATGAAATGTGCACAATAGAAGGCACTCGATGTAGAAAATGTGTTAATTAATATTCGAGAATCCTCACTTGAGTGAGAAATTTCTTGTTCATCCATTATCAACGCGTTGTGTGTCGTTGTGGCGTCAGAGGAAATTCTTGAACTTGATTTATTACCCTGATCCATCAATTTTTCCCTCTCAGTGTCGTCAAAAGTTTACTTATCACTGTTTTTCACTTTCAAACACATTCCACTGAGCTTTTCACAAACATTTACTGAAGGAAAAATATTTTTGTCGTTCGATGAAAAATATTTGCTCTTCGCAGTGTCTCATGGCAGCTCATCACTTTTACTTTCATTCGAATTTTATTCCTGGTGTTTTTAACAACAACAATGTGCACTCAAATCCGTTCTTAAAAAAATATTCTATTGTTGTAAGCGTTAGCAATTGACTTGGGTGTAGCAAACGAGGCGAAAGAAGAAAAACAGAAGTTTTTTTCGTGTTCACTTTACTCAATGCTGCCATTAGATGAAATGACTTGCACTTCATTTATTCAGTCTTCAAGCAATTTTCTCACGACTCGTTGATGCTTTTTTCGTCGAAAATATTTCCTCCTTTCAGCGAAAAGAAAATGAAAGTGGAAAAAGAAGAAGGAAATTATTAATTACGAAAGAATGTCGAGAGAATAATAATTATATGCCAACTGTTTGATTATCATAAAGAAAATAATTGCATGTAAATGATTTTTTGGAATTAAGCTTTGGCGTTCGGAAATATCGCATTGTTTCGCACAAAAGGACCTGAAATTACACAATTTTCCCACCCAATAAACAGCCGCATTGAAAAGGTTCGTGACTGAAAGAGCCGAAGGAAGGAAGGAAGGAGTGGAAAGTTATTAATTTGTAGCTTTTGAAATATGCGCCATCGCAACCAAATTTAACTCCCTCGAGTGAAGTCAAAAGCGTTTCATGCCAAATTTACTAAAAGCTTAATGATGTATCAATAATGTGATGTGCATGCTCAAAAGACTTTGAATGCGAAGGAATTTAAAAAAGAGAGCAAAAATTCTCGTTTATCTTCTTAATTTCACAAAAAGAGCACACAATTTTATTAAAAGCATTTTTTCACTAGAAGGAATTGTCATGTGTTCTGCACATGATGTATAATATACAAAAATTCCTCTGCCATATTTTGCATAAATCAGTGATGGAGGAAAGAATAAATTATTTATTGTGTATTCATGCATTGTTGATTGTAATATGTACGTATGTGAGGTTGCCAAGGACTATGGTGTTATGATATTCAAATTTGAATATGTAAGCGTATTCACCTCTCGACTTCTTTACATTTCATTGCATTTGTGATATTTTTATTAGACTAAAATTCAGAAGGAAATTTGTCTATCGAGCGTTCGAGGAAAATCGGGAAATTTTTGAGGAATGTCAAGCATGAGGGTTACTTTCCATTTTAACACGCACGTTTAAACAAAAATATCAAGAAATGTCGTACATTTCACTTGTCGTACTGAATTTCTAATTTTGATCAATAAATTTCTTTGTCTTATAAAAAATATTTATTTAGAATAAATTTACAAAATGAATTTTTTATTAAACTCGTAAGATAAAAACCTATTTCTACATAAGTTTCTCAGCCCCTGAAGAAATATTTTCTGTATCATTTCAAAAATATTTCTGTTTCCAATAAATTTTCATCAGATTGACTGCAGAAGAAAAAAACTTATACAATTTGAAAATTTCTCGCATACTTTCAAAGTTAATTTAAATTCCTTCAAGCAATTCAATTCTGCATGCATGCTTTCAATTATTAAACTTCTCACATACATGAAATATTTCATTTCCCACCTGAATTTTTTCGTTTACATTCAAAATGAAAATTAAACATGAACGAAAATTAACTTGATTAAATTTAATAAACGAGCACAAATTTTCCACGTAGCAATATTTCATTCTTTTTCCCTCTTTACTCGTAAAGACACTTTTCTATCATCATCTTTATGTCACCGCCATTCATAGCTGTCATACTTAAGATGAAATGCAAAAAGTACGGGAAGGAAGAAGTTACATTAATTATAATTAAACACCTTTAAGTGAAATTTTATCGGATTGTATGTGAGTCGTTAAGCGTTCTTGTCATTTGATTTATGAAAGCTCGCAAAGTGCGTAGCATCACTTTATTTTTTAGAGCTTTTTCGCTGAAAGCTCTTTTTCACTGTTGACTGTCGACGTCAATGATAAAAATTTAATTGGGTTTTCACGTGCACACGCTGTCTAATTGATCACTGACCTAGAAAGAACATTGAAAGCGACTGATTTGAAATTGACAGAGCATGGCGGAAGGTAAATAAATTGCCTCGATCTTCCGTGAGTGCGTGATAACTTGATGAAGCTATCCGTTAATTAAAGTGTGATTGACTGAAAAAAAATTCACTGCGGAAATTGAATGGAAAATATTTTGCTAGAAAGAACAATTCGCTAACGATAACACAAATTATTTAAAGTCCATTGAGCACCATAATAAGCAGTAATGAATTTTTGGCTCCATATGCTGGGTCAATGGGTGGAGAAAATTAATGAGATTTTTATCGAAAAGTTCACATGTGTAGCAAACGACAGCATAGAAAACTCATATGAGCGTAAGAAATTTATTGCATGAGCAATTCATTTAATCATACGAACGATTTGTCCGACGGCATATTAGAGACAATTTTTTTAAGTGTTGCATGTCCAATGAATTTAATAGAATTTCCATCGATACCATGCCGCATCGATTGAGGCGATTTTTTCTGTTGCCGGAAAAATAAAACTTCGCAGACAGGCATGTTCATTATTGATGATGATGATGCTGAATATTGCATGCCTTTATATTTGTGTGTGTACTTGACTTCAATCTAATCAATCAATTTGCGATTACGTGGTCTGTGTAACTGATGAGGTAATGAGAAGAAATCGATACGAGTTGTTGTTCATCATTATACAATTTCCGTCATTTCATTCATTCTAGACGGAAAAAAGTTTTTTTTTTCTCTTTTATGTCACCCGCACACAACCTTTCTAGAAATGAACAATTCTTTTTTGTGTTAAATGAATGAGATAACAGAGCTATTTATTGCCAAAATCTCTTTCCCGGAAGAATGATGACAAATTCTTTATCTTCAATCCCTTTTCCATCTTCATTCGTTAGAGGCGAGCTCAAAAGTAGGTTCATTATTTTTGAGGGATAGTCGAATGAGAATATTGTTGTCTCTTATCACAATACAAATTGGGGATGAGGCTCTTTGTGACTTTTTTTACGATGACGATATTATCTCAAGTTTAAAACTTTTGCAATTTTTCTTAGAAATAATGAATAAGTGAGGAATAATAGAGGGCTACGATGAAATATATCCGGCACTAAAGCTTGAAATGGGTTTGTCTTATTTGATCAAAAGAAACTGAGAAGCTTTAAGGGTCTACTCGCAAATTATGTCACGTACTAATAAGATGAAGATTTTGTGAAATTTTATATAAATTATTTTCACACAAAAATAATTCAAAATAAGATTTTAAAATATCTAAAAAAAATTCTGACGTTATTTATGAATAACCTTTAATATAATATCATAAGCAATGTAATACACATAGAATTTTACTGAAAAGCTTAAAATAATGAGTTTTAATAAAATATTAAGCTTAATTTAATGTTGCATAAATTTCATCTCATTATATTTTGTGTAATTAAATGCCTTTTGGTAAATTTTTGATTAAATTGTCTAGATTGTATTGAAATTTTGATTTATAGTAAAGCGCTTACATAAAATCATTAAAAACATTATTTATCATCGATCTAGTGAAAGCTAAAACATAAACTTTCGACTGTAAATATCCATCAATAAATAATCAGTGATTGATAACAGGTTCAACCTATGAAAGCTCTTTTCTCCATACGTTGTTTCTTTTCCATTTTCCTGAAACTTTACAGCATGCCGTGTAACAGCGAGAGATAGGAAATTCTTTTACGATATTCAATTTTGTACGCTCGAACAAGCTGCACACTCAATTACTGAAGCATGTAAGCTTCTCAGATTGATTTTTTTATATGTACTTCTTTGGAGTCTATAGCTTCCGCTGCTCTCTGAGCTCTATTCCGATTTTGTTTGTGAGAATTTTGATATATTTTCTTTGTTCGATGAGCATGATTGAATTAGATCCACAGGCTTTGTGCGTGTATGGACGAGAAAAAATATTTTGCTTATAAATTGCAAGCGTCGTCTTTTATAAGAGACATGGAAATCCCCGACATGACAGTTTAATGTATTTCAAGAAACTCTTTTGGGATTTTTTCCGCTATGTCTGAGTACGTAAATTTAGGCTCAACATCACTTTTTCCATTATAGCATGTGTGTGTGTGTGGTCATGTTGGCTGTCGGAATGAAATATGAATGTGACGATTAAATGGACGATGCCTCTCGAATGTGATTATGTGTTGTCAGTGATTGAGTGTCAAATTCTATGCCCATCCCGACACATTCTCTGTCGAGTGCCAAAAAAGAATATTTACTCAATTTCTTACATTCTTTTCATTCACAGTTGGTATCGGCAAATCCAAGTCAACGAAATTGGAGAGGAATCCTGATAGCGCTACTTGTGATAATCGTCGTGCTTGCACTCATTGTAACATCAGTGGTAAGTGGATGTCGATTTTTTGTTCTCAATATCACAAAAGAATAAGAAAATATTCATGACGAAAAATGCAAGGGATGCAAAATTATAAAAACAATTTTTTTTAAAATATTCAAAAATATTTAAAAAGATCCTTTTTTCATATATTAGAGTCTTTCTACTTTGATGGTGACCCTAACTTTCGATTGAATGGCTCCCAAAAAATCACATTGAGGACTTTTGTTCATGAACAATAAAAGATCTTTTATATCTTGAATTATTTAAATATTTGCTGAACATAAAAAATCTTCTTGCTGCAGAAGTGAACATAAATTGATGGAGAAGTGAGAAGCCAATAAAATTCGATAAAGATTGTTCGTAATTTAAATTTATGGCATCTAATGCCGATATCCTCAAATAAAACGTAATCTTAGGCTCTGTCGGTTTTTATGGATACACGCAGATGCTTCCACATGACACAAGTTTATCGATGTGAGGTTTTTTCATCTCAGTTTTTATCTCCAAACACACTGCAAATATTTGTTAAATTAGGAGACTTTTATGAGATGCGTCTGATTAAATTTGGAGCGACAAGTGGTTAGATAAAGGTGCACATATTTCACCCCTGAATTTTGTGTTCACGCGCATCATAAAAAATTTAATCGCAAATAACGTGTTGGTGTAATTTTACGAGTTTATATTTTGGAATTTTTATTCAACCTTAAGGCGTCTTAAACTGGCATAAAATTTATGAAAAAAGGTGTTGAAAATGCATCCAAGAAAAAGCTTTTTAAGTACGAAAATAATTGAAATAAAAGCGGCAGGAAATTTTCATCTTTTTCCTTTGAATGCCCAGGAAATTGCCGTTTCCTTTTTAACTTATTATTTTTTATGCTTCCTTTACCATTTCTAACTCCACCTTCTCCATTTCATTTAACGCGATTTCTCAATCGAGATCCCAGGAGTGATTTTTGATGAAAGAAATAAAAAATATTTACCCTCTCTGCGATTCTCGATAGTCATGAATCGATTTAAAAATCGTTTCTCATACTGTGATAGGATTGTGAAGCTTTTGTTTGCGGGTTGGAAAACTTTTCAATATTTTCCTTCGACGAAGCGGCAAAAAGCCAAGCGAACCCCATTTTTTACAACTTTCCACAATATTCACGGAACTTTTTTACCGTTCCTTTCATTTCACACAATAAACAATGTCTTTGAAAGTCTCGAAGACAATATACCATGGGAAATCTCTTGAGAATAACGTCGTTATATATGAAACTCGAGATTGTGAGAGAAAGAGACTTTAAAAAGCTATCAATTGCAATTTTTCTTAGCATCTTGTGGGAAAGAGAGGGAATGAACAGCACGGCGAAAGCTTCTTACTTGTTTTAATTAATTTTATCTTCCTCAATTAATTTTTAATCTCAAAAGATTTGCGACTTCATTCAATGAAGTTAATTTGATGTCAATTTATTGAAGCTTTGATTGTTGCCAGTTATCACAATTATCTTCTCATGTCATATAAATTCTGACAGTTTACAACCCACATAACAGCTTCATGTATTGTTTTCACATTACATCAAACCCATTTCACTCCTACTTGACTTTAATTAAATTTGAGTGAAATTGAATGAATGCCAGCACACTTTTTATCTCATCCATTTAAATTTTTCACATCACCTGTGTGTACGCGGAGGGTAATTTTAGCTTTTAGCGAAATGAAAATTCATTGCTGTGTCATGTGTGCGCTAGACATATTTACATATTGTACCGCTGTGTGTGAAACTGTCAGCAAAATAAGTCAATGAATGGAGTTGAGGTTTAGCATGAAAAATTAACGATAAAGCAAAGTTTTTTCAATATGACATGTAGGGGTAGAAAAGTTTGAAAGTGCTAGCAGGTGCTTATGAAATGCCTGTCTAATTTATTTTATTAAATATTTTTACTTTATTTAATAAAGTTTTTAAATAAATCATTTTGTCAACATTTTTTTCGACCTTAATTTATATTTAAAGTCTCGAGAGCAAATAAATTTTTTGATCGCATTTTTAAGCTTTTATATGAGATTTCATGTGAACACTCGCCAAAGATGTACAAGCAAGAATTCGTGTTAAATCAGTTAGCGTTACTCATCTCAATATACATGAATTTCGCTCAAAATCCCATAAGCTACCAAAAAAAATAGAAAAAGACATTATCCTGGGAGCAGTTTAGAAATTTTGGCTAACAAATTTTTTATCATCGTACCTCGTGAGAGATTGAAACTTTTAGACGTTTTGCAAATAATTCAAATTTTATGATACAATGTCATTGTATATTTTTATGATCCTCATAAATAAAAGTCATGTATTACAAAATCTATTGATAAATGCTCCCCATGTGGTTAAAGAAGGGAGAATGACGCTTCTATAGTGCTTTTAATATTATGATGCAAATGATAAATGATCATTTGAGTGCTTTGCATAGAAGAGTGAGGGACACGTTTTGAAGGCGTGTGGAAGACGCACGAGCAAAAGGTTCTTTTTTGATGCTCCAATGAATTTTAATGGAAACACTAGACAAGATAACTTCTTCACTCAATTGTCCCTTTTTTCGTGCGCTCACTCAACTGGTAAACATTTAAATTTCTTCTTTTTGAATCGCGCTGAAGTTAACTTAATCCAAAGTGAGAGACTTCAAGAGCTTTGCATTAACACTCACAAATTTTATTCTATACATTAAATTTCATGGTTGGTGGCATAAGAGAGAGGAGGAGTAAATGCTACTTAGCATAATGACTCGAATGGACCTTTTTGCTCTTAAAATTTCTACAACATTGCATGATTTTTTTGTTCACGGGACATTATCACGATTTAAAGTATTTAATTTTCTCTATCTCATAGGTACTTTTGACACCACCGGATGAAGGACCGCGTGTTAAAGGTCAACGCATAAAGCTTCATGACATCATTGACGGTGCTTATAATCCCTTAAATTGCGGAAATGGCTCATGGATTAACTGTAAGTTTTCTGATTTCATCTCACAACTCAGATGTTGTCAAACTAACGAGTCATTTACAGCTGAAGAGTTCCTCTTTCTCAATCAATGGGGTGAAATAGCACTACTGAGCGTTGGAAATCTATCCGAGCGGATATTAATGTCAAATACAACTTATGTGAGTATTATCGCAGTGTTTTTTTATGCGATGGATATGTTGAGTGGCCCTTGGCAATTTAGCTGCTCATGTTGTGAAACATTGCGATTCGTCGCTTCCGACATTCACAGCAGAAAATGCACTGAGAGAAAAGTTTTAAGCGACGGTTTTATAAATGTCGATAAAAGTTTATTTTTTTAGCAGAGTACAGATTTTTTTGCTCCATACACGATATGTTTTGACATATGCGATCCAACAGGGGCATCATTAAGCTCTGTGGTATCTAATTGACATGATTTATCTGAAACTGAGTGATGTTAAATTTATCAAAGAAAATTTTTTAAGAAATGTTTATTTGCAAAATAAATTTTTAAAAATTATAAAAGTTCTCATCCTTTGCTATCTTGCTTAAAACATACATTTATCCCTCGGGGATTGTCAAGCGCAATTTTTAAACATCGTTCAAGAAAAAAACAGAAAATAAAAAATTTCAGTAACAAGAGATGGGAAGTGAGATGAAACTCAATGGTTGTTTTCCCACAAAAGAAGTTTCCCGCTAATGATCTCGTCCTTCATTGGCAAGCATATAAGAGCTATTTATAAAATGTCATCATTATAGTGCTTTCTCCTCTCACATTTCGCCTGTCATTTGCTCTTGTGTAATGAAAAACTTTTTTGAAATTTGAGAAGGCTCTTAAAAACTTTTTTATTCTCTTTTTGTTTTTTCCCCACAGAAAAATTTAGCGCCCGCAAAATTTTCGTTATCAACTGACAAAAAATATTTGCTGCTCGCACAAAATGTACAGAAAGTTTTTCGTCATTCGTTTTTAGCTCAATATACGGCGTACGATATTCAAGCTAGGTAATTATTAAATGATCGTGACTAAAACTCAAGTAAATGGACTCCCTTAATGCAGATATAAAATATCAATTTTACTATGAACACAAGATGTTCGTAAGCGCCAAGCCGCACTTGGATTAATTTTTTTATAAAGAATCTTAATAAGAAAATAATCAAATACTAAAAATATAATTTTATATTTATATCCGATTGGAGTTTTTTATCAAATTAAAAGACAGACATGTAAGAAAAATATAATGATGACTTTTTTTGTCTCCCAATCACGCAGCGAAACAATAAGCTTGACGCCAAAGAGCGAAGAAGAATGGCCATTTATGTTGCATGCTCAATTTACTCCGCGTGGACACTCAATTGTGATGGTGTACAATAGCGATATTTATTTTAAAACGGGACCAAAGTCAGCACAATCATATAGAATTACAAAAACTGGTGTTCGAGGAATGATTTTCAATGGCGTGCCAGATTGGCTTTATGAAGGTAAAAAAGCACGAGATTGATAAGTTATGAAAATATTTATTTTATTATAGTGTCTGAATTTTCTTTCGAGATAATAAGAAAACCATATTTACAAACACAAGTGAACCACATCAAAAATTATTTTACTCAATTATTATTTTAACCGCACTCACACATAATGGAGCAATTCATCTATTCGAGCATGAATTTGTTCATTATGTGATGATGAATCATCATCAAAACCAGTTTGCGTACACAGAAGGACCATAATTAATGAGTGATATGAGCACACATAGTAATATGAGAATCTACACATAGACAAAACTATAAAAATATAGTTCCATGCATTAAATCGTGATTAATATCTCGGTCCTCATCTGAGCTTTTCCTTTCTCTCATCCTCAGAAGAGATTTTGGGCAGCAATAAGGCTATTTGGATGTCGAACGATGGTCATCTAATGCTATATGGCGTTTTTAACGATACCAATGTGATGGAACAAAAATTCCCTTGGTATGGAACGGTAAATGAAAACGGAAACTCCAATATCTACCCGGAAATTCGCTCGCTAAGGTAAGAACACTAGAATTTATTCACTCTTCAACAAATTTATTCGCTCTTCGTATTCATTAATTGCTACGAAATCTCAAGAAGCACATTCCGCCCTCTCCTGTGAGCATTCAAGTATTGGCAAATGTTGTTGACCATGAAATTCTCACGAAAGAGGGTAGACGAAAGAATGCCGAGTCAAAAGAGTAAAGAAAAGCTTTTTCTTATATTATTTTTACTCCCTCTCGTCGAATCAACAAGATGAAGCATGCTGAGCAAAATTAATTTGTGCTTAGCACGAATCTTGTGTAAGCTGTAATTGCACACTGTCAGACTTGACTGCCTTCAGAGTAAAAGTTGAAAATTTCCCAATAAGACCTAATAGATTTACATAATTTCCATTTCACTTGTACGCAGTCATATGTGACAAAAATTGTTGCAATTTCTGAATCAATATTTCGATGAATAATCGAGAGAGCATTTTCAACCCTTAAAACTTTAACGTGTTCGAAAGGCAATCGAGTGCTCACATGCCAACATTTCTAAAAACTTTCAAAGCAGTGAATATAAAAATTTTTTATTTTATCAGAGCAAAAAAAATGAATCTCCTGAGTTTCACATCCCCTCAATTTTTCATGCGGTGGAATATGAGAAGTAACACAGGGAAGCTCCAACATGATCAGAGATGGTAGAAGGAAGTTAAATTGCATAAACTCTGTGAATAGAATAATTCTGACCTCAATTGTCAGCACATCAAATATATGCGGATGGATGAAATGTCGGCAAACAATGGTAAAAGTTTCTCGATTCTAGTTCGAAACGAAAATATCACGTACTGCGGGTACTCGAATGTCTTTGCGCTGTCTGATAGCAGGTTCATTTTAATTTTATTGTTTGCAAGCTTTCTGCTGCCATTTCTAAAACAGCATTTGCTCTTTTCACCGTACGTAATGAACTTATTGTGCACGGAGTTGGTTGTTATGATACGTAAATTGGATTAATTAAATCAGTGTGGGTAACAATGAGATTTTCATTGCATAAAAGTGCAATTAGATGTTATGCAAAACTCCGCATATGTGCAGTGATTTATTTGCTCATGCACTCACTCATTATGATGATAATAATAATTATGGAAAAATAATTAAAGCGGTTGATGAGAAAAGTTGCAATTTAATTTAAATTAATTTTCTATTTAATCTGATAAACAAGATGAAAAATCGGAAGCAGTAATAATGGGAGAGGAAATTATTGATCGATTACCGAGAGGAAGAAGTGGCAATTAGTGCAACATAAATTATATTTTGCTCGATACGTGTGTAATCTGAGCATAATTGACTCGGGTTTAAATTTATCATCTATTTTAAATCCGATGGTTTGTTGGAGTTATGAAAAGTAATTTGTTTGCCACGCCAAATTTTTTAATGGGCGGAATATTTCAAGAATTTTGATACAATATGGACAATTTTCCGAATTAATTTTAATTGATAATTTGGTTTAAAATTTATTGTAATTAACAAAAAAATTTGAATAATTTTTTATATTTTACAATTTTCCTGGGTATTTTAGCACACCAATACATTTTTAAAGCCCACAAAATCCTCTCAGAAACCAAAAGAAAAATTAATATTTAAGATTTGCATTCAACGAATCCCAAATTGCCTTAAATTACTCACCACCATCCCAGTCATATTATTTTTAGAAACTCGCACATTTTGGCAATAAATTTCTTCGCTTCTTTATTTTTACAGCAATTTCACCCTGAATTTGTTATTAAGTAAAATTTTACATACTTCGCGCTCTCTTTTGAAAAATAACTTTTTTACTGCTCACGACAGATGAAAATCAACAATTTAAATTTTTGCTTCCATTCTTTTAACTCCTTGTTTTAGTTTGATATTCAAAGTTGTGTTGCTGACAACAAAAAGAAAAATTATAAGATAAAGTTGTGAAATAAATAAACTTGTAAGAAATTTCAACAAATTTATAGTTTATTATCATTCAATTTAAGGAAGTCACACACATTTGCAAAGAAAAAGTTTTCTTTCGCATAAATTTTTGATCTCGACGTTGAAATGTTGCTGCCAGATTGAGTTTAACTTTAAGCTGATGGTAATGCTAGAGAATATGCAAAGTTCTATTTTTAAACCCCACCAAACTGAGTAAAACATTTTGAATTCAACGGTGTGAGAAGCTTTTTTTCGTGCACAATTACCATAACGATTTATCTTTACGTTTGCTTTTCGTAACCGAACATAAAGAAAAATATCTCATCTCTCTTGTTGTTACACGTCTGTCAGTGAATTTTACACTGAATAAAAAATGCTATGAGATGGATGTGAAGAGCGAGAAAAGAAAAATTACAACAATTGCATTGCCGTGACGATACTCATTAATTTTTATATTCTTGTTCTCGTTTCTTTCCTTTGCCATGACATGCTTTAAAAGATATCCGAAGGCAGGCACTATGTACAATCCGACAATATTGCTGAAAGTTGCTGACTTGGCAGATCCCAAGAGTATACGAGTCAGAGATTTGACGCCTCCACCGATTCTTCATCACAGGTGACTTTTTTGACAATAAAATTCTAAAATGACAGACAAAAATTGCCGATTTGTACACGTCAATCAAAAAATCATCTCGTGTTGTAATAAAATAATTTTATTGATTCGAATTTTCTCCCCCGACGGATATAGAGAGCATTACTTTGCGAGCGCAGCATGGGTAAGTCAAACGGAAGTCAGCGTCGTGTGGATGAATCGAGCTCAAAACTTGTCAGTTGTCACGCTGTGCAAAAGTCCCATGTGGTATTGTCAGGAAGTAAGAAATTCTCTCTCTTGAAAATGACTAAAATGTGACACAAATTTATAATTTTATGCATTTGCAGACTCACAAAACGAGTGGCGATGGCAGAGGATGGGTGGATGAGCTAAATGTGCCATTTTTCTCAACAAATGTTAGCACTTACATTGCTATTTCACCAATACGAGAAGGTTCACTTGGTGAGTTTGTAATTTTCAATTCTTTTTCGCTTACGCTCGAGCACGTTGAAGTAATAAAAATTTTACTGCCACTTTTGTAATTAATTTTTAAGAACCTCCGAGTACACTTGCAAGCATTTGTTTAATTATTAACACCTCTGTAAAGAAAGCCTAAGGTCTGAAATCTTATTGTGATCCTTTAACCCTCTCGTGAAGTTAAAAATTTAAAATTCAAGATAAAACTCATAAAATTGTATTTCAAAGTATCACGATGAATTTTTAATGTGCCAGAAGAGCTTTTTGCGAATATTTTCCATTTCAAGTTGAAACGAAAGTAGCCAAAAAAAATAAAATATTTAATCCAGTACTTTCGACCATGAACGCATTAAATGATCTGAAACATTTTCAATTATTTCCACGCCGCATTCAGGTCACTATCGTCATTTAGTTCACGTACAGATATCGAAAAAGCGAATAATTCCCTTAACTCATGGTGAGCGTAGAGATTTATCATAAAAAAAATTATTCATTGAGTCAATTTATATGCTAGGTCGTAGTGATGTGAATAAAATTGTGCACTGGGATCAAGTGAATAACTTCATGTAAGTAGAGTCATTACACGGACTTTTATGTGAATGATACTTCATACATAAATTCATATATTTGTGTTTAGTTACTATTTGGCGACACCCGAGCACTTTCCAGCACATCTTCATCTTTATCGTGCGAATGCTATTCCACCGCCTGTGGGAGTGCCATTGAAAGCACCTCTTTGCCTCACATGTTCACCCCTTCAAGTTGACTTCATAAGAATGACGCACGCTGCTGTTGCTGCTAAATCTCGCGGCACATGGGAAAGTACAACGAATAGTGATGAGGAAAATGATCCGATTTCCTCGGCAACGAGACACGAAGGCGACGGTGAGGATGCCGCCAATAATGGCAGTGATTTTGAGCCAAAAGCCTGTCAATACTTTTCCGTCTTATTTGCACCAAATAACAATGAGTATGCCTTAGTCGAATGCTTAGGACCGGACATTCCAACAAGTTGGATTTACAAATTCGATCCTAAAAGCGAGACCGATCCAATTGTGCCAGTTTATCTGCTGCAAAACAATACCGCACTTAAACAGCGTGTTGCCAAAATTGCACTACCGCAAGTGCGAACTTTTCCCGTGATGATATCGGGTGGCTATCATGCTCAGGCCAAAATGTATTTACCGCCCGGCTTGCGTGAAGATGAAATCACAAAATATCCAATGGTTGTACACGCATACGGTGGCCCGGGCACTCAACTTGTCACCGAGAAATGGCGAATTGATTGGAACACTTACTTGGCTGGCTCAAAAGATTATATCGTAACTGAAATCGATGGACGTGGCTCAAGTGGTCAAGGATATCAGCTGTTGCATGAAGTTTATCGTCGTCTTGGCACCGTTGAAGTATCGGATCAACTTGAAGTGTCGGAATATTTGCGGGATACATTACATTTCGTCGATAAGAAGCGAATGGGAATTTGGGGTAAGTTGAATGTCACGCGAGCAAACACAAGCTGTCAGTTAGCAGAGCGATTAAAAATTCACTTTTTGTCATTCTTCTCTCCATTTCATTCAAGGATGGAGTTATGGGGGCTACGTCACAGCATTAGCTCTGTCAACATCATCGCTCTTCCAGTGTGGCGTCAGTGTTGCTCCAGTAACAAATTGGAAGCTTTACGGTGAGTCTTTTATATATTTAACGTCACATCTATTTGCTCATACTTCACATGCTGTGAAATTCTCAACTTTTTTCATTTTGCTCCCTTTAGATTCAGCATACACCGAAAGATATATGGGAATTCCAAATTTAACTGACAACTATCAAGGTTTTGAAGAGGGTGACTTGTCAAAACACGTCGATCAACTTAAAGATAAACAATTTTTATTGGTAAGCACGTGCTTGTAATTTTCTTTTTTCTCTCTCCATATTTTAAAAAAAATTAACGGTTATTTATAGAGAGTTAAATTTTAAATTTTTGTATCTATGTGAAGGTTCATGGCACGGCCGACGATAATACACATTTTATGCAGACGATGCTTTTATCGGGAGCTCTTACGAGTCGTGGTGCGCTATTTAAGCAACAAATTTATCCAGACGAGGGGCATAATTTAGGAGGAGTAAAACAGCATTTATATCGCTCAATGACGCTCTTCTTTGAAGATTGCTTTAAGAAACAGGTTGGCATGACACTTTCATAAATTTTAAAGTCCTTTTTTTCCATTCAACTCCCACACAGCGGGGGAATTTTATTTTCGTTTCTTATACAGAGACAAAATTTATTGCTGAGTCGTGAATAAATTTTCTTTTTCACTCTCACACATTCCACAGGTACCGATTGAGGTGAAATCAGGCCTTGGAAATGGTGGAGCGGATCCGATGGTCTGAGATACGAAATTCACTAAATTCTCAAAAACTATTCAATTTTGGTTGTGAAACTTAAAAACTTAAATGCTCTTTCTTTGGGTGTAAATGCGTGTTTTAGATAGAACACAGCAAATTCGAATAGACGATAAAAGACGCTAATAGACTCAACTCGCTGCTTCAAGGCAAAAAAATTATCACTCGATGCTGAAAATGAGAAAATTATCATTCACGAGAGCAAGCTCAAGGCGATGGCAGCGGTAAAAATTATGGCGTACGGATAAAATCAATAAATTAATTTAATTACTTTCAAATTAATTGAAAAATGAAAGATAATCAACTGACAATATAATTGATAAGGTAAAAATTGTGTAGCCAGCGTTTCAATTAAATTCACGTAGTGAGTTAAGAACTTTTCCATATTATGTTCATCGCGCATCCGACATTCCTTCACTGTTAGCAATTAATTAAAAACTGAGAAACTTAAGCTAAACCCCAAAAACTGTATGCGGTCTATATGTGGAAATTTCTGTGAAAAATTTTCACTCTACAAAAAATATTTACAAAAAAAAATCTATCTAAAATTTTTAAAACGTGATTGTGAAGTGCCAATCAAAAAAGAATAAAATGAAAAAAGTTTTCAATGTGGGAGCTATAAAAGCAATTTAATTTCCTTAGCAAACTTTTGATTTCAACATGAAACATATCTGCAAAGCACATTTTGCTCGATTTTATTTTAAACTGGCTGTCGGAGAAATAAAGTAATGCATTCTCTTGCCATTAATCAGATTTATCAACGTGGAGTGAGCGCTATAAAGAAATTCTGAAGCAATAAATTTATTTTATTTCACTCATATCGCGCAGATTGTAATGTTTGAGATTATTTAATTTCGAAAACGTTCGTGCGTGCTTAAAATTAAATTCACCTTCATGAGAGTCGGAAAATATCAACAATGTCGTGATTCTATAGATTATGTTGAATAAATCAATTTAATTATTGTAAAGATATGACACGCGCTTTGCGGTTATTTGCGGATGCTTTTGGCAAACAGTCAACAGAGCATTAAACATTTTAATTAACTTTCCGCAAAAAGCTAGCAAAAGGTATTTTAGTATGCCCTCACAAAAATTTAAAATAAATAAGATTAATTATTTATAATTAGCATAAGAATAGGGTTAACGTTTATTTTCCGTTGGGACTCTTATTTTTGTATTGCCTCGAAATTAATTCATATTAATTAGAGAAATCCTTTTTATTTCATTTCCTTTTCTCTTTATCGCTCCTAATTTTTCTCATGCTGAGATATTTACGAGTCTCACTCGGATAAACAGCCGTGGTAAACAACATTCTGACCATATCAGGGGTTGAACACTCGAAAATTAGTATAAAGAATTGAATTTGAGTCTACAAATAATTTTCAACTTCTTCCCTTGGATTTTGCTCCTTGTAATTACTGGCATTTACTCAAAAAATTTAATCACCAAATTTCATTTACTGAGGACGGGTGAAATACGAGAAAGGAAATGAAAATGAAATGGGTCCAAAAAGCACATTCAAAGCACGTTCCATTATCGCGAAACGACACATCCTTTTTTAGATCCATTAAGTGAGGGACAACCAACATTTCGGCGAATTAAATTACGTTTTTCAATTTTGTCTTATTTATTTTCGGATGCGATAAAATGAAAATTATTTCTTACTTCAAGGTCTCGCCTAATATAATTTGTCAGGACTCTGTTGATTCGGCTCAAGGTTATTATTAGTGTCATAAATTATTTAAGTAAATTAAATTAAAAACTTTCCGCATCCCACATAAATCATTCGTGATGTTTTTTGAAATTTATTGAAAACTGTTAACTTTTCCTTCCAAGATAAATTTTATTGGAAAGTTTTAATTCTGTTACAAATTGAAGGATTCATAATTTATACTATAAATGTTACAGCAGTGATGGAGGGATTTAAAAAGTTTCATCAGAGAGAATTCCTCGCAGAAAAGTATTGAAAGGAGTTTCTCACTAAAGCTCAAACAAAAGAGAAACAAAAATTGAGAAAAAAAAATATTTTTCTTTCAATTCGAACTTTATACTTTGAGTTCTTTAAGAAAATTAATCTTAAGTGCTTTCTTCAATTGAAAAGATTAATTTACTTCTATGAAGAAGTTTGTTGCTAGCAATTTCCCTTTTAAACTCATTAGAAAATCTATTCGGAGAAAATCAAAAATTATATACATATGTACATAAAGTTTCAAATGCTTGTCTTTAAAATTTTGGAATAAAAAAAATAAAATTTAGTTAGGTGAAAATTTACTTTAATAATTGAAATGTGAAAAAAAGACAACAAGCAAAGATGATTTCAAAAAATGACAAAAATTAAAGATTACAAAAAGAAATGTAAAGTCAGAAAAATTATTTGTTTGAAAAGTAAAAGATATAGACATGATGATTAAGAAAATGAAAACTTTTCTGTACAAAAATGAATTTCCGTAGAAAGCACAACTCAGACCTTTAGGATGATTAATTAAAAATGATACTTGAAAAATCCTCCTAAGAAGTAGATTAGAAAACTGGTGATAAGAAAAAGAGAAAAATTTAATTATTTGAAAACAATTCAAGGAATGAGAAAAATAAAAAATTCCTTCTGAAAAAAGAGAATTTTAAAGGTTTCTGTTTTTTTACAGCTTGACTTGAGCCCGTCATAAAAGAGAGCAAAGAAGGAGCTTTAAGCGTGCTGTAATTTATCATCGTCAGTCCAATGAAAAATTTCAATTTAAGCTTTAATTTCGCAAGCGTACGATAAATAATTCAAGCACACAAAAGGTAAAATGGATGCTCAGCATAATGAGAAACTAGAAGAGGATTTATTTCCATTTTTCTTCTCTACAAAGCGCCATCATGACCACAAAGTATATAAACACGAAAAAAGGTAAAACAAAAGCTTTTTTGTTGCTTTGAGGTATGAAACAAAGCAGATTACTGTATATATGCTGGCAGACGTGCGTTTACTCACAAAATCTCCGAGATTTTTCCTTTCAGCTACTCAATTTTGAGTTATGAAGCTTAACAAGAGAGTAAACATGAACAGCGGCATGTGTAAAGAAAGCCTTGAACTTTGTCGCAAACTCTGAGAGAGTTACCGGTGAAACCAATATAAAAGTTTATGCCACAATTGATTAAGAAACAAAGAATTTTCATAAACTTTTTTTACGCCTCACTTTCGAGCAAACACTCAGTAGATTTTTCTGCATTTTATCAGCAATGCGAATATTTATTTTTCTCTTTTGTTGACAAAGTTCTTCTACTTTTTTATTCACTCAACTGCGACTGTTTGACCTACATAAAAAAAGTTGGCTATTAATAATGTTCTCACGTTTTTTTTATGTTTTTCTCACATGGCGAAAATGATGTTGATATAATTTGTTGCTTCTGTGGACATAGCATTAATTTTTAATGCCTTAAGTCAATACAGACATTGAAGGGATATTTTTTTAGTGTAACCCACGAAGTGGTGTAACACTTATATGCGCCTATTTCCGTCCGTCCGTCCGTCTGTCTGTTCCATCGAGATCTCGGCTCCTGAGATAGCTAGAGACTTCTAGTTTTCGCCAAATGGTAGGTCTATGAATTTAGATTCGGCCATTTTAGGAATTATGAGGGTCATGACCACAGGTCGTGCCATGGACAGCCCTAAATGCCATTTTTCACACAAATTTCCTGTTATATGGCTTCATGTATGTCGTTGAACTCGTATTTGTATCAGGAATCGAAAGGCATTGATGATATTTGAGGAATGTCTATCATGGCCATCCAAGAGTGCCACCAATGTCCATCACGGCCGGCCAGTAGTGCCCCTAATGTCCATTTTTTAAAAGTATGGCTTCATGTACCTCGTTGAACTCGTAATTGCATCAGGAATTGATTAGCATTGATGGTTTTTGAAGAATGACCGTCACGGCCGGCCAGGAGTGTCCAAGGAATGCCACTAATGTCCATTTTTTAAAAGTATGGCTTCATGTACCTCGTTGAACTCGGAATTTGACCAGGAATCGATTGGCGTGGATCTGAAAATGGAACACTATGGAAAATGGAACACAGTGGAAAATGAAACATAGTGGAAAATGGAACATAGTGGAAAATTGAACATGGTGAAAATGAAACATAATGGAAAATGAAACACAGTGGAAAATGGAACATAGTGGGGAAATGGAACATAATGGAAAATGGAACACAGTGGAAAATGGAACACAGTGGAAAATGGAACACAATAGAAAATGGAACATAGTGAAAATGGAACATGGTGGAAAATGAAACACAGTGGGAAATGTAACATAATTGAGAAATATTTTCCATAAGGCTTCCCTTTTGGCTTTTCCAAGGCTTCTTCATAGGACTTCCCCATGTTACATTTCCAATACTGATCTGTTACAAGTGGGTTACACGGCAACACCCACGTGTGGGTTTTGAAACATTTTTTTAATTTATTCATAAAGTTCCAAGTAAAGTGCAGAAAAAGTCAGGTCTGAAACATAAAATTAAAATATTAATTTGAATGATTGGCATTTTATTCCAATGATGACGGTTCAGTTATGCAGCATTATCAAATAGCCTCTTGCAGACCTTTCCTTCGTCAACACATAAAACTTATTTATGTTCGAAATTTATTAAGAAATTTACATGGACGTAAATAAAACCCCTAAAATCAAAACCGTAATCAAAAAAAGTCATCATGTGATTTAATTAGTTAAAATTTTTAAGTGTTAATTTATTTTTTTGAATAATTTATTATTTTCGGTACATTCTTATGAATAAACTGAGAAATTTATCACTTTAATTTTAAATTTGGTTAAAGTCTAAGTTTTTAAAATCTTGGTGATATTTTTAAAATTTCAAAACTATAAAAAGATTAATTTTAGTTAATGTCATTAATACTTTTTTATGTTTCAATTAACCTGAGCGACATATTTCTTCAATTTTTTAGCTACGTCTTGGACTTTTCCTTTTAAACTCTGCCTCTTTTTTCTTTAACTCTGCTTCTTTCTTTTTCTTTTCTCTAAACACATTCAAATATGTTCCAACAGCAGTTATTCTCGGTTCACAAGTTGAAATGAGTATAAAAATTGATAAAATTAAAATAATTAATTTTATTAACTTCATCTTTTTTTCTCGATGTTTCGTCTTCAATCATCTAAAGTTTACTGATTAAATTTTGTTCTGATGTTGATACTTTTTTCTGTGCTGATGAATATTTAATTAGAGACATGATAATTATTTAATTTTAACATTGAAATATTTCAAATTTTTAAGAAGCGCCGTTGTCATTCCATTTGTAAGAAAACTGGATAAAATTTAATTTTTTACGGTCTTACTAATCATTAAAACACATAAACAAACTGACACCTGCCAACAAATTTGCATCTTCTGATGCCATGAGTTCATTCAGAATGTTAATTTTAAAATTATAAATAGTTTTGAAAAAATTTATTCAATTTCAAACATTATAGTATATTTCTTCATTCTTCTGATGATTTTTGTGTGATCTTGAAGTTATAAAACTTTTTTATATTTTAATATCCTGAGCGTCCACTAGGTAAGTTGTAGATTCTTCTTCTATATTGTGCCACTAATCTCCTTAATTGCCTTTCTTTCCTTTGATTTTCTCTATAAATGTTTAGGTATGTTCCAAAATTGGCAACTTGAGTTTCACAACTTGATATAAGTATAAAAAGTGATAGAATAAAAATAATTAATTTTATTAGCTTCATCTTTTTAGTTTTTACTTTTGATGTTTCGTCTTCAATCAACTAAAGTTTACTGATTAAATTTTGTTTTCGTGTTGATATTTTATTGTGCTGATGAATAATCAAAAAGATGTTAATTGTTTAATTTTAAAATAGAAATATTCTAGATTTACCTATGACACGTGTGTGCTAAATTTATCGTGATTTTTCAAGCGCCGTGTTATACCAATTTTTTTCAAAAACTGGACAAAGCTTTAATTTTACAATTTTACTAATTATTAAGAGATAATCTTAAGTTAAATCTTCTGATGTCATGAGTTAAATTCACTTGAAATTTTAATTTTTTTAAGAACTTTAGTGAATAGTTTAGTAGTAATAGAATCGTTTTTGATAACCTCGGTGAGTTTCGTGTGATCTTGGAGCTATAAAAAAATTAATTTGAGTTAACGTCATTAACACTAGTTTATGTTTCAATTAACCTGGGTGTTTAGGTATGTTGCGGATTTTTTTCTTATATTCTGCCACTAATCTCTTTAACTCTCTCTCCTTTTTTTTATTTTCTCTAAAAATATTTAGGTATGATCCAAATACGGCTACTTGAGGTTCACAAGTTGATTTGAGTATGAAAAGCGATAAAAAAAAAATAATTAATTTTATCAACTTCATCTTTTTAGTTTTGATGTTTCGCCTCCAACCATCTAAAGTTTACTGTTTAAATTTTGTTTTGTTGTTGATATTTTATTGTGCTGATTATTAATTAAAAAGATAATAATTATTTAATATTAAAACAAAATGTTCTAGACTTTACCTTCTGACGTTATGAGTTGTTCGAAATTAATATTTTTGGAAACCGTGAAAATATTATTTTAGTAGTAATAGTTTCGTCTTCGATACCCTTGATAATATTCGCGTGGTCTTGAAGCTATAAAAAATTTAATTTTAATTAATGTCATTTAAAAATTTCATGTTTTAAAACTAACTTGTGCGTCTTATAGGTTGATAATTGGTTTTTCTCTTATACTCTGCTATTAATTGCTGTAATTCTCTCTCTTTTATTTTATTTTCCCTAAAAATATTTAAGTATCTTCCAACCTCTCTAGGTTCACAAGTTGATTTGAATATAAAAAGTGATAAAATAAAAATAATTAATTTTATTAATTTCATCTTTTCTTTTTTCGATGTTTCTTCTTCAATCACTTAAAGTTAACTGATTAAATATTTGTTCCGATGTTGATGAATAATTGGAGAGGTGATAAAAATTTATTTTAAAAAATAAAAAAATATTCTAGACTTATGACACACGTTATTGTTAGGAAAATCGGATAAAAACTTATTTTTACATTCATCAATAAGAAAATAAATAAACTGACACCTGCCATAAAATTTGCACCTCATGACTCATGGGGAGTTCACTCGAATAATCCGTGAATAATTTGGAAATTTTTATTAAATAAATTTGAAATTGTTTTGATACATTTTTTTAAATCAATAAAACCACTCGTTCGAATTTCTGTCGTCATAAAAGTTGTGCATCCATCTCGAAGGTTTAATCGCACTTCGTGGCGTTGTTTTTGTTTTCCTTTTCATCGCTTCTTCTTTAGCTTTTTTTCTCGCTTTATAAAGTGTAATGTAAGCTCCGATATTGACGGCAACTGAACCGCCACCGCCGCCAGCTTCACAACTTTCCATCACAATTGACAGCATTAATAGCACAGCACAGACCACAATAAAATGCATTTTTTCTTATTTACGCTGCACGAGATGTCACACTGATTTCGATTTAATTCAAAGTGATGAAAAAATCTGTAAATTCTCAGATGTACATTTGTGTCTGTATGTGGTGCTAATTTTCTATTCTGTAAACTCAAACTGAAAAGTTTCAGTGTATTTTTTGCTGAAAAATTTTATTTAACTTAAATTACAATTTGAAGCTTAAAAGTATAAAAAATTTATAAATTTTTTCGGACTAAAAACCATAAAAGTTGAATCTTCTTTGAGGTTGTTGCTGTTGCCTCCTTCTGTTTTGTTCTCTCATCCTTTTTCTGTGTTTGTACAAAGTTAAATATGCACCAGCATTTGCCGCTGGTGATCCCTGTCCGCTTGTGTTTTCAATTAGCATCGCAAGAAAGGTGAAAATTATTAAGACAATTAAAAATTTCATTTTATTAACATTAATTTTGTTCTTATCTCTTCGACTTCCGATTGTAAAATGCCAATGAAATTTACCTTGTGAATGGGTTTTAAATTTTTTCCATGTTGACATAGCTTATCAAAAAGATGTTAATTTTTTTGAAATATTTTTCGCTTCACGTCATTTTTAAAATATTTAAATATTTAATTTAATTTAACTCAATTGGACGAATTCGAAAGTTTAATTTCCTTCTGCCGGTATTTATGGGTTTCTTCATCAACTTCAAGTTCTTTCTTCTCTCCAAATATGGTTGAATAAAGTCATGATAAAAAATCTCACAAAATAATGAACCAACTCCAATGACGCAGCCGACAAGTAGCACATAAAACACAAACAACATATCGCTGAGCCTCAAAATTTCAATTTCTTCCGCTTCCTCTTTAAATATTTTTTCATGGCGCTCGAAAGTCTTCCACGCTTGTGGCAGTCCAGCTTCAAAGGACCAATCCATCAGCAATTGCCATCCCTTCAAGTACTTACTCAAATAGATCGATTGAAGTTGATCGTATCGTGCAAAAATATTTTCGTTAATAACGTAAAAATTTGAAGCATTGCCATTTTCAACGTAATAATTTGCATCGTCACAATTAAGCAAAACAGCATAATTTTCCGAAAAGAGCTGCGTAAAGTTTAACACTTTTGTGCTTCCTGTGTTGCTGATTCGTCCTTCTGTCACTGCTTCCTGATATCTTGAATTTGTTGCCATCAGTTTGTCAAAGTGATTTCCAACAAAAACTTTGTAATTACTTTCGATCAGCTCATCAAAAGTGGACAATCTAGGTGTTTCAATTTTTTCAATCATGAACGATGTTATCAGTCCTTGGAATGCATTGCCGAGAATAAATGTTGCAAATATCAAAATTTGCAGCAAAATTACCAAATTCTTTCGTTTAGTTGCAAAATTTACTGACTGTCCGTGATAGAATGCCCAGAAAAAGAATGGAATGTACCACATAGACACGTCATTGTTAGCCATACGCCAAGTTATCATGCACGATATCACCGATAGAACTATGAGACACCATGTCGCTACATCAAATGGCTATAAAAAATATGGATTAATTTATAGAAGTTTAAAATTAAAAATTTAAACCTTAAAAAATAAAACGCTTGAAAAGGAAATTCTTTCAGGTATCGGCACAAGTGGACAGTATCCAGTTTGTTCGTATGTCAGCAGTTTAGGTGTAGCAATAACCGGGACGACCAAAGTATTTAATGTCATCTCGTATCCTCGTGAGTTTGTGAGATCATCCAGGATATGTTTGATCTGATCGGTCATGGGAGTTGATGTTTTAGTACTCAGAAAAAGCATCGTGGACTTTTCAACTTTTTCAACAATTTCCAAAAATCTGAAAAGTTTTCCTTTCATATCGAATTCATTCACTTGTATCCTTGGCACTTGATTGTAAACAAAAATAACGTGAGAATGATCTCGTTGGGTCTTGATGTAGTCCAGATAAATTGAATCAATTAAGTCACCTCCGATTTTATTAAACTCGATTGAAGGACGAAATTGACGATTGACTTCCACATAAACCTTACCTTCGACTTCAAGTAAAATTGCAAAATTTACAATCGGGACAAAGTCCAATAATTTTTTCAGCATTAAAATTCCTCTCGTACTTGAAACTATAAATAAAAACTTGTTGTTGTGATTGAGCAGTGGCACATTGAACATATCGAGAACCATATGACGGAAAATTTGCTGACAAATGGAAGATTGAATAATTTCAGCATTAGTAAAATTAATTTTTAATAAACGTAATTTACCCTTTCGATATCTCTCAAATCACTGTCAACTAGCACCACCGCAAAAGATGGATTGTGATTTTGGATCCGATTTAAATCTATAACTTTTTTTTGGTTTAGATTGGTTCCACTCTTCAAATTCATCAAGATTGTAGAAATATTGATAGGCAAACATTGAAGCAAATCATCAGTTAAACCAGTTTCAAAACTGTTTCTCAGCTCTAACAGTGCAATGGTCTTCATCCATGGATCCTTCTCAATCACCTTATTGATAACTTCACATGCACTTTGAACTAAATTTGATGAGTTTGAATATGAACACACCAGAATTATCTTCAAGCTCATCAAGCACAAAACTTTAATTTTCATTTTGTAATGTTTTCAGTTTAAAACTTTTTTTATACTAAACTATTCCAATGAAAAACAGAACTATTTAAATGAAATCATTGCTATTGGTGATCGAATCATAAAAACAAAACTTTTGATGCACAAGAACACCAGTTTTAAATATTTAATCTAAAATTATATACTTTACATATTAGTGTAATCAACTTTCAGTGATCATTACGTCAATAAGTTTACAATCGACTTTGTTCAATGATGCATCGTTTTGTTGAATTTTTGATATTTGCAACATTTATTCTCGGCAATGCATTCCAAGGACTGATAACATCGTTCATGATTGAAAAAATTGAAGCACCTAGATTGTCCACTTTTGATGAGCTGATCGAAAGTAATTACAAAGTTCTTGTTGGAAATCACTTTGACAAACTGATGGCAACAAATTCAAGATATCAGGAAGCAGTGACACAAGGACGAATTAACAACACTGGCAGTACATTGATATTAAACTTTACGCAGCTCTTTTCGGAAAATTATGCTGTTTTGCTTAATTGTGACGATGCAAATTATTATGTTGAAAATGGCAATGCTTCAAATTTTTACGTTATTAACGAAAATATTTTTGCACGATACGATCAACTTCAATCGATCTATTTGAGTAAGTACTTGAAGGGATGGCAATTGCTGATGGATTGGTCCTTTGAAGCTGGACTGCCACAAGCGTGGAAGACTTTTGAGCGCGATGAAAAAATATTTAAAGAGGAAGCGGAAGAAATTGAAATTTTGAGACTCAGCGATATTTTGTTTGTGTTTTATGTGCTTCTTGTCGGCTGCGTCATTGGAGTTGGTTCATTATTTTGTGAGATTTTTATCATGACTTTATTCAACCATATTTGGAGAGAAGAAAGAACTTGAAGTTGATGAAGAAACCCATAAATACCGCCAGAAGGAAATTAAACTTTCGAATTCGAAGAGTTCGTCCAATTGAGTTAAATTAAATTAAATTTTTAATTTTTATTGAGATTTATAATTTTTTGTGGAAATAACAAGTCATTAAAAGAATTACATCCTATGATAAATTTTATCAAAATCCTTTTTTTAAAGTAAAAAAAAAAAAAAAAAAAAAAAAAAAAAAAAAAAAGAAAAAAAAAAAAAAAAAAAAAAAAAAAAAAAAAAAAAAAAAAAAAAAAATACCGCTCACTTCTAAATTTTGATTAAATCAAAATAAATTATTAAAATTGTGTTTTCGTGATATTTTGCCTTCACAAAACCAATCATTCCGCCCATCGGAGCAATTCGTTCGTGTTTAATTCTCTTTGCATTGTCATCATGCTTTTTTAATGAGGATCCAAACGATAAGAGGCAGATGATGTAAATAATTCTGAAGATTTTCATTTTTTAGAACCTTTTTATCAGAAGATTGAACACAAACTAAATGTTTAAGCTCGCGTGTGATTTAAAAAATAAGCTTTTCGTGTGAAATGAATTGATAATGAAAGCATCCTTGATTCGATTAACAGATTATTCTGTAAACAATTAAGGCTTGCGGAAGTAAATAAAAATATTATTTGATATTTAAAAAAATCACACTTTATTTTTTCTACAAATATTAAAAAAATTTTTTCAGTGCACTGCAGTGTAAATTTAATGAAGTAATTAATATTATATCTTATGTGAGTTTGTTGTTTATTTAAGAGATCAATAACATGGCCCGTAAGCCCATCCGTATCCGTCAACTCTGTAACCATAACTCCATGTTTGAAAAGGATCTTCACAGTAAACATATCGATAACTATTGCCGCCGAAAAATATTGGCAGTGGGATGATTCCAGGAAAGCCGTGATAGTGTCCATGTCCATGATATCCATGAGAGCCATAGTTTGATCCTTGGTGATGATTAAAATTAATTAAATTACCACCGTGATAATTATTATGAATATTATTATGACTATGATGGTTACTACTATGATGTGTATTGTGACTACCTCCTCCTCTTCTAGATGCCGAACCACCTCTTGAAAAACCTGAAAAATTTAATTTACTAGTTTGACTGTAATTTTTAAATTTATATGCTTAAATACCTCCACCATAGTAGCCACTGCCTCGATCTGTAATCAATTTTATAAGAATTGCTGATATAAACGTGATTAAAATATTTTACTTACTGCTAGATCCACCGCGACCTTTTTAAAAAACTTTATTTAGTTCAAAATTTCAATTTTTAATTTATTAATTTTTTACCTCCATAACCTTCATGTCGAAATTAGGCGGACAAAAATATTCAGTTAAAACTTAGAATTAATCTACGAGAATTAATTTTTTACCTCCATATCCTCCTCGACCTAAATATTTTTTAAAATTTAAATTAGTTAAATTAGTTAAAGATTTATAAAAATTACCTCCACTTCCATATCCGCCCCCACGTCCTCCACCTCCTCGACCTAATTTTTTATTTCAAAATTTAAAAAAGTAAATTTAATTTTAAGTTTCATAAAAATTTACCTCCCCCTCCATGTCCTCCACCCCCGTGTCCTCCCCCTCCATGTCCTCCACCGCCACCCCCTCGAGCCATCACTTCGTTTATTGAAAATATCACAACAATTATAAATAAAATTTTTCTCATTATTCTCAAAAAATATTTTTAACTTCAATCTCTTCAATATTCAATTTTAAACTGAGAAAAGAGAGCTGCAAGGTTTGATAAAATGATTCGTGTGTATGTGAAATCTTGAGATATTTTTTCCATTCAAATTAGAATAATTAGCGGCAATTTACCAACACACAAGTTTTCGAGCTGGATATTTTTCAGTTGTGATTCATTTATTGTGGACTCTGGTGATAAACAAGTCAGTTGTAAATAAATAAAATTGGACTGTAAATGTGTGCTTAAAATAATTCTTGAATGTTGTTTTATTTGCTATTGAATTAAATTGTAATTAACATAAAAACTTTAAATCTTAACTAAAATAAATTTACACGTTAAAATTTAAGTAATGGCGGTGACGAGATAAATTTCTTGGTGGCATCTGGCAACAGTCCAAAAACACACTAATTAACTCTAAACATGCAGACGTGTTCCATAAATATGCCAATAATGAAAGCTTTATCGTGAAATTCAGTCGAGATTGTGTTTTGATTTTAATTCGTTTGCTCCTTAAAATTCCTAGCTGTGTCCGAGAAAAACAACAGAAAATCGCAATGAAATTAATCCAGCATAATTCTCGAATTTTTCATCTCATTTGCCAACCGTAAATGGGATTTTGTGGCTGCGGATGTGAATGAGAGAAAATTCCCCTCGGAGCCGAGAGCAAATAAATGACATAAATTATGAGCACTTTCCATTCTAATTTTCCTCATTGCTCTGTCACTACAATGCCTCATTTACAGTCGTTTGATTACATTCGCGGACTGATGATAAATATTTTCTTTAAACGGATGTGGTCGAAATTAATTTTAATGAAATCATTTTTTGTAAATAAACGGCGGACTTTCAGCAAATGGACTCGAGGAATAAATAATTGGTGACTGATGGAACAATTGAGCCTTTGAGTGCACGAGATGACGACCGATGCCAAAGAGCTTTTTCACTGAGCAAAATATCGTGTCCCAGAAGTCGAAAAAGACTAAAAGATAATTAATTAGCAAATTATGTAGAGAAAACCCTTTGATGTGCTCACAATTAACCTCGACAGGTAGAGCCGGACGGTTGTGCGGTCTCTGTGTCCTCTTTGTGGTCACAGTAAATGGAAATTGAGGGAACGGCGTTGGTTTTGAGTCCGAATTTGAAACAAGCACGAAGATAAAAACTGACAAAGCTATAAAAAATTTGACTTTCATTTTCACGTTCCACAAAAAAAATTTACTCTTACTTTCAATAGCACACGCGATGCGTGATGATAATTTAATGATAATGCGGAAAAATTTCTACGTTTATTTATACATTTCTCCCCTCCCGACCATCGAGATGCTCCAATTTAGATGACCATGTGATATGTTTAAACATTTATAAAAAAGCGAGATGTGATTGAACTGAAAAAATTCTCAAATAAAATTCATGATTTCATAATTTTATTCAAACATATGATAAAATATATTTTCTTGTGGTATCTCGATAATCCTTACTGAATTCAGCAAATATTTGCTTATTCAATCTAAATATTTCGCATGTACTGTATTAAGGTATTGGCATGCATTTAAATGTATTCATCTTAATTTAAGACATTTGAAAGTCTTTCACATATGTGAAATAAAAAGCTTTCCATTCGCTCTCAATTTTATTATCACATAACTGTAAAGTTTTCACGTTGATTTAGCTGCTCGCAGTAATAATATCGAATGCTGATTTCACCTTGCACTTGTGGTTAGTTTTACGGCACATACGCGTGCTTTTTGTCGATCAGTAAACTTTTGTAGATGGCAAAACTGAAATAATCCAAATGAGCTGCAATAAAATTTGAGATGTTTTAAAAATTAACTTTAATCTTGAGAGGAGTCAGACACTTGAAAATTTACACTCAAAAGCTTAATTCTGAGTTAATAATTATCAGAATAAAAATCTCTCGTGTCGGACTCTTTTTCTACAAATAAAAACTGCTCACCTTTTCTCTTTAGTCCCGCAATTTTCCGATGACCTTCTCCTTTCTTGGGTAGAGTTGTAAATGGAAACATTGGTCGTGGCGTGGGTGCAGAATTTACAAGATGTGATAATAAAATTGTGCTCATTGTAATAAAAATAATTACTCTGACTCTCATTTTTGTGCTCGAGAGTTTTTTAGCTTGCGTTTAAGTATTAAAGTGCTCTGTACTTGAAAGAAGTTATCTGAATGATTGTACTTTCAATGACAAAATGGAATTTATATGGTGTCGAATATTCTCTCGCGTTAGCAAGTTACTATTGTTGACATCGGATCGTTTTTTAAAAATAAGTACCTCACAACATGTTGTCGTCTGTTTGTAGGAAAATTTTACTCAATTTCTGCGGAAGTGATACAGCAGTGCGAGAATTTTTAGAGCAAACATTGAAATTCTCTCCCACTCTCGGATGGCAGCATGCAGAAAAAAAAGCTAAAAATATTCAATAAATCGAAAATATTATTGATATTCTTCAATATTTTTATAAGTAATACACAGTTCTGCCAGATTGACGGACTCTAATGCTCAAGATGATTTGTGAAAATGGATATAAACTCCCATCAGTATAAGCTTATGATGAACTTTTAGAATTTTTTCTTCTCCACACTTTTGATATGTTGAATTAAGTTGTAGCCACAAAATCTTCTTCGAAAAAAATTTCCTTATTATATCAACATGTAAACAGACAGTCTTAAGTCTCTCTATCAAAAAAGCTTTCTTTTAATTTCACTGATTTAAGTAATCTTAAAAGACGAAATACCGCATAAAATAATTTGATAAAGACAGATTGTTACTATGACCACCAATAACTATGACACACAAGAAAAAATACATTAATTTTGTCTGATGGACGTGATAGTTTTTAATAAAATTCATTAAAAAGCTAAAATTATTTTTTAATTTAGTTGAAACTTTTCAGTCTTAAATTCTTAAAAGTTAGTTAACATTAAAATTTTTCACGTCATTCCTCTTGATCATTAATTTTTCAAACGTTCATTGCAATTCTCATGTCCATTTCCAATCAATACTTTTCAACCATCCATCAGTGTTCGCTTCGTGAAAAAATTATTGATGACTTTAATTTAATTTGTATTTCCAATGTCGGAGAATTTTTTTTTATTTTTATGTCTTTTGCTATTCAAGTCTGAATTATAGTGACTAGAATTGTGTTTATGAATTAAAGCACAAAATTATTGTTGAGTTGAGCTTCTAATTTATTTACAAGAAATCGCTTTAAAACATGCAATGTGCATTAGAATGATAGAACTTGCTCAGCAACTCCACTTATGTACGAATCAGAAGAGAAAATCAATACAAATAGCATGCAAGTGCCATTGATTTACAGATTTTTTTCTTTTCGTCCTCAAATGCATTTCTCCATAAACTATGCAATAACTTTCAATGTGTCACAAGCGCATTTACATGAGAAAGTAAATTATCGATGACCCGGTTGCTCGCTTAAATGGAGCTTAGAGCGTATGTGTTGAGCAAGTGAAAAACGGAAATGAAAATGTCAATTTAGAAGAATGGGATGGTTGAGCGAGCAGTGAGTGAATTTTTATTGAATCCAATTTTGACGCGAAGCGTGTGAGAAGACTTATAAAAATGCCATCCATGCAAGTGGAAAGCGATGAGGAGTGTCAGAAATTTTCTACGTATTTTATATCTATATTTAACTCTCAACTTTCAAAAAGCTCATGACGATAGGTCACGATTGAGGCTTGTGTGTGAAAGAAAATAAAAAGGATGTAAAAGTTGAGAGTGAGAAATTACTTTTTTCCTTTAAAAGTTTTATTTTATCTGATGCGTGTGTGCTTGGGTCTACTATTTGTAAAAAGAAAGAAATGAAAAAACTTTTACGAGCTTTCAGAGTAATTTATTCTAAAAATATGCTTTTATTGCGAAAATTGTATTTTTTAAATTTAAAAAATTCAAAAAGATTTTCACTTGAAAATTTGCAGATTTCTCGGTTAACTGACACTTAAATGCAAATTATGTCACGATTCCCAAACTCTTGAGCAATGTAATAACTTTTGCTTCATAAACAGGATCGATCGTATTATTATCTCTACCAATCAATCCTGTTATTTGATATTCGGGTCCTAAAAGTTTTCCGCAGCCATGTATCAGCATAAATTTACCCGATTCTTCAAAATCTGCATTATTTAAAGTTTTAATTTTTTAATTTATTATTTGATTGAAAGTCTTTCACCTAAAAGCGTTCCTTTAATATTCAAAACAAAGTCTATTGGAGTTCCCATTACAGAAATGGACATATTATGTTTCAAATCCATGCGACCATGTTGCGACATATCAACAGGAATTTTTATAGCACCAAGAGCTGAAATTTTATAAGTTGTAATTTTTCACGTGATTAAAAAAATTTTCTCACGTCGACATTCTCCTTCGACTATAATTTGATTGGTGACTGGATGTTTTGAGAACACAATAGGTGGAATTGGATGATTTTCTTCTAAGGGTGCGTCAAACATCTTCACTACAAACCACTGACCGAGTATTTTTTCCTTATAATTTCCTAAGTTTTCGCCAGGTTTAACTGGTACACATGCTTTCATTTTTGATGCCATCTGCATCGCTTGATCAGGTGAAACATCTGAAATTTGCTGACACCTACACAGAAAAATTATTTGAAAAAATATCAAAAATGTTTTTACTTCTTGCATTATCATTGAACGATTGATACCGTGTGAAGGAGGAAAGTTGCTGAAAACTAAATTGATATCACTATAATAATGTTCGACATTTCCGCAATTTTTTCAAAGCTTTTTTCTTGGAGTAGAACAAAATTAAAAAGCAATGTAATTTTTTTTATAACAATTTCTAGTTTCTAAATTAACTTTGTTGTGCAAACATGCTCGATTTGAAGAATTTCGAGAAAGCTTTTTTTGTATAACTTTATTGGTCTTAAGATCTTTAGAATCTTTTAATAAAAATTAATATTTTTCATTAAACATCTTTTAAAAAGTTATTAATTTTTTTCAACTCAAATAAAATTTTTAAGATTTTGTGAATTTTTGTCAAAATTAAAAATCCCTAAAAACATAAAAGAAAATTTTTTATCTCAGAAATAATTTTTAATGTCTAATTAATGAAACGTCAACTTCCATTTGAAATACACGCAAGAGTGTGATAAGAGCAACTTTACGAGCGACACAATTTCTTTGATAATCTAATTTTTAATGGCAATACTGGAGCATAAAAGCAAGAGAGAATAATTATTGATTTTTTTTGCAAAGGTCGTTTTCAATTAATTATAACGCGTGATGAAGATTGAAGATCGTGAGAAGTCAGTTTTGTTTGTATCCAACTTTTATTTCTGCAGAGAACCATGTTAGGGAGTTGAGGAAGTTTATGTGAAAAATTTTATTGCGTGAAATAGCGGCACAAGGTCGGAAACATGTAAATTCAAATAGCCTCGAATTTAAACGAATTATGGGGATGATGCGAAAAGTTTGTGACACATTTATAATTTAATGAAATTAATTTTTAAAAATTACAGCTTTTCAAGCCAAATTTTAATTTTTACTTCTCTCGTAAAAACTTTTAAAGTTTCCCATCCTTGAAAGCTTTATAAAAAATAATTTTAGAACCATTAAAAAATTGCGAACTAAGGAAAGTTTAATGTCTGTTCCAAAATGCATAATCACTAATTAATTTTAAAGGCTGTCAACGGTGCAATGTAGTATTCGAGTGCGGTCTTCAAGTTTTCCTATATTTTCATATGGGGGTGTCACGATGCCATTTTCCACTTTTTAGCATGACATTTTCATGAAAACCTGAAATTTTTTTTTCCAGGAATGCTCAGAATGGGAAAAACTAAAAGTAAGTGAGATAAAAAAAATATTTTCCTCACACACACACACACTTCAAGTTTTCCTATATTTTCATATGGGGGTGTCACGATGCCATTTTCCACTTTTAATCTTGACATTTTCATGAAAACCTGAAATTCTTTTTTCCAGGAATGCTCAGAATGGGAAAAACTAAAAGTAAGTGAGATAAAAAAAATATTTTCCTCACACACACACACTTCAAGTTTTCCTATATTTTTTTTTCAATACCGACCATGCATAAAAATTATGCACCCACCGGATTTTCAAGAGCTTGTTTACTTTAGTGAAAGTAAAATTAAAAACAAAAATGGAATCAAATGAAGATGAAAAATTCCGTTGCCACCCGTGCGATGTGGATTTCTCTTCAGTTTTCAATTTAAAAAGACATATGGCATCTCATCACACGGGCGGTAATTTTGAATGTGAGAGATGCTCAGCCTGTGGGAAATATAATCGAGAAATCAGAGTGGGTTTGATTGAAAGTATGTTATGCGGAAATAAAGATTCCTATTGCTCCTTTTGTGAAGAAAGCTAAAATAAGTTTTTAGTGAATGATATGTGAAAAAGAAACTTGCTCGCCGAATTTCGAGGGGAAATTCCAATTTTTTATAAAGATTGAGAAGGTGGAGAGAAAGGGTTAAGAAATAATTCATAATTTCATTGTTTTTTGGAACATTTCTGATTGAAGTTGCATTCCGCACTCCAGTGATTGATTTTTTTCGCCATGCCTCGGAGTAACGTTGTATCGAAATGGAAAGGACTGTTACTCTAAATTATGGAAGATTTTCTAGAACATACTGAGAAAGCAAGAGAGATAATGATGTTAGCTTAGCAATGTGAATAGTTGAGGAAATATAGGACACTTATTTGCATACGGAAAAATTGCCATTGAATTAATAGAAAAAAACCGGTCGAAATTGAACTAGATTCAAAAAAAAGTAAACATGCGAAAGGCGTGAGAACCAGAGGACTTGAAAAATGTGAAAAATGTGAAAATTTTCAATCTTGATTAATGAGTGAAATAATTGAAAATTAGACGATGCGATGATAAAATCTGGATAATAAATGGTCCACTGACAAATGATATGAAATTTTGATAGCTTTGTGAATTTTATTTCATCCATTAATTTTTGTCGCCTCCTCACTTCATATTTTAGATATTTCACAAAACGAAATTATTTTTTGAATATTACATTTTTGAATACAAGACTTGCATGCAAGAAAAGTGTAATGACTTGAAATGAAAAACTTGTCCAGGAAATTTGAATTTCTAAAATACGTTTGAAAAATTAAAAGGCTTAGAAACTTACTTTTTAAAACGAGTTTAATTTATATGAACGCAAGATGGTCACTGAAATTTAAATATGTCCAGATTCAATAAATTTAAATTTTAAACTTAAAAAACTCAACTTTGAAAAATCATCGCATTTAAACTCTCTAGTTTCCGAATTTAATTTTTGAATTTGAAAAAAAAATAAAGGAATAAATCATTAATTTTAATTAGCACTTAACGTGCATAAATTAATTATAAAAGTTTCAAAAATCTGCAGCTATAAATCAACAGTTTGTTGCGAATATTCACTGTCACAAATTGTAGATTTTTAAAATTTTAAAATTACCATTTAAATTTAATTCTAAATCCCTATAAAATAGAAATTTAAATAATTCTAACCAGATTTTAAAATTTTAAAAACAAATAAACAATTTTCCATGCACGCTTTCCTCCTATAAATTATTTTCCACATGAATTCAAGGACAACAATTTCCATAAAAACTTGTAGATTCTGCCGTGATGACACACATTCATTAAAATTTAAATGTCGTTATTTTTCGGTATGGTCAGTTATGTTGTTGAAAATGATGTGTTGTAAAAATAAATTGCTAAACACGAAAAAGGGGTAAAATAGTTGCTTTTGGTCCATTTAAATCCAGATTATAATGATGCAGACTCTGCAAATGCTTTTTTGTGTCCATTTAAATAAATCTTGATTTTCCAGACGTTATAGAACGAGAAGATAATGTAACGTCCAAGGCTATGAGAAAGATGAAAGGTCAATAACGTTTGATGGTCAAGAAAAATATGGAGTGTGTGAGAAAAAGGGGTTACAGCGGCTGCGATGAGAGTTTTGATTGAGATAACCAAAAATTTCTACAGCAGCTAATTCAATTCCATTTCAATTGCCTAATCAATTCAAATTGAAGCAATTATCGAAGCCCATTTTGCCATCTCAACCATTCAGTCCGTCTCTCTAATGGGCACTCAATAATTTCCAAGTCAAATGCTTCGCTTTTCCAAATATATTCGATATCCCAGTTAGATATATTCGAAAAATGCATAAAAATAATTTTTCGAAAAGCAAAATGCGAAAATTCTTAATCGGGAAATTTCTAAGCGAGAAAAATTCCTCATTTTTTCCGTTCAATTTCATTGCAATCGAGTGAGAGTGGACGAGACGAGAACATAACAAATAAAAATTTATTATGCAAATTAGGCAGCAAGAGAGAGCTCGGATATACGGTCAAGATGTTGAGGGGATGATGATGCTGAATTGTATGCAACATGAACACATCAAACTAGTTCCACAACTTATGCAATGACCATAAGACGAGTAAATTTATTCCGTCCGATGATTTAACCGTTTTCTGGACCTTTGCAGCTTCCTTTTATTTTTGAAAAGAAAAATAAAAACTGGAAATCTAACCGACAAATTTTCTTGCATCTCCGCAAAACCAGAAAACTATCCATTTAAATTTTAAAGAGCATCCCGCACCTTTCAGGAACATCTGTCGAGATTATTTTTTTCATGCTAAATTTCTTCTAACGTTTATGCTAATGTGCCTCACTCACCTCCTCTCATGGCCAGTATAAAAAGAGATAAAGGATAAATGTTGCAAAAAAAAAACATCCTTGTGTGGAAATGGTAACTGACTTTTCTATACGCAACCGTAATATGCATAAATCTCTCAAGAGAATCGTCGGGAGAAAAAAAATGTTGAAGATGTTGTTGAAGAGGACGAAATGAGAATTTTTATGTTCAAAGTGATTTAAATTAATTTTAAAAAATTTAAATATTTTTTTTAAATTCATCTCTCGAGATCTCAATTAATAATTTATGACCAAGTCAAGTGGTCAGAAAACAGCATCATCTCAGTGGGTTTTCGTCGTGACTTTGTTTGCTCAAAACAACTCCAACATTTGCCTGCCCACATGCATGTCTTTATCAATTTTTACTTTATTTTCAACCCTCCACACACGAGCATAAAAAAGTTTCTTTTCAATTTCTTTCATTTTGAAATTTCATTTCCTTCCTTCTTTGTGGAATGTCTTCAAGAGGGTTGCAAAAGTCTGTATGTCCTTTTATTGAAAAAGGTTCCTTCTTTTATAATTTAAAGAGACGTTGCGGGTTAGTTTTACACGCCTCTTTAAACTTATATTTAATTAGACTACATTTTACCGCTACTTTCGTATTCATCGCATTCAAGAATTTTTTTTTCGAGAGGAGAAATTCTTGCATAAAAAATGCACGCATACAAAAATAAATTTTTAATCTGTATTAGTTTCATTCATAAAATGTGTAGCACGTGGAAGAGTTCCTTGTTTGCATTAAACCGGCTTTTGTAAGACGAGAAATTTGTTCACTCATTGTCTCTTGTCGTGTGTTCGAGATTGAATCTTTTTTACCCTCGTTATTATCGCTGATATTTTTTGCTGCACTTTGTATTGATTTGTCGGAATAATATTTTTTAGGGTGTTTAACGAAATCTATTCATGAATATTTTATTTATTCCCACACTTACTTATGAGTTCAATTTAAGTAAAAAATATTTTGATTACATTTCAAATGAAGATTGCAATCAGTAATAATGATTAAAAATAAATTACTAGCTTCGGCCAAGTGTAGCGGAATTTGTTAAAAACAGTTTCCTTAGAGGCCTAACCATTTCTTTTCAGGTGGATTTCTTTTGAACCGTTACAGACGCAATAACTCATAAAGAATTTTATATGTAACAAATATTATTCACAGTGCGATTTCTTGAAGGGTGATGCATGAAATTTTTTTCTCCTTCGAGTCTTTGCATGATATGAAAGGGTAGCACATAATTTTAAAAAATTCTCATTATTCACAATGTCATTCGTATGTTTTCCCTTTCCTTAACATGCAAGAAAGAAGAAGAAAAAATTTAATGAAGAAATTTTAATTCTCCTTGCGACAAAATTGTGGAAGGAGAATTTTTTCCGTCTATTTGCCTATTTGTAAGATACACATGATATGAATGAGAGAAGGGACTGAAGACATCCCCACACAAAAGCCGAGATGTTGAAAAAATTAAAAAAAGGAGAATTTTTGTGTTTGGTATGCGATGCGATAATATAGTTTCAGAATGAAGAAAAAAGGGCAAGATGTAAGCGAAGACATCGAGAGGAGGAGAATTTTTTAAAATGAAATTTTCAATGAAATGTCGACACCGAGATTGTTCATTAAGATTTCAACTCTCGGCATGTTAAGAAGTTCCTCTTGTGTCGCGCACGGTTAAAAAAAGTTATGAATAAAATCGAAAGTGAAAGAGAAAATCACATCAGCAGCAAACGTGCTTCGAAGGACTCGTTAGTTAATTGTGATAATAAAACAAATCATTGCAATCGTTACGTATCGAATGGTTTGTTTAGTGGCCAGAATGGCAGAAGCAAATTGTCGAATGATGATGAAAGTTCACATCCTATAAATGCTTCCAATACAAATAATAAAAGTGAACGCAAGAGGAATATCAATATGTTGTTGAACGAGGAAGAGAACGACAAAGACATAGTGAATGGCAGTGGTGTGGGTGGGGATGATAGTGACTGTGCCAAACGGACGAAAGTCGATTGTGATGGACAGGACAATAATAAAAGCAAAATGTATCAAGTAAGAAAAAGATTCGTTTTCCATTTCCTCTGCTCGACCCCTCCATTTGCCCTCAAACAACGCCACCTCACATATAGAAATTCGTCTTATTATTCTCTCCATTGTGCGTGAGCGAGTGAGATGAAAAAAAATGTATTTAATCATGGAGAAGAGGAGTGAGACGATGATGGGCATTGAGATTAATTTCTTCTTTCCTCTCAAGTCCATTTCATTTCTTTTTCGTTCCTTTTGTTGAGGGTTATCGGACCTTACATTCGCATTCCCTTTTTCCTCGAAACCATCATCCCCACATTTAATACATTTTCTCTCCTCATATATGTCCGTTAGATTTATCAGCCATGGGTACTGAAAACTTACGGAGATCAGTCGAAGAGCAAAACGATAACATTGAAAAAACAGTCACGTATTGTGAGCACTCTGAAAGGATTAGAATCGCATCGTCCCGACAGCTCCAAATTTAGATTTTGGGTAAAGAGCAAAGGTAATTTCATTTTCATGCACTTTTTTCCTCGTTCTCGAGTTGACGCTGACAAAATGAGAAATTGATGTGAAAAATTAAATCGGAATTAGGGTCGAGAACGTTTTTGATAATTGAGAGGAAAATCTTGGTGATTTAAATGTTGATTGATTTAATTTAGGTAAAATTAAATTTATAAAAAGTTTTTAGATTTGTTGAGCGAATAATAAATTGCTGAATTTTAAATGATTTAAAATGTTCTTGGATTATTCACAAAAATAATTTTGTAGCTTTCAATTTTTTAAAATAATTTTAAAATTAAATCAGAACTCAAATTCTAAAGTAGAAATAATTAAATCCTAAATCTCACAAATCAAAGCATTAAAATTGTAAACCTTTCAGACTCAATAAACTCATTATGCATCCATAAATATTTTAACCCTTTCTCATTTCAATTTTAATCCAATTTTCAGGATTTCTCATGGAAGTTCCGAAGGATTTTAAGTCAATTAAGCAAAATCAAATTGCCGACGATGGTTGTTTATTGTTCATACCATCCAAATCGGTAAGTAATTCACACACACATATTCTCAACGAATGCTCAATGATGCAAACTATGAATTTAATTTATTGCACTCGTTCATCCCTCCTCTCGAGTCGCCAACATTGTCATTGTTGATTATTATGTCGTTGTTAATTTTTTTTGAAGATTATACCAAACATTTTCACTCCAGGACTCGAGTAATATTTCATACAAACGCGTGGCGGTTGTAGAATATTTCTTCAATATCATTTATAAAGTTCACTGCTCCGTTGAGGAAGGTGAAGGACGTCATGTTGGGCAGAAAAGGACGTACAGGAAAGTGAGTAAAAATTGTATTATTTTATTATGGCAATTTTTACCATCCCAACATTACAGATTACAGAATGCTATGCATTTCTGCCGCGTGAAGCTGTCACAAAATTCCTTACACAATGCTACGACTGTCGGAAGAGCATGAAATCGACAATCGTTCAGGAAATTGAAGATGAAAAGAAACCTAAAAGGGACGAGCATGATGATACACCGACATCAAATAATCCCGATCGAGATTATCCGAAAAATATTGAAAATTATTATGCACTGCTTCGAGCGCTTTATGACAACAACTCGACAACAACGATGCAATCATGCGAGAGAAAATCATGCGATTCGTTCAAAGAGAATCAAATTTGTGGCACAAACAGTGCTGAAAATTCCAATCAGCAGCGTAAGAATATCAACATTAATATAAAGAATGAAGCAAACAATTCGGAAGCGGACATAATCATAAATTCCTTGGACGTTTCGATCAACGGTAGTTATGGTAATATCAATAAAGTTAGCATCTCATGCACCACTACACCGACGAAGGCCGTGCCAGTGTCGTCATCGCCGTCGCCTCACTCCAATCACCAAATTGTTACATCGTCGTCAACTCTGTGTGATAATAATTTCTGTCACACAAAGGCAGCACGTGCATCACTTGCGAGTCATCCGAGGGTAGTTGACAAGAAATTCGACTCAATACCTGATGATATCGCCGCCGTTCTCCTCGATTATCGGCAGCACACAACATGCAATAACAATTTCGTTAAATACACCAGCAGCGAAGATGATGTGAGGAGCATCGGTTGTAATAAACGTAATTCAACGGGCGACATCAAACCAATTACATCAACCTATTTGCTCATGACAAGAAGTATGGGCCTGACAGATGAAGATGCGCTTAATTTGGTGAGTAAGAGTGGTGTGAGAGATTTACGTCAGACTTGAACGATTACTTTGAATATTTTAAAAATTGAAAAACCGTTAAATTTAAAAATTTAGAGGAGTGAAACTTTGAATTTATTGTTCAACTTTCAAAAAAGTTTACGTGTCTTTCTCCATATCTAACAATGAAATTTTCCATAAAATAAATGACGAAATCGCAAATGCCCTAGCAAAAAAAAATTAGATTTTTTCTCAGCTCATTTCACGAAAATTGGAATTTTTTGTTTCCTCTCTTTCGAGTATCACATTTAGCTTTGATTTCATCCTCCTCACATTCCATTTTGATTGTTGATGTAAGAGAGATATGCCAGATAAGAGACACTGAGTGTAATGAAAATGCTTGTCCATTTCCATTTCTTTCTTTTGCGAAGTTTTGTTTCGGGGCCAATAATTGCAATTGACAACACTTCCCTCTTACACATTTTATTATTGTGTATGTGTCGATATTTGTTCGATAAGGGATCATCTTGACAGAAATGGACATTTTTTCTCTCTCACTCTGTTCACTTTTCTTTGTATATTTACTTGATTATGGACATATCAGAGTGACAAGAGCAGAGGAGAAAATGAGAATGGTACTAGTCACCCTTTTTTGCGAAACACATTTCAAAGAAGTTCTTTTAGAGGCAGAAAAAAAGTGACACACACATCCATTTACATATTCGACCATAGCTAACGTTAAGAGGCTCGCATCGAATAAAAAAAGGAGTCGACGATGGTTTGGGGGGACAGGCAATGGCATAGAGAATGTACAATATGTGACTAAGGGGTGCGGTATGATCACGTGTTTATGCCATTCATTTCTCATACTCTTCTCACTCGAATGTCAATCCAATGTTCTATACCCTCTTCTCTAATACACATCCAGAGTCTCTGTTCTCGCTTCTTTTTTTTCGCAAAAAGACTTTTTTTGCTGCTTCGAATACAGAAAATGAGGGATGAATCTCACTGGTGTACATTTTTTGGACTTCTTCTTCTTTCGCTTTATTTTTTTGTGTGTGGATATATCTGCTGGAATAGTTTCCGTTATATGCCCCTCTCTTATTCAGTATGTACAATGTGATGTTGGTTGATTTGGTATATAACGTCAGGAGAAAGAAGAGGTGGCTCGAAATGTATTTCAGAAATCAGATGGGGGGTTTGAGAAAGACGCCTCTGTTGTGCTTTCCCATTCTCCTCTCTCGCTTTTCCTCCATCTAGACACTCACTCGGAATTTCAACGTCGACAACGACGATAAGAGAGAAGTGGGGTATGGTGGCGTGTATGTGGCAATAACAGAAAAACGACTAAACTCATTCCACTTCTCTCATTTAGCCCACAACCGTAGTACAAACGTTCATTTCTCGCTTTCGCTCCATTATTTGATTCTACACCCATCACACCGAAAAAGTGAACATAGAAGTGAGTGAAGTGAGCGGTTCGAAAAAGAGGAACGTCAGAAAATATACGTCCAACAGCCATTAACGGTGGATGTAGTGAGTGAAATTTCTCGCTCTCCTAAAACGATCCTGGCATGTCTAAACCTCCTTCTTTTATCCACACAATGTGTATCGGAGAGATACATTCTCGTTCTTCTCTATATCCCATGAAATGTATGGCGATGCTCGATTGTGGGAGGAAGGGTAAAGCAGAAAAAAATGCTTATAAAAAGCCAACAACATCACTAATGGCAATAGGAACCAAGCAGCAGAAAAAAAATATAAAAACTTCTTCATTACAACACATCTCCTTCAATATATGCTGGACTGTGTATACAGCAGAGCTCATCTCGAAATAGCAGCAAGAGAGTGAAGGAAAAAAGTTTCCATTTAGGAGGGAAAAAACTGTCCGACCGATGATGAGGGTCTTCTACGTTCTTTATTATATTTCGACGATGAGTACAAGTTGCACCCTTTCCACTGAAACGCATCCCTTCCAAAAACCGTTGACCATCTCACTATGTGAGAGATTTTCTCAATACACGTGTTTATGTGTGTGCAGATGCACACAGCGGGACGAGACTAGCTGCACGAAATTGTCAATCTATAAAATGTAATAAAAATTTTATCTCCATTATGGTTTGAGGACAACAGTTAGCAGTCATATCTCCAACTCTCATGATACTTGCGTCGCTCATAATAGAAAAAAACTTTGACAGCAAACATTTCGTTGTTATAACAGATTTTGTATACATTTTGATCCGCCTTTAATATAATTGGTATTTCTGGACTTTCAATATCGATTTTAAGTTGCTTAAGGAGAAAGATGGAGGATTAAATCTTACATAAGCTTATTCGATTAGACGAAAAATTAATCTTAAAAAATCATAAATTCTTGAAACTTTATATTCAAATTTTATAATTTTCATTTTTGATCAAAATTATCACAATTCTTTCTTTTTCAACTATTATCAAAAGAAATTTAAATGGTTTTAAGGAGTGGTTCTGAATTAATTCATAAATAATTTTAATCAACTAAAAATATTTTTAAAAATTTATTTATTACCATCTCAAAATCTATAGAGTTTAATCACAAAAAAGTTTAACAATTTGTCGGCTCATTTAATTTCTTTATTCGTACTAACTCAAGCACACATGAATCGTGAAAAAGATTACAAAGGCACGTTCGCTCTTTAATATGATCCCAATAAATTGATCCACGTTTTCAATTACAACTGAAACTTTTTTTCGATTTCACATCAAAGCAAAAGTTCAATTTTGTGTCGTAGACATTTTTTAATGATTGGAAGGAGACGAGAATGTCGTGAATTCGCAAAAAAATTCGTAAGCGATAATTTTTCATCATCGGACACCTTAAGAAGTTTTTTAATACATCTTTTTCTTCTTTTTCTCTTTAAACGTCCATTTAATGTCAAATACAGTCAGACGACCGAATCACTTTCGTTTCTTGGTTGTCAGACAAAACTTTTATATTAGGGAGTGAGTGTTGCTTATGTACTCACATGTCGAAGCATTCTTCAATATTTAATAAAATCAACCACGACCCTTGTGGCACGAATTTAACTTTTTGCAGTTAAGTTGCAAAATTTCTCTAACAGTTGATTTGGAACTTTGTAATATTTCTAACAAGGTTTATATTGCGTGCAAACAGGGAAGATTTAGCAAAGTTTCTTCTAAAAATATCTTCGCCTTATCATGTGCGGAATTATTAAAGAACTTTTGTTGTTTAGAAATCTTTTCAACCATCTGAAAAAGTGCAGAATTATCAACAAAATTTAATGAAAGCCTTCGCCGAAGGTAGAAATGGATTCGTTTATGAATTTTTGCTAAATTGAGTATTTTGAAATATTATATAAACCCACACATTTAATACAGCAACACCCACTAAAAAAATCTCGTATTAACAAAATAAAATTAACTACGAAAAATAAAATAAAAAAAATTCTTGTCCCCAATAAATTCGCTGGACGTTACAAGAAATTGAAGACGATACAGAACAATATCGATCAATTAATTAAGTTTTTTCCTCCTCTGCTTTTTTTCCTCATCTTCTCGCCTTTCATTTTTCGATGAAGGAACAGCATTTGTGTGTGAGCTAGGGGTGAAGACGAACTTAAGCTTTCATGTTGTGTTCTTATGTAATGGAAAATCTAATCTTGTCAGCTTTCTTACAGTCGAGAGGAAAATGTGCTGTTTATATATGAAGGAGGGAAAATTGTGAGTCAGATAAGACGCAATAACAAAAGGAAAATTCTGTTTCCTCTTTGGCCAAGAGCTCCTTTTGTCTACAGAAATTAATTGCTTTCAAATTATTTTTTTTTGATTTTGTATCATCGATAAACATGCGTTGTATCGAATGTGATATGTTTTTGTTCCATTGTGTCTGAAAAAGAGAGAAATGAATTTCTTTATCTTTTGTGTTCTCAGTTGCAGAGGGGTTCGATAAATGATGAAAAATATTAACAGACTTTGATAAAGTTAAAATTATTTAAAAGTAAAATTAAAATCTAAGTGTGAATTTCTTCGCATAAACCAAATCAACTTGATTTGAATCTATTTAAACCACTCTCCATTATCACCGATGCCACCAAGTTGCGGTTGTTTTGTAATATATTCAACTCACTTCATCATCGACCAGAGATAGGAGTAAAGGCTTTTGTTGAGGCAAAAAAGGAAGTTGCTTTCATTGATGTGTTCAATCCTCTTGTTCGTGATTTTTTTTCATTTTCTTGGAGCTCTTTCAAAATAAAAGAACGAGAGGGTAGAGAAGGTGGCACACCCGTTCGAAAGAGTATTTCTCGGAGTCTTAATTCATTTCATTCGTTCCGAAAGTGTGTTGTATATCATCTCGAAGCAAAACCCATCAACCTCCTTCTTCTTTCAGTTGAACTTTTCTTTTGCCTTCACAATTTTCCTCTTTCGTTGCTGTTACTTGCCATACACACATATATTGTATGTATTTTCTCTTTTTTTTTCGGGGCATCAACTTTTATCATGAGGGTTCTCTCTCTGCTTGTGTGTCTTTCTTACATAACAGCAACCAAGACGATCTGTATGAGGACTTTGCCGACGTTGGATGAAAGTTAGTGAACACAACAACAAGAAATCACAAGGAAGGATAGAAAGAGGTTTAAGCATGGGCGGATGGTGGGAGTGAGTTGAGACTCAAATGAAGAAAGATCTGAAATTTTTCCTTCTTTTTTTTGCCTTCGTCATTTACTTTCTCTCTCAAGACTGTATATATGGATGTTTTGTTGTAGAATAGAATATGGAAGGGAAGCAATATTTTTTCCTCATCTTTCACTTCTATTTTTTTCCACTCTCCTCCTGCATGATTCCATGGTTGCTATTGCCGCTGTATAATATTGCTGCCACTGCTGTTGAAGACGAAATAAAAATTATATTTTCCTCTGCTTCCTCTTCACATCATCAACATCACACACAAGATACAAAAAAGGGGGTATCATGGTGTGCTCATGAACAGCGTCTACACTCATCCGATCGATATTGCTTCTAGAAAAAAAATTCGAAAAACTGAGATAAAATGAGTTTTGCTAAAAATCTGAAATTTAACCTTAATGGAGTCATAAATTAATTTTTAGCAAGTTAAATTCAAACTTAATATTTTAAAATTTTGTAACGTATTTAATATTCAAAAAATCAAAACTGAACTGAATCTTAAATGTGGAAAATTCACATCAGCTCACTAGAAAGTAATCCCATATTAATCCTAGATTATGTCGAAAATATGCTAATGATTTTCCAGTAATTGCTCACATAATTTATTGCACATGTCAATAAAGAAAGTTCAAGTATAAAATCATTCGCAACTAATGTTGCTTCTATACGACTTAACCCCTCTCATAGTGTTAACGACACAATTGGAGATTTTATTTCGCTGTCAATAATTTATTGCGCATCTAAAATAGACACGACGTAAAAAAGAGTAAATATTGCGAATGCGAGAAGGGAAAAAGAAGAAAATCATCTGCGGTGAAAGGCATAAAAAGTCCACCTGTTGCTCGCGAACGAGAAAATGGAGAGTAAAAGCAGATTTTATGAGCTTACAATCTATTTGAATAAAAAATTTCCTTTCTTCTTCTTTGCTGTCGAAAAAAAACTTTTTTCGCAGACACGTTTATTTTTATTTCTTTCGATGTGAAAGGAAAAATAGGAGAGAAGAAAAAGGTGAAGGAGGAAATATCTCATTTTTATGTGCTCGAAGGAAGAATGAGGGTTGTTTTGATTCTTTTCGTGTCGCTTTTTGTAGATGTGTGTGGAATAAAAAGAAAATTTCAATGTCAAGTTGAGATGATTAATGGAAATCGATTTTTCGGTGTGTTGTTGAAAAATTGTTGCTTAAAAATCACCTGCGAAATTTTTTTGCAACTTTAAATGCAAAAAGGGTGAATTTGCTTCACTCACACATCCACACGTTATCTTTATGATAAAATCAAATGAAACACATCAAAAGCACACCCTTCGTAGCTTAATTATTTTTCTATCTATCCAACTATATTGATAAATTATTTATAAATCCCGCTCGTTTCCGTCTTGAAAATGTCTTTATTTACTTTATCACTATTTTTCTTCTATATACAAGTGCGTGGTTAGAAGTTCAAATATTTTCATTTTAGCTGAGGCTTAAGAAAGGCAAAATTTCTCCCGTTTCCGTTGATGAAAAGAAAAGCGATGAGTGAGGTAACTTTTTTAGGGGAACTGAGAAAAACTAAAGCTTGCGCTTTAATTCCAAGGGAGCGTAATTTAGCTTTAAAAATTTTTTATATTTTTTAATTTAAAATCTCCTTAGACATCGAACAAAAATAAGGAAAAATGAAAGAAAAAAATGACTTTCATCCCCTGTCATTTATCTCTCACTCTAAGTTCACTTGAATACATCTCAACTATCTCGGTAGGATTCACATTCGTTTCATTTCAAATGTGCGCCTCTTTCCATTCTCTTTTCTTTTTTTTGTGGTGAATAGAGCTCTGGAAAAAATCTATATAGAAAGCGAACGAATGAAGGAACTTTTCCCTTATAAATATACAGCGCCAAATGAGCACTTCTACCCATTTCATTTCTGTCTTCTGTACACCCCAACATCAACTTTTGCTCTATGTGCTGCTGCCTTACACACACAATTTTGTCCCTCACCCCTCAACAAAAGCGGCCCTTCTTTCCTCTATATCGCCAACTAACGGTAGATTTTCATTCACTAATGCCACTCCTCTCACGCTTCATTCTCCACTGGGTATACCACCGTCGTACTTTTTTTTTTCATTTTGGCTCTTTTTATTTGATGTGTGCTATGTTCTCTCGGTACTACTATCTTTTCTCGCTAGGATATTGCATTACTGAAAAAAAAGAGGCGAAATAGCGTTCAGAGTTGAGTAGAGAGAGGAAAAAATATAGCAAGCACAACATCAGGCACAGAATAAGTCGAGGAAGAATCTGGAATTCGAAAAATGGTAGAAAATTGTGTACGAGGTGGCGGTTAAAGGAAGGCGAACATCAGAGGAAAAAAATTCATTTCGCTATATGGCAACAGTGAGTGAGTGAGAGGCGAAAATGAAAAAGGCACATTGAAGCGAGAGACGTTCACTGCTGTGCTGAATGTAGATGTGGAAAAATCGGGAAAATACAAAAGGGGTTGCGAGACAGAACAAGAGCGATGATGCTGATAGTGAATGAGAGCGAGGAGTGAGTCAGTAACTCGTGGGTAGGGGTGTAATGGGTTAGTCTTGAAATGGGTATTGCGAGGCAAAACTAACGTTGTTGGCACATCATGAAATAAAGAGGAATATCTACAGCGCCGCTTGTGTCGTATACATAAAACAGCAGTGCCGCTTCAACGGCAATAATATTGGGGGGTTTCTATCCCTCGGTGCACAAGTAACTTCAATCTTGAACTTAAACTTCAATTCAACTTGAAATAAAAAAGTCAAGTTGAGTTTGAAATTTGTTCAATTCTGTATCAATTCAATTTTTGAACTTAAAAAATTAATTTGAGTTCAATCCAAAAGTCAAAAGAATTCAATTTTTGAACTTATAAGTTCAAATTTTTAATAAACTATTTAAATCAAGTTGAACTCAAGTCCAACTAAACTGAAGCACCATAAAATCAATTTGTGCACTCAGGGGTTGCTGTGTGTATATTTCGCTTTTTCCAATCTCGTGTAGGAATATGTTGACGATAGAGGGATGGGTGAGTGAGTGAGTTAAGTGGGAGTCGAAAAGATGGGTAAGAGGTAGACCCAATATTCCATTCGCTTATGTACACAATGACGTGGGTACATACAAAATATACAGCACACGCTATGAGGTACTTTCAGCCCCCACATCTCAAATCGACGTACTTTTTTTTCTCTCTCCCAAAATGTGCTTCTCTTTGCTTCTGATGGTTTGAAATGACGTGAACTCTACAGTGTCTGCGAAACATTTCGCATGTCGTAACTGAATTGGAGAATGTGCCAGAGCGCGCCTTGTTTATCATTCCCAAAGTATTACATGAGTGAAATTTTCTCGGCAGTTGAGATTGTGACGTGAACTGAGTACGGAGGAAAATGAAGAGCGCTTGAATGTTGTGTGTATATACCGTGCCTTACAATTTTTCGTGTATATCCAACTCCGCTCTGTGTAGCGCTATGGGACACAGCTCCTATCAGGATTGAGCGAGTGTGGTATGAGTGAAAAATGAAGACAGATCGAAAATTGGTCGGAGAAAAGAAAGAAAGAAAAAATTGTGTGTTCAATCCAAAAAAAAGTGGGTAGTATACGACTACAACCATCATCATCAACATCTTTACCACCCCATGCCGCCTCAAGAAGGAACGACGATGATGAAACTAACTGTGAGCATGTCTCTCTCTCACTCTGTCTTTTGCGATAATGTTTTTGGCGAAAGGGGGAACAAACCGAGAATGTACCATGTGTATGAAGAATAAGAAGAAAAAAGAGAGTTGAGTCCTTGTTCAAATACGAAAAAGGAATCGCTCAGTACATTTTTTTCTCTATACAACTTTTTTTGTGTGCTCTTCTTTTCTCTTTTTTTCCTGCCATACACACAGTGTGGCAGCAGAAGCAGCATTCGGAGGGGTAGCACGGGGTGGTATGAGGGGTTGGTTGGGTGAAGAGCAAAAGAGAGCGAGAGAAATGCGGAGTGAAGGGTGAGTATACACATCCGTATAAAACGAAAAATAGAGAATGCCGAGGAGTGCGATGGTGGTGTGACGACTCGATGGGAAGTGAAGGGAGGATATATATCACAAGGCAGAAAGGACTACGCTTGGAAAGATATATAATACGGATAGATATTCTCCTTCTTTTATAATAAAATATATAGAGGGTGCAAAATTCTTGTTTTGGTCAGTTAAAAGTTGGTGTTTGCGATCGCAACACACGATTCTCTCGCTCTCGCTCGTCACTCGCGTTCATATGGTGAATTATTGCATTTTTAGTGAGTGTGTCACTGTGGATTAAAACGCACACTCACAAAAAATAATTAAGTGAATAATTTTCTCTTTATTCTGTGAAATTTTGAGAAAGAAAAAAATTTTGTGTCGGAAAATTGAAAATTAAAGAGAAGCAAATTTGTGTTGTGGGAAATATTAAATAAAATAACTGCGGTATAAAAGCACTTTATCATAATTATATTGATGGCTGCAAAGCGAAAAGCGAGTGCCATGCTGCACAAGGTGAATTTAATTGAGTGTAGAAAAAAAGTGATTTTTTTGTTGATTTTATGAATGAAGCAAAATAAATTTAAATCTCTATTTATTTATTTTTCCTTCTTTTCTCTTTCACATTTTTAACGCGCGCTCGATTTCATTCATAAAAAAATGAAAATAAAAAGGATTCAGTTCCATCGCAAAATGAAAATCACGAGGCAACCTTAAATACCGATGAGTCCTATGCAAATTTATTGAAGGACGCGGATAAATTGAAATTAATGCTGCTCGCGTGGAATTATCAAAATTCAACAGCCATGAGAAGTAGTGCTAATTCGGCTGATTTAAATGCCATGAGCACACTTTGGGAGCAATATCAAAATGCACTCGGATTAAATGTGAACAAGAATGGTGAAAGTGGAGTGGCATCACCGGTGAGTAATTACGTATGTCTTTATCGTGGTTTTCTCAATACACTGAGGGAAATTTAATTTTTTTTTATTTGTTGGAAAAGTGAAAAATTTAAAAAAGTTTCAAAAATTAAAATCGAATTATTATAATAGCTATTAAAATCTGATTATTTTTTAAAATTGAAAATCTTAAATTTGATTTTTGAAAATTTTAAATTAAATTTTTGAAAAATTATGAAAAAATTTTCAAAAACTTTTCAGACCTTTGCTTGAATTTTTATTCATAAAATAATTTTATCGAACAAAAACTTCTCTCAGTGTAAAAATTTATCATGTCGACAAACAAAATTAGACCAAAAAATTATCTCTCTCACAATCGGTTTTTATCTTTCTCTGCCCCATCTCTACAGTCTCCATCGCACAGTCAAGATGATGCAAATTCACCATCTGACAATAATAAAGAAGAGGATGAAGCATCGGAAGATGAATCGGACGAGAGAATTGACCAAACATCTCGCGATCCAGAGCGTTTGAAAGCATTTAATGTGAGTATTTTTTCCTCGGAAAGAACCTAGTGACAGGCGATGTAATTAATTTTCAATTTCATGATAGATGTTCGTACGTCTCTTTGTCGATGAGAATTTAGATCGCATGATTCCAATTTCGAAGCAGCCTAAAGAAAAAGTTCAGGCGATAATTGATTCCTGCGCTCGTCAGTTTCCCGATTTTTCCGAGCGTGCAAGAAAACGTCTTCGTACTTATTTGAAGTCTTGCCGACGGAACAAGAAGATAAAGGATGGGTGGGAAAATCAACCGCCTCGGCCCACACCAGCACATTTGACATCCGTTCAAGCCGAGCAAATCTTGGCGATGGCATGCGAAAATGAAAGCATGAACGCAAAACGAATGCGGTTAGGACTCGAGCCGATTAGTCAGCCGCTGAGCATTCCATTGACTCATTCGTCATCTGACTCGCAAGGTGTCACTTACACCACTGCCAAGTCAATGAGCTCAACATCCTTGGATCCAAGTATACCGCTTTCAATCACGACAAGCGTTGCAAACTGCAAAACGTCCCCTATCATCTCAACAACCACAGACTCAAATGCAAATTCTATCAAGTGAGAATTTATTAACCTTGAAAATGTTCTGAATTATTGATTTTTTTTCTGTTAGCTCACTTTTAACATCATCGAGAGCTGTTAGTCTACCAACAACATCGATAGGTTTTGACTTTGGCCAGGCATTTATGCCGAAAAACACTTCGCCGTCATTCTTTAGCAGCCCAATGACTAATTCAACAGTTACCCAAGGTAAGAGTTGACAAACCATCCCTTGAATTATTCAGACTAATTTATATGCTTAAGGTCCTACAGACTTGTCTATTAAACGGCCACTTTTACCGCACGATTTGAATGTTACGGAAGCATCGGCGGTGAAGCAATTAATAACAGGCTACAGAGAGGCTGCCGCATTTCTTCTTCGATCAGCTGACGAGTTAGAACAACTGTTGCTGAAACAACCATCGTAAACTTTTTACATTTGAAATTATCAAAAACTATTTTTGGGCTTAAAAATTACTGCGAGCAAAAATTTGTTGAGCGTGCGAATCATGTTGGAAGTTACAAAAAGTTATAGTTCGATTTTGCACGCTCAATTTGCTCCATAATTCTATTATAAACACGAGATACGTACTACAATGATAAGCTTATTTAATGGATAATTTGGAAGTGCCAAAAATTTAACAATTTATTCTCATCCATTATTCACTATTTTTATTGCATGCTGTTTTGGTTTTAAATGTAATTTAAAAAAGTTTATCATTTTAAAAAAAAGCATATTTTTGATGTCGACATTTTACGTACTCACGGACTTTCCTTTCCTCAAAAACTCTCATTGCAATTTTGTAAGGACAACGAGCAGGGTGATAAAAAATAATTAAAAATTGTTTTACAAATTGTAATGATTACAAAATATTTTATTCTTAAACTGTAACTTATTCCTAAGCTGAAAATAAAAAGATGACAAAATATAAAGAGTGTTTTAAGTTTAACGGTTAGCAATTATTTGAAAACTTGAACAAGTTTTTCGTTCAAGTTTAGTTGAACAATCAACTTGAATATGTTAAAGCATAAAATTTACTTGCATACAAGTTTTCATTAAAAGTCTTTTGCCATAAAACGCAGCAATCTTTTTAAATTATTTTTATTAAATCATGTCTGAATCAAAATTAATTACTTCGAGTGATTCAATCAACGATGAGGATCAAAAAGTTTCAGAAGCTTTAAAGCTCTCAATTGATATAAATCCTCCTCAAAATGAAGACCGCGATAATCTAATTAATATGTTGGAGCAACTCAATGAGAAGAAAGAAGAGCTAATGACCAAAAATAAAATGCTATCTGCAGCTTTGGGTCATTACTACGCGCAAAAGAAAATAGCAAAAGCTTTTCATCAACTGACTGATGTTGAGGTTTTGAAATACACTGAAAATTATCACAACACGTTAGAAAATTTGTGGAAGCACAAAAATAAAATGAATCAATTGAAAAATAACTACGAGGAAAAAAGTGCTGAAGTGATGAAAGAGCTTGATGGAGAAATTAAAGAAAAAAATGAACTTAAAAATGGTAATAAAAATTTTTTATAATTTTTAAGGTAAAAATTTAATTAACTTTCAGACCTCAAGACAACAATTCAAACCAAAGCGATTGAACTCGAGACTGCCGGTGTTCCGATAACAGAAAAATTAATTCTTCGTCTCTTTAATCATTTTGAAAAGGTTCACTCGGAAATTTCCGGCACTCGTCTTGAATTTATAAAAACTCACGGTGAACTCGCAGAAATAAGAGAGAAAGACGACGAATTGGATAATCTTGGCGATGGTTACAGAGTTCTTGAATATGAAAATTTAAAAACTGAACTTCAGACAATTTCCTCAAACATCGACTCAAGAAATGAGGAACTTGAAAAGTTAAGGATGCGTTACAGTTCAAATGTTGAGAAAAGTGAGCACTTTAAAAAGAGCCGAGAAAAGCTCGAGAAGAAAATTGAACAAGTTGGCAGAAAATTTAGTGAGAAGAGATCTGAGGAGCAACAAATGCGATGGCAGGTGAATAGTTTGAGAAAACAAAAGGACTTGATGAGGCTCGAGCTCGACAAATTACTTCAAAAATCTCAGCTTTTAACAAAAATTCCGCTCTTACGTAATTTCGACAGCATGAGTGATGGAATTGAAAATGTCAATCAAGAAATTGCGACAATTGAAAACAAAAAATCTCAAATTTTCAAGAAAATCTCGAGCATGGAGTCTAAGGTTAGCAATTTGGAGTCGCACGAAGCCGATTTGAAAGATCTTGATGCTTTTATTGCACACGAGCGAGAAAAACTGGAAAAATACTTCATGCCAAAGTGCGATAAAGTCGTCAAAATTTCATTAAATAAAATTTCAATTAAAAATTAATTTTTCGCTTTCAACAGTTTGCAAAAAATAAAATTAAAACAATTTTCAATGCAATTAGTTTAACGACTCATTTCATGTCTCTAAAATTGAGTGAAACTCAATATTTTGCACATATTTGCAATTAGTTTTGAATATGTGACAAATGTCCACTGTTACAAATCACATCTATCTGCAATTTACTGCATTTTTCGATCAATTAAAACTTTAATGACAGTCCAACCCCACTTTATGTGTGTGTATGCACTCACGGTCTGCCTGTAAGCGTGACAAATGCAATTTCAATTACGCAAAATATGGCTTCGACCACTAATTGCATTTCGAATGTCGTTGGCAAAAATTGAAATGCAAAACCAAAAAAAAGCGTACACACATCGGGAATATTGCCATCTGCAGTATCGAAGCGCATATTACATTTCCAATCCACGGACAAACATTAAATGCTTAAGCTACGTTATGTGTGTACAATAATTAAATTGTGGACTTGATATCTCTGTTGCAGCAGTACAGTCGAGAAAGTGATGCTAAAGCGAGCGGAAAAACTCAAACTCCACAATTGCATCCAAGTGAGAGAGAGAGATTGCAGATTGATATCGAAGTCCATGAAATTGGATCGTTGTATGTGCAAATTGACTTGTCTCACGGGCGAGGGCAGGCCTGTGTGTATCACATGAAGCCGCAAAAAACAAATCGTCATAATTGCCGCTTATCGATGCAAGAAATTCCTCATTTCGACTTTAATTTAATTTAATTATCTCCCGACTCGACGCTCACTGAATTCTCGAGTCGCTACTGTGCTCTTAAATTTCTCATTTTCCATGTGCGTACTGTCGGTTTTATAATGAAATTGAATTACATTCGAGTGTACATATGTTGGCGCAGCAGCAAAAAACGAAGTGTCTTTAATTTATTGCTAAATTCAGTGATTTTATGCGTGGAAAAGCCGAGAGATGAACAAAAAGTTGAACTATTGTGGTTGAAATAAATTGCAATGGGGATTTTATGGTTAGCTTTTGCAATGAAAACAATTTTAGCTTTGAAATAATTGCAAATTTTATTTAAATTAAAAATTTCGAAATTTCCCAGTTGCTCTCAAGTTTTTATGATTACTTTGATAATTACTTTTCTGGTACGGCGTTTGGTCAGCTACCATACAGAATTTCTGGAGAATTTTCTGGAGAATTTCTGGAGAATTTTCTGGAGAATTCTGGAGAAATTCTGGAGAAATTTTATTCGTGAGAATTTCTGGAGAAAATATTCTGGAGAAATTCTGGAGAATATTTTTTCTGGAGAATTTCTGGAGAAAATATTCTGGAGAAATTCTGGAGAATATTTTTTCTGGAGAATTTCTGGAGAACGTTTTCTGGAGAAATTCTGGAGAATATTTTTTTCTGCAGAAATTCTGGAGAAATTCTACAACCTAATTTTTAATGAATCGTTAGAAAAATTTTATTTTCTGAAGAATTATAATTCAAGGGTCTACAACTGCATACTGCAATATAAAATTTATATAGATTTAAATTTATATGGACTTATATACAATTTATTGTCATATAAATCCATATAAACATTTTTTATTTTTATATAGTTTCATACAAATTTATATCGATTATTTCTACACTCTCTCTAAAAATTATTTTTCTAAGGGTGTTCTATCATCACTCTGATCTTTCAGGCACTGTAATACGATTTCCCTTTTACAAAAAGTTTTCTTAGGATACCTCTAAAACGATTTTGTAGTGACATTTTATATAAGTGATAAAAAAATTCCACAAAAAAATAAATAGCATTTCTGGAGGAGATAAAATTTCTTAAGAATATTTTCTCCAGAATTTCTGCAGAAAAAATATTCTCCAGAAATTCTCCAGAATATTTTCTCCAGAAATTCTCCAGAAAAAATATTCTCCAGAATTTCTCCAGAATATTTTCTCCAGAAATTCTCCAGAAAAAATATTCTCCAGAATTTCTCCAGAATATTTTCTCCAGAAATTCTCCAGAATTTCTCCAGAATATTTTCTCCAGAATAAAATTTCTCCAGAAATTCTGTATGGTAGCTGACGCATAATCTTCTGGTACCTGATTTTTAAATTAGAAAAGTACGTTATGAAAATTCAAATAAAAACACAGTAAACTTTATAACGTAATTTTTAAATTTAAAAATAAGATACCAAAAAGTGATTATCAAAGTAATCGAGCACATACATGGAAAATTTTATTAAAAAATCTAAAAGTTTTTGAAATCGAAATAAATTGGTTTCTTAATTTAGGCATTAAACAACTCTAACTCTGTCCACCTCATTCCAGTGTCCATCTAAATCTCTCTTTAATTTCTCTTCACATATATGAGAAATCTTTATTATTATTTTTATTCCTTCTTTTTCCTGCTAAATTATTGCCGCAGTTAATTTTTATATCGCGAAACAATTATTTATTTTCTCGATTGCGGTCTCAAGACGATGGAGATAGCTGGAGTGAGTAATCTCATCGTACGCAATTGATTAATGTCGCGGTGATGAATGTGATTCATATAAGGTACCATTGGTCATATGGTGAAAGAAATTCTGTCGCGTCAAGGATAGTAAAAAATGGGGATTGGAGTGATTATCGATTAGATTTCGCTGTTGTGTGCGGATAATTTCATTCATCCAGATGCAAGCATGCGAGAAACAAGGAGGAGAAACTTGTACAAAATATATTTTTTTATGATTTTCAAAATGCAAATAAAAATTACATAAATAGTGAATAAAAGTATCTCTTGCCCTTTAGTAAGAAGAAGAAAAGCAAAAGAGCAATTTGTTCTTGAAACTCTCACTAGACATCTCGTGCTGTCGCTGTGGAGGTCTTGAGACTATTTATTTATATCTTGTCTGCAATATCTGTACCCATTTATTCGGATAATCATTGTGCACACACGTCGTAATCTTGCATCGAAATATTGCACGTATTCGTCTCCAGTTTCAAGTTTTAATCTCATTAAGACGTCGGTGACAGTATCGCACAGTCATTAAACACTTGACCTCAACTATGGGTGAGACTTCAAGGACATTAACGACATAAAATAATAAAGATAGAAATGCGAGTCGACTCAATTAAACCTCAAACTATCATCAAGTTCCAACTGTCACTCGTGAAACTTTCAATTTGCCACCAATTTTTCAGATTGTAATCGTTCCGTATTGCGACACAATCATGTCAAATGTGAAATGCATTTTACATTTTTTACCTCAATTTTTTTGTCTCTTTTTTTGGAACCTGCGGTAAAAGTGGAATAAGCGATAAAGTAAAAAAAATTGAGGAAAATAAACTTCTTTTATTTCGTGGAGATTTTCGTTGAGCTTCCAACTGATTTGTCAATCAAGTCGTGTAAGTAGTTAGTGATGAAAATATGAATCGCCATCTCGCACAGCGACTTGAAGAGAGGAAAAAATATCTTGATCAAGAATCGCAAAATATAAAAAGAAGCGAAATGAAATCGTCAGTGATGAACGTGCAAGCTGATGTGACATTTTACAAAAAGACCTTTTTATTTCTCGCTCTCTCTTCGCTTTCGCACAATGCTGCAGCGCAAGAGCTAAAATGTGTAGCAATGTGACATTATTATTGACAATATTATTATCATCAACTTCAACTCTGTGTGTGCGTTTCGAGTCGTCGCACTTCTTCCTCTTCTTCAATCGCAACTTGATGATGCTGGCGAAAAATCTTTCTATCTCTCTTTATGGAACACACAAATGTTGTCATCAATTTTCCTTTCATGATGCATTACATGTGATAATTTACCATTTTTAGATGGCAACTGTGTAATTTTGTGTCGAGTAATGAGGACTGGCGTTTTTTAACGGTTATTAGGAATTTAAATTTTGAACTGAATGTTTTAACGGTTATTAAGAATTTAACTGAATATTTTTAGGATTTAAACTTTGATTTAATTTTAAATCTAAAAATGCCAAAGATTTTTAAAAAAAATTTAACGGAAATTTTTCAAAAACACAAATTAATGTCACTAAAAATTTTCCCTCAATGGACCTGTTTCGTGGTCCATCACCGCGATGATAAAAAGCAGTTAAATGGGATTTTTCGGTTGTTGCACATCGCATATTGTACATCCTCGCCGTATTGAAGAGGAAAAGTATTTTATGAGAAATCGATTGCGAGCAAAGAAGAGGAGCGATGAAGAACAAGAACGATTACTGCTTAACAAGCGAACGAGAGTCGAAAAGAAGGGGGAGAGAAGAGAAAAAGGCCTGCCAGAGGAGATCGAAATTGTAGAAACAAATCGCGCGGCGCAACTCAATTTGACTCATGAATTTATTTGCCGTGCATTCATTTGTTTTTACATACATATGCTCTCTCGCACCGTATATCCCTCCGAAAAAGGCCCCGATCGAGATCAAACGGAGAAGAGAGAGAGCAAAAGTCGAGGTGGATTAAGTGGTGATCTTGACAGAAATGAATCTTACAATCTCTCCGGCATCTACATGTGTATTTAGCGTTGGCAATATGTATTGGAGGAACATTTTAATGAATTAATTCGCCATTCAGAAGCTTCTCGTGGAATGACAAGAATTTGCGATTTAATCTCTCGACGTCGATTCGATGTTGCAACATGGCACTCGGGCCACATTTTTAATAAAGCTATCGGAGTTCATAAATTTAACGAGAGTTTCATGATCCCCACAAATCAAAAAGCCATCCACGAAAAATTTTCCCCTGTCAAACATAACAAGGTGCCGGTCGGAGTGTTACATGCTGTCATCACCGCTGCCGCTGGCTGCACACTCACATGTTGAAAAATTTACTAAGTACTCGCTGAATTGCATTGTGTCGAGTTTCCGAAAAAAAATTCATCATCTGACGAACAACGAAATCATTTAACAAACATCTTTCACGTTTCAATTCGACACAAAAAAGAGGTAAGAGAGAGAGAATCGAAATGACGACGACGAGATGAGAATTCTGTCTTTTTTATGACTTTTCTGTTGTTACGTTCTCGCAATGCATTTTTCTGCCGCTTGCCAAATCGCAGACGAACACAATCCGCTGTGCTCGTTTTTCTTATATTTTTATGAACTGGAATCCAGTACATGATATTTTTTAGCTCTAAAATTTAAAATACCATATATTCTTCGGCTACGGCCCAAGAGATATGATGGGAGTGCGAGAGCTGGCAAAAAAATGCGAAGAGAATGAAATGACAATTACTGAGGCTCCAAAAATCGGCTCATAAAATTCCTTTTCTTCATTTCTCTGCACAGCAATTTTTTTTTCTTGTGAAAAATCTTCACAACATCGTTTCGCTGTCAAATCCATCTCGCACTGTCGGTATTTCATTTTTAAAATGTAATTGAGTTGATCGTTTAATCAGGAGGAATCTCTTTTAACTGATCGGATTATGGAAGAGATTGCGAGAAAATATTTAATCAGATTTTTTGATGGTTTGAAGGGAAAAAATCCAGGAAAATATTTTTGGAAGTTTCTTATTTTTTAAAAGTTAAAAAGAGTCATTAATATTTATAAATGAAACAAAATTGAGAGAAAAATAATTTTTAAGATGACATCACAGACTAAAAATTTCGATTATTTAAGCAAAAAATAGTTTTGATTTTAAAAAATCCTGGAAGTTTTATTTTTCACGATCTAATAAAAGAAAAAATAAATTTATTATTTTAGAATTTAATTAAAATTCAACAAGTAAATCTGACTATTCTACAGTGCATTGCAAAGTGTTTCATTTATCAAAAGAACAGCGACTCATTAAAATTCTTTTCCAGGAAAACGATTATGTCTCTTTCATGGTTAAAAATGCAGTTTAAAAATCGTAGAAATTCGCAGTCATTTTTTAATTACACGGCATTGCGATTGAGGACTACCAATATCCATCCCTTTACGATGCCTCCTCATCAAAATTTATTTGGCCTGTGCAAATTCGTCAAATGGCATTTAGTCGCATTCATAACGCTCCGCTTTCTGCTTTTGGGTGGAAACGAAATACCTTTAATTGCGAGTCACTTAGGCATCTCGAGCATTTGCCAGCCATCGTGAGCGAACTCATCATCCATCGAGCACATATTGAAGAAAAAAATCCAAATCATTATTGTGGCGGAAAAATGGCCGCTGCCGAAAAGTTTTATGATTGCATTTCATTTTTCTCTCTCTCTTATTTCAGTGCCAACAATGCGAAATGTGTGCGCACCAAAGAGTAAAAAAATGAAATGGAACAGAAATTGAAAATTTTTGCTTTGTCTCGAAGACTCGTCTTTTTTGTCAATTTCTTTCATCTCTTTAATGAAATGTTTTGGCAAATTAAAATTCAATTGTAATGCTTTTTATGTCCAGTCGATGGAAGGGAGTTAAAAGAAGGAATAAAGCGGGAAAGGACAAAAAATTCGACATGCGTTTAATGAATATTCATACAGCTTTTGCAGCGACGACTTTGCTGTCTTTTTTTGTCATCACTACATTGAGGATCTCAATTGACTTCTCATTTTTTTAAAGTGGTGATGAAGTTTCAGAAAAATATTTTTCTAAATTAAAGTTTTAAAGAAATATTTTTTTAAAATTTATAAAATTCCTGGATGTTTATAATTTTTCTGATATTTAATGTCCACCGTGATTTGCAAAAGCGGGACACAAAAAAATTATTTCGATTGCAATAAAGCGAAAAAAAGGGGGAGAAAACGAAGAGCGAAATGAGTCCAGAAATGGTCAGAAGCCGTAACAATTATGACAATAAGCAAATTAATTGCTGAATGCAATCGCCAAAAATGCAACTCCCTAAAATTCTTTTTTTCTCGCTCGCTCGATTAATGAGAGCTGAAATTCCAACTGGTGGAATTTCATATGGCAACAACAGCAATTCGTTATTTCTCGAATCGGCTAAAAATTGACTTCAATGTCAATAAAATAAATATGAATAATTTAATATCGCGCTCTTAATTGATGTTTTATTCGTGGATGCAACACAATCTCAGTTGATTTTAGTTTATAATTCCACTACATTCACCTTGACAGCGTGCAGCTCCAACTCGTCAATTAGAGCTCTCCATTGGAATTTACCTACGCAAAAACAGAAGTAAGCGAGAAAAATATCCACAGCATCACGAGACGACTTGCAACTCTCTAGAATTAACTTTGTATCGCCATAAAAGTATATCACATGGCGCGTAATGTTTCTCGTTTTTATAATTAACAATTCACACAGACGTATAAGCGAGAAGAGAGTCGATGAACGACAAGTGTTAAGTAAATAATTTTTTAATTGTCCAACGATGCTAGAAATGATTGTGCTGAATGACAAACAAGATTGAATGCGAGAAGTTGTTTTTGCGTGACAGTCATTTTAAAGAAGCGAGAGAAGGTGACAACTTTTGATTAATCCTTTAATTTTATGCATTGGCAAGAGATGCCGCAAAGAAGAGAATGAAATCTTCAATTAAATATACAAGCGAGAAAATGCAGAGACATGAGCTCAAAAAAATAACCATGACATTGCATCCAATTCACACCTAAACTTAAAAGATGAGTTTTAAATGTTTTTTTTTGCAAAAGGGTATTTGAGGTTGCGATGATTTAAAATTGATAAAAATCAAAAGACTTTTTAAAAAATAAAATTTGATATAACTCGTAAAATTAGTTTGAATGACAAACGAGAAAAAATTTACTAAAATTTACAGTAAAAAAATTGAAAACAATTTTTTAAAATTTTTAACTTTAAATTCTAATTTTAAAAAAACTAACAAAAGTCAATTCCAAACATTTTCTCACTCTCAATTCCATTTTCATATTCCATTTTTAAGTGTCACTCAGAGATGTCAGAGAAGATATTGCGGTATCATAACAGATATTCGCGTATTAGCATCTCATTAGCGCACACAACTGAAATGAAGTGATTTTTTTATTTTATTTTTATTTGCGCACTTCTTTGACTTGCTTTTTCCCCGACTTGACTCTTATAGCGTTGTTGTTGCTAAGATTCAGAGAGTCACACACAAAAAAATATGCGAATGTTATATGAAATGTAATGCAAACAATGAGACATGCAAAAGAATTTATTAAGCGCTGAAGAGTTTCGCTTGAATCATCTCTCTTTTTTTGTAATTTGTTTTTATAGGTCATTACTCGATAAAACATGCGGTTAAAGAGGCAACTTCATATCCTCATCGGTTCATAAATTTCTAAAATGATATTTTGCTTATGCAGATATTCGCGAAAAAAAACTAACTGAGACAGCAGAGAATCATTTGCCGATAAATTATTTCATTTCACGTCGCTTCCATCCTTAGAACAGGTGTGTCAGATGGCGGAGCAGTTCACGATCTGATTAAGTGATTTTCGTTCTAAAATGCATCAATTGAATCTTCATTTTTCGGCCACCCTTTCGTCTTGCGCTTCAATGATGCTAAAAAGGTGGATTTTAAAGGCGTTCTACGGACACACCCAGCACCATCATACACACCGTTCATCATCCCTGATTATAACTTACTAAGCGCACACGTTGCTTGCCTTTTATTTCATTTTTTATTATTTCTTCTTTTCAAATTCTTCTCAATGGCAATGAAAGAATTTATTTGAAATGTTATGTGTGCGTTTGTAAAGGAATAAATCGAAGAAGAAAAAAAGGACGACGAGAATTAAGTCGAAATTATGATGACTAAAATATTGATGCTATTTGTCAGGATTTTGAAAGGCGAGGCAAAATCATTCATAGACATTTCTATAAATTTTGAGCTAACGCGGTTGATTTTAAAGCTCTTTGAGATTTTTTGGAATTTTCATAATTTAATATTCGAATTTTTTATTTTCATCCTATAATTTTTAAAAATGTTTGATTACAGTTATGAAAAGTAAAATTTATAAAAAAAATTTTACAAATTTTACACTCGATTCTACGAATTTTACACCAAATCATTTCCTAAAAACCCACAGGAAAGCTTTGTGACAATCTCATTGCTAATCCATACATTAAAGCCCATAGCCTCAAAGCACAAATATAATTTTTTGTGACCCTATCTCATTTCCACCTATCCAACTTCTTAAATCAAAGCAAATAATTAATCACCTTTTTTTATTATTCTGCTAGTATATTTAGAAAACATCAAAGGAAACAACCTACCAGCAAGTCATGTATAAGCATGTCAAGAAGCCATAAACAATTAAAATATTTTCTCTCTCTTTTGATTTAAATTTCTTCCATCTGACTAATCTCCAAATTTTTCTCGTTTTCGACTTTCTGGGAATCGAAAAAATTTTTTTTTTTTGTTTCTGTTTCAAATGGTTAGAGTAAGTATAGCCACCAGAAACTCTCACACTTTTGTAGGCTGACCATGGTATTCTTAAACAAAAGTCGTTAATGCTAAATCTCAAGCCAGTTGGTCAGCCATCAACATGTGACTCGAGGGAAGGCAATGAGAGATGAAATAAAACAGGCACAAAGTATCATATTAAATAAGACAATAAATTATTGATGATGATTTTTCATCGACCGTTTTTCTTCTCTCTTTCTCCTCTGCTTGCCTCGTTCCTTCTGTTTTTACCGCTCACGTTGTCGACATCATCGTCGTTCTTAATATTTTCAATACTGCACCAAACTGCGATTACATATGTGAATATCAGCGATGAAATAAAGAGTCAGGAACTGTCGACAACAAGCAAGAGACGATTTGTTCGGCACACAAGACAAGGAAGGAAGGTCAATTAGTTACAGTTTACTTCGCTCTCATCTCGTTGCAATTGCCGATATATGCATGTGGCAGCATTTCGATTGCGTGGGCGACACGATGTGCTGAAGAGAGCTATAAGCAATGCACTGCCGTTGCACAAACAACAAAATTGATTAAAGAGCTCCGAAAATAAAAAATTTGTGTGCATATATGCAGGACATAAATGCGCACACGATTGTTCAAACAATTTAAGGTTACAGTTTTTTTTCATGAATGAAAAACGAAATTCGGTTCAGAAGTTGAGGTGAAAAAAGATGTCCGAGACGTACGCGAGAGATTTTTTCAGACCAATCTGAAATTTGGATATTGTTTCGGCTCTTTTACTGCCATTTGCGATATGTCTTTAGTATTTTTCGACGTCTCTTAGTTTTCTTATAGTTTGACACAAAATAAGCAGTTGAGCAAAAGTTTCAAATAGATTTTGAAATAATATCCAAATTTCAGACTGATCTAAAAAATCTCTCGTACTTCTTGGACTTGAAAAAAGAAGAAGAAAAAAACTTCATTTATTATTTGCTGTAACGAGAAATTATTTTTCTTAAGCGATGAAACTTATCGCAGTACTTAAGAGAAAAATATTCTTCATTCATTTACTTTTGATTGTGTGTCCGAAAAGATTTTCGGCATTGAGTTTGACATAATCATTAATCATACAGGAAATGTTTTTTGACTCTTAAAGTTGCTACTCTTTTTTTTCTCGAGAGGGTTATTAGCAAGTGACTCAATAAATTATATTCAAAATTTTTAAAATTCTGCAATATTTCCAACAAATTTCTTCAAAAGCTTTTTAATTTAAAATTAATGTTTTATACTTTCACCACAAAATTTATTTTGTCATAAATTTATTTCAAACAAAACAATTGACTATCGAAAGTTAGAAAGTGCACCTTTCTCTCCTGATGCCGACTACAAAGAAATTAAAATTCTCTTTCGCTTTCTCATGCCTATAAAATTTTCGGTGTGACAATCATAATCGAATTAAAATGGTCACTTTTATCGCCGTAAAATAAACAAATGTCATTGGAGCAATAAAAACCGTTCATCTTTTTATTGAACCTCACATTCACTTTTTTTTATTTAGGATGAAACTTAAAGCTCTTTTTAGTAGCTTCAGTGATAATTATTTTCGACACTTTTTACTAATTTAATCGTGATGATATGAGGGAAGAGTTTTTCACCACAAAACTTTATGACATGCCGCTTGATGTAATCAAAAGAGCGATGAAAACGAATAAACTTCAAAGTCGGATTGAGCATGCGATGATGACGATGAAAATGGGAAGCCAAAATTTGATAATTATACCTTTTAACGAGCCATTTAAGCGGAGACCATAATTAATGTAATTAAATACATTTTCAAATAAAAACAAGAAGAAAACAAACACAGAACAAGGAAAGAGGATGTAAAAATTATGGCACAAATCTAATTCATCACGAGATGATCAAATTTGAGTTCTCTTAATGAAGAAAATAAATTCTTAACCCGTTAAATAATAATTTGAATTTTATTCATTTTGAAAGTGAATTTAACAGTTGTGAATTTCTTTTTATTTTTTAATTTCAATAACTTTAATTAAATTTAGAATTAATTTTAATTCAAAACGAGCATTTTGATGTGATTTAGAGAGACAAAATTTAATAAATCGTCAACGGTTTAAGGAGCACAATCTAATTTAAGACACAGTTTACTCTAATGATTGCCATGTGTAAACATACAATCGCAGATACGTGTGCGCTCGTGTGATACAGAAAAAAATTTGATGATGATTATTGTTTACCTTCTCCGCCCTATCTCTATCTCTCTTTCGTTCATCACTTAATGTATTGCTCCTTCCTTCTCTCCTCGACTCGCTCTTAAATTGAAAAACGACCGAGAAGGAAAACATTTATTTAGACGATGAAACCACACACGAGAATTTAAATTCTAATGAAATGGCAATTTGGCAACGCGTGTGAAAGAAATTGTTAAGTCAATTTGTAAGAAAATTGAGCTCATCAAAATTATGATGTTCAAAAACTTTGTTGATTGAATTTATTAATATTTTAATATAAAGTAAATTGCATTTTGCAGCTCTGCGATTTATCTAACAAAAAATCGTTGATCGATTCTAAAAATATTTACATACGAACAAAACCTTACTTTTGAGGGTTGGGCAAATAATTGTTGTCGCGGGTTTAATAAAAAATGAGCGGCAATTTTGTCTCTTGATTTTGTCAAGTCTCGTATTTTCAAGTAAACCACTCGATTTCTAGAAATTTAATTTAAATAAATGATTGAATATCAATAAGCAATTTATTGAAACGTCAGTTACTAAAGCATTCTCGCTCCCTCACATAGCCTTATGACTCGCAATTATTCATTCATTGTATGCAGTGTAATCTGAATAATGGAGGCAGATCAGAGTGGAGTTTACTGCAATCATGGATGAATTTATCTCCTCATAGTTATGATAGAAGCCACAGCGTGTGATTATCCCATGAAAAATATGAAATTGCCGCTGCATAAACGGCAGCTCGAAGAGATTCTCTTTCTCCTCTTAGCCACCACAAATTTCCAACGAAATCCGCAAAAAGCCTGTAATGGTTTGAGCGCTGAGAAGTCGCGATAAGGATTAATTTTTCACATTCAGTGTGCATTTTAGTAATGCTGAGGATGGACGAAGGCTAGTTGTCTCTTATCAGGGCTTATTAATCAGGTGGCAGAGAAGGAGATTTTCACGTAACCACTGGCTTATGATAGCCGACCGTTCGGGTGAGGATTTCAAAATGTTATCATCATAAATTATTAATACAAATCTCCATAATAATATTTATGCATCATACAATAATTATAGACGCGGTTCAGTGCTCAAACTCACTTCACTGCAATCTCTTCTCTCTTTTTTTCGCTCCCCCATTTCATGGAATTAAAGGCAACATGCATCTGGATATGGAATGCAAGAATGTTACGCCATAAAAATGCATGATATAAAATGAAGTCGATTGATGGATGCCTCTGGGAACTTTTGTTATGTCTTGTCATGATAAGCCTCGTACATTTATGTCCCGCTCGAAAAAATATGCACATTTTGGTCTCATGTATGATGAGCTCGCGATATGCGCATAAGAAAAGAGAGGATAAACGTCTCTCACCCGAATATAAAGTTTTTCTTTCTTTATGCTGCATATAATGTCAGCGTACATCGCACACTCTCCTATCTGTAGATTATAATCAAATGATAATGCGGATGCATAATGTGAATTTAAATTATCCATAATTACTCATATCTCTGCTGAACTCTCTCACGTGTATGGACTACCTTTTCGGTGTCGAGGGCATTTTATTATAATATTATAAAAAATTTAAAAGAGGACACAAGATTTTACGAACGAGGAAGTCTGATAGAAACTTGCACCTTGAGAGTCGATTTTAAATCTGAAATTTATGCAAAATTGATGTTTTAAACATTTGAACTTTATAAAAAAAAATATTGAATTTCAGTTTTAAGAGTCGATCTTTGAGTTTTCCTTAATTTTTACAATTTAGAAATATTTTATTAGATCAATCTTCGAATAACTTAATTAGAAATAAAGAATGAATTTGAAAGTATGATTTAAATAATTTGAAGAAATTTTGTAAATCTTGCCATTTTAAAACTGTTTTGTTAAAATAAAGCGTATCAAAATAAAAAAAATAAATACCAGTCTAGTTTTTGTTAAAAGTTCCAAATATTCGTGGTTCAAACTTTTAACTGTTAATTTTTCAAAGAAGTTAAAAACAGAAATTTTAAAATCATTAATATTATTTTAAAAGCTCATTGAAAAGCTTTTAAGAACTTCCTTTTGTAAAACATTAAGAACTTAATCTTTTGAGATTAAAAACTGTCTAACTGTTTATAGTAATTTTATCAATCTTAATGAGCACTTTTAAAGTACTTTTGTGTAATTTTCCATCTTTTCTTATTTCACTTAAAAAATAAAATGGTGGAGAAAAGCGTTAATCATCAAGTATATTGCCACATGTTCCATACAATTTCCAGCGATTAAATTCCAACGAAAGACGACATGTAAGACTATGAGTGGCTGCCGGTTAAAGAGTTTCTGGCGAATTATTTGCGAATAAATTTTCTATAATTATACACCACGATGTTGATGTTCGAGATGCAATGGAATGTCCCCAATGTATAAAAAGAGAAAAAAAGAACTTACAATAATGATGAGCAGAGAATTCTTTTCATGCATATACACAGCAGCAATCAAGACTTTTTAAAATGGCAAAAAAATGAGAGCTCCAATGAAGTTGCGAGTGAGATGTGTGTGTGTTGTTGTCGGCAATTGTCCAAAAAAAAGTCCAAAGAGAAAGAGGCGAAAAAACAGAATGAAATTAACTTTTATACAAATGTTTTTGTTTTTTATTCTCTTTCTTTTGATTGCTCCCTGTCAGATATTTTCTTATATTTTTTCCTCTGCTCTTTCTCTCATCGTCGCCCGTCATCGTCATCGTTGTCGACATATAAGTAAGAATACATGAGAGAGTTGCCATGATTTGACTGTTTCATTCACCAGTAACATTTCTCGAGCAGCTTCTGCACAATGGACAATGAATCCATTTTCATTCAACTGAAAATTGTGCGGTGCGAGCAGCAAAAAAATTCTCTTGCCAGCCCAAAAAAAATACAAAATTATATGGCACTTGAGTGCGATGGTAAAAAATTGCTGCATTGCTGCAAACTTACACATCGCTCCGCCCTTTACAATTGCATCGCTTTTTTCACCATGCACTTTTTTGTACTTTCTTATCCATCGCCTCTTCTTCCGTTTCTCTTTAAATTGTCCATCGCTTATTTAATTATACATTTGCCTCCTCGCTTTCTCTCCTTCCTTCTGCCTGCCATCGCATAACCTTGCATTGCAAGAAAAGTACATGAGGAGAAGAATAATTGATCGATACTCGAATGGACATGTAAATATTATAATGACCGGTAATGAAGTAGCTTCGGAGCATTTAAAAAATTCATCCAGTAGGGCTTAAAAGAATTTTTAAGAAGAAATTTTTTTCGGTTGTCAAATTGAATTGAAACAATGCAATGAAAAAAAAGTTTAATAAGATGCCGAAATATTTTTAGAAATTGCAGGTTTCAATATACATATTTTGTAAATTTTAAAGCTTGTTTTTTCCCACATATAAAAGCATCGTTGATGTCGTAAACTTCGTTAAAGAATATTTTGAAATTCTGAATCTTTGTAAATTTTTTTAAAAACTGAAGTTTATGACTGTTAAAGTGAAATATTTATTATAAATTATATTTATTAATTTTTTCGAGCTTGAAAACTCTTTCGACAAATTATAGCTCCGCTTTATATTAATTGCTAGGTTTGAATAAATAAATTATAAAAGCAAGATTTTCTTTTTGTGTCACTAATGATTGATTTTTTATTCAATGATTGACATTTTTCGAAAATGAGTCTTTACTCCCAAAAACTCTTATAAATTTTTCATCAAATTCAATTCAAATCTTAACAAAAATTTATTTTTAGAATTATGAAAGGTTCATTTGAACAATAAAGCTTGCATGACTTTCTCGATAGTGCAAATAAAAAAGCGACATAAAAAATAATTTTACAACTAATGAAAACAAATAAACATCAGCATGTTATTGCAACATCTGCAAGCGCATTCTGTTAATGCGAAAAAAAGGCGAGAGAAAAAAAGAAAATGGTTAATGCAAGTAGCAAAATCTCATGTACAAGGCATATAACAAGAAATTATTCTTCTTTGCTTCTTCTTAGCTCACACTTTTTTTTCACATTTCAATCTGCTGCTACCGCATGGATTTCTTTCTTATTATTGGAACAATTGTTCATGATGGTGGTGGTAAGCTGAGTAGGCACAACAAACAATTCTCAAGCCGCCTCACGTTGTGTGTTTTTCTCCATGAATGGGAGACGTGTGTATATCGCAAATGTTTCCATCATCATCATCGTTCTTAATAATATAACAATAATTGCGGCTGCTTAAACATGGTGGATTATTACAATGTGAGAGCGAGAAGGAAAATTATTCACTATTTGCTACAGTTCCCAGACAATGTTTACTGCTTCCATTACATTTCATCATCTTGATTGTAATGAACGTTAATTAGCATAAAGTAGCAGTGCTACCTTTTTTGAGGGCGTTCACAATATTCTCTTTTTTCTGACAGCTGCCTAGAAACACAGTGACAACAACATCCAGGAAAGTTGAAGTGAAAGAAGAAACAACAAAAAATGTGACTCAGGCGGTGTTAAATTAGTGTCAGAAAAATTTCGTACATTATCATATTATTATCATAAAGAAACATTAAGTGAGACACAAGATACGAGCAGAGTTCTCTTTTTTTTCGCTTCACTTTTTTCACGTCTTTTACATTCCACAAAATTTTAGTCTCAACTTCACTCCATGTGGTGTGTGTTTTTTATATGAAAATTTTATGAATAAATTAATTTTTGCAAAATAAAAAAAAGAGCGAAATGGTTTCACACATATCTATATAGAATGACCATAGTCCATGAAAGTGAGACACTCTACACTAATTAGTTGCGTTTTATGCAAAACGACGCGAGAGAAAGAGAAATAAAATAATATCAGCATAAAGTCATGCCTGTGTGTCTTAGCGTTCTTGGGAAAGACATTTGTTCGATAGTGAGAGACGTGGAAAAGGAGAGTGTCAGGCGAGCAATAAAAAGAATATTTAGGTGACGTCAACACATTCTTGACATACCGAACGAGCGATAAGACAAAACGATTTCGTGTTTTTGCATTTTTCTTCGATTTGATGCGGAGCGAGAGCTAAACTCAATGAGAATGTTGTGTGCGCGCGTGTGGATGAATGAATTGAAATGCCCTGACCTCATGCGCAAATAATAAACTTGACGGAAATAGTAAAGAAAACATTCGACTTCAATGGAAGATGAGAGAGGAAACCTGAAAATTTAATTAAATTTTATTTTATTAATACAAAATCAAGAGTATCGATCTAACAAATTTGTTTTAAATATTTTTTTTATTGCCTCAACATGCCAGAGTTTAAATATCAAGTTACAACAATAATCCATAAAAATTCAAATAAAAGTTTAAAATTACAAATTCTATCTTTTTCTAATGTCTAACGTATGTGCACATATTTAACTTTACAGTCAACCTTTTGTTCTCATCGTAAACTTTATTATTGCACTCTGATCATTCAATAAAAAAGTCAATGCATTTTTCATAATTCAAATGCACAATTTTCCTTTCTACTCGTGATCAAAAGAAAACAATTTAATTTTTGCCCGCAAATTTTACAATAAATTTCAATTTTCTTCAAGCATATAAGTGCATAAAAAAGTGAGTAATTTATTGCGAAATGTGAATGCAGAATTGATTGGACATTTCAATTGTGTTCATGTTGTCATTTTTCTCGCTATTTGCATGATTTATTGACTTTAAAAGTCGTTTAGTATTTTTTTAACTTTTAAATGTTTTCCTTTTCTCACACACAAAAAATGCTTTGACAAATTTAGGATGCACATAATCGAAAATAAATTATGAGTCATGCAAGTTCATCAAAAAAATATTTTGAACATCTTGGAGCTAAATTATTTAACTCCACTTGTCGTTTCCTCTCATAAACAAATTTGATAGAAATCGGCAATAAAAATTCACCGACTTTCGATAATGAGTCAAATGACTTTCACAACCAATAATCCTCGAAAGCCTCATGCGAAAAATACAAAATCTGTGTGACGAATTGCAGTAGCAAATATGTTAATGCAATAAATTATTATATGAGAAATAAGAGGGAATTTTTGAGGCTTGAAAATGAAAATCCGCTGCTCTTTCTTTTACGAGCGGAAAGGAATTAACATAAAAAATTAGTTTATTGTAGTTGTGAACAGCGCTGGCTGATTTTGTGTCATTAATATAAATAGTTTATTTTCCTTCTATTCTCGCGTAGCTTTAAACCATGGTAGTTGTAAAAGAAAGAGAGAGAGAGGGGGGTCCTATTTGCATAATATGGATTTGAGGCAGTAAAGCCAATATTGCCACATAATTTCGCAAACGTGTTAAGAGAGACGAAAACCAATAGCACCCAAAGGTGATTAATGCTTTGCTTTTGTCAATTAAGAAATTAATTAGTCGAAAAGTGATAAATTATCTTTAACGGCTCGGTTTGTATGCAGAACTTAATACTGCTCAACTCCCAAGCAATCGTAGATATAAATATTTATGGACTATTTGCATTCGCAGCTCACAGAAGTTTTGCCAACAGCCAATTTTTTTTATCTCTTTCGTAACTCCCTCGCAAAAATGAGTAATGCTTTGAGCTGAGGATCATCACATGGTGCTGACATTTTGTCTTCACCGATGATGTGGCGCCTAAGTTAAAATGGATTTATTAGCGAGAGGAATCTTCATTTTTCAAGTCGCTCTTTCTTTTTATGACACACGTGAAAACTGAAAACAACTCACAACGAGCGGAACAAAGGAGCTGTAAAAAGTCTTTTACAAGCTCATCGTTTAATGACGGGAATATGAAAAATTAACAAGTTAGCGAGACGGAGAATGAATGGGATGGTGAATAATTCACATGATGAAATTGTGTGGTTTTTGTTTAGCTCATTTTCTTCTTCTGCTTACTTTCTACGAGGCAACGGGTGTGAGTAGATAAGCAAACTCAGTCATGGCGGTAGGTTTTTAATGTCAAAGAGCAAAAACGCTTTATGGGCACTTAAAATTGGTAGATTATGAATTATGGTTTTATGGTAGACTTACAGCGACGATGATAATAAGTACTTTATTTATATGCACAGTACTAAGATACCCAGTGACTATCAATCATTTTGCGGTGCTTGAGTTGAAATTTAGTTGATGAAGATTAATTTTTTATAGCTCTTGAATAATGCAGTCTTAACCTTGAAAAGTCTTCAAATGCATGCGCAGGAGAAGAAAACTTTAAGTTTAAAAAATTCTCATTTACTTTCAGTAAAATTTTAAAATCCAAAATTGTCTCTCGCTTGTAATTCAACTTGTTTCAATCCACAGGAACAATTCAGCCGGAAATAATTAACAAATCAAAAATTACTTCCACCCACACACACTCTAAACCTTCTCATCATCAATCAAAGACCAGTGACAATGATGGTAATCCTCGACTAACTTACCAGCTTCATTCGAAGTCGTGCATACGAAATTCCATTGACTTGTAATGAGACAGAACTGTCCAACTCAAAACAAACATTTATATGTCATTTAAGAGCGATTAATTTATTCGACGTAAACCTGAATTGATACCTCAGCGTTCTCCTTTCGCTCGATTCTTCTCATTCTATTGCCACCAGAAAGACAAACTACACGATGAGTTTTTATTATACTTTATTTTCAGAAAAAAAGAGTCTTTCATATTAAATTTCGGTACTTGGTGGAAGCGAGAGAGAGAAACCGGAATAAATATGATAGAGGGAGAGATGTGTTACATAGTAATAATATGTGAAAAAGAGCCTTTAAATGTTATTTTCCGGGCGGCGTTTAAAATAAAAGTTTTTTGACGTTATTTAATATTTAGCTTGACCCACATTAGTGACAGGAGGGAATATTTCGTTTTTACCTCTCTTCTCTTCCAAAAACAGCAATTCATCTCTGTGTGTGCTTGCACATAAGGCCGCACACTTATCAGCTCGGTGGACAATGTTTTTAATGCATTTTCAGGTTCGAGCGAGTGAAGTGAGATACAGTCAATGTTTCCTACTGCGCAACTTTTTTTGTGGCTTAATGCGTGCACGAAAAAAATCTTTATTTTTTCGACTCATATCCGGTTTTTAGTCGGACTAAAAATGTCAAAAGCACCTCCTTTGAGAACGCTATACACAAACTTTAGCGTTTTTAGATAAGAAAATCTGCTGATGATTTTTTCTTTCAAGACGTTGAAAAATTTGAATCTCTCTTTTTTTCTAAGGGGTTTAAAAGTGAGGCTAAAATTATTCTCAAATAAATCATTTAATTTTGGCGAAAGACAAAGTTTCTCGCCCTCGATCAGAACTTAAAAATGAAACAAAAAAAAAGTAACCCAACGTATTAAATGTGCAAGGCTATAGATAAGCGTCTCTCATCTCGTTCACTCACTTATTCGTTCTCCATCGAAAATTGAACTGAAAAGTGCAATCGTTAATCAGCATTAAGCCTGAATCGGAGTTGTTGATTCATGATGATCGCTTTTTACTTCTGAATAAATAAACCGCGAAAAAAAATAAATTTCCTTTTAATAAATTGCTAAAAAATTATGGCACAGCACTGACACTGAAAATAAATCGAAATGACACGAGGCGCCCTTTTTATTTTGACTCTTTTCCCCAACATCGAAATTCACTCACAAAATGTTGTTGGTACATGTGTTGGGGATTGAGAATGAAGGAAGGAGATCATATTGGACAAGAAATTTATGTTCTACACGACAACTTTCAAAATAGAAAGAAAGTATCAAGTTACAATTTCTCGTCGATTTGTTGCGGCATGGTGGTCGTCGTTCGATGTTTGTTGCTGCTTGTCGCTGAAAGGAAAATTGAAAGCAAATTGAAAATTTATGATCGATATTAGAAAAACATATATTTGAACTTTCGTTAAAGTTGTTAAAAAAATTGTGGTGAAATGTTATGCAATAATTTGATTAATTTAATTAAAGAGTTTGCACACACAGAATCTCTATAATAGCTTGGGATTGAGTTACTTCTTCAGCTTAATATTCATCTCATAAGTGTTTAAGAAATTTTGAAAAATACGAAAAACTTGAACCTCATCCAGAAAAATGCCTTCCAGTCATAATTAAATTAAAACTCAAGTCCCTTTCTGTCGACTCTCCAATTAGCATAAAATATGCAAATCACTCTTAGAGTGAACAAGTTCACAAGATCAAACTAACCACAAAATAAATGTACGAAAAAATAGCGAAAACGACATGAGTAAGATAAATTACCACTTTACGCGAGAAGTGGTAAACTTTTTTCTCTCGCTCTCTCTCAATTTCAATTGTGGACACTAAACAAAAAGCGGAAGACAAATATTTGAGGCTATAAATTAAACAAAACTCGAAATAATAAAGTGATTGCCATTTGGTGCTCGCTCGGATTGAGAAAAAGGGCGAAAAAAAATTAATTCTCGCTTATTGCTTTATTATTCATGAATTTTTGCACGCGCAGACAGTAGACAAAAAGTGCAAATGAAAATTGTGGCGGTAACGAGTCATAAACTATTTTTTATCGACATTCCGCCGACATAATGCGATGCATTTTTTTCGCCGTCTATTTTTCGCTTTTTATACAGTTGCCAGCAACATTTTCTCTCTGTCAATAGTTTCACTATTAGTAAAACTTTTTCGCTACGCTGCGAGTCGCGACATTTATGCCTATCAGTGGGTTTTGATCTTAATATGCTGTACTTATGGACACATCTATTGAGGCGCTCTAAGGAAATCTCGAATATCAATTTGTATGTGAGAGTCAATCACTTGGCAGCAGTCGTGCGAATCAATCTAAATTTTCCCTCGCAGTGTGAATTATGGTGCTTGTGCCTTTCCTCATTGAGCAGATTTAAAATTCAATAAATCGATTTTCTCTGGAAGGCATGCCATAGATGTTCATGATGTTGTTTTATACATGAGTTTATTGCGAGGAATGATAATTGGACTTGTGGCACGATGTTGATAACAAAATTGAGTGTCGTCTGTAATTTCACCACCGGGGGCTGAGTGTTATTGAGCTTTTGATTCTCTTTATGCTAAGCAACTGAAACAAAATGCGAAATTTCTTTTTGAGGCTGTTGAAGTAGAAGCTGAAAAGTTTTAAATTTGATTCAAATTTTTTTATTCACTGCTTCTGAAGTCGACACGTGGCTGAAAAAAATATTTTAAAAAATTCTAAAATTTTATTAACTAAAAATCTAGTTCATTAATTTTGGAAACCAAAAAGTTTTGGGAAAAAATTCAAACTCTACGAAAATTCTTTGTGTACTCACATGTGGGTGAAAATAAACTTTTAAATTTTTTACTAAATAATTTCAAACAAAAAATTTTAATCGAAAGTTTCACTTTTCAACATAAAAATCTATGTTCAAAGCCTGTGCCGACATGACATTTTTTCTCTCTCTCTCTCACTAACTTTTCGTGTTCATAAAAAATAATAAAATATGATAGAAATTGCCTGCAATAAAAGTTTGTAGTCGATTTGCTGTTCATAATTGCGTTTTCAATAAGAAATAAAAATTGAAATGTAAGTTTAGAAAAAAATGTGGTGATTTGAGAGTGACGCAATATGAGTAATCAAATAAAATAGACATTCATATTATTATTAGTTGCATGCACTCTGTTTACTGCTCCATGAATAGCGTTGCTAATTGAGACAAGTAATTGATTAAGAAATAATTAACTCAATTAATATCGCTGTCGTTTAAATAATTGCCGAGCACTTTTAAGCGAATCAATATGTTTTTAACACACATCGAAATCTCTTAATTGAAGTGAATTTGTGAAACAGCCAAAAATCGTCCATAAATCGTTTACGATGACCAAAATCGTTGAATGACTCAAGAATGCGCAACGATCAAGCGGAGAGATTATCAATAAAGAAGCGACTTAAAAAGAAATGTGGAAATAGCTAACCGATTTTTGACAAATGAGCAAATTATCAGCGGTCATCAATTAATAAATCAAAAATCAATTTAATTTGATTAGGCACATATATTTTATTATATTCTCTCGCGCTCCCATACACACACAACGTCAATAATAATAATTTCTTCTTCTCACCCGATGAGCGCGCGCTATCTGCCTCCTCATCATAATTAGGATCCTCCGGTGAATACCGGTACGGTGATCACCGGTGATCACGAAACTTTTCGTCACCGGTGATCACCATTTTTTGTCCGGTGACACCGGTGACGAAATTAATATTTTTTTTCTTTTTGAATTTTTTAAAGCTAAAATTTTTTTAAACTACTAAATTTTAATTGAGAAATTATAGAATAATTTAAAAACTTTTTTAAACCAAAATTAAATGGCTAAGAAAATTCGTTCAAAATATGCCAGCTTACAAAAAGTTTTTTCAGTCACTTAAACTTTTAGAATTTTGTAGGTAAATAATAAAAAATTACATACTAAAAAACTAAAAATTTAAATGAGTGAAAAAACTTTTTAGTAAGTGCACTTAAGTGGCATATTTTGAAAATTTGTTAAAAGACAACAAATTTACATGTACTTTGATATCTTATAAAAACAAAACTTTAAAAATCGGTAAAAATTAATGAGAAAGAAAAATTCTACAAATAATAAGAAAAACCTAAATTTTTTAGTGTTAAACTTTATAATTCATATGGAAACCAAAAAAAAGTTCTAAAAATTGGTCCATAACAACTTCCAAAATGGCCGAAAAAGTGTTTTTTCCTTCAGAAATGTTTGTCAAAAGTCGTCACCGGTGTACCGGTGATCACCGGTGACGGCATTTTATTCACCGGTGATCACCGAAATCGCATTCACCGGTGAATTAAGGATCCCTAATCATAATTCGACTATTCACACACTTTAGCTCCACTCTTGGCGACTCATTCTCAATTTCTTCTTTTCCTCTTCGCTTCTTTTTGGTCATTTTTGAATTTCTCGGAACTCGTTTTTGGCATTTTTTTTAAAGTCCAGAGAGCTGTGGAAGAAGGTGTGTTTAGTCGGTCGTATGACAGTTAAATAATTTCAAATTTATGCATAAAAAATCCAAAGAGATTCTTTCGCCTTCCTTTTTATGGTGTTAGTAAAGATTTTCCCTCAATAAGCCGCTTGCCTCTCTTTAATGATGATGTTTCACACCAACGATGTCGTCGCCAATTCATTCAAATCCGTTGTCATCATGCGGACTTTTGATGAGAGGGATTATCAAGCAAGTGCAATATAATTATCACATGGTCAGTTGTGTAAGTGCTCGATTGTGTCGACAACTCGTCTTTCTTTTTTATTGCATCGTTAAACAATTGCATGACGATAAAAGGATATTGACGAATAAAAATGAGGCTTAAAGGCTGAAAGTTAATTAATTAACATTTAAGGTTAAATTGAAATTTAATGGGAATAAATTTGAGCTTTTATTGTGAATGTGCATTTTAGCAGAAGAACAATTATTTTTTTAATTTAACAAATTCACATTAAAAGGTCTTCTTCTGAGACTTAATTAAAGCAACGCGTAATGTCAACTTTTTTTTCCATCTCTCTCACATTTATATACATTCGCTCCATATGAAAGTTTGCTCTCTTTCTGCACCAGGCACATCAATAAAGAATGAAAGCGGAGCAAAAATAAAAATATAATAATGAGTCGAGAGTAAGAGAAAAAAAATGTCATGAAACTTGGTGGTTTCTTAAAAATGTCCGTGTGGTTTTTTTTTGCATCTCGCACATAAAAAAATGCTTTCGACATAAAAATTGAAAAATCCATTTTAAAATAAATCGGTATTAATGGCTTTCGCATAATTTTTTTGTGTGCGATATTTTTATTTAGCGTGACCCGAAAGAAAGAGAAAATGGAGACGGAACATGCGGATGTGAGATGATATCTATTTGACACAAATTCATCTCTCACAGCTCGACCCACCGCAATAATCAGCAATCCATGAGAATGACTATAAATTGTGAACACGGAGAGACTTAATGCTGACCCACAATTGATAAATTTTCACACTGACATTTTTATGATGGATATGCCTATCGCATATATACGAAGCTTTGATTGATTTTCATAAACAGTCAATAAATGGCAACGCTCAGAATGAAGCTCTCACTGTACCGAGAGTAAAAACAAACAAGCGATAAGATGTGATTTAAATCCTTTGAATTACGGCCTTTTAATGGTCATTTTTTACAGCTCTACAATTAATTTCTCCCTCGCGCATAAATGCAAATCGTTTTACGAAGGAAATCTTTACTGCAATAAACAATGAGTTCATCATTAACTTTCTTATCAGTTTATTGGAAAGGAAACTGTTGACGTCGCAAAAAGAGAAAAAATTGCGTAATATGAATTGAAATTTAAACGATTTTTAATAAAATTTACATTTCAAAAAAATTAAGTCTTTTTATTACTTAAGATTGAGAAAAATTTATAACTCACAAAATTTATGAACTCCCCCATCATCATTCATTTACTTACTTTAAATGCGCTTTAATAGATAAGCAAGTAAGTTCACATATCATCCAAAGAGAGTCATGCTGTCGACATGATCACCTTTTTTCATCATTCCTTCTCCTCAATAATGATGATTAATGATCTTTATAACTACTCTAAAGTGTGTGAGAGAGCTAAAAGGAAGAAGTTTGAAGATGGTTTAAAAGTTTAATTTCATAATTAAATTCATCCACCAAACTAGAATTTAAACTGCCTCGCAACTAGAGAATCTTTAAAGTCTTCACATTGACATCTCAAGAGCAAGAAAACTCTGCGCGCCGTCGGTAAATATCACTTCTTGCTGTGCGTTGCTCATTTTCGCGTCTTTATCTACTTGAATATAATGGTTTAATAATATTTAACTGCCGATCTTCTGTTCATCTAGCATCGAGTGAGAATATGAAATTAGAAGTTAAAAAGAGAAAAAAATTAATGAGCTTGAAATGATGCTTGTGTACGCACCAGGATTGAGATGTAAAGAAAAAACAAAATTATTATTTCCTTAAACACACATTAAGACTCTCCATTGGAGATTCTCTCCTCATATGTGTGTATTGAAATCTTGATCAAATGTGTCGCCTCTTTATGTGCAGATCTCTAAATTGGATAGAAAGAATTAATCGTCCAAAAAGATACGAAAAAAGAACATGAGAGAAACAAACACATTTAAATTTGTCATGTGGACAAATGATTTTACGCAACATCGCCGCAATACCATCGATTATTTTTGATTGATAAAAATCACTCGAACAAAATCAATTAGGAAGCTGAAAATTTTAAAATTATGCAATTCTTAAATTTCTCTAATTTTTTTCAATGAAGCACTAACAATAAAAATTAACTGCAAAAAGATGAATGAAAAAAATTCCGTTAAAAGTTTCATTTCCAAAACATTTTTCTTTTATTATTCAAAAAAAGTTTGATTTTTTTCTATAATTAATTGAATTGAATTAGGAGTGTATAGCATGATTATTCTACATATGTATATAAACTTCATCTCTTCTTTTTTTCTCTCTCTGTTGCCTTCCTTTTTCATATGAATTTATCACATTAATCATAATTTTTTTCTTCTTCTGTATTTTTTAACTCTTTCGCTTGCCTTCAATCGATTCTTCTTGTTATGTGTCTATATTTTCATTTCATACTCGTCTTTTTATTACATATTAGTCAAAGAGCAAACGCAAGAGAGTGAGTGAGTGAGAGAGAGAGGGGACTGTTAAGGAGAGGCGTCTCAGCTTCTAATGATTTAATCATTTAATTAATGACTCCATCATGATATTGATTTCTTGCCTCTTTTCCTCACTCTAAACTCAAATGATCAAACATTATTCATACACTGCTCCTCACACGCTGTAATACAATCTGATCAGATATGGCAAGATTCTATCTGCGATTATGTAAAATAGGAAATCAATTTTTTTTCTCCCATGTGAGGGTTTAAAATGATAATTTCACGCTTCTTTCCAGGAATAGGTTTCAGTGACAATTTATAAAGTCAATTTTTCATCAAAAATTAGACAATACTAATTCGCTTCACAACACAGCCGCAATTTTTTATTCTTTTCTCAAAAAAAAATATAAAATAAAATTCTCTAAAAAAAGTGCCTAAACGTATTAAATTCTTTTCAGTTTTTTATATTTCTAACAATTAGTAAAAAGTTCTTTTTTGAGTCTGGGACATGTGTAAGGAGTCTAAGAAGCTTATCAGGTATCCGGTTACTTCCTTTCCAAGGAATTCATCTCTTTTTTTGCTGACAATAAAAGAATTCTTCTTTTTATTTCTTTATGTTATTTTACTTCTCTCACCTCACATTTCAACAACATAAAAACCGGAGACGATGCTAATTCATTTATTATTATTTTTTTCACTTCATATTCGGGCAAACTAAATGTCTACAATGGACCTTAACGAGAGGACTATTTACAAAAAATATATATAACAATTGAGCATTCATTCATTCAAAATTCTTCTTTGTTGTTACATAAGCTCATTTTCGAAGGAATAAATGTGTTCATACTTGTATTTGTTGAGAAAATAGTCGAAGGAATTTATTTTAATCAGAGTGCGGCACAAGAAATAAAGGGAATCGATTTTTACCGTGATAGTGATCTCTTCTCACTCTCTATACCTGCGCATATAGTGTCGGCTTGCATTGCTCTCTCAATTCATTGATAGAAAAAGTTATAAAATAAAATCATTGTGAGTACACTGTGTGAGTTTTATTGTGAAAAAAAGAGAGAAATATCAAACGAAAACCATGCACTGAGAAATAAAACAAAAGAATACCGGAGGAAGATATAAAGAAGGAAAACATTGTTGCTAATTCCCTTGCGAGAATTTGTCGATATTTTAAAAAAATTTATATTTAAAAAATTTATATCCGTCAAAAGAATTCATGTATATAATTTTAAATATTTTGTATATTTATATAATATCTTTTGATAAAATCATCGCAAGCACAAAATATTTTCCTTCAAAAGACTCTTTTTACTGAATGAATGAGGAGTGAAATAATGTGTGAGGTAACAACTTATTTAGCTTGAGGAATTTGAATAAATAGTCGCTCTTTTAAGTATACAAAAATAAAATTGTTTCAACTTCTTGAGAATTTAAGAGTTTCCATTCATATGTTGTTGTAAACATTTATTGCAGGTAGATTGCGAGTTGACATTTGAAAGCCAGACACTCTTTTACAGAAGTGCATCAACGAATTTGCTTAACAACTTCTATATATTATTTACAATTAATTTTTTACTTAAACTCTTTTTTTATACATTTTCATTGTGTTCAGTGAGCTGAGCTTGGGTGAGAAGCTTGTCTACTCATTAAAGGCTACACATTCTCAATTTTCTTCCGAAGACAAGAAAACTGGAATTTTATTATTTGGTACCAAGGTTTTTCTGTTTCTTTTTTATCTCTTTCTTCCTTTTTTCTCTTTCGCTCTCTACCATTCATTCCACCTCATCGCATCGATCGCTGTCGTCAACGTGATTGTGTTTATACGAGAGAGAGAAAGAGTATTTACAGACAAATTTGTTTTAATCACATCGCTTTTTTCTTCTCTATATATACTTTTACATCGAGTAATCAGTCAAAGACATAAAATCGTACACATGACAACAAACAAACAACAACTGCGCGAGCGATCAGTGACGATGATGAGGACACAGTAGGAGCTGAAGGCACCTCTATCTGTTCGAGTATGTGTCTTGACATTTTTGCACTTGTTGTAGTACGCGATCAATGCGATCCGAAAGAATTTTTATTGATTTGTCGGGAAGTGGCGGTAGCACATCACGCACCTTACTCGTCGTCGTATGCTCGAATAGTGCATTAAGTAGCTCACCAGCATTTTTCGTTCGCAACGAGCGTAGCGCATCGATGGTTGACTTACGAAAAATGCAGAGATCTTCGAGAAGCACACTGTGGTAGGCCTCATACTTTTTCAGTAGCCGATAGCCGTGCAGGAGACCCGATTCGTTGTCGAGAAACACCAACAGCTGCGAGATGGGGTCTCTCGCCAAATTATGTGCCGGCGCAGACATGATATCTGCATTCCATTGGAAGTTATACAGATTATTTACAACTCGATCGAGATTCGCAATGAGATAGTCGAAAACGATTAAGTCCGACCACTGTGCGAGTTCGATGAATTTCGAAAACACTCCATCGTTCAAAACGATCTTTTTCTTCTGCCACAATTTCTTCTTTCGACTCTCATTCGACGTCAGACTATCGTCGCTATTATATTTTGCCTTTAATCGATCGATCAGAATTTGTGATGGTTTCATGGTGCCATCATCCAACGTTATATTCCATATGTCATTTCTATTCATGTGTCGTTCGAGTGGTCGAAATTGCTCAGGAATTCCTGATGGCACAAGATCCGGTATCCATTTTGTAAAGACAACGGGACGCAGTGTTTTCCACTGTGACTCGGTAATGTGCTCTTTCACTTGCTGCCACAGTCGCGACTCCCAGTCAATGACGGTCGATGTGCTCGGCACCAAATTGGTAATGTTCAGCAGTCGTCCGAGGAAGTAACTAAATAGTTCACCTTGAATTTGATCGGTGTTCTGTCGATAGCGGACGCATGCCTTGACACCATCGCTAAATGTAACGAGTCGATTCTGCATGCGGCCACATCCTTGCTCGATCTTTATAATTTCCGTTACATTGCTCTCCAAATAGTTCTGCCAATCCTCCATATCACGTTTGCCATAGCCGTGGGGTAAACGATCTTCAATAATTTGACCCCAATAAATATCGTCTTCGATAATTCGTCGCATCGTTTCATTGTTCTCCTTCTCGTACGTCGAAGAAGAAGAAGATGTTTGACCGCTTAAATCATCTACATCATCATCAACAGCAGCGTGATCTGTTTGTTGCTGCTTTTGCCTATTGGCAATTTTATTGTTGTGACTTTGTTGCATTCCACCGCTGACGCTGCTGCCGCTCATATCATGTTCTAAATCATTCATTTTTCTTCTCCCGTTGCTGTTGCTGCCATGCACTGGATTATCGCCATTGACTTCTTCTCTCCTCCTCTGAGGTATCTCAACATCATCGAGAAGAGCAGCGACGTCGCTGTCGTCATTCTCCGCCACAATACCATAATCGTTATTTACTTTTCTAACTCTAGCCACATTTCCATTGTTCAAACTATTCAAAATATTTTCTTCCGTCGAGTACTTCTCTTCATCTGATATGAACGACACGGAAGAATAGATGTTTGGATTATTTAAGAAATTATTATTGCCATTTTTACTAGGCATGAGACTATTTTTCGATGCAGCGGCTTTATGAAAGTCATATTTGTGCAATTTCACATGCTTCGCCGGAGTTATGACATCGTTGCTGTTACTATCGCTACTCTTGGCTGATGTTAATCCTATTAGAGGAAGGAAAAAGATGCCCATTGCTAAGCCAATTGTAAAAGCGGCCATGACACTCAATAGACACGTGTGATGGAGGAAAGCACGTCGCTGTTTGCGTAAAATTAAATGCATTGTATCCTCGACTCCGGCTGTCTTATCATTCACGCTGCAGTTCTGGTCGTTACGCTGTTGTTGCCTATTGTGCTGCTGCTGATGCTCGATCATAATTTCACGGGTCATTTGACCAGATGATGACAAATTTCTTCTAACAATATTATTTTTTTTCTCTCTTCTTTTTTGTGTGCGCGTCGTCAAAATTTGTTTTCTTATTAATTTCACATATAGACGCGTAGTATAAACACAAATTAATTCTCGATTTAATGTGTATTTATGTATATTTATTTTCTTTTAATATTTTAATATTTCACCATTAAAACGAATCACTTTTTTCACAGGTTTTTTTGTGGTGTTATTTATCTGTTCTCTTCTTCACCATCATCATCATCATTCCACCTCAAAACTCTAATATCTCTCGGGTTTTATTTTTCGCCTCTTCTTTATTATTTTTTAGAGAGTGAAAAATATAAAAATCACTTTTCGAAAAGACGAAAAAAATATATTCAAATATTCAAATTTCTTATTTATCTTCTCTCCTCTCTTTTTCTTCTGATTATTTTATTATACTTTTTTTTCGTTATTTGTCACACGAGAAGAAACTAAACGCGCGAAGAGGAGAAAACTTTTACAAATTATTTCAATAATTTATTGTTTAAGAAATTATCCATGTTTTTTTTTCAAAGTCTTCAACTCACTCCTCTCGACTTGTGGTGGTTTGAGCCGCGCGCGAGTTTTTAGTCTTGCTGGTTTTTTATATACTCTTTTTTTTCTTGTATATTTTTATGCTTTTCTCGCACTCTTTCTTAAGGCCATCACACAATTTTTAACTTTTATATTTATCTTTCGCTGATGTTTCACTCGGTTCTTGTGTTTATTCTCTGATCTCGGTCGTGTTCAATATTGTTCTGAATATTCCACTTTAGTTTTATTTTTCGTTTGTTGTTTTTTATCTGCAATAGATTTTTTGCGCAATATTTAGCAAAACCGTTATATAGCAAACATGAAAGACGATGTTGAATGAATGACGATTTACGTTGAATGTCAAATCACATTCTTTTTTTTGGAGCAGTTTTAATTTAGTTTTAAATATATATCAAGGTGACTCGTTATTGTGATCATAAATTATAGGAAAACAGTGTCAGCGGGACATCACTCGACAGATTTTACGACTTTAAATTAGTCTAAAAAATATATTTGATTTCTTTTTTTTTCAAAAGAGGTGAAAATAAAAAATAATTTCCACGTGTGAAAGAAATATTTTAAATTTATTAATTAGTTGACTCAAAACAGTGTTTCAGTCAAATATGAAATTTATTTAAATGCTCATAAAATGAAAAATGAATTGTACAATGGAGAAAAATTGAAGAGAAGATAATAAATAAAGAGAAGAAGTCATAAAAATGTGCCTAATGAGCTCAACTCTCCGAGTTTATTGTAATAAACTTGTTAATTTTCTTCAATTACTCTTATCGTCAACTAGAATGCTTTATGAATCATAAAAATTCAATTAGAAAAAAATATCTTTTAGCATATCAGAGGGAAACAATTAAAATTAATCTAAATTTTTTTCTCTCATAATATGCCGTGAACGTTAACCTAGTAATGCCGTATGATCATCATGTAAACGACTCGTAATATCATCATTCCTTCATCATATTCGGATGCTAAAAAAGCACCATGAAGAAACTCACCAGGCTCAATGACTATGATGCTTCATAGCAAAATAAAAAAAACTGCTCGTGCTTTTCAATTTTAATATTGAGTTTATATCTATGATTTTTTCGGCATTTATCTTTTGTGCTCAAATGTTTGTTTCATGATTTTTCTTCATCGTTTGCATTACAACTCATAATTTTCTACATTTCACGAATATTGCGCGATTTATCATCCAATAGAAAAAAATTATTTTTTGTGCCTTTTTTTATTCCATTCACCGCACACCATAAATAAACAAATGCCGTTCTGCCATAAAGCAATAAAATGTTTATCACAAAATTTTTGCAAGAAAATTTCTTTTTTTTCTCTCTCTTTTTTCGAGTCTTGCATAAAAAATAATTTTCACATCTTGCTAAAAAAAAATCCAGTGAGAAGTTTTCAGTTTCGTCGACGAAATATGACTTGATAATTTATTGTCAACCGATTGGCTTTTTATAACTCAAGAAAATCTTCAATAATAATTTGCCAAATATTTAAGAGGAAAAAAATTAGCCGCGAAGGAGCGATCGGTAAAAGCCGACTAATCGTGATCGAGTTTGCTTTAAGACTGAACAAGACATGCATTCAGTTCTTTCTCTCTCTCTCTCTCTTCGATATCTTGAACATATTTTTTCTCCTCTACGAGAGCCTCACATACATACATAAAAGCGCACGCATCAGAAAGGAAATTCTCTCTCGATTCTCAGCTCGACTTGCGATTGTATTCTGACTTAAAACAGGTATTTTATTGACTTTCCTCACACACAGCACGTACATATGCTGCCTGCCACCAGACAGCAGGTTGTATTGGTAGAAATATTTTTGCACTGCAGCGCTGTGTGTGAAGGAAGAAGGAGAAGAACGCTTATAGGCTCATACATGATCATACATGTGCGTACATATATTAAATAAAATAATAATAATAAGCAAAATATGTCGCTGCTGTTGCTGCTTGATATTTTTTTTATACATCATTGTTTTCGATCAATTTTTCTGCCGTTGCTTGTCGCATCATCCGCCGTTGTCGTTGTCCCGGGTGAGGCAGTACATCGAGCCGTGAGTGGAGGAAAAATGTCGAAAGGTACAAGAAAAACTCTTTTGCCCTAAAGAAATGTATGAAATATTTTCATATATACGTAAACGCTCGTCATCATTCTTCCTCACTGCTACTGCCTGCTCAACAGAGGCATCGGGCCTTGTCATATAAATTTTGATGATGGCATCTCAGTCTTCTTCTCCTCATATATATAAAATAATATGAAATAAAAATAAAAAAAGCACAAAAACAAGAATTCGACATGAGAATGCACCAGCATACCAAAAAATATGCTCTTCACAGAAAACGGCGAATGCACGAAAGGAATTAAATTCCATGGACAATGTTTGTTCCCGAATTTTGAGAGGTTGTGCAGTGTCTCTTGCAGATCGTTTCGCTTTATTTTGACAAATAATTAAAAGAATATTTATGCGAAAAACTTTGGCTCGGAAGTGAGGAATTCTGAGCTGTAGTCGCAATGACGAGATTTTTGCAGTCTCTGCTGAGAATTCAAAGGGGTTCAGGGGGCGAGAAACTCGTTCATAAATTGATACTAACTTAGTTGAATAAAAATAAATAAATTTTAAATTTTTGTGTTTATAAAATTTTAACCGATGTTCATCATCAACTTTTATGTGTACATAAAGTTTATGTTTTTTGCATAAATTTTCACTTCATTTTAAAATTTCCAAAACTTTTCAAAAATGATTAAAAAAGTGGGAAAAACATCTCAAAATGCCCCCACCTAAAAATTTCCATATCACCCTCTTCACATCCACTTTAATGATGATGAATCACATTTCTTTTTAAAGCATTCATAAACGTACACGACATATCACTGAATGTGCGCTGCCTCACGAAAATGATATATGAAGGGTGATGTGGGCAGGATATACAAAAGAAGATATTGAATTCAAACGGTTTTTCGCAGTTGAATGCAATATCGCCCAAGTGTGTGAAAAAGAGACGAGGATTCTCGCGTATAAAATCTGCATATAAATGATGCAAGTGTGTGTTTGAGCATTTAAGAGAAAAGCTCGAAGACAATTGAAAATGATTCGAGTGGTATCCCATTGTTGTTGCTGCCGTCCGGTTTTTCGTCGATCAAGAGCAATTTACTTCTTTATCAGTCAAAAACTCGAGAGTCTGATTAACCCCCGCAACTACCCAACAATATCTTACTGCATTTCCCACACTACTCATTAGTCGATGTCTCAAATTAATCCCTAATCATCTGGGAAATCATGCTCTTTGTTTCGGAACGTAAAAAAAATTATTTTCAACCTTGCATAAAAAAAGAGAAAAAAAATCAGTAAGCAAATCACCAGGCAAGAGCACAATGCACGAGACGAGCGATGCGATGTGCTGCATGGAAGGAAGAAATATGCAAAAGCGCCTGCGGGAGACACAAAAAATTCCTGTTAAAAGTAGATCCACTGTTGAAGGGAGAGAGAGAGAAAGAGAGCGAAAAAACAAGGCAAAGATGAGTTCAGTGAATTGTGTGCATTCAAAATCCACCAAAAAAATTAAATTAAGCGAGTGGAAGTAAGGCACCGACTAATGTAGATCATTGCGGTGATGAATTGAATTCAACTCCTTATGATTCAACTCTGCGAGAGTGTAAAGAGTTAAACACTTTAAACCATTCACATGGTCAATCAGGGGCATCATCGAGTCGCGCTGTTTGTGTGTGGCCTTGAAAACGAATAACCGAAAGAAAAGTATTTAATTGAATTGATAAAACATTAATAAATTAACATTTATGCCGGTGCGATATGTATCACACAGTGTGAGTATGTGTGTGCATTTGCCGCCAACAAGAGAAATGCTCATGGAAAAGAAATGAAATGAGTGTAAATTATGATCTTTCCATCCACATCCCTGACCTCACGGATAATTTAGTCTTCATTGTTAGCGCATAACAACAACATCTCACACAAATCTTCTCTCTCTCTCTTCCACCGATCATGCCACGACATACCGGCGAGAGTGAGAAAATCGAATCATCAAACACTAAACAAATGGGCTCATGAAGGAAGCGAGTGAGTGAGAGAGAGAGCAAAGTATGTAGAAAAGAATCTCGTTCAAGTGAAGTGTCTTCAATAAGAGTCGTTTACAGACACACAGCAGAAATGAATATGAAATGAAAAAATAATAAAAAGCGAGAAGAGAGAGAAAACGAACAAGAAATTGTTTTCGGGTAAAGCACAAAACGATGTGGTGTGTACATTCATGTACGTGATATTTAAAGAAATTATTAAATTTAGCACGCCTTAATTAAATTTACGGCAAGGATTAGCGTGTGCGCTTGCATACGAATGAAGTTATTTGTGTGAAAATTTATTATCACATATCTATGCTTTTATGAGTAATTTTGTTAACTGTACAGCGTTATTGAAATTTAATTAGAAATTGATTTTTGCTAATTTTTTAAAATTAAGAGGTTCTTCTTTTGCATAATTTGAAGCATATCATGACAAAACAAAACATGACACACAACACTTGAATGCCTCGCTGTTTCTCGCGCAAATGTGTCGAATATGCGAATTTGATGCTCCTTTTGTGGCTTTATTGTCCTCTTCTTATTTTCTCCTCTTCTTCATCACTATGCATTGCGCCGACGTGGTCGTCTTTGTCATCGTCGTGCAGAAATGAGACATATTGTGTGTTGAACAATAATGCGACATAAAGAGTGTTAGACACCATTTATCTCATCATAATGTGTGGACGTTGCGGTGGTTTGTAAATACGTGTGTGCAGGGATTTTGAGATAATAAAATTTATTTTATGGCCTTTTTTACTCAAAAATAATGTTCTCTCCTCACATCTGAGCATGTTCTTTATTAATAAATATAGTTTTTCTCTTCATACCTATTTCACAATGCTCAGACATGAATTAACAAGCGAGAACACTTTTCTGCTGAAACGGTTGAATTTCTTCTTATGAATGAACGCCAGATACAAGTGTGTGCATATAGTTATCGAATGAACAAATTAATAGTCATGTTATGCCAGTACAAGAAGAGGGTAAGATAACTTTTTAGCATGATTCCGCGAGCAATGAGTTCTTATGCTCTCAAAGTCTACCAAGAGTTTTTTAATATTTTTAATTCAAATTAGTAAAGAAACTTGAATTAAAATTGCGCTCAAATTTTATCAACGAACTTTTTTCTGCAGCGAATAAAAATGTGAAAGAGATTTTTACCGCAAGAACTATTTGTACAAGCCGAGAGTAAATTAATAGAATTATTGTTAAAGTGCGAGAATGAGATGAGATAAAGAGAGTGAAACGTGTGTGTGGCTCACCTCTAGCTGATCCGTTAATCATAATTGAGATTCCTAATTGTTCATCATTTATCATCAAAATAATAATTCTACTCTGATTTCTATGAACTTGTTCGATCGCGCACAAACGAAGCGGAGGAAGAGAGATAAGAACAAGAGGGAATCACAAAAGCTTAAGCGGCAAGAGACAAATGAGACGTAATTAAAGCGAAAAAATTATCTAGAAGGAAATCTTTCGAAAACATGAATTTTGTACGCGCTGCGACAAAGAATTGATTCGGATGTTAGAGATTTTACGTCGCCGGCACGTAATAAAAATTCGATAAAATCCTCATTGTGACAAAATTCTCTCAATCATTTACCCGCGTGGTTGGTCATCAGTGAATGTCAGAATCAATTCCGATTGATCTTTTTAAGCTCGACTACAGACTTGTGATTCATTTCTTAAAAAATTATTTATGACGATAGCTCTAGAGCATGTGTATTACACTCCTTCCTAAGTCACTACTGTACCTCCATGAATTCGATATGAATTCCAGGTATAAATACTTTTCGGCATTATAGAGCGACTCTTTTTTATATACATATTAATTTTATTCGCTTTTCATTTCCAATTCGGTCTTCTGTCTATGGAATGTGATGTTGGTTCTTATGTTTTTCTCATGCCTTCTAAGTCTCACCACTACGTATGTTTATATATAAATATCGCCGAGACTCGAGAGTCTTGAAAAATTGAAATTATTAAATTATTATTTCTTAATATATTTAGTGGAGCTTAAAATGTATGTTTTACGCTCTCCCTCACTCCCTCCTTCATGTCCATAAAAATATATATTTATCTGGATGATACAAAAATAAACATACAAAAGATATTTCAAATATGTCAAAACGTCTCGAGAGACGTCCACTGTGTGGCTTAGGAGTCATGTGAAATTATTTTTTTGTGTACATCTCGTTTCAATTTTTGTAGGAACATCTTAATCGCTCTCTCTCACCATTTTTTGTTTCAATGAAATTTTCTTCTTTACTGTTTTAGAGGTTTTGGTATAAAGTTACATCACTCACTCACTGTGTCTTCCACTACACTGCACCAATGATTCGAAATGCTCCATAGACGATATTTTTTTCCAAGAAATTTCAAGATTATAAAAAACTAATTTCGCCTCGAGTTTTTAGCGTAACCCACACAAGGTGTGGTAACCTTATATCTCGTGTTCCGTCTGTCTGTCTGTTCCAGTAGATCTCGGCCCCTGGACCACTAGAGACTTCGGGTTTTCGCCAGTGATAGGTCTTGGGGTCTATATTACCCATTTTAAATTTTTGGTCATGACCACAGGTCGTGCCATGGACCGCCATAATGTCCATTTTTCATACAAATTTTATCTTATATGGCTTCATGGGTATCGTTGAACTCGGGATTGGACCAGAAATCGTTTGCATGGATTGAAAATGGAACACTGTGGAAATGGAAATTGTGAAAATGAAACACAGTGAAGTGGAACACAGTGAAAATGGAACAAGGGGAAAATGAAACATGGTGGAAAATGGCCTGTGAAATGAAACCAGTGGAAAGTGGAATAAGTGGAAAATGGAACATAGTGGAAAATGGAACACTGTGGAAAATAAACATGGGGAAAATGGAACAGATGGAAAATGGAAAAATGGAAAATGGAACACAATGGAAAATGGACATGGTGGAAAATGAAACACAATGGAAATGTAACAATTGAGCCAAATAAATAATGATACACATTGGAAAAAAAACATAATGGAAAACAGTGAAATGAACATGTGAAATACTTCCAAAAATATTTCCTTTGCTTCCCTTTCACTTTCAAAAATATTTTCCATTAGGCTTCTCTTTGGCTTCTTTAGATTACCATGTTCATTTTCATCTGATCTGTTCAAGTGGGTTCGCGGCAACACCCACGTGTGGGTTTTGAAACATTTTTAAAATATATCGATCAAATTGTCTTGTGCGGAGGGAGAAATGATGAAGAAGAACAAGAAAATAACACGACAAAGGATAATATCCAAAAAAATCTTGTCCTCTTTTTCCCCCGTCTTTCTTTCTCTATTCATGTTATTCTCATGTTTGTCGTTTCAAATGAATTCACTCGGAAAATTAACATAAATTCCTTTCACACAGTATCCGACTTCCAGAACAGAAGAAGAAACGGGAACATTATGAGTGTGATTTGATAAATTGATGTCATTAAGTTCAAATGAAAAAATTGACTGCATACGCCATAAATTAAATTAAAAGTAAATGAGAAGTTTAGTGCTCGGCTTTTGGGGAAAATTTATGTTGTGATCATGAGATTTAAAGAAATCTTGTAGTGTTTGATATATTTAAAATTGTTAACCTAAAATTATTTAAAGGTGTATAAATTTATTTAATCTTTAATTTAATTTTTACACACAAGATTGTCCCAGGATTCTTTTCAAATTCAAGGAAAATTAATGCCATAAGTTTCACTGCAAACATTTCTAAGGCTGCCTCACTAAGTAAATAAAATCTTCGATAATTGCACAGCAATTGCATGTATTACTACTTATTTGCCAATAGACTGACATGCATGCAATCGTGAAAAGCACTTAGCGCAATTTCAATCTGATTAACGATGATCATACGGTGAAAAGTAAACAACATTCATGCAAATGCATTTGTCAAAGTAGCAAAAAAAGGGAGAAGATGGAGAAAGAGCAAAAAATCTGCCTGTGAACTTTCAATTTCTTAAATTGAAAGATGGATTTTTTTCGAATATATATGCGATCATGCTGTGCGCAAAATCCATTTCATATCGCTTACTTTAACGCTAATCCTAATATCCAACGACAACATTCCACTCCATTAAAACATTATTGTGCGCTCGCTCATAAGCAGCTACATTCACAAATGTGCCTTTGCAATACAGACTCGAAGACGATGGGGAGAGAGAGAAGAAAGAAGAGTTTTATCAACTACTTAACTTGAAAATGCTGAAAAAAATGAAAAATGAGATAAACATTCTTTCAATATAATTTGCAATATATTTATTGGCATGAATTGTTAATGGGACGGTGGTATTTATCAATTTTCAATTTGCTTCTTCTTTCACCATCTTAAACCTGACTTTGTGTGTTTGCCTTAATGCTCTCTCTCACTTACCCTTCCCTTCCTCGTTTCATTTTATAAAAAAAACTGCTTATTTGTGGCATTTAACATTGCAATGGACGGTATGTGCTTGACCAGTGCTGAGTTGTGAAATATTTGAGCTCGAGATGGCGCCACGATTTTCTAAAAACACTAAAATTTTAAATTTATTGCGAAAAGGTCAAAAAAATTTGCGCCACGTTTTTATAAATTTTAATTTTTCTAGCGAGCATTTCACGCTAGTAAAATAATATTTTTTAGGATGAATGAAAAAGATAGAAAATGCACATATAAGTTAAATACTTCCAGCAGAGCTAAAGACTTCGCTTATTGCTTAATGAATTGCACAATCAATTCCGAAAAGGCATCGTTTGTTCAGTTTTTTAATAAATTCTTTTTCACACACAGTAAGAGGGCAGCTATAGATATTTTATTCGATATTGCTTCTGCAGCACGAGGATAAAAAGAAAACGGAGAGAAGATTTTTTTGACAATTAATGAATTAAACGAAACATAATTTCAATAAATTTTATCCTCGTTGAACTTTTTAAGTTAATCCTTTGCCTTCTCTTGGGAGAAAGAAAAAACGATGACCGTAATTGATTAAGTGTCGTTTAAGTGTTCCCGAAAAACCATTTGTTAAAACCATCTCCGCGACGCGACTCAACAATATGACATGATTTAAGCTCTTAAGTTATGTCTATCATTTTGATATTGCCTTAAAGTGGTTCTCTTGTTTTTTGGTGAACATCGTGACGACAATTTTATATTTCTTAGACCTCACCAAAGAGAAAAATTTTGCACACAAATATTTTTGCGAAAAACATAAATCCAAAAGACGCATGTGGCGCTAATGTGCGCTTTACCAAAAAAGCTTTTCCTCACTCATCTTAATCTGCTGCTGCCTCCATTCAACCATTGAGCTTCTCCTCGCTTCCCCATGAATATTTTTTTGAGGCTACAAGAAGAAGACGTAAAGACGATAAAAAAATATTTACAAAATTAATTTTGAGTTGTTCACTAACTCTCAAATGTGCTCATAATTGATTTCATTAATCAAATATTTATTTGCATAAATTAAAGACTCATTTCATTTTAACGTGGAAGTGGAAATGAAGAGGCGAAGAGTCGATTAATGGTTGATCATGAACTAATGTTTGACTATCTCTTTCGCTGGTCATTTATTGCGATAGAAATTCATCTCTCGTGACACGTTTTTGCAACATTGTAAGATGACTGGATAAACTGGGATAGAAAAAAAAATACGTGATGAATAAAAAAAATTATCACAATTTCCTTTTAAAGCGTTTTAATCAGACAAGTTTTATGTGCGAAAATGAGCTAGATATAACTTGATGGATATTAATGTTTTATTCAATTTTTCAACGAAAAAATACTTTGAAATTGACTTTAATGATTTTCACTTCCAAAAATTTGTTTAATCGCCTTCTCTCGACATAATTTCACCTCATCAAAATTCAATTTCTCATTATTTTACATCTCGTCTATCGCAAGCACTTCAAAAACCTCCCAGACTCTATTCCGAGAGTAATTTAATTTAATCATCCATACATGCACGTAAGGTGCAATAATTTTCATTACATGCATATTAAAAGAGTGAAAAGAGAATGAAGATAAATATTGACAGAAGACTCGAAAAAAAGAAATTTTTTAACATCTCAATTTTGATTTTTTTTTGTAACAAATTATTTGAGGGAAATCTTGAGCTTCAGCACCATCATCTTCGTAGTGAGTGCACTGAGAGACTCCAACTGATTTGTTTGTTTTACTTTACAAGCCTAGACAACACCGTGCGCAAGCACCGCTTTATGATCATCATAGAATGAACGTGAAGAAATATGATGAATTGGTTTCATGGTGATTTTCACTTTTTCTTCTTCTCTAAACGTAACCTCTCGACTCTCTTAACAACTAGAATTTTTTTTCGAAGGTGCTGTAAATTTTTATGGCGTGTGTTTATTTTTCTTCTTCTTCTCCTCTATATATGCGCGCACGATAAATAGAAGGCATTTTATTATACTTCAGAATGAGTCAATTTACCTCACCATTTCTCTCTCTACTTAATTTTTTTATTATTTCGGCATGGATTCATGCTGCGTTTGAAAATAATTTTTTAACACTCGCCGGAAGTTTTCTATGTAAGTAAAATTTTTATAGACAATTGTGGCCATTTGAAGAACACCTACGCATGAGTTTAAAGAAGTTCTTAATTATCACCAATAAAAGTTGGAATTTTTTGTTTCTTTTATATGGTGAAAGACAATGCGAGTGTGATTATCTCGTAATAGAATAATTTATGTGAAGTCAATCCTAAACTTAGAATAAAACTTGTGGTAATATTCCGCATTGGACATTTTATTGCACAATATATTTTATACACTCGAGCAGTTATACCCTCGCACAAAACTTTTTACGATCGCATGAAAAAAGTGAACGATAAGATGTGAGATTACAAATAAAAAAATATGAAAACCTTCAGAAAGTGCAAAGACAATAAAAGTCACTCCATACTCCCAATTGACAATTGCGAAAAAAAAGGCACAACAGGACGAAAAGCTTGAAAAAAGATGTAAATATTATGATATGATCGGCGAGGCTGGCGTGAATTGAAAACGAGCACTTTGCACGAGATTCCGCCTTGAAGCAGAGATTGAATACCCTCCTCTCCACTGAACCGATGCAAATCGCAATGGGAAATTGTATTTGAAAACCATAAAATTGGAATTAATCAAGAAGAGTTTTAACCGAATATTTTTTTGTGCGCAAGAGGCTTGCCGTGGCATTCTTTGGAGGATAAATTGACATTTTTATTAAAAATATTTCTCCGTGAATCCTTCTTGTTATTGCCTCTCTTTGAACATTTATCGCTTACTAACAACTGTCGAGCGAGGGAGAGAGAAAGAATTTTATAAATAGAGTGGAGATAATAAGAAGTTTTGGATGAAAAATTTATTTCAATTCAATCGGGGGGAGATAAAATAAATTCACATTTTATATCAATTAAAATTCGTTAAAAAAATGAAAATTATTATAATTTTTTAATTTTTAATTGTTATAAAATAAAATTAAACAAGTCACCCCCTAGCACCTGAATGAAATTCCCACTGGTCAGGAATTTATTCACTCGGCAGTTTTTTGCATACCACATGGATGTAAATATCGCTGTCTCATAAACCGACACCTGATATTTTCGAATAATTACTTCCAATCAAAGATATTTTGTTTTCTATCACCTCGCATCAGGCTTTGTGTGTGAATTTTTGAAGCATTTCTGATGCGATTTCGGTGTTGTATGGTGTGAGAAGAGCGAGAAAAAAATTATATCGGGTAGAGTTAAAAATAAGAAGAAAATTGTTCTGACACACTGACGGAAATTTTAGCCGCAACTCGTTTTGAGTGAAATATTTTCTAATCGAAAATTTCTCGCAGTGAAACTTCACACTGTGCAAAGAATGTTCCTCTTTAGCGAAATAACTTATTTTATGGCATACAAAGAGACGCACAGGGATGTCGACTGATACTTGATGCATCCAAATAATCCTCGACGTCTTTTAAAAATTTCTTAATTCCCTCTTTTATGGTCCGCAATGTGTGCGCGCGAGAGAAAAGAGATTTGAGGATATTTGAGCTGAGCTCTTTTTATTCCAAGATCTCATATTCTAGATATTGCTTCATATTAAATTGTGGATGTGTGATTGTGGTGTGACTTGATCGCTTCAAACACTCTTGACTAATAATAAAAAGTCTCTCTCTCTTTCTCACCTCTTTTTCCACTTCACGACAACGAGCGGCTTTTGCAAATCAACATATCAACATTTGCATAATTTTGGTCATCATCCGGTCAATTCTTTTCTCTCTCTCTCTCGCTCTTTTTGTTGTGTTCTTTTTTTGCACCATACATTCAACACGAATCATGTATTTGCCATAAAATTTGTGTTCTCTCTCGCTTGCCCCTTGCCACATGGTGTTAATTTTTATTCTTAAAAATATTTATTCGAAAATAATTCAAAGCGCATCTTGAACATTTTTCATGATCTACTGATGTCCCACTGTCTCTATTTCTTCTCAATGATCACAAAGTCAAAATTTATCACCCCGCCATTAATAATGAAAAATTTAACAAAACACGCGTTATTTTTAATAAAATTTATTTATTTAATATCTTTCTCTCTCAATCCAGCACATTTTTTTCTCTCTTTATGGATTAAAAGGATATAACATTTTTCTTCTTCTTCTCTTTCTCATTCCAACACTCAGCTTTATATTTGGCTGTTTTGACACATGATTTATATTTATTTGTGATAATCATGCGTATTTTATAATTTTTAAACACATTTTCTCTCTCCTTTATGACATGCACAATGTGGATATAAAGAACATGCAATCGCAATTCAAGACGGAGATTTATGATGATTTTTGGTGGAGAGAAGATATTTAGATATTTTGTATGAAAATTATAAAAGGTCATTCGCAAAAATTTAACATTGGTATTTGAATAAATTTAACCTTCATTTAACAAGGTGCACACTAAAAGACACATAGACATTTTGAAATATTTTTAACTATTAAAATAACGGTTAAAATTATATTTTAATTGCTCAATAAAATTGTCTCCTTAAAAATCTGATTAAAAGCTTCGTCGTTGTAATTAACTTTTTAATAATAACACACTTGTATATTGCACACCGAATTAATTCGAATGACAATGAAAAATTGTGATCTCATGCGAGAATGATGATCCCTCATGATAGGCGTGAGTATAAAATATTTTAAAAAGAAATGAAATTGCCATAAAATGCATGACTCGAATTCCACTTTTTATTTCTACAGAAGCTGTAAAATTTTAATCCACATTTTCTCTGACATTGAATCGATTAAATATTACTGCTGTTTTGATACCTTTTTGACGACCGTAAAAGTCGCCCAAGTTATTCGAGAATGTAAAAAAAGAGTTTTGCCTTTTACATGTAAGATTATAGTCAGTCCTTTATATTTTATATGTACTTACTTAATTTCTTTGCGATAAGAGACAAATATGGCGAGGATGGGTGCGCTAGTGATGTCCAATGCAATTGTGGTAAGTGTAAAAGAGTTTAAATGAACATCGCCGAGAGGAGTTAACTCCATGTGCATGATTAAATAAATAATTCACTGACAGTTTTATTTGAATAAATTTCGAAAGGCTAAAAATCGCACAATTGCGAGCGAGCGAGAAATATTACATTTAATTCAGTCGCATATATTTCTTAAATATGTGAACAAGCGCACGCAAAAATAAAGTGCAACGAGAAATTATTTTCAATTTGTTCGCCACATGATGGATACATGTGTCGTGATGCACCGCGACTTCTTTTAAATCCCACTTTTAATCAAATTGAGCAGCGAATTATAGACTCACATGCCATAAAGTAATTTTTTTTCTGGCGGGATGATACAGCTACTTAAACCAACCGACTGCTGATTGTGCTCGCGCGCGCGTTGGATGTTTTTTTACGAAATTCCATTGGCAATTGTACCACAATAAATAAATCTGCATTTCTGAATTGTTCGTCGCGAGGCCATAAATATCATGAGAGCAACTAACAAAAGAAGCTCGAAACAAAATCGTCGCAGTGATTGCACGCGGATACACTCAAAATAAAATTTAGCTTAACCACACACGTCAGTCAAATTACGAGTTGAATTGTTTTAAAAATATAATTAATTGATTTGAGTCACAGTCGAGGATCATTTCAAGGGATGGCAACCTTGTCACCTTGACGCTACTTCCTTCTCACACCAAAGCAAATCTTTTATAAATGTAAACTCAAAATGTATTTCAAAAGCACACCCGGAGAGCACCTCATATGAAGAAGGAAAAAATACACAATGAAAAAAATGCTAAAATAAAAATTAATCTTAATAAATTTTCAATATAATTTATTTCACATTTCGATGGCACGAAATGCAAATTGATAGAAATATTTTGCTCCGTATGCAGCAGTGCCTTCTCGGAAGAAGGTAAAAAGCCAAACGGCGAGAAAATGACAGAGGAGTTGCATGCGAGGAAGCATTTAAATTGTATTATTTTAATATCAATATCATCCCTGCACAATTACCGCCGTCTTTGTGTGGCTGTGGCGCAAGAAGAAGTGGAATGAAGTTGAGAACCTTTCAAAATAATCAAATCAATTGGAGTCAGGATTATAAGAGTTAAAGTCCATTCTTTATGCGGATTTTTTAAACAATATTCACGATATTTAGGCATTTATCAAACGGATGCTTGTTGGGAGTTTCATCGTGTAGGCGTTTTTATAACCATTACCAAAAATTTTTGACTTGACATTTGCTCATAAAAATTTTCTTATATTGCTTCAATCGATCGCCATTGACTTGCGATACTTGTAATTTTATGAAATTCTTATAATTCGATAAAACATTGTTTCGGGCTAAAATTCCATCGTTGATGTTAAGATTTTGGAAGGAAATATAAAAATTATCAGATGCATGTGCCAATCTGCCATCTCTTTATTTTTTTTTGCGAATTACATAAAAATGCAACTTTTTGTCAGTAAAATTATGCTGCTGTAGAGAATTTAATGCTTGATAAAAAATTTATATATAAATTTCCTCCTTTGCTTCTTTTCCTTCCTTTTTTTACTTGCCAATATCAAAATAATATAATTTGCTCATACATCAAGCTATTAATTTTAAAGTACATATATGCATATTTTATCTTCAAAGAAATCGCAGATGAATGAGCTACATCAAGAGTTGAGTGAATGAGTGAGTGAGTTGAGGGCATTGCATACAGTTAAAATTGCAGGTTGTAGTGAGGGGTGAACCGGAGCGCATTTTTAACATCCGATATCAATTTAATTAAAAGTAAACTAAAGAAAATTTTTTAAAAAAAATTCCAGGAAATATTTTAATTCAAAATTTAATTGAAGCCGGTCAAAATGCAAACATTACCATGCTCATACATAAAAATCAGTTTTCTCTAAAATGTGTCTTCTCGTGTACGTGAGATATAATTTAATAATATTTAAATTAAATATATTATAATATCAAGACACTGAGCTGAGAGCAAAAGCTGAGGCACATAAAATAAGGAAAGAGAAGATATCGAGAGAGAGAGCAAAAATGTCGATATTTAATTATATTAGGTCCGATTATATCTGCAATAGCCGTATAGTGGAAACAAAAGAGTGAAAATCTTGATAAGCATGAAAAGGAGAGAGAAAGAGAGAGGGAGCGATGATGTACAATATGTTGCAGCAGCACCAATATGTCCCCAAGCCACAATCGATGTGTGCTTGATCCTATCACATGATTTTCCCTTCACATTCAAGAATTTTAAATGTGTGTGTGTGTGCATGCTACAAGTGCATATGCACAGCCGACCGCACATTTGACTTTAGGGTGAGCAGAGAGATCGATAATCAATGTGAAAATTCTTTTGACATTCTCTCGACGCGTCTCATGCGCAAAGGCATTCATCAGTGAAATTTCAACTGTCAATCAAATGTGCAGGCAAAACATTTTTAACTGTAAATTCGCAACTTTCTTTTTTTTTTCATTTCGCAAAAAACCTAGAATTGTCATGTTAATCCATCTTAGATGAAAATTAAGACATAAAAGAATATAAAAATGTCCAACCAATCAGCGAACGCTGATCACTGTCTTCCGTTCACATCAATTTTGATGTAGTTTGTGGTGTGTACTACATGAAGATTAAAACGATCTTTCTGCAGCATGTACATATATAAAATAAATTTATATACAGTCTGATACCGCCCAGTTGATGTAGCTTAATAAATGTAGTTTTACATTGAATTTCAAATCTCTCTCTATACACTTCTTAGTGCGGCGAATAAAGTCAAGAAAGAACATAAAGACAAAGAAGTGAGAGGAGAGGTGCTGCAACCTGCGACATTGTATGCAAAAATAAAAAAACGACAGGGAGTTCATATTATAATGGCAATAAATTTGTGCGACAGTGATGAGAATCGCTTTATTGCCTTCTTATTGCACATTGCGATTTACATGTGTGATATTTATGGAATCGATTCGGATAATTTATAATTGACTTACTGCATCTTAAGTTGTGACAGGTTTTATTATTAAGTTTGTAAAAAATATTTTTGGGTTGAAAATTTTGTAAATTTCAACTTTTGGAAAAATTTAAAATATAAACAAAAAAAAATAATTAAATTTTCAGAATTCTTGTGCTAAAAAAATTTGCAAAGCAATTCTGAGAAAATCAATTTTGCCTCAATATGCGACGTCGTCGCCAGTTATGACTCATAACAGTTTAATTTCATCACATGCATACCAACTTCACGCTTATTATAACTGCATAAAAATTAATTATAGCTAACAGTAAAAAAGTATTTTAACGAAAAATAAAATCAAAAAAAATATTTTTGAATTATAAACTTCGAAGTGAACAAAAAGAATTACAACTAATTAAAGTTTTTTTTGAAGGTGTAAAACTGATAATAAATTTTAGTGGTTTTTTACCCCCTAAAAACAATGCCTATAAAATCGCACGAGCATTTTTAAAGCTGATTGAATTGTCATCGCATTTTACGACTATCGATTGGAGAATAAAAAAAATCTCACATGACACTCGCTCAATATCCTCATCGAGGACGATAATATAAAATATCATAAGCAGTTTATCGCATCTATCGAGCTGAAATCAAATATCATCTCGGCATTTCGGTGATTATGATTTTGATCTCTCTTTCGCGTATCTATAAAGTGGGTTTAGATGTATCAAATGTGTGTGATAAAGAGAGGTTCGTTTTTGATGGAAAAATTGATCTAGTCATAAAAGTCACACACCCTAGGAGAGAGATTTCACATTGCAAAATCCCAATAGAAAAGAATCATATGCGAGAGAGAGAAAAGTCGTAAGACAAAACAGCAATATAAACTGAAAATTTAAATAACAATAAAATATGTAAAATACTTAAATTCCTCCTAAAAAAACCTCATAAAAGTCTGAATGGCGACAAAAAAGATTTTTGGAATTGGCAAAGTCGCACATCGAGCAGATGAGAAAAAGAGCAGTGAGTGTGAGCGAGGTCTTAATTGAATGACATTTTATACACAAACAAACACACTTATTTTCTGATCTTTCTCACTCTCTCGCTCATTCCCCTCCAAACTTCTTCCAATTTTTTTTTTGGTGAATCGCACTAAAAATTCTTGCATTATTCAAATAAACTTTTTTATTTTATTGTTATCAGAAATTATTGTCGCGGTATATTGGTTTTTGCGGCGAATCGAATTTCTCATCTCATCTTGGCGACAGAGAGTGGTTGAGGAACAGAGAAGAAAAATATATGAGAGGATGGGCATTTATTTTATGGCATTTTATTTATTTTTGACGCAATTCTCAACGATTTTTACTCTTGCTCTGACTTTAATACGATTTTTGGTTAAAATTGATTTTATTAACTTTAAAAATACTTAAATTTTTATGTGCGCTCATGAAGTCGTGAGATTTATTGATTTTTTAAAAAATATTGTAGGTGAAAATAAATTTAGAGAAAAACTTTTTTTGCAGGCACTTAAATTTATATTTTGGACAAAAATATTTCAAGTTTAAAACTCTCGATTAAAATTTTACTTTCATCAACTTTATTTTCACATCTCAATTTAAAAATGTTCGATCAATTAAATTTTTATTCAGTCTCATCTCATCACCATTCACTCGGATTATGTTATATCCAAACAAACCCGAAGAGAGTTAACAAAACGGCATGTGTACGATCACTTTTATATTCTTCTTCTTTAACGAGGAGATTGGCGTTGATTCGGCAATTGTAAAGCACACAATTCTATTTCAATTAAGGCAGTAACTCATGTTGATCATCATCAACAACAACTCTCCTTCATTGTCCTCATCGTTTACGAAATTAAAATTGAAGATTTCTCTTTCTTAAAGCGCCGTTCGGTTAAACATATAATTTAAGTTCGTTGCTCATATCGACAGAAGACTCACGCTTTCTCGATCACTTATTGAATAGATAAATTGCATTTTAATACAGCATTGAATTATGGCTGAATGGAAGAAGTTAAACAGTGCACCTCATACTGTGTACACAACAAATAGACCTGCCATAGTCACTCATTGTTTTTAATCTCCTTCCTACCTCCTCATCATCTGCGCTCAAAGCGAGCTTAACGCGCTCATTTTGCACATTAAAATCGCTCAGCAATCAGAATGACGCGGAGAAGGCCGTGTATATGTGTTATTATACAATTTAATCATGTTATAGATCGATTACACCAAAATGATTATCATTATTCAAACCGCACAATATTATTTTATTAATCACCGCCATGCGAGCGAGTTTGTGTATATGGTGTGCATGTATTTTGACGTTTCTACGATTTTTCATACATTGTGGATTAATGTCAGCCAGTAACGTGTGAGATGGATGGATTGGCAATGAATAAGCGGTTTGTTTAAGGTTTGAACGGAAAAATTATTTTATGTAAATTTATAATTGAGGGAAATAATGGAGAACTTACCCTTGAAAATGCCATTTTATCGAATTACTTTCGATTAATTACTTAATTATTAATCAAGATTCAAAAAATATTGAATCGAGTAAATTTGAATAAATTGAAAAAACTTTCATATTTTTAAAAATAGTTTCAATGTGTGAAATTACCAGAAACAAAATAAAAATATCAAAAGTGTTCACGTCCCTCTCGGGACGGAGCGACCGACCTTTTTTACTCGATCATCCTCATTACAATGCTTCCTAAAATCAACAACAATTGCCACATTAAGCCTTTCGGATCTTCTCTTATAAAAATCCATTCATCGTGGCAGTGTGAGAATGAGAATATAAAAATAAAAGTGATGCAAAAGAACTCGAGCTTAAGCCTCAACGAATAAAATAAACAATGACAATCATCTTCTGAGTCTCTCTCTCTCGAGTTATTCAAATTTCCTTGAGATTTTGCCCGTGTGTGTGTCTGAGTGTGCGTCTATGCTATTATTCAACATCATCTGAGACATTTTTATTATTTTTATGATTATTTGTTATACCTACATCATTTCTAATAAATAAGGCATAATATTAAAAGTTCTTGAACCGACTCACCATGGCGGATGGCGCGCTGTGTGTGAGTGATTCTAATATGCCATCGGAGAAGGCATTAAAGAGTATTTTAAATTTAAATTCTAACACATTTTTCTCTCTCCTTAATCGCATTTGAGGTGATTCATAAGAGTATACTCAAAGGTGTTTCTGATGGCGATTAAAATAATTAATTAAAATTTTTATTGGCTAGACCCGAAATTTTTTTATTTCTAGAGAGAGAAATAAAGAAATTCATTCCAGCTTTTGTCGTCTTTTGTTGACGGTCAGCATGAGATACATTTTTAATGGGAAATGGAAGAAAAAATAAAATAAAAATTCCTTTCGATTTTTAAAGGAAGTGACAAATTTTTATGGCCATTTGGTGTCAAAACAGAATTAAAAATTATCCAATATTTTAAAATTACAAAAACATTTTTTATTTAATTTTTATTTCAAAACTTTAAAGATAAATTTTCAGATTTAAAATTAAACGTTTTTTTAACACCCTCAGATTTATCTTCAAGTATGTGATCTAAATCTTTTAAATATAAGGTGAAAAGGGTCTAAAAAGATTTTTCTTTCTGGACCTTTTTCACTTGATATGCACTCCCTAGATTCAATGTTTATTAAAATTTAAATACTTCCAAAATTCAAAAAATAATTTTATATCTGACATCAAAAACATCTCTATACCAATATTTGTTTAAGATCAAAAGACTTGCAGCTTGATCAGCTTTTCACAAACGTACTAATATATTTTTACATTTAACAATAAAATTTAACTTGTTTAATAAAATATCCCGAATTTTTTTTAATAATTTGAATGATGAGAATTTTTTGAACAAAAAAAAACTTAACATCGTGTTTGTCGCCATTTAGACTTTTTAGTGTGACTTTTTGGAAGTTGAGAGAGAGAAGAAAATTTCCATAATCTAACGCATGTGTTCACAATAAAAACATCAAAAGGAGAGAAATTCTAATAAAAATAAAGTCTAAATGTGACCAATGAGTTAAAAATCTCATAATAAAGGCGACTTCCGAGTGATTTATTGCTCGTGTAATAAAAAATATTAATTCCGTAATATTTCTCCAAAAAAAATCTTCTTTAAGTGGAAAATGAGTTTTATTCTCAGCATATATTCACCATGAGAAAAATTCACGTGTGTGAGCGTCATAATATTGATAATCACATTTCAAGGTATTTAAAAAAGTTTATTTTTGGCCATTAAAAGAATATCGGTTGATGATAAAGAAGTTTCATAGTGCATGCATATCGAAGTTGTGCGCACTGCTTGATGCCCATTCACTCATAATGCTGCCTTAATCGCCCTCCTCACACATATGACTTTATGTTTTAGGTCGTTAAAAATATGAACATTTTGATATTAAAATTTTTTCTTCTTCTTTGCATGATTTTCGTAAAAGTTCGCTCGTAAAATTAAAAAATCTTGTGTATTTCTTTTTTGGAAGATTTATTTAGAGGTTTAAAACTTTATTAGTTCGATAAGTTAAGATCACTTTATGCTACAAAAATACAAATCAATTCGATTTTTTGTGCATGTCCAAAGATGAAAAAAAATGTTGTGAAAATATTTGCAGCAAAAGTGAAAAATTAAGTAATTAAGAATAATATTTTAAGTTTTAAGTCATAATTTTTTTAGTCAGATTTTAAAATCTTAACCTTATTAGCGATACAAATAAAATTATAAAAGTTATAAAGTTATATTCTCCAACATATTTTCACATCACCCTTGTAATACATTCAGCATAACTTCAAGGGGCATTAAAAAGCTTTACAGAAGTCCTTCAAACTTTCGAAGTTCTAAAGAAACTTATATTGAGCTTATTTTCAAGTCTTCTTTGCACTAAAAAGTTAGTACTTAAAGAAGTTTTCTTTAAACATATGAAACATTTTTATTCTCGTCAGCATTGAAGGTAAAACACGTAGACGGTGAATTATTAAATTTTCAATTCAAGCATAACTGACAATTTAATTAAGGAGGAAAAATTTTGCCACATTGCATGCGCTGCATAATTTAATAAAGTCTTTATATCCTGATTTCATCTACTCTCTCTCTCTCTCTTCATATGCACTCTGTTTGTGTATGTTGTTTTAAGAGAATCCTAATTGATTTTTTTACAATGTTTTATCAATGTTTTTGTTGCAAACTTGTTGCTACAGCTCAATGTTTTAATTGATTGCAGTCGTGAAACAATTCAATATTTTACAACAGAAAAATCCGAAACCATCGGAAAATTTATGTGAACCAATTTAGCTTGGAAAATGTCATTGCCTTAATTGATTACTCTTTCCAGAATTAATTCAACTGATGACAATAAATCATTATAAGCCTCATCAATCCATCCACACACAATTTTTCATTACATTACTGAGCTCTCAGAATTCAATTATGCTATTGCAACTAATGCATTCAGAGGAGATAAATTTGAGCAATCGATTAATTATTTATCCGTCATGTAACAATGGAACTCAAATTGAATTCTAATTAACTCTTGTGAGAAGATAAAATCATTGCATAACAGTCATGAACATAATGCTTTAAAGTCACTATAAAATGATTTCAATTAGGTTAATTTGAAATTCTCGCCATGCGATTGTCAAAACAATTGAAATTTTTGTTTCAAAATTTTCGAGGATGAGAAAAAATTGAGTAAAATTCCCAAGATGTTACAAATTTTTTTCGTCATCAGCTGTTGAGATTTATAAACAAAAATTAAGCTCTGCAACTTGGCAATGAGCATTTTATTTCATTTAGAGTAAGAATTAACAAATTGCACAATAAAAAAAATATTGTGCAAACTAATAAAGATAAGGAAAAAGATGTCGAGCAGAAATTTGGGACAAACGTGAGTGATTTTATGAAAAATTTTCGCATTCGGTAATCGCCACGTGTTGTTTCATACTGACTTAATTTCATTAAAAAAATTTAAACTCTCGAGTTGGACTTAAAAGTAATTTGCATAATTAAAATAAATTCTTATGGATTGAACTTTCGAGGCATAATTTCAGGTCTTGCACAGCCGTTCAGAAAAAAATTAAAATTTGATTAAGAAAATTTGCAATCGCAACTTTTCGCATTTTGATGCTGTCGGTGACGTTGATGGAAATTTTTCGGTCGTGTTTTTCATTATTTAATTTCACCGCGGTGAATTTTTTTGTTACCCTTTTCAGACTTGATGTCTGCTTCTCGATAACACGCTGCTGCCTTTTTTGATGGAATTAATTTGTCATCATGATGCGAAAATTTTAAATTGCAAGAGATTTAATTTCATTAAACGAGTCTCACTCTGTGAGCAGTGCTGCATAGTGTGAGTTTGTGAGATTGCAATCAGAGCTGAATTGGAAAAGAAGCTGAGGAATTCCATAAAAAGCAAAGTCATTCAAAGGCGATTGATTAAGATAATTAATCATTTGTATATCCATTGCTCTATACACACTCAGCATCGTCCACACTTTGGCAGCTACAGTTACATTTACACTCAGTAGAGAAGAGTTCACGACTCACGCTGAGCATTTGACCTTCGCCTTCACGCAAAAAAATGTTCGGTAATAATGGCCATCGATTATCTTCCTCGCTCGCATGTTATTCTTCTTCCATGTATGATATCAACATCCAAAATATCTTTCATAGCTAAGTGCTGGGCAATCTGATAGGTTAGATCAATCCTTTTTATTGTCCATCAATAATTCAACAACCGCAAGATTCAGTATCGAAAAAATGTTCAGTTATTTTTTGCTGCGAGCTCAAAAATATTTGTTGAGTAACTGCAAACTTCCTCAATATCCATCTCTCGAATTCTTCTTCATCGAATATTCCAAACTCTTTAATCACATGTTTGAGCTTCGCTAATAATGTGCGAATTGATTCTTAAAAGAATTCTTTTTGCTAAATTACACACATGAGCAACTCGAAATTATTCAACATCATCTTTAGGTCCGTTAACATTTTTTATTTTTGCTTTTTCAATGATGGCGATAGAGTGCAGGTATTTTAAGACAATCAGCTAAAAATTCATTACAAAAATTAAAAAATAGAAGATCAACATGATCTTGACCGCAAGAATATCAAATCGCTTTCTGAAATTTATACTCGTTGACTTGTTGATGGTCACGAAAGAAGAATCAAAAACCACAAAAAGAATAAAAATGATTCATCATCATCATCACGTACTTGAATTTATGCTAATGAAAATGATGAGAATAAAAGTCTTGATGACCACTAGAAATTCATATTTTTTTTTTCTGCTGGCCAAATTTTATCTTTTCATCTCCCTTTAATTAACTTTTTTCTCTTAATTGTTGTCATGTTATGGCTCGGTTGTGCTGTTTTTCCTCTCATTTGCCTGAATTGTCTCAATCAATTAAATGAAGGTAGAAAAATTGAGACAATTAAGGCGAAACATGCTAATTATGCTTAGGGTCATTAATTAGTCGCTGCATGCATTTAAAGCTGCTGCAAATTTTTCATTTCTGCAAATGGGGAAAAAGAAATCGCGAGCACTCGTGTGTGACATCGAGAGACTTAAGAAAGACCTTGAGGTAATCACAGAAAAAATCCGCTTTCGTCGTCGAGCATTCCGAAGTGATGATTTTTTTCTCACTAAATAAGTTTATAGAAATTTCCATCGACGTGATTATGACGTCACACGCGTAATTCGCAGAATGCAATAACGAAATTATTTAAAAAAATCGAGCTCATGGTGATTTCTATTAATTTTTTTTGTTGTAAAAATCATAATTAGCGCTATTTGAATGAACAAAGCACACTCATAGTGGTCAGAGCACAGACACACGGCAACAATAATTGTGCCTAATGAGAAATTTTTTTATTCGCTGCAAAATTATTTTTGAGTCAAGTAACATGGAACGCAAACGAGTGAAAATTAAATTTACCGATGATGCTCGTGAATCAAATTAAATCATATCAGTGTCCAATTAATGAGATTCTTCATGCTTAATTTACTTCACTAATTATCTACAGCTTCATCACTATCCGTTAGATTACGATTGTATCAAAAAAGAAGAGAACTCTTAGAAATGCATTTAAAGCAGCTGATTTAAGATGAAAATTTTAATTCGACATGCGATCAATGTGTGGAACTTTTTCTCTCTCATCTCACTCAATCATCAACTGGTTACGTAAGTTTTAAAGTGTGGAAAAAAGTAATTGAATTTAATAATTGAACTCAACGAGATCTGCTCAATAAACGCAGCACATGGTCGGGAGGAAAAGAGTCGCTCGAAATCAAACGTGCACTCCTTCAAATTACATTCATTACAGTTCACCAAATTATGTGCGAGTGTATTTGAAGTGAGAGTTTGATGAAATGAAAAGCCAAAGCAATCAAAAAAAATTCACTTTTATTGCCGCCACGCCAATACTCACTCAGACACGATGATGATTATATGATGGAAATTTTTCCCTCACATTTATTCATTCAATCATGTCTGCAGCTCACAAAATTTTCATCATCATGCAATAAAACAAAAATTCACGGCTATTCATAAAATAAAAATTGCTGCCGCTTTAACTGCAAATTGAAAGCTCTCCATTCAGTCAACCGAGCCACATGGCAACGACACAGCATCGAGTTAATTATGGCAGCAAAAATGTTCATGATGATCGACATAAGTGAGTAGCAGTAAAGAGCTTTAAAGTGTGACTTAATTATGTAATTGAACGACAATTGATCGACTTTGTAAGAGAGCTTTAAAAGGCAAAAACCTCAAATGCAATTTTGCAATATTTTTGTAAACGTGATGCACCGATGATCAATTCCATATTAAAATTCAATCAGCTGGAAATTTTGACCGAGACTTTGACCATGTTTATGTGTGAATAAAAGAAGGCAGCAAGATGAATAGTAAAAAAGTATGCGCGTTGGTAGAAAAATAAGAAGAAAAAACGAATAAATTAAAAAAAAACTGTTATGTTGATTATTTTTCATTTCATTTCAATTTATTCTTCAACTTTTTTGTGAATAATTTAAAGCTGAGAATTTATTTCTGATTCTCGTTCTAAAACTCAAAATTGGATGCATTTTCTTCTTCTCGGTTCATCCCACCAAGCATTAAGTTACACCCATTCTGACCCTTCATGTTGCCATTAGGTATTTGATTGCTTTTCAATTAAAATTTGCAGCTCATCTCGTCGATTGCCGTTTTTCAGGTAACGAAAAATTCCAACGAAAGGAATTTTGTTTTTATTTATTTTGTTTTGTGAAACTGCGATGCAAAATTTCTATTTTTGTTCTCAGTTTAAATTTTCCATGGTGATCAATTAAGCGCAGCTGCTGCCTATAGGCATGCATTGACTACGAGGTCATGGCTATGTTTTGTTACTGCGCGCACTTCCAAATTTGGATTTTTTCCTCTCTTAGATAATTCGTGATGATGCATGTGCTCAATCTTTTCATCTGACTTTCATCGTTAGATCTTTTCTTATAAGATCAGTGCATGTACCTGCATAATTTTGTCTCTGCATCTCATTTGAGAACTATTGAGATGAAATTTAATCTTACTCGACCTCAAAAGCATCGCAATGATGAAACTTGAGAAGATCCAGCAGGAAAAAGGTTGAAGATGTTCTTAAGATTGTGCAAATTTTATTCATCTTCATACCTCATACCGCAACATTTTAGTCGCAATCGTGTCTGCACTTCATCTACTTGCACTCTCCTTCTCAATAGCTTTCGTCTGAAGTTCTTTTCTCTTTTTTCGTGATTTATTCTTTCATTTATTCTCTCTTCGTGGCGAGCATCAGAGCCATCCAATAATTTAATTAAAGCCATCGCAACTTCAGAGTGAATTTGAGAGAGAAATGGGTGTGAATGAAGATAAAAAATTCATCCATTGTATGCTCGTGCTGAGCTGAGGTGGATGATGATGTAAAGGTCGAATGGCAAAGCCATTTATGCATTTTTAATGGATCTCAAGCTTACTTTCAACTCGACTCACATACAAACAATTGACTGTCGCAAATTTCTTCTTCGTCATTGTTTTTTTCGTCGTCCAGTCATGCCACTTTATTGCACTCGCCTTGAATCATTTCAAACCCGCGAAATTTCTTCGCAAAAAAATTGTTTTCAATTGCGAGGAATTTCTTTAGCAATTTTACGAGTCAATAAATTTTGTTTAGAAAAATTAAGATTTTAATTTTATTGCTACAATTTTTATTTCTTTTCCTGCACTTCCATATAAAAAAAACCTAGAGCCGTTTGACTATTTTAGGACTCGAGTAGAAATTATGGCAAACTCTTAAATTAACTCCAAGTCATGTGGATTAACCCTGAAAATATTCTTTCAGTAAATTATCGGACCTGAAGTAATGAGCAGAGTCAAGTCAGACACCTTCTGATGACGAGATGTGATGTGTGAATATTAATCAAATCAGCTGTCGCCACTTTTGGATTGACCCTGAGAGAATTGAGCTACTCGACAGCCATGGCGTAAAGTCATAAACTTCTCATATACACATGCGAGTGACTTGCTTTACACCTAGCCATGCCAACCAGCTTCAACTCTTTTTTTGTGCTGAACTAGAAGCGGGTCTGCCCACGTCTCAATCTCTTTTGCTGACGCGCACACGACAGACGAGATTTCAATTTCATTTTACATTCATAATTTTTTCCTCCTTTAAAAATTTTCCATTCTTTTTTGCTGTTGTTGTTGTCACTTGAATCGCTGCACTCACTCTCGAGTCTTATCAACAAATTTCATGACAGCAAATAAATTTCTGAGCTTGTAAGTTGTGAAAAATGTAACAAAAGACCGGGAGGTGTGCATGCAACTATTGCTGTAATTTTCATAATGCAAAGGTGTTTAAAGTTCCATCATTAGAAGGCACAATTGTCTCAAATAGAAAAAGGGGAAAAGCTTTTAGCACTAATTGCAAGTCTCGTAAAGACTTTTGAAGAGTTAAGTGAGAAGTAATTTGGAAAAGTGTTCTGAACATTTGCATGTTCATACAATTTTCAATCATCTTTCGACTAGACAGAACTCTGCCACATCTTTAAAGTGTTGCGTGTTCAGAAGATCCGCAACGAGAGAAATTGCATTTATTTAGAAATTGTGTAATGACTGAAACGTTATGTCTCTCTTACACATGTGAGATTTATCCGCAAATCGTTAGACAATGCAAAAATAATTACTCAAAAATATTTCGTCATCGAGATATTCGCAAAATTGAGTAATTCACATGCGAGTGATTGTGAATAAGTGAGGTTTAAAATCTAACGAGACAAAGAAGAAAAATTTGTAATTCACACAATTATCACGTTGGACAATGATGATGTGAGAACAAGCAAGACCTTGACAAGACGCGCAATTATTCGATGGCGGTGATGATCATGGATGTGCTTGTTTGTGGAGGGAAGAAGAATTGTCGACAATTTAATTATTTTCTTAGACAGCATGCAGAAAACTCGAAACCATGAAATGAAAATTAATTGAAAGGATTTACGCATATTTGACTTCATGTTCTATTCTTGGCTCTCCATGTCAGCGTCGCGTTGTGTGATTGATTCGGAAATTGAAATTGGCATTGGAAGAAGATCTCGTGCTGATGTTGTTACTGATGCTACAGCTGTTTCTCTTTTTTACCTTTTCAAATGCGAGATGAAAGCAAAAAGGAGAAAATTAAATTTACTTTAGATCTCGTCGAGTGCCAACTTTTCACGTTTTTATTCAAAATATTTCTTTTCGGGCACTTTTCATCACTAGCAACAGCTTGATGTGCGACACGTGTTCACTCTCTCTCTCTACTTTTCTATCGTCATCATATGTGAGAGCAATGACGAGTAAAATTTAAATTGAAGAGCAAGTGAAAAATTCTAAAATGGAAAATTGCCAAAGCAACCTCAGCTCAGTCACAATTCTCAGAAGTGACAAGAAGAAGCTCTATAAGAAAGTGAAAAAAGTGTCATCGTCAGCTCAAAAAACTTTTATTTTCTTTGGCTTCTTTCATTTCTATAAATTTTCACATTGTCGCTTCTGTTGCACATTTCATCGACCTTCCCACACCCAGTATCCTCACATTAATTAATCTTCCATCATTACGTCAAAATGAGACGAGCTCCTCACATAGATTAAAATCCCTCTTTTAAGAGGATTGAAATTCATGATGGTAAAAAATGCAAAACTTGCAAATTTGTAATCAAAAACCAGCATAAAAGAGATGAAATTCATTCTGTGGGAGATGCTCGAAATATTTTTGCTCTCATTGCAAGTTTCTCAGTAAAATCATGCATCAATTTTGAATTATAATGAAGTCATCTATAGAGATGCCATTCAGATATTTTTAGCGACTCGAAGGAATTTTCTGTAATTTGATCTTCAGCCACATTTTGAAACTTTATAAGCCATAAAAGTTCTAAATAAAAATTATTGAAAATTTACACGAGATTATTTTCAGAATTTGGCAAAAATGACTTAAATATTCGGCATCGTCGACATATAATTCATTTCTCTCATGGTTATGATTCTTGCTAAATGGCTAATGTATTTTTCGCTCCATAGCACTTGGACCATAAACGGAATCAACTTCCCAATACACCCATTCACAAAATTCTGCAGAATTTATGGCAGACAAAACAAAAATGACAAACATCATCATCATGTGTTCGAAATGGACTCTCCAACTATCTCTGTGCACATAAATTTATGCTCGAGGAGAGTAAACAAGTTTTTTTGTATCCTCCACACAATTTTTTTTATATTTTTTGACATTTTTCGTGTGCTGTGCATGACTTTCGTGGCGAGCAAAGATTTGGCAAGAAAAAAGTCTCAGAAAAAATTACGTAATTTGACCTTTAGGTGCTTGATAAATTAAAGAGTGCACACATCGAAGTGATAAAAATTCAAGAGACTCACCCGTGAAATCTTGCGGTATCTTAATGCCTTTCTTCCTGTTCGTGCCACTCGTTTTTCCATTGATCGCATGATAGACTTTGTTTTTCTTGAGGTGCCGATACAATAAAAATAATTCACCATTATTATTATTACTACTGCCACAGTTGTCGTCATGACCTGTTGCTGCTTGACTGTCAATGCACACATTAATTGGCGACATTGCCATGATTTACTGACTTTTTGCTGACGATTGATTTATTTTTTTCTAATAATCCTATTTGCGCTCAACCTCGCAGTTGTCATGCATAATTGAGTCATAAAATGCAAATGAGGAGAATGTAAATATTTGAAAGTCCTCTCAAGTTTCAAAAAGGCATCAGAAATCAGCTTGACGATAAGAACTTTCTCGAGTGTCAGTACATACTAGAAACAATAAAAGCATCACGTTCGCAATTGATAAGGTAACAAGCTTGTACGATAAGAGTTTTAAAAATGAAATTAAATACAATTGTCATTTCTTATCAGAACACGACACAAACTCCGTCGTCATAGCGATAATAAAAATGCATTGATCGAAATGTCACCGAGTTTAGCTAAACAAATTTCTATCATTTTTGCACGCCAACTGTTTACTACGATCACTGAAAAAAATATATATATGCGAATGCACACAACGGTATGTGAGAAATGACTATTTAAACAGTTGTGCATGCTAACATAACCCAATTCCATAACTTCTGTTCACCATCACATAAGCACACCGATAGGTGTTATGAATACTTTCGATTATTGTCTGGGAATTTTATCTCCGCATATTTATTGCTTGTTTGCTCATCGATAGATTATTATTGAAATGAATGTGAAGTATTGCAACTGCATGAGAGGATTTCAATTCAGATTCAAACGAGGGATTTTATGGCTTAAAGTTTCTCACACAAGTGAAAATTTATTTAAAATTAAAATATAAAGTTAAATTTTTAAATTGCTAATTTTCAACAAAAAATTCCATGAATGTTTTATTTACACACTTTTTACCTTAATTATGATTACAGGTCAATCACACTCAGAAAATGATTCATTGCACAATTTTTTTAATACATTTCCATTTTTTGTACGTTTCTTCCGAAAAAAAAATCCAATGTTGCCAGTTAACTTTAAGAATAAGAAGAAGAAGTAAGCTATCAACATGGAAACATTCAACAAGTGTTGCATTCGCTAGCGTTGCGCAAAAGCATTGAATTCGCTTCTAATTAAAGGAGATTAAGAAATCAATAAAAAAGACCGGTTTTCGGCGTCTGATTTACAATGTGACTATGACAATTTTGGAAACACATCTTAATTTTAAATATCGGTGACAAATAAATGTTAATCATTTTTCCTCAAATAAAAGATTTGAAGGTAAATTGGAAAAAAGGTAGAGACGAAAAAATTTAATAGTCAAGACTGCAGCAATGAAACATTCACACGAGCACACCAAAAAATGTCAGTCATGAAGCATTGAGCAACAGAGCAAGTAGTGAACACAGTCACAATGAATCAGTTGATTTTTGCTCGTCCGATTGTTCGGTTTGAAAAGAATATTCGTGTAGAAATAAAATAAAGTTGAATACATCTTTTTTTTTCGATAGAAGAAAAAGACCGGGAATAAGAATACTTAAAGTAAAAAATTTGTTTTCTTTTTTATTTTCTCATTCCATCATCATCGCCGTCATCTGTGAAGATAAAAAAGAGAAAAGGAAAAATTTTATGATTTTTTTTCTTCACATTGTACCCAAAAAAAATTCTGCCCGTGAAGAGAAAGGAAAAACATTTTTTTTAAAATTCACGTGTCGCAATTTAGTAAAAAAATTGGATTAATATTTTTAGACATTTAGAAAGAAAGAAATATTTTTCAACGGAAAAAATTCATCACACAAGAAAAGAAATAAATGAGATTGCAACAAAGTTGCTGAAACGAAAACTCAAATTGATATCAATTTACTCACGAGAGAGCATAAAAAAGAAGGCATAAAGTGAATTGTGCGGTGGAGCAATTATTGAGGCGAGAAAGGACCGAAAAAAAGCGGAGAGAAATAAAAAAGAAAAAGTTTCAATTTTTGTGGTTGGCAATAAAACTTGCGATTAGACACTTATGCAATAAATTGAATTGAGAGCTATAAAGGCACCAGAAAAAAAGTGCACACAAATACTCTCAATTGTCGTTAACCTGCCACATGCGTACGGACACAAAGTTGTGCAAATTCCGATAAAAGATTAGTGCCGAGTGATAGTAAATTTATTGCCTGCTCCTTTCGCAAATGTGTATATATATAAGCGAGTTGGAGGAGACGCATCATTAAACAATTAGAGGAGCTTGAAGGCGACGAGGAAGAAAAAGAGCTTTCAAAGGTTGGTAATATGTGTGTAATAAAGATTTTTTACGACCACTCAATATACATTCATTTGTCCATCTCTGATAACTTCATTTTTATTTCTGCGATAACTATTGCGAGCGTTTATATCCATGGACGCAAATGCAAAGACTCTTTTTTTTCGACAATTAAAATTTATACCGGAAATGAGTTTATTTTTTCTCTCTTTTCTGTTACCAATTGTGCCTTTGATGTGCGATACTCAACGGCACATTTTTGTGAGTGTGTGCCATACCATATGGCTCGAATATCATCCTTTGTGTATATTACTCACCTGGCAGTGCACGCATTATGGCACGCACACAAAAAATATATATATTTAACTGATAAAATGTCATGAATTTATCTTTTGTGAGACTGCAGCGAAATTATCATGAAACTTTTTTTTATAAACGAGCTAGAGAGAAAATATTTTTTTTAAATCAGACAATTCTTATTTTTTCTCGCCTCTTCCCGTTCCGCGAAGATTATTGAGTGTTGAGATCAGCTTTTAATCTACACGGAACGAATCTCAAATCTCGTGCAGACTTTCTCTAGCCGTGCGCAATATGCTCGAGAAAAAGTATGAAATCGAGCTATTGGCTTCGATAAAAAAGAAGTGTATAAAAATTAATGCGTTCAGGTATAGCCACATTAAAGATCTAGAAACCTAGTTGCAATTGTGTAGTTGAAAAAAAATAGATTTATTTCTCATCGAAATGAAATTACATCGTTTCCATACACAAAATCTGTGCAATCGTCGAATTAAAGCGAGCAACAAGATGGAAAATTGAATTGGAAGTAGAAGAAAAAGCGAGAAAGAAAAAATCACAATTTAAAAACAATTAATGAACTGCATGAGCGAGGAGAGAAAAATCCGCGGAAGAAGAAATTAAGAGGAAAAATTTACATTAATTTATTCCGTTCAAAGTCAACTTTCGAGAAGAAAATTTTCACTCGAAGGCATGAGAAATTTGAACTCTGCTCTTTTCTCAGTTGCCAAGTTCTTACTCGCATATCTTTCTATGAGAAAATCATGAGAGATTAGAATGTCCATGAAAAGAAATGTTGAATTACAATTCATAACCAAATTAATTACAAATTCCGAAGAATTTTTTTACAAGTTCTCATTTTTCTAGAATCATTTCTTGTTGCCATGCATACGTGAGTTAATTACGATTAGTTGGAATTGTTTAATCTTGAAAAAGAGAGAAAAACTTGCAAAAAAAATTAAAAGTGTGCCCGCTAATTTTTTCAACGAAAAATTCTAAAATCCTAATTATTTCTCTTCCTAATAAACTATTAAAAAATCAAACACATCTTGGAGAATGATTTTTCAAGAAATTCTTAGGTTGTGTAAAAGAAGAGAAAAAAACTCTCGTGTAATTTGTGCTGTCTGCTTTTTGTTCTCACCCGTGCGAATGTACTCGCGATGATGATCAACGAGATTTTCTGTATATATAATAAATTTTTTTTTGCCATAATCAAAGAATGTGTATGGTGCTTTGACCTGAAGCGATCAAATAACGGAAATTGCTTTCGAAAACTCATTTCGACCTGGCTATAATTTCTTTTTGCACTTCTTTCCATAAGCATGCCATCGCCATCATTTGACTGTCTGCATGTCGCTTTTTTGCTTATTGCTCTATTGATCAAACACCGTCTGTGCTATTCTTCTTCTTCATCCTCGCGCCACTCCACATTTTGTGCCTCCACATATATTTTTGTCGGATGGCTGGCTGGCTTGGCGGTATGGCCTCTTATCGGAGAGAGAGAAATATTAAATTATTATGCAATAAAAGTCTGCACGATTGTATGAGCACCGGAGTGAAAATTAATATTCCAATTTTCCTCTCACTCTCTGACTTTTAATTTGAAAAATCCTCGTCCGTCGATGTTGCTGTCAGCATAGAAAATGGAAATGGAAAATTTTCATTACATTTTCACCAAAATGTATTTTTCCATTGCTTTCTGCTTCTCTGATATGTCTCCAATATATTTTCATATTCGAATTTAGATTGCATAATAATCATCATGTGGCGATGTATGAATATTCAGCAATTCTCCGACTATGAGTCACTTACTCACTTGGCTTTTGGGATTCAAGTTTAAACAATTTTTTTTTCTCTTTCACAATTCACTCGCCAAACAAAATGTAAATTTATTTAAAGAAATTCAAATATTTATCGATTATTTTGGTGCGAATTGTCGAGTCGTTGCACACAATTACTATGCAACTTTGTATTAGAAATAAATTTGTATTCTCGGTGTACCAGAAGTTGTGAAAAATAACTCAGTTATGCAATGGTAATGCGAGATGATGGCAGAAACTTCGGTAAATCGCATTGAATAAAAGAAATCCATTCATCATGTTTAATTCTCTCTTTTCATATGCATAATCCCTCATATATTCGACACCATTTGATTCATGACATAAATTCAGTTATAAACGCTGCTCGAAAGTTGTTGACGACTTTGCTGGTTTCTTCTTAATCTGCAAATGCGCGAAAAAAGTGAAAGTCATGAAAAATTTGACACGAAATTATGAAATTGTTGCAGCAAAAAGTGTGTTTGTTGGTTTTTTTTGCTGAGTGCACTCGCGACATATTTTTGATGTAATCTTACCCGAGGTAGGAATAAATCCATCCAACCCAAGTGCAAACATTTGAAAGGTCTGAAAATTTTCTTAAAATTAATTTAAAAAATTTAAAGTCTCAAATTACCGCACTCGATGTCTGAAAAGTTTTCAAAAAGGTTTAATGGAATAAATCGATCAACTGCTATATAATTCTGTAAAAAAAATTCTCTGTTGTCAAGCCGGTCTAAGTAACACCCACTCGATGTCACATTTCATCGACAATTCCGCATGTCAATATCAGCAAAACTCAGTAAATTTCTCTCTCTCTCTTTTCCGCTTGTCAACCCTCATGCTATGGTTTTCAAATTCAAATGCATTTTCATGTCACATTCACTTCCACATCGTCATCTCCCATCATGCATTGTAATGTTTGCACATTACATAATGTCCTTCCTTGTCCTTGAATTTTGCATGGCAAAACCGCACACACGACTACATTCAAATTTCCTCTCTCACTTCCCCCTTTTTTTAACCCTTTCATAAAAGAAGAGAGAATCAGAATAATGCCAACATGTAACTGAAAATATTCATTAGCAAAAGAGCCGTTGAATGAATATGGGGTGTACTACATGCCCTCTACTCACTACCGCCTTAAAAGACCCCCGAATACTTTTTTTTGTTGCTATTCCAGCTCGTCATTGTTTGATTTTGTCAGTGCAAAGAAGAAGAAGAAAGGCAGCCGCAGTAGGGCTTAATCCACTTATAGACACTGAACAATTTTTGAATTTTATTATTAATACAAATTTTTCTGTGTCCACACGTTGTGCAGTAGAGAACAAAAAGAAAAACTTTGATTGACATAAATAAACTGAAAACGCAAACATATAGCTCGAGATAATTCACATAATGGTGAAGGGGAGACTGACTGAAAATTATGTGAAATTAACTTCAATGTGTCACTAGTGCTCGAGCAAAAGCGACACATATAAAGCCTGAGAGATATAATTAATGAGGGAAAATATCACACACGTACGTGGAAGTGCGTCCACAAATGAAAAAGATAGCGCAGAGAACATAAATGGTCTTATTAACGGTTCACCGATTGCCGTGAGTGCGAAGAGCAATGTAAGCCCGAAATTAAAATGATATTAAGTAGGTTTGCTTGTAAAATAGACGTAACGTGCCACAGTAATAATTTTTCACTCACCTCTTATGAAGGTCATTAGGGGAATGAGGTAAAGCGAAATCAGACACACACCGTGCAATGGAACGCTCGTGCATTTGGTTGTGAAAAATGAAAATTGATATAAATTTTTTTTTTTGAATAATTTATTATCGATTTCACATCACGATGCAACGTGTTTGAGAAGTAATTATAAAAATTGTGTATTGCATTTCCTTATAATGTGTGTGTTCTGCTTAATGAATATTACCTTTTTATTTAAATTGAACGAGGGGAAATAAAAGCCGCGCAATAAAGTACAACAACAATTGACTGCAGTCTAACATTTCACGATTATTCATTTTTGCAAAAAAAATCTATACTTTTCATTTTCAAACTCTTTGAAAGTGCAAGAAATTCATGGAATTAAAATTAGTTCAAGGACGTAAATGGTAAGCAGCACAGCAGTGTGGCATATTCACTATCGCTGTGTGAATTTTAAACAGCTCTCACAGTTAAAAAATGTTTCAAAACCCACACGTGGGTGTTGCCGCGTAGCCCATCTTAACAGATCAGTGTTTGAAAATCAAGTGCATAAAAAATGAGTTTAAGTCAATCCGGACACTTTGGCTGTCCGTGGCAGTCCTGTTCGACCATTCCTCAAAAATCATCTATGTCAATAGATTCCTGGTCCAATCACGAGTTCAACGATACCCATGAAGCCATAGTTCTGAAAAATGGACATTATGGCTGTCCGTGGCAGTACTGGCCGTCCATGATGGACATTCATCAAAAATCATCAATGCCATTCGATTCCTGGTCCAATTACGAGTTCAACGATACCCATGAAGCCATAGTTCTGAAAAATGGACATTTTGGCTGTCCGTGGCAGTACTGGCCGTCCATGATGGACATTCCTCAAAAATCATCTATATCAATCGATTCCTGGTCCAATCACGAGTTCAACGATACCCATGAAGCCATAGTTCTGAAAAATTGACATTTTGGCTGTCTGTGGCACGACCATAGGTCACGACTCGAAAAATCATGTATGTCAATCGATTCCTGGTCAAGTTACGAATCAATGCCAATCGATTTCTGGTCCAATCACGAGTTCAACGATACCCATGAAGCCATATAAGAGAAAATTTGTATGAAAAATGGACGTTATGGCCGTCCATGGCACGACCATAGGTCATGACTCAAAAAATAGTCAGTGCCTGCACATATAGACCCTAAGAGCTACCATCTGGCGAAAACTAGAAGTCTCTAGCTGGTCCAGGGACCGAGATCTCGCTTGTGCAGACGGACGGACGGACGGACGGACGGACGGACGGACGGACGGACGGAATCACGAGCATATAAGCGTTACACCACTTTGTGGGTTACGCTAAAAAGAGAGAGAAAAAAATTAAAACTTTTTTATATAAAAAAATGCTCAATGAATGTTAATGAGGCGAAAATTTATTGTTAGAGTCCGAGGCATCAACGCTTTTGTATAAGCTCGTTATCAGCTCGCTAAAATTGCTGTCACTGTCACACTTTTTATTCTATCGCTACATTGTTTTGCGGCATCAATTTTAGTTCACTTCACAAAAATAAAACGACTGGAAATGAAAAAGAGTTTTTTTTTGAAGCAATAATCATAAAAATTAATTCCAATTGCTTTTTTGCGGATGATTAAAACCTTATTACATCATCACAAGGTTGAATTTGCAGCACTAAATGGGGAGCACATAATGATGTCTCATTTTTGATGCAAAATAAAGCGATGGATGGAATATTTATAAATATATTTTTTGTAAATTTCCAGTTGCTCTCAATTTTTTTTTTCGATTACTTTGATAATCTTTTTTTTGGTACCTTATTTTTAAATTAAAAAAGTACGTTATGAAATTCAAATAAAAAACACAGTAAACTTTAAAACGTAATTTTTAATTTCAAAAATAAGTGTATCAGAAAAGTGATTATCAAAGTAATCGAAAAAACTTGAGAGCAGCTGGGTAAACTTAATTCAATTAATTACTTTCAAACAGTGAAAATTGTATTGAAATATTTTCAAGAAATTAAAATACAAATTTCCACCCATGGATTTTGTAATACCCCAAGATCATGATAATGGCAACATCTTAAATTTAAATGAAGTCATTGAGTGAGGAAAATTGTTATAATAAAAATTCTTTGAGTGGATGAGAAAAAGAGATGCTGAAAGGAAAATATAATTAGAAATTTTCTAAGTGCTTTTTGCGCGTAAAATTTCAAGTTGTTAAGGTGATTAGACAGTCCTGAGTTAAATTTTTGTAGCTTGAAGTGCTTTAAAGAGCGCAAGGCAGAATTAAATAGCGAGTGAGTTTGCAAAAATAAATATTATGACTAATGAACCTCCATTGCGCTCTTAAAATATTCATATACATGTAGGATTGCCCATCATTCTTCCAGTGCCTCGAGAGAAATTACTTATGCTCGACAACATTTCATTAATTTTCATTGATCATAAAAGTTCTTCGTTTACAGATTTTTTTTACAATCACTTGGCTTTGTTTATTTATCTTTCGAACTGTAAAAATTAAACTCTAAGCTGCGCATATGAGAAGCAACAAGCATAAGCAAATGGACAGTAAAAACTATCACGCCTGAATGAATGGGACTTCATTACATCACAAATAAATAAATAAAGAGTGAAAAAAAACATGGCAATAACATTTTCAGTCAGCACAAATCTTTTGCTTAGCTCAGCATCAGTGGAGATTATATAAATAAAATATATAAAAAAGTATATTTCGCTCTCTCTCCCTCTTGTTGATGAAAAATTCCTCCTTTGTGCTGTCGCTGCAGCTTTTCAAAGCTTATGGAAAAATTCGTCACACTTTCATTCGTAAATTTAAATGCCAATCTCAATTTATTATGATTTACTCGCCTTGCTTGCGTACCGCCGAGTTTAATATCAATTCGTAGGCTTTGAGGTACATTAAACATTATTTACCGCACGACACGCTTGAAGCGTAAAGTGACACATTTTTTAATCATTAACTGCTTATCGCCTTTTTTAATTAATAGAAAAAAATCAGCGACACGAAGTGTTGAGGTTGCTTCTTTTAATCAACTGACTCACGCAACCCTCAGATCTTTCTCGCAATTGTTGACATCATGAACCATCGCTATGCGGTTATGGGGGTTATCTTAACTCATTACATTGCAATGCACACAAGAATGAGGTAATGGAGAGAGGAAAATTCATAAAAATTACAAACAATAGAATTTAATGACCGAGAGAGATTTCACCGACAGAGTTCTTAGTAATCTCTAATTTGCTCTCGTGCCTCTATCTATTTCCTCATTTTATTTTCCTTCGTCATGATCTTTCAACTTGACCTCAAGTATGCGCGCTTCCCTCGCAATAAAATCTGTGCAAACATTTTCATTTAAGGTTGGAATGAATTTTTCGATCAGGAATCTTTCTGAGAGAATAGAGAAGAGATATTCATATGATGATTAATTTACGTATAAAAACTCTCTCGTAACAATTCAAATGGAGATCCACGATGATATTTCATGCATATGCACACACGACTTGGATTATATTCAAGAGAAAAATCAACATACACACAAACATTTTTCATTTTTACCGTCAAATGATGTGAGAGAAAAATTCTGGTTGTTGGCAAAAAGCACCGTTACATCGGCGCAGCATGTCGTGCTGCATTAGTGAAATGGAAATTGGCATTTAAAATATCGTTATTGCATCATCATTAAATGCATTTCAGAATGTTCTCACGCATCGATGATAAATACCTTTAACTTCATTTTCTCTCTTTCTCACTCTAATGTTGCGTTGTTAGTGAGCTATCAGTTGCATCCGCTTCTCACTTCAACCTTAGAATTATGTGACTTCAAAATAACTTCTTTTCTACACTGCGCGTTGCTTTAGATCAATTATTTTTAAATATTCTTTTGTTGTGCGATCTGCTTCAGTTTTAACCTCACTTTTGTGATCAAATTAGCACAAAAAAAGCTCTATGATGAATCAAAATAGAAAGAAGAAAAAATTATTATGTTCTTTTGCGAGAGACGATGGGCTGGATGTGTTTTGGCAAGTGCCGCATCCCACATTCACTAATAAGAACATCTCGGCAAATATGTATAAAAGTGAGGAGAGACGAGAGCGATAGAGTCAATACACTTTGGTGTGCGGCCTCACCTGTAGAAATTGATACGTAAACGATTGTGTCATCACTCGGGTATGCCGGGCGATTTTTTTTACATTCTCTTCTATCTTTAGTTATCTTTATATGCAAATATATTCACACGTTGTTAAATAAATTTTTTGATGACTCTGTCGAATATTTTTTTTTTGGCAAAAGAATCGTGGATTATTTTCTTCTTCTTGCTCTTGGTGGTGACAAATAGGTCGTTTCGAGATTAAAACATTTTTTTATGAATCAGTCGCTTGAAATGCGACGCAAAAAAATTATAAAGTTTATGATAAGAAGAATTTTGCCATATGTTGAAATTTTAATTATACAAAAAAATGTTCCTCATGCACAAACTAAATAAATAATATACAAATAGTCTACAAAGACTCTCGTATTTCTTCTCCGATAGATCAGGTGGTGTTGATGAGAGGATAAAACTAGGCACAATGAGATTATTTACTCAAATGCTATGCGCTGAGGAAGCATGAAAAAAATTAGAGTATTATCGGATGATGTTCTAAAAATATTTTAAATGAGGACATTTGTCCCTGAATTGACGTAGACGCGAACAAGATTAAATTATTTTTTGATCGTTTCTTTTTTGCTAAAAGAAATTTTAAATGTTTAAAATGAATATCATTTGAATTTCAAAATTTTAATTTCTACCTCGTATGACTATAAAAAATTTTAATTTTAGAATTATCTTAATGGAGAAATTTGCAACATTAATCAAGTGACAATTAGAATCGGGAGGAGAAGAGTACTCTTTTTATTTATGTTTAACTCACTCAATCCATGACCTCGTTTTTCTTTTTCAAAAAAAAATTGTTTTACGGAGCGAAATAAAATTAATTGAAAAGCAATAAAAGTATCGTTGAACTTTTTCATATCGAAAAAAAAATTGTTTCGAGCACATATTAAGGTCAACTAAATCATCATCTACATTCTCTTCTATCTTTAGTTATCTTTATATGCAAATATATTCACACGTTGTTAAATAAATTTTTTGATGACTCTGTCGAATATTTTTTTTTTGGCAAAAGAATCGTGGATTATTTTCTTCTTCTTGCTCTTGGTGGTGACAAATAGGTCGTTTCGAGATTAAAACATTTTTTTATGAATCAGTCGCTTGAAATGCGACGCAAAAAAATTATAAAGTTTATGATAAGAAGAATTTTGCCATATGTTGAAATTTTAATTATACAAAAAAATGTTCCTCATGCACAAACTAAATAAATAATATACAAATAGTCTACAAAGACTCTCGTATTTCTTCTCCGATAGATCAGGTGGTGTTGATGAGAGGATAAAACTAGGCACAATGAGATTATTTACTCAAATGCTATGCGCTGAGGAAGCATGAAAAAAATTAGAGTATTATCGGATGATGTTCTAAAAATATTTTAAATGAGGACATTTGTCCCTGAATTGACGTAGACGCGAACAAGATTAAATTATTTTTTGATCGTTTCTTTTTTGCTAAAAGAAATTTTAAATGTTTAAAATGAATATCATTTGAATTTCAAAATTTTAATTTCTACCTCGTATGACTATAAAAAATTTTACACCTTCACTGAAATCACATGAGAAGGAGTTCTTTGAGAACATTTAAAACCTGTATTTTGTGAGTACAAGTTTGAATGGAAAGTGGTACAGAGATATTCACAAAAAAACTTATTCGGCAAGGAAGAGAAAAGTCGATGACTGAATTTAATTTCAGCGGGTTGAAAATATTAAGAAACCAGTTTGTTCATCTTTCTCTCCTCTCTTCTGTAAGAAAGATAAATTTTCATATTTTTCGCCTTCCTTTTCTGCTACATTTAAGTCTGACTTTAATTAGAATCTCTTTTTTTTCGAAGAGCGGTCGAAGTAAGATATCGATGCGAAGGCTTCCAAGAAGAGGACCCCGAAAAAAAAATAATATATTTTATGTGAACGAAACATACTCGGCAGATTTTGAACAGTCAGAGGCACATTGGCAGAAATCAATGTATCAAAAAGCCGGTTTTTGAGATTATATTCGACAGGGAGAGGGCATACAAAGAGCGATTGCTTTTGTTATTCTTATTACTTTTTATGAGCATTAAGGCAAGTCACAAAATACAAGAAAAAAAATATTTTTCTTCTCTACGTATTTGTTTTATATTACGAAATATACGAAAAAGATATCTTGTTGCGCGTCTTTTATTTTTCTGCTGGTTCTGAACACGACATTGCCGAAAAAAGCGAGTGTTCATGTGTGTATAAAAAGCAGAGCTTACGATAAAAATTGGTGCCAAAGCATAGCTTCAATAATAACCATTGAAGAAGGAATGAAAAGACTCAGAGACATTCACGTATATACTTTAAGACGCTTAATGACTGAGTCTGCGAATGTAGAATTATCTTAATGGAGAAATTTGCAACATTAATCAAGTGACAATTAGAATCGGGAGGAGAAGAGTTGAGAACTCTTTTTATTTATGTTTAACTCACTCAATCCATGACCTCGTTTTTCTTTTTTAAAAAAAATTGTTTTACGGAGCGAAATAAAATTAATTGAAAAGCAATAAAAGTATCGTTGAACTTTTTCATATCGAAAAAAAAATTGTTTCGAGCACATATTAAGGTCAACTAAATCATCTAGTCACAAGATTCCATTTTTTGATTGAAGAGCGGAGATTAAACGTTTGAAAAATTAATAAATTGGCGAACAAAGTATTTAAAATGAAATAAATGCGGACCGCATGGAGTGCAGACGTCCTCTTCAAAAGTAGTTCGAATTAATTAAAAGTTCTTCATGTTCTTCTGAATGGATTTTCATTAATTACGCTATAAAAACGATAGTGAGCAACCGAAAGCACATTAAAGCGCCCATTTAATCGTGTATTTTTTCCCTACACCAAATTCTAATAGTCAGTTAATAACGCCTACAAGAGAAATGTGCACGGTAAAGCGCTCTATTTCATCCTCACTCTCTCTATTCATGATGCAAAATTGAAAAAAGCGGTTAACACTAACAGCAGCAAGCTCATAATGGTTAATGGCTTCCTCTATCACTTTTTATTTTATTTTTCATCCACGACGATGCAGCGCAAAAGTTGTGCATTTATGCTATGGTGAGAGAAAGAGTGAATCGTCGAAAGGAAGAAAAAAAAATAAGTGAATGAGCGAGAGCGCAAAATGGATTGCATTCAATTTTTCAGCAAATGAAAAATTAAAAGTTTACAGCATAACATAGTCTAAGGGGGATACGGTGGTAGTTTATTTCTAAGGAGAAAAAATATAGCAGCGCGGCGATAAAATATGCATAATATTAATCATGAGCTGACTCTATGGAACTAGTCACACACATTGAAAAATTACATGACCATGCTCGGCCACACATTTGTGCATTTTTCAACATGTTTAATTAGTCTCGTATAGTTTTTTTTGATCGTGTGCTCACACCGCGATGTTAAATTAAAGCCAGGTAGTTAAGTGATTAGGAGGCAAATTAACAAAAAACGAAATAAATATTTTTTGCGAACCGCATATTGAGATAAATGAATTAAAAACATGAAATGACCATTTGAGAAGTTGAATTTGAGTTGATGAATGTTATGTGTGCGCTCTTTTGTGTTATTCTCGCTCGGTCGTAATTTCTGTTTGTCATGAACGAGAGGAAAAAAAGTCCAAGTCGTAATGGAAAGAAATGACTGCAATTTCGAATAAATATTTAAACAGTCATATACATTTGGGTAATGCAACAATAAAAGCTCTCTGTTTACTTTTCTTTATAGACGCGAGTTGCTTTGTGTTTTTTTTGCTTCCATTGTCTGATTTAATTGATGAGGAAATTGTTGTTGATAATTTTCCACTTTTTTTAAAGCAATATTTGTGAAAAGTGTAAGATTTAAAATTAACTTTTTTGTATGTTTTGAGTTAAAGTATTCAAGTAGTTAGAACTCGATTTTTGATATATCAAATGAAATCTTAGATTTTTTCTGCTGTCACATTTTTATCGAATAACTCCCGCAGTTTGCCAATCAGTAGAGTTTAATTTCACTACAGAAACGTTCTATAGATCATTGAAATCCGATAATATAAAAAAAGAAATTCCACAGATTGAAGAATTGAACAATAGAACATCATCGAGATAGCTTTGAGTGATGTCTTTTTTTACGGTATTTTTGCAATATCAAATTCTCGGAAAAATTTGCAATGTTCCAATATTGGTTCTCGACTGTAGAAAGCCATTTAAATTTTTATTGATGTTTGCCTGTCTCAAAGGGGAGAATTTTAATGATTAAATATTTGATGTTCATGAAAAGTAAATAAAATTACTGTGCAGTAAAATTGATTTTCTACGAGAACGTGCATTTTGTAATGACTTCAATTAAATTTGATGGATGGCAAAACATGGGGTTTTGAGCTTTACGAGATAGCTCAGAATCAGTTAATTAAATTATCTCTAAGAAAATTAGAATCAACATCTCCTGGGTGTTCCAAGGTAGCTAAAACTTTAAAAAGAGTTTAATTAGTGAACTCCACATGACACATCTCTATACTAACTTAGTTACTCGTTGTAAAATTATGAGGAAGAACGCACGAAAAAAAAAGTTTATCTAACTAGCATCTCTCAGCCTCGAGTTGAGATGTTCCCTCGCAGCTTCCCTCCACGTCAATCAGTGAGAATGTCTAAAATTGTGTATTACATAGTAGGTTACAATAGAACAGCGAGGAATAATGGATGTCATTCACAGTAATATGCAAAACAATGTTGAAATTACGACAAAATGCATTATTAAGGAAATGTTGAATAATTTTCACGAAGCTGTAACATGTAACTGCCAATACAAATGACTAGATATGTACATATTTTTACACAAACTCGACGTATATGCTTCAAACTGTGACTGCTGCCGCTAATTTGCCATTGATGATGTCTATTTGATATTCACATTAATAATTTAAAATTATTTTTCCTTCATTATCATAAATATAACCTAGCGTAAGTCGAACAGTGCTTATAAAGCACAAACAATAAAAAATGTGTGGGCATGCAAAATTTTAAATCAAAAAATAGCAAAAGAGCTGTTATTTTCTAACAGTATCGGGTTAAAATGAAGTCATCACCAAAACAAATTGAGTTGCCATTTTTGTAAGAAAATAAGTAGAGTTTATAAGATTACTTGCGAGTTAAGACTCGACATGATAGATGAATCTTATTTTGGCAGCAATGACATGTTAGAGATGCAAATGAGAACGTTATACATTAATTATTCCCTCAACAAGAAAGATGGAATGAGAAAAACACTTTAAAGTCGCCTGTCATGCGGTGAAATTTTTGACAGTTATTTTCTGAGAATAGAACAACAAAAAACCGAAATAGTTAATTTATGAAGCAAATACATTATTAATGATCGATCTTGACAGTTTGTATGATGGACGTGAGATGGAGAAAAATGTTTGGGATTTTTTTTTCTCGTTTGTTCATTTCTGTCGATCTGAATTGCGTCTCGCTAAAGATCAGAACTAATTAAAATTGAATTTTCGCATAGAATTTCAATTAGCCTAAAAACAATTTTGGACAACTTCTTCAAAATCAAATAAAGAAGAAATAAAACCCGTTAAATATTAAACTACAATTATTTCTATTCTAATTTATGTTTATTAAAATTAAACTGGAAAGCATAAAAGTTGTTTTGAAATTTTAAAGCTTTTACATACTTTGAAAAGTTAAATTTCTGATCAATAATTTGTTACATGATATGAAAAATTAATAAATGTATGCGGAAAGAATTATTAAAATACTCTTTACATTAAAAACTAATTGCTTCCAAAAGTAAACAACATTTTAAATTGAAATGCTTTACGACGATGTTATAAATTTCCCTCGAAATCATTCTTCAACCCCACAATAGGAAATATTTATTCACATTTAATGCAACAATTAAACTAAATGAAGTATAAATTTTAAAACTTACTCATATTGGACAATGTTGTAGCTGCAATGGAAGAAACTTTATATTTTAATAAACATGCATTATGCGCTTATACCTGCAGTTCATGCATACATATGCGAGTGAGAGACACAAAAACAATTTTTATGAGAACTCGAGCTGATATCCCATACACGAATTGCGTGTCGAACTAAAATGTTGTTTGCAAAAGTGAAATTATGCTAAAGTTAATAATGCATGTATATGACTTTATTATATGCAGTCGAGGAGGTAAACTCCTTATGAGCATGTCCGATAAGCATTCCACGTTGCGATAAAGCAATTTTAAGCACTCTGATCACCCTCATACTTGAAATTATTTCGCACATGTAAAATTCTATTTATTTTCCTCCACAGCAATATCGTATTCGAGCAGTAGCGCGTAAAGAAAAACACACACAGCAAGAGCGAGAGATTTATTTAACAAGCAAAGTTATTCACAAGTTATAGAAAATATTTTCCTAAGACTTTTTATTTATTTTAGTGTTTCTAGATTCATTCTCTCTCACTCTCGCTCCCTTTTAGCCAACCCATATGTTGCTTAAACTACTACTGCTGTTACTGCTTTACGTATGTAAGCATTGCATTTCATAGCAATGTAAAATTCATGTTTCCAATGTTTACGATTCAAGAAGTTTTATTACTGAATGTAATTTGAAATTATATCTACAAACTATACAAACGAAAGTCGACGAAGCTGCAGCAGCCAGCCAGCAACAGTACTAAAGTCAGGAGAGCTTTTTTATTTTATGTACATTATAAGTAATGAATGCAAATATTTGCTTGCAATGAAATTTTTGCATTTACATTTGAATAGAATTGTTCTTCAATACGGTCTTTGCTGTGTGTTATATGGCAATGCCTTAGAGTGTCTCACATATATATAAATAAACTATCGCAACAATGACTCAAATTGCTGAAACTTTTTTTTATCTACGTACCTCAATTGTTGAGCTGAGAGTGTATAAAAATGGTAATTTATGATTCATGAATTTTCTCTCTCTCATTCAGACATTGCATGCATGTTGCTGCTGCAAAAAAAAGAAGGTGGAGATTCTACTCTAGATTTTCTCTCCACATTATTATGCATTATGTTGAGCAGATGTCAATAACAAATAACAGTTGTGGTGTGAATGTGAAACTTTCGAGGAAGAGCTTTTAAATAAGCTAGTTAAAATTTCCACAATGACCCCTTGAGCAGACATCATTAGAATATTAGTCATCAAATACCTCATTTCCTTTTACGACACACGAACACAACACATATACGAAAAAAATCAATTAAATCCGCAATTAACTTCTCCATGCCATTGTTTGTAAATCAATGCCGCAAAAATGGAATTTAAACCGAAAGAAAAAAGCGCAATTTCCCTTTTCTAAAATCCAAGAAACGGTCTACAAACTTTAACACAAATCAATGTCTGAAGCATCTTGATTTTCATCCTATAAATACCCTATAGGGTCTTCGCAAATTCTAACATGTCAGCTTCTAAAATAAAAGCACAGAATTTTGTCACACAACAGCGCTTTTTGCTTTGTATACGAAATAAAGCTAAAAATTATATAGAATGTATCGCACCGTCGAGAGCTAATCCAAAGTGCGCTGCTCGAGCAAGAGCTATATTGTTGAATTAATTAAACGCATATACGCCATGTATGTGTTCTCGTTCACTCTCGCGTTGTTGGGTCATTTACATGATAGTTGTTACAGTACCGGTTGAACCACGGTGAGTTTCAAGTTATTGTATAGCTCTCGCTGTTTATGCGACCATACAAAATTAGATTATTTAGATTAGAAGTGAAATGAGAACACCAACAATTTTTACTTCTTTTTCACAATTCGCCACGTTTTGAGTCGACGATCTCAAATTTTATAATTATTTATGCTCTTTCTAGTCTACATTTTAACAGTGAATGCTTTGACTCTCTTCTCTTATCAATATTATTAAGGCAATAAATTTTCATCTTACAACGATAGAGAACGAGAACATCATGATGATAATGACACACACATGCTTTTCATTAAGTTGCAGAAAAAAAATCTTTTACGCATATGACATTGAAGAAATTGATAACTTCCTACAGTAAAGCTGATGGAACTTATATACCAAATATCTGGATAGGAGTTGGACACGGGAACTTAAAGATTGATTATGCATTTTTAAAAACTTAAAATAAATATGACAACTCTTCGTGTCTGATTCCTCTCTAGATAAATATATGCAAGATAAAATGGTTAATTTATGTGTGTATAAGCTTTGAGTGCGAGATCTATTACGATACTTGTCGACCGAATGAGACACTTATGGTAATGACTTATCACACGATGTAGATCGTCAAACGACAATAATAAAATGTGTATGCATGAATATGTGTTTGTAAATGTTGTCATCGATATATTCAAAGACAAGTCTAGCGAGATCTCTCACAGCGACTGTGGCCTGTTTGGTCATTGTACCTTGCGACAGTTCATTTATCTTGATACAAATTTTTTCTTCTTCTTTCACCTTTTGCAATGTATTCTCTCCTGCTGCTGTTAGTAACTACCACTGGTGTGCGTACCATGGGTACTTGTCATAATTGACATTTAATTGAGCTGCTCAAGATCCCTTGCACGCTTACACCTTTTACCTTGTTAGCTGTCAGGGCACAAATGCAATATCGCAAAAAAATATAAATGAAGTAGCTACAGTTATTGTTTTCACTTCTTCTTTTCACACTCTACATAGCCTTAATTTGAATAAATAACGTTGAATATACGCATAAGTAAATATATATCATGAAGCGCGGTTTCAGTAACGGTTTATGACAAATTGCCCCATGCTCGATGAACTTGTTTTTTTTCGTACCTTTTAAAATTTATTGACTGCCATCAATCTCCCTTCTCTGCCTTATTGGTCTCATCATCAATTTCATCCACGAGTACTTGCCCGAAAAAAAATATAAATAAATATGTCTATAATAATTTTTTTCCCAAAAAAAAAGAAGAGAAGAATAATTTTTCATTGGATGCTACATCGGTAGAATTTAATGAACTTGAATTATTGAAATTTACCGTACGATTCTTGCTTAATATTTATTAGAGTTCGAGTGAACGCCGCCGCCAAGCGAACATTAGAAACAATGAATTCATTATTTATTTCTCAATATTTATCGTTATTTAGTGTAGTCGATGGATAGCGAACGCGCGAGAGCCTTTTGAATGAAAAATCTTACTTGGCAATAAATCAATGAAAATGCTTGTTAAAAGTTTTCTTTCTTCTCTGTCTCGAAAAAAAAAAATATAAATCCATCTCAATAAATCAAGTTTGAATGATTGTATGTATTCTGGAGTGCATTGCGACTCGAATATCCATTTGTTTTTATGAGAGAGTAATAATAATTGAAAAACGTGCATAAAAAATATTTATGAAACTGTAAATTCTCAATGAGTTCAGTAATTAGAAGATATTTTTATCTCTTTTTCGCTTTTGATTATCATTGAAATCCTCGAGCATCACTCGACACCCATCTTCAAGCCTTTTTTGTACTCGCATCAATTAGATAAACGTGTGTGTTGTCAATTAATCACACGTTCGTTGTTTCTCTCTTTTTTTATTTTTTTATTGTCATCCTACTAGACACAAGTTGATGATGATGAGAAAACTTGTAACTTGTTCCTCGCCTTAACATTGATGGGCGAGCACTCAAAGAGATGTGAGACTTAAGTCATCTCATCGGCTCTTGATTGATGGAACAATTTAAAGCATGTGTTGATGTCAGGAATTTTTTTAATCATTCGTCACAAAGCGTATGCATGAAAAAGTTATTCTCTCTCTTTAGAAGTTGATTCTAAGCGTCGTTCGATTATGTCAATTGACTTCAAATTAAATTGTATAGATTAATTGGCATGTCTGATGGATCACAATACGCTTAATTGAAGTGAAAAAAAACAATTGGAAGTAATTTAATGTAATTAGAATTTTTTTTCGTAATTAGTAATCACGTGGTGTAGTTTTTTGTTGTTTGCCACCCCAAGGTTGGAGTATCGCTATGTTTTTCGAGCATCTTTTATGGAAGTGCATAGAATTTTTTATTCACATAACACAGTTTCTACAATGCGATGAGAATTTCATTAAAACTATTCAAATTTTTCCTACCCGAATGTCAGATCGCCTAATTATTGTGTAAATTATCTCGCAGTGCGGTCATAGTCTGCCCTTTTGAAAAGCATTGCACAGTACTATAAATGTGGGACAAAATCAAATTAAAATTGCACGAATTTCTTATTTTTCTGCCTAATCTACATGGCCACCTCTCCTCTAACAAAAATTCATTTTATTCACCCAAATCACGTAAGATTCTCATGTTGAGAATTTGTATTGAATTTTTTCCTCTCTTTTTTTACACTAACTAAAAAATATTCAACTCTGATTTTCTGATGGTACTAGATCGTCGTTTGAATTTAACAAATAATAATGTGTGTTTAGATTTAAAAGGTTCATGTACGCTTTTTTCTATTTTACTTTATAACCATACAATTAAAGCTTTCAATTCATATTTTATAACCATCCCTAGGGAAAAACACACACTGATACTCAAAAATAAAGAGGGACATTTTTAATTTTTTTAATTTACTCTCCCATTTTCAAGAGTGACCGCTGATGCAATGGCGTTACTTCACGTTTTTTTTTCGATGTCTGATTAAATCCAATTGAATTGAATTGAGAGTGAGATTTTGGGTGAATTTTGCTTGCTTTTTTTGAACAACACTAGAAGGAGATACGTACATAAGCCGTTTGTTGTTTGACCTTTCATGCCTTGACTCCATATCTCTCTGCACACACAAACCGTGCAGATTGATTTGCTGTTGTTGGCTTCACACGTGTTTTGTATTAAAACAGAGCTCGATTTCTTCTTTGCAATCTCCCAATGGATTTGACTCTGGTGTACGTGCTGTATCCCAAACATTAGCTCGACACATTAATGTCGAAATCAATTTGCGTATTCTATAGAAATTAGTAAAATTCGTACTAATGGAACAGAGCAGTGGATTAAATACTCTAGAGAGAGGAAAAAGGTTACAATTTAGATAAATTATTTGTAAGCGCTGCTAAATCATCGAAAATTGCCTGTCAATTCAACTTGGCATGCTCTCAAGAAGGGATGAATCATTAGTCACAGAACTCGACGTATAAAAATTACGTCACACCGCACCGCCTATAAATCGCTTTAAATTATATTATCCTCACCGAATATTACACTAACTGAAAGTGTAATGTTCAATTTGGCTGGCAGGCAAGCAAAGAGTCAAGCGCGCGAGAAAATATTTTTCATACTTTCATCAGCTTTACAATTTACGCCATTAGGCTTTACTTCATCGGCTCACACTGACATCGCAGTCCTCGTAAAATGAGTAGAAATGTTTTGACATTTTAAATAGCAATTAAGATGGAAAAATTTCATTTTTCACTTTCCGCTTTGTAAACTGCCACTAAGTAGCACTCAGCATATGTTTTCAATTTTCGAATGTTTTAAAATTAGGTACTAATTAAATGCAATAGTTTTATGGCTCGTTTGAAATTGTTTTCATTTGTCATTTTATTGCCGCTCTCTTCCATGCTGCATTTATGTGTGTGTGCGTTGCTATGCTTTGCTGAGTGTGTGACAGAAAATTTATGCACATGACAATCGTAATGTTCCCTTTTGTGTCATAAATTATTTTTGCACTACAATAAAAAATTTCTCAAATTAAATGCCATCGAAATGATTTTTTTTGAGCAGGAATTTTTATGACAGAGCGTAACTATTTTAAAATTAATTCTGGCAGAATTCAGATACAATTAAAATTTTATTACTTTATCCTTATTCTTAGCTCTTCACGAGTGTCGTTAAAAAATATATATTTTTGCACGATGCACACACAAAAAAATATTAACTCAAATGTCGTAAATGCGAAATTAATTTGATGCAGAAAAGAACATTTCACTAAAATGTGTTCAAAAGACTAAAAATATTTTAAAATATAAATTTTATGTACACATGTGAAAATTAAAGTTGACTTCAAAGAAACATTTTAACGGTCTTTACTGATTATGTCGATGGGGTCTTTTAATGGCTTTAGAAAATGTTTAAAAAATACTTTTAGTTGGGCGCATTCTAAAGTTTAGTAACAAAAATCTAAAAGAAATTATTTCTCGCTAATAGTTTGTAAAGAATTATTTGTTTAAATTTTTTTTTGGTTGCTGTGGTGTCGTTTTACACTGTCAATGTTTAATTTATTTCTCTCTATCAAAAAGAAGTTGCCAAACTTTAAAAATAACTTTTTTTTAGGTTAAGCCCATCCATCTCTGTCACCCCACAGTTCAAACCCTATTTACTAAGCACAATTAAATTTGCACTTAAGGAGTGACAGTGGCAAGAGAGAGAGAAAAAAGCAATAAAAATTACGAAGCAAAATCTGTCGATCGTTAAGATGACTGCAAATTCTCTTGAAACGTAAATCCATCAATCGAAAGCAGAAAACGATTTTTCATTCGCCATACATATAAAAAACCGTTTCTTAAACATTTCTCATTACAATGTTCTTTTTTCTTCCTTTTGTGTGTATTTATAGATTTTCACTGCAGATATTAAGCGAGAGAGCTGGTGGAAGCAATATCGCTCAAATAGTAATTAATAACTGCGGCATCATCGCGGCATAAACTCGAGTAGTAGTATTAAATGCACGTTTCAGGAGTGAAGTGAAGCGATAAAAATTGTAATTGACAACGCTTTTGTAGTGCATCTCATCTCTTCCTCTCCATCTCTGACGGAATATTTATTTTGCGCTTGATGTGAAGACGAAGGAAAAGCACCAAGAGTGTGTTTATTCTATAAAGGAAATTGAAGACGAACAAAAGCGTTGAGAAGGAGGAAAGTGGTTGTCAACTGAACTGTAATGATATGACAGATGCGATAGTAAAACTTACAGATATGCACATGCAGCAGCAGCAGAGATCGATAGAGTATGAGCGTCAACGTCACTTGGCCAATTGGTTAATCGAATCTAGTCCTCATATGCCGAAAACCGCACAATGCCAGCAAGGGCAGCATAAAAAGCAGAAAAAAATTTTCACCACATCCATCTTCCACGACTCGTTCTTGTTTCTGAGCAAATTTGGACCGTCGACGCCGAATCAGGGCAACGAGCAAGATCAAATTATTCAATCACCTGCACCAGTAGTTTCACAACATAATATAGTACAACAACAACAACAGCAGCAGCCACATACAAATTTATCGAAATCACCAACGGCATTCACAACGTCCCAAACAAATTTGCCATTGCAAATCGTTCAGTCGAGCCGTGATGGTAACAAGCCCAAACTGAGGCGTTTTAATTCGCATGACACGAGTGCAAATATGTTTTCGGTGGCGGATTTTGAGAATGCTCGGTTAGCACGACGCAATGAACTGGAACTAGTCAGACAAAAGCAACGCTACAAAGTAAACTCATTGAGTTCGGGCTGTGATTCATCGACGGGCGATAGTAAAGGATCAAAGTTGAGTAATGAGGTGAGCATTAATGCATGAATGGCTTTTTATGTTTTTAACTCTCCTTTTTGGCGAGCAACGCGAATGTTAAGGCGCAATCTTTTATGATCCAATTAGACCTAAAAACCTTCATCAGTTCAAAGAGAAAAGAGCCGTCTCTGTATATGTGTGTTCACTCAACGTCTGCCACTCTTTTTTATGCTTCGCTTTTTCCCTTCATCATCCTCATCTTCGACAAAGTTGTCGTCATCATGTGCAAGAGTGATGAGAACTCAGCAGTGGCAACCGCACAACTCATAACAAGTTGTGTGTGAAAAATTTCTCATTAAAAGTCTCTCGATTTTATTGTACTCTTTTTTTCATACCACACATCCGATGCGATGACCAACCAGAGCTGCAAGAAGTTTGCATTTAAATATATAAATTATCTAAACAAGATGGGTCTGCAAACGGCGTTGCCATTTCCAATAGCTCCGCTGTCTTAGATTAGTACCCCATAGTTCTGAAAAATGGACATTAGTGGCACTCCTGGCCGACCATGATGGACATTCCTCAAAAATCGTCAATGTCAATAAATTCCTGATGCAATGACGAGTTCAACGACATACATGAAGCCATAGTTCTGAAAAATGGACATTAGTGGTACTGCTGGCCGGCCATGATGGACATTTCTCAAAAATCGTCAATGTCAATAAATTCCTGATGCAATGACGAGTTCAACGACATACATGAAGCCATAGTTCTGAAAAATGGAGATTAGTGGCACTCCTGGCCGGCCATGATGGACATTCTTAAAAATATCAATGTCAATCGATTCCTGATGCAATGACGAGTTCAACGACATACATGAAGCCATAGTTCTGAAAAATGGACATTAGTGGCACTCCTGGTCGGCCATGATGGACACTCCTCAAAAATCGTCAATGTCAATAAATTCCTGATGCAATGACGAGTTCAACGACATACATGAAGCCATAGTTCTGTAAAATGGGCTTTAGTGGCACTCCAGGCCGGCCATGATGGACACTCCTCAAAAATCGTCAATGCCAATCGATTCCTGATGCAATTACGAGTTCAACGATACCCATGAAGCCATATAAAAGAAAATTTGTATGAAAAAGGACATTTTTGCACTCAGGGACGGTCCTTGAAGGGTCATACCTCAAAACTAAATACTTCTTGCACAACTAGAGCCAAAACCCGACTTTAGCCACAAACCCGAGTTAAATCCGACCAGCCGTTCTTGAGATATGGCGTTCACTAAGATCGTAAGAAAGTAAGAAAGTAAGAAAGTAAGAAAGTGAGAAAGTGAGAAAGTGAGAAAGTAAGATACTTAAATGGCTCTAACTCCTCGTAGGATCAACCGATTTCTATCTGTTTTCGCCAGTTTGTAGGGTTTGACTGGCCTTCATTTGAGTATAAGTTTTGATATTGCAAAATGTAATGTCTTGGCACTAGGGGCCGAAAACAGGTTTTGGAAAAATCCAAAATTAATATATAGCGGAGCTATAATTTATATTCATAAATTATATGAAATTACATACAAGTTTCTCACTCCAGTTTCCCTCTCCAGCCAACGACAAGTTTATATTCATCCAATTAATACCAGAAACAGAACTCAATCGATTTGAACTGATGATAATCGCATACGATGCTTTTAATTCGCACTCTTATAACCGCTCTGCCCTTTTTTGCAGTCAAAAATCATCAACGACGCAGTGTCAGCGGAATCATTTCTCGAACGTTACTCTTTGCCACGAATAGCTCGTCTAATTGCTCCATCGAAAACTTCGACGGCGACGGCCAATTACGAGGATAAAGTGAATCAATCATCGGCAAAAAGTAGCAAAAAGTCAACAAATCATGGCCAGTATCAAGCTTCGTCGCCAATTAATGTGTGCATTGACAGTCAAGCAGCAACAGGTCATGACGACAACTGTGGCAGTAGTAATAATAATAATGGTGAATTATTTTTATTGTATCGGCACCTCAAGAAAAACAAAGTCTATCATGCGTTCAATGGAAAAACGAGTGGCACGAACAGGAAGAAAGGCATTAAGATACCGCAAGATTTCACGGGTGAGTCTCTTGAATTTTTATCACTTCGATGTGTGCACTCTTTAATTTATCAAGCACCTAAAGGTCAAATTACGTAATTTTTTCTGAGACTTTTTTCTTGCCAAATCTTTGCTCGCCACGAAAGTCATGCACAGCACACGAAAAATGTCAAAAAATATATAAAAAATTGTGTGGAGGATACAAAAAAACTTGTTTACTCTCCTCGAGCATAAATTTATGTGCACAGAGATAGTTGGAGAGTCCATTTCGAACACATGATGATGATGTTTGTCATTTTTGTTTTGTCTGCCATAAATTCTGCAGAATTTTGTGAATGGGTGTATTGGGAAGTTGATTCCGTTTATGGTCCAAGTGCTATGGAGCGAAAAATACATTAGCCATTTAACAAGAATCATAACCATGAGAGAAATGAATTATATGTCGACGATGCCGAATATTTAAGTCATTTTTGCCATATTCTGAAAATAATCTCGTGTAAATTTTCAATAATTTTTATTTAGAACTTTTATGGCTTATAAAGTTTCAAAATGTGGCTGAAGATCAAATTACAGAAAATTCCTTCGAGTCGCTAAAAATATCTGAATGGCATCTCTATAGATGACTTCATTATAATTCAAAATTGATGCATGATTTTACTGAGAAACTTGCAACGAGAGCAAAAATATTTCGAGCATCTCCAACAAAATGAATTTCATCTCTTTTATGCTGGTTTTTGATTACAAATTTGCAAGTTTTGCATTTTTTACCATCATGAATTTCAATCCTCTTAAAAGAGGGATTTTAATCTATGTGAGGAGCTCGTCTCATTTTGAAGGAATGATGGAAGATTAATTAATGTGAGGATGCTGGGTGTGGGAAGGTCGATGAAATGTGCAACAGAAGCGACAATGTGAAAATTTATAGAAATGAAAGAAGCCAAAGAAAATAAGAGTTTTTTGAGCTGACGATGACACTTTTTTCACTTTCTTATAGAGCTTCTTCTTGTCACTTCTGAGAATTGTGACTGAGCTGAGGTTGCTTTGGCAATTTTCCATTTTAGAATATTTCACTTGCTCTTCAATTTAAATTTTACTCGTCATTGCTCTCACATATGATGACGATAGAAAAGTAGAGAGAGAGTGAACACGTGTCGCACATCAAGCTGTTGCTAGTGATGAAAAGTGCCCGAAAAGAAATATTTTGAATAAAAACGTGAAAAGTTGGCACTCGACGAGATCTAAAGTAATTTTAATTTTCTCCTTTTTGCTTTCATCTCGCATTTGAAAAGGTAAAAAAGAGAAACAGCTGTAGCATCAGCAGCACGAGATCTTCTTCCAATGCCAATTTCAATTTCCGAATCAATCACACAACGCGACACTGACATGGAGAGCCAAGAATAGAACATGAAGTCAAATATGCGTAAATCCTTTCAATTAATTTTCATTTCATGGTTTCGAGTTTTCTGCATGCTGTCTAAGAAAATAATTAAATTGTCGACAATTCTTCTTCCCTCCACAAACAAACACATCCATGATCATCACCGCCATCGAATAATTGCGCGTCTTGTCAAGGTCTTGCTTGTTCTCACATCATCATTGTCCAACGTGATAATTGTGTGAATTACAAATTTTTCTTCTTTGTCTCGTTAGATTTAAAATAATTTTAAACCTCACTTATTCACAATCACTCGCATGTGAATTACTCAATTTTGCGAATATCTCGATGACGAAATATTTTTGAGTAATTATTTTTGCATTGTCTAACGATTTGCGGATAAATCTCACATGTGTAAGAGAGACATAACGTTTCAGTCATTACACAATTTCTAAATAAATGCAATTTCTCTCGTTGCGGATCTTCTGAACACGCAACACTTTAAAGATGTGGCAGAGTTCTGTCTAGTCGAAAGATGATTGAAAATTGTATGAACATGCAAATGTTTAGAACACTTTTCCAAATTACTTCTCACTTAACTCTTCACAAGTCTTTACGAGACTTGCAATTAGTGCTAAAAGCTTTTCCCCTTTTCTATTTGAGACAATTGTGCCTTCTAATGATGGAACTTTAAACACCTTTGCATTATGAAAATTACAGCAATAGTTGCATGCACACCTCCCGGTCTTTTGTTACATTTTTCACAACTTACAAGCTCAGAAATTTATTTGCTGTCGTGAAATTTGTTGATAAGACTCGAGAGTGAGTGCAGCGATTCAAGTGACAACAACAACAACAAAAAAGAATGGAAAATTTTTAAAGGAGGAAAAAATTATGAATGTAAAATGAAATTGAAATCTCGTCTGTCGTGTGCGCGTCAGCAAAAGAGATTGAGACGTGGGCAGACCCGCTTCTAGTTCAGCACAAAAAAAAGAGTTGAAGCTGGCTGGCATGGCTGGGTGTAAAGCAAGTCACTCGCATGTGTATATGAGAAGTTTATGACTTTACGCCATGGCTGTCGAGTAGCTCAATTCTCTCAGGGTCAATCCAAAAGTGGCGACAGCTGATTTGATTAATATTCACACATCACATCTCGTCATCAGAAGGTGTCTGACTTGACTCTGCTCATTACTTCAGATCCGATAATTTACTGAAAGAATATTTTCAGGGTTAATCCACATGACTTGGAGTTAATTTAAGAGTTTGCCATAATTTCTACTCGAGTCTTAAAATAGTCAAACGGCTCTGGGTTTTTTTTATATGGAAGTGCAGGAAAAGAAATAAAAATTGTAGCAATAAAATTAAAATCTTAATTTTTCTAAACAAAATTTATTGAGTCGTTAAATTGCTAAAGAAATTCCTCGCAATTGAAAACAATTTTTTTGCAAAGAAATTTCGCGGGTTTGAAATCATTCAAGGTGAGTGCAATAAAGTGGCATGACTGGACGACGAAAAAAACGACGAAGAAGAAATTTGCGACAGTCAATTGTTTGTATGCGAGTCGAGTTGAAAGTAAGCTTGAGATCCATTAAAAATGCATAAATGGCTTTGCCATTCGACCTTTACATCATCATCCACCTCAGCTCAGCACGAGCATACAATGGATGAATTTTTTATCTTCATTCACACCCATTTCTCTCTCAAATTCACTCTGAAGTTGCGATGGCTTTAATTAAATTATTGTATGGGTCTGATGCTCGCCACGAAGAGAGAATAAATGAAAGAATAAATCACGAAAAAAGAGAAAAGAACTTCAGACGAAAGCTATTGAGAAGGAGAGTGCAAGCAGATGAAGTGCAGACACGATTGCGACTAAAATGTTGCGGTATGAGGTATGAAGATGAATAAAATTTGCACAATCTTAAGAACATCTTCAACCTTTTTCCTGCTGAATCTTCTCAAGTTTCATCATTGCGATGCTTTTGAGGTCGAGTAAGATTAAATTTCATCTCAATAGTTCTCAAATGAGATGCAGAGACAAAATTATGCAGGTACATGCACTGATCTTATAAGAAAAGATCTAACGATGAAAGTCAGATGAAAAGATTGAGCACATGCATCATCACGAATTATCTAAGAGAGGAAAAAATCCAAATTTGGAAGTGCGCGCAGTAACAAAACATAGCCATGACCTCGTAGTCAATGCATGCCTATAGGCAGCAGCTGCGCTTAATTGATCACCATGGAAAATTTAAACTGAGAACAAAAATAGAAATTTTGCATCGCAGTTTCACAAAACAAAATAAATAAAAACAAAATTCCTTTCGTTGGAATTTTTCGTTACCTGAAAAACGGCAATCGACGAGATGAGCTGCAAATTTTAATTGAAAAGCAATCTAATACCTAATGGCAAGATGAAGGGTCAGAATGGGTGTAACTTAATGCTTGGTGGGATGAACCGAGAAGAAGAAAGAAATGCATCTGATTTTGAGTTTTAGAACGAGAATCAGAAATAAATTCTCAGCTTTAAATTATTCACAAAAAAAGTTGAAGAATAAATTGAAATGAAATGAAAAATAATCAACATAACAGTTTTTTTAATTTATTCGTTTTTTCTTCTTATTTTTCTACCAACGCGCATACTTTTTTACTTTTCATCTTGCTGCCTTCTTTTATTCACACATAAACATGGTCAAAGTCTCGGTCAAAATTTCCAGCTGATTGAATTTTAATATGGAATTGATCATCGGTGCATCACGTTTACAAAAATATTGCAAAATTGCATTTGAGGTTTTTGCCTTTTAAAGCTCTCTTACAAAGTCGATCAATTGTCGTTCAATTACATAATTAAGTCACACTTTAAAGCTCTTTACTGCTACTCACTTATGTCGATCATCGTGAACATTTTTGCTGCCATAATTAACTCGATGCTGTGTCGTTGCCATGTGGCTCGGTTGACTGAATGGAGAGCTTTCAATTTGCAGTTAAAGCGGCAGCAATTTTTATTTTATGAATAGCCGTGAATTTTTGTTTTATTGCATGATGATGAAAATTTTGTGAGCTGCAGACATGATTGAATGAATAAATGTGAGGGAAAAATTTCCATCATATAATCATCATCGTGTCTGACTGAGTATTGGCGTGGCGGCAATAAAAGTGAATTTTTTTTGATTGCTTTGGCTTTTCATTTCATCAAACTCTCACTTCAAATACACTCGCACATAATTTGGTGAACTGTAATGAATGTAATTTGAAGGAGTGCACGTTTGATTTCGAGCGACTCTTTTCCTCCCGACCATGTGCTGCGTTTATTGAGCAGATCTCGTTGAGTTCAATTATTAAATTCAATTACTTTTTTCTACACTTTAAAACTTACGTAACCAGTTGATGATTGAGTGAGATGAGAGAGAAAAAGTTCCACACATGCATTGATCGCATGTCGAATTAAAATTTTCATCTTAAATCAGCTGCTTTAAATGCATTTCTAAGAGTTCTCTTCTTTTTTGGTTCAATCGTAAATCGTAATCTAACGGATAGTGATGAAGCTGTAGATAATTAGTGAAGTAAATTAAGCATGAAGAATCTCATTAATTGGACACTGATATGATTTAATTTGATTCACGAGCTTCATCGGTAAATTTAATTCACACTCGTTTGCGTTCCATGTGACTTGACTCAAAAATAATTTTGCAGCGAATAAAAAATTTCTCATTAGGCACAATTATTGTTGCCGTGTGTCTATGCTCTGACCAACTATAAGTGTGCTTTGTTCATTCAAATAGCGCTAATTATTTTACAACAAAAAAAAATTAATAGAAATCACCATGAGCTCGATTTTTTAAATAATTTCGTTATTGCATTCTGCGAATTACGCGTGTGACGTCATAATCACGTCGATGGAAATTTCTATAAACTTATTTAGTGAGAAAAAATCATCACTTCGGAATGCTCGACGACGAAAGCGGATTTTTTCTGTGATTACCTCAAGGTCTTTCTTAAGTCTCTCGATGTCACACACGAGTGCTCGCGATTTCTTTTTCCCCATTTGCAGAAATGAAAAATTTGCAGCAGCTTTAAATGCATGCAGCGACTAATTAATGACCCTAAGCATAATTAGCATGTTTCGCCTTAATTGTCTCAATTTTTCTACCTTCATTTAATTGATTGAGACAATTCAGGCAAATGAGAGGAAAAACAGCACAACCGAGCCATAACATGACAACAAATTAAAGAGAAAAAAGTTAATTAAAGTGAGATGAAAAGATAAAATTTGGCCAGCACAAAAATATGAATTTCTAGTGGTCATCAAGACTTTTATTCTCATCATTTTCATTAGCATAAATTCAAGTACGTGATGATGATGATGAATCATTTTTATTCTTTTTGTGGTATTCGATTCTTCTTTCGTGACCATCAACAAGTCAACGAGTATAAATTTCAGAAAGCGATTTGATATTCTTGCGGTCAAGATCATGTTGATCTTCTATTTTTTAATTTTTGTAATGAATTTTTAGCTGATTGTCTTAAAATATCTGCACTCAATCGCCATCATTAAAATAGCAAAAATAAAAAAAATGTTAACGGACCTAAAGATGATGTTGAATAATTTCGAGTTGCTCATGTGTGTAATTTAGCAAAAAGAATTCTTTTAAGAATCAATTCGCACATTATTAGCGAAGCTCAAACATGTGATTAAAGAGTTTGGAATATTCGATGAAGAAGAATTCGAGAGATGGATATTGAGGAAGTTTGCAGTTACTCAACAAATATTTTTGAGCTCGCAGCAAAAAATAACTGAACATTTTTTTCGATACTGAATCTTGCGGTTGTTGAATTATTGATGGACAATAAAAAGGATTGATCTAACCTATCAGATTGCTCAGCACTTAGCTATGAAAGATATTTTGGATGTTGATATCATACATGGAAGAAGAATAACATGCGAGCGAGGAAGATAATCGATGGCCATTATTACCGAACATTTTTTTGCGTGAAGGCGAAGGTCAAATGCTCAGCGTGAGTCGTGAACTCTTCTCTACTGAGTGTAAATGTAACTGTAGCTGCCAAAGTGTGGACGATGCTGAGTGTGTATAGAGCAATGGATATACAAATGATTAATTATCTTAATCAATCGCCTTTGAATGACTTTGCTTTTTATGGAATTCCTCAGCTTCTTTTCCAATTCAGCTCTGATTGCAATCTCACAAACTCACACTATGCAGTACTGCTCACAGAGTGAGACTCGTTTAATGAAATTAAATCTCTTGCAATTTAAAATTTTCGCATCATGATGACAAATTAATTCCATCAAAAAAGGCAGCAGCGTGGTATCGAGAAGTAGACATCAAGTCTGAAAAGGAGTAACAAAAAAATTCACTGCGGTGAAATTAAAAAATGAAAAACACGACCGAAAAATTTCCATCAACGTCACCGACAGCATCAAAATGCGAAAAGTTGCGATTGCAAATTTTCTTAATCAAATTTTAATTTTTTTCTGAACGGCTGTGCAAGACCTGAAATTATGCCTCGAAAGTTAAATCTATAAGAATTTATTTTAATTATGCAAATTACTTTTAAGTCCAACTCGAGAGTTTAAATTTTTTTAATGAAATTAAGTCAGTATGAAACAACACGTGGCGATTACCGAATGCGAAAATTTTTCATAAAGTCACTCACGTTTGTCCCAAATTTCTGCTCGACATCTTTTTCCTTATCTTTATTTGTTTGCACAATATTTTTTTATTGTGCAATTTGTTAATTCTCACTCTAAATGAAATAAAATGCTCATTGCCACTGTTGTGCTGTTGCCAAGTTGCAGAGCTTAATTTTTGTTCATAAATCTCAACAGCTGATGACGAAAAAAAATTGTAACATCTTGGGAATTTTACTCAATTTTTTCTCATCCTCGAAAAATTTGAAACAAAAATTTCAATTGTTTTGACAATCGCATGGCGAGAATTTTTTAACATGACCTAAAAATTGTTACATAATAAAAATTATTACTTCTCACACTAAACAATCACTCAAAGTACAATAAATTAAAATATCATTTCTTTCCAGGATATTTCTCGTTCGTGAATGACAAAGGCATGCCTACCGCAACGTTGTATACCACCATGATTCAATTGGTGCGTGAACGAGTCTACAAATTTTTATCAGTGGATAACATGCAGGCTTACACGGAATCAAATCCCAGTGGTATGAATTTTTTGTATTGTGTGAGACACGTGAAAAAAAATATTTTCTTCTTCTTTTTTCAAAAAGATAACGTAAATAGCAAATCGCATTATGTGAAGACAACGGCAAAGGCCGGCGAGGTGTTTCGTCTGTTGGCGGTGTTTGAGGATGGCTCACAGAATAGCAATAATAACAACTATTCATCGACAAAGAAAGACAACCTCAATAGCATTGGACGTGAAAAGGAAAAAGGTCGTTATGTGCAATTGATGTCGGAGAGTCGTCAGGTAGTTTAAAACAAGATGTTCTGTTACTCTTATTAAATATTCATGAACAAATTCTATTCACGATTATGTAGATTATTTATGTCGCTCTATCGACAAAGGGAAAATTTTATGAGATCGAGCATAGTGGCATGCAACAGATGTTTTCAAAGTCCAACAGTGGCTCATCACATAAATCAAAGCAATTAAATTCCGATTGTGTCCATCGAATAACCAACATCATAACGGACGAAACAGTGTTTCCACTTAATCTCAAATTTATATCAAAACACGTTAATGGACTTATGCATGCAACAATTCCTGGTAAGTAAAAAACGCTGCAGCACTTAATTGAATATTAATTTCATCTAATTTTCTCTTCACGAATCAAGAAAACATCAAAATCACAAAAGTCAGCGTTGAAAATTCCGTCATCGCGTGTCCAATCGACGAAGCCGAATTCTGTAATCCACTACATCTGGTGAAACTTTATCTCTTTCCCGAAATGAAATTCATTAAGAGCACCCTCGGCTTTGAAAATGAAAAGATTATGTTTTCCAATCAAAATGTCCAGAATTTACTGAAATTTTGTCAGTTCAACTGTGATAATTTTGTACGAGCTATTGAATATGAGACTCTACCCAAGGAGACCATCATGAAGTCCAATGATAATTTGACGACTGTCACGAAGGTCAAATCGAAAACGTCTGCATTCACGAAGTTCTTTAGTAGCGATAAAAATTCACCGGCACACGAGCGTGAAGATTCTATTATATTTTTGTCGAAAAATGATTTGGAAAATTTGGAACAGCACAAAGTGTTGATTAAAGAGAATCAGGATAAGTTGAAAGTCTTTCAACCGAGCAACAGCGGTGGTGGTGGTGGCAGCAACAAAAAGGGCTGGTTTAAAAATCTCAGAAATGGAACGTCAAGCAACAGCAATACAAACCCGAGTAGCTCGAGTAAAACGAGTTCGTTCATTAATCTCAATAGCAACAGCATGGATCGATATCAGGACATGTCAAAGATGATTCAAGAACGCTTTGGCAATGTTGAGATAAATGAGAATCCGTCAACCTTGAAATCGTCATCGGAGATCAGTTATGACTTGAATGAACGGACAAATAAAGCCATGCAAAAATGCTTCTCGTTGCAGAATATTGAACTTAACACTCATATCGATATGCAACCCCCAGATCTTGTTGCCACAAAGCACAAAAACCATCGTCGAAATGAGAATAAAATCGAACGAAATCCTGTGCATTCATCGACAGATTCGGCATTGAATTCAAGCTCAAATCCTCGTCAGCAAAGTTTCATAACTGAAAAATTGTTTAATGAATTTTATGTGAAAACCAAACAATACAGCAAGTCCTCTTCGAGTCTTCATCAATTGCTTCACTTTTCGGTGCCCCAAAAAATGAATATTCGCGAGACGAAATCAAAGTTGGAAGAGAAAACGGCATTGATGCAACTTCAATTGCCACCACCGCCGCCAACCGAGCTATTCTCCGAAAATGAGCAAATTGAGTCTATACATGAAGATGACGATTCTGTCGTCACCGATGATCTCCCTTACTGCTCCGTACGCGATTCCATTTTACACTCAACAAATAATGTTGTCGAAGTGCCACGTCAAACTCCAACCGAAAGCATCTACGCTGAGATTTGTGCATCAACTCCGCCGATTTCATCATCGAATGCTTCCGAAATGTCTTATAAGGTCGAAAAAGTACCCGTAAGGGCCGTAAAGAGTGTCAATAATGTTAGTAGTATTCGCATCTCATTCGGCCAGGATTTACAAGCCATTCTTTCAAACGATTCAGCAGTCAAGTATTAGAGTTAATAAATTATTAAAAAGCCTTTTTATAAAAAATATAAAAGCGAAAGAGAAATTTTTTATTTCTCTCAAAAGCTCTTTCGCAATAATTTCTCAAAGAGAAACAAATTTTTCCAATTAATGTTGTAGATCTTTAAAATAAATATGTTTATACGGTGTGATAGAAATTTTAACATTCGAAGGAATTTTTTTTTCACATAAAAATCGCACAATTTCGTGCGCACATACACACACCTAAAATATATATATTATATATGTACTAACTTGTAATCATTTACTGAAAAACTTTTCATAATTTCTTCTTCATCTCTCGAACTCTCATTTAAAAAAAAGTTTTAGGTAACGATAAAGTTTTCCCTCACGATTCATTAAGTTCATCGTAGAGGGAGAAAAAAATCAATTTTTACAAATAAAAACGTGCCTTATGTTAATGAGAATAATTTTTGAATTTCTTTCGCTAACAAAGAACGGATAAAATATATGATTGGATGAAAATATTCACAAAAATTTGTTGGTTGAAAAGATGAAGAAGTAAAGGAGCGCACAAAAAAATAATTAATCTTTTGTAGTTTGGAAACAAAAAAAATATAATGAATCCCTCTTTAGTGATAAGATGCGAGAAAATTTTTCAACTTTAAATTTTAATATTAATCTTAAATAATAAGTGTATCATGTTCATTACCAAAGCAGTGTGATATTTGACAAAAATTTGAGAAAGTAATTGTGCATGAAGAAACTTCAAAGACATAACTAAAAAAAATTGTAATTGGACAAGAACTGTGAAAATCTTTTTTCAAACAAGCATTAAGACAAAAAGTTTATTGATTGTAAAAAAAATCTTTTGAAATGAGGTAAAAATGTTTTAGGCTTAGAAAATAAAAACTTTAGATGTTGTTTACTCTCTCTCTGTCTGTCTTTAATATTTTTCTTACACATAAATGATTTCCATCTTCATTTCATAAATATATACATTTTAGCTTTCGATGTCACTTATGTGAGAGTTAAGAACTTTTTCCTTAAGAACTAAATGTGTATTGGCATGAAAAAGAAAGTCCATTAGACTTCATGATTCGAAGAAAGAAAATTGTGAAATTTATGATAATAAACTTGATTTTATGAATAAATGTGGAAATAGAAAAACTTATGCAAGTTTTACTTAAAGTATTTTTCAATTTTCCTTTGCAGAATTAGATTCTAAAAGTTCAGCCATTTTTTTCGCTCAATAAATTTTATTTCATTTTTAAAAATATATCACAATTCACTTCTTGTATGGCTTGGCTACTTTATAAGAATTCGGTTTCCCTCTGGAGTCACACTCTCTTATAGTGCGAATAGCATGAATGAACCCAATTAATTGTCCACGTTCGATATCATCTTCTGTATCATTGAGTATGAACTTTATGAGGCGCTGGATGTCGGTGCATGATTTCATCAGTTGATCTCGCTCTGTTTTATACATTTCATTGGCTGCAGTAACTGAAAATATAAAATTTAGGATAGTGTTGAGAAATATTCCTTTTTACTAACCTTTTTCCTCATGAGTCGTAGCAGCATTCACAGCCAGTTGTCGAGCTCTATTTAGATTTACTGTAATTTTTCTTTGCTCTGAAATATAGAAAATTAGCATGGGTTTTAAAAAATATCAGATTTTTCTTACCAACAAGTTTCCTAACGTGGAGCTCTGATACTTCCTTTAGAAGACGATCTTGATCAGATTTGTATTTTCTTAGGAATGAAATTATTGATTTGTTAACGTCTTCACTGACATTGGCATCAACAAGTAAGTAGTCCATTTGATCCTCCATGAAATGTGTCAATGACCCACAATTCTCTGCATAATCATTTTCATATCCTAAAACGCACATGAGGTCACTCTCCAGTTCTTCCTCTTTTCGATGTCCTGGAACAGCTTTGAAAAGTTCAGAGAGTTTATGCTGCCGTTTCCCATTGATATCGTATATTTTGTTCCCAAGCAGCTCAATCGAAATTTCTGTCAGATACAAATCTACTTGTGTGTTTGGATTGCTGTCCATTTCAAATAATTTTTTTCAGAGTTTTTGTTTACAAGCCAAGATGGAGGTTAAAAAAGTTTGCAGCTCGATGATTTATTATCGCCTTATTCGCACTAAAATAATGTGATTTTATGATTTTAATTAGTAACTTATCACTTCTTACATTTAATTTGATTTTTAAATTCAGCTTTTTAAGAATTTGTCAAAACAGTTGATTGTGTTTATGTTGGCAGGTTTTAATTAAAGACTTTATATCAGCAATTAACCATTTTTTAAGGTGTTTTTTAGCTAAATAACAAACTTTTAATTGTTGACGTTTTTTATTTTATTTTAAATCTATCCAAATATTTTATTTTTTAATTTTTTAAACTTCTACACTTCTCAAATGAACAAGCGTCATAGCAAGATTTTACTTCTACACCAGATTTTTTTAAAATTTGGAGCTTATTTGCCAAGCCAACGAGAAGAATTTTTGGAAAAAATAAATAAAATCGTGTGTACATACAGCCCAACATTAATCGCCTCGCATAAATTTAAAACAAGGAGCGGAAGACTTGTATGTATAGTAGATTAAAAATCAAGTATAAGCTCCAAAGTTCCCAACCCCTGAGTGAGAATAAAAATTGTGAAAGAAAAATTTGTTTTGATTTTTCAGTCGCGCATAAACCTTCAATATTTAGATAGATTTTGCCAATTGATTCGCTTTAATTTTAATCAAAATGAATGTGGATCCAAAAATCCTCGATGAGTTCGATAAAATGTCCATAGAAGCAAGTGGTGAGTGTTTTAAAAAAGTAAATTATTAATTTTCATGGAGCTTTTCAATCGCTTTTGTAGAAATCTTTCTGGGTTCAAGGATTAATGAGATTTTTTCGATTCCCTCTGCGTTGGATTTTTTGCGAAATTATGTTAGTAAAAACATCCCAGTTGTCATTCGCAATAGTGAGCTTAATGAAACAAATGCTGTAAAAAATTGGTCATCGAATTATTTAAGGTACTTTTGAGCTAGAGATCAATCATATGAAAAAGCATTTATATGCTCAAAAAAGTTTATTTTTGTAACACAAGAAATTTCCTCATCATATAATTTATTTTTGGATATAATTCAAAGAGTTAATTAATATGTCCTCTCACTTTTTTGTTCTGTTGACGATTATCAATTCATTGCTCACGTGCGTGTAATAATTTACAATTTATTTCATTTTTAAATTTAATTAAACATTCTATTGTCACACACACTTAAAATTAATTATATGAAGAACACTGATTGATGGATATGCAATGTAGAAAAATCATGTCGGAAAAATTCGTAAATGTGGCGGTGACGAGCAATGGATACGCAGATGGAATTGCAAAAAATAGTCGAGATGGAAAAGAATACTTTGTGATGCCCGAAGAAGTGTCAATGACCATGGGAGATTTTCTCGATGCACTCGACAATAAAAGGTGACAAATTTTCGTAATTAATTCAAGTAAATTATTTTAAATCTTATTTTTTTAGAGGACTTGTTCACTACATACAAAAACAAAATTCAAATTTAACTGAAGATTTTCCAGAACTTGTCGATGATCTCGATGATTCACTTCTCAATTTTGCCAAACTAGCATTCAATAAGGAACCGGACGCTGTCAATTTTTGGATGGGCGACGGTCGAGCTATAACATCAATGCATAAAGATCCTTACGAGAATATTTATTGTGTAATAGCAGGATACAAAGACTTTATTCTGATACCCCCAACCGATGTCCATTTGATACCACGGCAAACATATCAATCGGCAATTTATGAGACAGACGATAATGGAGTAATGCAAATCAAACCCCTTTTTGACGGTAAAAAAATTAATTTTCTCACTTAAACTTTTATTTAACAAACTTTTTTTAGATAATCAAAAGCCAATTAATTTGGAGTGGGTGTCAATTGATCCTCTGGCACCTGATATTAAAACTTATCCAAACTACTCAAAAGCTAACGTTTTTCGCGTTCGAATAAATGCCGGCGATATTCTTTACCTTCCATCATTATGGTATCATCACGTTCAACAATCTCACAAATGCATTGCCGTTAATTATTGGTTCGATATGGATTACGACTCGAGATATTGTCTTTTCAAAATGATGGAAAGAATTTGTGGTTTTAAGGTTGATGCTGAATAATCATAATCATGCACTGACCTTTTTCTCGTTAAATAAGACTTAATAGCTTGAAATTTTTCTTGTTAAATATATTTATGGAGGACAATAAAAAGATGTTTGAATTTTGCTCTTTTTTTGATCAAACAGTCGAAAATATTTTTTATTTACAACTTAAACGCTAAAATATATTTACAATTATATTATCTACAGTCTAAAATCACCAGGAATTTAAGGACATAAAATCTTAAATGACTAATCGGTATAAGGAAAGAAGCGGTTCATTCAAATCCGCACTGTGTTCTTAATTTGTAAAGTTCTTCTTCTCTCTCGGGTGTGTTTGAGAGAATTTTGTTCTCGAGGCCTCCTATCATCGCGCGAAGCCATCTCTCTTGCTTTTTCAGCAAGAAATTTTCATCAACATCAAAATCCAAAGAGTAAGAATGGACATGAGTGAGAAATTTCTTGCGTTGTCTCGATCGACGACTCGCTACGTTATTTTTCGTTCTGTCAACTGCTATTTGTGCATCTGAATAGTTGGTTCTAATTCGCGATTTTTTCGGATTGTACTCGTAGTTGACGGGAAACTCGTGATTTAATTTATCGATCACATCTCTCTTTAAAAAGTGACTCTCTTTTAAGAGTTTGTCAAACTCACACTTTACTATTTCAGGTAGATTATTGTAGATGCTTGAGCCACGCCATGAAGTTGATTTTGATGAAAGTTTGAGCTTAGGTAAATTCGATTCTATCGTCTCATGATCTGAATGATCACTTTCATGTACAGAGTGATCAATCTCCGATGTTGGCGTCATGAGCAATTTACGATTTTGCTCCTCTTTCAGATTAATAAAATGGCATCGATCTTTGTACTGAAAGTTTTTAGTCTTTCGCTGTGCCTTTTGATAATCTTCAATTTCATCTTCGGACGATGACTTTGGCTCGGGTGTGCTGGTTGGTGTTGGAAATCTGGGTGATGGGACATACTGAAAAACTATTTTTGGTTCTGGTATCTGTGAGATGTTGGTGCGAGTTGGCGCTGCTGGTGTTGAAATATTGCTGTCTTTCGGCTTGAAAATGGGCGAAAAGGCAGATGCAGGCGTTGATTGGTGGAATGATGGGTTTTGTTTGAATTGATTTTGTAGCTGATGCTGAAGGAGAATTTGTTGGAGCTTTACAGGATCCATTTGCTGTTGATTTAGCTCAAAAAAGAAACGAAGAACATCCATTTCACGTAGATCCATTGAATTTTCAATGCTGCTGTTCATCTGTTGAGAAAAAAATATTTTATTAAATTTTAGGTTTTAAAATAAATTAATATAAAATTTAACTTTAATTAATCGATGATTTTCTAATTAACAACCCGCAGAGTAAAACCGTACTTAAGCTTTAAAATCAGTTATGTACAGTAAAACCCCACGGAATGTCAACTAATTTTTTCCTGATGAGTATTAATCCTAGCTTTTTAGTCACATGGCCTCAATCTCAAACCGTAATTCCCATATCTCTTCCGTACTAAAAATACTCAAATCAATTCAGTATCAGAAGGACAATGGGCATCACAATTTAATCCTTGCCATTCACATTATTCACTGTTTTCACTTTTACTTGATTTGTTTTACACACCTTGATCGTGGAAACGTTTTTATCTCCTCCAGAAATATTTTTATTCTAACTCTTATTGCAGCAGTTCTTGTTCCTTGCTAAGTTCAAAAACGTTTGTGACAATTGACACGATCGCATCTCATTTTATATCCAAATTTCTCCTTCTCTTACAAGGATTATTCTCACACTATCATAAATCACGAGGATCCTCTCTCTCTCAATATTAGCAGGTAGCGTGAAATTCCCCAAAAATGCAGATTTCTGATTATTACATAAAAATTTTATGACCCCTTAATTGCAACAAGAAGGTGTTCCTTCGAGAGATGTGACCTTTATCGGTGTTATTTTAAATTAAGATATAGATCGAGTTCCTCAAAAAAGGATTTCGTGGGTGTTGCTCTGGAAAATTTTTATGGTTAACGTATTTTAACGGACTTCTCGGCGTCTCGATATGAAAAAAATGTCACAATTCATTTTTCCATGTGCATTAAATATATTATTTGGAAATTTTAATTGGCATTGTCATATACTTTTATATTTGCTTTTTTTATTTAAATTTCAAACAATTTTTTACAATATATTGCAATAGCTCAAATTTTAAACTTTAAGATTAAGAATATTAAAAAAGATATTTTCTGTTAGGATCAATAAAACTACAGAAGTATACATGCAAAAAAATTCAAATTTGAGCATAATTAGTAAATAAATAAATTAAATTAAATTCATAAATGCATTATTTTGATAAATACAGATTCGGACAGATTCTTGATAAAGATTTTTAAAAATTCTAACATTTTGAGGAATTTAATTTTAATGAGTGAATAATATGATAAAAGCTCCCTTAATCAGAAAAAAAGATAGAAAAGATGCATTTTTGAGCTAGTTGTTGAATTTTAAAATTTTGAAAATTTAAAGTCGTCTTCAAAAGCCACAAAAATGTTCAAAAAATTATTTTCGTGTTTTAAGAATCAAAAACATGGAAAAACATAAGATCAAAAAATAATTTTCGCCGAAATTTCTGAAATGGCAACACTTGTGGCAGGGTTCGTATTTTCAATTCGTGCATATTCGCAAGAGAAATCAATTTTTTCACAAATATTTTTCTCGGATAACGACTAAATTAGAAAAGGTTAGTGGCTTTAAATTAGTTAATTTTGATCAGAGCAAATTGCGCTAAGTAAATATAGTTCATGTAGCAAGAATATATCAAGTTAATTGCTGGTTTTTATCAATTTTTTGTTGTTAAAAATTACATAATAGAAAAATTGATATCCTTCCAAAAAGATCCAGTTGGTAATCGTGAAAATTAAAATTATTAATTATTGCTACAAAGTCTTATATCCACTAATTGCACAATATCTTGAGCATCTTTAATTTATGTTAATTATATTATTTCAGAATAAAATGGCTGAAACTACACGTTTTCCAAAACCCCAGCTCCGAGGACTCTTGACATCCCAAATCAAGAAACATCTCATCGTTTCCGGTGTTCTCTGCGTTGTCTTCGTTGTAGCAACCAAAGTCTTTCGAAATGATCCACGAAAGAGAGATTATGCTGAATTCTACAAGTGAGTCATTGCATGGCATTCGGTCTTAAGCTATAAAATACATTAATAATTTTTTTATTGCAGAACATACGACGCTGAGGCTTCTTTCAAGCGAATGGCTGATGCCGGTTTGATGCAGAGCGTGCAAGACCGTGATTAAATTCCCTCAAACCAGAGACAAAATCAGTAATTTAGTTCCGAAAAAAATCTTCAGAAATGATCAGAAAAAGAAGCAAAATTAATGTCAAATTTGCATTCATGCTTGAAAATTGCTAAATAAAAAAAGAAGTTATGAGAGAGTAAAATGTATTTCTGAAAAATTAAATGGAGTTTTTTTTTAGTTGGTCCGATGGGTGATTCTGATAAGAAAATAAATGCGTTTCAAGATCTAGATAAAAAATTTTGTTAACGCTGCATTTTGCTGGAAATTTCAGTGATGAATTGAAAGATTTTTAAATATCTAAGTAAATGGCATCGACGAAATAAATTTTCCTATTTTTAGCTCCGTTATAAAAAAAGACAGGAAAATTTCTCCATAATCTAGAAGAGAAAGAAAAGTTTAATAATATTCAGGTAAATTTTTCACTCATTTAATTTCAGGTAAATTAAATTTTTAAACTTTAATTTTTTCAACACCAACTCGATGCTCCTTCGACGAGCGAAAGTGTAACGTAAAAAAATAATTTAAAATTCAATAAGTGGCGCCCCTTCCACTGGTGGACGAAGGGAAGTGCAAGTACGAGAATATATCAGAAAATAAGATTGGATGAAAATAATAAAATTTTAATAAAATAAACTGGAAAACTAAACATAAATAGTTTAATAATATGTTGAAGAACATTTTTAAGATTGTGTTAATCAATTAAATATTGTTTTTACGTGTGAAAACGATCGAGTTTGTGTGAAAAGAGAGAATTAAAATAGTGAAGAGTATCATAGGAAAAGTCAGAAAGAAAACCTTGCTGTTCGCGATAAAGATTAAAGCTTTGGATTGAAGCCATGTGAGATATTGTTCATTGGATAATGGAAAACAGGATAATGCTAAGCATACGGATCGAAAAACATGCTGGCAATTGAATTTCAATTCGATTCCTCAACACACTCCCACAAAATATAATAAGATCATTCAAAATGGCGACTCTGGGGCGCATCGATAATAGTGTGAAGAGCTCCGATAAAGAAAATTATTGAAACCTAAAAAGTTTAATTTTGCGCGTAATTTGCGTAATTTTGACAAATTCTAAAAATTAATTTTTCTCAAACTGTCTTATGACACTCATGTCGGATGATGCCCATCGCCAATATTTCCATTACGAGCTTTGCGTCATCTAAACAATTAGAAATGATTTTTTGACTGCTAAAGCGTGAAAATTTCCATTAATTAACCCTTTTATCACATTATATGACTCCTAAATGATGCATTTATGACATTTTACTCTGTTTTTCTGCATCCGTATGCCACTAAAAAAGTCATTTTTCCATCGTCCATTCACGAGCCTATGTGAGAGAAAAAAAAGAAAACGGAACAACAAAAAATTTCAATTTAGTCTCTCCATCTCTCTCTTATATGTGCCAATGGTTCCTTTCTAGGTTTTAAATCAGCAATTATGTATCCATAAGAAAGGCATGGAAAAGATTAATTAAAGGTTTGTGTGAAAACTAGTGATTTTTAAGTTATTAAAGAGTTGTGGTGTTTTTTTTAAATTTCGGGCAAAGCGACCGAGCGAGTGAGTGAGAGAGAGAGAAGGAGAAAAAATCAAGTTGTAAAAAAATTATTATTAAGCTTCCATTTTTTCCACACGCTCCTCGCTGCTCATTATGTGCATATTTTTTAAGAATTTTTTAATTTTCCTTTTGAATTTTTAAAAATTAAAAATGATGTCAAAAAAAATTACACAAAATTGCAGTTGTCAACAGACACACACACACACTCACTCACGACCTGATAAAAAAAATAATATAATAAAATGCAATGACAAAACTAATATTTTTTATGTTTATCCTTTTCAGCATGGCGGAAGACAGCGACGGTTATGATAAAAGTTTAACAGCAGTTGTAATCTGTGAAGGAGACTATCACGATCCAAAATTTCCACAAAAATTAAATAAACTAGTAGCACGCCTCAACAGCCTTATTGATGAGCAACCGAAATCAAAAAGACTCAAAGTGAATAAGGTAAAAAATTCACCTCTTCTTACTCCCTCTTTCCTAACTGATAATGTGATGATCGAGCATTAAATTAACATAAATTTGCTCTCTTTTTTTTCTGTTCGCCTCGCGCAGGTTGAGCCATGGAACTCGGTTCGAGTGACTTTGTCCATTCCAAAGGAAGCGGCTACAAAGCTACGACAACTTGCTGCCGAGGGCAATAGTGCATTAAGAGAATTGGGTATTCTTTCTGTTCAGTTAGAAGGTGACACTGTGATATCATTACGAGTTGGTGATCAAGAAATCGTGCTACGAACTTCTGCCGGTATATCAATTTTAAATATATACTTGCGTGATTTCATAAATTAACGTTATTTTTTTCACTTAAACTTTTAGATAATTCAAGTGGTCAACAACAACAAGGCTCGTCGGAAGGATTAGGTGAATTAACGAGGATATTAACTCAAAGTAAGCAACATCATCAAGGAGCTTCACATTCGTCTGCATCCTTGGACAATGCGATACCATCAACGTCGAGTTCAGTGTCATCCAACAATATTAATCTTAATAGTAACAATAATCTTTCGTCACAATTTTCATCATCAATTTCTTCTGCTGCAACGATTGGAGTAGTAAATGTTGTTGCGGGAGGAGGAGGGTCGGTTGGAATCGTAGAGAACTTATTGAATGGACCTACCGATAGAAATTTGTTTAAATCACCAAATACGGTATGCCCTATGGACGGGAAGCTACCCGTTCATGTGCCAAATGTCATGGATACGACGTCGTGTGAGTATCCTTTCGAGAGCATGACACAGGCACGGGTGATACATAGGCGAGAAAACTCGATTGGAATGAATCAACAGCAGCATGGAAATAGTCAACATTTCATAGCGCCTTCTACGCCAGTTGGACAGCCACCACCGCCGTATACGAATAATAAAGTGACGGCGACTTCGCAAGTTGTTACATCACAGCAGCAACAAATTCAATCTCAATTATTACCCGGTGGTGGCAATTCTGTTGGAAGTATCGCAAACAACATTGCCATATCCAGCCCTTTACTAGTGAATCTTTTACAAAACGAAGTTGTTAACAATAATAATAATAATTTAAATAGCCCCTCTTCTTCTTCTTCTTCTTCTGCGCCCCCTCACCAACACCACCACCCCACAACAAACATCAACGTACAAGCTTCATCATCACCCGCTACTCCTACCGGCTTGATAACAGCTACTAATAGTAACAACACCAGTAGTAATTTAGCTGTAAGTGTAAATAAAACTCACTCGATTCCTGTGCAACAGCACCAACAAGGAACGACAATTGCGACGACCCAACAGCAAATTCTTCTAAATCAAATGGCTGCAAAAGCGACGACGACGACGATATTACAGGGCAATCAACAGCACCAACATCAGCAGCAGCTTGTTGTTAATAATGCCTCTCCGAACGTTATGAATCCATCAATATCAGTGCCTTCACACAGTGTAATTAATAATAACAAAATTCAACCGCAACAACAATCAATAGTAGCTACGACACGATTAATTGGACCTTCAGTACAACAACAACAACAACATAATATTCGCAACATTGTACCAATGCAGCAGCAGCAGCAAACTATTCGGCATCCTCTGCAATCTTCTCACATCGCTCCCAATGCAGTCACCTCCTCCCCTCTTCAATCTCAACAACAGCAAATCCAGCATCAATTGCATCAATTTCGAAGACCAGTCGGAAATGCTCCCCAGCAACAGTTTATGACACAAAATTCAATGCCTTTACAACAGCCTGCTGCTCAATCGCAAACAGCTGAATCTTCCACTATGACTTTTTATGATCCCATGAAGGTGCTCAATAAGCCCATGGATTCGGCGACAAAGAGTAGTTTTCAAGAGTTCACTCGCTATCAACTTCAATACAATTTAAGTCAAGAGCAAAAGAATAATAGTAACAATAATAGCTGTAGTAATAGTGTTAGCGATGGAATCCAATCTTCAGTGCCTCAACAAAATAATGTTGCTACATTAGCATCTCCTTCGACGGCGGCATCCTCGTCGTCCACATCATCATCATCAACATCAATAACATCTCCAGCAAATTTACAACAAATGCTCATAAATAAAAGTGAACCGAAGCAAGTTGGAACGCCTCAAGCTGCCATTGTCGCAGTGACGCAGCAGCAGCAGCAGGGAAGCGATCCGCTCGGTTTAAATAATCTAACAGACTTACCTGATCTCAATCTTACAAAAAACGAACTAGACTCGCTGCTGCCGACATTGAATCCCAGCGAGTTAGAATGTGCCCTCTTTGATACTAAATTTGAGTCATTATTAGAAGGAAAGGATCTGGATATTGAACTTAACTCACAACAGCAAGCAAAAAATGAGTCATCAGCAAATTTTCCCAGTGACAGTAAAACGCAACAGAGTGCGATTACTGCAGATAAAAAGCAACCGGAAAAATTTCTCATAAATCCACTCACAGGTGATCTCGAACCGATGGGAAGTGATCACGAGAGCGGATCTGACAATGATAGCGAAGAGTCAAAGCGGAAAAAGCTTCTACTCAAAAATATCGGGGACATGATGCAATCTGACTTATCCAATTCTCTCTATTCTGACGATGATGAAACTTCGTGCAGCACGGGATTCTCAAAAGGCGCAAGTGATTTGAGTGATGGAGGAAACTCTAACTCAACCGATTTGCTTAACGCGATGAATGCATCGTCAGTGACGGCAATTGGAAAGGTGAGGCGACCACGAAAGGAGAAGGACGGCGCCACAGTTAAACAGCCGCGAAAGCCAAAAGAAAAGGTTCTTAAGCCACCGAGGGCGCCGAAAGCAGCTTCGAGTAAACCGCGCAAAAATGCTATTCCAGTTTTAGCTGAACAAATCATGACAGCAACACCTGAAGGCACTGAAAAAATGAAAATTGTTCTCAAACTTCCCAGGATGGACACAAAAATGGATCTCAAGCAAGCAACTGTATCGAATCTTAATAGCCAACCATCGATAGTAACTTCTGCAGCGTCTACGATTGCCAATCAGCAAGCAAAGAATCAACAAATTCAAATTCTTTCGCATCAAACGGCAGCAGCTTCATCGCCTACGAGCATGCCTGGAAACAATCAGTTTCAGTTGATAGCAAATAACGTCACCGTCACCTCCCAAAACTCACAAGGCTCGAGTCAAGTTTCATCACCGTCTACTGCAAGTGGTGGCGCTGGTGGTGAGGAGCTTCGTGTACCGCCTCTTCACATTAGCCTTCGAGGTCGCAATTCAGTGGTAATTAATAATCGGAAAGATCGGAAAAAAGCTGCCGTAACGACTGGAGCTGACGAAGAAGAAAGTGTAGCGCGTAAATTGAAAAGATTAATCTCAAATGAACATCATATATCGGTAGTGGAGCAGAAAGAAGTGCAAGCTATCGTAAATAATCATGACAAGTCAATACCAATTGACATTCCACTGAGTGATCGCATCAAAAATATCACTGATCCTCAGCAGATAGTGAATTCACTCTCTAATTACAATGTGACTATTTCCGCTACAAATGCTAATGCACGCGATGGCATTGATGGTGCTTCAACGGGAAACTGCAATGACTTCAAATCATCCTCGAAAGTTCTTTCCTTAGAGGGTAATAGTGCGTCAAATATTTCAAGTTCAGCCAATCATCTTATGAACTCAACTTCATCGATAACCACAGTCGTTTTTGGTGATGGTATGACAAAAAAGAATCTTAGTGAATTGGCAAATGGTCTTTTGAATTCGGAAAACATAAAGAAACGAAGACTAAGCGCCACATTGACACAATCGGAACCGTCAAAAAACCAAAAAGATGATGTTCAAAAAATTCACTATACGACTCTAACCGGTACTATTGGCTCCACAAATGTCGGAACCTTGCCTCAACACTCAAATTTATCGTCTTCAAAAAACTTGAAAGGCTTAAACTCCACAACAATTAACATCGCAAGTTCCACGTCTTCTGGTGGATCTTGTAACAGTAGTGGAGTTGCTGGTGGTCAGCAGCAGCAAATAAATAACCGATTTAATCGTCAGACACAACAAATGACGGCAACAAAAGTATCCTCGCATCCGGTGAAAATCATTAATTTGGTCGATACATCTTCTACTTCATCGGCATCAAACAGCAATTTGAGCCTTAAACAACTTCCGCAAGAAAATAGCGATACGATTAGTGAAGAGAAGTTTAAGCAAAAATTTCTCGAAACGACCTTAACAATTACTCAAAAGGTCGTGAAGAAGGAAGCAATCGAGGATGCCAATAAAGATGATTCTTCACAGATAGCACAAGTCAAGACCACGGAAGAGCAATTAAGTGATAATCAAATAAATATTTCGAATTTAGCTAATCAAACCAATGCAAATGGCAGCACTCCTCCGACAAATCAGGAATCACCCAATACTCAGACGACACAAACCGGCGAAGATAGTGGCATAGAATCAATGGATGCGCTATCGGAAAAGAGCCCTCACCAAACGAGTCACAGTCCACCTGTTGTGAGAACGATGAAGCGATCGAATAGTTTAAAAGATGAAGATCATCCGAGTGATGTAAAATCGAAAGTTGAAATGGGAGAAATTGAAGCAGCACTAGCGGAAATGGAAGGGACGGGCATGGATGAGCTTATGAAGAACTGTGATAGCAAAGAGAGGATTAATGGAGATTATTCACTGGTGGGTGATGGCGATGTTACACACAATTTAGAGATTGTGGAAGAAATCCAGGAATCCATGACAGTTAAAGAAGAGCTTAGAACTGAAAAAATTATTGGAATTATGGAAGATGAGACGGATTTAAGTTGTGCAAAAAATCACACATCCACCACGACTCAAGACGATAAAGAAGAGGCTAAACCAAGTGCTAATAAAAGTGACACCGTAGAGCCAAAGCCATTGAGAACAAACCCTCCGCTCTACACATATTCAGCAGCAGATAAAGTACAAAGAGATTTTTCAGGAAGCAATCATTCGGCAGCATCGAGTGCGTCTGATGGAACGGTCGATTCCTTTCAAAAAAAAGATAACAAGGAAATGTTGCAACAGCTTTCAATTGAAATTCCACAACATGGTGAGAGTGAAAATCGAATAAGAACTCGAGCGAGTAGTAAACTTGAAAGTCCTTTAGAAATCAACAGGCACAGCCCACCTGACACGCCAGCTAGTTTGAAGGCTAATCAAAAGCCTCCAGCCGAACGCCTTAGTCCCAAACAAATTCTATCCGGGAAAAACAAGAGGAAGCGACAAGGTTCCGAAAGCTCAACTCAATCGTGCGTAAGCGACGACATGAATAGTCAGCGAAAGAAGACAAGAAAAGGCAATAACATATCTCAGGAAGAAGCTGAAAAGACAGTTGCTAAAAATTCAACAGCTGGTGGCGGAAAGAGTGCTAAACCAAATCACAAGGGAAAGGGAATTGAATCGTCAGACAGCGATGAGCCATTGATTGATATAAAATCAAGATCAACTCGTGTCAGTAAGAGTCAAACAACGTCACCGAACGCTGCAAGTGCCGATGAGAAAGTGCTACGAAATCATAAGGTCCTCACAGTCAACACAATGAATGCCACAAACGCAAAATCATCCGTTAATACTTCACCTACAACGCCTTCAGTAACAATAACGCCCGTCGTCTCTAATTCGCTTAACAATAATAACAACCTAAGTGGTAAAAATATTTCGGGAAAAAACCAACAGCAGAATCAAGCGGAAGAAAAAATAGGAACTCGGAGGAGCGTTCGTATGACAACTTCTTCGTTAGCAACTAATAAAGCCAACGTTAAGGCGAGCTCCCACAATGCGACTTCTTCCGTGACCGTTGGCAATTCTGGAAATGCTCAGCATGTCGCTAATAACAATAACAACAACAACAATGGCAGTGGTTTGAAGAGCGATCAAAATGAACCTAGGAGAAAAACAAGAAGTGCGGGTAAGCATCATAAATTATTTATTTATTAGTGAAGTGATCTCAACATCAAAATCAATATTTGCTAACTATTCTTCATTCTTCTCTCTCTTCACGTGCTATATTTTAGGCTTAGAGAGTCAATCAGAAGGTCGTCGACGTCGAGGGTCTCGCGACAGTAAGTGACCAACAATTGACTGCGCCTCATCTCACCATTCAAATGAGACGCAGTGTCATCCTGTAGAAGCATCACAGGAATCAACATACTACAATGAGAGTCATTTGCTGGAGAGTGACTATAGTCTAGATGAATTATTTGTCTCTTCGGATGATAGCAATCTTGAAATGTCTGTGGTAACAATCTCTTTGTACTAAGGATATATTTAATTATATTGTGGCTTTCAAGTGAAATGATGTGGGAAACAAAATATTCTCATATTAAAAAAACACGGGAAACATGATTTCATGCATGTCCGTTTCGCTGTGTGAAGGGTTTTGAGATTAAAATGATAGCGCTTACCTGATTAACAATATACAGAAACTAATAGCGGAATGAAACATTATTTGAGATAAAAGAAAAATCTATAGCTAATCATTGAGAATCTGCTGTAAAAAGTGTCTTATCGATGATAACAAAAAAAAAAGATAATTTGATAGCGGCGAAGAAGAATAAAAAAAATATTTGATTGAGACTATATTTCATACAGAACGTTAAAAATTTCCGTACATGATATTTCGGTTTTTACGGTTAGTTAAAAAAGAATTTTTGGAAACAATTAAAAAAAAGTGTTTTGATGAAAGGACAATAGCAATTCTTCGCGGAAAAAATAGGTGTCTTTTGAAGAAAGGCAAAAGCGTTCAAATTTGTTCTCACCCTCTCACTACGTCACTTTAGTTGTAATATTTTTAAATGAAAGAAGAATCCCCTATTTGCTGTTAAGATTAATTTAAAAAAGCTCTTCAAAAAAATAAATAATGAAATGAACTGAAAAGAATGAAATTTCTTGAGCTTATGAAGAAAGCGGTTCTTCAAGGAGAAAAAACACACACATAAACTTGTAAATATTCGTTCAATTTAGTTTGTTAGTCCACGCAAAAAAAAAATATTAATTTACATTAGGTTTTTTGATATTTAAAACAAATCGAGGAGAAAAAAAATGAATGGAAATAATAATAATAATGATTATATTTTAAAGTTAGCAGAATGATTAAGTTCACACACACATACACAAACATACATTTTCCCGCAAAAAAAAGCTCTCATTCATTTTACTTTTGCTGAATATTTTAAATTTTTGTAAATATTCAAAATTCTCCTGCCGTTTTCCTGAATTTTTTCATCTGCATTTCTGCTTACGAACAAAATATTGTAAACTTATAATTTTTAATAATTTATTATATTGAAATTTTCATGTATGAGAGCACACGTCAGTCAGTCAATTGAGTAAAAATAAATTTCCCGGCTTTCGTTTTTTTAGCAACAAAAAAAGTTAATAATGATCACATGCAACACACACACACACGCAGAATACACGACATTGTATTTAGCTATATTGAATAATATAAAAAAAAGAAGAAAAAAAAATAATTGAATGAAAATATTATATATAAAAAAATGCTATTGTTTAAGAGAAACAAGAAGGATGAAGTTGATGATGATAAAAAAATGAAGCCCTTAACAGATTTTTTAGAAAATATTTTTATTTCGATTCTAATAATTTTTTATTTTAAATTAATTTAATTTTCTCCCTAAACCCCTCAATGTACGCACTTCCGCACTCAATCGCTAAAATCTCAGCGCTTATTCTTATGAGGAAAAAATATTAGTATAATTTTAAAAATTCATAGAATTTTGTATCCCCATTATGTCCTTTATGCATGCGTCTGAGAGTTGAGCGACTAACATGAGTGCGCGAAAAGCAATGAAAAGCTAGAGAAGAGAGAGAGAGAAGATACGTTTGGTGGTATATATAGTTTCATTCAGTGTATAAATTATTTTGTATCTTTTCCTTACTTTAATTAGATCGATATATGAAAATAATAATTATTATATTTCGTATAATTACGATTAAGTAAAGTATTAGGTTCTTATTGTAGAATTTCCTTTCTTTTTCTTTAGATGCGAAGTCGAGTTCGCTTAAAATTAGTTTTTAACGAGAAGGAAAAGAATTAATAGAGGATATGATTGAAAAGGGAAAAAAAATTAAGTTGGCTCTTATTTGCAAATAATTTCAGTCGAAAGAACATTGAGAAAAAAAAATGGGAAAAAGTTTAAAAAAATAACTCTTCATGCTAGTTTTAAGCGCATTGTTGAAGTAAATAGAATTATATATCAATCAATACAACATGAAAACAATTGTGTTAAAAAAATATTAATGAGTCGTTTTAATTTTCTTATCGTCGGCGCTTTCTTTCAGAAACAAATTAACCTCGAACTTCTGCAACCTGTTCATATATATTTATTGGACGAGACTTCTGCCACGAACAGGTTTAATAAGTGACTAGATTTAACTGGAGAATGGAGTTTTTATTATATTCAAGTATGATACATTGTAACTTGTACGGGTGGGTAAATATTATTTCAATAAATAAAAATTAACTTTGTTCTCGAGGCGAACTGTCCACCGCATCGGGACTCGTCAAGTCGGGCGCAGAGGCGTTGATATTTTCAGGTGAATCGCTCAACGAGTCACCCTCAAAATCCTCCAGTGATCGGGACTTTCTAAAATTGATGCGATTTAAAACTTGTTTTAATTAAACGGGAAAATATCAATTATACCTTCTACTTAACGGACTACACAAGAGTGGAATATGTAAAGGAACTGAGTCCATGGAGGAGGCAGAATTTTCGTTTGGTCTCACGTCTTCAACAAACCGTCGACTATACATTTCAGCATTGATGCCATTCATAAGGTCAAATAAATTCGCGAGAGTTGCCCTCAAATCACCTCGACTCATGCCCAGCATAAATTTCAATTGCGAAATATTTTGATTGAGTAGATAGACACCATAGAGAAGAACATTTGATGGCGGTACACTGCGACAGAAAAGTGGAAAACTAAACAGAGTAACAAGAAGAGGTTGATTAATTTTTATGCAAATTTAAGTGGCACTCGAAAAGACTCACGTTCGATCGGTTGGTGGTAAAACTTTTATGCTATCTAAAATCCTTGAACGCGAACCCTCGTGCTTAATTGGATTTCTTAGTGGCACATTTAGAATGCGAGAGACGATGAGAACGCAGTGGGCGACATAGCCGAGCGCTACCGAAATTTCGACGGCCGTCGTTTGAGTTTCGCTATAAGATTCTGCATCGGGCAAATGAATTCCGTTTATCGCGTACGAGCGATCACACTTTTTAACAAAATAAATTTCATTGAGGTCTTTAAGCAAACTCCTTCTCGTTTCGAGCAGTGCCAGTTTCACATTCATAAATGTTTCGCGCTGTAGTGCGAGCTTTTCATCATACGCCCTCAAATTCTCACGATTTAATGTCCTTAGGTTATTCCATATAAACGTTTCAGTCTCGGTATTATCGTCTTTAAGCTTCTCACGCTTCGCCTCAAGTTGCTTATTATTTTGTCTGCATCTATCTCGCTCTTGCGATAACAACTTTAGCCTAAAGCGAGCACACTCAATTTTAATGCTAAGCTCGTGACTCTTTAATAAAACTTCTGGTTTTGGCGGTACTTGAGCCAGCAATCGACTCAACGCTCTTCCCATGCCCGGTTGTTTTTGGGCTTCATAGAAAATTGGCCGCGCAGTTGTTACCAGATCGAGATTAAGACACGCCGGACTCTTTATACATATTCGCTCGGCCAAGATTTTAGTGTTTTTTCGAAGCTCATTAATCTCACGCTGGATCTCCTGCATTTGCAGAAGACGTTCGAGTGTGTAGCTCTGTTGCATTTCATTCTTGGCGAATTTCAATTGAACATATCGAACCTTTGGATAGTTGATGAGAATGTCCATGGCATTTGATGCCCTCTGCTCGTCCTCCTCTTGAACTAGCGTCGGTAGTGATGATGAAAGATTATTTAACTTATTGCCATTCGATAGATTATGAGTAGAAGTTTTATCACAGTTTGGTTCCGCCTCCTTCGTTGTGGTCGATATTGGAATGGTATCGGGTGCATCACTCTCAGACTTGAAATGATATATTATTTGGTCACTAGACGTAAATACGCCACCATCCAGCTGAAACAATAGCGTATTCTCTTTGAACTTTGCACTGTCCTCGCAACTGCTACGCGATGCTTTCGGAACGAGCACTAATCCCGAGAAATAAATGCCCCATAGAAACAGAAGCTTATCAGCTGACGTTGGCGATGCTGATTTTTGCCACACACGAATGCACACATACTTTTGACTGCTCTCGCGTAGCTCACTATTAATTTCGGGCCAATTTACTTTGCCATTTCTCACCTCGACGCACGAGCTCGTGTAGAATGGCTTCGAAAATGCACTCAGATGCAGCGTGAAATAGGCTTCAGAGCTAAAATTTTTGTCACAATGAAGAGTCAAATTGTGAGCTGTGATTTTGATTAAATTTCGCAATCTTATGTGGCTCGTAACGAGTGGTAGCCAATCTCTTTGTGCTCTATGAAACATTTTTCATCTTTTTCCACACCAAAAACACCTTAATCATTGCCTAATTTAATTATCAACTTTTTGTTTTTATGAACTAATTTTTTTTCTCTTCACAACTTGAAAAACAAAGCAGACAATTCCCGGGAATTTTGGCAGCGAAAATGTGGCACGCTACTGAATTATTTGATTATTTTGTCACAATCTTAATTTAAATTGTGTTTTTAAAATAGAAAAAGTATTTTTTTATTTTTGAAATTTCACTTTAATTATTTAGAACTTGTACTAAAAAAATTTCTTATCAAAACAAAAAAAAATTTGACGTCATCGACAGTTGGACCCACTAGAGAGAATTTTCCACAACACAGAGCTACAAATATTTAAAAAAAAATAGAGGAAAATCATTAGATTTTGAACTGTTTCACCGAAAAGTTGTTAGTTAAGGTGCTCCCGTGCACTTTAGATTAGAATGCAAGACGGAAAAGCGTGAAAGTTTTTAAGTTTTTTTTAAGTGAAAATTGCGTGTGAAAATTTTTTATCGAACAACAAATTTTGCGAGAAAATAAATTTTATTAGGTAGGGAGGCTACAGTGTGGTTGGTTGGGGTGGTGTAAAGGAAATTTTGCGTAATTTGAAAAGAAAATATTCGAGAAATTTTTTTTAAGGGAACAAAGTTCATTCTAGAATTTTTTTAAACGATAAGCGAATAACAAATTATTAAGTTACAAAACTAAAAATCAATTAGAGTAAATTTTAACAATACACAAGCGCGATGAATAATACGCATATCTTATCGTTCATCCTGTGATGATAAAACAATAACCCGAAGAGCTCAAAACTCAAACAATCAATGATTATCTATTACGTAGATTAAGTTGTCGAGATAACGGTATATATATAAAAAAAACTTTCTCTTCTCAATTTATTTTATAGACAGACAGGAAAAGTGACGTCGAGGAGGGGGTGGAGAAAGAAAATTCATAAGCAAGCCTCGAAGAAAGAAAAATAAACAATCAACAGAACTGCACCTCCTTTCACATATATGTTTTTTTATTCGGTCTGAAGGTGAGTGATTTCTTAAGAACTTTGCAAACGTTAATTTTAGAAAATGTTTTCTTATAACGTATTCGTATGTCCTCGTGAGAGAGCTCGAGCAAATTTTCTTTTAATTTCTCAAGTTCACACTACATATTTGCATATCATTATTCCTTTTCTACTTTACATACCAATGGCACAAAAAAAAAGGCAGCACCATTTACGCAATACAGCGACGATATAATAAGAATAGTTGGCAGGCATGGGAAACTCCAGTCAAAAATTGGCTGAAAAGTGCTCGCTTCTCAACAAAAATGAGGTGCCGATCGTGGCGAGCTCTTTTAAGTTAGTGAGCAAAAATTCAGAGCGCATTAAAGAGGATGAATTGAAGAAATTTTGGGGAACTCAGATGGATCCAAGGCTATCGCAATACATTACCAACTTCCTTTTCGGTCCGCTTGGAAATAGAAATCCGGCCGTTGAATTTCAACGCTTCGCTGAGCTCTACGTTTATTGCGTTCGAGGAACCATCGATGAGCGTGTCACTGTGCTAATGTGTAGCTTAGGCCAAACGGAGCAAGAACCGAACGAAATAGCGTATCCGTTGATTAAAGAGGTAAGGCTTTGTGTGTGTGTATGCTTTAATCGAATAACTTGGCAAAATTGATTTTTTTTCGCCTTCTCTCACTTCTCTTCTTTTTCTTTAGTATGTTGAAGCTGTCGTTAGTAGTTATATGCGTGCATTGCGATTAGAATCTGGTCAACAATATAAATCTTGGGAGTCGAGGGGGTTCCGTATTGTTAAGGATTGTGTGCAGAAACTCGCAGAAAGTTTGGCCTATGATATGACACAAGGCACCCAAAAAGTCACGCGTATCGATGCAGAACGTTGGCTCCAACAAAATCCAGTTTTCCTCCGTATGCTCGAGCATGTTTTTCTCCACCTTTATCACTATCGAGCGGTGAAAAATCCCAATGAAGACAAGAAAGATAAAGATGAGAGTGGTGGAGGAGGCGGAAGCGGACAGGGTAGTGGAAAGGTGAAAGCATTTTGCCCGGAAAACTCTCTTCTTCCAACATGTGAAAATATCAATTACATGCCCGACTATCCCGCATTCATAGACATCTCTCAAATTCTCTTCATAAATTCTCAATTACCAACGGAGCTGCAGTCCAAGTGGCGATTTCTATTCTCATCACAAATACATGGCGAATCTTTTAGTACGTTCATTGGCCGCATAATGGATCAGGGATCAACAGTTATAATTGTCGAAGACACGAATGGCTATATATTTGGCGGCTTCGCTTCAGACTCCTGGACAATAAGGTGAGAGGAGAGGTTTATGCATTAATTTGTATAATCTTAATTATTTATGTATGCAGTGATAATTTAATTAATTGCTTCTTACAGTCCAAACTTTGTTGGCACGGAGAGTTCCTTTTTATTTACGCTACGACCGCGTATGAGAAGTTTTCCGGCAACAACTTATAATGATCATTATCAATATCTCAATCTACATCAGCAAACAATGCCAAATGGTAAAATCATATATGTGTTTATACGCATAAATACTGATAATCTTGGAAAATTAATTTAATGAATCTCATTCCAATTCAGGATTGGGAATTGGTGGACAATTTAAATATTGGGGATTATGGATTGATAGCGAATATGGCAATGGAGAATGTTCGGAGACATGTACAACTTATAAAAACTACATTCAATTGGCAGCGACAAAGAGCTTCAAAATCAGAAATATCGAGGTATGGGGCGTTGGGGAGAAGCCATCAAAAGAGGATGAGGTATGTGATTATCTTGCAAGTGAACCCTTTACTTGTTGAACATCGTATGCGTTGTTTGTTTAAGACAGGGATCGACGTGACGCAATTATTTCTGAGTTGTTTCACAAGTTCCTTTGTCTATACGTAGTCACAAAATTTGAGAGCAGACAAATATTTTAAGTTATTGCACTAAGCCTTATGAATATAGATATTGTTGTCACGCACGAGCCCTGCTATGACAATATAAACTTTATTGATTTTCCTCTCCCTCAATATAATGTTTGCATATTAAATAAATATATAAATTTTCTTCGTGTTATAGGACGAGGAACGCTCTATTTTGGATCGAGACGCTGAAGCTAAAGCGATTCTTAAAATTGCGGGTAGAGAACTTCATAGCGATGGCTATCGGGATGACGTACACATTGACATGACCGATCATGAGAAGTAAGAATCAAGAAAATTTGCGCGATTTGCTTACACTACTTTATTTTATGAATTGTTTTCTTCTTTCCTTATATAATAGTGAAATTCCTTATTTACCAAGAAATGAATGATAATAGCTTGACGTCAAGTGTGTATAAATGTGTGTGATTAAAAAATCTTTTTGGTTCATAATGCACATCAGGTGGATATTATTTTATTATTTTAATTAATTTCTTTCTAATTTCATTCATTAATTGCTTGAAATTTACAAAAATTAACAAAAACTCAATGACAAACATTTTTTCAAAATTCTCAATAGGGACAATTGGATTATAAACGACGAATTCACAATGGATTTAAAACTCGATATATGAGGACATGAATTTCCAATTTCCGCGGGTCTCCATCTAATTGATTTCCTTGACAAAATTCACATACCCTAATGCGGCTCAACGTTTCAAAAAGAAATCATCAACGATGTCTTCATACTTTTTGTCTTCTTTAAGAAGCATTTTTTGGTGTACAATCATCATCACATACACATACGTCAAACACACAACATACATAAGATTTATTCAATGAGTGTACAACAATCGTTTCATAAGTTTACATTTTTGTGGAGGAGTAAAAATGTTATGTACCTTGCTACCTCCTTTAAGTTGTCACATCCCTTGACGCATATTTTATCAGAAACTTTAAGTTATGTTTGAAAAAATTTTATTTTATAAAGAAAAGTTTAGCGGTCACACGTGGCCATAATAATTTACACTCTAATCTCGTAAGCTTAAAATTAATCCATTTTTCCATGAAAGATGAACACAATTTTACATGCAAGTGAATTTAAAGAGAATTGCAAAAACTTTTTAGACGAGCTTCAATTACTCTTTAAATCAATCATCAACTTTACAATTTTAAGCTGAAACAAACAATGCTTTAAAAATTCATTTTTAACCTGAATCATCGAAGTAAGAAAAATTAATCATTTTAATTTACATACATACCATTTTGAATGTGATTCTATAACTGAAAGTATTTTAATGAATGCCATGTTTTAGTGTTTGTTGTCTCAAATTAAAAATGAAGATGAACCTAATCATTATATCGCATAACTATAAAGAAAGAAGTTTGCACAATTTTCTATGTGAAAAAAAATATCTAAAAAAACTTTTTAAAATAATTTTGAAAGAATGCAAAAAATTTTATCGCAATAATTCTTAGGTGACAGATAATTTTTTTGGTTAAATGAAAAAGAATGTTAACTATATATATGCCGAGTTTCGAAAGAGTTGTAATGTACAATTAGAGAAAATGCTATGCTGCTATGTAAAATTGAATGTTTCTCTTGTTAAAAAGTTTTCTTTTTGCGAAAGTTTAGTAGAAATTTTAAAAATAAAAAGATACGAAAAAGAATTTTTGTGTCATTTATTGAAGATTTTTTTCAGAATTCCATAAACGGCCTTCACGACGTCAATTTTTTTCTTCATTGCATTACGTCATTTTCTTCACATCTATATCTTATCGTCCGAGGCAATTACAACGATAGTCTTTTCATACGTGTGGTTGACTGTTTTTGTTGAAAGTGATAAAAACAAAAGGAATTCAGTCATTCATTAGAAGTCGGATACTAAAGAGGTTGAGAAAAACAGTGCAAGATGGGGAACTCGATGTGCTCGAAAAATAATTTTGAATATTCTCTCCTGACTGGCGCTGAAAAACCGATTGTAATTAATTCCTTCATGTGCATGAGTAAAGATTCAAACAAAATCAAGAGGAACAAATTGCGAAAATTTTGGGAAATGCAATTAGACACGAAGATGTTGCCGTTAATTGAAAATTTTCTATTTGGAAGAGAGAAAAAAGTTGGCTTTCAAAAGTTTGCTGGTCTTTTTGTTTTCTCTGTTCGCGGCACAATTGAAGAGAAAATTCTCACGCTGAAAATGAGTATGGAACCGGCGAAGAAGAAGAATGAAGTGATAGAAATAAATCGCACATTTGTGAAAGAGGTAAGCTTGGGCATGGCAATAATGAAAATTATTAAATTAAATCTTTTAGTACGTTAATGCCGTGGTTAATAGCTTTATGCGCGTGCTGAGACTCGAACAAGGAAAAGATTATAGCTCGTGGGGTGCTAACGGCTTCCGAATTGTCGAAGATTGCGTGCAAGAACTTGCCGAAAGTTTGACATGTGACTTTTACACGGAAACAATTACTCGAACCGATGCCGAACGATTTTTCCTCAACCACCAAATTTTTCTCACAATGCTCGAAAGTGTTTTTCTTCATCTCTACAATTATCGAGGAAGCAATCATCCGACTGCATTTTGTTTAAACCTGCCTCTCCTACCGACATGCGAAAATATTACGCCATCAAACTACACTCCATTGATTGACATTTCACAAATATTTTTCATAAATTCATTTTTGCCAAGAGATTTTCAATCCGCGTGGAGATTTTTGTTCTCATCAACCGTAAATGATTCGTTTGAAAGTCTAATATTTCACATTATTCAACAAGGACCAACAATTTTAATAATCGAAGATCAAAATGGCTACATTTTTGGCGCATTTGCATCTGAGTCATGGAAATTGAGGTTTAAATTTTGAAAAAGATGAAGTTAAACTTTAAAATTTTACATTTTACAGCCCAGGTTTTATTGGCGACAGTCGATCCTTTTTATTCTCGCTTCGTCCCAGATTAAAGTGCTTTAGAGCTTCAAAAATTAACAACCACTATCAATATCTCAACGCCAACCAGGAAATAATGTTGAACGGTAAAAAAAAAGCTTTTTGAGTTTAAAACAAGTGAGGGATTAACGGTGCGCCGCGTTCTCAGTTTCACTGTTCTCTTTGCAAAAAGCTGGATCCGCCTTTTCGTATGCTCATTTAATTATTTTATTAATAAGTTGTTTTGTTCCACTGTAATTAATTAATATTTTTTACTAACTCTTTGAAGAATATATTTTCTCTATTTAATAAGTAAATGTTTATGAAACATCAATGGTTATTTCCCTAGTTATTAATTAATTCTATCTTAGATCTGCTTTTTAATGTAATTTTTGAAACATCAATGCGCTTATTTCCTATTTTAATTACTTTTTTATATTGCTTCATCTTCCTTTTATTCTATATTTTTAATTCTTCTAGTTATTGTTTTTTACTCTTGACTAATCCACTTTTATTAAATTTAAAAATTATTTTTTAAATAAATCTTTTTTCCTTTTTTTTTTATTTTTTTAATAAATAAATTTTTAGAAAAACCATCAAATTATTTCCCGGTTAATTTTTTTTTAATCTCTGATTAAATCTTCCTCTATTAAATAAGTCAATATTTTTTCCTCTTTCTCGGTAAATTTCATTTAAGATCTGCCCTACCTCCATGTCGTCCAAGCATTCCTCAAAAATTCAACTCATGTGAGTCTAAATCGAAATAAGGCTTTTTGAGGGCAGCAGGTGACAAAGAGAGTTTTCTCTCCAGATCGAAAACAATATATGGCGTAGCCATAAAAAATTTAAAAGCTTAAAAAATTTAGGACTTGGGATGGGAGGTGAGGTTGATAATTTTGGATTATGGATTGACGACATGCTTATGAATGGAACTTGTGCAGCAAACACTTGCACCACTTTTCAAGATTATACTCCACTTTCTGCATCGACGATTTTTAAAATCAAATCGATTGAAGTTTGGGCTGTTGGAGAATCAACTCAAAATTTTACACAGGATGTCGAGGTTAGTTACTATTGATTTTTGGAATTATTGTCAAATCCTTTGGTTTATATTTTTAATAGGAAGACGATTCTGCGAAATCAATTCAAGGTTCACTGAGTTCAGAAGATTTTATTCCGGAAAAGTGAAAATTATTTTATAAAATAGAAAAATAAATGTTATAGGTAGCATGTTATACTAATAAAACATCTAAGTAAAGGTTCTACGCAATCTGCCACGCTTGCTAAAGCTGAGTTGAGTCTTTTTTTCACTCTGGCGTGTCACTCTTCCGGAAGTAGAATCACTACTTTCCGACTTGCGTTGACGTTCAGACTCAGATTTGTTTCTTCGCAAATTAGTTTTCTTATTTCGATTAAAGTTAGGTCGCTTGAGTGGGTATCTGCTTTCTGATGAGGAGGCCGAGGATAAGGAAACGACTGACGAAGATTCAGATGGAGCGACACAAACAAATTCAAACTCTTCAACTTTGATTGGTGGCGATGGAGAATCAATTTCCACCATTGATGATCTCTAAATTATTTTAATTTAATTAGAAATTCACGAAAAATATTAGAACTTACCGATGAATTTCCAGATTTTTGTGAATTTAAAGATTTTCTCTCCAAAGAAGCAGAATTCATGAAAGTTTCCTTGTCCTCGTCGGAATCCTCGTAATCACTTGGATTTAAAGAATTTTTAAATGTCTCGTAGTAATCTTTAAGTGATGAATAATTAACTTCTTCCATTTCGAATTTTATTTCAAAACAACAAAAACAATCGTTCAAAATGAGAGAGCGAGAGATTTTTAAAATTTATCGAGAGCGTGAGTAAAAAATTCTCCTTAAAATTCCAGGAAAATATAAATAATTTAAAAAAATACAATCCAGGAACAATTCTTCGCAATATTTTTCAACATGTTTTGAATTTTCAAACTTTTCTTCTTGTTCTGCACAATCAACTTCATTGCAAAGAAAATTTAAATCGACACGTGATCGATTAACGGACATTTTCATTATAATTTTGTGTGTTTCAAACACTTTCCAGCTATTGTCATGACTTAAATATTTTACTAAAAAATATTATTAATTCTTTCGGTTGCATTCAAATACATGCTTTCATGTAAAAATTTAAAATTTCACCCAAAATGAGGGGATGAAAAAGAAATAAATGAAAATTTACAATCACTGTCAATGCGCATGTCAATCCACCAGGTTGAAAATTTTTTCATTTCAAGATCGAAAGCAAATTTTTTTGTTTTGCCTTTAAACAAATAGTTTAACTCGTTATCAATTCATTAATTCATCATAAAGTGGTAGTTGATAGTGATCTAAACGAAAATTTGACATTAACGAACGACAATGATTTCGAGTATCGTTAGAAAACTGCATAGTGGATAAAGGTGGATAATTTTTTCCATTATAATCAGTGAAAGGCTCTGATAAGAGAATAAATCAATGAAAATTTCGCTGATATCGGTGAGGGAAGGTCAAAATGTGGGATAGTTTGGCAAACTGCAATCGTGCTACGTTTAAAAGTTGTAGGAAAAATTGATACGTGCAGTGAGAAATAAAATTAGCACGTCCCATGAAAAAAAAAATCCTTTCCATGCGAGACTCCATATTTTTCCATTTTCTCTCTCACTCTCCCCCTCCTTTTTTTATCTTTGCACTAAATACTCAAAATTTTCTCGACATTCATCCACAAGTATCTGTCTCATTTTTAAAAGACGCATACATTTGCGAAAAATAGTAAAATAGCTTACAGAGAGCTAGAGCGAGAAAAAAAGAGAATCATTAGAGAAAATTGAGAAATTAACGTGGAAAGAAATCGTGAACGCGAAGGCAATAGAAAAATATTTTTTCCCTCTTTCGATATCGCAGTGTTTTTCTATTTCTCATTCAACAACTTGCTTGCCAAACGCGAGAGAAGTTTTTTTGAGAGTGCATTTTCTATTTCTTTTTAGAAAATATTCTTTGAGAAGAAAATTTAGTTTTATTTCTCGAACCTCGTGAGAAAGAAGCTTCTCTAATGCATTTTAAAATTATTCGCAAAAAAATATGAGTGCGTAAAAAGTTGCTCGGTCAACGAAAATCATTAGACATTATATGCTGGAATGTCCTTCAAAAATTTTTTTTTTCTCGTGCTTATTTAGAATTTTTGGAGATGATGGCGGTGCCCTTGTTGTAGTGTCCTAATCTGTGACTTTCATTGAATAAAGAAACTAGCGAGAAAAAAAATCAATTCCATAAGAAAATAAATCAATCGAGTGAGGAGCAGGAAAAAAATATGGGAAACTATTGTAGTTCAAGTCAGAAAAAGGATAAAGATAATGTATCGGAAAAATCAGAAGAGTAAGTTTTTATTTTCTCACACTCACTTTTCACGCTTTATTTATTTTTGCTTCATTTTTTCTTCTTTCGTGTATATCACCCGCAAAAAAAATATCTTGAGTTTCAAATCTATTTTAATCAAAAAAATATTTTTCATCTGAGAGTTTTCTTCTTTTCCATAATACTTTTTCACTTTTCTTCCTCAAATATTTGTGAGCATTTTATTTTTTTGATGAAATGCTAGATATGAAAATTTCTCTGGACGTCTTCTATTAAAATTTAATGGGGGATTTTCTTTCTCGTTTGTGTCTCAAATTAGAAAAATATTTTCTCTCTCTTCATCAAAAAATTCATAAACGATAAATCACTCGAAAAAAATATATTCGCTTGTCGTGTTATTCATTTTCTGCCACCCAATTAAAAATGACGATGAGAAAAAATTATTTCATCCATGTGCAATAAAAAAGCGCAAAAAGAAATTTATCGAGATGCAAATTTGCAGCTAAAGATTTCCTCTCAATTCTATTCAATAATCAACATGTGTTGCGGTCGTAAAATTTATATAGAAATTGTGAGAGAGCGAGAGGAAAGTGGCTGTAAAGCGAGTGTATCGTAAATTATTTAATTGAGGAGTGAATTGCAGGCGATAGAAAAATACGTTCATGTGGCTCTCGCACATTTAATTAAAGTCGCTTTATGATTTATTTGTTCACATCATCAGCGGGAATTATCCTCCGTGTTTTTTAAATAGACCACGTGAAAAATTTTAAATTTAAAAAAAAATGTGAAAATTATAAAACATGAAAAATTATTTTTTATTGTCAACCCAAGGAGATTTTCGATTAAAAATTATTTTTCACACTTTAATCGACAGATCACCAGCGTATTATTTAGCGGAAAAATCTCATGAAAATAAAGAGCCGCCATTGGCACAGCCCGAGGCAGAAATATCTGACATAAATGGCATCGTGAAAGCCAACGATCTCTGTGGCGGTCGATTAAATTCCACCAATCAATCGGGTGATTCGATTTCACCCATATGCGTTTCAGCACCAGTCGACATTTCCACGCTACTAAACCTTCCACAAAATTTGACATCGCTTTACGGTAGACCGAGTGTGAATCGACGAATCGAAAAAGACAGGAAGATTGTGCTTTATGTGCTTTCGGCCAACGATAATTATCAGATTGAGAAAAGCATTTTGCAGAAACTAAAACATAGCTTAGAGTCGAGTTATCAATGTAAAGGCTTCGAAATTCTCATTGCCGATCTTCATGTACCCGAGAGTTACAGTAAATCTAATACGTATGATTTGGAAAATTGGCTCGATGGACCGCTCGAAGCCCAATGTGGCCATCATTTGGCAGCAAATTGTTTGGCGGAAATAAGAAGTAAGACCATAGACTTTTTGCCCAATAAAAGTCGGCAATTACCGAGTAGATGGACAGTTTAGTCAAAATTTCGCTAATTGGTTTAATTTAATGATTCTAAGACATTCTATTTTTTTTCAGGACAATCCGCCGACTCCTACGTAATTCCCATACTTTTTCTAAACTCGACTCTCGGCAATCCCCTCCTACCACTAACAATTGAAAACCAGGATTTTGCCAATGCGATTTCGGCGGCAGATAATTGCGGCAAACTTTTATTCGAGAAATGGTATGTCCACGATGAAAAATCTCAACCATCATGTTACCGTCTAAAATCGATAAAAGTTGAGAAGGAGAGCATTGCGAGCATTGATGAGGAGCTAAATTCGTTAATGTTAAATCTTGTGGAAGTTTTCTCGAAAGAGCTTCGTGACTCTTATCTAACGACCATTGTCGAGCAAGAAATTAATAACACGGTGTTGATGAGTCAAGAGCTCGCGAAGCGCTGCATATGGATTCAAAATACTGGTCTTCAGTCTAAGAATCATGAAAGTCAATCGTCGCTCGATACTGAAATGAGTCGGCGATTGTGCAATATTCAGAATGATTTAAAGGTAATTTATTTCATAAAATTCCTGGATTTTTAACAAAACAATTAAATTTTTTTCAGAACCAACTCGCTGAAAAGCACATCATAAAAATGCCGGTCGTATCTCCGCAGCAACAGGAACAATTTTCATCAATTTTAGAGGCAGCACTGTCATCAGAGCTTGACGGCATTGTTGAAGAGCACACAAGCAAATTTCAAATTCCACACTGCACTTTTGGCGTTGATCGTCGCTTACTCACCGAGCTGGAAGAGGTTAATCGTCATTCTCAGATTTTAAATCAAAACTGCGCCAATTTCTCCATCACTGATAGGGTCAAAAACTATTTGACGGGAAATTCTAGCTCGCCATTGATAATTTGTGGCAAGAGTGGAAGTGGAAAAAGTGTTTTATCGGCAAAAATTGCACAAAATATTCACACATGGTTGCCGGAATGTAGCTTCATTTTAAGGTGAGCGAGATTGAATTTATGAAAAATTTAGCTGACGCAAGTATTTTCTTAGATATGCCAATTTAACTGCCGCCAGCAATGATTTAGTATCAGTTTTATCATCAATAATCGAGCAAATGTCGGCTCTTTTAAAAGATTCCTCCAGCGAAGCTATTCACGTGAGTTTTTCAATTATTTTATTAATTAATTTTTAATTTAAAAATCCTACACAGACTCAAGAGTCCTACGCAAAGCTCTTAAATCATCTCATTCATAAATCGAAACATCAAATTGTCATTTTGATTGATTCAATTGACAAGTTCCATGACATAAAAGACATCGACTGGCTCCCAATCGAGTTAGTTAACAATGTAAAAATAATTTTAACAATAACGTCCGCAACTAATGAGCTCGAGGATGTTGACGTATCCTCATGCTCCCTTTTAACTGCACTCAAGGCAAGAGTTAATGCACAAAACATTTTATTTTTAACTTCATTCACGCAAGAGCAATGGGAAGATGTTTTGTCGAATGGAGCTTTACAGCTTCCAGAGGCATGGAAAAAGTCCGATGAAAAAGTTCCAATCCAAGCGAAGGTAAGATTTTAATGATTTTTAAAATAAATAATTTTAATTGAAATATTTACAGATTCTTTGGTGGCTGGCATGGCTTGGACAGAGAAAGCTAGAAAATCTAACAATTTCGCACATAAGCGAAAAAGTTTTTGAGATTTTAGAAAGTAAATTCGGTGTCACTAAAGTCAAGTATCTAATCACCCTCATAATTGCCTCACGCGATGGCTTATTAGAAACTGAAATCATTGAGATTCTTCAAAACTCCAAACTAGTCGATGGTGAGTGAGGAAATAATATTGAAATTATGCATCCAAAAATTGAAATTAATTTTTACAGGATCAGTAACGAAACTTTGGACCAATTTCTCGTGGATGATGGGGCCACTTCTATTATATAATAAGAACATTAAAATTATGGATTCAATTCTTCGAGCTGTTGCTGAAAAACGTTACGAGTCTGACATGGAATGTGCATATAAAATTCTTCATGATCACTTCGAAAAACAACCAGACAACTTTTATGACTCGGCAAAGAAGGAAAAATGGTGAGCTTTTAAAAAATTAATCGAAATCAAATAAAATTTTTATTTCTTTTCAGCTACAACACGAGAAAATTTACCGAACTTCCCTTTCATTCATTTAAAATCGACAAAAATGAGTTTGAGACGTCGCAATATCTGACGAGTCTGCAATGGCTTCACGATAAAATCGACTGCACCAGTTGTGTTCACATACTTGACGATATTCATCTCATAAGTCCGCCGAAACAAAGTTCAGAAATGTCGCCAAATGTTCATCCGAAGCTCGCGGAGCATCTCGAATTTCTCATGCAATTTTTACAGATTCACTTTAAATCACTCAACTATGATGCGCAGCAACTTCATTCTCTCCTATCGACCTTCATTAAATTTGAATCGGCCAAACGAAGTGAAATTGCAAGCAATTCAATTATACAAAAGTGGAGGATGGAAATCGAGGACGGCAATCTCTTGCGCATTGAAAGATTGCTCGTTGACAATGCGGAAGAGGAGGCGTGCGAGGATGATGGAAATAAAAATGGTCACGATTTCCTCATAAACACAAATCAAGACGAGCGCTTTGTCATTTCGCTGAGTACAGATCGTGAGGAAATATGCGTGTGGGACATAAAGACGTGAGTGATTGTCGCTTACAAATTTTTTTTTGCAGTAAAATTAAATTTTATCGCTTTAAAATGCAGCTGTGAAAAAGTTCGAACTTTAGTTGGAGTTCCGCAGCCGTCGTCAGTTTGTCCGGTTGGCGATTTTGATCTCGCAGTTTTGTGCAAACGTGAAATTCGCGTTATTGATCTCAATCAAGGAAAATTCAAGGTAAATTTAACGAAAATATTTTTAAAAAATTCTGACACTCACATTCGTGCAGGTGACACTGAAAGGAGTGATGAACCAAAAAATGCCCTATTTTGGATTGCATGATTCGCAGCACTTGGTTTGCCTCTCACGTAATCGGATGTATGTTAACATGATGAACATTGAAAGTGGCGATTGTGTGACAACTTTCAAAGCCGGCGAAGATCGATTTCTGAATTCACTTCTCGTGTCGGGTGATGGAAGGTGAGTTAGCTCGCAATAAATCATTCATACAATTTTAATTAACTTTTTTTAAAGGATCTTGGTGTGTGGAGATGAAACGCAAAAACCATTTCCACTTCTCGTTTGGCACTTGGTACAGAGAAGGTTGATGTACGACTTAAGAATTCCCCATCATGATGTATGTCAATTTATGGACTTCACTTTAGAAGATTAACAAAATTTACATTTACAGTTTTTGACATCTCTCTCAGCAATAACCTACGAAGGATCTTACGTGGCGGTCGTGGCCAAGGAGCTCAATGACCCCGCTCCAAATTTCATTGTGGTGTATGATCTCCAAAGCGGAACTCTCTTTAAAAAGTGGAAACCATCTTGCAATACTGTCGCATTAGCAATATCACAGGCAAACACTTGCGTAATTGCTGGCCTTGAGGATGCGAGAATTCTCATCTGGGATTTAGTTACTGGAAATTGCCGCTGTTCATTAATTGGTAAATTGAACTTAATTTTTATATGTTCAAATTTTTTTATAAATTTCCTTAATAGGTCACAATGCACCAGTCACATTATTAAAATTGGATCCATTGGGAAAAGTTCTTTTGTCGGGCGACATAGAAGGACGAGATAAATCCGTTCGAGTGTGGGATTTAAATTCAGGTGAGTTAAATTTTAATATAAAATCTTTCAAGTTTAATGGAATTTTCTTTTTTTCAAGGTTCATCTTTATCAGTCTACACGCCATCTAAACAAATTACTGCCTGCGAATTGACATCAAATGGAAAATTTATAACACTAGCTCTCAAAAATACTAAGAAACTCGTTACGCTCCAACTTTCTGGTGGTGATTTTGCTGCAATAGAAACAAACGATAATGACGCAATATATGGTGAGAAGGAGAATGAGGGAAAAACTTTTAATCTAAATGACTGAACCGTTCAAAAAAATATATAATTAAGCAGTAAAAAGGTTTAATGAATGTTCCGCATAAAAAAACAGAGATTTCATCGAAATTTTTATTTCACATAAAAAATATTATATCAGGAATGCACAGAAATTTAACAAGAAACTATTTCACACAAAAAAATTGACGCTTATTTTATTAAAAAATATATTTAATTATTTAAAGAACTTTATCAAAAAAGACTTTTTTTCTTTGTTAGTTTAAGTACTCGCAAAAGTCTTACAAAATTAATTATATTAATGTTTTAAATTTTAGAAAATATATAAACTACAACAATGCATTTATGAGACTTTTTTTACTATTTATAAATTGTACGTTAACAAAGCAAATAAAAGAAAATTAATTAATTATTTTGCGAAAATCTCAAAAGCTATTTAATTCCTTTATGAAAATTTGAAAGATCGATAAAAAAATTTAAAAACGATGTTGAAACAAAAATTCTCTAAAAAATCGTTAAAAATTGGAAAAGCAAAAAAAAAATTGAAAACTTATGCGATGCTTTTGAGCTTAAATAAAAATTAAAATTATTCAATTTTACTCATAAAAAAATATTGATAAAATTTTAAATATTAAAAAGCTATTTTAGGTGTGTAAAAATTTGAAGAAATTAAATTAAAAATCTGTTTAGCACTTCAGCTCATCTGGAATGAGGAGAAATTATATGAAAACAGTTATAGATTTAAAGAAACCCTAGCATGTAATAGGCTGGAACCTGGTGTTTAAGTTAAAAAAACTTAGTTAAGAGCCATCTGTGTGTGTAGCAATTATGAATATAGTTTTAATTGCACCAAAACAAAATGCCCTCTCAGAGATCCCTTGAAAAGAATTCCTTAATAAGCGGAAGAAAAATTGTAGAACTTGAGTTCAAAGAAGAATAAATTAAATGTAAAACGAGAGAAATGAGAAAAATAAATTGATTTAAAAATCTTTATGTATACAAACAACAATAATCCTGATTTATTACGTTCATTGCATCTAAAAATAGCCATAATTCGAGTCAATTATCCAATTTAAATCCACAAATCTTGCCACCTGTTGAATCACTTGTTGATGCGTGAGAGCAAAAATGCTTTTTGAGAGAAGATTTTCATTTTCAGAGAGTGAAAGACAAAGTTGAGCGAACTTGGGAAATTTTGAGAGAGTTTAAGGTGCAAAATGAGAGCTTTTTCTCCCATTAAGCTCCAGGATTTTCTTCCAAAAATGACGTGGAGAAGCGAAATTTTAGTTTTTCCTAAAAATATTTTTTAAAAAACTTTTAATAATTTTTTGCTTATCCTCTTTTAATAAAATTTTCATTCATGATTCTAGAAAATAAATTTTTTCACTCTCACAAAAATTGTCAATTGAATTAAATTGAAGAACGAAAGCTCATCTCGCACTCATAAGTCAGTCAGCCATTGGAATTCAAACAGAGCACACATAAACCATTTTCGTACTCGTGAAAAAATCGCAATTTCCTGAAAAACCATCAAATTAGCACCCCATAACTATGCAAAAAGATTTCTAAGCAAATTAGCGAGAGAAAAAGTATGAGAGTTTAAAAAATTGTGCGAAAACAATTGCGAAAGACGATGAAAAACTTTCAACTGTTCTGGATTATTTTACTCGCAGCCATTTTTTTTCAACGAGGTGAGCTTTAGGGTGGCGTTTTGGAATGAGAACTTAACGAATCGAGTCAGCTGTTCACCTGTTGATTTCTCATTCCACCGCGACCTTTTCGAGCACATTTAACGAAACTCGCACGTGCTTTTATGAATCAGCTGGCATTTCATATGACTTTCACCACCCACTCCGCCCACTTTTCTATTCAACAGGTTATTCCGTTCCTGCATCGAGTATCGTAACTGAAGATCCAGATGACTTCGAAGAAGACGATGATTCTTCTGAAGCTGATGATGATGGTCGTGTTTATAAAAATCCTAGAAATTTTCCATCACCTGGTAATTTTTAAACTTGTTGAAAATTCTGAAAGCTTATCGAGAAATGTTATTTATAGACTGCCCTCGAGATGAAGAACAAGCAACCCTCCTAGGACAAAAGTGTTTGAGGAAATGTTCATCGGATGAAGATTGTAAGAGTAAAAAGAAGAAATGCTTGTGCGACGGTGCTTGCGGCATGTCATGCATAAAACCCGATCGGGAGTGTCCTGAACTCGAATCTCCAATGTCAGGCACGGTCGTGATGTCGGGTAGGACTTTTGGTTCGCGCGCAAGCTACACATGCAATCATGGCTTTCATGTTGTCGGTCTACAGAGCAGAATTTGTCAAGCATACGGGCACTGGTCGGGTTCAGAGCCAGCATGTAAGCAAAATATTTATTGCTTAACTCCACCAACAATCGAGCATGCACGTCACTCGGCCATGCCCGAGCAAATGACCTTCGATTTGGATTCAAGTGTTCAATATCACTGTCATCTTGGCTACGCAACTGCCGGCTTTCCTCGAGCCAAATGTCTTGCAATTGATGGCGTCGCAAGTTGGTATGAAAGGAATAATTTTTATCAAAAATCATTTATTAATTAACAAAAATGTATTTTTTAAAATCTAGGTATGGACCAGACATTTCTTGTGAGCCAAAATCATGCGGACAACCAGCAGATCCAGCACATGGATGGCACGCCGGTGAGTGCTACACTTATGGATGTCGAATCACACACCATTGCGGCGATGGATATGAATTGGTTGGAAAGCAAGCGGCTGATTGCCAGGCTGACGGCACGTGGTCACCCAAGGAGCTTCCAGTTTGCGTTTGTAAGTATTGTGAAGTCACAAGTGACATAAACTCAACGCCTCCAAGCATTTAAGATAAATTTTAATCCACAATTATTTCGTAGAAGCAAACTTTTGCTTGTTGTGTGTAGAAAATTGATAAAAATTGATGTCTTGATGTGTACATGATTGCTTACTAAATGTATTAAAAAATATAAAAGAGAAAGAAAAATGTTCAGCAATAAAGTAGTTATCGCAATAAAAAAAAGAAAGACAAATTCTTTCACTCAATTTAATTTTATTAGTCATCACTTTTCTACACATTTTTATTGCGGTAACTTCGTTAAAGCTTTCTATTATGAAGTGGCTAAAAATGTGTCATTGTAGTGGTCACCGCTGTCCAATGTCAAACTCCTGAAAATCCAAAGAATGGCAAGGCAATCTACACGAGTGTCTCCTATAACTCAGTGGTGAGCTACGAATGTCGCTACGGATATACGATTGTAGGTGAAAGCTCTCGCAGATGTGGCGCCGATAAAAAGTGGTCGGGAAGTTTACCGCAATGCAAGGAAATTAATTGTGGACATCCTGGAAGTTTGTATAATGGATGGATGGAAAATACTGAAGCTGGTTTTGGTCTCGGTGCGAGTATAATTTTTCGCTGTCATCCAGAAATGCTTCTCGTTGGAAATTCTTCGACTGTTTGTCAAATTGATGGCCGATGGAGATATTCGCCGCCAGTTTGTCTCGCACCATGCGTAGTTCCGACAGTTTCTCAAGGAATTGTTGTCCCAATTGAGGTTGAAATTCCCGATCAAAATGCAACTGAAAAATCTCCAGGCATGACAACCTATGGCAATAGCAAAGTCCGTCACGGAACTATCCTCGAGGTGATTTGTGATGAACACTATGAATTTCCAATAAATTCTTTATCGCCTCCGACATGCAATAATGGCACGTGGTCGACAATTCCACGATGTGTTCCTGCACGCTGTAAAAGCTTACCAAAAGCTCCCAAATTTGGAATGGTAATTTCGCCAAAAACCGAGCATGGCATGAAAGCACGATTCAGATGTAAAGACGGATATGAATTAGCAACACCTGATGGACGACCAATCACCGAATTAAATGAAAATGTTTTAACATGCTCGTTTGGTAATTGGAGTGGTGACACGCCAATTTGTCAAGAAGGTCATTATTTAAATTGATAGACATTTATGATCATAACCTATCTCAACATAATTTCAGTTTACTGTCAATTTCCTGGCTACATTCCAAATGGAAAGGTGCTTTTAGTGGGGAATATGGGACTTTATGATTATCGACCGTATGTCAAAAAAGTCATCAATAATAAGCAAATCATGTATGACTGCGATAAGGGATATGTACTCGAAAATGGACCTGTAAGTTATTAATTAATAATTTTATCACTAAGTATAATTGTATTAATTTCTCACAGCAAGGAGCAACATGCATTGGTGGAAAATGGCAACCACCAGAATTGCCAGAGTGAGTTTAAATCATTTTAAAAATAAATTTAAATATTTAATTACTTCCTTCAGGTGCATTCTCGGTCAACATCCACGACTCCGATGGAATCGAAAGAGACGCTCAATCGACACAAAATTTGCACGCTCGAAATTCTTGCTCAATCACTATCGCGACATTAAACGAAAGCACTTTGATCATCATGACGTCGATGAGTTTGTAAAAAAAGCTTCGATGAGAGAAAAGAGAAGTTGTGAGTCGCACATGGAATTCATAGAGAACATCATAGCCAATAGTGAATCGCGAGAAAAACGTAAACGAGATAATCGTGACTATTCTGAGATCGACAAAGCGTACTCGAAATACTATGAGCAAATCAAGGCACGCTATAGAGATTATGTGAAGAGTCTTTTTTCCAATCAACGACAAAGAGCTCTCAATAATAGTCACGTGTCGACTCATGACAATGGCGAGGAGAGGAAAAATAGTAGAAAATTGGCAAATCAAGATGGTCGATGGCACAACAGTCAAGAATTTAAGTATCGAGTTCAACAGAAGGCTCGAACATTACAGAATGACTTGCAGAATGAAAATGATGATGATGTGCGACAACCTGTTGCCATACCAACAATAAATGATAGAATTAATCATCGATATGATGCCATTAATGCCACAATTTCAAATTATTATCCAACTTATGTTATTGAAAAAACTCCCGATGAAATTCAAGAGACCACCAAAAAACCTACAAGTCAATTGGACATTGCTGCCAACGTTTATGCTCAATTGCAGTCGCAAATTGTTAGAAGAAAGCGAGAGAATGATGACGATGGGAAGGATGATGAAAGTGTCACTTCGGGTGGCAAGAAAAAAGACAAAACTCGAGGTCCATGTGAGCCATTAATTGAAGTTGAACACATGCAGGTTGAAATTGTTAAACCTCCAAAAATTCCCAACGAAAGTTTTGGTCATGGGATTGTGTTAAAAGTGACATGTGACAATGGCTATAATAGCAATGTGCAAACAGCAAATTCAACAGTTAGATGCAATAAAGGAGTTTGGAAGCCAGTTAGACCGTTTTGTACCTTAAGTAAGTTTACTCTAATTAATTTAGTTACCCATAAAATAATTAAATGTCACTCCTTTAGAGCCCTGTTTTGTTCCCTCAATTGAGCATGGCAAACATTTTGAAATTAATTCAACATCCGACATAATTGCTGAAATAAAGCAGCCATCCTCAAACTCTCTCACACCTATGGATAAAGTCGAGCATGGCGTTACAATTTCCTTTCAATGTGACTCCGGTTACAATATCCAAGTAAATTAATATTTTTTTAATTTAAAAATTTGAGTGAGTCAAAATCTTAATTTCAGGGTTCAAATAGCATAAAATGTAAAGACGGCAACTGGTCAGCACCAGCTCTCGCTGAATGCCTTCCAGCTCCCTGTGTCCTTCCCGAAATTCTTCACGCGGTCTATCAGGGCGGCTATCGAGCAGGTTTAACTATAGCGCATGGTTCTCACGTGATGGTTCAATGTGATAATACCATTTCAAGTCCCATCCCACCCACTCAAATGGATTGTGCTTTAGGCTCTCTTACACCATCCACAGTTAGTTGCAGCTTCACCGCATCAAGAAAATCCCGCGATGACGATGAACGAATGAATTTTATTCTCGACGATGGAAATTTTACAAGCTCAGCGGAGGAAGATGTTTGTGGACCTCCAGCTAGGGAACTGGCCATGCTGATTTATAAAAATGAAGATCAGGCGGAAGAGCCTGAAGAAGTTTTTCCATCAGGATCTGAAATTTCCTTTGCATGCATACCGAGCATAACTGGCGAACGAACGACCTGGAAAATTATTTGTGAAAATGGACAATGGATTGGTCGAGCACACGATTGCGGTAAGACGTTAATTTTTATATACAACTTAAACTAATTTTTATTAACAGAAGATGACGAAAGACTTTACAACACGCCGCTCGCTAATGGTTCATGCATTTTTAAAAATACCGACCCTCATGTTGCGAGCTTTTATAAAGATTTAGAAATAAGAGAAAGCTACGTTGAATTTCCAGCGGGAACAACAATCATCTCAAGGTAAGAAGAATTTTAATTTTAGTCATATTCAGCGCCGATGACAATGCTGATTTCTTCCGATAAAACATTCGTCTTGTGATACCATTTGTTGGTGTCGAGAACGACTAGAAGAAATTATTATTTAAATTCAGGATATTTTAATAAGAAAATATTTACTCACTAACATCACCGGGATTGACAATGACTGAGAAAAAGTGACAATCAAAAATGCACTCGGGTGTTGGTGCAATAAGCCATTCTTTTGTGCCTTTAAGCTGAGCTTGCCACGATGGTAGTCTCACATTGTCCAAGTGCATGTGTGCACCGAGTCCTCTGCCACCCATAAAAATCCAATCGATCGCATTAAGTTCTGATGTTTTTGGCAAAAAATAAGGACGATCGTAATGCTGTCGGAGTATTGAAGCGATTTCCTCATTGCAATTACTCCAGCCAAAATACCAAGGTTCAGTTCCAGCACGATATTCAACACGTTCTCTTGGCATGCTCAATGCATCGAAGAGACTTGTAAAATTCGTTTTGTAAGGAAAAAATTGGCAATTCAAAGTTTTTCTTTTGGGATCGAATTTTTCATAAATCTCTTTGAAGTAATCAAAGGTGAAAACTTGGAGGGCTGTCCAATTTTTAGTGGCATCTGTTATGACAACCACATTTCCATTGTAAGCATAAAGTTTTTCGAATTCGTCGGGATTTATATTTGAGACTCTTTTGCCAGCTCTTATTTCGCGACAAAAATCACAATTGTCGGGCTCGCGGAAAATTTTATCGATGTCTTTCGGCATCGCGATTGTGCACTGAAAAAATAATTTTTATTTTCAAATAATTTCAAGTTTTTCACGCTCACCTTTTTTGAGTCTAATAAATGTGAAAATTTACCATAAAAACCCGTTAAAACAGCAACAATTATGAAAAATTTCCACTTAAAGCTCAACTCGAAGTGCTTCTGATAAATTTTCGGAATCTTCAATTTTTCTAAGCAAATTTTATTTTCTTTTGCACGTTTTAAAATTACTTTCAATTTTTCCCTTTCCTCCTCCATGACTTTCACACGCAAAAGCCAATCAAAGAGTGACAAAATTCACAAGAAATTTTCTCAGCTTCACTTTTCCAAATCACTGACTCATGAAATTCATTTTTCGTTATCGAGCATTGAAAATTTCCACAGCATTGCTTTCGAAATTGAATTATGATCATTTTACTTTTTAACAGATGCGTCGATATAGGAAAATATAGCATGGTGGGCAGTTCAAATAGGACGTGTGTTCGAAGCCGATGGACCGGACTAAAACCACATTGTCATGGCCTCAATCAAGAGAATGACTATGCGAGTAAGTTTTAAGTGATTTTTACAAAAATAAATTCAAAACATTTTTTTAATCAGTGGAAAAACCACCAACGATATTGTTAAGACACCAAAATGGTCCGATAGCACAAAGCAATGATGGCCGATTGATTGTCTATCCAGGAACGACTGTTCACATGGAGTGTCTTTGGATGAGGAGATTTGGAACTCCTAAATGGAATGTCAGTCATGAGTTTAAGTAAGAAAAATTTAATAAAATTTACAATTGATTATAAAAATATTTTCTAGAGTCTACACTGAAGGATGGAATACAGATGAGGGCAGAGATTCGACTCTAGAATATCGATTGAGTATTTTTAATGCGGAGGCTGGTGACACTGGAATATTTACGTGTACAACGCCGGCTCGACATGCACATTCTGTTCACGTAGAGGTTAAGCCTGTTCATTGTCCGGAAATAATGCCGCGTCGAGGTCTCGTTCTCAGCACAACAGAAACTCAAATGGGCAAAAAAGTTCATTTCTCATGCAACAATGGAAACGCGTTGATTGGAACGCCCGAGATAACTTGCTTAGCGAGTGGGAATTGGAGTGGAATTTTGCCAGTTTGTGAGAGTGAGTTTAAGAATTTTATGAAATTCTTTAAAATAATTTGAATAATTTTGAAAAGGTGTCGAGTGCGGTGAAGTTCCAATTCCAGCTTCGAATGGTGGCTCAATTGCACCACGTGTTGCAATTATTTCACGTGAAGTTGGAGGAAGAGCTGCCTTTTCATGTCCACCCGGTCATGGCCTAAAGGGTCCCGCGGAATCAGTTTGCAATCCAAGCGGTGAATGGAGTGGTCCGATTCCGCTGTGCTCCGAAGTTCAATGCTATCATCCCGGGCAACCAAGCAACGGCTACACTCAGGGAAATCCACCTTACAAAGCAGGTGATGTTGTACAATTTAACTGCAATCCCGAGTACATGATGCAGGGTCAGCCGATAATTGCGTGCCAGGATAACGGACGATGGTCGGGACCCATACCAAAATGTGAGTTTAAAAATGAGTTTTAAATTTATTGTTTGTTAAATTTCAATAATTTATAGGTGTGAGAGCATGCTCATATCCAGGAACAGCAATAAGTGGACGAATGTCCTCAGTTAAGTTTTACTATGCCATCGGTGAGAGTGTAATTTTTTCATGCGACAATGGCTTAGAGGTGAGGGGTGCAAAAATGTTGAGATGCTTAAAAGACGGAAAATGGTCATCATCGATACCTGTCTGCGTTTCTCCTGATGCCGAAAATACAAGTGGATCAACGGGAGGAAGGAACACACGAGCGGCAAAAGTCGTTGCGAGTTTTTAAAGTTAAATTTATTTTTGGTTAATGAAGAACAATTTGTGATCAAAAAATTATCATTAAAATCGCGCACACACACTCGATTCGATGTTGTAAAACTTTTAGTCAATTAAAATTCATTTCTGACCAGTATTTTCATTGCTTATTGTAGAATTTTAATCGAATCATAGCGTTGCTAATAGTTGTTATTTAAAATCAAGATTCTATATCATGTATTTTCTCTGCATGTGCTGGAGAGGTGATGAGGAAAATAGTTGTTAGCTACGGACGATAATAATTTGTGAGATTCAAGCTTGATATTAATTTTTTTCAGACATGTTAATAAATTTATTAAAAGGTAATAAAATGTGATTCAATTTTAGGTTTTTTTCCTGCTATTTAATAAAAAATTAAAATGTCATATTGATTTATGGCTCACTCATTTTTTTATTGAATACTCCTCAAATCCTTAAAAATTAATGATCAATAGCAGGGAAGACAAAATTTACTCTTCGGCATCAGCCTTTTCGGTTGAAAATGGAGCATCAACGGCCAAAATGCCAGAATCAGCGATGACAACGTCTTCAACAGGTCTATCACGTCCGTCAGTCTTTGAGGCTTCAATTGCACGCACAACAGACATTCCTTCAAGAATCTTTCCGAAAACTACGTGACGGCCGTCCAACCAGCTTGTTTTCTTTGTAGTAATGAAGAATTGAGAACCATTTGTGTCTTTGCCAGCGTTGGCCATTGAGAGCCAGCCACTTCCGTAATGTTGCAATTTGAAGTTCTCATCCTGGAAGCTAAAATGTCAATCGAATGTCTTTAAAGAATTATTCTCAATAGCTTGCCTCAAACCTCTCTCCATAAATTGATCGTCCGCCTGTGCCGTCACCACGAGTAAAGTCACCGCCTTGGATCATGAAATCCTTAATTATGCGGTGAAATTTGGAGCCCTTAAAGCCTTCGCCTGCCTCACGTTGAGCTAATTCTACGAAATTCTTGGTTGTTTTTGGAACGGTACCTCCAAAAAGGCCAATAACGATGCGGCCTGCAAAAAATAAATCACGTTTCCATAAAAAACTATTTTCTTCTTACTCACGATAAGCACATGCACGACTATCACGTTCAAATTGAATAAAAAAGAAGAAAATTTTACTCACCGCTTGGTCTGCCGCCGATAGTTATGTCAAAATAGACCTAAACAGTAATTGATAATTAGATTAAACGTCACCAAAGATATTTCTCTAGTGTGATTGGTTGTTCTAGGAGTTTCTCTTCTCTTTTTTATGTGATAACGAAGGTTTAATGTATACGTGGTCAAAAAAATTTTTTCTACCCGTCATTTTTTGCTCACGCGATTTATAGAGGAAAGAATTGTCGATTTATGTAAATTTATAAATTAGATGAGAATTTTTTAAACGGAGTTTGAGCAGATGCGATGGGAGCATTAACCGGAAATTTTTCGGCATACATAGAGTTCAATGAACAAATCACACAATAATGAACAATGGAGTTTCGGCAAAAATCATTTTACTCACTTTATCGGTAACTTTTGGTCCTTGTTGAGCGCTAATTGCTCCCAAAACGGAAAGAATTACCACCAAAAACTTCATTTTGAATTATTAGAGATGATTAATTTTTTTCAGACTTTATTTTGCGGAGGTTGGATGATGAGTGAGAATTTTAGTTCTCAACGAAAGCCTTTCGCACATGCAGGGTTGCGACAGTAAGGTGTTCTAAAGTTTTTTTTTTCGAGCGATTTTAAAATAATTTTAATTTTCAACTGTTGAATTTTTAAATTTTTATTTATCAACGATTTTTTTGGACATAAAAATTTTTGCAACACCTTCTCCTCATGCTTTAAAGTATAATTACCATCCGAAAATTAAATCGACAGCTCGTGACACTATACCGGTTGATTTTTTAGGATCCTCTGCCTGTCCGTGCACAACTTGAGTTTCAAACTTTGCAGAACGCATTGCTGATTGTGTCAATGAACGAACTCGACTAATGGATGCTTGTTGGCTCTCATTAACATTTTCCTTTTCAACAAAAACTGATTCATCTTGACATTTGACGACGCCAATCATTAAATTATTTCCAATAATCTTTCCATTATATAAAATAGCCTTTTCACATTCGCCGCGCGATGAGAAACGCAAGTGAATCCAATTGCCGGCAGAACAAACTTTATCGAGTATCGTCCCACATCCTGAGAAATGCGAGAGTACTATTGACGTTGATGTAGTCGGAAATCCAAAGACGGTGACCCAAAACTCGTGATTCTTGACTCCACTCATTGACTGATTGGAGGAAGGTTGAATTGCAATGGGATACGCTGGATTCTGATAAGAGCTATTGAAATCACTCATAGCATTCGGTATTGGCGACATAATGCGAGATTGATTGAAACCAGAACGATTATGGATGGGAGTATCTTGATGGACGACGCTTTGATGCATGGACTGTTGAGTAAAAGCTTTTGTGGGAGTTTGAAAGCTTTTATCATTCTTAAAGTTGTCATATAAACTGTTGATGGGCGGTCCACTAATGCTATTATTGTTATTATTGGCATTTGGAGCATTGGCCGTTTGTGCTTGAAATAATGATGGTTGTTGTTGTTGTTGCTGGATGAATGAAGAATTCGAAAAAGCCGGTTGTGGACTTTGAATATTTGTCAGAAATTTTTGTTGCATCGATGAGCGAATAAAATCCGGCGATGCAGTTGGTGAGTTAGCTAGAAAAGTAAAATTAAAGCATTTTTAAAAGATTTCACTAAAACTTACGAAAAGATCGATGGTGTTGATTCGTTGGAGTTTCGCCCATCAAAAAGTTTGGAAGATAAGGAGAGCCTTGAGCTGGACTTCCACCGGCAGGACTTCCTAATTGCATTTTCTCCATCGTTTTTAATTAAAAATAAAAATTTATAATAACTACAAAAAACACAACTTTCTGAAACGTTAAAAAGAAGTTCTAAAGAAAAATAAAAAAATTTAGTACACAATTTCAAATATTTTCTGACCGTTTTTTTTAATTTTATTCGAGGTTCATTCTTAATACAATATTTTTTTAACTTTTTTATTTTAAAGTGCATAAAACTATCATTAAATTTTAGGGGTGAATAAAATTGTAAAAAACAAAATGTACAAAAAATACCATAATAAAACATTCACATTTTGATTCAGTCCTTAATTATTTTTGTCGCCAACAAAACTCTTCCTAATCATTCTAATTGACGTTTAAAAAATCAATTTTCTATTTTGTTCAACTACAAGTTGGCATCATGAATTTTTATAATATCTTGAAAAAAATCTTTAAGATCAAATTCTTTTTAAACTTTCTAAATTCTATAACGATGTTTGGTTATTTCTGATATCTCTCTATATTTTAATTGGTAATAACTCAGTTTGATATGAATTTTTATAGAATTTAATTCATATTTCCATATCTGATATTTGAGTCACCGAACGATGGACCAGGCTCGTGTTCATCATTATTTAAATAATCTTGCCTTATAAATAGATCTGAGACTGAGTCAAGAAGTCTCTGAAGAAATGACTTGTACTCCATCGAGTCAACAGACTGAGTTTCACCAAAGTTAAAGTCTGCTGTCTCAATAAGAAATTGATTTCTATTTTGGACGTAATACGCCACCCCAAAAACAATAACGAGAACAGCGACTAGTGAAAAAATTACTGGTACAATAATTACCGATAATTGGGAATGTGATTGAGCTGCAAAGAAAATATATCGATTAGCATACAATGCATGTACGTGCTTGAAATAAAAATCTATACCTTCGTAGAATTGCACTCCTATTGGAATTTTAGAATCGGACACGTTATTTTTCAAGTAGAAAAACACTGTGTATGCATTCGATGATTTGGGGAAGAAATGTCTATAGATAATTTCAGTTTCTGAAGTTTCTTTCCAATCTGCACAATTTTCATCGTCCTCTTTGACAGTTGTGACGCTATTGTTGTTAGCGGGTATGGGTTTCATGCAATAGAAGAATGGAGAGGTTCCATGAAATTTCATCTTTATGTTGCACATGTCACCATGCTTGAGCCAAACATTATTCGAAACGGTTACATTCTGAACAGGATTTTGAACCTTGAATGATCTTTGATAGTAGCCATAAATTTTCTTTGGGTCAGAAATGACTTTTGTATTGTTTGTACAAACGCCAAAGTACGGAACTTTATCATTTCCTTCCTCGAGTATTTCGATGCGTTGATGCAATGGAATTTCCGTTGTTACTAGCATGTACTCGAGCATTTCCTCGTTGGCAACACTTTCTGGCCGAATTGATCCGGTTTCAACTAACTTCTTGACATTCCACTCAAAACCTGGTGAGTCACGTCGCCTGCGATTTGGTTTTTTGGAAGTGGTTGTTGTTGAAGTTTTTGTTGTAGTTGTTGTTGAAGGAGTAGCTAAAAATAAATCGTTAAAAAAGTTATGCAATTTTTTAATTTATTTAACTAACTAGACGTTGTTGATGTTGTTGTGGTTGGAGGGGTTGCTGAAAAATGATAAAAAAAATAAATTATGTAAAGAAATTATTTTTTTCAAATTTAATCAATACTCACTGGTTGTTGTTGTAGTTGTTGCTATAAATTTAAAACAGATATAAATTAAATTTTTGAAATATGAAACTTTAAATTTAAAACTTACTTGTTGTTGTTGTAGTGGTCGTGCTGGGAGTAGTGGCTGTAATTAAATTAAATTAATTAAGTTTATTTTAGAATAATTTTTTCCTACTTGTCGTGCTGCTGGTTGGCGTTGGCAAAGGCTCATAAGAAAGCTCTAAAAGAGCCTCCACATTAAAGACCTGATTCTCTTGACGATACCAATTTGTAAAATTGAGGGTGTCTGTTACGCCTATAAAGAAGAAAAAATATTTGCTAAACTTTTTACGTCACAAAGAAGTGAAATTGAAACTCACCCATGTAGAGGCAATCGACAAACCAGTATATTCTGATATAGGCTGCCTTATCTAAGAGCTTTTTGTCTTTTTCAGAGATCATAACATTATGAATCGTTTCATATTGACTCGATACAAATCCACTCTCTCGAATGGTATTATTTGGTTCTTGAATAAGCTCCAAATCACCCATAAAACGATTTGTCACGTCAAAGTAAGACGAAACTCTCGCCTTCTCAATGTAGACAATGTAGAAATATTCTTCGGCCAAAAAGTCAACTCTATAGTGGCCATGCTCAAGGTGATCAGCTTGAATTTGAATTTGTACCGATGGACTGCTGGTCTCAATGGCTTTTGATCCTCCAAAAAACCTATAGCTGAACTGATACTTTTTATTGGGTGCTATTTTTCCATCATCTCCCAAAAGAGTAACATTAAATGTAACATAAGTTCCAACAGCTATGGGACTGTCGGAAGATATTTGAAGTGAGTATTCAGCAGATGCCGAAATAACTAAAATGAAAAATTAATTCAATTTAAATCTTTTTGACCTCATATGAATATATGATGCGATAATTTGCATAAAATTAAAGCAATAAAGAAATTAAAATTTTGCAAGAAAAAGAAGAAATGATTTTAAATCTATTTTATTATCTTTTTTTGGAAGTGAGTCACTTCTCGGATATTTAATTAACTCGAGTTCATTATAGATATAAAAACTCACCAGTTAAAGATAAAAATCCACATAAAACGACAAATATTTTCATTTTTTGCGATCAATTGATTTCTATATATGCAGTATAATGGGTAAAAAACTTTAGAGCGTCAGGCGTAGAAGCTAATTGAATTTATTTTTCTTCTTATTCGTCATAACCTAAAACACGAGTCATGTATCCTTGATATTTGTACTAAAGAATTGTAACAAAGCATTGAACCCCAATCTCAATAAATAAAAACATAAAACCCATTTATTAAATTTCGTACATTACAAAGTAATTTTTAAATTAAATAAGTTCTGAGTGGTCTTTTTAACCTCATCTAAGCTAGATGGTATTTACGAAACTGAGCGTAATGCAAAATTTATGATTTTATGAGTCGATAATGTGAGAGAGATGGAGGAAAGTGAAGAAATATTTTATACACGGCTAACTCGAAAAAAGGAGATCCAGGACTGTCCGATAGCGAAGAAAAGGGAAAAGGCATTAAAGAAACGAAAAGTAATTAACGCTATACAAATTGAGTAAAAAGATGAAATTAAACTTTAAATTGTTTTAGATTGCAGCAATTCTCAAGAAAAATGAAACACTTAGAACTTTCGATGAAAGCAAGTACATAAATGAGCATCCTGAGGTTGTTAAAGAAGTATCGGAGAGAAAGGAGAGAGTGGAGAAATACAAAGAACGAACGTTGGAGAAAGAAGATAGACCAGAAGTGCTCGAAATCAAGGCAAAAAAGCTTGCGAATGTGATCTCAAATGCAAAACATCTCATAATCTATTCTGGTGCTGGCATATCGACTTCCGCTAAAATTCCTGATTACCGTGGACCTCAAGGCATTTGGACACTTTTGCAGCGAGGCGAAGAGATTGGCGAACATGATTTGTCGCTTGCCGAACCCACTTACACTCACATGGCTCTCTCTGAGCTTCATAAAAGAAAAATTCTTAAGCATGTCGTTTCACAAAACTGCGATGGACTTCACCTTCGCTCAGGACTTCCGCGCTTTTCTCTCTCCGAACTCCATGGGAATATGTACATTGAAGTGTGCAAGCATTGTAAACCTTCCTTGGAGTACTGGAGACTCTTCGACACAACTCCAAATACCTCTCGATTTCAGCATAAAACGAATAGACGGTGTAGAATATGTGCGAATCCCCTATTCGATACGATCGTTCATTTTGGCGAGAGGGGATCTCTCAAGTGGCCACTTAACTGGAATGGAGCTACGAAAGCCGTTGAGAAGGCAGATGTAATCTTATGTTTAGGATCTAGCTTAAAGGTGCTGAAAAAATATCCTTGGTTGTGGGCTCTCGATAAGCCTCAGAAACAGCGGCCACGCGTGTACATAGTGAACCTACAGTGGACACCTAAAGATAGCATAGCGTCTGTGAAAATTAACGGAAAATGTGACGAGGTAATGAAACTTGTCATGAAATGCCTAACGATTGAGGTGCCGAAATATAATCGAGAGGAAGATCCAATTTTTCATCATGCCTCGATGCTTAAGGAGGAGGAACTTCACACCGCCTCTCAACCAATGCTTAAAAAGACTAAACTTAATGATGACGAAGAAGAGTTTAATGAAAATGATGAGTCAATGAATACAGTGAGCTCTGATAAGCACAATTATAGCACCACCGAGTCCGAACAAGATTCAAAATCAGCAAAAATTGATTTTACAGGCGTGATTAAGAATGGCAAAGATAAAATTATCGAAGATCAAATTGATGAAGTCAAAGTTAAATTGGAGACGTCTGGGAGTATCGAAACTATTTCCGAAAACGGCAGAATTGTTGCAATCAAAGAAGAGATCAAAGAAATTCTTGATTTGACCGAGAGCAGTGATGAAAAGTGTGAGAAGGAAAATAAAGAACAAACAAAAAAGGAACAAGAGAGCGACGAAGAGGTTGACTTTGAAGCATTGATTGATAATCTTGACGTAAAAATCGTAAAAAAAGAAGAAACGGAATCTTTGGAGATTAAGAAAGAGGAAGAATCGCCAGCGACTCAAAGTGACGATAAGAAAAGTTCTATTGCAGCGGAAATTATCATGCAACAAAATCAAAATCTAATTGACATGGCCCTCCTTAATAATAGTCTCTTGACAGCCTCACTTGCACTTGCACCGGTCGGATCTACGTCTAAAGAAGCTCTAACCGCGACTGCCCTCATACTTAACTACAACAATCAAATTATTTCATCGCTAACGAATAATTTGAATCTTCTTCCGCCTTACTCAAATGGAACGAGCAGTAACAATGGTGTAACTCAATCATCAGCACCACCACAACAGCAAAATAAAGCAAGTTCAAACTGTGATAAAAGTAACGTAAGAAATAAAGATGACGACATCGAGATGATTCAAGCGCATAGTGAGGGTGACTCCGTTTCAACTCTAGAAGACGAAGCGTCAAGGTCTTCTTCAATGCATATGACGTCCACAAAGGAGGACTTTATGAACCCCGAACAGTATTATATGCAGTTATTTGCAAGCTATTGTAAAGTAATTAACGACAATCTTCCGAACTGGTCGGATGTAAATTATGCGTACTCTGGCCTTCACACCATCATCAATGCACCTCCGAAAAATGTCGAAATGTGGCAGAGTACCGACGAAGAAGAGTATCAAAGGAAGAAAAAACTCCGGAGTTCAACGGCATCCGAAAGAAAGGCGGCTAGAGCCGAGTGCAAATTCTGCTATGACAAATATGAAGCGATGGAGTGTCAGTTCTATAAGCCAATAAATCGAGAGTTTAAAATCACGACCTACCGCAATGAAAAACTTATTATTTGCGAGTGTTGCGATTATACAGAGGACGAAGATGAGCCGATGGATGATGAAGATTCAAAATTAGAACCGGATAGTGGCGATAAAGATAAGTCATCGTCTGTCGTAATAAGGGCGCGCGCTGGATGGTTTGGAAAGGGTAAAAATACTTTTTTTGGTATATAGTTAAAGATTTCTTATCGATAAAATTTATTTTTTAGGCTATCGAAAGATTCAAAAGAAGAAGAAAAAAATGCCAACTTCAGCAGCAACTTAGGACTTAAATGTGTTATTTAATATTATTTTAATCGCGGGTTTATGAAGAGATTAATTTATGTCCATTTTTTTGTTTTATCTCTTGACGAACTGATTGTAAGATGAAAATTTTAGATTTAAAGAAGTTCTAATAAAAATTTGTCCGAGTGTTCAAATTTTATTCTTCTACATTATCGAACGATTTTTTGATGTGTCTGAGTTTAGCGATTGAATCACAATTTCTTACTATACGCTGTCGGACATTGGCAGACTCCACAGAGAGCTCAATTGCCTTCTCATAACGTTCTTTTGCTGTTTTTAATGTTTGCGGAATGAGTATTCCAAACCAATTTGTTGTATCTATGTGATTGCTCTCCTTATTAACTTCATGATTTTCAAGTTCGAGTCGAGTCGCGAGAGAGCTTTCATCTTCGACGTGGGCGATCGTTTTTAACGCATAAAATTCTCGATCTTCTTCAGTCGGAAGTTGACTTATTGAAACGGATTGTGATCCTTGATTATATCTAAAATTGTTCGGCGATTAAGAAAACAATTAATTTAGTTTTTGATAAACTTTACCTTGTTTTTGCGAAATTCAATGTTCCTTCATTTGTTAGCTTTTCAATGTTAATTTTAAGCGTAATGTCTTCTTCCATCAACTCCAAAGTCTGTATTAGAACCTTATCTAAAAGTCCTTTAACTTCATTTACATCTTTAAAATGCTCCATTATGATTAATTTTAATATTTTATTATTTTCGATGAGATCTTGTGATATTTTTTTGAATGTTTTAGAACACGCCCAGTGAAAATTTGAAGTTTTTTGACGCCAACAACAACAACAAGTTATAAATTTTTGTCTTCGTGTAATTTTGATTTTTGATGAATTATCATGGCGGCAAATCGAGAAGCAATTAAGGAACAGAACATCAGACAGTACTACACCGAGGTGAATAAGTTGGTGCAGGCCGGAGAATATGAGAGAGTCATCAAGGCGACGAATAAAAGTGAGAAATTATATTTTTGATATTTAACCTTTCTTCTTATATGTTGAATTATTTTGTTTTTTAGTTATAAGCATTGCTGCTGAGGAAGTTAAAGCCGTTCAGTGCAAAGCAGTTGCTCTAATTCAGTTGTCAAAGTTTGATGAGGCATTAAAATTCATCGAGAAGAGTCCGGTGCTTCAAAATTTGATTTTTGAAAAAGCTTACTGTGAATATCGCTTAAATAAGCCTGAAGTCGCGCTTAAGACAATCGAAAGTTCTAATGTCAATCCATTAACACCCAATCTCAAGGAATTAAAAGCTCAAATTCTTTATCGTCTCGAGCAATTCGATGAATGCTTCAATATTTATCGTGACATCATTAAGAACTCAACGGACGATTATGAGGAAGAGAGAACAACTAATTTGTCGGCAGTTGCTGCTAACTTAGCAATCGAAGGAAGTAACAAGAAATTGCCAGAATTTAAAGAAAACACCTATGAGTTGGTTTACAACTCGGCGGTGGCTTTGTCTGGAACTGGCAAGTACTCTGAAGCTGAAAGGAAATTAAAGAGCAGCGAGAAAATGTGTCGCGAGTTCCTTGAAGAGGACGAGGGAATGACCGAAGAGGATATTGAAAATGAACTTGCCATCATTCGTGTTCAATTAGCTTTTTGTCTTCAGATGCAAGGAAGAAATAAGGAAGCGTCTGCGATTTATGCGGAAACACTCAAAAATAAGCCCAACGATCCAGCACTCGTTGCTGTCGCTTCTAATAACTCGGTCGTTATTAACAAGGATCAAAATGTCTTTGATTCAAAGAAAAAAATTCGAGCTGCTCTCGTTGACGCCGTAGAACATAAGTTGAATAGTCGTCAAAAGAAGAGCATTGCATTGAACAATTGCATTTTGGCTTTGTTCACCCATCAAGCCGACTTGCAGCAGCTCGCCAATAAGCTTTCGTCGAAATATCCGGATTTGGAGTTTAAAGCTGGACTAATTCAAGCGGGTCAATATGTGAAAGACAAAAAGTATAAGGAAGCGAGTGAAGCCCTCGAAAAGCTCGTCTCTAAGCATCCGAAATCCTCGTTGGAGATTAAATTTGCACTGGTTCAGTTGCATTTGATGTCTGGAAACAAGACGAAAGCAATTGAAACATTGCAATCGCTCGACACCAACACACGCTTCAGTCCAGGCGTTGTCAGTGCTCTCGTGTCACTTCATTTGGGCACAAACGATAAGGCAGGCGCATCGGATGTTTTAAAGGCGGCCGTTGACTGGTACAAGAAGAATAAAACTAATGTCGGCGATTTGTCGGATATGTGGAGGCATGCTGCCGATTTTCATTTGCGTGGTGGTGAGTCTGAGATGGCTGCCAAGAGTTTAGAAGAACTTTTCAGTTCAAATCCGAATGATATGAAAATTTTGGCACAACTCGTCATTGCCTATGCCCAATTTGATCCTAAAAAGGCACAGGATGCATCGAAGAAACTGCCACCGTTGGAAGCTCTAACAACTCTAGCTGAAATCGATGAGTTGGAGGCAACTAACTGGATGATGATTACGAAGGCCGTCAAAAAGAAGATTACTAAATCCGATCAATCGCCCGGAACTCCTGGAAGTGAAGGTGCTCAGAAGAAAATCAAAAAGAGAAAGCGAAAAAATAAACTGCCCAAGTACTACGACCCTAATGCAAAACCCGATCAAGAAAGATGGCTCCCGAAACAGGAGAGAACTGGATATCGCAAAAAGAAGGATAGGAGACAGAAGGAGGTGATGAAAGGATCGCAAGGAGTGTCATCTGGTCAAGCGGATCAATTGTATGTATTTTTAAAATGTTGCTAAAATTATTTATTTTAAAAAAAATTACTTTTTTTAGTGACATGACGAAAGCTCAGAATTTGGGTCAAAATGTTAAGAGTAATGTTCGCGAAGAGGTCGCACCTGGACCTCGCCAACAGCAACGCAAGCACCTTTCTAAGAAGAAGAAGGGAAAGCACTAAAGTGTTGATGATTTTTTAAAAATTTCATACAATAAAATATAAATGAGAATTATCTCGGAAAATATTCAGTCTATAGTTTCATCCCTCGGCGTGTGCACTTAAACTTTAAGCATGAAAATATTTTTAGTTGTTGCAATTTTAATAGGTTTAACGTTAGGAGGTAAATTATTTCAACAGCAATAAAACTGTTTAAAAAACAATTTAATAATTTCTCTAGAAATATTTCTATCCAACCTGAATAAATCGAGCATTCGATGTCTATGTGAAGGCCTCACAAATTGTGACGTGACACGCGGCTGTGAATCTGAATATTGCGGTAAATTTTACGCTTCGGATGATAATTAATTCATTCTTAAATTATTGTCAGGACCCTTTTCAATCTCTCGAATCTACTGGGCTGATGCAGGCAAGGTAACATTTCCCGATGATAATCCAAATCGTGAAAATGCATTTACTGATTGTGCGAGAGACTATCAGTGTGCATCGAAAATTGTAACTAGCTACATGATTAAGTATGCTAAAGACTGCAACGATGATAAAGTTGTCGATTGTCTGGATTTTTCTGCGATACACCTAAATGGGTATCCATCGTGCCATCTTAATCTTCAAACTCTCTCGCATGGTCGAGAATTTCTCAATAGATACAACAAATGTAGATTGTATTAAATCTTATCCATTTATTTGATTTCGAGGTGTTAACTGCACATAAAATTATTAGCAAAAAATGTTGTCAAAGGTACCAAATTTTTAGCTGGCACTCGTTATTTATTCAAAATCATAATTATTTCCATTCATTCATCGTCATTTGAACTAAAATAGGAATTTTTCTCGCGTTCTTATCTCTCTCATCTCAAATATTTATAAACTAACAAAATCATGCGCTATTGTGTAATATAATCAATTTGCAATTGAGCTAACGCAAAAAAATAAAGATTTACAAATTCATAAACGAGATAAATAGTTTTATGCCTCATCACATTTTTTTTTCTCGTTCATTTCCTTAAAAATATTTAAATTATCTTGGTAATTAAGATAGTCATTTTTTACATCACCAGCATGCTGCTTCCACTGCTCATATTGTTGTGTGGCGAGAAGAGAAGATTCTGATTTAAGCCATTCTGATAGCTTTTGCCATTCGATAAAAGCGGAGTTTTCATGTAAAATTTATCGTTGGCATGCGACGGAAGCGACGTTTTATGGACACGTTGGAAATATTTCGCTCGATTATAGCACAGAACACCAATAATTGCTAAGACCATACCAAAAATGTTTGGCCATGTCACTGGATTGCCCAGCACAAAAAGGGAGAGAGCAATCACAAAAATTCGTTTCGAAGCACTTGCAACGGCATAAGTAAGTGGAGTGACAAGATGAAGGACGGAAAAGGCGAGAATGTTTTGTAGCCAATTGAGCACGCCGTCGGTGAAGAGGAGCAAGAGTACACGGTAATCTAAATTCGTTACAACAGTGTGTGACAGCACTGAAGATAGATCGGAAAATATCCACACGGGGGTAAAAATGAAAAGAGCAAGCCTTCCAAGGATATGTAATAAGCGAAGATGGTGAATATTTGTTTCTTTTAAAACCTTTTTAGAGAAGATATTTTGCAGACTGAACCCTAAAAATTAAATTTAAGAGATTATAATTATATGAGATTAGATTTAGGTTAGATTTTTTTGACTGAACTTACCGCACGTGGATATTAAAGCTGATATTAAGCCAATCATATCGAAGCTTATTTCGGTTAGCGTGGCGATCAATACGCCAATAATTATTGGGCAAAGACTTAGGTACACTGACATGGTTTGTTTTTCCCGCATAATAATTCGTGACAAAATTACAGTAAATAGAGGCATCGTTGCTTTAACTAAAAATGAGTGAGAGATAAGAAAAGTTTACAATTGGTCAAGTTTAAACGTGTGTGATGCGAGCGAGCGAGCGCTTAAGTAATAGCTTTGAATTTTAAATCTCGCACGCACACATCGAAGGAAAGTTTCACTTTCTAAAAAATTATGATTGACAATTGAGATTTCGCAGGACTTACCAGTATGAGCATAGCTAACGGGAACCTTCCATATGCTCCAATGACTTGAAACAGATGATAGGAATTTTCCAAAAGCAAGTGGAACAATAAAAGTCAGATAATAGCGCCAATTTAAACTGTTTGCAGAACTTCGAATTCCAAATAAATTGAAGAATGGACCTGAGTAAATTGTAATTGACAGAAGCTGCACCATCGTGACTGTCATAGGATATGGAAATTCACTAAGCACTAATTTTCCTAAAATTAATTAAGAGATCATTTCAATTTAAAGTTTCTAAAACTTCAGAAAAAAATATTTACCTATCGAATTGTTCACACTGCTGCAAAGAAACCAAATACAGCAGAGAAAAAATATCGTAGCTGTACTTCGATTCTTTTCCATCGTGGTGCTTTTAATCTAAGTTTTACTAGGAAATTTTTGGTAAATTATTTTTTATTTTGACATCATCATCAAAAAAAATTTATGTTCAGCAGGGTTGAGGCAAATGTGAGGAATAGCAAAAAATTCCCAATGCTGAACCCCTCGATATAGAAAAAATTAAAGTTTTAGCGTTAATTACGTGATGACAACTCATGATAGTAGCTCTCATTTTTACTTTAAAATTAAACTTATTTAATTAAGAGGAAAAGTTGACTGAGATATTCTTAAAATTGTGATTTTTTGTATCAAAATAATTTGATATTTTTCTTAACTGATAATCGCGCCTCTAGTGAGTAATTGTTGAACTAATAAATCAAACTTTGATGTTTGAAAAAGTTTAATTAATTTTTTATACACTAATATTGAGTTATTTGAGTAAGAAGAAAAGTGTTAACGCATTAAAAAAAAGCGAACTTTAGAGCAAAAGTGGAGTTAGTACATTAAAACATCTCGCTGATGTTGAAAAAATAATTTGCAAAAATTTCGAGAATTTTCTTCAACCAGTCGGACTATCGTTTAATCCGTCAAAAGCAAGCAATTCAAAATGGACTCGTCAAATAATAAAAATGTTTTAAAAAAGCATTTGCCGTTTGTTGAAAAAATGCTTTCAAAGGTTAAGGGAACAAAATTCGAAACGAAATGGCGCAATACAATGAATTTAATTATATCGGACCGAGAGTGAGTATTTCAATATTATTAATATCTATTCAAAATTAAAAATCTAATTTCATAGACTAACTATCGATCAAATTAAGCAACTGGACGAACGATTAAATTCCTTCGCAGAGACCTATTACTATCCCAAATCTGTAAGTGCAAAATTAAATTTAAATCTTTATCTACTAAACGAACTGACTTACAACAGGACAACGCTTCAAATGAACCTACGAGTTCACTTAGTGATTATCTTGCTAAAGACACTCCAGCATGTTCAAAACTGACAAAACGAGATGATGAGATTGTAAACAAAGATACAAGTAGCACTGAAATCCAGGAAAATAATAAAAGTGTAAAGGAACGGTCTCGTAGTCCTCGCAAAGTTTCATCGCCATCAAAGTCGAGAAATAGACAGTCGAGAGAGGAAAGAACACCGAGCAGTTCTGAAACAACCGACCTAAAGCAGCTGTTGAGCAATATTAGCATGTCTGATAATGAGCCAGAAAAGGCGCTTGAAGCAATCGAACACACATTAGGAAGTGAAAACCTCTTGAAACTACAAAACTTATTGCTGAAGGGAATTGTAAAGAAGAATTTTTCATCAACTCCATCACCTCCTAAGAAGGAAGAGATTAAAGGAGATGCTAAAAAACCGGCTCAGGAAGAAATGACGGCCAGTCCTGCGAATCCAGAAAATTCAGTTATCGTCCAAAAACGTCCACCAAAGCGAAAATTGAATGAACTCGAAAAACTGCAACAAGACATCAGTGGAAGGTTTGATGGAGAGGCGGTGTATAGGTCAAGTTTACAAGGTCGCACGTGTGCTAAAAAGACGGAAGAGAGGGTTTCTGAAATTATGGTAAAAGAAAGAGATAATAAGCCTAAAGTGACTACGCGATCGAAGGATTCAAAACCAATAGTGAATGAAGAAATCGTTAACTCTACGAACAGTCTGAAGGAATTATCTATACTTGCGATTAAGCTGGATGTAACTGAGGAGGATGTGCCAATCATTGTTAACGACTCTATGGATGAAAAATATATCAATGCGCATTTGAAAGATTTGAAAACGCCTAAAAATATGATGGAAGTAGAAGATTCAAGCTCTGAAGAATATGGAACGACTATCAAAAAAGAGCATATTGGACCTACTTTTAAACCTACGACAGCGACACGTTCCGTTGCAAAGAAGCGCATTAGAAATAATTGGGCTAAAGGATTTATAAGGAAAACCAAGAGAGCAAAACCCGTTAATGAGTGGGAAGATGTTGAAAAGGAGAAACCTAAATCTGAATGTGAAGCAAAAATGAAACTCGAAAAGTTTTCGAAACTTATGCATAGGGTGGGTAAAATGGTAGAACAAACCAAAAATTATAAGGATTTTGATTCAGACTTATCTTCTGATTTACAGGATTATATGGATGATGGTGAATGCACCGATGATGACGTGAACGATTCTGATGTTGATAAGAAAGATATTCCTACAACTGCGATGGATCTGCAATGCGATGAAAATCTGGATGTATTAAATGAAACCGATTATAATTTATTAGAAGAAATTTCGTCTCAAGAGCTGAACAATTCACTGCAAACTCAAAATGAAGCATCAAAATATCTCGTATCAACGAAGCAATCACCAGCTGAAAAAAAATCATCAGCTGAACAAGGATCGTCAACTCAAACCTTTCCTAAAATTAAGCAAGAAAAAATTTCAGATATGCCTATCGCTTTACCTGTGAAAATAACGCCGCCACCACCACCGAAAATAGTTAAACTCTCTCTCCCAAGCGCTCCTCAAGCCATTATTAAGCCAATTCAGCAAACTACTGCAGAGGAAAGAAAAATTTTTGAATTTAAGAAAATTAAAATTCCTCCGAATCCTACTCAAAATAATTTGATTCGAGTAGAGCCGAAGACAAAAACGGTTGCTCCATTTACGATTAGACTTAAAGACATTTCAACTCTTAAAGTTTACCCGTCAACTCAATCATCTCCCTTTCCTCCAAAGACTACGCCTGTAATTTTACAACAAACTTCAATTTCTTCCTCTTCATCTCCCTTTCCTCCAAAGACTACGCCTGTAATTTTACAACAAACTTCAATTTCTTCCTCTTCATCTTCATCGAGAACATCTAACTTGTTCTATACCATGAGTAAAGTAGAACAACCTGTTTTGCCTAGAATGGAACCTACGTCTTCAGCAGCTTTACCTAGCTTAGAGATCAAACAATCATTCGCAAAAAATTCATCAACTTTAAAATCTATTGTCCTTCCTCCACAATTGGGCGGAAATAAAGTACCGGTAATACTCCCCCAAATACTTTCTAGCTCTTTAAATACCAACAACAGTGGAACTACTGAAGACATTCTTCGCCCTTGGATGAATGATCCTGCATTTAAATGTGGCAAACAAAGAAGCACATGCATGAAAATGTTAAATAAATACTGCCTCGCTGCTCTTTTTAAATGCATGGGAACAACTTGCTGCTTCTTCACCAACGATAAACATCTCTTTCAAATTCACGTGGAACTTCATCTAAAGCTTCAGTCAAAAGATGTTCGAAATTGTCTTGTGTGTGCTTACTGTTCATATTTAAGTGCATCAATTGTAGGCTTAATTAGGCACGTGGAGTCGGAGCATCGATTTGACACTTTGAGTTGCAATCTTTGCTTTTATCGTACATTCAATGAATACCAATTGTATCTTAACCACTATCCAAAATACCACGAAGGAGCGGAAAGAGTTGCAATTGTGCTTGAAAATCAGCTTAAAAAACCACCAAAGGGTGATCTGGTTTTTATTAAAAATACGTTGGGTTCAAACGTAAACGCCTTTACTTGCATCTGTAAGAAAATTCAATATTTATTTTTAAATATTTTATTAATCATTCTTTTTATATTCAGTTCCAGGTTGTGGCAAGCGATTTTTTGTACTTGAAGTATTCAACGAGCACTTGCAAAGTCACAAAGAAAAGGTGTCGACAAAGTGCTTAGGATGCAAACAGAACACAACACCAGAGAATATTTTCGAGCACTACTTTAGCTGCTACGGCTTCGGAATGATACAATGCGTTTATTGTTCGTTTGGCACCAGTACTATGCAATTCATCGATGATCATTTATCAACGAACCACCCAAGTCGATCACCATATTTTGCTGAGAGACTGCTATCAACTTCAGTTAGAAATAATCCTTCAATAAGCCTTTCCTCAATCGAAACGCTCACTATTAAATTAATGAGTAAGAAGGTCGAAGGTGGTGTAAAGTATACAGCTCAAGATAAGGAGCTTCTCAATAATATTAAAAACATTGGAAATTTATCTGGTGATGTAGAAGGCCGACAGACGACACCCCAAATTAAATTAACATCAAATTCTTCTCTTCAAATCGAGAGCGTCGTATCACTTAATGAACAATCTATTACTAACTAAATTTTAAAAAGTTTATTTCATTGATTTTGTACAATAAATTTTAAATCTAATTACAATTGTTCATTTGTTTCAGTTTTTATTAGGGAATTCATTTCAAGATTTTTGCTAACGTTGGCCGCATTTTCAAGGAGATATCGAGGAAATGACTTTTCGTTCCATCTCTTAGATAGATGCAAGGTTAGTTTCTTAACTGCGAGTTGCTTTGATATTTCGTTCTTTGAATGCTAAGCAAAATATAAATTCGGTGATTAATGTAAAAAATTTAAAGTTCTCAATATTCTTACCTCATCGAAACTATGATTTCTGTCGAAAAATAATAAAGTTTTGTTTGCGTGCTCGTTTGCGAGATGAACTTTCAACATTTCAATCGAATCTGTTCCAAATTTACAGAAGGCGCAGTTATAGTTTCCAAATTTATGGCATCCTTTTAAATGAATCATCAGTTCAGTTTCGTTATTGATAACGAGTTTGCATTTTATGCACTGCGACGGTGGGATTGATTGATGCGATTCAAAGTGGTGATGAAAGTGCTTGATGCTGAGAAATTTTTCTTTGCAAACTATAAAATTTTAGCTTTATTGATAAATTTTTTGAAATAATACTGGTATAACTCACCCACGCAAGAAATTCGTCTGCAGTTTGAAAAAATATTCTGCCAAACTTCTGAGAGCTCTTTTTTCGGATTTAAAAATAGGTTCCGAATAGGTTCACATTTGATTGTACTTTTAGATTCAAGAGAATGAAAAACTTTCGAGTGTGTCACAATATGATAGTCAAAACTTCGATAAAAGCAATATGTGCATTGGTACCTGAAAAAAAAACTTTATTGTAAGTGGTGAAAGAAAATTTAAAAATAGGTGAAAATATTACCTACAATAACCATGATCGTCGGTTATATGATTTATTAGTGCGAGATAGGAGTTTTCGTTCTTAAAATTATCGCAATAAGGACATTGACAAAAATTCTTTGCATCTTCTCGTTGATTTTCCCAATGTAATCGCATATGTTGATGAAATAAAAATGAGGTGTTTGTGTAATAGCCACATGACGATGCCATGCACTTGTAAAGTGCCGCAAGACAATATTCATTTTTTATCATTTCATTGCAATAGTTCAATTTCTTTTGATGGTCGCTTGATTTAAGCCACGGACGTAGTTTTCTCATTGTTGAGTCAGCACTGAGCAAAATTTCATTACTATTTTGGAGTAATGAAAACACGAGTTCGGTGGGTATTGAAACCATCGGAGGGGTTTGACATTTTAATTGATTTTCGGAATCATCTTGGTTATTTTTGACAGCAAATGGAATTTGATCTTTTTGAGGATTTCTTATTTTTTCTGTTGATTTATTTTTTAAAACTTTTGGAGTTTGTGATTTCCCTGCATTTAACTTTTTAACTAATACTGGCGAGATTGAAGGTTCTTTTTGAGGTTGGTTTGCTTCAGTATTTGGCAAAATCTTCGGAGAATTTTTTTCAGGTATTTTATCCATCATAACTGAACAGTTTTGTATGCCAAACTTTTGTAACAAATTATCAGAGTTTAAATTTAGGTTTTCAGCAGTTTTAGAGCATGAAATTAAATCTTCCGGTGGTTGAATTGAATTATTTTCGAAATCTGGTGAATCGTTAACAACCTGATTGTCACACTCTTGATCATTATGTGGGGGTGACATAATTTCTCTCTTGAGTGATTGACCTCTTCGCACAATGAAAAGTTTTAACCTCTTTTTCAATTTCCTTTCTTTTTTCAATGACTTCATTCGCTGAATTTCTCTCATGTTAATTTTTAGGAGAGGAATTTTTTCTCTTCTCGGCGATGCCATGGTTGCATATTTTTTAGTCAGTAAAAGTTTTATTGGAGTCAGTTTTGTATTTTGTTGCTGTGTTTTTGTTTTCTTAGTTTTCTTTTTATTTGCCGGTTTTTTGAAATTAGTGTCTGACGGATCTGTGGATTTTTTGACGGTTTCTTGTGAAAGTTCTTCGTAGGATTTTAATTTATTTTTGAGTGATGTAAGCGTACTTTCTATTAATAAAGTTTTATCCATGCTAAGTCTATTTGGTAATAAGAGTACATGAAAAATTATTTAAAATTTTGAATTCTTTAAGTTTATTAAAAATTTATTTACCCCTCTGTTGTGTTGATTAAATCTCTCATTTTTTTCCATACGTCCTCAAACTCGGTATTCTCGACTTTTTTAATCATTTTTTGAACGAACTCCATGTTTGCACTCAAAGCACTTTTTTGTCCGTCACTCATTCTAGTATTGAAATTTTATGTGTGAAATGTTTGAAGATTTTATTTTTCTCTTGTTGAATTTAAAAATCGACAAATTCAAAATGTAAATATTTTCACAGAGTGTAGAGTAAATTTATTTAGACATTTAAAAAAATTTTAAAGTAATTAAAGCTAATCTTGATCTTTAATTTAAATATTTTTGTTTTGTGGCTCTCATCAAAACAAATGTGGATATTATACTAAGCTTAAACATAAAACATTAGTCAGGTACCAGATTCTCCTTGCTTAAAAAAGTCCCTCTATCGACTATATAGACAATACAATCACTTGTGTTTCATATCTCATGAAGCGAACTCACAAATCTCCTTAATTAATTTATATTTTAAAATTTAATAATTTTTGTTGAGTTTACAGTTGTAAGAAAAGTTTTAAAATGTTAAGAGATGAAGCAAAAGTGTAATTAAAATAAATTGCAATGGATAACGAACCAGAATATAAGTCAAAAGCAATTTTACTTAAGCACATAGCATTCTTCAAGGAGTATATAGAGAAATATGAGAACACTGTGTTTGATAAACAAGCTGGAATTTTTAGAAAAATTTTAAAAGCAATTGTCAGTGATCGAATGTGAGTAAAAATATTATAAACATATTTTTTATAATGATTTCCAATAGAAAAAGGTTTATTCACTTTGATTTTTTAAAGGGTGACCAGGGTTGACTTTTAAAAAAAATTTAAAATCAATTTTTTGCTCGATTAGGTATTATTAATTTTTTTTTATAAAAAAAATATGTGGCTTATATCAAAAATTGGTCAGCCAATTTTAAATTGATTTGTGTCTTCGATAATGTACTGAAATGTAGTATGAGCTGAATTGGAGTATGAAATGTACAGTTTTGAAAAAAATTTGCATAATTTTAACTTTCCAAAAAGCACAAAAATAATTATAAGTGCCCAAAAATTAAATTTATATGAAACTGCAAATTTTACTAGTTTTTCAATGCATATTTTATTTTTTTCTTTTTTTAAAGATTGACAACAGATGAAATTACAAAAATTGATGAACTCTGTAAAAAATTAAAAAAGCAAGTTATAATAAACCAGAGCAGAGTTTCACCACCTAGTTCATCAAAAGCGGAAAACCAAGCGAATAATAATGAAGTGGTTTCTTTGGAAGATATTTCAGAGAGCAATAATACCGACAAAACGATTGAAGAGCCAAAACAAAACTTGAGAGAAGTTACAGTTAAAAACATAAGTTCTGATGAAACGCAACAAGAGAAAATTGTTGCAATTCACAAGAGAAAACCAAAAAAACTGAAATCCTCATCTGAAAGTGAAGGTCCAGATGATGACATTCCTCAATTAAAACCAACATTAAAGCGACGACGAATTATAGAACCCCACGACACAAGTGACGAAGAAGTGCCATGTACATCAAGAGAATCAAAGAGAAGACATTTGAAAAAATCTCGTAATTCTACAGATACCAAAAAAATAAGACAATCTTCTGATTCTAGAGTAGATTTTACTTTAGCTATAGCAGACGCTTTTGCTAAAAAAGCAGGAGTACAAATACCTGGGAGATCTTCAAATGAAATGCCAAGAGAACTCAAATTCTTGTACCATGATATTCACAGAGATCCTGACAAAGAAGATGTTCTTACGGCTGACAAAGATACGCGCATTCGTAAGAAAGTTGACTACCGTGAGAAGGAAACAATAATTGAAGACACTGAAACATTTACTGATGAGACTGCATCTATTGAAGAAAATATTTACTCCAGTGAAACAACATCTGTCAAAACAGAATCAATAAAAAGAAGTACTACGCCAGAGACATTACCAGAATTATCAGAAACAGATCACGCCTTCAAAGTAAGCGATTACAACTCGAGTGATGATGAAGAAGAAGATTCTTTGATACGTCAGTATTGCCTCGAAGATTTCAATATGTCTTTATTTGTTAAAAAGCTTAAAAATGTTCCACAAACTGTAAAAATTGTAGATGGAAAAATTGTTCCTCTACCTCCACCGATATGTATCGATCTAACTACTTCTGATGAAGGACAAAACAAAGAGACAAAAAGAGCTGAAAGTCCAATTAAAAGTAAAAATTTGAATGAGACTCCACAAAAAGTAAAAGGATATAATTTGGGCACACCCAGCAAGTCCAGTTTGATACAAAAAGCACAAGCACGAATATCCAATTTATCATTTTTGAAATGCAGTGGAGGCTATCAGTATCAATGTAACTATGACTCATGTTCCATGTATTATACTAGTAGGGATTCATTCAAAAGTCATCTATCAACAAGACATATCGATACAAAGTGGGATGGCTTTTGTAAAATATGCAACTTTAAGGTTTCCAACAAAACATCATTCCTTGATGAGTTTGGTCATATGATTAATCACATAGATGGAAAGCAATCCAAACCAACTGCCAGAAAGTCAACCAGAAAATTGAGTTTCAATACTGTTGAGAAAAATAATAATAATAGGAATGAAGGAGAGTTACTTATCAAAATTCCATCGAATGAGATAATTCCAAACACAACTTTAACAAATCTTGAAAACGAATCCAGCAAAAATATAGCAACAGTTCAGGGTGAAGATAATGCAGAAAATATTTTGCTTGAAGAGATTAATCTGTCAAGTATCACAGATACAAAAAATGATGAAACTGAGCAGGTTCTGCCGAATATGGAGAAGAATCTTAATCTTCAAACAAACTCTGAAGAAGAATCAAAAGAAAATCAAGATAAAATCGGAAATTTTGATGAAAAAAGTGAAATGGAAAAAGAAAAGCTTTCAGTTCCCTTGGAAAATTCAACTACTCATGCAATTGTCATACCAGATAGTCTTGAATCAGTTAACGGCAGCACTTTTAATGAAGTAATCGAGACTCCTGACAGTCTTATTGATACAGAAGACAGTGAAAAAAGAAATGTCGATGATTTAAATCCAAATTCAGCCACTGAAATACCTGAAAGCCTGAATGATTCTAATGAGGCAACTATAACTAATGAAGAGCAAGATGCAAGACTTTGTGAAACAAAAAGCGACATAAAAACACCAACTGTTGCCATTAAACCACTACTAAAGTTGCGTCGTTTATCTGGAGATAAGTTATCATTTTCAAATGAACCGACCCAATCAAGCCATCCTTCACAATTATCTACGGTTGACAGTATATCAAAACCTTCTCCTAAAATTGTTTTCTCAATGAACAGAGTTTCTCTATCCACATCAACCTCAACTTTAATCAAACCACTAAATTCAGAAAGAAGAAACACTCTTCCTGAATCACATCAAATAGGCAACGTCGTAGAGAAACCAAAGAATCAAACAACTGATTCAGTTCTGAAAATTCAATCTTTAACAGTTGAAAAACTCGCAAATCAAAACCTAAGCAAAGAAGCTGTTAGAACAACGAGTGTGTTATGTTCAACAACATTTCAACAAAAGAATGTTCTTCAATCTAGTACTTCCTTGGAAAATAATAATAATGCTGTGCCAACAACTTCAGAAATTTTTCTTCGACCATGGGTAAAAATCAACAGTTATAAAACAAAAATTTTTGCATCTAAAATGCTGCAGGAGTCATGTCTGAAGACTTTTTATAAATGTATGCATCAAGACTGTGATTACCACACGAATGACTCAGTTGGTTTTAGCAACCACCTCATGAAAGAAAAAGGAACTAAAAAGTGTTCCTATTGTGCATATGAAACTGATCAAGTGGACAAGCTGATTTCACATATTCAACAAACTCATGGAACCAGCTCTTTTGCATGTAACTTATGCTTTTTTCGTGCAGTTAATAACTTTCACGTCAATGCTCATCTACAAAAGTATCACAAGGAAACTGCCAATGGAATAGTTTTAAATGTGAAACCTCTTGAAAAATTCAACGCCAGACAGGATGTTCTAGATGGTAAAGCCAACAGAAAACAATTTGTTCTTCCAATTATCTGCGCACGTAAGTAAAATTTATTTTAATTCTGTTAAAATGTTTAGAAATTTAATTTTTATAGATTTCATATACCATGACTTTTCCTCTCTAGTATGCACAAAAAAATTTTATAGCTTGGCTAACTTCGAGCAACATCGAAAAACAGTTCATGAAAACAACAGATCTATGTCTATATGCACCAAATGTAAAAAAAATATTACGCTTAAACAATTAAAGGATCACTTGGATAGTTGTCATAACATCAAAAATTACCACTGCGTACGATGTTCTTATGGTACTAATGATATTGGTAAGTTGTTTAAAAACAAGTAACACTTCATAATAATAATTTCTAATTTTTCAGATTTAATAAAAAACCATCTAGTTGATAATCATCCCGACCGAATGCCATTATTCTGCAATCGAAATGGAACTTTGGGGAACAATTGCGATAGTTCCTCAATTGAATCAACTGACGTGTTTACATTTTATTTCAACTTAAATAGCGAAAAACTTGAATTGTTGCATTCTAAAGTTTAGATTTATTAGATAATTTTACCTGAATGACAAATGTTAGATTCTTTTTCATAAATGAGCACACAAAATGATTAATTGTGCCATTTATTTAATAAATTAGTCTGAAACTATAAAAAAAAATGTAATCATTTTCCTTTTTCAGTTTTTCTTGTGCAATGGTGAAAATAAGAGTTGTCGTCATGTCACTGCTGCTGCTATTATATCAACCGTCACTCATGCAGTCAAAGTTCAAATTTTTTGGTGTTAAATTTTTACAAATTGCAATTTTTGGTAATTTATTTTCATACTTTTTGTGTTACAAAAATAAAATTTTTCATGCAGATGAAATTTTAGGACGAATAACAGATTATTATAAACTTTTTGTAATCTTAAGCTCCTGCATTATTGTTATCGTCGAGCCCATTTTTAATTGCAACTTTTACATCAAGATTCTCAAGGCACAAAAAATGTTCTGGAAGATAAAATTAAGTCCAGTGAATTTAATAGCAATACTCTAAAAATGGTTCTTGAAATGTATGATTTACTAAAAGTTATGATTTCTGCTTTCAATAATGCTGGGTTAGGTCTATTGGCAATTTTTTTAGGCAATAAATACTATTTAGTTGGTGAGTTATATTGGATGACATTAGCATTTATGGTTCACCCAAGGCGATATGATGAAAATGTTGGTAAGAAAAATCTAATTGTATTTTTTGATCCATTAAAAACTCAAAACATTTTAGCAATCATATTTTGTTCATTTCCAAAAATTGTGTCTCCAATTCTTCAAGCATTGTTAGCAGAACAAATTAAAAAAAGAGTAAATGACATATGAAAATAATTTCAAGTTTTAAATTTTACATATTTACAATAATTTCAGCATTTAACTATTTTTGATTTAATTAATATCCGTAAAGTTGTAAATAGCAGAGAAAAAGAATTGATTGAAAAAATTTCTCTTGACGTAATGGAAAACAGCTACAAAATCAACCCTTTAGGAGTTCTCGAATTAGACTACTCAGCCATTAAAAATGTGAGGTATTTTTTAAAATTACCTGCATGGGACATGGCCAAATGTTACCGTTAAAATTAAAAAATCCTCATACAAATAAAATTTAAATCTCGGCTTCAACGTATTTTCAACAGACAATTGTATACAAAAAGTATATTTTTATTTAATTTACCGGTTCCAACGGTTTTCATGTCCCACGCAGGTAAAATTGGTAAAAATTACATCTAAATTTGTTGCCACAAACTTTTGAAATTGTACGAACTTTTTCTGTCCGCTAATTCCATATGTAAAAGTTTGGTCACGAAAGATTTAACTTAAAACGAAAGAGCAAAAAAGCTCTTAAAACATTAGATGAAACTCAACTTTAATATTAAAACCATCTTTTTTACAGATAGCTGTTGACTTATTGAATGTTTTATTTTTTTACATTCAAATAATTCCTCTTTGCTACCCGCTAGACAACGGATATTAGTAACTAATTTTTTAAATGTGCCCCTTTGTAAAATGTTTAATTATAAAATGTCATTTGCGAATAAAAATGTTTCAGTTTAATTTTAAACTTTCGTCATGTCGCTCTTTTCAATTATTTTTCCAACACGAAAAGATTTTGTGAATAAAGAAAAATTTATACTTTTAAAATGTTTTCAAATTTTATGGTTTTTAGTTTTGTCAATATTTGCGATTTATTACAACGATAAAATTTTGTGGACCTATGATTTGCTGGGAAAAATTGCAGATTTTCATAAACTTTTCATAACTGCAATCGCATGTTTAGGAGTGATCGTCGATCCTTTGTTTAATTTCAATCAATACATAAAACTTAAAGAAAGTGAAAATTTATTTTATGAGATTTTAGAAGCAAATTTTAAAAATATAACGGACAAACAAAAGATAAACAAAGAAATTTCTTCTACGTTCAAGAAAATTATTTCATGTTTTTTATTGTTTTACATAATTTGTGACATAAGATTGTTGACTATTTCTCTGCGTGTGGTGCAAACTAGAAATATTTATTTTCTTACCATGTCAATTGCAATTTTTCTTTATATGAAAATTGCACACTTGGTGTTTCAAATGTTGACAATAAAGAAATTTCTGGAAAATTTACAAAAAATAACGAAATCCCTGCAAGAAGAACTTTTCTGCGCTGAAAAATTAAAATCTCGCATTTATGACAAAATTGTTGAAAATAAATATTTAAAAATTATTGAGTTGTACGCGTGTGTGCAAAAAATGACTGTCACTTTCAACCAAATTGGTTTTACACAATTTTTAATATTTCAAAGTTTAAAATTTTACATGACGAGTGACTTATATTGGATTTCACTTGTGACCATGCATTCGAAGATTAAGTTGAAAGCAACTTTTGGTGAGATTTTCGAAATGCTTTAGAATTTGAACTTATAGAATTTTTTTATAGTGTTGCTTTTAACATGTTTCCCGAGGATAGCCATTTTGGTCATTCAAGCTCATATTTCGGAATCAATCACGAGTTTGGTATATAAAAAAATATAATTTTTAAGATAGTTTTATTAATTTAAAGCACGCTCAAAATTTGCAAATTTAAAACTTAATAATTTTAGAACGACAAATTGTTGATGGAAGTTTCAAGTCACGCAACATCAAATTACACAATTATAGAACTTGTTGAAAATTTTGTAAATCGTGCAATCATGCAAAAAATTGAAATTTATCCACTGGGCATCGTAAAATTTGATTACTCAGCAATAAGAAATGTAAGATTATTAATTTTTCATGTAATTAAATTTTTATATTTTTTAATAATTCATTATCAGGCTGCATTGGATGTGGTTAAAGCTCTTTTCATATTCATACAGTTGATACCATTATATTTTGATTTGTCTTAAGATTAAAAACGAAAAAATGGATTGGATAGTGAAAGTTTGAAACTTTTTTGCACATTTTTAGTTTTCCTGTCTTCAGCTAAGCTTGTGAACTGAATAAATAAAACCTGTTGAAAAATAAAATAAAATTGTTAAGTTGTCAAAGAGTTTCAAAATTATTTAACCAGGTAAGTTAGCAAACCACTGATGATCGAGATAAACATGCTGAGATCAATATTGAATAAATTTCCAGCTCTGAACTCGATTTTTTGTTGCACGATTTGAAGTGAAAAAAGATGTGTCTTAAAAAATTATAATAAAATACTTGAAATTCTCTTGTTAATTTTTTCTGAAATATCTTTTTTGTGAGTGTAAAATAAAGAGAAGCATTTACCAGCTTATAAAATTCTTCGTCATTCCTATTTTTCTTAATGCTATGAAGTAAAATTGGAATTATCTTCCCTTCATTTTTGATTGTTTCTCCCTCATGAAGACACAAATAAATGAAAAATAGACAAACAACAGCGGACATTGTTATTGCGATGTAAGCTTCCTATTGAGAAAAATTAATTTCTAATTAAAAAAATATGAATGAAATAATTACTTTATCAGTAGTAAAAGCAATGTACGTCCAATAGCTGTCGCATCCACATTGAACATATTCGTGGACAAAATTTGCAGTTACTGAGAATGTGAAATATTCATTAACAAAATGATGATTTAACTTTATTAATAGTGGTAGAACTTATTCCTTAAAGCCAATTAACTAAAAAATATTTTTTTTGTGGAAGAAAAAGTTTGAGTATTATGGTTTGGATAATTGTGATATGGATAAAAGAGTTGAGTTTAATTTACTTATATTGACAGTTTAATTTTGCATTAATAACTGTTAAATAAAATCGTACTTTTGCTAGTTGTAAAATTGATTTTTTTACTAAAACAGCACTCAACCTGTTTCCCATTTCTGATTTATTTTTTAACTTTTTGCGTTGCAATTTTTTATTATTTTATTAGACGAGCATAAATCTTTATTTAAGTAGCTATGTAGGTAATTTTTAGTAAACGTACTTCCATTCTCTTGTATTTTTCATCAGAATCTCTTTTTTTAATAGAATATGGTAAGAATCATATATTTTAATATATTAGTATGCATAATTATAAACTGTGCAAGTACTAGAATTTTAGTTAACTATATTTGCACGATATGTTTTTACTATAGGCTACTGTCATTTAACTGTAAGGAAGAAATAAAAGTTTTTTAGATAAATTTGTTAAAAAAGGTTAGAAATTTGTCTTAAATTATTGAATATGCGTAAAAAAATCTTCTTTAAACGAGACATATTATTACAAAAATTATAAAAAACAAATATCAAACCCCTGAAATTGTTATCAAACACTCAATTATCTATATACACTATTTTACCAAATAAAAATATATATAAAAGAAAAAAAAAAAAAACAAAAAGATTCAACTCGTGTAGTATTCCATATAAATTTTTAACGATTTGTAGTCTCTCTAAAAAATTATTTGATAAACCACGTTGATCTTTCGAACTGTCTACCATTTTTGCCAGTTCATCGCGAATAATTGCTGAATGAAATTTAATGACTGTCATGTAGTAAATGTATTGACTATGTAAGATTCTGCATGCTAAAAGTGGCAATAAATTAACCATCCAAAAATATTGCCACTGCTTGTTAATTCCAATTGAAAAAAGCATGGATAATTCCATACCAAATGACACGACCAATGTTATAATAAACTTCCTTGAGAAATATTTCTTAATTGCTTTCCAATAAGTTGCGTGATGAATTTGAAGCTTTTTACTCTCATTCTCAAATTGGCCAAGTTTTAAGTAAATTTTTAGCAGCTTTTCTCTTTGAAAAAACTTTTCCATTATAGCGACACTGAAAGCCGCGTAGAGGGTCAAAAACTTAAGCATGTCATTTGCTTTTCCTGCGGTGTTGTCATTTGCAAAAATAAAATCACTAAAAAATAAAACCGTTAAGAGTGCGGAGTGAGTTAAGATGAACATAATCCATGACCAAAAGCCGATTAATTTTTTCTTCAGTGAATAATTTTTATCATTTGACGGTTGTGAATATGGAATCGGATGAAAACCCCAAAATTGAAACAATTTATTGGAGAATTTCTCAACCTTTTCACTAATGTCTGTCATTTTAAAGTTGGAAACACACTGAAAAGTTTTGAAAGTCGAAACGGAAGTTTTAAAATTACATTTTTCTTTGATATTAATGCGGTTATAAATTATAAAAATTTAATTTAATTAATTAAAAAAAGTAAATTAGAATTTAATTTTTTTAAAGTCCATGTAAATTTTTATTATTACTCAAGTTTCAAGGTTTCAACGCCAGTAAACCAAACCAAATAAATAAATCGAAATAATTTTTAAAAATATTTTTATTTACTTTTAATTCATTTAAATAAAATTCATCTCTGTCTTCTTCTTCCAAATGTTTAATTTTTTAATATTTTCTTAAAAGTTGTTCAAATTTCATTGAATTTTTTTTGTAAAAAATATATGTTTGATAACCCTTAAAATGTTCAGTTTTGCTAAGCCTAAAGATCTTACATGAATTCTAATCTAAACAAAAATAAATTTTGTAAAATGGCTGCGGGGAGCTTAAAGCACATATTCACCAAGAATCCTTAAAATTTACCGTTATTCTCATTTTATATCGATTTTTAATATGCTTCAAAGCGATACGAGCAAGTCATTTAAATAATCTATAAAGGGAGGAATTTACACATTCATGACATGAACACGCGATGTGCCATACCTCCATGCGAATGAAGACGCTTCAATATAATTCAATTCCATGATCAGCTGCGTGAGACGATGCGAGTGAGCTGAAAATTAATTTTCTCCTCTCTTTGCCATTAAACTTACAAATTTTATCAGAATCTGCACGACATTTCATTTATGCACTTTACACGAACCCACAAAGACATTTTAATTGCTTTTGAATTTTCATTCTCTTCTCTCTGCATATGAAAAAGTGTCTCATGCACAAAGTTCCCGTGCAAGAAACTCAATTTGCTATAAAACGATTTTTTGGGAGACGAGTGGAGAAAAGTTTTATATAAGAAAAAGTTTTAAATGATTGTGAATTGAGTGAAAAGTTTTGGTTCATTTAGAAAATTTTAGTACGGTGAGAGAAAAAAATTACCAAATTGCTCGTAAAAATGAGCCTTGAAATTTTTAATTCAAATTCAACCCTCAAGCGGAGAAAATTTTTAATCTCCAAGCTCAAACTATCACGAGCACATCATTGAACCCTTTTCAACTTTTCCTTCCCATCTCAAGATGTCGAGAGTGAGAGGGAAAAAATTTAATTTTAACGATTATCTTCTGACGATGATTTTAAGTGACAATCGAGAGATTATTTTGCTAAAGTGGCCTTAATTACTCCCACCCGACGATTTTTACTCCTCTTTAGACTGAACACCTATCTAAAGATGAGTGTCAATTTAATTTTATGTCGATTACTTGAAAAAGTTAATTGGGTTTTATTAAAATTTATTATTTTTACAGATTTGAAATTATTTAAATTTTGATGATTGATTTTTGAGTTAAAATTTACAGATCAAAAAATTGTATGAAATTTATTTTTTTTCTAATTTTTTTAAATCCTTCAATGATGATAAAATACTCTGAAAAAAATCAATAAAAGCTCACTCGCCAAAATCTCTTCATCCTCTAATTACCATCAACAATTTATTCAGTGGCAGTGCTATCAATGCCTAAAGCTATTGAACAACATTTAATTGGTCGATAATTAATGTTTGAACAAAGTTTAGATCGCTGACGAATAATTCGATGAAAAATTAAAATTTAGCTATTCATCGCAAAACCGGAAAATTAACCGCGGAGGGATTTAAATTTGCGGCAGTCGAGTGAAGTCATGGTATATTTTAATTAAGTCCAAATGGTTGGCGTGTACATAATTTATGATGAAAAAGTCATGAATACAAACATTGTTGAACTCGGCCACATTGTGGCAAAAATATTTTACGTTGAAAAATTAATTAAGATTTAAAATTTTTGTTACTAAAGAAAACTCGGTTGGAATGTTCAGCATAAATTTTATGAGCGGCTTCATGCAAAAACAGAAATTATTTCAAAATTTAATTTACATGCTTTCAATTATTGAAAAAAAAAATGAATTTTCATAAATGAAACTCCATATGCACATTTAACGGATAGTGATGAAAAATGCTTCATAAATTTGCGGATTTTATTATCCACATGTTGAATAGACATACTATGACTTTATAGCATTTGACCATGACTGCATGCTGGTATGTACATATGTCAGCAACAGATATGGAAAAGTTAAATTGAGAGTGCTTTAAAAAATTCATCAAATTGTCCTTGAGCCGGGGAGAAATCCGCAAACACGGAGGAGAACACAAACAACATTTGTATGAGAGGAAAAATAGAAGAAAAATGGATGCCATTAAGTCAATAAAATGTTTACATTGAAAACCTCTCGCAGTATTTTTCATCGCCTTCATTTTGAGTTCGAATGGATATTTTTTCCTGCATTGGATGGGAAACTAAAAAAGTTTGAATTTTTAAGTATTTTTGTTCATTTACAAAAATTTATTGAAATTTAAAAAATGTAGAAAATAGAAACCTACAAAAAATATTGCCACCTTTACCTAAAATTTCCCATCCTAATAAATTTCTTGAATGACAATCAGAATAAGAAACTTTTCAATTCTTAATGTCTTTTCTCATTGTATTATTCAGGAAGTTTTAATAGAATGTTCAGACGATGATAGAAAATTGTCATAAAATACGCGATAGAAATTTTTTAATTCGTCTGGAATAAAGTGTGTCATTTGCAGTGACAATTTATGTGAAAATATCTTTCATGTGACACCTTGAGGGCATGAATGTGAAATTTATTGTTAGGCAATCACATTCACTGAGCACAAAAGAAAAATCTTTTGTTAGAAAATCTAGGAAAATTTGTTAAACTATTTTTATAGTTAAAATTTCTCTTAAAAGTTGAAACACTTGACTTCCTTTATAAAATGGCCATTCTCTTCCACTAAATCTAAAGAACCGAGTGGTCGAGTTCAAGCATGAAACTCTTTACGACAAAGGAAATTTTCCAACTGTAACTGCGGTAAGAGAACAACAATTGAAAACTTACAAAGAGACGAGAGGTTTTATTAAATATCACTAAGGACGCTTGTGAGTTTTATTCAAACTGAAACGAAAGGCAAAACGTTTCAATTTTATGTTGCAGTCAAGCATATTTTTGAAGCGTTTATTTGCAGCTTTTTTAAAGAGCAAACGGAAAAATCAAAGGTTAAAAAAGATCAAACGAAAAAACTCGTGTTGAAATAATTTTTCCGATTCATTATTTTTTCTCTAGAAATGTTTACTCGTAACTTAAAATCAAAAGGTTTTCCTGTCTATGGTTGATCCTAAATTTCGTCACGCATGTTAAAATATTTTTAAATCTCTTTAATTCACTTTTTCATGACACAATCTTTGAACAACCCCTTGAATTTTAAAACATTCTTAAACGCTCATTAATGCTGTTTAAAAGTTTCTAACAAAATTATCAAAAGAAGAAAACTTTTCTTGCTTATCTTCTTTTGTAATTTATTACCATGAAATTGTCGTTGCTCTTAATGAATTTACATGGATAACTTTCATGGATTTGAGACTGTAGAAACGGTGAAGAGCACGATTTCACCACCAGAAGACATCTGTCCATGCCATGTCGAGATTACAAGTCGTGAAAATTTACATTTTAGGTGAATCGTGGAGATAAAATTGGAATTTTAGGCTAAAAAGTGAAAGTTATAGAAAAAGTCGCGATAGACGTGTTTAATCTCACTTGAAAACATGACAAAAATTTCTTCTCAAAAAACTTTTTACAAAAATTATCTTTTACACTCGCTCTTCACATTTTCTAAAGTCGTTCGGAAAAAAAGTTTTCCATGCAATAGAGTTGATAAAAAATGTTCCATGTGCACTTAATTTATGACTTTATAATGTGACCAAGGTGAGTGTGAAATAAATTCATGAATCTCAACATTTCCTTCTTCTCTATCGAGGCAAAAGAATCACTCTCGAGCGTAAAGTGTTTGGGTATAAATTTTATGCGTTCTCGAGTACCACAAAAGGTCCTCAATTTTATTGCCGCCGCTGCTGCCCGCCAGAATAAATTAAGTGAGAATTTTTTTCAAATGGCAATAAAATTAAATCGCCCCATAAAGTATTCAGAAATGTTTAGCACTTTCACATCTGCTATGAATTTATATGGATAGAAAAGAAGAGGGGCAATGGACGTTTAATCCTATAAATTCATAAAACTTAAATAATCTATCCGAGTGTCTGTACATTGAAATCCAACAGCTCGCTTCATTTGCTGTGTTTAAAGGTCTCTAAACCCTCATTCATGAATGTCGAACGTATTTATTTAGGCATCAATGCCTTCTATCCGGTAGATGTTTTAGTGTGACAATTTTAAAGCAGCTTGAGCGCATAAAGCTTACGAACTCCATCAAGTGTAAAGATAAAACCTTTAAATGTCATTTATGTGAAGCATCCTAAAGTTTCCATTTCTCTCTCTTTATGTGCATGATAATCCGATGTGATGATATCTCTATTTCTCGTGCACTGGTGTAATGGTACAAAAAGCATTAAATGTAATTGACGTAAAACATGTCGGATGGTTTTAAATATTGCTTAGCAAGGTTTTAAATGATGAAATTTTGGAAACTTTTTGAACTGAACTTAAATGATTTTTTTAGCCGCTGCCACAAGCACTTAACATAAATATTTATTCAGTAACTTTATTTTTTTATCGTCGAGAGACTTTTTTGATATATAAATAAATAAGATAAATAAGATATAAATAAGATTTTTTTCTTTTCATTTTATTGCGCTACAAATCACAGCTAAAAGAGCAATAAAAATTGGAATAAAATTTCAAGTCTGATTTTTAAGAAATTTTAATCTTGGTGCATTAAATTCAGTTTTAATAATGAAATTTTTCATGTAGTTTTGTGAGCTTCAATTTTTTGAATTTAAAATTTTCAAAATTTGAAACCTAATTTTTAATCTAATCCCACGTGAGTGTCATTTAGTGTGTACATTGCAGGTAGAACATGCGACATTCTTCCTCCTTCGTTGAGAAATTTATTGCGACAATAAATTAATTTGACACCAGAACCTTCACATTGAGCATGAAATATGGAAGTAAAAAATGTTAAAGTCTTTTAAAGCTCGAATGCAAAAAAAAATATTCTTAAAACCCCCGATGATTACCAGCAAAAGTGGAAGTTCCCTTTTCTTTCTTGAAATGCAAACAACTCGTTTCAATTTATGACAGTCTGAGCGATAAAAGAACTTGAAAATTTTTGTTTGATGAGAATAAAAAGTTCAAAGTGAAAGAAATTGAAGGGTAAAAAAGTGAGTTAATCGAGGAATCTTTTGAGGATAATTTTAATTAAAATTATTAACTTCCAAAAAAATAAATTTTTACGTTTTTGGAAATACAAATTTCTAATCCTATTAAAAAGTTTTTAAAACAATTCAAAAATAAATCAATGAAATCCACAATAGAAAATTTTCTATTGAACATGTTTGCAAATATTATACAAACAAAACGGCATTTGTGGTGATTAGAAACATTACAATCTGTAACATATTTCGAATGCAATCGAGTTTAATCTCGGTTTGAGTTTAATGTAAAATCTGTATTACTGATGTCGAATGCAAAATTCTATCGATATTTTGATAAAATTTATGTGAATGGATGACTTCCATTTAATGATCTCAATGCGGATGAAAACGTGCAGGAAATGTTTTTCAATTTCATTCCAACTGCACCTAAGTTCATGGACGTGCAAGAGTGAAAAACTTGAACTAATTGCAAGCAAAAACGTTTCTTCACTAAAAACTTTTCAAAAGTAAAAATTCAAAAGTTTGATTTCTTAAGTTTCCATCCCCTTCTTTATGTACCAACCATAAAAACTTAGCAGTTTGTTGTGTTGATGAACGCACTGAAAAAACTTCGTTTAATGTCTGTTGAAGACAAAATGAAGCTGTAAAAATTCGCTCGGGAAATAAAACGAATTTTCTGCAACATTTTCGTTATCACGAAGAGAATTTAATTAGTGCTTAAGAAATTGTAATTAAGAGAAAATCGTTTTCCATTGTTATCTTTTCCGTGTTGAACGTTTTTTTTTTGTTTGACTTTTTGAGATTTTTAAGAGGAAGATAAAAATAGTTTTAGAAAAACCTGTTGATGATGAACTTAAAAAAATTTGTTTAGTAATCACTTAGGTATTTTTATATTGTGCTCTTAAGAGACTATAAATAATGAATACGTCACTAGATCCTTCTGTTTACGTTCCATAATTTCCTGAGTCATTGACTTAAACTGCCACATTCACAATGGCAAGAAGACATTTCTCTTTGCACATATTTAATGTATGCGAATGTAAGATATGACGCATCTAAAATGATATTCAGTGGCTTGTTGTTTAAATTCCCGCACGAGGATTTAGAAAATTCAAGCTGTGTCAGTGATGATCATGCTCATCGCAGTCAGTTGCTATTAAATGTGATGGGAAAATTCATGAAAATTGAATCTCATTAAATTGAGCTTTAAAATGATAATTTCGCAGAAAAAAGTTTTATGACAAAATTTTTAAAGCTTTAAAATTAAATTAAGTGCGGCTAAAATTTTCCACCACACCATAAACATTTTCCTTGAAACCTCTCATGACTCACCGAGTGACATTCCACACCAAATGTGCTAAAAGAAATTTTTTTTGATGTACGACGAAGAGAGGAGTGAAATTGAATTTAGGGGTTGAAAGAGCTTTTAGCTTGCGGCATGACAATAATCTGATTTTCCTTGACTCATGAGTAGAAATAAATCCGGATGCTATTTGAGCTTCTTTCCTTACATTCACTCAATGAGTGAAGAGGAGCGTGATGATGGCGATGAAAAGAATTCAATGAATCAAATTCGTGTGACGCATACTGAAAGAAAAAATAAGCCCGATTGATTGATCAAAGGTAACTAAATTAAATTATGGATTTGATAAAAATAGAAATTTTCAAAAACTCAATACTGAAAAATTTATAATTTTAATTTAATTCAAAAATTGACAGAGTATTTTTCATTTTATGTTCATAGAGGTGAAAACTCAAATATTGTCACGTACATGAAATCCATCAATGTCTCTCACACCCTTGCTGATGATGTCATTTTGTTGTCAATGCGCTGAAATGATCATCAATCAATATTTAAAGTGTTTTTGTATTAAAAAATATTTTATTTTAACATTCAATTCAATTAACCTCAACAACAATTTTTTGACAATTTTACACAATTTTCGCTTTCATTAATTTATCTGTTTTTAATGCGAAAAAAGTTACGCTGGAATTTCACTTAGTAGATTGGAATTAATTTTAAATTCCCGATGACAAAAATTAAAGATTTTTGCGAAAAAATAATGCAAATTTTTTCTCCAATTCAGAAATTTCTTACAACAATCGCTTTTAAGCTTTTGCATGTGCGCTTGCATCACTCGACTCAAAAGCTCCTCATAAAAATCTGTTGAATCATCTGTTTTCCATTCAATAATTTTTTTTCCATTTTGTCGATCACAAAAGCTCTTTACTCTTATAGTCGTGCTTGATTTTGATGATTTACAGTTTTTATGAATTTATTGTTTAATAATTTTGCGAAAGCAGTTTTTGAAGCACTTTTTGTCACACAATCGAAGATGCTAAAAATTTTCGCTCACAAAGCAGCGAATCACGCTCGTTGAATCCATTTCCAATTTGTTTTTCTCCTCGATGGTCATTAAGCTCAAACTCATTTTCAGATGAGCTTTCATCGCAATTCTCGTCCTCTTCCTCATCATTATCGCCATGAATTCTCTTTCGGCAGCAATTTTCACTTCCGTCAAATCGAAAACTTTCATTTTGGTTCGCATCAATGTTGAGTTGGAATTCTTCTTCTTCATTGTCTAGCATGTCACTGAAAGAATGCGATGTGGACGTTTTTGTGTCATACGAGCCATGTCAAAGTTCAATAATTGTCTCATTTAGTTTCCACGACATGCCGGAGCGAAGCATGTGATAAAATTTCATTACAATCCATATTGCAAGGGACTGGATGGAAAAAGGAGAAAAACTTTTTTATTATTTCTTTATGACAGATCGAGGTCTTGTGAGTTGTGACAGATGCATGGATTAAAGTGCATTGTACTTGGTCACGAATGTGCAAGAAGAATTTAAAATTTGAGTAGGTAATCAGAGACTTTTTTAAACTCACATTCACGACTATCCTAATGAAGAAAAACAACAGTTCTGTTTTTGCAAAAACATCAAAATGCTGGAAAAAATATAAAAATTAAAAAAAATTACAAAACATTTTCGCTTTCGAATCTCAAAACTTCCGTTTGTGCAATCAGCACTGAAATCAGAATTTTATTACAGAAGTGAGATTAGAGATGATTCTACTGTATTCACGTCATTACCCCAAACATTTGATCCTTGAGCACGTTTGCATAGACAAGCCCTAATGCCTCGAATGACATGAACGTCAACATTCCGATTAGATATGGAATAACTAAACCAGCATTTTCCTGTTTGGGAGATGACAAAAAAAAGTTTCTGCTGTTAAATTATTCATTTTAGTATAAGAATTGGATGTAAAAAACGTTGTCAAGGGATGGAAACTAAAAAATTAAATTTTTAAATATTATTTTAAAGAAAATTTAAAATTTAAAATTATATAATTTTGAAAGAAATTTTAAAATTAAAACTCTCAAGAATTTCCAAAACTTACCGTATATGCGCCGATTACCAGCAGCACACTTAGCACCATCATGGAAAATTGTGTAAAGATGATTGCGTAATAAGCAATTTGAACTCCTGAATTCAGCACAAAAAATATAATCATCGTCAAGTCGTTACAAGTTGTTATGTGAGTACGTTTGTGTAGATTCGAGTGAGTGTCAAAAGCACAGCGAAAACGAAAAGGAGAAAAAAAGTCAACATCAAGTATGTTTAAGCTCATGTGAAAAAGAGAGAGAAAAGTAATTTAAAATTATTTCAGCATTTTTAACTATAACTTTTGAAAATTTAAATGCTCTTAAACTTTTTAAAAAAATTTAAAACTTTTTTCTCCACACCTCTCGCCTTGATTCTCGGGTTACATAAAACGAAACATAATTTTATTACCAAAATACACTTCACCCAGGCTGACAAATTTCTTCATGTTTACACTGATTTGCCACGAGTACAGCAACACAACGAGAATGGAAATGTTCTGCAAAAAGGATACACAAAAAAAAGATCAAAATTTTCCGTTTAACACGAATTGAGTTATTTTAAGTGGTGACGCAGGTTGGCATAGCGAAACAAAACCATGGTGTTTGTCATGATTATAATTTTTCTGGTTATTTTGGTGTCAGGTTTCATTTAGTTTGTATGAAAGTTGTTTTGCTAATGTTGTAAGTGACTTTTTGTCATGTCTAAATTATTTAAATATTACCAGCGAGTATAATCCGCTCGTTAAAGTCCAATTTTTGATCGTAAAGTGTCGACAGCATCCGCTTTTTTCCCTCGATGGACTGTAGTAGTGATAAACTGTTGATTTCATGGCCTTTGTTTTAAATTTTTCTTCTTGCATCATTAAAAATCTTTCATTCCGTTTCACCAAATGTTTTACATCGAGTTTTCTTCATTCAGAATTTTTTAAGCTCATCAAGGAGGCTGCGGAAGGAATGAATAAAAAAAATATTTTTAAGAAATATTTTAAGCACAAAAAATATTCCAACAAAAACCGAAAAATTCTCACGTTACGCCATTTAATTTTTCTGCGAAATTTTTAAAGTGACTTTAAAAATTGCTTTAAAGTTTAGTTTAAATAATTATAATTTTTCCCTTGTCAGCGTATTTTAATAATTCAAGAGAAATGCCGCAAGAAAATAAAACTTAAATGAAAGCTTTAATCGAAGATTTCTTTAATGTGAAAATTTATGCGGTTGAGTAAATTGAAATTCATTAGAATTAAATTAAATCAATTAAAAGCAGACAACGAGCAAGTGGCGGGAAATGAAATGATTTAAGGTTTGTAGGTTGATTCTAAAAAAAGATTATTTTTTATAAAAATATAATTTAAGATTTTTTTTATGATTTTCGTGGAATTTTATTCAAATGAACGTAAATTTTTTTCCGCGTTCAATTTAATCGCATTAATATCGCCCTTAAATAACTCGCTATGCAAAGTTCAAAGAACTTTTTGAATACTTTGAATTCAAGTTGCGAGGAAGAAGAAAAATTCCTCAGATGTCTGAATTAGTCTCTCTTCTCATCTAAACGCCAGCTCAGAAAAGAGGGTCTCGATGGAATTTCGAATTAATCAGCTACAATTTCCATGAAGAATTTTCTTCAATACCCATTTGAGAATATTTTTTCCCTACGCATTGGAGAGAAAATTGCACATTGATCGTAGTAGGCACACTGAAAGTGATTGAAAAAATTTGAGAGGGTTAGAAAAAAGTCCTTCTTTGTTAACGAGCGGAATGTCTCTTTGAGAGGAATTTCAATTTCCATAAAAAAGTTTCCTTTCGATAAATTTAACAAACATCGCTCAGCAGTTCACATATGAATTATTTACAAAAAAATTAAAGAAAACTACGTTAAGAGGTGAGAAATTAAATTTCGGTAGGAAACCTAAAAATTGTGTATGTCCAACCCTTGAAAAGATTCATTCGACTTTAGTACGTCTTTTTTACTTTCTTCCTTGTCCTCATTCACTCACTCATGAAAAGAGCATACATTGAAGCTAGTAAATCATTTTGAGAAAATTAGGACGCAAGATAATAAGAAGTGGAAGCAAGGATGAAATCAAGCAGGAAAGATGAATGTCGAGAAATTCAAATAATGATTTTTTTCCTTCTTTTGAACCCATCGCATTTTTTTTGTTCAGTTGAGTAAATTTGGTAGATATTTTTTTAAAGCTGGATTTGGGAAATTTATAAAGCAAATTCAGATTAAATTAGTTAACACAAACTTTTTTAATGTCATTCTTATCCTTTTGGTATTTAGTAAATTTTCTTGAAAAAAATATCAAAAATTGTCTCAAGTTTTACCTCTCAAAACTTTTAAACTTTCAAACCCCCCTTGGCATTTACTGAAATATTTTATGTAAACGTTCTGCTCATCTTTTCCATGTGAGCATCGAATAAATGTAAATTTGTAGACTTCAAAAGAGTTGCTAATGACTTTGGCAAAGAGAAAATTTTCTCAAGAAAAGTCGAAAAACGAATTAAGGGAAAAGTTTTTGAATAAATATTTAAAAGGGCAATTTACACTTTTTTTGATATCTCTGGCAGCAGCTCGAAAATTTTATTTTCATAGTCTTGAAAACTTTGTGAATTGTGACGAATGTCAGAAGATAAGAGTAAACTTCATAATTCATAATCTGAAAGCACCGAAAAAACTTTTTCACTCTCTCGTAATTGCACCCTTCTTTAACCTCCAACCGCTGTCGCCTCGAAACCTCCTAAGTGCGGGCGCATCAAGAAGAATTAAGATTAGAAAAATTTTTTTGACACTAAGGGGTGAGACACTTTTGTAAAATAAATAATTTATAAGAGCTTGAAAATAATTTTTGAATTTTAAAAAGCTCAAGTTTTCCTTAAAATATTTTACTTTCAAAAGTATTTTTTGCATGGGTTGAAGACATCTCGATTATCCCCATAATTTTGGTTGTAATTGATTCGTTGTTAACATCACTCACGCGCTTTGAAATTCCACAGTCGTTTTTTGGAGAATGATTTATGATACAATTTTCCACTTCTTCGTGAGTTTATGCGGTGAACCCTTTTATCATTTTTAACACGTTCTCCATACAGCATTCAAATTGCCGCAACAGTATCAACACACGCAAAAAATAATTTATCAAACCAAATTCGGATGTGAGCTTTTGCAGAATTTAATTTTAAATTTGTAAAATTTGACAAAGTCTTTGGAATTTAAAATTGCAAATTTATTTTTTAACACAAAAATAAGAAAACTTATTTAAATTCATCAACCCTTAAATTTATTTTTCACCTTTTTTCTCTCTTCACCAAAAAACCACAAAATCACTTTTTCAACCAAACTCAAATTTCCTTTTTTATTCTCCTGCTGTCAGTCAGTCGAGTCTTCATAAACTCATAAAACTTTTTCTATTTTTTTTTGATGAATACACTCGTTTTCTGCAGCTTTTAATTATCAGGCAAATTTTAATTCAATTAGCACTGTTGCTGCCACTCTTCGTTGTCATCATGATTCGGAAGTGACGCAGATGCTTGCATAAACGAAATTAAATTTCACTCTCGCGCGCAATTTTTCTGATATATCACTCAAATTGTTTTATTAAAAAATTTTGAGTGTCCTCTCGCAACACACGCTGGTTATCAACTGAAGTATTTTTTTTGTTTTTTATGCAACAGAAAAAATGCTTTTGGAATTTTCCAGCGTGGAAATTTATTTTCCAACGAGAGAATTTTCTTTTTCTCTCGTCGAACTTTATGGCACCACACAGAGTATGCAATTTCTACCGAGTGTAACAAAACAACTAGACATAATCTTGATTCATTAAATTAATGAACGAAAGCGGAGGAAAAAATTCGTAATAAATCACCTCATGAGGCGTGTTCATAAAGACTAAAAAGAGAACAATGCAATAAAAAATCACTTTTTGAGGGCAGAAGTAAATTAAAATTTTATATACTCGATTAGCAGTTCATGAATATCAAAAAATTTATCCCCTTCGATCCTTTCCAGTGTTTAGGGATTCGGGAGTGACGTTAAATCTGTGGGATAAAATTTTAAGAGCACATAAATCAGGGTCTACAGAGCTATGAAAATACGTTTAGAATCAATTATGCATGAATTATTTTACCAGCTGATTGAACATCTTTTTAATTTAATTAATTGTTCAGTTGTTTTAAAATGGTTTTTATTTATGCAAAAGGTCCCTTTAAAAATTTCATTTGAAAAATTCAATAAAATTTTTATTGTACTAGGAAATTCCAAAACTGCACTCTATGTTGTTCATGCACATCTCTCTTAGCATAAAATGATTAAATTAAAAGCTTTCGCACTTCATAATTAAAAGCTCTCGAGAGGTGACGGGGCAATCAACTGCACATAAGCTGTTGAGTGCAGGTAAAAAATGTGCTGAGCGTTAAAACACAATGTGTCTCTCTTTTTAACAGCGAATTTAGTTGAGCATATTTTTAGTGAGGATAAATTTATGCGAAGGCATGAGACATTTTTGATAAATTGCTACTTATCATTTCAAGCTCAGTTTTCTTTTTGGCGTCATACGCGGAAAAGCATGTAAGCCGACTGGATTTTCTCAACAACATCAGACAATAAAATAAACTCACTGAAGAGAGGAAAATTTTTATGACAATATTTTTATTATGATAAAGATGAATGCATTTGATGTTCAAATGAAAAATGTCTCGAGATTTTTCGAGTAATTTTTTTATTTATAGGCATTTCGTTGCTTGGTCTTTAAACTCGATAAAATATTTCATTTTTTAAAATTTTTATTCAGCCTCATTTTCATAAAAAAAATTTACATTCATTTTATTCTACATTAAAATAATTTCTGAGGAAATTCTGAATACCCTTGAAACTGAGCTCGTTTTTTACTTCCTTTCCAACTTAAATATATTCACGTAAAATACGATAAGGATTTAAAGTCGAATAAATACGCTGAAAAGGAGGCTCATTTACTATAATTTTCCGCTCTTCCGCATGATGAATGGCGTTGATATTGCAACGAGAGTATGTAATCATACCTTAATGAATCTCACTCGAGAAAAGTCACGACTCACGCCGCAAGAGCAACTTCAAGAGATGAAATTCGCAAGTTAAGTAAATTGCTTTTCATCATCGTGACTTTAATGCGAGTGAAAAATTTATTCAACTGTCAATAACGAATTGTGAGAGAATGATTTTGAGAAAATAAAAACTGAAAGTCAATAAATGGCGTCAAAAAATGTCTTATCTCAACCTTGAATTTTCACTTTCGGATAACGTCTCAGCAGCAAAATTCAAAATGCATCCCTTCTCAGAATTTTTCTTTTTTCTCCCGTTTTTTATCTCTTCACTTTGAAGCTTTTCACTTTGACTTGATTTTTCTTCAAATCAACCCACTTATAAAATATGGCTTGTTGCTCTCTTTATCGTCATTCACAGCTGGTGGAGGGATTAAAAGCGCTAATTCTAGACTTACAGAAGACAACAGATTTTTCTTCACTAGAGAATAGCTTTTTGTCTTTATCTTTTCCTATAGCAACAGTTCTATCTTTTATTCAAACAAATCATTGAAGTTAAAAGGAGAAAAAGGTTTGCTAATTTTATTACAAAGGTAAATTTTTTGTGACGTTCTTTAATATCGACCCATAAAAAGCTAAAATTAAATCTTGGTCCCCGATCAAAATAAAATTGATCATGGAGATATAAAAAGATTGGATGAAATGGTCCATAAACATAAATAATTTAGGAGCATCCGTATCCCACTAGATATACGTCAGATTTAATTTCGGGTCAATAACGAGTTGATGGTTAAATTTCATATGGAAAATTGTGTGAAAATGAGTAACGCAACCGGAAAAATGTCCACTCGGGTATAAAATTTAATTGACAAATACGAGAAAGAATAGAAGAATAAAAACTTCTCGATAGCTAGCAGTGGTTTGCCCTCTAATGGAAACCAATCGAAGAAAATCGATCTCGACAGCAATTTCTGTCCACTGAAGTGTAAAGATGAATCGAATAAAAGCGCAATTTATTTTAAGAGAATGCTAAAGCAGAAGAAAATTCACTTGATTGGAAAATAAAAATTTTCTCTTTTACTTTCAGTTACTTTCGCTGACTCAATTTTGATATTGATTGAATTTGAGTTTATGAAGTAAGTTTACAAATTTTGTGCAATTGAAACCTGATTCGAATCTTTTTACCGCAAATCGAATTTTTAAACTTTTCAATACACTCAGCATGATTAAGAACTCGTGACAAAATTTCACTGCAACATGTTGTTATTTTTGAAATTTATTTTGACTTTAAACTTTCAGACAAACACTTGAAAGTTCTCGAAAAGTTTTCGCTCCAGCTTTTCTTTCGAAAGTTCTAAAACAACAATTTAAAGCTCATTAAAATGAGAAAATGAAAACTTTCAGATTTCATTTCACCAAATCCAACTTCCACTTTTCAACTTAATTAAGAGGAGAACTCTTGAGAGAGTTGCTTGATGAAATGAGAAAGAAAACAAATTTGAAGTTGATTGTTTATCGAAGCTATCAGCAGATTACAAAAAGGTGCTTTTGCAGGATGATAATATCCACATTAATTTCTGTTATTATGGGAAGTAAACACCTAACTTTTTTTCATCCTTCGCATTCTCGTTATCAATTAAAGTTTCCTCTTGCATTAAAATCCCTCAAGAGCATTGCATTGCATAAATATTTTTTTGCTGGAATTTCGTTGTGAAGCTTTAAAATTAAAATGCGAAATTTTTAACCATTCAACTCTTAAAACAATTAAAGTTTTTTTTCTCTCTCAAAACATTTAAATCTTTTAAGACTTCACTTTCTTCGCAGTCAGCCCTCACAACTTTTCATCCTCTCTCACAAGAAATTTAACATACAGAAGAAAACTGTCTAATGGATTTCCGTCGTAAGAAAATTTATTTGTTTTTCATTTGAGTGCAAAGAAGAAAAAGGAAAAAATTCCGCTCCAAAATAAAATTAGACGAAAAAGTTTAGGCAAACAAAGAAATAAATATTGCAAATTGCTTATTTATTTTTTACTCGTCTGTCGTCGCAGCAATTTTTCATGTATGAATTTTCATCTTTATGCCTATCTATCCAATGATATCTTTTTCTATGTCTAGAGCGTGTGGGTTTGTGATTTTGGTATCAGAAAAGATGATAATTGGATTGTTGATTGTTATGAAACAACAGTGCTTTATGGCGGCTTCCTAAAAATATAAATTTACCTCGCAAAAATATTCTCCTTTAATACTAACACAGAAAACACATAAAAAGACATTTGCAATTGCATTTAAATTCCTTTTTATTAAAAAAAATATCATTAAGATGTTTTCAACCTAAATTGCGTTCATAATTTAAATTGTAAAGCCACAGCAAGTGCAAAACTCTTTTTCCCATGGTAATTTTCGAGCGCTTTATAATTATACTGCAAAGTGTTAATTTATTCCACTCGTAATTTGAGCAAACGCGAATAAATAATTCAAAAAAAAATTAAAAGCTTCATGGCTCATTTACAATTGTAATTTTTTGGTGGTGGAAAAGTCTTTGCGATCTTACAGCAATTATTCTATGGTATGAATTTGCATGTTTATCATTTGACTGAGATATCAAAGTGGAAAAATTATAAATTAATGACTTGTGTCATCAAATAATAAAAGTGGCAGGCAGTTATTGATGGAATTATTTTTGAGGTTTTAACGTTTTATTACGAAAAATATTTTGATGACTTTCGGCAGTCAATGGATGATTTATGATTTCTTTACGATGATTAATTGAGTTGCAATTCAGACGATGAGGAAAATTTATTAAGGTTATGAAAGCTATAAGATTGACTTATAAAGTTAAGCTTTCAATTTTCGGAGAAGTTCAAGAAAGTTGAGCGGAAAATAGACAAAATTAATTGTTTAACTCCAAAAGGTGAAAAAAAATAATTAATTAAATTTAAAAATACACCAAAATATTCCCACATCAGAAATACACAATTAAAAATTATTTATTAACCTTTTACAGCCCACACAATAAACCGTGTCAGTCATCCATATCTTTTTTAAGTTCATTAAGTCGATAATCCATTACTGAATTAATTTTTCATCAACTGCACTGTGGCAAAATTCAATAAAAATAATTAAAACTCCACAATTTGCATTTTACATGATTCAGCGGTTTGCCAGCAGAGTGTCATTGATGACTTTATGAATATTCATCTGTTAATTAATTTTACATGCAATATTTTTCAATGCAGTGTGAAAATCTGTCATGAAAAGCATTTTAGTGAAATTTTGATTGAATTGAAAAAGATCTCGCAAATTTTTCTCTTCAAATCGTAAAATCAATTTTCGATTTCTTGCTGATTTTTTGCTTCCTCTTACGAAAGTGCAGAAGGAATGAATGGCAGCGAGAGGAAGTCACGTTCAAAAAGCTCCCACCAACCAAGAGAGAGTTCATACTGAAAGTTTCGATTTCATTTCGCCGCATGATGGAAATAAAATTATTTCAGAAAATTTACTTTTAAAAAAAGAAAATTATTGCCATTTCGTGATGGCTATAACGTGAAATTTAAGAGCTTTAAAAGCTGTATTTTATCAGAGGGCGGAAATGTTCGTGCTGATTTATCAACAAATAAATTACTTTAAATCCATTTGGCAAAATAGATTTTCTTAAGACCAATAAAAAGAAGAAAGTGGAAGTAAAATTGGAAATAAATTATTTGCATATTTTTTTTACTTTCAACCTATGAAAATCTAAAACTTTAGAAAACCATACTAAAATCTTGCGATTAAACTTCCAACTCACGTCCTTAATTTTCTCAAAAAAGGGAAGAATTCTTTGTTCAACTTAAACGATAATTTTGTGTCTATACTTTTATTGTTAAGCTTCACCCACCCACCGAACCGAATTCGCATCTTTTGTATCCAACATTATTTTTCTTGCTTTATCCTATTGTTTGCTCATCACCAAGGTAGAAAAAGAAAAACTTCCTTGGCACGTGGTCGAGAGTTTGCTTGCGTACTTTTCAATCTCAAGAGCATCGCTCGGAATGGATTAAATTCCTAAAGTGCTATCTAGCTACAAACAACATCGGAACTGTTCAGACGAAAAATATGGATACGATTTATGAGGATTCTCTGTATTGTTTGAATCGTAACAGAAAGCTTTTCTTTAATCTGATTTCTTTAGAGAAAATTTTAAACCATCGAGTTGTTAGAAATTTATACTGAAAGCACATTTATGATTAAAGGATTAGTTGTCTCTATCAAACTCATTAAAGTACCAAGTAGACTCACAATTTGCTTTAAGAATTTAGTCGTTATCCCACTTGTCGTTAAAAAAGTTTCAATTTTTCATCAAGTTGCAACTAGTTGTCAAATTTTGCGCAAAAAATAATTGAATTTTGAAATAATCTTTTTGTCATTGTTAAAAACGACTGACTCGACTTATGCAATTCACTTTATATTGAAATCACATTTCCTTCATCTTGAAAAGACAGTAAGAAGCTCTTCTCACATTTCATCCCCTCTTATATCGCGTGTGAAAGTCAATTTAAGTGAGAATGAAGGCACTTTATAGGCACGATTGAGTCGAAAACAATGCACACACACACACGTTAGACGGGTACGAATGAATGAACATTTTTTCGAATGTTAGCTTATGAATTTTTCATGAAACTCTATGTTTGCAGATGGTTTTATTGGAGAGAGGGTGAAAAAAAAGCTCATCACTGAAAGATGTTTCCGATTTCTTTATTTTTATAGTCACACATGTCGAAACAAACAAATCGGCGGTGAAGCACTTTCAGCAATGACGCGAAGAATAAAAAATCGATGATCTGATTGATGGCTATAAATAGTGAGAATCTCTTATGCTTGCTTTCTCAAGATTTCATGAGAGGACGCGCGTTGAAAGCACGAACTTTAGATTTTGATGACGTCTAATAAAAATTCACAGCATATTTTTTTTATTGTGCTAAAAGAGCAATTTTTTGTAGTCTCATAACTTTATGAAGAACTGCAAAGTGAGCTATAAAAAATAAGAAGCATTTTTTTTAAAGAATGGTTGAGAAAATTATTGGGGTAGTTTTAAAAACTTTTCTTCATTTTTTAAAAATGATTAAACTCTCTAAATATTTCAATTTTAACCTGAATTGAAATTTGATCATCAAAATTTGTCGCTCTAACATTAAAGTTGCTTCTATTTAATTGTTAACATTCACCTCATGTACAACACGTTCACTTCCCTTCTCGTTAAAATTCAATCGATAAAAGCAAAAAAGCGGTGTAGAGATTTGTGTATGAAAATGTGATTGACAACCTCCAACGCTTCCGATTACATGAATTTTGTTGTTAAACGTAGAGTTATGAAAGTGAACTGATTAAAGCCTTAAAAGTTAAATGGAAATTATTTAATTAACTTTTTTAAACTTCCTCAAAAATATCTTTAGATTGATTGGAAAAAATCTTGTTGGGAATTACAATTTTTATTTAAAGATTTTTTGTCAAGTTTAAGCGCTAACAATTTTCAATCTTAGATTTAAGTTATTTTACGAAGTAAATTCAGCTCTCAAGTATGTCAAATTCAATAGATTCTAGGTTGAGCTCAGTCAATGAGTTGATAATCATGTAGCGTGAGAACATTATGTACAGTCTCCTAAACCACACCATTTGTGAGCGATGTTGATTCATGGCATCTTGAATAATTGAACGTTCCTGCCATCTCATGATGGACCTGTGTGTGTGTCGAGACAATTGCATTAATAATCAATAAAATTAATCATGTTAAAATCTTACCAATTGGTCGAAAGCAGGAGAGTGAAAAGAACGTCAAAGCATGACAAATACTTTCGAACTAAGTTCACAGTCTCGAGAGTAAAAGTTCGGCAAGTCGCGGGCATGAGGCCAGAGAGGCAAAGGGATGCGGTTGCGTAATATAAAGCTTGATGATTTTTATGTTGACTTATGCCGTCCTTATCAAATGTTATTAATAAATCTATGTCTAATGTCTCTATGTGGTTAAGTATAAGTGTCGAGAGCAGTTCAACTTTCCAATCTACATTTGGATCGTCAGGTAAGTGCTGACAATGGAAAAGCGTGATATCTTGTTGTCGGATATTGAAGCAGCTACATGCTGCCCATAATTCGTCTTTTCGTATTAGTCCCTTCTTCTCGTAGTCACCTGAGATTTAATAAAATAAGAGTTTGTAATAAAAGAAAGTTCCAGAAATATCCAACTAACCTCTCGACAAGCACAGCACGAAAATTCTACAATTCTTCTTTTTCCCGAGCGCTGTAATTAATCATTATTCACGATCGATTTAGATTAAATTAAGTTTATACTTACAAATCAAACTTGGCCCGAAGAACATGCACTCATCATCTGGGTGTGCCGTAACAAGCAGAACCCGTGAAGCATTTTCTGGAAGTTTTGTTGCACGAAAAAAGCGAAATTTGCGAAGCACTATGAAGAATAAAATGACATTTATTATGATGAAAAAAATTAGCGACCACAAAAACAGCTCCAGCGCTTCTTCGAACTTTGAACGACACTTGAAAAAATATTCAGACAGTTCGCTTAATGGCACTAATAGATTTGCACTCTCGTTCATTGATGCATTCTATTGATAAACTTGCTAATTTCACTAAAATTCTATTTTTGGGTTTCTTCGGTCGCGAATGTAAATATATTTGAGAGAAATTTGAGGTTTCGTGCAGCTGATGACAATTGTAGGGTTCCGAAGATAGTTTGAATTTTGGCGCCAAAACACGTTGGAAAACTTAAAAAATGTTTTGTAATTTTTTAAAAATTTTATATTTAAAAATGTTTTGTAATTTTTTAAAAATGTTTAGGTAGTAATTTTTTAAAAATTTCTCGAATTATTTTCAAAATTTTAAAATATTTTACAAAAAGAAATCTCAAACAGATTGTTAAAATTTGTCAAACTGCAATTAAACGTCGAGTGTCACAATTAACAGCTAAACAGCAATTAACATTGTAATCGCTTAACATTTCCACTTAAAAATCTCACAACTTCGGAAAAATGTGGTTGGTAGAAAAAATATGCATATGCATATTCATACAGTCACTTAACAATGGATGTAATTAAAATCGTTAAAAGCTATTTTCCCACATATGCTGCTGCTTTTGATGTTATTTAGCTTCAGGTTTTTCATCTGACGTGTTTTTGTTCCCTCTTGAAGCATGGAGAATATTTCCATGTAAAAGAGAACTTGTCAAAAGTCAATTTGAAAAATAAAATTGATGAGGAAAATTTTAATGTTTTTAAATATATAAGCTGATTTTTTTTTTGGTATTTGAAATGTTTTCAATCAAATTTCTCCTTTAGGTATAAAAAATTTTAAAACCACAGTGGGTTTGCGTGTCCCACTTGTAACTGATCAGTATTGGAAATGCTAAGGAAATGTAATTATGTGGAAGATTTTTTTGGGAATTTTCTAGAGAATTTTTTTTAAGGGAAACTTGGAAAGTCTTGCACAAGTTTTTAGGAGAGTTGGAGAGCATTTTAAAAAGTTTCGGAGAAGCCATTTTGAAAAAGTTTCGGAAGTCTTTTTGGAGTAGTATTTTGGGAAGTCTGGAGCATTTTGGAGTTTAGTACATTTTAAATATTTGAGCGCCATTTGGAGAAGTCTCGGAAGTTTTTGGAGCAGCCATTTTGGAGAAGTCTGAGAAGTTTTGGAGCAGCATTTTGGAGAAGTCTCGGAGAAGCATTTTGGAGAAGTCTCGGAGAAGCTTTTGGAAAGTTTTTGGAGCATTTTGAGAAGTCTCGGAGAAGCCATTTTGGAGAGCTGGAGCCTCTTAGAGGATTAACATCCGCTGAGGAACCACATCCAGGGAGGACCAACATCCAGCTGAGGAACCAACATCCAGCGGAGGACCCAACATCCAGCTGACGAACCAACATCCAGGGGAGGGACCAACATCCAGCTGAGGAACCAACATCCAGCTTAGAAACACATCCAGCTGAGGAACCAACATCCAGCTGAGGAACCAACATCCGCTGAGGACCAACATCCAGCTGAGGACACATCAGTGGAGGACAACATCAGCTGAGGACCAACACAGCTGAGGAACCAACATCCAGTTAGGAAGCAACATCCAGCTGAGGAACCACATCAGCTGAGGACCAACATCAGCGGAGGAACAACATCCAGTGGGGACCAACATCCAGCTGAGGAACCAACATCCAGCGGAGGACAATCTCAGTGAGGACCACATCAGCGAGGACCAAATCCAGCTGAGGAACGCGGGATTTCGGGGACAGAGAGACGGGCGGTAAATGAGACTTAAAAAAGACCCCCAAAAAAGGGGAGAGGAAATTGGGAATGGTTTGATGGGCGATTGGTGGGGCGGATTTCAGGAAGGGGAGGAGGAGGGGACGGACGGACGGACGGACGGACGGAGGACGGGGCGGACGGAAAGCAGGGCATATAAGTGTTACACCACTTCGTGGGTTACACTAAAAAGTAATTTGTCTCTTCTTTGATGAGATGAAAGCGCTTGAGATGCGACATTTTGAGTTCTGTCGAAAGAAGAAAATTACAAATAGAACTAAGCGCTGATCCATGTGCCAATAAACAGGCTTCTCGATTGACGAAATTTTTAAGTAAATTCAACAGCAACGCTTGAGAAAGTTTTCTTTTGCTCCTTTGTGCGGAACATTCATGTTTAAATTTTGTTCTTAAAAGATTTGAAATTTTCGTGCTCGACCTTTTTATTAGTGCTTCACACATTTAAGATGAAAATGTATTCAAATGTCGTCGTTTTATTGCGATAGGAAAGAAAAATCTCCACTTTCCTTTTAATGTCATATTCGAGTCACTATGAATGGAAATGATTTCTTCTTTTCGACATTGTGGCTACATTTTTCAGATGTGTAACACTTGAATGGACTCAAATTTTGTTATATGATCTTACTTTTGAATGGACATTTCTGTTGCAAAAATCTGATAAATTAATTTGAGTGAAAAAAAATGAATTTGTGACGTAATAATTGAATAAACCTTAGGAATATTCTCTCAGCATAAAATTACATTTATGAGGCTTCCCTGATATCATTTTCAATCAGCTCATTCACTTTCTTCAATTAGATTTTCATCTCTCCAACTCTCTTTTACCGGATGGTGTTCAATGAAATGAAAGCTATCGATAGATACGAGTTCGAGACATATATGAGGAGCAAAAAATTACAAAGATGGAATTGAAATTTGCCATTAATGATATGACAACAAGAGAAACTTTTTTTCACTATCCTCAACTTCCCTTGATAAAAACCCATTAAATTTGCAAAGAGATTGAAAATGGATACAGCAATTGGATCAACGACTTCAGCTAATGGAAAGTTTGATGTGACGAATAAACATGAAGTAAAATTTAATCGTCAGCTTTAAAATGTGAATTTAGGAAATTTACTAAAATCTATTGCAAATTAATAACCATCTGAAAATTTCAAAATTTTTAAAGTAATTTTTCAATTATAAATTTCATGGCATTCTTGATGGCATTTTAAAAATTTAATTTTTTCCGATTACAGAAAATTGAAAGGATTCAATTAAGGTTGGGTTTCTGTTTATGACATGGTTATTAACTTGAAAAAAGAAATTAATTAACTTTCCTTATTTTGCAAGCTTTGTAATTTCATAGTTGAGTAATTTTAGCTTGCATCATCATTCATCAGTTAATTTATCTTAACGTTTTGCGAAAAAATTAAAATTATTTTATCGTGAGGGATTTCTCATTTAACATTTCCTTAAAAATAATTTTCAGCGCATATATTTTATCTTACGGCTCAAGTGCTCAACGCAAACACGTCAAATACATTGAATATTGAGGGATTTCAACTTTGAAACTTTATCAGAAAATTTTAATTGAATTCTCACACGAGAAATTTTTTTCCGAAAGACACACATTTGCTGCTGTAAATCCTCAATCAGTGTGAAGAGGATAAATTTTCATTCATTTGATTTTGGTGAAAAAAAAACTTTTCAATCACATCAATTTCATTGAAAAATCAAAATCTCTCAATGAATTAAATTATTCATGTGAACCGAACTCAAAAATGTGAAGGGCATGCTTTTCAGTAATTTCATTAACAATTTTTCACCTTCCCTCTTGTCAAATTATGTCGACCGTCTATGAATGGAGATGAAAATTGTAGGAGTTAAAGCGCATTTTAGTTTGAAGTAAAATATTTTCAAGCGTTTATAGAATTTAAATCTTTGATATTAGCATATTAATAATTTGAAAGACAATTTGTCATTTCTTCAACCTGTGTCCACGCGACAGAAACACTGAGTGAAAAATCCAACATTGTTGCTCACTAATTGAATTTGCGCTGGGACATAAATTATAATTAACGGTAATACCTTTGCTTTAATCTAATGAAAATTAATCCATTGCCTGGGATTAACGTTTATCGCTTTATTGCAAACTCGTGTACAATCACCAGGTTGCTCATCGCTGTTAGCAAAACTTTTTTACCTTTTGCAATATTTTTTTTTCTGGTTGAAATAAATTGTGAAAAATTTCCTTTCATAGATACGGTCTAAAGGTAGCGGCGAGCTAAAGAGTAAAAAAGGTTAAATTAATTAAGAATTCCCTTGGCACATTTATTCTACTCTAAAATCACCTCGAAGCCTTATCACGAGAGAGAGAGAGAGAGATGAAAAATGTAAAAGCAAGTGTTGAAAATGTTAAAAAGGGTCAGAGGAAAAAATATGTAAAGCTCACCTGATGGTGATGTATAAGAGATGAAGAGGAAAAGGTTTGCGAATATTTTGTGTCTAAATTTGAGTTTGTTGCCAATTTTCCTCTTTCTCTTAATTACAAGTTGTAAAGCTTCTCAATTCATGAAAATAAAAAATTAATGTATTGTCGCATACCTCGAATCCCTACCAATTCTCCTTAAACCCATAAAATTTGCATTTAAATTACGACATTAAAGGCATGGCAAAAGTTGAAAGTGTCACGATAAAATTTACCTTGAATGGAACCGAAATTTAATTTCATACCGAAGTCAATTTGGATAGGTTACAAAATACTTTTTAGTTTTAACTCGGGTTCATAATATGAACTTCATATTGAATTTAATCCAATTAGACACGACATCTAAAGTTTTCCTTCTCCTCCCTTCTAGCTTTCGGTAACTTTTTAATTGAATTTGTTGCACTTCAAATTTTACAAAAGATAGAGAAGGAAAAGTTTTAATTCAATTGAAAATGTGAGGTGGGAAATTTTTAAAGTCTTGTGGAGTTTTTTTTTATTGAAAAATTTTCAGTTATCAAAAAAAATTTAAAAGAGGTTAATTTCATTAATAACACTGTATTCAAATTTAACATTAAAGTAAAATCAAACATCACGTATCAAATTACCATTGCATTGCTTAATTTATAAAGTTTTTGATACTTCACTTATTCCATCCATAAAAACCTTCCCACTGGCTATCCAAAAGAAAAAAATTCTCATTAGTAAGAAAATTGCGGAAAAATATGCTGATAAACTTTTTCCATAGCTGATGATTTTCCGATGAAATCCTCAAACATAAATGAACAAGTTTCATCTCTCTGAGTTCATCTTTTTCTTTCTAATTTAGCTTGTTAAATCTCAACCTTCCTCATTATTCTTGCTACTCTTTAAGAAAGCTGAAGTTTAATGAGAGAAAAAATTATTGTACCTAAAAGGACTCTTTGTATGATTTTTAAATTTTAAACGAGATTTAGACTTTTGAAACTTTTAAATTATTTCACTACAAAATTTAATTTAATTGGAATAAAAATAATTATTACAGTAAGCTTAAATTTAAGATATCTAAAAAAATATCTATATAAAGTGACAACCCTTGCATACAATTGCAAAAGAAAAAATCTTTCGTACGAGTTAAAATTCGACTTGATTAAATGTATTGAGAGTAAAAGTAAATTCGAGCTTAGCAATCAGACTAATGAAATGACCTTAACCATGACAAGAAAGAAAAGTGCTTCGAATTTAAAGACTTTTCTCTCCATCACACTCAACCATTTCTCTTCATATTCAATCAACGTCACTATTCATTCATTTTCATTTCCTCATCAAACCTATTCGAGTATGACACATAATGTGTGACATAGATTTTACTCAGTAACAGATTGTCGCTCGATGTTGTTGAAATTTTACCAAGTTTAAGGTTGTTAGAGAGAAAAGCCACATTACCGTAACAAAAATTAGAGTGTAGGTTCAACCAAGAGGAAGAAAATATTTTTTAAAAGTATCTTGGAAATTTTTATTACCTCTTAAATCTATAAAATGTAAAAAAAGTTGCCCACCCCCTGAAAATCACGTGTCTTGTGGCATATGTTCGTAATGATTGAAAGAACAAGAAAATTTTGCTGAGATTAATGTTGAAGTTCCCTCCAAAAAAAACTTTTCGATCGATGTCTGCTTACTTTCTCCATCATAGTTGTTGTTCTATGGCTGTAATTTATTTTGACACATCTCTCAACACAGAAATCGAAGAAAACACGTTCTTCAGAATCCTGTAAAAGTCTTTTGTAAACTCGATCGATTTTTTTATCAACAATGTGAACATGGATCAAGAGTGTTGATAATTCAATCACGCGATAATTTAAATTTCTGATGTTGAATATGATCCGGAATTTTAATGAGACTCAAAATGAGTTTTTGATACGTTCATCAATATTCTCATGCATCCAAATTGCGCGGCGAGCATCAACGCGCGTTTAATGAATATGCAAGTGGAATCAAAATAACACTTTGTGGTCATTCGAGTGGAGTCAAGAGGGAAAAATGCAATGTGAGGTAATTTTTAAACAAATATTTTTAAAAATTAGAACGAAAATTGATTAAAATCTTTGTACAGTATTTTTTAAGCTAATTGTCATCGCTATAATGTGAATTTTTCATGTGAGATTTTGTACAGTTTAACGAGAATCTTGATCGAGACTCAACTGCTGTGGTATATGTGCTTTTGCTTACACACCCGTGATTCTTCTCTACGGTGGAGTCTCGCGAATTTTTTCATGCATAACGCACCATACGAGCACCTCTCGCATGCATCAAGTCTTTACTGTACTTTTTGTAAAATCTTATCGTCACAATGAGTGATTCCTCAAAGTAATTTCATGTGCTCACGTTTTTAGTTTTTTATACCATTTTCCATCCAATCTCAATTGTTTTTTTACAAGTTTCTCTCAGTCTTATACCGAAATTGATGGCATAAAGTAGCCGTGAATGTGAGCTCGTGGAGCCTTTAAAAAAAATAAATTAAATTTAAACGGAAATCATTTATTGAATAACCATGAGAGTTCTAGTGAAAGTGTGTCTAATTTTGATGATTGAGTGTGGATTAAGCATGTCTCAATTTAGCACGGATGTGCTCTATAAAGAAGTAATTTACCCTTTAAATACCTAATTGTGTGAAAATTTTCTGAATGACACCGCATCAACCGCAAACTGTGTGAAAAGGATACAACTTTGTATTTTCTAAAGACCAAAAGTACCACTTTAGATTCTTTGCCATCCCTCATAGAGTGTAAAGCATTTTGAATGCAGTTACATTTTCATAATTGACGCAACTGTAAATTCGTCGCTTCGAGTCTTTTCCAGCCTCTTTTCAACAGCGCTTTTTTCCATTCGCTGCCGTTCAACCACGAGATGACAATTTTCAGTCTCTCGTGTCATCACTGGATTGAAACTATCAATTATGAGTGAAAAAATACAAGAGAAATTTCTGAATTGTGAAATTCGTTTAAAAATCAAATTAAACTTTTACAAAGTCAAAAAATTTCTCTTGTTTGAAAAATTATTCGTATTAGAAATTTTTTGATAATTTTTTGTGCATTTATAGTACAACACCCAAAAAAAATTTCACATTCAATGAATGTCTCTCTATATGGCCTATTTTGTAGCCCTTTTCCCTCTAGAATTTTTTATACACACAAATTTTGTGATGTCATAGTGACACTATCACATAATGACTCTTATTGCGGTTGGAAGCTTCAGCGGTGTCTCTCAAAAGTTGACATGCTTCATGATTTTAACTTCATTCAACTTTTATTATCTTTTTTTTTGGGTTATTTTTGAAAGACTCCAAGTGACAATCTTAATGATGTCATTCAATTTATGCGCGAGTATGATCGAGAAGCAGCTGAAATGTGCAATCGGTAATAAAAGTGAATTGTTTTTGTGTTTTGCGTGCACGATAATTAAAGTTTCACAATAATTATTATGTAAAGTCATATTTATTTAAATTTTCACAAAAAAATTATCAGTGTTGCCAATAACGAATGGAAATTTGCAACAAATGCCACCGACTACAATCGACGGAGAATGAAGGAGCAACAAAATTTAGCCTCAAAATTTGAATGTTTGAGCTGGCGAAGAGCGTCCCAATTTGATACGTCCAGGATACTTGACTCTAACTTGAGGCGTCAACTAAATAGAATTCTTCAGCAGGGCAAGTGTGGACTAGGAGATGAAAAATATTTAGAGGTATGATTTTAAATTTTTTTCATCCGTTACATTTTTTTAAAAATTATTCCTTTAAAAATTATTTCAACATTGCTTTTAAACTCAGCTCTGTCTCTTCCATCGATTAAAGCATAAAAAAGCTTAGATCGCATAGCTAGTTCTAAAGAGCGAATGCCATTAAGTTCACAATGGAGGATAGTTTAAAATAATTGCGCGCCGCACACATTTTCTGCTCGAGTGCATACGCGAGTTTGCATTCATAAAGACGACGCCGGATATTCATATTACTCACAAACAATGACTTCATATGGAAAAATTCTCTATCTCTCATTCACAGATAACTCATTTGATAAGCATGATGAAGGAAAATTACAATCAAGTGAGGATTTGCCCGTATCGTGGCATAAATCTTTATCCGGATGGAGGAAATGTGACGTCATTTCATGCATATTGTGATTTACGACTCGAGCCTGATCTGACGAAAATTATGGAGCGGGGTCGGAGCGAGGAAGAGCTTCGATATGTGTGGAGTGAATTTCGGGAAAAAATCGGTCCACCAATTCGAAATACATTTATGCGCTATGTTGATTTGAGCAATCAGGCAGCACAGCAACATGGATTTCGTGACGCTGGCGAACAAATGCGAGAAATTTACGATGATCCTGAGTTCTTTTTTACCGTTCAAGATTTATGGACTCAAGTTCAACCTCTGTATAAACAGCTTTTCACTTACGTACGAAGGGGACTGTATAGAAAGTACGGCCCATCAGTTTTGCGTCATGACGGTCCAATACCGGCTCATCTTCTCGGCAATATGTGGGGTCAGAATTGGCGAAATATCCTCGACCTTATCAAGCCGCAAAACGAAATGCCTGACATCAGTGGTGAGATGATAAAGCAAGGTTATACGCCGATGAAAATATTTCAAGTTGCCGAGGAATTTTTCACCTCTCTTGGCTTACCGCCAATGTCGCCAGAGTTTTGGAGAAACAGCATTATTCAAAAGCCGAACGACGTCTACACACAATGTTCCGCGTCCGCATGGGATTTCTGTAATCTCCTCGATTTTCGCATTAAACAATGCACGCAAATTTCACTCGAGGATTTCATTAATTCTCACCATGAAATGACGCACATACATGTGAGGCATATTTTTTTGATTTATATTCAAATTAAACTTTCGGAGGATGTTTGTAATTTATGTCATCCATGTAATCTGCAAGAATATAAAAATTTATAGATTTTTGTCAATTTTCACATAACTTACAAATAACCCCTATAAAAATAATGAATAATTTATTTTTTAGTACTACATGCAATACACAACCCAACCGTTCATTTATCGTGAGAGTCCGAATCCAGCATTTCACGAGGCGGCCGCACATGCGATTGCACTCAACGTGGGCGGACCCGTTCACCTGCAAAAAATTGGTCTTCTTCCGCCCCTTATAGCAGCATCAAGTGGCAACTCGATGATAAATATCGAATACTTACTCAATGTCGCTCTCGACAAGCTACCTTTCATGGCTTTCTCGTTGACTGTTGAGAAGGTAAGTGTGTGAAGAATGTCTTTTATATGGGTGTTTGAACAAGTTGGAAATATTTCATCCCATTCACACATTTATTTTCTGCTTTGTTCTTGAAAGATTAAATGTGACTTTTCTTCGTTAGACATGAAAATTGTTTAGACGAGGGTTCTTCGTAAATTACGTCATCAAATTTTTTGAATCCTCTTTCAAAGTTTTATTATTAAATTTTTTTAATAATTTTCAATGTATTTTATTTCTAAATTTATGTCATTATTTTTTTTATCACCTCTCAAATCACAAAAGTCAGCAATTTCTTATCCAATATGTTACGTAATTTATAATCCTGAGGGTGGACATTAGATGACACATTTTCAACAAAAAACAGTCATCAAATTTACAGCTCAAGATTAGATTTATTGCTAATGACCTCATCAATTACCATTAACACTTTTAATATCATCCACAGTGGCGTTGGTATGTTTTTGAAAAGGGACCAACTGGAATGAATTCCCGCTGGTGGGATTTGAGATTGAGATTTCAAGGAATCATCCCGCCTGTGAGTCGGTCAGCGCACAATTTCGACGCTGGTGCAAAGTATCACGTGATTTCGGATCAGGACTACATAAAGTATTTCGTAGCGACAATCCTTCAATTTCAAATCTATGCGGAGCTGTGTGCGGCCGCAAATCACGTCGGTCCACTGCACACATGCGATTTCTATCGCTCAAGAGACGCCGGTCGATTATTGAGGTAAATCAACATCAATCCTATATCGCTGTACACATATTTAACCTTCCACATGATTGATTGATGAAATTTTCGTTTGAATGCTCACGAATTAAAGTTTTGGGGGGCGGAAGCTCATTTTTTCTGAATTCAAATTAAAATTTTTAAAATTTTTCTTCTCAGCGATTTCATGCAACGTGGCGCTTCCCTCACATCCTCACAATTGGTAAAATTGATCACGCGCGGTAAAATTTCTCGATTATCAGCTGAACCGATGCTTGAATTCTTTCGACCGCTTGAAGCATGGCTCGAGACTCAAAATCGAGATGAGACCGTGAGTAATGTGAAATATTTTTCAAACGAATCTTGACGAGCTAAAATTGCAGGTCATTGGATGGTCATCGAGAATGGACGATGTTCAATTATATCAAAATTTAGCTTTAAACCACGCTGCAGTGCATGCAATCAATTTTGCATTCATATTTGTCTGCACAACATTCACGAGCTTCATTTAAAGGCAAAATTAAATTTAAAAATATTGAATTAGAAAATTTTGGTTACCAAAAATTAAAGAAATAAATTTATGTTAACTTTTTAATTACAAAATCTTCATTTTTCGAAATCATCAATTTTATCGGTTGACTACTCACCATTATGAGCATCAATAACTGTAAGCCATCTTATCTAAATTGAGCTCACAACACAATCATTATTATTGCAGGATATTTTTCTCCGGCTCCAAGAGCAGTCAGCTGTACACGATCCCATATAGTTCGCATGCGAGTGTAAATAATCTTTCACTTCGTTATTTTATTCCTCCTCAAATGCCCGGAAAGCTTATTCTTGCTGCTTGTGTGAGTGAATGAAAGCATGTTAGAAAAGAAGTGATTTGTTCCCATTCGAATGGGGAAAAATTAAACCAATTTCACTCGAAGGAATACAGCACTTAAGCTTGACGACAGTTAAATGGACGGAGCTAGAGAAAAAAACAAGATTTGATTCACTCACTGTGTTGTAAGTGCGGCATCAAGTTTCTCAACATTCACATTGTCCGGTGTGTGATAATGGATTTGAAAAAAGTTTTACGCAATTAATGATGAAATTTATGTTTGAGAGATAAATTGAAGAAATTTTGAAAATATTTAAACAAAACTTTTTAAGAGCTGAAAACAATTTTCAGCAAAAATAAAATTTATTCTCCTTCTTAATTTATTCACGTTTAAAATCACAAATAATTTTTTTATAAACATTTCATCGTAAATAAGGTTTTCAACTCCTTGTTAAGCTTACAATTCACATAAATTTCTTGATGAAGATTAATCACGTTTTCGCCTTAACTTTTCTTGGAAACATAAATCGAAAAATTTCTTTTGTTGAAACAAAGAAAATGAAGAATTCCTCAAGTTCGGAAAATTAAGTCCTAATTATGTTTAAAAGCTGCGCAAAAAGGTTTTTAGTATAGAAATATTTTAAATTTTTGCACTTAAATAATTTCCCTCCAAATTCGAGAACTTCCGTGACTACTTCACCTTCAAGAAAAATGCACATCTATGAATTTTTGCTAATAACAAAAAAAAAACTTTTTTCATCAGCCCAAAAATATAAAAAAAATTTACTATGACATTATTCCTGAAACAGGTGGCCACAAATGAAAATTTCCATGCTTAAATGAATCTCATTCAGAAGTCAGTCGATTACGGTAACAATAATGAACATCAAATTAAATTGAATCACTTTCATTTTTTCCTTCGGAGCGTTAATAGAAAATTTTCGTCAGCCTTTTTTTCCCTTAAAGTGCTTCATCGGCAGAGTGTCTCCTTAAAATTACTTTCATAACAGCGAAAGAAAAGCCAAACTGTGTCATTTTCACGAGTAATAAAGCTTATGAGAAGAAGATCTCATTGTTTTTATTTCAAGAGCGTACGTCATGAAATTTTACGGTCGATAAATTATCAGTGAGTTGTAAAGCTCCGATCGAACCCTCGACGATGCTTATCGCTTATCTGTCGGAAGTGGAGCTTTAAGGTGAATTGTGTATTTTTTTTATTGTTTTCAGATGCTTTTTTCGTTCGTTTGTCTTTGCGGTTTGGCTTTAACAGCATTACGGACGAGAAGATGTTTGTTTATCCAACAAAGAGGTTTTTAAAGGAAATTCTGTTTGTTATCAATTTCAAAAGACATTGAGATGAATAAATATAGGTTTAAGTCTTAAAGTGTAGGATGCATCAAAAAATATTTAAATTTTGTCATAAATATTTTCAAATAATATTTTCATCAACATTAAAAACGTTTCAAAAAAAAATTCATCTGTTTATATAAAAGCTTCTAAAATGAAAAACTTCAACTATCGCAGATGCAATGAAATTCGGAGAGCCATGAAACCAGAAAATGCAACATTTACCTAGCGAGAAAGAAAAATGTTCAAATGCTAATTTTTTGTCGCAAAGAAATTTTTTTCCTTCAAATTGAAAACTTTTTCTCATTTTACTATTTTTTTTTCTCGTCCCTGTCAAGTGGCATTAATTTCTAAAGAGAGCTGTAATAAATAACGAAAGCTCATTGAACTGAACGAATATCTAACAAAGCATCGAATGAGTACGATGACAAGTATTTGTCCATTACTTTCTGCAGAACTCTGCATGACACAAATTAGTTTATAACTCGAAAAGAAATTAAAGCCAGATGCGAAAAGCTGTCGACTTGGATATATTTAAATTAACAAACAAATAAAATTCTAAATTATTTTTTTTAATCAAATCCTATTTTAATCCTTTTCCAAATTATTTTTTTTGTAAAAATCGTAAAAAAATTTACTCAATCAAATTTTGCTTTTAAGCTCAAAATCGAAAAACAAAAGCGACAAATGGTCTCCATACAATCGAGAGGGAAAATTATTTGATAACAGACGGCTGTGGGGATAAAATCGAAAATTAATTGCCATGTCGAGCTTTGTATCCGCACAGCAGTAATTTCATGTTGGAGTTGGTTTTTTGTTCCCATTTTGCGCCTAATTGATTTTATTGTTTCCCATGGTGTAAAATTATTTATTGCCCTGTCAATTTAAAAGCTTTATCAGAATTTTGATGAAAATGGCTTTAAATTTTAAAGACGAAGAATTGTTCACTCTATCAAGCTATTCAAGAAAGAATTTTCATTCTTTTCTTATTTGCTCAAACAAAAGCGACTACGACAGTTATTAATGAATATTTTTGTCCTTAGGAAAAATCGCAGTTGGAATACCTGATGCTGAAGTTAATGAATGCTTGCAGGTTTGTTCGCAAACAATTGCCAGCTCATTTATCATTTCAGGATTAAATTTCTTGCTTCTCCGCAAAAAAACCGAGAGTGCTCAATTTAGTGATAGTTAAAAATTACGATCGACTTTGTTAAATTTCCAAATTGTTACAGAGCTTACGAAAAATCCCTCCTGACACACGATAAAAGGTGCAAGGTCGAAAGCATGTTGAGAGATTTCGCAATCTGTAGAGAAAGTTTTTCGCTCGTGGTTGCAAAAACAAATAAATAAAAGTTTATTATTTTTTGTCATTAGGAGACCAAAAACTAAAATTGTCGTTTCGAATGCTAATAACTTTTGCTGAACTCGGCGAAAGATTTTTTTATTTTTCTCTTTTAACTTTATCTTCCTCTTTCACCACTTAAAAGTAATTTGCATTCAAAAGGAACTTTTTTAATATGAAAAAAAAGTTTCGTTTTATTTTCATGGGAATATAAAAAATTTATGTAAATTTTATTTGTGAATCCACAGAATAACAGTAAAGGAATAATTAATGAGTCAATTGGATGCGGAAGAGCTGAAGATGATTATCGGGTAATTCAAAAGAAGAAAATTTATCTCGCAAATGAAATTTTGTTTGTGCGAAAGCGTTGAACGGAGGCTTTGAGATAAGAAGTGAATTTCTTTTATGAGTAATATCGTTCCATTTATTCATATCTCTATATATCTTTTGTTCGGTAAAAACATAAACTTGTGAATATAAAGGAAGAAAATGCGAAAGCATCTTTAATACGAGACATAGATACTTTTATACTTTTTTTTTGTAAAACATAAACGAGAAAAATTAAACGGATTTTTTCTTTAAGATCTTTCTGGGTTATTTGAGTTTTCGATTAAGTTTTAAATAAAAATCTGAAAAAGTAGCAGTTTACTTTAATATCAGATTTAAAGTTTTACTTTTGAATATTTTTTCAAATCGCATTTTCTAAACGAGTTTTGCAAAAAAATTATTTAAATCTTTGCTTTTTTAAAAATTCCATTCCAACTAAATTTGAAGAATTTTATGCAAAAAGTTTTTAATCTTCTTCTACACTTACTTAAAAAAGTACATAAAATTCTCATTTCATTTCTTTTCTCTCTCATTTTTTTTCTCGTATTTACAACACTAACTTTTACGACGAATAAAATGAGGGATGTGAAAAGATGAATTTATTACTGATAGTTCACATCTGTGTGAAAATTCTTCCGCATCCTTAATTTGTGATGATTGTTGAAATAGTTTTAATTAAAGTGTTTAAGACTCGTCTGACCCAGTTCCAAAAATATTTTCTTAATCCGCATGGTTATTCATGAGAAAAGTTCCAACTTACATAATTTTCAGCACATTTAGTCTTTATAGTTTTCAATAAATAAGAAAATCACCCCCTGAGTGAAAATAGTTTAATTTAAAACTTTAAATGGAAACATTAAATGCAACCCAAATTCCCATAAACACCAAAAAAATTTGAGGGTTTATTTTATGGCCATTGTGGAAAGTTTGTTTTCTCAAAAACTTTCTCATCACTGCATTGAGGACTTTGGTTTTGTGTTAAAAATCGTAAATCATCCTTTATATGACCAAAACTCTTGCAAGAATGAAAACGACTGAGAAAAAGTTTTACAACTTTCCTCACAAGAGTCGAGAGAGATTTTTCCCTGCATATAAATATTTTCCTGGGGATGGAAGATTTGAATACTTTTTAAATTATTTTATTTTATCTTTCAGAAAAATTTGAATTTTAAAAAACAAAATTTTCCCATCATTGCTAAAAAATACTTCAACCCTCCTATAAATTATACCTTTAGCAATTTAACTTTAATTAATGTTTGCTGTTTGTCATCATGGTAGCAAACAATATAATCATACACATATGAGCTGTCAACACACATAAAGCATAAATCATAGGCACTCATGTACATGTATATGCGATAACAAGACGTTACAAAATTGCCATCAAATGAAATAGCCATCGGACATGCAAACATTGTATTTTTCCAATCATTGTGCGTCTGGCAAATGATGATGGAAATTGAAGTACATTATAGAGTGTCTCACATGCCCGGGTAATGAGATTTTGTCCTAGCCGGGTAATAAAATTTACTACCCGGGTCGCGCGGGCATGCCCGGGGAAGAATTTTTTAAAAAATATACCTATTTTTACTCAAATTTTTGGTAATCTTTACATAGAGCATTTTTAGTAACAGAAATAAAAGTTTTTTAAAAGAAAATGAATAGATTAAAAGAAATATAAAAAGTTTAACGGAAATAGTTCTTAAGGAACATTACACAGTGAAGGTCTGACATTCGGTTCTAGCCTTTGTTACAATATCTCCAGCCTCTAAAAATGCCCTCTATGAAGAAACTGATGTTGCCTGAATCGTTAGTAAAGCTTTAAACAATCGGTCCAAAATTGGAGATCTTTGTTTGAGTCTTCTCATGTCATCTCATGGCTATTTTTTTGTTGCACTTGCACTTGATGTTTCAAAATACTTTTTTGAATTAAAAAATTTCACAAACGAATCTAAATTTTTGGTAAACTACCTTTTAAGTCATGTAGTTTTGATAAGTGATAAAATTCATTGTAAACAAAACATTTTCAGATATTGGTTTCCACAAAACTTATAAAAAGCAGTTTTGGAGGAAGATTTTTTCAAAAAAAATTAAGAAAATTTTCTTCGAATTTTTTAATTTTTACCCGGGTAAGGGTAGAGCAATTTTCCGGGTATACCCGGGTAGTAAAATTGACGGGCATACCCGGGTATACCCGTACCCGGGTTACCCGTGAGAAACTCTAAGTACATACTCAATATGAAATTATAGCCTTTAGGATCAATTTACTTCAATAAAAAAAGAAGCTCTCATCTCTGTTGGTATGAAACAGATTGATTTATGACCAACTCATAACGTAACAGTGGGTTGATAATTCCAATATTAAATGCTGAGGGCGCTTCAACAGAAAAAATAACTCTGGTTTCCAATCTATTTCAATAGAAATGAAAATATTTCATTGTTCGCACCATGCAACGTTCTCGATCTAGAGCAGAGTTGAATAACTCTTTGAAGAGTGTCTCATGAGTGACACTAAGTAGTTCAAAAGCACACCACTATCGATGCCATGAACGTGATTTCGATATTATCATCATTCAAGTGACAATAATGGGGTTTTGATGTCAAAAATCATTGCAATTTAATGCACCTTGGCTGGGAGAAAATGGATTTTGATAAAAAAAGTTTTCTCTAATAAAGTTTGAAGAAGAATCTATTGAAAAAATATTGCAGTGTATCTTTGCACAGTTTTATATCTGTCAAGAGAAGGTAAATTTAAATTTTTTAAAAATATAGTTTTGTAGTCAAAAATTTCGTGGTCAAATTAATTTTTTTAAAAATTAAAAATCAACCTACCTTGGATGAAGTTTTTGCAGCACTTTAGTTTCAAACTATAACGAAAGCGATTAAACGCTTGCGGGTTTCAGCTCAACACCTTTCAAAGCATAGCACATGATGCAATTTCTGTGCTCGACCACCACACAAAAAAAAATTAAATAAAGAAGCTTTATTTCATTTTAAGGGAAAACTTTCATGAAAAGTTCTTGAAAAGGAAAATAAAAAGTTGATTTTCTCAAAGACGAGCAAATTTTCAAAGAAATCTCTTTCATGACTCGATCAACCATAAAATGCCAATATCGATAGAATCACTGGTGGCAAATCCCTCCTTTCCTGAAACGATTCACAAAGCTCTCATGTCTAGTTGACTGTTTGTTCAACAAATTCACTTTTATTCACTCACTGCTTGTTTGACGATGAGATTTATTTTGGCTTTAGCAGTTCATGTCTTGATGTATCGCATCGCATCCATCTTTTTCGGTAAGAAAAATGAAGTCAGGTGAAATGGTGTATTAACAACAAGCTCGTTCTCAGTTTTTTGTTCTGTGGTTCATTGTTTCATCCGGCATGTTGTGTGCTTGGTTTTTCTTTCTCATTTTATTAACATAATAATTTTTCACGGATGAAATGAGAGCGAATCTTTTTTAACACGAAGCGAAAAAAAAGGGAGAAACATTTGTGGTGAAGTCACGTGGGAGAGGATCACATTTTTTTGTGGGATCTGAACTTTTTCCAACCTGATGAGTTAATATGGAAATAATAAGCATTTTCACATAATAATGTCCGAGTGTGTGATGGATGAAATAAAATCATGTGGGACTTTTGTTTGGGATTTTAATGGACTTTGGAAAAACTTTGAGACTTTTTAAAAAAAAATATTTGAGCACAGAAAATCCATTTAAAAAAATTTATGCTATTGACAACAAGCAACACGAAATAATTTTTTTTTGCAATTCTGTTGATGAGTTTTAGCACAAATTTGCACAGTAAAATTGATGTTTACTCAACCTTCAAACCGATCATTTTTGCTGGGTACTTTTATACAATGTTTTATTCCCTATTTCCCTCAACTGTGCTGTATGCAAATGAGAGCGAAAAGTAAAATAAATATTTTGCTTGGAAATAAAAGCAAAACGATGATGGAGTGGAAAAAAATACTTTCAGTTAGTGAAATGTAAAATCAATAAGAAAAAGTTGAAAATCTCTTCTGCTTTGGTAAATTAGTATGTTGAAAATATCAAGGATGTGAAATAAAATTTTGTGCAGATGAATTTGAATTTTAAGCTGTAATTTTTTAGTGAATCGATTGATAAAAATCAGAAAGCATAAAACTTGCAATTTTCTGAATTCATCATTTGTTAATTGCAAGTTTCTCAACCCCTGAATTATATGATTTGATAAAACTCACAAATACCTTCTCTATCATTACAGCAAAACTTTTTTCCCACTGCAAGCATAAAAATTTCATATTTTATATCAAAGTAATCAAAATGAAATTTATTCGACATCGCACGAATCTACGTAAGAAAATTACATTTTTTTCAACACGAACAACTCCCTGTTGATGCTATTTGTATCGATATTCGTTATTGAATTATTTTATAGAAAATAGCAGCAATATGACATGCATAAAATTGCCGTGAGATGTTGGAGAAAATTGCATAAATCTATTAGAAAAAAAATCCATTACCTTCATCGTAAAATGAAAAAATTTATCAAAAACGACAAATCAAGGAAATCTGGCAATTATTTGTGTAAATCTTTCAAACCCACACATAACCGCATGGATATAATTTAAGGTTCTCACGAGAGATTCCGATTGCATTGAGCTCATTACCGAAATCGCTTTTCTATTGAAAGCTTAATGACGCAACTAAATCACTGATAATGAGCGTGGTGGAGAATTGAAATTGAGGTAAAATGAAAATGTTTTCTAAATTATGAGCAATTAGTTGTTCATTTACAGACAAAAAAAATCCCTATAGAAAATTTATCTTTTCATTCAACAATATTCAAAATTTAATTTTTATTTCTCTCATTGCGAGAAACGAATTCGACCTTTTCGGAATTGTAATTTATGGAGGGCACACGCAAATCATTATGACATTATCGTTTGACACTGAATGGATTTATTGATCTCCGGCGTGCGCTTTAGGTAAAATTATTTAGAGCTTTTAGCAAGGTGTGGACACTTAGTTTTAAAAATTCCTTCCTTTCCACTTTAAATTTTTTATTTTCAAAACAAACCTTGAGCTTAACACGTAATTCCGCTGATGAAAAGGTAAAGAAAAATTTTCTACCAGCAAAATAATTTTTTATACTCGGAAAACAAAAGTAAGACGATTTGAATGAAAATAAGTGTGAATGCCATCGGCATGTGTAAGCGCTAACAAGCTTTCCAGTGCCGCTTTCCAGAGTGAGAGAACTTTTCGTGTGGTTCCATCCAGCAACTTCCAGGATTTTTCAAAAAAAGGAAATTCATTTTCTTTGAGAACTCACCGAGTCAGTAGTCGAAATGCTACATAAAGCACGTCGCATGGATGGGAAGGCATCATTCGATAAGCAATTTTCGAGAGGTGATGGTCGAGATATTGAGTCAACTTCCGCAATTAAACTCAAATAATGTTACGTGTCGAATGTGAGCAAGAAGATTTCTTTCGTGTGTAAATAAAATCGTGAAAGGTGAGAAGAAAAAAGAAGAAGTGAACTTTTGTGTGTCGCACAATGAAGGAGGATTTTTTTACGAGTGCACTGATTGAAATTGAATCAACGTGTATTCAATATGATGATGCTTAAATTTCCATGACATCATAATTTTTTTATACTTTGTGGTAATACAGAAGAAAATTGAAAAAGTTACTGCGAACCCTTAAACCTTTTTTTTTGAATGCGAATCTTTTGTCAAAGAATTTTGTATCTCAATTCTTTTCTGCAATTTTGTGGTTTTTGATCCAAAAATTATTGAAACTTTTTTAGCCCTCGCTACCGAAAAGGGTTGCATTAAATTTATGTGGTTACCAAACACTGAGTTAATTTTTGAGATTTTATCATGAAACAGTTTAAAGCTTAATTAGGAGAAATTTTGAAATTGAACCTTTGACAAATTATAAATTAATTTTACGTCTCTTAATAACAATTAACTTTTTTAAACTCTAACTTAAGAAGTTTCAAAAATCGTTTCTTAAATTTGAAGAATTCCTCAAATGCTCTTTAAAAACTCTAAAATCATTAAAAAGGAACATCACACAAAAAATACAAAGTTTCCAGCGTTATTCTCAAATGTACTCGAAGCAAAAGTGTAATTAAAGTAAACTAAGAAGAAGCATTAAGAAAGAACAATAAACGTCAGCAAAATTTTAAATGCATCATTAACTTGGAATTGAAAAAGTTGAAATGAGAAAACTAGAAGATATTTTTTGGTTAAGTGTCGGTGATAATAATTCAACATAGTGCAAATGAGAAGGTGGCGAAAGTGACTCAGAAATATGCAAAGAAACCACCAAGGAATGTAGTCTTTGCTTAAATTCAAACGTCGATGGAATTGCTTGAAAATAGCATTCAGAAAATATTTAAAATTCTATGAGCAAAAATTCTTCGAATGAGAAAAAGCTTTCTAAAAATATTTCCCACTTGTTTGTCGTTGCAGTTGTTGATTCACTATGGAAAACATGAAATCGACTGTACTTTATCATTATTATCGACCAGAACGTAGAAGTGGACTGTGCAGATCGTTCAACGCAAGGCATTGTGCAATCACAAGTGCAATTTACAGTCTGGTGAGTGTTTTTTCGTTTTTGCGGTAAATTTGAGATCTGTGCAAATTTTCCGAGTGTCCAGAGTAATTGGAAAATTGTCTATTGTGGCAAGAAAAACTTTGGTTGGTTTGTGAGTTTGGTCATAGTAAATATCTGCTAGCTTTAATTAGTTATTCTTTAAAACCAGGAAAATTAAATGAAAATAAAAATTTTCCCCTTCCAGAATATTTCAATTCTCGTTGTGCTGCTCTACAGTTGGCAAATCAATGTAAACACAAAAAAGTTTCACATACTCGCTGACGTCTATTATGGCGTACAGATCAGTTATTTTGCAATTATTGGGAGCCATCTTTCCATCATCCTGCTCAGTGTGGTGCTCATACTAGGAATTAATGCCGTGAGTAAAATCTGGTGCTTAATGATGAAAGTTTTGCAATAATGTGTGCATATTGTGAGCGAGGGATTGTAATTAGTTAAAATCTCGTTGTTAATTAACGAAATACGGAGAGAAATTTGGCAGAATTCTTTCTGGTCCAATGAGTTGATGAGTTGCAAATTTTTCCATTTATAAAATTCCAGTGAAAAGACCCACTTGGATATTTAATTTTTGACTAATTAGTAATTACAAATAAATTAATAAAATCATTAATTTATTGTTTCGTTATTAAGAAAAGAGAAAAAACTCAAAATACCGATGAAAATGGTTTGCTAGTGGAAAAGTGAACGAATAAAAAATTATCTCGCTCACATATAGCATTAAATCGATGCTATTTTGTTATATCAATTGCATGAATAAATTTTTCCAATTGAAAAGCCACAACTATTGATATAGAACGTATTCAACAGCTGAAATCAATGAATCACTCATTGAACATTTAAATTCAAAACTTAATAGCAATTCAAAGTGCATTCATAAAATTCTATAGTGATTATTCAGCTAAACTCAAAATGGTTTCAATTATGATAATGGATTTTAAACTTAATCCTTTTTGTGTTTATTCAAATGTAGGAGAACGTGCCACTCATTGCGCCGTGGATGCTTGGAGTTCTTCTTTTTATGTCAATTGAAGGAATCTGTACAGTTTATGCAAATCTACTACGCGATCATATAAATGGTGTAAGTACTCTGAAACAGTGCGGATTTTCATTAAAATTAATTTTCATTAAGCAGCATTTTGATGGTCTGTGCAAGACAGAAGTTGTAAGTGCAAGTTAAATACATTTATTTAAATCAGCATAAAATTGAAGACATGTGCAAGCATTTGAAAGTTAAAATTTTGTTGTTAATTTGATTAAGCAAATTTTTTTAAAAATTAGCAGGAAATTGCATGTCTCTTCATGGTGCTGCACTCTCATAATACAATTTTTCCTCTCAACTTCAATTTGTAGATATTTTTCATAACTCGGGCAATTTTTAATGTAAGTTCCGGACTAAAATCCATTAAAAATGAGAAAATATTTTCATTTCCCTCTTTTCCTCTCCAACAGAGCATCGCTTTGTATGCCGTTATGCGATTCTATCATTCAATCCGTTCGGGGGTATCATTTAAAGTTAACGAGACTGTTATTGAACTTTGACACAGCAATAGCTTCGGGACGAATGACAGCAAGTCATCAACAACAATTTCATTCTGTCGCGATGATGATGAAAATGAGGAAGACGTTAATGTCACAAGTTTTCTAAACGAAGACATTTTTGAGTGCGATGGGGATGAAAATAAGCGAATTGCGGATGAGGGAAGCGACGAGAATGAATCACTTCTCGTACGCTATGACATCAATTCTGACGTTTCACTCTGAAAGGTCGTGCAGTATAAATAATATAAAAAAAGCTCAATGTTATTCATATTCAAATGAAAATTTATTTTTTTATAATAAAAAGTTTGAGGTAACACGAAAAAAATAAACAACATTTTTTTGACGCTTATTTTTTTTGTTGGGGAGGCATAACACACCTCAAAAAATTCATCGTGCTAACAAGGCTTCAAAGTTTGACTTTTTGTTTGCTTTTTACCCTTTATGTCACCGCAACAGGGGGTTCGTGGGATATTTTTTTGCCGTTGAAATTGATTTTTTGGATTTTTTTTAAGGTATGAACAAAAAAATGTACGGTGACTGCTTCTCTACTTGGGGTTTAAGTTCTTTAATAGTCATCAAAGCTTACTTTTATTTCAGCCTAGAATCGCTTAAAGAGGCGCCACCTCATCTTCCCCCGTGTACTTTCATTTCGCACATGTGATGACGGTAGGTTCATAAATTCATTAGAATGTACTGAAAATATCAAAGTTATGACAGGCATGTCATGCGTGTATGCGCAAAAAATCGTAACCAGCAGAAATTTTTCGTGAGGGAGAGAAAACAGATGGCTCATAAGAGCGTCTAATGGAACTTTATTGTCATGATATAATGTTTACTCACATAATAAAGTCATGCGAAATATTTCTCGCCAATGCACATAAATTATCACGAAAGATGATGACAAAATATGAAAATTCGATGGGGGAGCAGAGAAAACTTTATGAACACATCACGTAAGTAAATCTCACTCGTGCCAAAAGCACAAGCAAATTTAGTTTTTGTTGCCTCTCCGCACACATAAATTTACATCAATATGCCTTAATCAGCTTATTATTTTTCAATCTTGCGTCGGCCAATTGCGAATTATTTGGATTTTAATTTTAACTTTGAAAATTGAACAAAATATTTAAATTTTATTTACCTTAAAACTTCAAATGTCCGCCCATTGCCTAAAATTTTGCAAAAATTAATGTTTATGTTCGCATATTGTATAGCCTAGAACATATTCATGCTTTTATTGTTTCCACACTTCCGAATCATCATTATTTACATTTTGCAGATGCCACAGAAATTTATTTCCCGAATTTCCTTCCGCTGTAAGTCATAAAATGTTATATTTGATTCCGTTTCCAATGGCCCTCGTAAAAATTTATAAAAGTTTTTTTTCTAATTAATAAAACAGAAAAAATTTATGTCATTCTTCTTTTATTATTATGGACTATCGGAAGGGGGTTAAGAGAAAGAAAGAATTTATTTATTGCACTCCGGCATTGTATTAAAATTTATTAGACTTCATCTGTTGAGTTAAGTAAATTTACGAGAAAGGCGGGTTAGTGTCATTCGCGATTGATGGGAAAAGTTTCTGAAAAGAATGAAACAGCAGAAGGAACAAATTTGAGGAGAGTTTTGGAACAAAAATTTCTTTAATTTTTTTTCAAAAAAAATACTTAAACTTTTTAATGTTTTTAGTATTTTTTCAATTTTTTATTAAAAAAAAAAGATTTTTAAACTAAACACGCTCAATTCTCATTACTGAATGTTCTTTTGTCCTTAAATCAGGAGAAGCTCACATTAAAAATTATTTATTTCGAGTCTTTTTTGTGCACGCAACATTAAAGCTTTCATTCGATGAAGCAAAAGTTGTTAATTAAAACAAAAAAGAGTCATAAATCTGCCGGTCATCACAGTAAAAATGAAATATGTAAACAAAACTTTTATTCCGATTAAAAAGAGCTGAACACAATCGAGAGCACTGTCACAACACCGACACTCACGTTGTACCGAATCCATAACTTTTATTAAAATATTTCCCTCGTGTTTGCCGTAAAAGTGTTGCAAAACAAATTGAAATCTTTTTTATGCGATGAACAACGAATAAAAGTTGTAACGAGAGTGACTTTGGCGTGAGAAATAAAATCAGAAACTTTTTCTCCGCACATTTTTCTCATTCGTACTGCAAATGGCTGTTTGTATCGTCATGATGATTATTGCACATTCATTCTTTTTATGTTTCTTCTCCACGCACCGTTGCCACCGATGGTAACTCAAAAATCGAGGGGCGAGATACTCGAGGGGTCTGTTAATTTTTATATTCAATAAAATTTTCTTCATCAATTAGTTTTATTGATTTAAATTTTAAATAAATTTTAACCAGAGTATGATGACCTTTGATTAAAATATCCACACTCATCCTGGCGGGCACCAGAGAAGAGAAGAGGAAATATGAAAAATGCTGACCTTTTACGTGAACAGCGTCCTAATTACATCGACTCACACTCGCCACGGTTGCAAACTCGTCACGGATAGTTTGGGAAGACATGATGGATTCTCTTATTGAAATTTCCTCCCTCGCCGAGAGACCTGAACATGTCTCCTCCATTAGCCTAGAAATAAAATAATTTACTCCGATGCCATCGGGACATTTGACTTCGTTGTGTGCGAAAGCTATTTGAAATATTTTCATGAATATTTCATCATTCGAGAGAGATATAAAAATCATCGAAATTGCTCGCGTCGAGCGTTCGGGAAAATTCCTTCAAGATATAACAATTTATGAATTATTTACAAATAATTTCATTCGTCACCCAGATATGAGGAAAATATTTTGCAATCATGAATAACGAAAGCCCCCGAGGATACTTTCGTGCACGATAATAAACTAGACTGTGTGACTTGACTCCTTTATTTTTTTGGAAGAATTTTGATTGCTTCCTTTGGCATTTTTGTGCTGGAATATTTTCGAATAACAGAAAATGGAGATGGGTTTATTGCATTGTTTACATGTGTATCTTATTAAATAGTTTTGTGCAGTATTTTTTAGTATATTTATTATTAAAAAAAGTTTTAAAATAATTTATAGCAAATTGATGAGCTTTATAGCAACTAAAGCTTTACAACCTAAAATTTTATAGCAACACTAAAGCTTTTATGAGCTCAGGATTTTGTTCAAATAAACTCATCCTACCAACCCAGTTATGTTGCTAAATTTATCATTTTATTTCTTGGTCACATCTGTCGTAAAGTAAATTAAAAGCTTCAGTAAATGTCTTCGAGATACTTCTTGTCCTGTCTAAAGAATGAAAGGAGCAATTCAAGAAGTCTAGTCGGCACTTAATGATTTACAAACTCTTAGCTTAAAACCACCAAAAACTTTATGACGCATGTCGTCATGAAGTCGTCGCGTGTAATGATTTGCCGCCACTGAGTTTGGTCCATTTATTTTATTTTCATCTTTATTCGATTTGAGCCTCATTAATTTTTCATTCTCGTCCTTTTTTTCTCGATGGCCCTCGTAAAGTACTTCACATTAGATCTCAATGGAACCTGATATAGCTAGAAGTGTTCCCGATGTCCAGATAGATGATATGAGAGTGCATGACCCATTATTTAACCTTTCATTGACTTACAAGTTGCCATAATTTATTCTCTGCCATGTGCTGGGTCCTTTAAGCCGAAAAGTGAAATATAGAGTCATTCTCACAAATTAAATAAAAACATAATCTTGTTTGGGTTATGAGTGCTAATGCTCCTTATGCTTTTGTTGTTGTTGCTAAACTACGTTGTTTCTCGAATATCATACACGAGAAACATCTTGATAATGTGAAAGGAATAAATTTATTTTCTCATATGCTAATCATAATATTTATGAAGGCTTTTATGGGCGAAAGGATCATAAACAAAATTTTACACCGGAAGGATCAAGTGGTGCTTAAATTTGATAGCAATTTAGGTTTTAAGTTTTAATTGAATTTTCCTGGTTTAGAATTTCTTGGGTATGAAATTTTTTATTATTTTTCTGAAAAATTTTAAAAAATTTAAATGACTGAAAAAACTTTTTTGGAAGTGGACATACTTTGAAAGATTTCTTCAAAAGACAACAAATTTACAAGTTAGTTTGATATCTTTCAAAATATGTCCACTTACAAAAAAGGTTTTTCGATCATTTAAAATTTTTAAAATTATTCAGAAAAATAATAAAAAACTTCATACCCAAAAAATAAAAAAATATTAAAATTTTTATTTTTGCACCAACGAAAATCACATCACAAGAAATTTTTAAAACAATTCCCGCAGCATCGGTAGAACTTTTTATCTCTCAATCTTAGCTAGAAAACAAAAGTTTGATTATCTCTCAACACCATCGCACTTGTTGATCACAACCACAAAACTCCTTTAATGCAGTTTCCAAAAAAGGAATCTATTTTTTTCTCGCAACACAAATTCTTTATTTTTCTGTGATTAGATGTGCACTTGACACTCCAGACATCCCAAGCGATTTTCTCAGCAACAAAATGTTATGCCATAAATCAACATTAAAATGCGAGCAATTTCAGAGAGAGAAAGTTTTATCAATTCCTTGTTTGCTCAAGATTTTTTTTCGCACTTCTCTTTGAGCTTGTTTAATAAGTAAGCACAGGAAAAGTTTTTGCAGCCATTGTAGATTTTTTTGAGTGACACACACGAGGAAAAAGTATGGAATGAGAGAAACGAAGAAAAATCACTTCGGATGATTTGTTTTAAGCAAATAAATTGTTGAATGTGATGACAGGTTTTATTTGTGTGGCTGTGGAAGACTTGCGTGATTTGATAAATCTAAATTTACACAAAAGTAATTGTGAGAGGTGGAAAAATTAAAATGAATTAAAAAAATGTTATATATGATTTTTTTTACAAACTCTTAGCAATTTTATTTCCTTGTTAAAAAGTTTTCCGATTATAAAATTTTGCACTCTTTTTTTAATCGAGAATTTTAAGAAAGTCTGCTGAAGTCTGATAAGCTTCGCAATTTTAATTAATGTCATTTCATTTAATTTATTTGTCATTTGATTTCTTAAGAAAGCACGGGTGAAGTTTTCAATGGTTCGTGACCTGAAAAAAGTGCAAATGTTTTTTTTTCGACAACAATATTTCTTTTGAAATCAACTGCGCTGTAAAATTCCGTTTGAAAAAAACTCAAAAGCATTTTACTAATTAACATCGCGTATGAACTTTCAATTCAAAAGCATCAAGCTATAGAAATTTTCACTTCACTGCTGTCGTTTGCTGTAATAAATCTCTAAAAGCTTCTCTTCATTATTTCATCACGTTTTTATTGCTCGAAATAATTTTTATGCTCTTCCCTCACACCAACAACAACAGCACTCATCATGTGCTTTAATGATAATAAAGAAAATTATAAATTAAAAGCGACCATAAAAATATGAAATTGCGTAAATTTTCGTAATAACATCATTTTATGACTTTTTGTCGCACGCAAAAGCGAAAGTACATAAATGAAAAGAGGAAATTCTTCAATAAATCATTAAAGTGACATTAAAAGTTCATTGATCGGAGAAAAGCTGGAAAGATGAATAATTGAAAGATGGAAATTTATTCATACAATGTTTGGAGAGCTTTATTCAAATTTATACACAGACTCGTGCATTAAAATAAATATTTTCCACTATACTCTTTTTGTAAATACAATATTTAAATTTATTTTATCTGGAAATTGCTTGCAAGTTTTTGTTGGAAATATTTAAAAGTTTGATGCACAAATTTTTGTGATGGTTTTTAAATTCCAATAAGTTTTATTTAAACTACAATCAACTTCCTTTTTTTCACAAATTTTCATTTCAGCCTCACATAAACGGCATGTCATCGTACACTAATTAACATGAACAAACTAACTCTCATCTTCGCATGTACATGTCATTATTGTCTCTTATGCATCAGCATCCTGATAAATTACAAGCAACGAGTCGTCCTCTTCACTACCATCGCCAAGAATTTTCTCATCATCATGCCTCATATCATCTAATTCACTATCATCAGTATGCGTTTCATGCCAATGAATTGTTGATTGATGTGCTCGAGTGCCCATGTTGGCCGGGTTTGCCAGACAATTTTCATTTTCGTCGATATAGATGGACAGTGTGGTTGATGTTTTATCAGACTCATCACTATCCGACATAAAGCTGTGTCAAAGTTCAACTATGTGCTTATTTATCTTCCACGAAATGCCGGAACGTAACAGATGATGATAGCGAATTACGCTCCAAATAGCAAGTGCCTTTTAGCATGGACAAAAATAATCAAGATAAAGTTGAAAGGGAAGAAACAGAAATTAAGAGAAAGTTGCTAATTAGTTAATGTTTCGTTGAGAAGGTCAATTTTTTGCAAGGGATGGAAATTTGACCAATTTTTTAAAAATAAATCAAAAAATTTATCAAATTGTCCTTTGCATGGTTAATTTTAATTCTTTACATTTGCAACTGCTCTCGCAATGAAGAAGGCCACATAAGCTCTTGAAACTTCGTCAAATTGCTAAACGTTATCGTTCGTAATTTCCGTGCGTAAGTTTGCGAAAAAGAAAAATGTCGATAATTAATTTTGCGATTAACGCGTACAGGCAAGTCAGCCTACACGGATAATTAAATCTTGCTTACTTTGAAAATGTGATCCCTCAGCACATTTGAGTAGACCTATTAAAATTAAATAAGATCGCTTAGAAAGTTTGCTGTGTCTTGGTGATTTTTCAGTCTCACCATAGCAACAGTTTCCAAGCTCCACAGCGTTAAAAATCCAACGATGTACGGAACAACGAGATTAGCATTTTCCTGTTTTAATTAAATTAAATCATTAGCAATGTGCGAATTTTTGAGAGAAATTAAAAATCTCCGCACATACAAAAAAAATTAATTTAAATGGAAATTTTCGATTGTTTTCCAAAACATCAATTTAACTCGGTGATGAATGGCTCACTCACTTTATGGATGCCAATAAGGAGTGTAACGCTCAGCAGTGCCATCGATAACTGTGTTCCAATTATTGCTAGCTGCGCTATTTGAATGCCTGTACAATCGATCACGTTCGCACGCAAGATAGAAAATTTGTCGATTAATCAAAATTAAAATAATTACTGTCAAGAGAGAAATTGCAAATTTTGTACCATAATAAACGTCCCCGAGCTCCTGATATCGTTTGAATGTTAAAGTCTCCCAGCCAAGAATGATAACCACAAAAATGGAGATGTTCTATGGACGAAAAAATTAATTTTTTATTACTCGAATGTTGAGGATTTAAATCGTTGTCACTGCTGTTGTTGTTGCCCTTCCCCAATGTGCTTAGATAAAGCCTCAAAGTACTTTGTGTTCATTGCACAATGTTATCCTAATTAAGAGCATTTCTGGTTGTAATTTCATGCAAAAAATTTTTGCCACACATTTATAATTAGTTGAGTAAGATTACCATAATTTTTGAATGATTTAAAAATGACATTATAGAGCGAATAAATTAGGTTCTTTTGATAAGTTTTAAGTGAGTAATTTAACCACCTTTATTTAATTATAAATTTTGAATTACGTAATTATTTTCATAATAAACTGTAACTAAAATAATTTATCGAGATATAAAAAATTAAACCAATCAGAAATTCACCAAAAAAAGTTACCTTCATATTAAATTAAAATACTTTTGAACTAAATCAAATGCCATCCTCCATTCAAACTGTCCCTAAAATGGCTCAAATTCAAATTAAACAAATTCAATTCCCTCGCCAATAATTAATTTAATGTTTGCGAAACATTTTCCACTCGGCAACATTTCTACAAACTTTGACATCATGATGAAATGGGAAACGACAAAGTTTCACGATTTTTTTATTTCATTAATGGTTCGAGGGAAAGGAGAAGTTCCACACACCATGGGGAGACTGATTCAACAGAAAAAAGAAGCGAGAAACTTTTTCTACACTCGCTCATTCAAATCAATAAAGGATCATCAAAAAATAATCAATTCAGATCATGAAAGCGGATTATGAGCGGAGGGAAAACAAGAAAAAGTTTGTCATTATTCACACATTGAATTTGATCGTCTTCCGTTGCACGCGCTCTCACCCTACCCCTAAAGAATTCTTCTCGTTCGATACGAGAACTTATTGATCAGCTTTGATTAAATAAACTTTTCTCTTTCTCGCTCCCTTTCGATTTCCTTTGGCATAAATTTATGTGTAAAGCTCCCAATGTGAAAATTTGTTTCCATTTATTTTTCCACACGAAAATCGAAACCTTTTTCTCTCTTTTGTTTGCTGAGCGTCGAAGAAAAAGCTGAATTTTGCATAAGAAATTTATTTTATAATCTTCAAGGCTTGACATTTTTGAAATTTAATTTTTAAATTTTAATTTTTTCAATTAATTGTGAGAAATAAATTAATTTTAAAATAGGACCAAAAAATTTCAATTGTCCTAGCCTGAATTAATCCCTTGTATTTTGTATAACAACTAGCAACAGCAGGGTTTTCATTCGTTTACAAAGAAAACAATAGCTTAATACTCACGAGCGTATAAATTCCACTGAGGAGAGCCAAAATTTTGCTATTGAAAAGTCGACACCAACCGGTTTTTTCGGCACTATAGTACGACACTCTCGATTTCATTTTTTCCTCCTTTTTATTTACGATTAAGCTAAAATCCATTTGATTTGATGTCGTTAAATAAAAGTGAGACACTTATCCGAGCTAAAATCACTGTCACCATCTGCAAATGGCCAAATTGTAAAATTCTCATTAGAGACTTTTTTGTCTCATTTTTTTGATGCGATAGAAAGAAAAATGTTTTAGTCAGCATGAACAGTGAAGGACAAAAAATATATGAGAGCCATACGGTAGAGAGTTTTCAAGGGATGGTAAAATATTATAATTTTTAAATTTTACATTTGCTTAATTCAAAATTTAGTGGAAATAAAGATTTTAAATCAAAAGTTTCCACACCTTTATCAGACCATTATGGACAAAAATTACGCATTTCATTCAGCTTCACAAAACTCGTTGATCTCATCATGATAATGAGAAGGTTCTGGCAAAAAAATTGCTTACAGTTGTGATATTTTGTCTAGGAAAATTTCTCAAATTAAAGGCATTCAAGACTTTATCTGCTACGCAAAAAAATTTCATGTTTTTTAAATTTACTCAATTATTATTTGAATTTTTTTCTTCTGCAATCATTGAATATCCATTGAAAGGGCTTAATTTAAATGAAATTTCTTTTATTAAACAATTTCCTTATTAAAACGCAACATCGTGTTCAGTAAGAAAAAATTTAATTAACTTGAGCATAAATTTTAAAGGAAATTCGGGGATGGAAAAAAGATCAAATGAACTTTGTTCCGAGAGTCATGGGTAAAAATATGAAATTTAATTAACCGAAGTACGAAGAAAAATGGACATACTCTTGGTGTGCATGTACAAAGGGAGGAAAAGAGCCAAAAGGGGCGTCCTTTTTTAATCAAAATGATGAGGAAACTCCAAAAAGAGCTTTTTTCAGACTATGCGAGAGCTTAAAAAGAAAACATGACGAAATTGAAAATTTATTCACCCGCACATTCATTGTTGTGTAAGCAGTGGGAAGGATGACAGTAAAAAGTAGGCTGCAGTACTCGAAAATCGTATTTTTAGGAATTAAAAAAAGCAATAAAGCTCAAAAATTCAGCGTCCATTCCTTGCGATGATTTTTTTTAGGTTTCGTGAGATTTTTTGAGCGGCGAATAAACTGCTTTACATTTATCATTATTCAGTCTTTTGAATTTCGTCGAGAATAATTTCTCCTTCTTAATTCATCAAAAGCAAATATGGATCGACCATCATGCAAACACACAAAAGAGCGGAACGAGAATATGAATAAATTAAAGGAATTTTCATAAGACCTTCCGGTCGACAATTTTCTGATTTATTTGCCGGAATGAGCTTTTTTGAGTCTCCCATGAATTTCGTCGAAATGAAGCCGTTCAGAGTCTTTGAATAGTGACGATGAGGGTTGGCCGAGAGAAAATGTTTTATGAGCAAATCTACGAAGTTCTTTCGGACTATTTTTAACCTCAGTCATTAATTCTTAATACCCATTTATTCGGTTGTCCCTTTCCCACATAGAACTTTGGAGGTCAAGCAAATTATTAGTTTGGTATAACATCCGAATTTATTTTTTCACGGGTATTTTAAGGGTGACTTATGTGTTTTTCGATAGTTTAACATGTTTTTATTATCACAAGAGATGGTTACATGATTTTAATATTTAATTTTTACTAAACTACAAAAGTCTCAATTTCTTTACGTTTTTCAATTCATTAACCTTAGCCATAATTTAATTGTCTAAAAATACAAGATATAAATAATTCCAGGAATTTTTAATTATGACTTAAAATGTTACAAATTAAATAGTGATTAAAATCTAACATCGAGGGATAAAAATAATTAGGGATGAATTTCACTTTTGAATAAGTTATCCGCAAAACATCCATCATGTGCGTATGTAAAAACCTTCATTAATTATTTATTCACACACTTTCGAGTCAGTGGCATCGCCAGAAAATTTGGTTCACATATAAATCAGTGTAAAAGCTCGTTTATTACATTTTCATTTATATTTTTTCGGAAATAAATAATGCTGAATAAATTATGCTTTCATTTCATCATTACCCATTCACAATTTTTTTCAGCTTAATCCTCTCAACTTAACACCCACAAAAACTTGAAACGTTCGATCGATGCTCACTGCGTGAAAAACTCAAACCGACTGATGAAAAATTATGAAAACATTCTCTTGGATTTTGTGTGACTGGAAGTCTTGGAAGTACAAAATGATAACAGTGGAAAAGAGAGCGAGTTCTGTGGTACCAAAGATCTAAATTCAAAAATCATATATGTGAAAATTAAGACATTCATGTAATTTAAATTTAAATCAGAGTTATGTGAACTCAAGACGACGAGAATGTGATTAATTTTCATTTCAAAAAACGCGTATTTTACATTACTTTGTAAATACAACTGATCTTCATCTTGCTTTTTAAGCTCATTATGATTTATTCATATACTTTCAATAAAGGCAAGTCACCTACAAAAATTAGTAAAATCATAAAAGTTTTTGCCTCAAAAATTAATGTCACAAATTCTGCTTGAGCGGATTGATTTAATAACGTTAACAAGTTCCAAAGTTATAAATTTCTTCAGACCTCACGTCATGATACCCCAATACGTAATAACCAGTGTGCTTACTATTTAAAAAAAATTATTAAATTAAATCACAAAAAATTAAAATTTTATTTTCATCAAAATTCAAAATGTTTAAATTTTTTTAAATTTAAACTTTAAAAAAAATTTAAACATTTGTAACGTTCAAAAAGTAAAAATGTTAAAATTCAAAACCGTTACAGAAAAATTTGAATTGTAAGGTTCTAAAAAAACCACTTCGTTCAACTTATCAAAAATCGCAGCAATGAAAGTTTTAATTTAATTGAATTTTTCTATAAAAAAAAGAATGAGCACTAAGCTACGAAGCCTTAAGATCAAGCCTAGGCTTAATGTCTCCCGATCGCAAGCAAAGCTTCAGGTAAAAACAATTCGAATTGTGCAATTTTGATTGAAAATTTCAATTTACATTTTTATACGATTCAAAAATTTTCAGGAAAGTTCAGAAGATGATCCGAAAAAGGAACCTGAGGCTAAGAAAGCTGAGGAGGATGTGATTTCAACACCCCCAGAAGAGCCAGAAAGGATTTTTTCGCCTCCCTTGCCTGTCGCACCATTGCCACGTGAAATTCCTGACACGAATGCACAAGTCAGCAACAAATTTCGTAAGCCAAAGCCATCGCCACGTTTGACTGTATCTCGGTCCACACAAAAGCTCAACGTAAGTTTGAAAAATCATCAAAGATATTTTCATTATCTAACATTATTGATTTTTTTTTCAGGAACCAGTCGAAGCAAGTAAAAATGATCAGATTCCCTCACCAGCATCGCTTAGTGAGCCAGATCCAGTATTCTCGCCTCCACCACCACCACCCGTACATGCATCGCCAATGAGACCACGCTCCGAAACACCAAGAGATTTATTGCAATCACCAACATACAGTGTCAATCACAATGTTCATTATCCACCAACATCGCAATCGCCTTTCATGCCTATTCCACATGCTCGCATTAGAACAGAATCGCTTTCCTCTATCAAATCCATCCCAGCAAATCTTCAGCCTAGAAAGAAATTTCGCACCGAAGATCAGAAAATTCTTGATAATAAGCGAGAATCACGCGAAAGACTCAGCAATAAGAATGTCGAAAAGTCACAGCTTCGAATGTTCGACATGATTTACTATAATCCATCCACAAACCCGATGACGGCAAGAGCTATCAATAAGGAAAAAGAGGAGAAAATTGAAGTTAAGCCAATCGAACCGCCACCACCCGAGAAACAATCATCAGCGCCAGTTCCACAGTTGAGATTAAATGCCGATGGTGAGCTTGTACTCGATGAGGCGTCATTGGTTGTTGAAAACGAAGAGCATCGTCGTAATCGAATTTTACTTGCCAACACTAATGTCGTGTATTATGACGAGCTTTCGGCCAATTATGGATTTTATAAGCGACAAAAGAGAACACGCGAGTGGCCACATGAAGAGACTGTTAAATTTTATCGTTGCCTTAACACTGTCGGAACTGACTTTTCACTCATGCTAAATCTCTTTCCAAACCGAACGAGACGCGATTTAAAGTTGAAATTCAAGAAAGAGGAAAAGAATAATTCACAGCTGATCGATAAAGCGCTTCTTAAGTTCAATACATTTGACATTGAGGAGCTTCAACGTGAGTTGGAGAAGGAGGACGAAGAGAGGCGCAAAGAAGCTGAAAATGGCTCGACGGAAGTGAAGGAACTTGTCAAGAGGAAAATTTTAAAGAAACAAGAAGTGAAGGCTAGAGCACAGCAGCAAATTAAATCAAAAATTGAGAAAATACTCTCGGATGGTGAAGAGGCTATTAAAATTGTGGATCGTGGAGTGGAGTGTGAAAGTGTCCAACCAGACATTAAGGAGAATGTTATTGAGAAGGAAAAGAAACCAGTGAAGAGAAAGCAGACAGCGAAGCCTAATATGGCCGGCTTAGCTAAGAAAAGAAATATAAAAACACGGGAACTTCCTTCGGACGTCAACATGCCGATCATAAAATTAGAAGCAAGAGAATTTAAGCAAGAAGCTGTCGATATTATTAATCAAACTGTCAATGATTGGAGTGAAAGTAATATCATTAACGATGTTCCACAATATCCACTCATTGATATGACATCCCAACTAATTCCTGTAACATCAGCTAAAATTGAGTCTCACCATAACCGTCCTGTGATCGAAGAAGAAACAAATCAGATGCCATATGCAGAAGATAATCTGAGCGCAAGTGAAATGATTTTTGCCGATAGTCAATTCAATTATGAGATTAGTCAAGACTCAACTGCTCAACTGGTTATTGATGAATTTCCAGCATCAATACAGTGTACTGCAATAGAACCAACAGGTCAATTAACTTTAATCGAATCACCGCAAATGACTGCACTAGAACGATCAGGAGTACCAACAGACACTGTATTTGATGAAGAATATTTTCTCAACTCATTGAATTTAGAACAACTTTCGATTGTCGTGCGTCAAATCGACGGCAAAGACTTTTATGACATTCACGAAACTGACCCCAACACGCAGCTGATGTCCGATAAACCTCTCAACATACCGCAACATGTTAAGGATATATTGATCAGTGCTTTGACACAAGACGATTAAATTTCTAGGATAAACAAGTTTGTATTTAAAAGCTTTTTTACAATTGAATAAAAATTGTTTTATTTATCCAATCATAGAGTTTGACGGAAGCATTGCGTATGTGGCGATTCCGCATAAATTTACGCCTCGCTTAATCATTCCATAGCCTAAAAAAAGTTTTAAATTTTTAAGTATAATTCTTTTTAATTAAATTAAAATTACCATCCATTCCCCAAGATAAGCCCCATGAATTTCTTATCAACCAATAATCGCCGTATTTTTTATCTGTTCCGTAACCAACGACCACGAACGCATGATTGTAATCTCCTTCAGGACAACCTTTATCGTTATATACTCCAGATTTATATTGAGTGAACGCATTTGTTGCATAATAAACCTAAAATTACATTTTGGTAAATTATGCAGAAGAATTTGTTGAGTAGCTAAGACTTTTTTTGCGTAACTTAATTTTAGAATGTTTGATATAATTGATTTGATGAAAAAATTAAAATTACTCACAACCACAGTTGGTCCATAGTTATAGACGTAGGATTTTAGAGCATCTTCGTCACCATTCAGCTCAACTAAAAATTATGACATAAAATATTAAGCAAAGTTTAAGAACTTGATTTTATGCTTCTTAAGTATAATTTACTCTCATAAGTTTCATTCATGTATAAAACTGGTTTGAAATTCACAGCATAACATTCATCTTTATATGACAAGTATGGGTAATCATTAGAAGAGCTGATTCCTGAGTCAATCACATAATTGTAAGCGGTGCTGGAATTTTTAAATAAGAAAAAAATTAACCACAAATATTTTTTAAATCTTTAAATCGCACAAAAATCTAAAATTTTACCAATTCAATGCATTTCAAATAAAAATTATTCAACTCTCTATAAGAACTTACGTTGGCCAACCGCCAGTATTGCAATCCATTTCGTCTGAATTGCAGTCGATCATTTCTTGCTCAGATAATAGCGTGTAATTACCTAAAAGTACGTTCTGCATGTACTCTAAAACTCCGTTTGCCTAAAAATAATTTTTTTCATGATGACATACTCATTGATCAATAATTTTTACTTAACCGCAAATGCCCAACAAGCGCTAAATAAACGAGTGAAATTGCCAATTAAAGCATTATAAAGTAAATTTAAAGTGTGAAATTATTACCCGCAATCACCTAGAAAAAATATTTTTTTTGTCAATTATTGCTTTCGTGTTGCACATAATTTTTTTTTTATTAAAATCTATTTTGTCATCACTCACTTTGATCCTTAATCGGACTGCACCAAGCACTCCAATTTGCACTTTCAGGAATTTCATCCATTCTCTTTGAAAGCATTTTCGGCATAATTGATGAATTTGTTGGATTATCAGGCTTTTTAAGTCCCATGCGATGCTTTTGCTTCCACTCAAAGCTTTTATCAGAATCAGATGTTTCGCCTCTCGAATACGTTGCATTTGGATCACTGTTATGGACTTGATTCTCTTTAATTGTCTGCTCATAAACTTTCTGTGCTTCTTTCTCTTCAGTGGATGTTGCATAGACTTTTTTGTGGGTTTTCTATAATTTTAAATATTTAATGGGGTGTTTCGATAATTGCGTCAACCAGCAAAAATATATTTAAATTTATTTGATAACCTTCAAAATATTCTTAATAACGATCAAAGTTTTATGAAATGTTTTAAAAATTTACAAGACGTAATTTTCTCACCTTATATTTTGCAAATTTTGATGCATTCACTTGCGATGATTTTTTTGTTGTTGGTTTTTTAAAAGCTCCAGCGGGAGGTTTTTTCTGACCACTTTTAGTGGTTGATTTTGTAGTTTTATCTCCAGCAACATCACAAATGAATAAAAAATAGAAAATTAAAATTATTAAAACTAGAAATCCTTTCCTCATCTTGACGTGGTCGCGACTGAAAATTAAAGTTTATAAAATGAAAATGATTTAATTTTTGAAAAAAAATCAAACACATGTCGGACATTTAAAAAAACTTTTTTTATTAAACATTAGCACAAACTCACAATTTTTTTTTCGAATAAAATATTTTTTTTAGTAAAGTGTTGATTAAAATGGACACGAATTAAAATCGAATTTTTAGACAATAAATTCTGCTTTCTTACAATTTTCATCGCTTAAATCTAAAGCGGGATTTTCAATTCCTTCGAGATTTTCCTTTTTGTCAAGGAAAAGTTGAATTACTGACACGTTTCTGGTGCCGTCGAGTGGCGATGAGTCAGTATCGACGATACGAAGATGTGGCAAATTTGATGCGCACATGGCACGTCTCAAGGTGTTCTCAATTTTAGCGGCAGTGGTCGAATCAATTTGAACAATTGCCGAAATTCTTCGTTCACTTTTCTCAGGCGATGTAGTAAGTTTTTGGATGTTTCTGTCGCTGAAAAATTGAACAATATCTGATGCAATGAGGCCGAACAGAATCGTGAATAATGTTCCGATCATTGAGTACCACATGTAGCTGATTTTGTAGATGCTCGTATACCAACCCTCAGGCTGAGCTTGCGCAACAATTTCATCAGTTATTGTTGAATTAACCATGCAACTGCAGCCTTCAGTTGAAAGCTCCAAATATTCATCTTCACTTCCATAAGTGAGGGCAAAAATTCCGAGAGTGACCACTAAACCGGTCGACAGTAAACCGCCATAAAGTGCACCTTTGAGATTTGCACGTTTGAAGAAAATTCCAAGGCAGAAAAGTCCAAGTGCAATGCCGCCAATAAGTCCGTTGAGTGTAAGTGTCGCTTGTAAAATTCCTCGACCTTCAACGAGGAAAATTAATGCAAATGAAAGCACACCATAACCGAAGTTCATCCATTTTGCATATCGTGTCGCTTCTTGCGGTGAAATTTTTACGTTCATACCCGAAATACACAAATCTTCAAGTGTAACGGCTGACAAAGACGATAGGGATGCAGCGACAGTGCCGAGAGATGCGGAAAAGACTCCCGCAACAAAAATTCCAACGAACGCTGTGTAACCTCCAAAAGTGTCCATGATGAAGAATGGCACAAGTTGATCTTGACCGCCAATTTTGCCGGCCTTGAGTGGATCACAATTTTCATAGCGTGCAAAAATCATCCAGCCAGTATAGAAATTGATAAGGAAAAGTGTCGCTAGTCCAAAAACTGAGAGAGTTATTGCAATTTTTGCTTTTGTTAAACTTCTCAGTGACATCGCCTTTTGAACTGTCGCTTGATTGACGCAAAGAAGTGATGCCCAGTAGAAAAAGCCACCGATAACGACTGACAAAGCTGTGTGACGTGTTGTCGGGTTGGCGTCAAAACTATGAAAAAAAAATATTTTAAAAAACCGTTAAATTTTCAAAAAGTTCAACTCACTTTAACACTTCGAGTCTTCCCTTGTCATAATTGATTTGAAAGATTGCACTGATTCCTCCATCTTGCATGTAAGTGCCAACAACCAGCACTAACATAAGTGAAACGACCAAGATGCATGTTTGAAAAGTATCGGCAATCACGACAGCTTTGAGTCCGCCTTGACTCGAGTAGAAAATGCACACGATATAAATTAAAACGATCGCTAGTCTCGTATCGATTCCAGTTGCTTTAGACAGTGCAATTGCTGGTGCTAAGACAGACACACTTGTGTAGAAGCACATTTGAAGGATGTAGAGGCAGCCGCCAAAAACTCGAAGCTCCTTTCCGAATCTAACGCCGAGATATTCGTAGCACGATGTAAGCTTCATGTCATCATAGATTGGATAGAAGATTTTGAGGGCAAATGGAATGACCATAATCATAGAGATGACAATGAGTGCATATTGAGCTCCATTGAAGTACATTTCGGCAGGATTTCCGAGCAACTCGATGGCAGTGATGAAGCTCGTGGTCAAACTCAAAGTTACGGGGAAAATTGTCATTCCACTTCCGAGCATAAAGTCACTCGACGACGACGATGATGATTCAGCTTTCTTGTCGAAAAATCCATAAAAAACGCCAATACCAAGCGATACAATGAGCATAAAAGCTACGACAGCATAGTCGTAGACGGAGAACGATCCTTCCGACTGAGGAGCGCAAAATTCTTGAGTTTCAGCTCCTTTTGCATACTTGAGAAGGTAATTGATGCCGGATGTGTTAAAAATACCTTCGATGACTTGAAAAGGTAATGGTTGTTGGGCATGCACAGTAGCTGCAGCCATCATCAAAATAACAACAATTTTCATTGACATTTTTATGCCTTTTGTTCCTCAAATTAAAATTTCCTTTAAAATTTGTGACTTTTTAAAATTTTGATTTTTAATATTTTTTTTAAATTGATTCTCTCAAATGCAGTTGATGATGTTCTTATTCTTGTTTGAGCGAGTAATTTACATTGCAATTTGATTTATCAACGCAAGCAAATCAAATTCTCAATAAATTTCAATTAGACCTTGTTAATTACGGACAATTGAATTTATCTCCTGAAAGTGAAAAAAAAGCAAATAAATAAATGTGTCGGTAGTTGCATGTTTTATGAGATGTACATGATAAGATATGATTTTCAAGGGTTGACATATATAACCGAAAATTTTAATTTTAATAATTTTTAATAATTATAAATTCTTAATTGCTCGACTTTGATTGATAAAATTTTATAAGTCATTCGATCTCTCTACTGTCAACGTACAATTAAAATTTTTTGTGACGCAATGAACAAGAGGTGACGAATAAACAAGTGTTTTTGTCTTTTCAGCTCCTCTCTCAAGAGATATTATCGCGCTCATGTTTTTCAATATAATGATGAGTAGGAAGGTTTCGCATTTAACTGGTCTTTTCCAGACACCGCTAAGTACGTTTGGATATTCGAGATATCGAATACGTTTTGCGATGAGTAAGATAGAAAATTTAATATAAAATTGTGGTTGTGAGAAAATTATAGTGAGCATGAGTGATTTCGGGCGGTACTTTAATGGATTTTCATCGAGTAAGTTTAAATTAGGTTATGACGTCAGTAAAAATTTTTATGACCAAAAAAGTGTTTTGGGAATTTTATTCAAGAAAGTTCTTGAAACGACGTTTATGAATTTGCAAGTGTTTTAAAAGTCATTGAATTGAAATTAATTAATTTTGAAATAATTATTTACTACAGTTTAATTAAAGCCAACAAATCATAGAAAAAATCAAAACTTTTGAATTAATTTTTAAAATTTTATTTCACCTGCTCGACTTTTTAAATCCAACATTTTCGAACTCCATTTAATTCTTCAATCACTTTAATCTACAATTAAATTCACAAATTTATTAAAACACAAATTGAAACTTTTAAATTAAATCACACAATAAATTTTAGTGCCAAATGATAATAAAAACAAACTAAAGCAAAGGCAATAAAAAATCTCTCGATTAGCGGAGCGGAAAAGAGCTTTGAAAATCAAATAACATTAATCGAGTCAATTACAGGCTTTGTGCCATCAATTTAACGTTACAGTGAAAATTATCAAGTGCAAAAAGCGTGTTTGGTGAAGTTAAGTTACACTAAAAGTTGTTTACACATTTTTTCTTCTTCATGATCGCAATGAGAGGATGCGAGAGGTGAGAGTGCATGCTGTAATGCCGCGACTTACCTGTGTTTCCGTCTTAGAAAAGTTCTGAATTGAACCTTGAAAATTCCTCGTAGATTGGTTCTATAATGCATCCGCTTGTGTTGAAAAATTAATTAATTAAAATTTTTGCTAATTTAATTCACTTTAAAATAAATTTTACACTTTTCACTTGGGGAAAACTCGAAAATAACTGACGGAGAAGCTTTGAAGTGTCATTCAATTTATACAAAAATATTTCTTCTCCGTATGATAACGAACGATCGACGATAAAATGCTTCGTGTATGTGCCTTCAGAATAACCGAACGCTTTTGGATATTTCCACTTATCACAAAGTTTTCGAACGATGATTTTTTAAAAAAGTTTGTAAGGAATTTTGTTGACACTTTAAGTCACCGCTCGTGTGGATTCTTGGTAAAACTAGACCTGACTTAAGCTAATGAGGTGCTAAATGGTGACATATCTTTTTTTGAAAATAACCGACTTTTGCTGGTTTGATTCCGTTTCCAAAATTTTCCACCACTAATTTATTAACTTTTAATTCAAATTTCTTAATTTAAAAAATTAATAAAATTATCAATTCTGATTCATTCATCAATTCACACACGCTTCAATTAATTTCCAGTCGATGACTTTTATCACTTAACGTGTACACGTTTGAAGTACAGTAAATTTTAAATATTTGTTTAAATCAAATTGAAATTTCTATCATAGTAAAAGCTCATCAATTCAAATACTGCCGCGCGACATGTGTAAAATGAAAATAAAAATCGTGTGAGGAAGAAAATGACCACAAATAGCTTCGTTTGCATAGCGTGAAAAATGAATCACTGATTTTGTAGCAACAGACTTTTTAGTGATCTCCTTGTGGCAGTAGACTTAAAAATGGATGAATAGAAAAATTAATGTGAAGCGATGGGTTGAAAAATATTTAAGAAGGGTTAGAAATATTTTTTAACTAGAAACAAGAGTATTAAAATAAATTTATGTTTTTTTCGCTTTTAATATTTAAAGCATCTCAAAATCCAACTTAAAAGCTTTAAAATAAATTTTATTAAATTGCTACGAAAAAAATGAATTTTTGATTTTTTCTTGAAGGTATCACATGAAAAATATTTTGTACCACATGAGTGCAAGTGTGCAATTTAAAAAACAATCATTCATCTCCCCAACGACCAGTAAATTCATTGACTGAAACTCATCCGAAGCAGACAAAATTGAATGCAGAGAGGGGAAAGAAAGAAGAGCTCAATGCTATGAACTGTGATCCGACACCTGTCAGAATGAACATTCAACTCTTTTATAGTCTTCATTCATATGCACGATTTCAAAACGCATTTCCGCTCAGAATTTTACACTTGTTGGTTTCAATGTAGCAAAATACTCTCGCACACACCGAGTTGACTCCATAGTGTTCTCAGATCGGGTTGAGTGCTCTCGATCACTATGGGATAATGTTTATAATAAATTCATTATTTAAATGTGTGTGACTGAATGACTCAGTATAATAGAAAAAAAAAATTCTGTCGCACACATAATTAACTTGTAGACCATGGGAAGACATTTGAATATTTAATTTAAGCATTAGAATGTGAGCGGTTAAATAAAATTTTTCATTCAATGTCCAAACTCGATTTAAAGTGTAACAAGAGTCAGATGAGGAAATCAGTTTCCTTCTAAATTTAATTATGCCATTATTGTTCGTCCCCTAAACAGCTTTTTTCACTAACATGAACATGCCGCCGCATAAACCGCACAAACAAAAAGGTTTAAAAACTGCACAATGTCACTCCATTATAGACACATTCAGCTTCGTATTGTTATGCTCATATTTGTCCAAGGTTATGAAGATGGACTTTCGATTTAAATTTGACTGAAAAAAATGAATTGAATGCGTTTCTGGGTAAATTAATGAGATTTTTGATTAAAATGATGTCAAGAGCATTTAACAACAAAAAAGAAGAGTTTCTGAGTGGATTTTAATCGATTATTGATTTGGGAAAATATTAAGCAGATACGATGATGATTTTTATGACTCGCGATCAACAAACGATTTGATTATGTTGAATTTTATTACTCTGTAATTATAAATATTTTTACCTCTAAAAATTTGAAAATTTTTGAATCATAGGTACCTTAAAAATTATTTAATTTTTATAAGCTTAAAAATTATTTAAAATTAAAAAATTAGCTTTTTTAAAAAGTGTCCACCCCTAGATATTTTAACACTGTTGTGATTTGTATTATAGCAATTTTGCCTATGCGATAATTAATCTCCTCTACCTTTATCCTTTAATTCCATTATCTCCCCGCATACATCGATGAAAAATAGCGCGCTCAACTCAACTTTTTATTCGCTTCTCTTTTGCTCACATTTTCGTACATTGAGGTTCTCTCAACTATACACACATCAAGGTATATTGTGCTCTCGTGCTCTCTGCACACTGCTGTTCCATTCAGTCTTTCATCGAGTGCTTAAAGTTACAGACGTGGTTCGTAGTCGAATCTTCGCGTGCTACATTTCATTTTAGTATATTTGTGAATTAAAAAATTCTCTCAAAAGATCATAAATCAAAGAAATATATGGAATAAAAAAATTATTTGAAGGTGATTAGTGCAGAAAAGAAAATTAAGAGGATAAAAAGTGCAGCAAAAAAAATTGTTGAAAAAGAAGATAAAAAAAAATAATTTTTACACACATTCTCATGGATAACACAATCGAGCGATCGTAAGCTCATCTTCGGTCTTGAAAGCGGCAGTAAAAATTGCAAAAAGTCATTTTCAGTTCCAGGTAAAGATGAGCGAAAAGAGTTGTAAAAATGTCAAAATATTTCCCCAATAAATTTATCGTTCGCGATGCCTTTTTTTCGAGAAGTTTTATGCGCGAAAGGCTCTTTGTGTCTGCTGTTGCTGTTTTTTCGCCTTTATGTGCAAAAAAATGTCTATGACTCTTTAATAACCGGTTTTCTCTCTCCCGAGTGTGCGCATACTTATTCTTACGGAGCGACAACAAACGAGGGACTTCAATGACTGCAATAGCAATGAGGAGATTTTATAACTTTTAAATCATTGCTTTAATATGTGTACGGCCAGTTATCTGTGTGCATACATAAAATGCAATCGATGGAAATATTTTTTTAATCATCTTTTTACTATAAATTTCCTAAAAATTACATAAAATTTATAAAGTTTCCATCCCTTCTCACAAGTCCTCCTTTTTTTCTCTCGAGTCACAACTGAACTCGCTCATTGAGTGCAAAATTGCAAATTATGTAGAGAAGTTGAGCTTGTAAACATTTTTACATAGTTATTATATTTTAAATATGTGTCTCAGTCACTACGCAAACCAGACGACGTAATGTGACTCAATACACATTATTATAATAGTTTAGAAATTCAAGCGATTTGAATTATAAAAGGTATTTCATATTTCCTTATTATCTCATTTGAATTGACTCTTAACTTACTTTAGATATTTGCCATTGTATGACGTGAATTTAATTAAGAAGAGAGAAATGATCTCAAGTTTATTATTATTAAATTAATTCAGCTTGAATAATGAAGGTAAAGAGAAGAGAAAAATTCGCAGTGCCTATGAAAGAGCTCGTATTGTATATTCAATTAGAGAAACATATTCAGACGACAATAATTGTTATCTCGAACGAGCTGAAATGAAATTATTAAAAAATTCGTACACTGTTGTTTATGATCGAATGAATGTGATAAGTTTTAGAGATTGCATTTAACAATTTCTACTCTCATTACGTTGAGCACTTTTAAATATGTTGAATAATGCTTTCATTTGAAAGTTAAACGCTTTTCTTCTTCTCGCGATGACATCAGTTATGAAATGTTTGTTTAAATTTATTCAATATTTGCTCTGTTGAATATTTTTGCTATTTAAGTTCTTTATGAAGAAAAATTATGATAAAAAAATTAATTTCCAACTTTAAATTTAATTTTGTCTTTTTTCAAATGTAACAAAATTAATTCTCTCACCTGGTTTAAATTCAATTCCATTCAATTATGCAAACAATACATTTCACTATTTGCCAAAATTTCCATGAGAAAGAAAATACAAATTTTTCATCAATTCTTCGCGACCCACCTTCTCCATGTCCGAGATTCCTATCGCATTGAATCAGTGTTACTCTTTTATCATTACTCAACGCTCTATTAGAAAACACCTCGCCTAAATCTCTCGTTCACAGCCGCGCTTGTCGAAATGTCATGCTGTAGTGAGAGATGTGAAATATAATAAATACATAAAAACATACACCATAGTCCCAATTGTTTCAGCCTCTTTTCTATTCATCTTCCTCCTTCGAAAAAAAAAATCAACAAACAATAGATTGTCCATTCGCTCTTCTTTCACATGATATTAAAAGTGGCGACGGCTAGTCGGAAATTTCAATGATTGAGTCACGGACAAGTAAAGAGTTTAATGATGGGTTAAAAAAATTTAAAATACGTTAGATTTTAAAATTAAATTCAAAAATAGAAAAATATCAGACCTAAATTTAACGTTTAATTAAACTAAAACTATTAAGTGAATTTTACATCATGAACAAACGAAACCTGCTCAAAAACAACACACAAAAAAATCAAAAGTCCATCGAACAACAAAGAGCCAAACGACAAGTGAAAGAAGGCGGCTGTTTATATCGCAATGGGAAAGTTGACGCACTCACATATATTTTTCGGTGTATATTAATCATCACTCAGCGATTTAGCCTTCGAAATGAAAGTTTTCTTTTTCTCTCCGTCGAGCGCGACAACGAGCTCTGAGCTTTGGAGATTTTTTTTTTGCAAATTGATTGATCACACACGGGTATTCAACGGTTGAGTCGATTTTCTTCACGTCGTGCATGGGAATTCGTTCAGTCGAAGAAAGAATTAGCGAAAAAAAATGAAAGATCTTCAAAACAACCGTTTTACTCGGTTGCCATCCATTAGAGCGGTCCATAATGCAGGCGACGATAATCGAATTATTAAAGTGTCTCCCATTGTTATCGCACTGAACTATATATTAGCGAAGATTCCAAATGAAATTCACAATAGAGAAATTTTTTTTTCTCTCTAAAAAGAAATGAAAAACCGAAATAATCATTTTACTAGGTTAACCTAATTTTCACGTGCTCAGTAGCGACAGTCACACACAAAAAACAAAACAGCATATCGAGCGAGAGAGAGAGAAAAAATGGAAAATCTATTGTCAATCGAAACGGAGATAAAAGAGAAGAAGAAGAATGTGAATGGAAGCGACTCAAAACCCAGTAGGTGTAAACTAAAAACTCTACTGCGAAAATTTTTAATTACTAAAATCTAACTTTTTTTCTTGCTGGTCGTAAAATAGCGCGTCGCAAATCTTTTCATGTTGCTCTCCATTCCGTTGCAATAGCAGGTATCCACACTTACCCATTATGTTCAAGTTAAATTACTGGAATCTCAAGTCTATCCGAGAGAGCACTTAATGGTATGCTTTTGTTGTCTGCAGAGTTCGCGCAGAGCTTAAGAAAAAAGGCTGAAATGAATTCGCGAAAAAAGTGGGTTTCATAGCTCTCCGCTTTGGTTCTGAATCGTGAATATTCCCCTCTGCTGTTTCAAATTATGTAATTATACTCTCGGTCTATACGCCAAATCAGCGGCACATCCGTTCTTCACATTCCATGTACTCACATCTTTCTCTCTCCCTCTCTCTTTTCGCCTCTATGCCGTTCTGCCCTCTCGACTCGAGAGTATAAAATGTTTTGATGGATGTGCTATATAATGAGTTGCTGCTCTTTGGTCATTTTAGCTTTCAATACTGTAATGTGGCGAGTTCCTAATGAAAAATTGATGGAAAAAAAATTTAAATTTCTAAAATACGTTGAGTCAAAATTATAAGCAAAAAAATTCAGGAAATGTTTAAAAAAATTAAATGAAAATATCAAAAATACTTAAGGGACTCATCAAATTCCCATCACGAACCATCCACACGATGTCATTAAATTTTTTTGCAGACAATTTTTGTCGATGAGAAATTTCCCTTTTGGGGCAGGAAGGAAACTTACGTAAATTAAGTCACACAAAGTTTGCAATTCGGCAATCCATTTCTCTCATAAAAAAAAAATTAAATAAACATTAAAAGTGAAAACACTTATTGCAACATACATGACTGTGTCTTTTTATTGCGGTAATAGCTCGATAGACACACGCGAGAGGAAATTGATTGACCAAAAATGATAAATTGACATTAATTACAATTAACCGCCATCAATCAATCAAGACTCTCCATCGAGTTTATGTGCAATGAATGGCATGTTTGTGTGTGCATTCCTAAATAAAACGTGTTGTATATAAAGAAAGTTTGACATTAACTCTGAAAAAAATTTTAAGTGTATGTTTGATGTAAGCTTGTTTGTGTTCACGATCAACGCGCTACTTTGCGATGATAAAAAATTTTTAAAATTTTAACTGAAAATTTTCATTTTTTACCTCTTGTAGTTTTTAATTTTTTTTTGCCACGGAAAGGTGAAAAAGTTCATAAAGAAAAGAATTAACAAAAAAATCTTCAAGTCTAGTCGGGTATAATCAAGTCGATGACCCTCGGAACAAACAACACAAATTATTACTTTTTTCCACTGATTGATCGCGAATGAAAGAAACTGTACGAAAATGTATTAAAAAATTCCTGATAGCTCTCCGCGCACTGTAGAATTTAAATTTTTTGGCATTTTAATTTTTTTTTCTCTTTCTCCATTCCTTTTTGCTTCTTATACACGATTTTATTCTAGGGGTGAGAACTAGATTTTAAAGACGTAAATGTACGTCAGTGTACGTCGTTGTACGTGGGTGTCGCGAGTGTCGTGGGTGTACGTGAGTGTACGTGGGTGTACGTCAGTGTACGTGGGTGTACGTCAGTGTACGTCAGTGCACTTAGTTATTTTTAATAATTAAACTTTAAATTTGTATCAATAATCCAAAAATATTTTATCAAAACTCTAAAAGTTTTAAAATATTTAAAGACCATTCAAAAAGCTTTAAGTTAATTTTTTTAAAAAATTTTCTTATAAAACTTCAAAATTACGCCTTGGACATTAAAATTTTTCAATTCAGGAAAAGTTAACTTTTCATTTTGTGGAGTTTTTCATAAATTTTAAAAAATAATTTAGTTTATTTATTTGTAATTTTGTAAATTAAACATACTGTTGAATTAAACGCAAGTGCAACAGTGCACTTTAATTACTTTTAAAATTAACTTTAATATACCTTAAAATTTTTTTGCTTTTTGCAATGAGTAAAACAAGTTTTGCTAAAAATAAAATCCTAATTACGTGACATTAATGACATTATGTTTGGAAGCGAAAGAGTCTCAAAATTTTAGAATGACAGTATACATATCACATAAAAAACTTATCAAATGTTTCGATTGGCTTGAGGCCACTTGATGAAATTTCAAAAACTGGATTCAAGATTTTGTTTATATCGATATATTCCCGAATTTTAATGATGTCTTTAAAAACTGTTGAACTTTTGATCGTTGATCTGTCTTTATTCATAAAAGTGAAAACAAGACCTCCAAAAAATATTCTCGTATTCTTTTTATTCCAATTGGATGCAATTATTCAACGTTTGGCTGGATAGTCTAATAAAATTTTAAATTTATTTAATTAATTTTTTTTGTAAAATTAAGCATATTTTCCAAAATAAGTTGCTTATTATGAATTATTTGGGCGGTCAGAGGTTTTTCAAAAAAAAACCAGGACATGATGATTAAAATCCGGGACACAAAAATTTTTTCAACGGTTAATGTAAAATATTTGAATAACGGGTCTTCTGATAGATGTTGTACATTTCAATTTTTTTCGACGGTTGCAGAATCATTTTTTTTGTTAGTAAAAAGCGTGAAAAAAAAAGGTTTTCAAATATTATGAAATGTTATTGCTTTTAAAAAAGTTTAATATATATTTTTATAGACTTAACATAAATTAATGGTTGTAAAAAGACAAATTCTTATTTTTTGTCTTTTTTTTCATTTTATCTTTGTTAATTTTTTTAATTGCGCGTCAGTGTACGTCAGTGTACGTGAGTGTACGTCAGTGTACGTCAGTGCACGTGGGTGTACGTCAGTGTACGTGGGTGTACGTGGGTGTACGTCAGTGTACGTCAGTTCACTTAAATTTTACTAGTTCTCATCCCTGGATTTTATTATTGCGATGCGTAAAGATGATAATAAGCAATAAGAAGGTAGGAAAAAAGCGATACCGTGTCGAAATGCCATATGGTCTAATTTTCAAACGCTCTCGCATAATATTATGCAAAGAAGATAAAAATGTGCTGAGAAAATGACAGCAAACGAAGAGAAAAAATTTCGCTGCTATGGCATGTTTACCGTTCTGCACAGCACTTAATTATAATAAGTGTCTTAAGTATGCTTAATAATAGCAGACAACAGCCGGTTCCAGAGACCATCTATGCTATTTTGTTGATGATGCGCCGCTCCATGCTCAAATGATATTTAATTAGCAATGCACACCATGGGCGGTCATTTGGCTTTTGAAATTTTTCTGCGACTTTTTTTGAAGTTCAAAAATATCAAATTTTAATAAAAAAAATTTTAAATCACAAAAAAATTTTTATCATGCCCTGGCTGCTATCGTTAGATCTAATAGTCTTAGAACAAAAAATTAACGTTACAGTTCTTGTTAGTCGAGCAATCGACGGTGACCTCGCACCCCAGTCGAAGAATTCTTCAGTGATCGCTCTTCTCCATACACACACACATACACACATTGCATAATTAACATTTCTTAGTTTGTTTACCTCTTAACTAAAAAGCCTCTCTCTCTCACTTTGAAAAAAGAATGGAAATTGTTTTTATTGTTCATTTATGGCCGAAGCGAATTTTGAGTAATTGAAGACACAAAACGCACACCGAAGCTATCCATTAAAAGTATGATTGAAAGAAGAAGATACACGAAGAGGAAAAATATCGTATGAAAATGAAGATGATGAAAATAATGGCTATAGCGATTGCTTCCGTTCTCAAGCTTAAAGCATCGCGAGCACTTACAATGGAAAATTAAGAGATGAAGTTTGAGGAAGGGTTTTTTTGAGGAGTTTTGTTAATAAATATTCGAGAAAAATTAATTCGATTTGGCGATTGAAAAAGTGAAAATTGATTTGATAAATTTTGTTTTCTAACCTTCAGATTTAAGTTCAAGCTTATGGCTTTTAAACTCATCCGGATTATTTTTTAACCGAGAAATTCGTCACACTTTACTACGAAAGTTTAAATGAAGTGACAAAAGAGGATAAAATATTTTTAGTGTAACCCACGAAGTGGTGTAACACTTATATGCCCTGCTTTCCGTCCGTCCGTCCGTCCGTCCGTCCGTCCGTCCGTCCGTCCGTCCGTCCGTTCCTGAAATTCCGAGGCCCCTGGGACAGCTAGAGATTTCGGGTTTTCGCCAAATGATAGCTTATAGACTCTAGTTTTGCCCAAATCAATAATATTTCCATCTCTCTCATTTAAAGTTAGTTAAATTAACAAAAACTATTAAATATGGGGGGTGTTGCGGATTTTTTTTTTGGTCTGCGTGTTGTTTTTGGGTTGTTCCGTGGTGTGGTTCTGTGGTGTTGGTTCTGTGGTGTGGTTCCTCCGCTGGTGTTGGTTCCTGTGGGTGGTTTCCCTGGTGTTGGTTCCTCGGGTGTTGGTTCTGTGGTGTTGGTTCCTGTGGTGTTGGTTCCTGTGGTGTTGGTTCCTCCGCTGGTGTTGGTTTCTGCTGGTGTTGGTTCCTCCGCTGGTGTTGGTTCCTCCACTGGTGTTGGTTCCTCGCTGGTGTTGGTTCCTCCGCTGGTGTTGGTTCCTCCCTGGTGTTGGTTCCTCCGCTGGTGTTGGTTCTGTGGTGTTGGTTCCTCCGTGGTGTTGGTTCCTCAGTGGTGTTGGTTGTGGTGTTGGTTCTTCAGCTGGATGTTAATTCCTCTATAGAATGGCTTCTCCGAGACTTCTCCAAAATGGCTGCTCCAAAAAAGACTTCTCCGAGACTTCTCCAAAATGGCTGCTCCAAAAATGACTTCTCCAAAATGGCTACTCCAAAAAAGACTTCTCCGAAACTTTTTGAAAATGGCTTCTCCAAGACTTCTCCTAAAAAACTTGTGCAAGACTTGTCCAAGGTTTCTCTTAAAAAAAATTCTCTAGAAAATTCCCCAAAAAAATCTTCCACATAATTACATTTCCTTAGCATTTCCAATACTGATCAGTTACAAGTGGGTTACACGGCAACACCCACGTGTGGGTTTTGAAACATTTTTAAATATTTTGTAACGTAAATTTTAGACAATTTTTTTCATTGAATCAACTGCTAAAAGTAATTCCTGCAATTCATTAATGAAGAATGCATTCGAATAGTGAGAAAATTGTATGAACAATTTTGAATCGCTATTTTAGCAAAATGAAATAAAATGCAAAGCCATAATAATCATAAACTTGCCCTTTGAAGGCTTCTCTCTCGCTCAACAATTCATATTATTAAAAATGCACTTCCATACATAGATGCAAAAATAGTTGCTGCAACTTACCAAAGAGATCACATGTGTTGTGTGCATGCATACAACTATGCAAGTCATCGATGTACTAAAAAACTTTCAAAGCAATTATTTCTGACATTAAAAACATTTACCATTGCATAATTGCTGTTATGCTTTACCTACCCATTGATATTACTCTTCTCTATCTTTTCTTTTCATGAGAGCATGAGCGGCAATTTTATGCACAATTTATTCATCATCTCACTTTCAAGAATTTTCCCTTTCCTTTTCGTGAAATGATAAATTAGTTTTCGTTTCACTCATAATTTTTGTGGGAAATTTATCATGAAAAAATCAACAGCTTAATAGCACCGCTGCTGCCGTCTGTCTGCATAGGGCATGAAATTTATTCGTTTTCATTTAGAGATGCTAACAGTGACACAGATTCCGGGCATAGATGAATTTTTTTAATATTGCAACATAATGGCGGTTATTGTGCAGTATTTGAAGCGAAGATCGATTTGTGTAATAAAAAATATTTAAATTATGCAATTGAGTTTTTAAATGAAGCCCTTAGAACTTAACATAAAATTGAGTCCTCAATTTAAAATTTTTAACAAAAGCTTTAAAAAGTTAAAGTAGGCTAAAAGTGGAAGCATATATATATTTTTTGTGTGTTTGGTATTTGATCTCAATTATAATGCATTAAAAAAATACTCTAGACCATTTTTTACCTTTACTTAAATTTGTCTGCATGTTTTGTTAATTTAAAGAAAGGTTTAAAAAAATGCAACCTTAAAATTTGTATTATTTATCAATGAGGATGTGATCACAAAAAAATTTTATACTAAATTCTATTTTAGAGTGTCCTAACCTTGCACTATATTTTTTTCCCTCTTAAAACATTTAAATGTCAAAATCATAAAATAATTTTCAATTTGATGCCAAATTAATTTTATGAAATTAAATTGCAGTAGCACAAAAAAAATCACCTGTCGTGCGCAATGATCGTTGATTGAAAATGTCGCGTGTTATGACACTCGGTAAGAAAAGTTGAAATTAAATTTTCACGAAATTTAGTTGAGGCCGATTTCGGCAACAATCATGAATTAATTTAATTTGGGCGAAGTTTGACGACTGGAAATTGTAAAATAAGTAAGGCACAAACGGTAATGATGAAAAAGCACTTTTTTCTCTTCTTAATAATGTCGTAATAGATTTTTTTGAACGGTTCATTTGGTAACAGTGACTCATAGATAGCTTTTTTTTCGTTGAAAGAAATTCGTTAATTCACAAAACAAAATCCTCAATTGATGATTTACATGATTGATTCTTTTTATGAACAAAACGAATACATTTTTCCGAATCGCATTTATCTGGTTTATGTAGCTGTTTGCGAGCATTATTGTTATTATTAACTCGACGCCGCATGTACGATGTTATTATTATTGTGTGTGCGCGAAGAATGCAGAAAGAGAGGAAAATTGAAAGCTGAGATAAATGAAGGTTATGTACTCGAAAAAAAAGTTGTATGTGCAATAAATGAACTTAACAACGCTATCATCTTGAAAATTATTTCGCTTCTTTTTGTACCTTTTCCATATGAATGACGGATGTGATGAAGTTCACTCTTTTTTTCGAAAGTGAAAAGCTGATATCATTGAAATATTTTCAATGCAATCATCCAAGGGAAGCGAAAAAATTGATTTCAATAAAAGTAATTTTCCTAGAATAGAAAAATAAGAAAATTTGTCAGTTAGAAAAATAAAAAGAACAAAAATAAAGAAGATTTTTTAATTTTTAAAAATGCGTTACAACGATAACCCTTGAAAATCAAAGGGATTAAAAATTAATGAAAAGTAATTTTAATAAAATCAAAACGATTTTTTACAAAAAAGCTTCATAAAATTGAAAATTTCCCTCCCTTGGAATTGAAATTACATTTTTCTCATACGCAATATGCAGTTGATGATATCTCAAGATGATTATTGAGTTTCACGACATTCCGCGTTGAAAATTCCCAAAGAAAAAAAAGAGCTATTTCAGTAGAGAGCAGTGAGAAGTATTAAGTAATTAAGTGAAATAATTGTTGTGACTGTAAGCAACTAGCATTGCAGTTTTTTCTCTGCTGATCCATTTCAACATAATTTATGCACATTATTCACGTTTTACAACATTCTTGCGCGCTATTTTGTTGATTATGAAAGCGTGTTCTTTCTCCGGCGCTGCCAAGAGTAACTCACAACACTTTTTTATTATTATTTGGTTGGATATAACAAACAGCAACGGCGTTGTTGATAATAAACAAAATTAATGTTCACTTATCGGCTGGAGGCGGCCAGAGTGGTGTGTAAAAAGCGTTCGATATCTATTGAGTGAAAAAAAATTATTAGATCATGAAAATTAAATTGAAGTGAAAGAAAAATTTTCTAAATTCTTACATGAAATTTTTAAATTATTGTTAATAAATTGCTAAAAAATTAAAGTGAAATTTCTCAATGTAAAGGCACACACAGTATGCAATATGGTGAGGAAATCGATTAACAATGCGGAGAGTCGCAATTAATTGATCGATAAACTTAACACCGGCCGCACACATGAGTTGCGTCGAGACACCACGGCGACTTTCTTATTTAGCAAAAATTGTTATTATTACATTTTTGTTGATCACTATTCACTTTTCCCTCGATAGTTACCTAAAGTAAGAAAAAAAACTTTCCAACTCGTCACACACAAAAGAGCGAGCGAAAAAAATCGACAAATGAAATTTTTTAATTAATAATTATTCACTTGTGAATTAATTGTTGAAATCGAGTCGAAGCTGCGAGATAAATGGCAATTTTTTTATTTAAGCCTTCCTTCCTTCTCATTTGAATTGAATGAATTTGTCTACTAATTCTAAAATTTAATTTAATTTTTATTGATTTCCATTTTTTCAGGAACAATGACGGACAGCAGCATGTCAACGACAAGTTCAAACGACCTAAACTCACATCATGGCATTCATCAAGCCAAACGGTTGCGAACGATAAAACTCTCGCGCCCACACACGGGCACGAATCATGCAAATCTCACAATTGGACATCCGTTAATCTCGTCATTTGGATTTTCACTGCGCGGTGGACGTGAGTTCGGTACTGGTTTCTTTATATCGAACGTCATGAAAGGCAGCGAAGCGGATGTTAAGGGATTGCGAATTGGCGATCAGATTATTCGCGTGGGTAGCAGCACCGGTAGTTATCGTGTCGACGATGCCGTTCACAAGGAGTTGTCGCAATTTATTGCCAGTCAGAATCGATTAATACTCAAAGTTCGAGGTGAGTGAGGCGAGCTGTATTTCCTTGACTAAAATCAATACACGGACAAGTGCAACTCTTTTCCTTTCGGCGGGTAATTAGAGTTGAGTTTTGGGGAAGTACAAAACAAATTTTAAGATTAAATTACCGTAATTTTCTAAAATTTAATGAGATTTTCATTTCATGAGATTCTAATTAAACCCTCGAGCAACACATCTGGTTGATGCGAGACATTACTGTTGATTTGAGACATTTACGGTATAAAAAAATTTGAGCAACATTGAAATTGGAACAAGTTGACTGAAATATAAAAAATATTTCACAACTCATCATTAAATGTCCATCCCATGTCTAACTTTTGTTTCCCCTATCTTTTCAATACCCCTTTTTAAAAGCAAGTGAATCTTGACCTTAATGGTCTCTTACAAAAATTAAAATGAGCATAGACTAAATAATTTCAAGGAGAAACTTGTCAGTCGCATCGGAAGCATAAAATTCACATTCATACAAAATGACCATTAATCTTCTTAAGATCTCTTCAAATTGTTATTGAGTGGAAATTGTGAATCAGTGAAAAGTGCAATTGATTACCGTAACGACGGTCTGATCGTCATCATTTCCTCGCCTAATAGAGAGTAATCCATTAAGACATCACTGCTGTAATGCGTGTAATCAATAATTATCTCTAATAAAGAAACAGTCTAATCATCGCGGCTCCAGGCCACTTCCCGTGCGATTTATTTGTGTCAATTGCGTAATGATTTTGATTGCGATGCAATAAATATTTTTTTTCAGAGGCAAAAAACGTAACAAATTTTTCCAAACATATTTGACAATGAGGTTGAAAAAAAAAGTTTAGAGCACTCGACACATACCAAACATTAACTAACTATGTAGCCGGCTGTGCTTTAATTCTATTGTTGTTGAACTCTCGCAGCAGCAAAATGTAAAACAAAAAATTTTAAACTTTTTTTCTGCGAGCTGTTGTGACATTTTGTTTGTTCACTCGCTCAATATCGCACTATAATGGCAAAGCAATATGCACAAATTCTTTCTCGTAAAAAAATTCCCAATTGGAAGTTTTTGAAATTTTAAAAATATTTAATTTAACGGTTTAAAATTATTTAAATTTTTGAATCAATGATTTTTGCCAATAATTTTATTTCACTCACTGGGTTGAGCGTTTCGCACGAAATTTGTGTTTAATTTGTGCTTTGATTATTTTAAATTCATTTTTATGTTGCTCGAAAACTGGAAATTTATTTATGCTTGAACATTACATTTTTTTGTTTCTGAAAAAATTCATTCAACTCTGAAATGAAAATTATGTCTAGCAATTGCGTACATTGCATTACAACAATGTCGACGAGTGCCATTAACAACTTGAGACAGCAAGTGAATATTAAGGAGGAATCCATTAGTTTTTTAAAATGTTAACGTCGTTATTGGCAAATAATATTTAATTTGAGTCAATTTCTGTTAAAAGCGCGCGAATCAACTTATAGTAAAAACGAAAAAAAAGATATGAAGGCCGTCGTGTGCGAAAAAACACATCTTCATCATATGCATGGGAAACTTTCAAGTTCCGAGAAATGGTTTTTGTCTTTTTTAATGATTGTTTATGACGGGGTGTGTATGAGAGTCGTTTCAGTGTCGATTGTAAACAATTTAAAGAGAATTAAGCTAAATTGGCAGGTTGATAAATGTCAATGGGTCGTTTAAAACGTCTCGTTTGTTAAAATTTAAAACAAACTATTAAATTTTGTCGTTAAATTTTGAGTTGGGATCAATTAAAAATATTCAAATGTCTTCAAAACCCTTTTCTACGTTTCTAAAAAGTACTCAAGATATTCATCAAAGTCATTAAAATATGATCTGTATTTTTTTACATAACACACGAATCCCAGCGAGAAATTAAGATCTTGCATCATTTTGATGACTGTAATTATTAAAGTCGCAACGCATGTTGAAATTGCTATTCCTCCCAAAAAAGCACACACCTCCTCAATAAAAAAGCTTCTCTTTAATTCAACGTTTAATTTTTTCGCCATTTTCTTGATATAGAGATAATAAAATCTCATTAAAATGTCTCGAAAAGACAATTCTCCACGCGCGATCATCGCATGCATATACCACAAAACTATCATCAATCTCTCCGACTGCGTTCGGATTTAATGAGTGCCATTAAAATCACGTTTCTATATTAACGAGTATTACCCCGAAAAATATTATGTGTATGCTTGCGAATGGCATTGACTTCGACGAAAAGACAATTCAGTCATTCATCATAAAGCACTCTCACACATTTTTTAATTCAATTCTATCAATCTTTTAGCATGAATTACTAAATGTGTTTTACGGTGTCCACTGAAGCAGTTATTGGAGTCACGAAAATTACAAAAGTTTAGACACTCAGTTGTGAAATTGCTGAAATTGCTTTTCAACAAACAATTATTTTTTAAATAACCTGAAATTTTTGAAAATTCTCCAGAATTTTTTTAAAAAATTAAATATGATCTTAATTATTTTAACCAAGTGTCCCATCCTTTACGACAGTTATTTTAAAATTTGCGGTACATATTTTTTCATTGATTCCTTTGCATATTAAAAATTTCATTTAACACTTTTATTTTTCAGGTGTCGGAATTCTCCCAGTTAAAGAGTGAGTCAATGATGAAGCAGAAAAAAAATATTTTAAGACTAATCTAATTTTGATTTAGACGAGCATCGGATCCATTAACGTGGCATGTTGTTCCTTCACCAACAAACTCATTAACTTTTGCACAAGTCGATTCTCAGCCGACAGCACGAGATGTCCGAATATTGCTCAATGTTGCGCCACGAACGAAGCTCGGTTGCGGGTAAGCATGCCTCTAATATTTTGGTGCTAATTAATCGCACATTTAAATCTTTACAGCATTTGTGCGGGACCCGAGTGGAAGCCGGGGATTTTTGTGCAATTTACAAAAGAAAATGGCATCGCTAAGGAGGCCGGACTGCAACCAGGCGATCAGATTGTCAGCTGCAATGACATCGATTTCTCAAATATTCTCTTTAGCGAAGCTGTGGCAATTATGAAGGCGTCTTCAGTATTAGAATTATACATTCGTCCCGGTGCCGGTCTTGATCTCTTTCCAAGTGAATCTAGTGGATATAATTCGAGTGCGAGCAGTGTCACGGGCGACCAAAGTCCGTGCTGGGGCGAACAAGCAAAAAGACTGAGCATTGTGCGTGAAGAGTCGACAAATTCCAGTGACCGAATGAATGGCATCAATGGAACTTACAACAATAAAGCGAGATCCAATCGCAAAGATAAACCTCTGCATGTCGAAGTACCGAAAGTGCCTGCAAACTACTCGAAAAATAATCACAACAATTATGGCGATCAAAAGAGCACTCCAATCCAAGCGACCATCATTAAGTTGACAGAGAATGGCCCGATGATCAACAACACAATGATTCCAGGCCTAAATAATGAATACGGCACGACGACAGCCGTGACAAAAGAGAGCTACGTTGGTAGCGAAACGAGACAACTTGACCCGACGAAAAAGATCGCTGACATTTGTTTTGTATCGCGGCAAAACGAGACCAAAATTGTGACCGTTGAGGTTCATCAGTCGAGCGCACAGAATAATGGTAACAACATGCCAACAGTAAATGGCAAAGATGAGCCGGAATCAATTACGTCAAGTTCGAGTCTTGGCAGTGCCATTAGCGATGAATTGAAGCGACGTGCAGAGGTGAGGAAAAAGAAGTTTTTTTTGATAAATTTAACGGTCATAAAGTTTTTAAATTGCATGACTGCGATAAATCTCTAGAACTTTTTCAATTACCCGAGACCAATTATTTTTTTTGCAGAAGAAGCTCCGCGAGCAAATCGTTAACAGTAATGGACCATCGACGCCGCCGCCACCACCACCACCAACATCATCATCACAGCTTCAACTACCTCAACAACAACTCAATCAGAAACCAATAACGAACTCTGCTAAGGGCAAGAACGGTAATGTCCATGAAATTCTCATGGATGAGTTCAAGAAAGCGCATCGAAAAATGTTCAAAAATGGATTTAAAGAGAACGAATATCAGCAGCATGTGACCGATGGCGAAAACATTATTGCTACACATTTGGCGAGCAAACTACCGATTGCAACCAGCACTTCGGAGGTGAGTCAATCAGAACAATTATCGAGCATTCGAGCTGTTTGTAGAGTTTTTTTCCATTTCTGTGTGGCCCACATGAAAACTTTTTTTAATGTTTCTAAATAGAACATTATGGAAGCGGGTTGCGGGGGCAATGACATTGACAATTTAGACATTGAAAAATGAATAGAAAGAATTGGTAATAAAAATTATAAAACTTTAATGACTAATTTTTAATTAGAAAAAATTTCGACATCAAAGCAAAGAAAACGTTATACATTTTCAAGCGCTACGTAAAAAGCTTGCAAAAATTTAACTCAAGTTGCGCCAGCGAGCTTTTAGCGAAACTTTTTCTCACACACCACAAACCCAAATGAGACTCTCTCGCTTGCACATTTCAGTGAGAAATTTTCTCTTTAAAATAATTTTTTTCCATTACCGCAAGTCGTCACAGAACTCTCAATCTAATATATTTCAGTTGTCTTTTCAACTCTGACGAAACAACAGGTGCAATAATTTATTGTGTAACGTACTTTTGGATCTCCAGAGAGAGCACAATTAAAACATTAATTAGTCATTCAGTGTGATAAAGTTTCAATAGTCTTAATTAGTCCTCATTATATAGTTTGTTAATTAAATTAATTCATAAAAAAAAGATGATGAGCGGTGATTGCATGAAAACCTTGTCAAAGCCAATAATTTCCATTTGCACGTATGAGGTGAGAAAAAAAGATCAAGTGGAAACTTTTAGATAACGAAAATTGCAACTTTTATCTCTTATCTAATTTATAATAATTGATTTATTTTTTACGAAAACAAAGAAATTACTTTTTTATCGACACATAACATGACACGGGCTTAATTTCGTGAGAAAAGAAAAAAATATTTTATTTAAAGTCAAGAAGAAAAGTTTTTACTTTTTTAAGTTAATTATTAGTGGAACGGAAAAATCAGTACTGCGATGCAAAAGTTTTTCGTGCTTGAGCTTGAAAACGAGGAAATTGCTGCAGTTAAATATGAGAATATTGCACAGCTTTTCGCTAATTAAAACGGAATTTTATGTTCTTCTTAATATATTTTAAAAATTATTAAGCTTAGAGATTAATTATCCATGAAGATGAATTAAAATTAGCGCAAAAAAAGATTTATTAAATTTTCTTGTTGTCAATGGGATTTTAATTATCAGATATTGAAATTTAATTACAAACTTTTAAAAATTTCAATGAATTTAAAAAAAATTAATTTTAATCCACGGATTTAAAAATTACTGGATTTAAAATAAATCCTTGAAAAATTCATAACTTTTTTTTATGATTGATTTATTTTCTCAAAAAACGTCTTAAGATGATCATTTAAAAGTTTATCAAAAAAATTTTTTTCATCTAAAATCTTGAAAAATTCTCTCCGATCATTAAAACTGTGTACTCTAATGGCCCTAAACAAATTTAAATTTACGCTAAGTGTTGATCCAATTTTTTCTCCATACGTGAACCCCGTAATTTTGAGCAACTTCCCAAATCCACTTTAAACACAATTCGAGCTGTTAACAACTGTATCTTTCACGCAATTTACCTCATTAAATTCATCGAACTCTGTTGAAAACTTACTCGATCATCTTTTGTAATCACGATAAAAGTGATAGTGAAGCCAAAAATACAAAAACGTTTTTGTAATTAATTGGCGCAATCCAGAGAGAGAAAAAAACAAGCACTTTTCACTTTCATTATTGTGTCTGCGCTATGTTCGGAAAAAGCGGAAAAAATGTTTTAACATAAATTAACAAACATGGGAGGATGGGAGGCATTAACCTAGCTTTCAATTGAAGTGTTGAGTAATTGTCTGCATTTTTGTGTTTTTTTAGGAACGACAGTTGGAATTAAAAAAGAATGGAACGCCACGAATTCTCAGCAATGGAGGAGAGAAGAAAAAAGCACCGGCGCCTCTCCCGCCACCCGTAAGTTGATTATCTTTCGATTGCATGACGTCAAAAAAGCGTCATGTGATGGGAAAATGATTTAAGTTAGAATTAATTGAATTTAAAGAAGATTAATGAAAAATAAAATGTCGATTAATTTTAATTATATTTTCCCCATTTTAAATGCTAGAAAAAGATCGAGAAACAATTGCCGACGCCAACAACACCGAGTGTGAAATTCGCGGAAGTAAAAGAGCCATGGACACGAGAGCCAAAACCAGACTATTATGACTCGCCCGATAATACATTAGTGAAAACACAGACTGAACAGAAGGGCACGATGAGTCGAGTTGCAATACAAGAGATGGCGAAGGCGAAAGGCGATGTCGCTGAAATGGAATCAATTGATTCTTTTAAACTTAACTCACCATCCTCGAAAATTCCAATTCCACCTCCAATGTACTTTCAAAATCAAATATTTGAGCCGGCAACTTTAAAAAAGACCCAACAGAAGCCAGTGTCAGTCATTGTTAGCTCATATAATGGAAATAAAAGAGAGCCGGGAAGACTTGACTTTGTTGACGATCCGAGTGATCGCGATAGGAGTTATGATGAAAATAATGTAGACATGTCAACGCGACTAAAATATGAGCTTGAAAAGACTTTATCGCGATCGAACTTGAGGCGATCATTGGTGAGAGCAAAATTTAAAATTTAATTTTGTAAATTATAAAATTATTTTATTATTATTTTAGGACAACATTCTCAAACCCGACTCGAATGACATGAGCAACGATCGAAATGCACTGCCAACTTATAAGAAGCACGAGCCATCGACACTTAATGGAATTCTTAAAAATGGAACTAACAAAGCTAATGGAAATAGCTCATCTAAGAACATAACATTCAACGATATGCTAAACAAATGAAATTAACTTTAACAATTAAAGTTTATCCGCCCCAAAATTGAAATTTATTTTTAGAAAAAAGAAAAAATGTATCCTAATTATTGAAATTATCGATAAATTTATGAAGATGGAAAAATTACTCTCTTGGTATGTAAGAAGAAAAATAAAATTATTCGTGTGAGTGTGCTTTATATACTTTTATTAACTTTTGGACTTTTTATTTTACCATTTTGTCTCTGATGAACTGTAAAACAATTTAAACTGATAAGAAAATTTTTTACAGGTTATAAAAAAATAATTTGAGGTTGTAGTAAAAAATTTGTAATACAGTGTCACTTATTTTGATAATTAATTAATATGAATTTTTAAAGATATTTACATAAAGCTCAGGAGCGGCACTCAATTTTAATTTAAATTCTCCAAAATGTTTTTTACAAAATTTATTTGATAACCTTGTTGGCATTTCAATGATGTAAAAGGAAGCTTTTTAGAATGTGTGTTCAATTCGACGTCTATCAAGAGCATTAGATGAGACAAAAATTGATTTAATTTCTTTTCTAAATCCTTCATGTAGGAAAAAGTAAACAAATATTTTGAATGTTGCATAAAAATCATAGAGGAAGTCAGTAATATAATTAATCAAGCCGTTTCCCATGATTTCGTCAATTTGATAAAAATTGTCTGGATGCAAAATTATCAGTATCGTTCCCCATGTTATTGCAGACGTGACCATCAAAATTACTAGCATCTTACTATTTGCGTAGCTTTTCTTCTGTATGCACCAAATGAAAGCAAAAATAATCAACACGACTATTGGGAGCTCACAAATTACCGCAAATTCTAATTCGGCGAAAGCATATTCAATTTTCAAGTCTTTCCAATCTACGTAGCAAGTGGAATTTTCTTCGGAAAGTCCTGCGAAAAATGCACTTATAATTCCCATGGGTGATGCGAGGATTAAAGTGATGATGGTTGCAAAAGTTGACACTTTGATTCCTCCTTGACACTGCAGAACAATTAAAGCTGCTATGAGTGTGAGTATTGAGAAAACTGGCAAGAAGAATTCCATGAACACATAAACTTTACAGGCGTAAAGTCCAAAAATCCAACTCTCGTAACTTGTATACGATATTGTTGACAAAACTAACATTATTGTAAAAATTATGTCAGCGATGGTCAAATATGAAATAAAGTAGTTGAAAGCCGTTTGCAATCTCCACCTTATTGTGGTTATAAAAAGCACTAATCCATTTCCAAGAATTCCAAAAATAATCAGGTAAAAGACAAAAATCCAAGAAAGAATTTGCGTCGTTGCAGTTTGTGGCACATTTTCAGACGCTTCCGTTACATCCTCAAAATTAAAAGATTGGTTAAAATAATCTCCATAATCACTAAATGAACTGTCTTCCGAGCTCATGCTGAAAGATGACTGATTTATTTTAATTTTAATTGAGAGAATAATGTTTTGAATTATTAAGATGATTATATTTAATTTGGTGATAATCAGCGTTTGACCTAAAATTTTAATTTCCTAGTGGCACACATAGAAGAAAAAAGAAGAAATGTATCCTAATTATTGAAATTATCGATAAATTTATGAAGATGGAAAAATTACTCTCTTGGTATGTAAGAAGAAAAATAAAATTATTCGTGTGAGTGTGCTTTATAAACTTTTATGTACTTTTATTAACGTTTGGACTTAATTTTACCATTTTGTTTTTGTGATGAACTGTAAAACAATTTTAACTGATAAGAAAATTTTAAAAAAATTTAGAGGTTATAAAAAAAATAATTTGAGGTTGTAGTAAAAAATTTGTAATACAGTGTCACTTATTTTGATAATTAATTAATATGAATTTTTAAACATATTTACATAAACCTCAGGAGCGGCACTCAATTTTAATTTAAATGCTCCAAAATGTTTATTACAAAATATATTTGATAACCTTGTTGGCATTTCAATGATGTAAAAGGAAGCTTTTTAGAATGTGTGTTCAATTCGACGTCTATCAACAGCATTAGATGAAACAAAAATTGATTTAATTTCTTTTCTAAATCCTTCATGTAGGAAGAAATAAACAAATATTTTAAATGTTACATACAAAGCATAGAGTAAGTTAATAATGCAACTAATAAAATTGAATCCCATGGTTTCGTAAATTCGATACGTATTGTCTGGATGCAAAATTGTCAATATTGTTCCCCATGTTATTGCAGACGTGACCATCAAAATTACTAGCATCTTACTATTTGCGTAGCTTTTCTTCTGTATGCACCAAATGAGAGCAAAAATAATCAACACGACTATTGGAAGCTCACAAATTACCGCAAATTCTAATTCGGCGAAAGCATATTGAATTTTCAAGTCTTTCCAATCTGCATAGCAAATAGAAATTTCGTCTGAAATGTGAAGTCCTGCGAAAAATGCAATTATACTTCCCATCGATGATGCGAGGATTAAAGCGATGATGGTTGCAAAAGTTGACACTTTGATTCCTCCTTGACACTGCAGAACAATTAAAGCTGCTATGAGTGTGAACATTGAGAAAACTGGCAAGAAGGTTTCCAGGAACAAATAAGCTTTACAAACGAAAAGTCCTAAAATCCAACTCTCGAAAATTATATGCGATATTGTTGTCAAAACCACTATTATTGTAAAAATTATGTCAGCGATGGCCAAATATGAAATAAAGTAGTTGAAAGCCGTTTGTAATCTCCACCTTATTGTTGTTATAAAAAGCACTAATCCATTTTCAAGAATTCCAAAAATAATCAGGTAAAAGATGAAACTCCAATAAAGAATTTGCGTCGTTGCAGTTTGTGGCACATTTTCAGGCGCTTCCACTACATCCTCAAAATTAAAAGATTGATTAAAATAATCTCCGTAATCACTAAATGAACTGTCTTCCGAGCTCATGCTGAAAGAAGACTGATTTATTTTAATTTTAATTGAGAGAATAATGTTTTGAATTATTAAGATGATTATATTTAATTTGGTGATAATCAGTGTTTAACTTTTGACCTAAAATTTTAATTTCCTAGTGGCACACATAGAAGAAAAAAGTTCAAAAACATTCGAAATTTAAATTGGCTTTTATTTTGAAATTGAGAAAAATTGTTTTTAAATTGTCTCAATTTTAATTCCAGGATTTTTAGACTTTACAAAAAATGATTTTATTTCTTTCTTGAATCCTTCGTGTAAAAAGAAATAAATGAAAACTTTAAAACTTAGAAGAACTGCGTTGAGAATTTTTAAGCATAATTTAAACCATTTAAAAACTATTTTTGCATCGATAATTGTTTTAAGCGAATGATAAGTAAAATTACGGGATAATTGAACGGCCCATAAAAGAGCTGACACTGCAATTAAGAAATTTATTAATTTTCTGTGAGGGAAATTTCTTTTTTGAACGCACGTGACAATCAAAATTGTTATTGGAATCAAACAAAATATAAAAAATTTGACAATTTCAATTCCATCATAAATTGGCCACGAAAGAATACAAAGATCTTCCGAAATATTTGCAAAAATGCTTCTTGTAACGCCCATTACAGTCGAAACAATGCAAATAGCGACTGTTGCAAGAATCGACGTGTAAATTCCTTCATTGAACTGTAGAACCAACATTAACGCTATTAATGTCAGGCCTGATAAAAATGTTCCAAATCCATTTAAAAACGAAAATGTTTTACATCCAATTTCTCCAAAAATTGAGTTTGTTGGAGTATTTTTCATCACAATCAGTGATATGATCGTCATTAAAATATCAGCGATAGCTAAGTTCGATATTAAGAGATTGAAGGACGTTTGAATTTTCCATCTGATTGTTGTGATATAAAGCACCAAAATATTTCCAATGATTCCAAAAATTATGTAATACACAAAAAATATCCAATCCATGATTTTATATTCAATGTACGTATTGATTCTCTCAATGCTGAAATGTTACTAACTTTTTAAGATTTATCAGTAAAAAAATAAACATAATGACCCTATTGACATTGTTCGGGTTGATGCTTGATAACAACTTTTTGCAATTTTTCTTCTAAGATTTTTGAAAATCAAATTTATCAAAGTTTTTTTTTGTCACAAGGAGAAAATATTTTTCGCTTTATTTCAATCAATTTTTGACTTCATTCATTCACAAAAACTTAATTAAACAAAAATGTTGAATTTAGAGTGAGTTCAAAAATTACAATTTGTGAAAATTTTCTCTATGTAGTGCATGTGTGTGTTTAATAAATCTGTTTTAAAGATACAATATTATCGTTACATTATTTTTCGGCTATTTTCATGATCGATTGAAGAAAAAATTTCCCTATGAAATAGTTTTAGAAAGGAATCTTAAGGTCTAGTGAAATGAAAATTATCAGAATTTTTACAAAAATATTTTTCTTAATCCATCAAGATTGTTTTTTTATGACCAAAAAGTAATTAAATTTTTTAAAGTAGGGGAGAGAAAGTATGTTCGCGTGTGTGTTTTTTTTTCATATAGTGCCATTTAAAATCATATTAAAAGGTTGAAATTGCAAAACTTAAATGCTTAATCTTTAGCGGGAACTTCGATAACACGTGGCTTGTCAATGATACGTGCAGTGCGATTACCCTTCTCAACAATACCAATGATCCATGCTTGATACCCTTCCTGCTTCTCAATGTCTTTGCAGTAAGCTGCTGCTTGTTCGCGCGGCAAGCAAATGAGCAATCCTCCCGATGTCTCAGCCGAATGTCCTTGGAGAAGTTGGAACATGTTTCCGCATGCCTTTGCAACTGCAGCCATTTTCGCGATAACCGGAAGGTTATGAATAACAAATGAGACCTCGTTCTTCTGATGCGATGCCAATGTTTGAGCATGACCGAGCAAACCAAATCCAGTAATATCAGTTGCACCATGGGCATTGTATTTGTGCATTAGACGTGATGCAGTTCGATTGAGACGAGCCATTGAGTCCATTGCACGGTGATAAGCTTTACGAACATCTTCTTCGGACACGACAAGCTTGATGCGATTCCAACGTTCTGGTTGTTCGAGCCATTGATGAGCGTTTACAGCGACCTGGGTTCCCAAGGGCTTTGTTAGCACCAAGACATCACCAACGACCGCATTATCGGGCACGATATAGTCATTTGGATTGCAAATAGTCGATGCAACACCTAATTTTAATCGATATGAAAGAATTGCTTTGAAATCAAAAAATTTAATTTACCTCCAATTGTACACCATGGATTAACGACACTCTGTCCGCCTGTAACTGATGTTCCAGCTTCCAATGCCGAGTCCTAAAATTTATTTTTAATCATCCGTTAAATTTGAATTCACACAAACTCAATAAAATTTAAATACCTTAAATCCTCGCATGATCAACGGAATGACCACATCGCGCTCTTTCTCAGTCATCTTTGTACTAACTGCAAGAAGCATGAGCATATTATCGCACTCAATAACACCCATCGCATAGAGATCGCTCAGAACATTTGCGCACGCAATTTTTCCCATCATATACGGATCATCGACGATTGGATAGAAGAAATCTGTTGTTTGTACCAAGCACAAGCCGCCATGACGCAGTGGAGTGACCGAGCAATCGAGTCCAATGCCAATGCGTGGAATGGCCATATGCATGAATTGATCATCGTGCGAAGAATAGTCTTGCTGAAGTGATCCGACCAGCTTATTGAGGACCTCTGAAGATATTTCATTTTTATAGAATTAACGGATGTGACATGGTGAAGAATTTAATGGACTCACCTTGAGGCACTTTACATCCTCGTCCCTTTAAATCGGCAAATCTCGTAAGGCGAAAGTTAGCATCGAGATCGTGTGCTGTCGGATCAAATTGTCTTCTCAAAAGTTCACTGCCCATTTCCAGCTTTATTCCGTAAGATTCGTGCGAGTAATCACCCATGATGGTAAACGTGAATTGGTTGGACAAAAAATCAACTTAAAATTTACAATTTACCCGGCACGGTTTATAAACAAATCGAAGGGATTCTCTCTCAGTTGATGCTTCACTATTTTTCAAACTCGAATATGGCGCCGCGACCCTGTATGTATCACAGTGGCTTGCGTTTTTTTCTCCTCACAATCGGCCGAAATTTATTTCACTTTTTTTCGTCTTAATTCAACACGCTCGTCGCTTTTGAATGTCACAAAATGACTATGCACCTGTTAAAAATGAAATTTAATACTTTTTAGCGCTTAATTCGAGTTATTTTCTACCTTTTTTCAATCAATTATGTACGCCTATGCGAAATGCTTTAAAAAGAGAACTTGAGTCGATTTCCGAGTGAAAAATTTTCAGCGAGGTTGTGTCCCCTCATTTTGTTTACTAGTGTGCGTGCAGGCGTCGCGCGGGAAATTTAAATTTTTTAGTATTTTACGTAAATTAACAAAATTGTTCATTAGTTTAAAGAATTTTACGCTAGTTTGATTTAGAAATATTTTAAAAAACCTTTAATTATTTTATTAAATTAATCAAACGCTTAAAATCATCAAAAATTGTAATTTCGAGAAATTTCTAAGAAGTTCCATGTAAAAAAGTTGAAGCGACACTTTTAAAAACTTTCTTTTGTTATTGTTTTGAATTGCACATTTAAAAAATTATAGTTTATCTAAAATCATGGAGGAAGAGGGCTGTCCGAGATGTAAAACCACTAAATATAGAAATCCATCGTTGAAGTTGATGGTAAATGTTTGCGGACACACATTGTGCGAGAATTGCGTTGAGTTGCTGTTTGTGAAAGGTAATTTCTATGTAAATATGATTTAAATGAAGTAAGCATGATTAATATCGACAAATTTATTAATTTTGCATCAATAAATCCACTTCGATATAATCTTTAAACTTTACAGGTGCCAATAGCTGTCCAGAATGCAACATTCCTTTGCGAAGAAACAACTTTCGTGTTCAACTCTTCGATCCAATGGTGGAGAAAGAACTCGAGATCAGAAAGCGCATATTAAAAGACTTCAACAAAAAGGAAGAGGATTTTGAATCGCTGGATAGTTATAATATGTACCTGGAAGAGATAGAGGAGATCATTTATAATCTTTGCAACAATATCGAAATATTGGAGACAAATAAGCGCATCGAGCAATATAAGAAAGACCATCGTGATCAAATCATTAAGAATCGACAGAAAATTAGCAAGGAAGAGCTGGAGCTTGAGATTCTCATCGAGCAAGAGAAAGAAATGACTGAAATAAGAAAGAAGGAATTGGAAACGCTCGAAGTGCAGACCAAGAAGAAGAGGACACTCGAAAAGGAAAAGTTGATAGATGAACTTATGTTCAGCTCCGAAAATGCCCAATCGATTCTACAGCACTATGCCGAAAAGATTGAGGAAGACAAGAAAGAGCAAGAACTCGCACCACCTCCCGTTAAGGTCACAAAATTCTCAACTGGCATCAACTTTTCATCGAGTTTACAGCAGCAGTATTTGCCAATTCCAAAGGTCGATGAGGGTCCTCTCTATGTCTATGAGGAGCCTGAGATCGATATTAATGGTCCACCCGTGCCGCGACTTGAAGAACTTGGCGAGAAGAACTTTCTCAAAAATATTCGTCAAGAGACACCAGTTGAGCGTGCTGGCGGATTCTCGAGTAGAACTGCATGTCTTCGCGCCCTTCAAGAGGCAATGCAAGCGCTTTATCCTTTCTAAAATAATTTATTGAACATAAAATGAGAATAAATTTTTACAAGTCAATCATTTCGTTGTTGAGAGTCAAATAGAAATCTTTAAGGGTCTTAAAATCGCCATTTTCAGCTATTAGTACGGACGACCAGCCCGCTCTCTTTGCACCCTCTGAATCATTTTCGAGTTCATTGCCGATGTGAAGAGCTTCTGATGGCGTGATTCCTTCGACAATGTCAAGTAAGTTTGGCGGATAAATCATTTCTGATGCCAGCTTGATGGCGTGATGAAAAATTTCGGCTTTTGGCTTTTCAATTTTAGCCTCGTATGATGTCGTAACGAAATTAAAATCGAGTTCCATTCGATCGAGAAGATTGTGTAAGCGTGGATCGAAATTGGAAATTACACCAAGTATTTTATTTTCCCTTCTTATGGCTTGAATTAATTCATCAGTTTTTTCAAATTTTCCCCAACATTCTTCGGTTTCATATTTTTTAATGAGATGTTTTGCAACTTTTTCACACTCACTGTTTACAATTTTATTGCTTGATGTCTCCGACAAAACTTGCGTAACTAATTTTGTCCACCATTGTTCGTAGCCTATCGAGTCGCTGCCGAAATTGGGATGTTCTTTTTTGAGTGACTTGAAATTTTTCTTAAAACTTTCATGCATGTCAATTTTGGGGTCGAAATTTTCTTTTTTGTGTCCCAATTCTATGGCAGTGTTTAGGTAAATTTGAGAGGGAGGAACTTTAAAGTAAAGCAGCGTGTTTGTGCAGTCAAAAGTAATCAGTTTGAATTTTTTCAAATTTCTCGCCAGCATTTTTGCTTTTTAGCTTACTCTGCTGTGTGAGATTGATTTTTATTTTTATAGGACTGTGTACAAACATTCACACAGCTGACTGCTAATTTTTCCGGATGAAAAATTATTTTGAATAAATTGGGATTTTGATTTTTGAGTTTTTTAAAAAATTTAATTAAAATTAAAATTTTGATCGAAGGATTTTAAAAATTAGATTTTAAAAAAAGATTATGAAATAGGAATTTAAAATATTTATGAAATGAATAAAATATTTTTAAATTATTGTAAAAACTCAATTTTGATTAAAGGAAATTTTTAAAAATTAAATATCCCTTTCCTCTCTTTTAATTAAAATTATAAAAAAGCAACCTTATTAAACAAATTTTCGAAAAAAATTTAAAAATCCATTATAAGTTTAAAAATTATTTTAATTCATAATCCACATTGAACTTGCGAAACCCTTCAATTCCCGAATTCCAGAGTTAATTAAGGACTTTCAGGATTAAAATTATGACATTAATTAACAATTCTAATCAACTCAAATTCATTAACTTTTGGTCCTCTATTGATCTATTAAAAAATCTCATGACTCATAAATAAACTCACCACCCACTTCTAAGGATTCATCCTAACTTCGACTCTGTCACGAGTGAAAAAAGGACGAGATAGGAAGGGAAATCGCGTGAAAATCTGAGTGAAAATTTTCAATTAAACTTTGATTCTCGTCGATTTGAGCCTCAAAACGTAGTGAATTGTGACCACTGCAGGATATTTAAATGAAGTATCGCAAAAATTTGCCAATTTTCATCGATTTAAAGTGAAAAATCTGTAAAAATCGCCAAATCCTGACACCATCATGATAAATGAGGATTTATTCGCTGATTTTTACTCTATGTTCGTTCATAGCTACGACAATTCGTGAGTTTAAAGTGTAATTAACTGAAATATGCAAAAATTCTCACTTCCAACGTCCATTTTCAGGAAGAAAAGCAAAGAAAAAGGAAAGGACAAAGGAAAAGTAAGTTCAAAATTTCAATGGAGGACGATCGATAGAAGTGGGTGGACTTGGGAGGAAAGAAAATGTACACATTCTCAATGCTGTGGAATGATGATGTTTTGCCATGTGGCTTTTGCCGGTTTGAAGAGTGTGGGAAGAAAACATGTGACTAGCGGGCGCGGGGTGGTTGGGAGAAAAATGGGGTGGAAGGCGCATGTTTTTCGTTGGATATATTTAAATCTCGGATTTATTTCTTCACAGATCTCATCCGATGGCCATGAAGAAACTTTTGCTTCGCCAATTGCATTCGAAATTTCGTCTAATGCATCAAAATTTGCCGTCTTCTCTGCAATTCGCTCTTTAGTGTTGGAACATGAGACTAAATTTAACACCCTATCGAAAATTGAAAATAGTAAATTGAGATCAATCGATCAGGCGCGCAGCAAAAGCGACGACGATTCAAATGAGATTAAAATCATCGATGCATTACAGAAACTTGACGGCAATAAAATCAATGTTCCTTTTGTGAGTTGGACACTTGATATTTTACACCTTTTTTATTACTTTAATAAAATTTTATTTTTTAAAATTTGTTTTATTTTATAAGTTTTTTATCATTTTGTATTTTTTACAGAAAATTAATTAATGTAATGAGTAAAATATTTTCAACTAACCCTTTTTCAGATTGTATCCGCCGGCATTCAAACTCTCTTCGATATCATATCGGAGACAAAGCATCAACATCCTGCCATATGTTCAAAAGCACTTTCATCGCTCTTTGACATTTTTCAAGGTAAAGAGTAATGTAAAATAAAATTTATACATTCTTAACGGCATTGTTAACGTAGGTCACGATCCCGAGAGCTTCAAATCGGAACCAGATGCATTGTTTCAATCGCTCTATGATTTGCTCCTCGATTTAGCCACTTGGAATGGTGCCAGTCCACAGAAGTCATCTGATTACAGCGATGAGAAAAAGAATTGGGGTGCAATAAGTTGTTCTGTGCTGTTGGCACTGTGCATCGCACGTGGTGACACGGGAAAAATCATCAAGGCAATAACCTCCATTCTCATGTCGACAAATGCTGTTCTCAGTCAGCCAATTAAACTTCCCGAGATCCTTATTAAATTGCAAAAGAGCGTTGAATGTGCAGCACTCGGTCGCGTAGAAAAACCAACATTTTTCGAGCACGGAATTCCGCAAGACAGCTTAATCGATGAATTTCACATCAAAAATATCCAAATTGAAACTGCAATGTCGTCGAGCATAGCATCAGATGGAAAGTTTCTCTACATTCTGCACGGAAAGAGTCTTTATAAAATCGGAAGTGGTTACAACAGCACCACAAAGGGTTTAATCTACAAAATGAACAAAGACTTTACGAAAGACAAAAGAGGATGGATTGGATATTGTAAAGATAAACTTTACTATAAGAAAATATCGAAGAGAAATACGGACAATTTTATTGTCGTCGATCGTGATGCGCTCACATTTCAAAGTCCAATCCAAATGTCTTCGAAGATTTTTAAGAAAGATGCCGTCAACTATACTCTTTACTCTGACGGTGACACAATCAATGCGATTAGTGCTGTGAAGGATGACAATTTTGTTATAAAGGAAATTATTTCGAGCAACGATTTTGCATTTGATTTAACGCTAAATTTGGCGAAGAGAAGTTTTAGGACTTTTGGTTATGCCGCATTTGAGGAAGAAATTTTAAACAATTCACAGCTCCAAAAAATTCAAACTTCCTTCAACTGTTTTGTGCCAGTTTTGCCCGATGATTCTGAGGTTACTGGAATTGCATCCGGCAAAGAGTTTGGTCTTGCCATGTCGTCCAATAATAAAGTTTACTATTATGGTAAAGGAGCTAGTTTAGGTCTAAAGTCACTCATCAAAAGTCCATCGCTAAAACTCAACGAATTGACAATATCAAAAGTCTCTAAAATTATTCAAACATCTCTCGGTCATGATGGCCTTCATACACTGCTTCTCAGTGACGATGGTTCTGTTTTCTTCGCTGGCACTGTAAGACGTGGCGAGGATGGAGAAATTTCAAAAAGAAGACTTCTAAAGCCAACCAAACCAAAGAGAATCTCACGTCTCGACAATCATTTTATCGTTCATGTCTCTTCGAATAATGGAACGTCAGCGTTTGTTACAAAGACTGGAAAAGTTATTATGTTTGGCAAAGATACGAGTTTTTGTGATTCGCATGGCATCATACAGCATCTGCAAGATCAGCACATTATTAAAGTGGCTATGGGAAAGGCGCATTCAGTGGCACTCAACTCGAAGGGTCAAATTTACTCGTTTGGCGTCAATAATAAGGGTCAATGTGGAAGAACATTTACGAGCAAGGATCGAGTTGCGAGCGAAGAGTTTTTCGCCAAGCAACAACAACAGCAACCTCAATCGTCAGCATTTTTATGTGATATCGATGAACATGAGGTAGTCGAAGAACAATGTAAAATTTGTAAGATTTGCTACGAGTGCACGGGCTACAATAAATTGTGTGCGGCAGCAACAAAAATTGCAATGAAAAGTCGAATTCCTGGATCGTAAGTAAAATTTTTTTCATGATCGCTACATTTTTAATTTCATTTCCCATAATTAATAGAAATTGCTTCTGTGGTCATGGAAATTCTGGCTGTATTAAATGCGGTGCTTGCACGGTTTGCATATCAAAGCAGGAAAATGAGCTAAATAATGGTAATTATGCTCAAAGGAATTTATTCCATTTTTAATTTGAATTTTCCGTTGAATATTTTTAGACCAACTCGTTGGCTCGCCCGATAAGCAAAAGCGAATAAAAAAGGAGGTAAAAATCAATATCGATGAATATAATTTTCCAAACGAGTCCGAACGTGTTGCTCCACTTCCACCGGCAAGAGTTTCGATTCCATCGACCAGCCCAATTATTCAGATTTCATGCGGTCTTCATCACACTGTCGTGTTAACGTCTGCAGGAGAAGTTTTCACATTCGGTAGTAATCAATACGGTCAATTGGGCACGGGAGATTTGCAGCCCACATCGGCGCCAGTTCAAGTGAAAATTCCGTGCCTGGCAAGTCAAGTGGCAGCCGGCAGTAACCATACGGTCATTTTATCGCAAAAAGGAATCGTTTATACATTCGGAAATTATCAGAAGGGCCAATTAGGAAGATTGCCAAGCGATCCAAACGTGACGGCTGCAAATCTTAACGAGTTTCAAGCGGCCGAAAGTACCACAAATATTATGGCCCAACGCCAACGTTTCTTGTGGAACTGCATTCCATCGCAAATCACTGGCATTGGACTAAATTTCCGGAAAAAAGCGTGCTGGATATCGGCGAGTGGTGATCAGACATTTATTAAAATTGATGAGTCCCTCGTGAATGCGAATTCTCTCACAAAAATAAGCGTGGCAGCAGATAAGAACACGATAATTTTCATCTCCAACAATGAGGGTTCTCCCGGGTGTATAACGATCAATAAGCAAGATGGAAAGTGCAAAACTCATATCAACAATCAATTTGTCTTCAACAATTACTATTACGAGGGATACTTCGATGACACGAGCAGCGAGTCACTCAAAGACTCGGGAGATTTTCATCAATTTCCATCTTCCGCATCGTCGTCGCCATCGACCTCCGTCACGGCCATAAGTAACACAATTTTTACAATCGACCCTCTCTACGATGTCCTCTGGTGCTTTGACGTGTTGAGCAAGAAAATTCTCTGCTTCAACATTTTAGCTAGTAAAGTTATTGGAAATGCTAGTGCAATATTTAAAAGTGACATGACATTGCCGAATAAGAATGTCATGAGTGTAACGAGGGTTCATGCTTGCCTTAATGTGCTCGCATGCTTGGATACTCTTGCATGTGCCCAAAATTCTCTCGACACATGTTTCGATGCGGACTGTAAAGTGAGAGTCGCAAAAACCCCATCAGTTGAGCCGTCTGTGGCACCGAACTCTAAGGACAGCAAAGAAACTAAGAAAATTTGTCGCTTCGAGGGTTTTGGAGGAGGATGGGGTTACTTTGGGCATAGTATTGAAGCAGTAAGATTTATGTGCGATACTGACATTTTAATGGACGGCATAGGAATGTACGGTGGACGAGGTGAATATATGTGCAAAATCAAGATATTTGATCTCGGTACGGATGGTGGAGGAATGGAGAAGGAAGGAATTATTATATTTGAACTTGATGACGTTCCTTATTACTGTCCAGCACGAACAATTCATAATATCATGTTCCAAAAGCCAGTTAACATTGTTGCCGCTAAGTGGTATCTTATGTGGGTTAAAGTATCCGGTCCAAGCAGCGATTGTGGCTCAAATGGTCAGAACATTGTTGTCGGTGACGATCAAGTTGTGTTCACATTTAAATCCTCGAAAAAATCAAACAATGGAACGGATATAAATTCTGGCCAAATTCCATCGATTCTCTATAGGGTCGTTGCACATGATAGAAAAATAACTGATGGAACGGGAAAGAGTGAGGTAGTTTGTAGAATAAGCAAACAGTTCATAAACACAATTTCGTCTGAGAGCTTCGAGAATCTAGTGAAATTGTTGAGCTGGTCATGGAGCCAGTTCAAGGTGAAAATTAACGAGATGGTAGAGAAAATATCTTCTAACGATGAACTTCTATTGAATCGTTATGTGTACACATGTCAAGTGTGTCTACGACTCTTGAAAAAATACATCAACGAGATTTACCCTTCCGAATCCTTTAAGTATAATGAAAATGAAAAAGCCACAGTGACACGTTCGATGCAACAGGCTGATGTTCATACCAAATCAAGTCAATTGCCACAGTCGTCTGCATCCATAATTTCCGAGACGAGTTCACAGCATGTTATGCGAAAAAGTCATGTAGAAAAAATTCAATTGGCGGAGAGTATCGCGAACGTCAGAGGACTAATGATTCAAATCCTTTGCGATGATCTATCAAACTTTTGTGGATCTAAAAGTGAGTTGAAAATAAATTTATCAAAATAAAATATTTAATAATTTTGCAATATTTCAGCATCGTTTTTGGTTTTTAACATCATGGATGAGTGCAATAATACTTTCGTGAGTTGCTTCAATGCATTCTACCCAACCTCATATTTAAAATGGGATTGTCTCTGTGATTTGTTATCGCAAATGGACAAAGGTGTGCTTCACTCTCGACTGCTCAGTGGTGTTTTAGCGGGTCTCTGTGATCCGACCGTTAATTTAAAATCAACATTCTCCATCATGTCTCCATATACGGAGCAGAAGAACATTACAAGTCCAAGTGACAATTCTGGCTATCCAATGCTGCAAACGTCCGACAATTATCACTATCCAATTTTGGTCGAACAAATGATGTATCGAATGCAAAAAGAAAAGTCAAACTCAGCTTATGCAACGTGGAATTTCAAAGAAATTTTGACACGTCTTTTGGATATTATTTCACGTCCAATTAAGTTGAAGATTGAAGGAATTTATAGCAATGCAAAAATGGATTCTTTCGCTAATGAATATTTAAGGAAAATGAGCAACTATAATTTAATCTCAAATTGCTGTTTTTTGCTCTCAAAAATATTAGCTGAAATTGTTTATCAAAGCTGCACGGCTGATGTGAGTTGAAAGTAACAATTTAAATTACAATTCCTATATTTTCTCTCTTCTATTTTTAGACTGACACAACAATAATTTCACCGTATGCACTGCAATCAACAGGTGTCCGCTTTAAGAAGTGTGACTATAGCAAGACATGGAACACTGGTCATTTTGCATCCGATGCAATTTGCTTTACAGTCGATAGATCTGGAATTGTTTTGGCCGGCTGTTGTGTCTATTATGGTTCGGGAAGCTACGAGTACCAAATGGAATTGCTGCATGACACACTCGATTCCAAGAGTCAATTGCAGCATAAATGGGAAACACTCGAAACTGCATATGGAACTTTTGATCAGGATAGTGTTCATCGAAATATGGTTCAACTTAAATTCGAGCGTCCAGTTCCGTTGCGTGAAAATGTCTGCTATGCTATTCGCTTTTGCTCACAAGGATCACGAACATGCTCGGGTGATGCTGGCTATCCTCACGTTCGAGGACCTTGCGGTGCCATTTTTAGATTTTATCCATGTGATTTAAGCTTTAATGGTACGACTCCAGTACGCGGTCAAATCCCATGCCTTCTCTACTATAGCGTGCCTATGAGCTATCAAGCGAGTAAACTCAAAAATAATAAGGAAATTTTCGCACGTGACATTGCTTTGGAATTTGCCTCGGATATTGTGCATCGAAGTCGCGAGCTCTTAATTCTCGCACGCAATGCCTTTCTCTATGCTTTATCGTCGTCTAGTGATAAGAGTTCATCAAACTCATCAAATACTGCACAAGCTTTCGACTCCGAGCACAATATTACGCCCATCGAAGAGCATTTTGATGTGTCATGGATGACAACGGCACCGCCAGTATCAACGCCAGCACCAATTAAACCAAGCTCATTTGTTCCTTACTACAGCTCATCATCATCGCCGACACCGACAGTTTTGGGGAAAGAAACGAACATCAACAGTGCCACAAAAGATTTTACTAAACGCATCGAGACATTTTCGCGTGGTCTAATGGAGACGCTCAAGTTAGACAAGAAATTTGACCGAGGCACAGTCGATTGTGTGGAAGTTGATAATGCAGCTGAAATAACGCCAAACGATTATCTCGATGGTGAAAATTCAAGGAAAAATCGAAATGATTTAAGCGAGTCACAGATTAATGGAAATACTAAAAAGCAAATAACAAAAAGTGAGAGTGAAGATAGCTTCGAGCGTGATCGAATGATTGAAATGTTTACGATTGAGGAGTCGAGTTTATTTCACACTTTACTTCCACTAACTGTTGCTCATATCAGTAGATTAATTTGTAGCGATCCAAAAGTTTCCGTTGAAATTTTAAATTTGGTTAAACTTATTTTGCCTCATATTTCGTCTTGGAATCAAATTTGCAATAAAAGCATGCCGTCACCTGCTCACAATGTTGAAAAGCAACCGAACATCTATGAGTTATGTACAACGAGTAATTCTTACGCGGTACTCGAGAGTGACCATCCATACAAAGGAACTTCAATTTACAGCTACAAGGTCGAATTTCCATCATATATCAAATGGATGTCACTCGAATTTGATCCACAATGTGGAACGGCACAGCCAGAGGATTGTTTAAAAATATTAATTCCATCTTGTCCGGAAAGCATGACATCGAGTCCTTCGAGTGATGAAAAGGGAAAAATTAAAGTGCAGAAAAATGTGACGTTAAATAGTGAAAAAGAAAATCCAACAATAAGTGATCAACAAATTATGATTAAAAAGTTCAATACTGAAAGTGGATGGTCGACAAATGCCATTGTTGTGCCAGGCAATGAGATTTTGTTGTCCCTTGAGACTGCATCAAACTATTTAGCTGATCATAAGCTTAATCGTTACGGCTTCAAGTGCATAATAATCGGATACGAGTCGATTGACAATGCAAAGACATTTAACAATTCAATGATTAATTTGGAATCTGAACTCACTTATTTGGGTGGCATGTGTAGTGCGAATTTAATGAGGAAGGATTTAATTTTTTCGGGTGAGTTTTTCAGATTTTAAATATTCTTCAAACACGCAAAATTTTTACAAAAACCCTAAAAAAATATTTTCATTCCCAGATGAGAAAACCGATGACTTTTGGGCGACTGAAAACACACTCAAAAAACATTCGGTCCTTTTATCGAAAGGATTATCAATACAAAACGGCACCCTGACTATTAATAACATCTTGGAGTATGACATCTCAATAGAGTGAGTTTTTAAAACTTAACCATTTATTATTCACATATATCACAAAATATGGCATTTTTATAAATAACTACACAAAGAGATCCGATTAGGGTTAAAAGTCTGTTTTAATCAGACCAGTATTTTCGATTTGCATGATAATTTGTGTCTGGCGATAAGTGCGTGGTTCGGGCATGACTAAATCAAGTTGTTTCTCTCTCCTTTCCTTTGTTCTCAAGTAACAGCACACGGCCGGTATCATGATCGCTAAAAATACAACAACAGCGATTGCAATGAGCAAGTACATGAACCACTTTGAGTCATTTCGACATCTTTCGCTCAGATATGAAATCGAATTGAAATTATCATCCTCATTCTCGAGTCGCAAGTAAATTGCATGTGCGTTGTCATTGAAGAATTTAGTTTCGTAAATTTGATTAACACCTTCGCAATTTTGTGGATCTCCAAAATATAATTTGCTCATTTGGAGATTGATGTCGGGACTAAAGGACATGTCGTCGATGGGATGAATGAAATTTATTTTATTGTTGTGGAATTCAAAGTAAACGTTGCCGGTTCGAAGCCGTGGAACATTTTCATTTTTGACAATACCTTAAAGGAAAGAAATTCTAACTTACTCCCCAAAAAACTTTTAAAAACCCTTCGCTTACCTTTAAAAGAATTCCTATGCAGCATCTCAACCGTGTTGTTATTGAAGAAAGCTCTATCCGCAACATCCATCATGAACGCCTCACTCTCAATAAATCCAAAGAAATTGCTTTCGATTTTAACCCTTTCGACCTCTTTGAAATCGAACGTGCTCGACATCACCTGTGTAAATCTCGAGCCCTCAATGGCAATATTTTTCACATGACAGTCGTAAAATGTCTTTGACACTAGATTTCTCAAGAATGTCGCGTTGACAATTTCGAGATTTTGAATCGTTAATTTCCTGAACGCTTGCGTGTCTACTTGACCGATTGTTGAATTAAGAACTTTTAAGTTTGTGATCTCACCAAAAATACCCGTTAAAGCATTAATTTCGATTTTGTTCACAGTTGAGTCTCTTATAACAAATTCATCAAGAACTCCCTTAAAAAAGTGAGACGGCAAATTTGTGATGGTGCAATTTGAAAATTCAATTCGTATAGACGGTCGATGTCGAGTGGAGTTAAAAGAGTATTGATGGAGCGTCAATTCGCTGATGTTTCCAAATCGTAAAATATTTAATTGCGCGAGATCTCTTAGTGCATCTGTTGGCACATTTAATTGATGACAGTTTCGAAACTCGAGGAATCGGTGATTTCCATTTAGCATCGGAAAATTTAGGGGCTAAAAGTAAGATTGAGATTAAGTTTTAAGAGGATCGTTAAAAAAAATAAATCCGCTATATTAAATTTACAAATTAATTTTATAAAATGTCCACACTTGCAAATTAATTTTATTGTTTATAAACATCCCGCGCACCACAGACCGATATTTTCGTAAGTCTATCAATTTCACACACCACCTCGAAAAAGATAAGAAATTAATTACCTCATCCGAATATTGGCAATCACACACAGAACCGCCCCAACGATATTCACAATGCACCTCTAAGTCATGCTGGCAAGAGACAGCTGACAAAAAAACGATTGCACTTGCAAGTAGTCGGATCGAGTGCATTCCAAAAAATTTATCACTTTAGCGTGCGAGAAAATTTTTCTACAACCACCCGCGCTCTGATTTCATTGAAAACTGAGTAATAAGCCAAATAAATGTAATTATTTTCCGACTCTCTTATCGTCACAGAGCGAGCACACAATCGAAATGTATGCTTTTCGGCTATTTTTTGCCCTCTCGTGTATGTCGAGAATGTGATTCGTGAAGAGCTCTCTAATCTAGTGGAAAAAGAGAGAAAATGAACACAAAAAAATGTTCATATGTGTGATGACGACACTGAGTAAGGTAAATAATCGTAGTGCGACGGGGTGTGGTGGGGGGGTAATTGATTGTGGAGTAGAGAGAAGGGAGAAAAAAGAGAGAAAATGAACACAAAAAAATGTTCATATGTGTGATGACGACACTGAGTAAGGTAAATAATCGTAGTGCGACGTGCTGCGATAAGATATCTTATTAATAAAAATGTGTTTAGCACATGTGAGTGTGAAATGGGTTGAGAAAATGTGATATATCAAATTTTTCAACAGTATCGTGCACAATTTTATTTTTTCCGTCCTAATTTTCAAGAAAATAATCTCACAATGTGTGTGAAAAATATAACCATTTGTTTATATTTTAATGCTGACACTCTTATTTCGCTTGCGACACTTTAAATTCTTAATGTGTGTCAGATGATGCGACTTAATAGAATTTTCGATTATATTCGTGAGTGATGACATGCAGAAATGAATTTTTATATTTTTTTAATGTGAAAAGGACATTTTTGGAGTTGAAATTATGAGGTAGAAAACTAATTTAAAATTTGATAGACTTTTTTAAAAAAATTTCATTTTGTAAAAAATAAAATAAACTTTTAAATTTCCAAATTCAAATTTTTAAAAATCAAAAATCAATGAACAAACCATCACTTTTAAATGACCCCTTCACTTGAGGTTACGATCATCATCTTTGCGTGTGACTCTGAAAAAATAAGCAATAAATTAAATAGAGAAACCTCGCATGATTGAAAACATTTTATTAAAAATCAATGGAAAATTCCTTATTGCATTACATCACTAAATTTCTTTGTTTATAAATTTTTCTTCTTTCCGCAAAAAGAACAACAAAAAAGAGCCTAAGATTGTTTAACTTATTTACAAGCAAAAGATTGAACATTTTATGTGTTGTAATATTTATTCTACATTCTGATGATCTCTTGCAGCTGCTCGACTCTACTTTTATGCATTCGCTATATAAATCTTGTTAATGAACCTCTTTCATTTCAATGCTTTCATTGCCAGTCTTTAGTTTAATTAATTTTTCCTCTCTCTTACTTTTTTGTCTATTTATGGCGTCACAAAAATGCGTGCATAGTATGAGAGAGGTGTCAATAATGTCCGGAAGCACCACATCGTTCCGGAAGCTAGAATTTCAATAGGTGTGTTTAAAAATCGTCGCGAAAAAAATTCATAATAATACGGTTCGATGAACCTCAACAGTAAATTTTTATTTTTCAAGTAACTCGTCAATTTTAACAGTCGCATTTGATCCACCAGAATGATTTGAGCTTTGTGAATTTTCCATTGATTCGTCACTCCAATCTTCAATAGTTTCTTGAGACACTCGCACGGGCACTTTGTGGGATGTCGATGGCACTGTGTACTCTGGAATTTTACGATTTGTCGTCGGTGATCGCGTGATGCGACTCAATTCTCCACTCGGTCCCGGCTGATTAAGAATGTCGGGTAGATTTTTCGATGTCGACGGTTGCTGTTGATCGATTGATTGACTAATTGCATAAGGTGTCGCCACTAACTTCTGAGGTGATGGCTTGAATGAACCTTGAGAGAGAGAGAAAGTTATGGTTATTAATTCTTATGTTTGAAATTAGTGGCAAGTACCCAACACTGCTGTCGCTTCGTGAATTACAGGCTCCGAATATAGATTGTTACTTCCATTAGCGTTGCTATCTAATGGATTTGAGTAATTATTTGCCAACAGCAATGGCATCATTGTTTGCTGTTGTGCTAGTACTGTTGGCTCTGCGTAAATATGTTCCGAATTTGTCTTTGATGGAGGACGAGTGGCGGCGGTTGTTGCCGCTGACTGAGGTAGGACAGGTTCAGAATAGAGTTGATCTGGCTGATGATTGAGTCTCGATGCCGTCGTTGTTCGAACTGTCGTGGTGGTAACGGGTGCAAGATGCTTATAGAGAATGTCAGTGAACGCAACAAAATCCTCGCCAGAATTCTCACAATCACTTATTGTTTGCACAATATCACCGATAATCTTAACTTTCTCGTACTCATTGAGATGCTCATGGAGTAATCGATGGGTGTTATTATGAACAATTTCGTATTTCTCTTCGGGCTGTTTTTGTTTCATTGTGTCGAGCGTTTGTTTGATGATGACTCGATCATGATTCGAAAATGACTTGGTTGAGCGCAGTGAGGCTTCGTACGAGGGTGGTCCCTCCGATTGACTCAACTGCATCAAGTCTGTATGATGGAAATTTATGTTTGTCTGCTCATAATTAGTTTCTCGTCTCGAAGTTTTCCTCTTCCTCGACACCAAAATGCAAAGGCATGGCAGAAAGAGAACGAAAACTGCGGCCGCAATTACATACTCAATATAATCCATCCAATCGAAGTCATCGGAAAGGACCTTTGGATCCACAAATTTTGTTGCAATTTTATCGACTTTCACTTTACCGCAATTTAATTTTGTCTTGCGTTTCGCGGTCTTGCTGCAAATATGATCGTAATACTGCTCATATTTCACTGTCTCTGCATTGAGGCATCGCATTAAGACATCATCGTTGTTTAATCGACAATAACTCTCGACCTCAATATCCTTCAATGATGTTGACTTGTCGAAAAACTCCGACAGCCACTCGCGAAATTTACATTGACAATTTTCATGGAAAATCATCTGCCTGAATGGACACTTTCGGGTGATTGATTTAAAGCTATTCGGTTCAATTTTAGTGAATTTGTTATGATAAAAAGTGCATGAGACATTTGAGCTTCCCTCGAGGGTCATGCTATTAAAACTGCCAAAAGTATTGTTCATCACTGTTATGCTGCTCGCCTCGCTCACTTTCAGCCAGTTTTCGCTCATTTTGTTAATTATGTTGTGTGAAATTTTAACAGTTGCACCAATAAACTCAATCGCATCCTTTTCAATGATGTCTTGAACTCTGAGAAAACAAAAAATGTTTAATTAAAATATTTTCCATAAATTAATTAAAACTCACAAATTGTTTTCGAACACGAAATTAGTAATGCCAACATTGTTTATCGCTTGTGACTCGATTTTATCAATGTTACAATTTGTCACAGCCAGGCTCTGTAGAGTAACCTATAAAATCGAATTAAATGTTATTAGCATAAATTTTTGTATACTCGCAGAATTTAATAAAAATCTCACCCCTTCACGAAAAATGTCCTCCTCGATCGATTGAATTTTAACATTGTTGAGTATGAGTGAGTTTATCTCGGCAATGTTGAACGCTTTTGACTTGATGACCTCAACGTCAGAATTTTCAATTCGAAGTTCGGTTAATGATCTCGCACCAATCGGCATTAAGTGAGTGATGTGACATCGACTAATGTACACCGATAGCATGCCGGGCATGTGTAGTGATGTGCGAAGAAAACCCTCGTGGAGATTTAAGTCGGCGATGTCATTGAAGGTGGCATTGTAGAGAGTCGATCCGAACACTTCCTTCTCAACTGTCACCCTCCATACACTCTCAACAAATAAGATCACCTCACGTGCATCATCTAATGATGCTTCTGACAACGTGACTCGCTTGAGATTTTTAAAGCTAATTTCGGGAAGCATGCCATTGATGCCGACGAGAGATCGTTTTGCGAGCACCACATTATTATTGCTGCTTTTAAAGTCATTCTTAGCGCCCTGAATTGACACGGAATTTATGTTATTTCTATTGCGAAAGAGCCCTTCTCTAAACTCCAATTTTGAATTATCGCCAAGCGTAATATTGATACTATTGGCTTTCTCGGGAAGTGTCAGTCCATCGCCGCCAAGTGTGTATTCCTAAACATTGTAAAAATAAATTATTCCGCCGTTCTGTTATTCTTAAAAGAGTGTTCATAAATTACGTCACGTTTACTTTCGTAGAAACATTTTCAATTTTTAAAAGTTCGTGACAGAATTTATTAATTGATTTAAAAACTTAACTCATCCTTAATTACACTGCATGTGTTTACAAGGAGATATTTTATAAAAATGCTCTCAATTTTCTTCCTATTCAAAACTAGCCGCATGAACACATTAAGTATTCATGATGATTTAATTCAATTAAATATTCAATAATACGTTTCAAGAAATTGCTGCTGTTTTCAGTGTATATACTTTCAATTGCACTTGATTGTTGTAATGGAGAATGTCAATAAGCTGTGATGATGAATTCATGTATTGAGTACTTAGAGTTTTGAATAAGGAATTAAAATTTATTTAAATTTAAATTTTTTTTAAATTCAGAAATTAATTAAAAATTATTCTATTTGCTATTTCTAGTTTTTCAACAATTTTAACAAAATTCTAGTTTACTCTGTAGTGCTTTCAAAAATATAAACTGTTTTAAATTCAATTTGAGACATTTTAAATTGGACATTCTCGAAATTCATTTAATCCCATTTAACGAGTAGGTTGAAAATTTAGCACGATAAGAGCATTTTTATTGAATTAGAATTGAAATAATTAAAGAAGCCGCCATTTACGCCTTCACATGATAAGCAAAGTGATTGTGACTCACCTTATCATTGATAAAATCACAGTGTATTTTTTCGATGCCGGTGTCATTCACACATCGACATATCGATGTGCAAAGATCGACTTTGCCATTACTCACTATCGATGTAGTTGAAACAATTGTGGTAATTAGCAATAGGCAGTGAATATTAATGAGCACTGAACAGAATGAGATTTTTCTCCGTCTCCACATATTGTTGCTTCGGCACAGTGTGGAATTTCATTTGTTTCTCATTTCATGTTGATCACTTGGATGTGTGGAAGAATTTCCTTTATTCTATTTAAATATTTCATGCGTTGAAATCGTAACACATTTCACATTTTCTTATTTTATCCCTTTTTTCCAATCGACTGTCTGACTACGTTCTATTTTCCACAATGCACCCGAGAGAATTAATTTTATATCTCCAATTTCCACACACGAGCGTCTAATTGTGACTCGTTATTCAATTCTGAAAAAGAGAAAGAATTTTTTTAAGATATTTTAATTCCTCATGCTACCATTTAAAGAAGATATTTCCTCCTCGAATTTTATTGTGTTTTTATGTTGTGTGTATATTTTTAATATGGGAAACTTCAATGATTCTTCTTTCTTTTATTTCTTTATCACAAGTCATTATATTGGGGGGCTACTTAGAGTTCGAGCATTCTTTTAGATCTTTTTATCGTTGTAAGTGTCAGGGAGTGGACAGTTTTTAAATTCAAATTAATGCATTTACATTTTTAATAATTTTTGTAAGTTGAAGTCTTTTTGAAATCCCAAAGTTATTTTCTCACAATTATTTTGAATAATTCTTAACATTTCATTGAAATTATTCAGAGAAGCAATTGAGAGCAATTTACGGATATTAAATTATTCCAAATTAAAGATTCTGAGAATTATTTTTCATTGTGACTAAAAAGTTGTTCATTGGACAAAAGTATTATAAACTAACTGGAGTAAAATAATTTAAAAACGAATATTTCCCTTGACTTTATCTAAACTTCGCTCAGTATACAATTCGGATCAAATTTTTTATGCTTTGTTTATCCCTCGGCTTAATGTGACGATATTTTGTCTCATGGATAAAAAGTCATCCTTGTAAATATCTTCTCGAAATTAATTCCGTTTCGGTCATTGTGACGACGAGTCACAAACAAACAACATCCATTATCATAAAAAATATAAATATATTTCACACCAGAAACGCACAGATATTCATTAACAAATTTCCAATTGTCGACGTCGGTTGATGATGTGCTTAAACTTATTTCCTGTAACTGCCTTTAATACTTTCGTTTTATTATTCTCTTCTCTTTTTTTCCCTTCCATCTTTCTCATAATGTTATACGACCATACCATTAGCTCTAAACGTTTTCTGCCTTTTATTTTATTTTTTCGTCAGTGCCACAAAAAATATACTTGCGAGAGTGTAAGTGGATAAGAATTATTAAGGCAAAGAAAAATAAGGCTTTTTGCATTTATCTCTTCGGACGGTATTGTCCGAAAATAATCTACTCGAAAAATAACACACAGAGTGTGTAGATAACCACAACAATTAGCGGTATATATGGGCAGTGGCAGAGAGAAACGTTTTTATTTTTACGATCTCAAAAGATACTTTTTGTGTATATTTGTAAATGTTAAGGGGCAGGACTGATTAATTAAATTTTTTTAAAATATTGAAATTTTTTTATTTTTTGATTTAAATTTTCTGACATTTAAAAGTTAAAAAAATATGTGAGAGGGTGTCGCCCCCTCATTGTTGCACACATCTAAGAGAGACTCTTGCATGCATTTAGAGAAACTGGTTTTTTTCTGTTGTTATGAAATGCTGGTTCCTGTGCTCCAGCTGATGCTTAATTAATTGCGCAATTGAGCTTGCTCAGCGAAACATGTCAATACATGCTGATTGAGTTTATATTCGCATTCTCACAAGGCGAGCGATGGAAGTAATTAGTGATTATATACACACTCATATATTTTTATTTTTTGACCGTCATCAACACCGGGTGACGCCTAAACAAAAATGTTTCATTATAAACTTTTTCCTTCTCTCATCATCTGCTGCGAATGTCACACCGAACTAGTTATGCAAATTTATGTGTAGCCATTTAATTTTACAACAATTAGTGAACACTTGTCCGTCGCTTCTTTATGATAATTTCATTTCGTTGCCCTCTTTCTATCATTTCCATATCCGTTCTTTTGTGTTTTTCACGATTTATAAAAACTTCTTTTATGTATATACAATCGCACTCTTTTTGAAATTTGAACTTTTCTCCATGAACATTAAAGCGAAACAGAGAAAGAGATAAAAGGTGATCCGTGTGTTGAGACAAGAGCATTATATTGCAAGTATTTTAATTACACACATTGTGCACTTGAAAGAAATTTTTTTGTTTATATAAATAGTTTCACTTTTGAGATGCATCTGAAAAATTGGATGGATGTCAAGTGCGGGCATGTATGAGGATCATTATCTTTTATGAACGTTTAAAACTTTTTTTTCAATTGATTTAGAATCTTTTTATTTAAATTATTTGTGGAATTTAAACTGTCCTCTCCTTGACGGTCAACAAGAATTATTTTTACACCACATGAATCATTAAAAATTATCTCATAAACAAATTTTTATTTTTATCAACTTTAAAGATTATCGTTAAGTACACTTAAGACCCGCCTGACTCACTTCTTGTCGTCTGAAGAGATTATGCACACATTAAATAAATAAAAATATCTGCAAATATTTTTTCGTCACTTCACTCGACGCGTCTCCGGTCGTTCTTTAATTTATTTTTAAGGTTTATGCATGCAAGAAGATTATAAAGCAGAATGTCAAGCGAAAAATGTCTCTATTTTTTTATTTAAATTATTTTCTTATTTTTCCTCTCTCTCTTTTTTTCTTTCTTCACGTTATTCACGAAAAAACGCGATCGCTTTTGCTGAAACTGTTGATCGTTGACAAGTTGAATCACTACTGAAAGCTGGATTCTCTCTCCGCATATATTCACTTTACTGCTGCTGCTTCGCTTCGTCGCCAAAGAGAGTATTATGTGTAAAAGGGAGAATGTAGTGGTATGCGGAGTGTAAATCTGTAAAACGAAATGTTGTTCTGCCATGGGCCATTGAATAAACTATATAACTTTTTCTCTATGTTTATGTGTGTACACACATAACTTTTTTTCTCTCTCTCTTAGCTCTCTGATTTTTATTTCTCTACAGGCAGAACGATCAAATATGAGAAGAAAAAAATTCAAGTGTATTTTACTTTTGGGGCATATATCGAAATCATATGGAGAGAATTATGAGAGAAAAAAAAATTGAAAAAGACCAGAAGAAAAGATAAATAAAAAATTGAACCTGCGTGTCGAGGGAGAGAGAGAGAACATGCAGAAGAGAAATTGAATTTTTGCGCAAACACAATTTTGAGGAAAATGAGGAAAAAAAAGGTTAAACCTCTTGATAGACATTATTTTTCAATGTCATCCATTAATTCGATTCTCAAATCATTCTCTGTTTATTTAACACAATTTTTCAATAAGATGATCATGTCATTCATCATATTATGTTAATTTGTTATTACCAAGAGAGTTTTGAAGTGTGGCTGCCGACGATAGCCTGAAATTGAGAAACTCTAGATGACGAAAAATAAATATTTGAAAATTCTTTCATGTTTAAATAATTTTTAACGGCTCAGTAAATTTCAAATCTAAATAAATTTTTTTAAACCCATACTTAATGATTTTGATATTTTAAAACTTTAATAATGGAATAAGATTTTAAAATCCAGGAAAAAAATCTCATCCAATTCTTAATAACCTGCCATCCCATAAGAGGGAAGAAGAAACCCACAGAGAAAGTAAACCGATGTGAAGTTGAAAAGAAGAATGTGTGATAGAAAAGACAAACACAGAAGAGAAATTCTTGGGAATATGTGTGTACACAACAGACACTCAAGAATGCACATAAATTTATAGTCGACGATGAGGGCGAATAAGCAATGACTTTATTGTTGTGGCTCATTCATAAAAGGCGCTTAATGTGCGTCTATGTAATCCGCTGCGTTGCGAGTGAGATAATGGATTTGTGTGTAGAATAAATATTTGAATGAACCTCATGCACGCTTAAAGGCGTTTAAAGAGAATTTCTTGATTAATGAACAATTCTATCGAGCAATATTTTGTGTGTACTAAATTTAGCTTTACTTTCCTTGTTATCAGATGTAATAATAAAAAAAATATATTAAATTCTCGTTACACGCAGCAGTGAGCAATCGCATGAGAAACAATTTCTCAAGGATTTTGTGTTCGTGGCTCCTGATTCGGCGGGCGGAAGATTAGCGGCATGGATACAGCCCGAGTCGCGTTTAGATCCAAACAGATGCGAACTCAAGCTGTTTCAAGATCCCATTCAAAGCGGGTGGCCGACGAAATTTCAAATTGAAACACGAGATCAGTATGGCGAAATTGTTTATGTGCCGAATATTAAAATTCAACTCAAAGTCGCATTAAGCTCGAATTTCTCGAGCGAAAAACGCTACAGCAAAATGTGTAAAGAGCAAAATATGTTTATGCCTTTGGGTAAGGTCAGTTACGAGCCCGTGATAAAGGAGAAGGAGAAGATTTGTTTAAAATCAATAACGGCCATGAAAGCTTATTCGCAATATTCGTTCGAGGAGTTGCGAATGTATACACCCGTTCAAAATAAAACCTCTGACTTGATGACAGCAAAAGATTCGGGCGATCAAACATATTCGGTTATTTGGACGCCCGAGACAGCGGGAAATTATGTCATCAATATTATCATCGATGGCGTTCAGGTCAATGAGAATTACAATGTAACAGTAGTCAGTGCCAACGTTCCGCCACCGGTCAAAGAGCACGCATTGAAGAAAATCCAACCACAATACAAATATCGAAAGTATTATGCAGAATATACATCCGGTCTTCGCATTCGTTTGCATCCGACACTGCAGGCTGACGTTATAGGCATAATAAAAGTCAACGATGTAATTTCGTTCATTGATGAAGTCGAGAATAGCGATGGGGTGTGGGTGAAGTTATCAACGGATTCAATCAGAAAATATTGCTCCTCCTCATGGTATCCATCGGAAGCGTGGTGCTTAGCTTACAATAAACACTTTGATAAACGACTCTTATTTTCGTTAATTGAATCAAACAGCGAAACATCGTCGACGGCAAATCCTACGGACGACATGAACAACGTCAAGTTTTTCGATGAAAGCGAATATTTTAGCATCGAAGAGTCGAGTGAGCTTCTTCAAGTGACGAGTAACTTTGAGGACGCTAAATTATTGTTAGATGACGACGATGAGAAACCGCCGACTTTTGAAGATGCTATCGTTGAGTCATCGGTCGAGAAAACGAATCAATCAAATATCACCGACGTGATTGCTGGCGTTGTCGAGGGTGGCGCTAATAAACTTCAAGCCTTTCAAAAGTGGCTAAAGCGTGACTCCATCGGCGATACGACTGCCACAATAAGGAAGCGAATTGGGTCAATTCCAGAGGTGTACAACAACAACACTCTCGATTTAAAGAACTTGAACACAAACAATGTCGCGGACAAATTATCGAACGACATTAATCTAACATCGCCCGTACAGGAAAATATAATTCCGACAAGTAAAATAAGCAAAATGACGGAGAGTCAAACGGAGAGGTTTAAGAGTACTAATCCATTTAAAAGTAGCACGAACATGAGTAAGAATTTAAAGAATTTGGAGTATGAAGAAATTAACACGCCCAAGAAAGCACTTTCGCCTTCCGTTGCCGAGACAATTCGAGCGATTTTTGCCGCTTTCCTATGGCACGAAGGTCTCGTTCACGATGCCATCGCATGTGCATCGTTTCTCAAGTTTCATCCCTCGATTAATAAGAGCAATGTGTATGGCATGGAACAGACACTTGTTCATGAACAAAGACACCATGAGACGCTCACAAAAGAAGAGAAAATTCAGCAGCGACATTCGGTTGAGATCACTAATACAAGTAATTATCTCAACGCACGACCCTCAACCTTAGAGGCGCTCACAAAAAGCGGTTACTGTTGTGTTCATTACCGTAAGCAGCGTGGGAAGCATGTAGAATTGAATGCGAGCGATGATTTCGGTACACATGGATGTCCGCCAGCATTAAAGTGTCTAATTTTTGTCTGGGATGAGTTGAATAAAGATTTTCAAGGCTTTGTTGGCAGATTGATGAATGAGAAGGAGGGCAAGGATGTCACGGTGATGCCTAAATCCAACGTCGCTGTCGTTAATCCAAACGATGTCAACGAGATTGAATTTCAGAAGAACAAACTGAAGGCAAAAAAATTCGCAGACGAGGGAAATACGGCAATTGGAGCGGTTGGCGGCGGAAGTGAGCATACGGTTTGGTGTGAATTGTGCGATGCTGACATCAATCCGGGAAATCAACAAAATCCTTATCAGCAAAATGCCTTCACTCAGCATCTCAAAACGAGTCATCCAGGGTGTGGAGAGTCAGCAAAGGGCAAAGGTTACAACTCCAATGGCATGTACTGCGAGGGTTGGGCTGGTCAGTGCGGAGAGGAAGGCGTCGGTGCTACAAGCTGGTATCTTTTGTGTGAAACGTGTCGAGATAAGTTCATGGTGCCACATAAAAAGAGTCTTAACGTTAATGATTCATTGCTAGCACGCGCAGCCTCAGAGCCTCCCAAATTCATTCCGCCGGCAGTAAATCCATCAGTTTTTGGGCCGAAAAAGACAAAACTCAGCTCCAACATGAGCATGGAATTTTTTGACACGATGAAAGACAATGCGTTGTTTCTGCTAGACCTCAATTCGCACAATGGTGGTCTGCTAAATAAGTCTACTGGAAATAACTTAATGCCTTTGAAGAATAAGGCGACGATGAGGCACAGCAGTGCCGGTGACTTTGTAATCCAGCCTAACACCAGCAACTTTTCTCATCGTCACTCTGCAAATATCATTACGGATGATAATCATCTCAGGAGAGCCTCACTACAAAAGCAAAACTCAATAACGAATTATTTTGCAAAGAAATTTCCAGGCAATGGCACAAACGAAACTGCCCCCGATCTCTTATGGACGCCACCCGAAAGCATAACATGTCTCGACATGCTGAATGCAAAACTAAGCGAGTCTGAGTCATGCAATGCTTTTAGTATCGACAATGAAAAGAATTTTTATGATCCACTTTTAATACCTGGCCATCAACAGCAAAATACCAATCAGCAAGTCGGTCATAATGAGTTGAGTAAATTTCATCGGAGCTTCTCTATGATTCAAGGTTGGGGTGTCTACACGACGCAGAATCCAGTCGAGAAGGATCTTTCGAATTTTGAGTGTGCCGGTGGAAGTCAATTTGCTCAAGATAATGGCGATACCGTCGTGAGACGTCGCAAAAAACCGTGCTTATGTGATTCAAGTGAGTTGAAGTTTTTACACTCAATTTTAACTAATTAATTTTGTAATTTTCCCACCAAACAGCAAGTGAAGGTAGTCTATTGAACTTCCCATCAAAAAATCTCAAGAAATTAGTTCCCGAGCACGTTCTCAATCCATCATTTAAAAATTTCAGTGAAGTGTCGTCTTCACATGACATCGAAAGTGAGTTTAACACAATTTCCTCACTTTTCCACAGCAAATTAAAATTTTTTCTCTCACAGAAATGGAAAGTGCATTGGAATTAAAGAAATTCACAGAGAATGCTTTCTTTGACATCATACAGCAGAATGTAGAAGAGGTGACTGTTAAGGAATTCTCCTTTCTCAATCGTCCGACAATCAGTTTCATATTTGAGAAGCATGATCTCGATAAACTTCGCTATTTGCTGAGGAAAAATCTAAGGAAGGCAATTTGCAGCGTTTATGGCTTGCAGGCTCTTAATTGGCTGTTGAGAACGGTTACACAGACGATGTGCGTTCATGACATTATGTGGTGGTTCATTTCATCGCTCGTACAGATCAAAAATGATAATGACAACGCACTCAAATTGGAAGATTCCGATGTGAGTTACGAGCACCCTGTGGCTATCTCGAATGTCGATGATAGAATTCAAAATATGCTCTCGCAAAATCTTCACATGCTGCTTCAAAGCATCGCCGATATTACGCTTGCCCTCCCATGTGGCTCAGCACTACAAAGACTGGCAATTCAATGTTTCGGCATCAAATTTCGGCCCAGTGATCATCAGTTCCTTCATAATTCTCACGTTTTCGGCAACATCTCAAAGATTTTATCGAAGAGTGAAGAATTTAATGAGGAAAATCTTTTGTTCTCGGCAGCCCTCGGCGAGTCGAACGAGAATCAATTAGACGAGAGCAATATTCGAGTTTCGATGAAGGATAAGGTCATGGTCTATAATAATGTTGACATCACTGATGTGTTTGAATTCATTATTTCGTCACGACAAGCCATGGTCGCGGCACTCACCGATAATTCAACGGAAACGTTTTGGGAGAGTGACGACGAAGATCGCAATAAACCGAAAATTATTGAGATATCGATGATTAAGCCACATTACGTTTGCAAATCGATTAACATTCACATAGATAATTGCAGAGATTTGGCGGTGAGTTCAAATTACAGATGTAAGATAATTAAAATAATTTTTAAATTTATACAGCATAAAATAACGAGCTTTACGGTGTACAGCGGTGCATCCTTGGGAGAACTTAATCTCTTGGAAACTGTTGAAACTGAATCAAACATCGGTACATGGTACTCCGTGTTAATTAAAGATGAGTCCAACACTCATTTTCGCATTGAACTTCGCGGTGTCGAAAATAACATTCGAATTCGTCAAATTAAACTTCTAGGCTACTCAAATGACGCAAAAGTGACGCAAGATGCAATCTGCACAATGAAAAAGCAAACAAATGCACATCACATTCAGCAGAAATATTGCGAACTTGAGACGCTGAGAGTGTTTCGAGTGCTCACAAATCAAGTGTTCGGAAAACTCATTACGATTCAAGAGCGACCTTCGAGCAATCAAAATTACGCTGCTTCCTTTGTTGAGTCGCACATGGACTCGCCCGGTGGAGACTCGCTTGATTTGCGCGAGCACATGGTTGGAATTTTATTCAGTCGAAGCAAACTCACTCATCTTCAAAAGCAGGTGCGATTTCATTATTAATTTATTTTATCACTGTAGAGTTAACAAACCCGAGTGTTCCGCCCCTTTTCACATTAAAAAATCGCACATTTCCTCGAAGAATGTGCACATGCTGATTACTTCTTGTTTCACTTGCTCTCTTTTCCTTCTCCCCACAGATAATTGTTCACATTGTGCATTCAATTCAAAAAGAAACACAGAAATCGCGTGAAGAGTGGGAATATCATGTCAATACGATCAGTTCGAGTACGATTTTTAAGAGTACAATGAGCACAAGTGAGGCACTCTTACCGAAGCAAAATGACGTTTATTGTTTCGAAATGTTGAGCATGGTGTCGGCGTTATCAGGAAGTTCTGTTGGACGCGCTTATCTCTCGCATCAAATTGATTTAATTAAAGATTTGCTTGTGCTGCTGCACACGGGAAGCGAAAGAGTTCAACGACAAGTAACGCTTCTGTTGAGACGAATTTTGCCCGAGATTTCACCGGAAACTCTTTGCAACATTTTAGAGATTCAACATAATCCACATCGTGACATTAATAATCTCCTGCAAAATCCAAAACTCTTAAATCCCAACAGCATGGGCATTATTGACATTCTGTTAGCCATTATAGCAAAATCTCTTCAGATTCAAGTGAAATTTAAAAACGGCTCGAATCCATTAAACACTAAAAATCTAACAATCAAGCTATGCGATTACATTTATCCATCAACAACTCAATCAACGGCATCACAGAAATTGGTTCCACAATATCAGCATCAAATCAGCAGTGGAACTGAAGTCGGGTCAAATATGTCGAATTCATCACGTGATTGTGATCAATCGACTGAAAGAAGTGGTGGTCATTCCGCTGTTAAAGAGGATCCACGTAAACGGTGGTTCCTTTGCGGCAGTGCCTCAACAAAATTGGCCGAAAACATAATTTGCCTTATCAAAGACATGATTAATGGAAAGCTGAGTGAGAAATGGTCGAACGTAACAAAAACGGCCGTTGCCGAGTGCATCATTAATCTTGCTCATCTCGACGAGCCACATCGACAACCGGAGTTGTGCCTAAAGACGCCAACCATTTGGCTCGCACTTGCAAGTTTGTGTGTGCTAAATGAGGATCATGTGGTGAAACTGTCATCCGGTCAGTGGAGCAAATCGGGCGATAAGAGGCCATTGTGCATTAATCACGATGACAGTGTCACCAATGCAGTCATTGAGTGCGAGGAGTGTGGAACATTGTGTTGCGATTGCGATCGCTTCTTACATCTCAATCGAAAAACATGGAATCATCATAGGACGGTTTGTAAGGAGGAAGAGGAATCGATTAAAGTTGAACTTCATGAGAGTTGCGGGAGAATTAAACTTTTTTGGCTCCTCGGACTTGCTGATAGTAAAACTTTAAAGGGCATTATTGAGTTTCGGGACGGTCATAACATCATAATTTGTGACCCTCAAAATGCAATTGGACGATGTCGTTTTTGTGGCGTTTATGGCAACTCGGGCTTATTATCTGTCGGCAATGTTTGTGTGGAACAGCAATGTCAGGAATATTCGGCAAACGCGTGCTCGAGAATTCTCGCTTGTGGTCACTGGTGTGGTGGTATCATAAATGAAGTCAATTGCTTGCCATGCTTACACCAAAAATGTCAGTCGGTCTCTAGCTTTGATCCCAAAAAACCAAAATTAACGCAGGACGGCGACGACATGTGCATGATATGCTTCACTGAAGCCCTCTCATGCGCTCCCTCAATTCAAATGAGTTGCGGTCATGTCTTTCATTTTCACTGTTCTCGAGCAATTCTACAAAAGCGATGGCATGGACCGAGAATTTCGTTTGCTTTTTCGCAATGTCCAATATGCAAAAATGACATCTTTCATGAATCACTTAAGGACTTACTAGAGTCAATTAATGTTCTAAAGGATGATGTCAAGAGGAAAGCCGTAATGAGATTAAAATATGAGGGAATCGATAAAGAGGTGATTGATGACCAAAAAGACCTCGCCGCGTATGCCATGGAACGTTATGCTTATTATGTTTGTTGCAAATGTCAAAAGGTAAAATTTTACATTTTTTAATTCAATAAATTATTTTAAATATTATTTCTTCAGTCCTACTATGGAGGCGAAGCTCGATGTGATGTTGAACTCGGCGAAAACTTTAATCCTGAAGAACTTGTTTGTGGCGGCTGTTCGGACGTTGCAAAAGCTCAGGTAAATATTTTTAAAATAATTAACAAAACCTTTTGACCTTTAATTAAAAACTCTCAAAATTTCTACTAGATGTGCCCAAAGCACGGCATGGATTTTCTCGAATACAAGTGTCGCTATTGCTGCTCAGTTGCTGTTTTCTTCTGTTTCGGAACCACTCACTTTTGCGATACCTGCCACGATGATTTTCAAAGACTCACGAACATACCAAAGATGAAACTGCCGAAATGTCCCGCGGGCCCAAAAGCAACTCAACTAATGATCGAAGAGTGTCCGCTGCATATTGTCCATCCACCGACTGGCGAAGAGTTTGCATTAGGATGCGGCATATGCCGGAACTTTCATACATTCTAAATTTTTTAAGCCTTTTAATTTTCTAGTCTAATGAAAGTGAATGTGGGAAAAAAAGTTTTAGCCGGAAATTATTTGTTCAAAAATTCTTTTTTGTCTAGTCAATAATTGTAACATTCCGATGCAATCCAAAAATATAACAATAAGAGAAATTATTTATGTTCAGTTTTAATTTGTGATACATGTATAGCGAGATTTTTTTCGTTAATTTTTTCATTATTCAGCCAGGAAGCATTATTTAATTATTTATTAATGATATCGATTATTAAAAATAAATTATGTCGAGGGATGATGATTTAAATTTTAACTATTAAAAAAATTGAATTCTTTAGTTTCAAGAAATTTTTAAATTTTAAATTTTCATCCCTTGACAATTATGATAGCAAAAAAATGGAACAAGATTAAATGTCTGAAAGCTCTTTTTCAATCATTATCGTTTTGTTAAAAAAATACTTTTTTTTCAATGATGAAAAATCAATAAAAAGAAAAAAGGAAATAATTCGCAGTCATTTGTTTTTAATGCTTCCTTCCGTTGCCAAATGGAGTTTATAAAAACTAATTTTTTCTCATTCTAAAAGAATTTTTATTTAATCGATTTTGATTACACATAATTTTCAGTTACAAGGCACTAAAAATCAATTTTCTCATTTAATTAGTAAATTTTTAGCATCGTTTAGTCGAGGTTGGGTTAATAAATATGTTTGTGTATAAACTTTCAATTATTTATCAATTTAATTAACAAATTTTTAATTAATTTCTAATAAGCTCAGATTATTTTGACAAGCAGTTGTGTAAATGTAAAGAAACTAACTTTTTTAATTTATGTTGAGGAAAGTGAGGTGAGAGTAAAAAATAATTGAAAACCTTGTTGTAAAGTTTGATTTGTTTTAAAAAAGTTTTTGATAAATTTTATACCCAAAAAATTCAAATTTTAACCGTTAAAAGCCAACTTTACAAACGAAGCTTCCATGGCACTTTTCTGTCATCGTTCTTTCTTAAAATATCCAATTGAGAATTGACGAAATTATGATGAATGTTACAGTAAGAGTTCCGAATTTTCAGAGGTCCGTAATTGGACCGGCAGTAGAAAGAGTGACCTGCGAGGCTTTAACACTTTTCGGGGGCGAAACCAGTTTGACGACTGTCTGTTGATCAACAGAACCTTTTCTCTGCTGCTTGCCATCACCACCATTTATTTGTATTTGAAGTTGATGCTGCTGAGGCTGATGAAATTCTGATTGCAATGAATTTTTATTAGGATTATTATTAATAGAAGAATTATTGGTTGAAACATGTTGCATGTTAGTTGTTTGTGATGGAGATTTTAATGATGTTACCATGTGTTCTAAACTACAATAAGCGAATAGATATGCACCAAGAGTTTTTGTACAGCGGGATGTGGGGTTTAGGTTGGGGAAAGAAGAGAATAGAGAGAAAGTTAGCGACCGATAATTAACCATAAATTTCTTGTATTGACTTGTGTGGACATTTAAGTTTTCCTTTTATTTATTTTTTAAAAAATTAGGAAACTTAAATGTTGTGGCCACTGAGTGGGTGAGAAAGAGGTTCATAAAAAGTGAACTTCTTTCACACCCAATTTATATTTTTGTACATTTCTATACGTACGTAAGAATTCGATGTTCAGCTTGCTTTCGTCCAGCCAATGCATCTTGCAGATCTCTCCTCAACTTTACCGCATCTTTCTCCAATTGAATTACATGAGTTTTATCAAACGACTCTTCATCCGTTTCGTTTAACGAATTATCGTGCCGTTTTGGAGGCGATGCCGATGGGCGCATTCGAAAATTTTGATGATCATCAAATTGAAAGCCTTCCACACCGCCGGCATTACTGCTGTTAATTACCCCATAATTTAGACTCATGTTGCTTCGCTTCATTTGATCATTCATGGCAAGATTGGAATTCGATGTTGCATATTGTTGGTACTGTTGTAATTGGAATGGATTATTTACGCTTTGGAATGCACGTATCGATCGAACTTCATCCTCTAATTTTGTCAGTCGATCGTTCGTTGATTGGCGATCCAATTTAAGATTATGTAAGTGAACCTAAAAGAAAATTATTCTCACTCAATTAGCGGCTCTTTTATTAGCAATAATGTCTCACTTACTTTTACTTCTTCTAGCTCACGCAAGACTCGCATGCTTGTTTCATTGTGCGACCATGACTTTTCCTCAATTAATGCCTTCACACGATTCATTAGCGACTCATCGCGGACTCTTCCCGCATCACGTACCTCTCGAATTAAATCCGTTACAATGCCCGGTGTATATGATCCACCTGTTGGTACAGCGAGATAAGACGTGAGAAATTTATTGCCATTGTTTTCTGAGTTATGTCATAAAACACTTTTTCTTTAAAAAGTTTCTGAGTGAATGACATGACTCGTGATAACACGAGATCCTCATCACCATATGAAATTACCTTGCGAGTGATAGGTGGGAGCTGGACTAGCGATACCCGTATAATGGCCAAACGGTTGACTATGAACACTTAAGCCACTCACGCTATCTCTACGGTGTCGCAAACCCCAACTCGGTGCATATTTCAAAGCTTCCATTTCGACTATGAAAAAAATCCGTAATTTAATAATTGCACACAACACAATACACGCTCATAAAGACAAGGAAGGCCATAATACTACGCAAGATGTGAATGACTACAAAAAAGTAATAAAATTTAAAACTTTTTGCACCCACTTACCTTTTGTCTCGTGTAAGCTACGAAATAGCTTTGAATTTGTCTCATGGAGGAGGTGAATTTGTTTGAGAAGAGTTTGCAGCATTGACTTCTCATCGCCACTATTTGCTCCATTTTTCTGCTGTTGCTCCTCATCCGTTTGTCCTTCGTCATCTAATTCATCTTCCGCACTCGATTCGTTTGGCACTCGTGCGCTGCTATTATTCAATGCGTTCATCGTGCTACCGCCGTGAGGTGTGTCGTCGATCAACAAATCATTAAAACTGAAAAAAGAGCCGCAAACGAGCGCAAGAAAAGAAAACCATAAAAAATCGTATTATTTTGTGAGTGAATATGATGAACTGGTGTGTGGAGGAATTTTGAGCAAAAAAAAGAGGCGCAATGAAATGGCAAATTTCTCTCTCATGTTGCGTGTGCAGGTCTGCTTTTGGCCATTACAAAAACATGTGTCGGAAAAAATTACTCAATAAATACTTTTTTTTTGCCAGCAAATATTTTGGATTTTTGATTTATTGAAAATAATTTGTGAGTTTAAAAAAATTGTCCATCACTTGATCAAAAAAATTTAATTTTCAAAAGAGTGCAAAATTCATTGAAATTTAATTTTCAAACAATTTTTTTCCCGCGGTTAAACAGAATAATGAGTCTAAGACATTACGCTAAAATTATCTTCACGACACATCATTAAAATTTGAACGCGCACAACGGTAACTCTCTCGACTTATGAGTTAATTTTCCAATTTGTTAGCTGATGGTTTTCACCTATCGTGGGATACTACCTATGCTAATGTCCATAATTATGACTCACCGTTTCGATTGATTTAAGATATCGTTGAGCTTTTCTTGGTCGATTGTGGTTGGGAATTTTTCGATTTTTGAGGGACCGAATGAAGGAAGACTGAAGAAATCTGGTACTGTGCTGAGAGACGTGAGCGGATCGTTATTGCTTGTTGGCGAGGCAGATTGCTGACGCTGAGCCAAGTGCGGATATTGTTGTCGAAATTGCGAATTAAAATTCATAAATGCCGAAATGGATGGCGTTGAATTATCCAAATTCTGTTAAGCACAACGAAAAAAAAACATTAAGTGTTAAGTGAAGTCGTTTACTCAGCTGAGCGAAAATAAATACACTCAAGGTGAAGACATTAAAATTTTTAAATTTCCCTCTAAAAATTTAAAGTTTCAAAATTGAGAAGAAAATTTAAATCGTCAAACAAAAAATTTCCATAATTTCAAAATTTACGAACCATGTGCGGCGGGTATGAGATTGGATCGGCTGAGCCGTACTGTAGGTGGCTGTTATTCCCTTTACGGTTCGCTGCGCCATTGCTCGCATTCATTATCGACCAGTTGCCATCGAGATTGTTATAGTCGAAATTCATTTTGGATGCGTTCTCTAACCACCTCTCAAGATGGTGCTCGTAATTCACATTGACATTTTGTTGACCATTCTTCGACGGCTTCCGAGATGGTTTTCTTCGATTTGGCACGCTACTATTGTTGTTATTCGTTGTAGGAGCTGAGTTCGATGTGTTATCTAAATGTTTTATTTGCGAGCAAAAATAGAAAGAAAATGTCTCAATGATAAGAGAGCCTTCATACATCCATCAATTGTGAGTGTCTATTTGTGCTATCTAAACTTATCTATTTACGACATCTCGCATCTGGGCGAGTCACTAACTTTAAATGAATTCATAGAATTTTTCGATTGAGTGAGTCATCAAAAAAATATTTATGTGCATTTCTCTTCAGGGATTGCGGATGGTTAAAAATTCCACCCCTCAATTTTTTTGGAATTAAAATTAGTTTTTATTTCCTTGCCAACCACAAAGTCACCCTTAATCCCTGTCACCCTTCCCCCGTTGTAATTCTAACAAGCCGTATAATACTTCTTTCATTAATCAATGGCGATAAAGTGTTTGTTATGCAACCTTGCAGTATCGCATGGGAAACCTTGTTAAGGCCAAATAATAAATTTCACTTTTCATTTTATTTACTACGTCCGTCAATGATCTACACCAATAATTTACACAAGAGACAACTAATTGGATTTTAAAGTAAACCTCGACACACTCACCATTAATTGATTTTTCGTTGTTTCCGTTATTATCATTTGTACTCATTTTTCTCTCACTTAATTTGTGTATTCACGCTATGAAATGATGATTAACCGAGTAATTGATTACTTTTTATCACCTCTGACGCGTCTTTTCGCTCTCACACTTTCAATTATTTTTTTTCTTCTCTATTTTACGCAGGGTAATAAAGTTGGATGTAATTAAAGTCAAATCTCGCACATATGAGTGAGGACGGAAGATAAAAGTCTTCTTCTTTATATTTTTTTTGGAGTGAGAATGAAAAATATTTTACGGTGTAAGAAGAACAAGAGATAAAAAATATCTTTTCATTCACATAGTGCTACATTTGAGACATTCTTTTACAAGTTATGAAGACTTTGCATCTCTTTTTTTTCTCATGGGAGTTTGAACTTGTTTGCTTTTGGTTCACACACAGTCAATTATACACACATCTCTTTGCCTTATTTGCTGTTTTCAAGTTTAATGAAATTCTTCGAGTGAGAGGGAGAGAAAAATTTTATATTATGCAAATTTGTAAACACGAATGATCTTTTGCGAATTTTATGCACTTAACGTTATCACATCACTTTACAAACATAACTATGCTATTACCCGAAACTTTGCCTCACGGCATTGGACGTTTAAATTGATAAAAATACGCAGAAAGCGCAATTAATTTGAAAACATAAGACTGACTACGACACACACGACAGAACAGAGCGAAGTGGACAGAAATTTTTCTTATGTTCAGACTTATGCTGACGAGCGATTACCGCGGTTGGGCCGACCGCGTGTTTAAAAATAAAAACACTGTTGAGTTTAACTTTCAAAAGCTTAAAGATGAAAAAGCAAATTTCATTTTATTGAAAAAATTTTGTGCGAATAAAAGAGGAAAAACATTTAGGTGTAAATTTGTTTAAAAAAATATTTAACCTCAAAAAAATGACAAATCTAAATCTATAAAAGTGCTTTAAATATTTTAAAATCGAACTAAATTTAATTGTTGCTGTCTTTTAGGTCAAAAACTAATTTAAATAGAAAATTTGTTAATTAAAAAATCTACACCCAAGTGTTCCGCCCCTATTTTGAAATACAATTTACTTAATTCTCAAAAATAGTTTTTAACTCTTTAGCACACTTCAAATAAAGATTGTAGCTATTCTTTAAAATATGTCTTAAAAAGTCTTCTAAATCTTCTTCATCTAAATCTACTGAGAATTCACTAAGACAACCCGTAAAGTTGCTTCGAAGTGTTGTCACAATTTTCTTAGCACCTTCATCCTTAAAATATTGTTCTTTAAAGTTACTATCCGTTGATAATTTCTCGCGTGCCGTCTCAATTACACTATTAATGAGTTTATCAACTTCGCTGAGTGTCACTTGTGGTCTGTATGTGACATCGTGTTGTCGCTTGTAATTCTCTTTGATCAGTTGATTTCGATCAGATGTGAATTTTCCCAGGAGAAAGCCCAATATGAGCGCTAAAAATGCTACAGACATTGTCATACTAATGCACGTTCGTTTGTTGACATATTGCCGTATGTCGAAACCACTGGAATAAAGATTTTTTTGATTAAATTCAAGGGGTGAGAACACAATAATTTTTTAGAAATCTTTAGAGTTTTCAAATTTTACCTTGAATCTGAGTTTGCTCTAATTGCAGTTTGATAAGATAAAACACGATCCATCATTTCCTAATTTTTTAATTGTAATATTTAAAGTTGTCTTTTTTTGGTCGATACCAGTGAAAGTTTTATGTTGACCACACGCGCGCTATGTATATGAGAGTGATATGATTAAAATAGAAGAAGAAATCGGAATTAATTTTTTCTTCGATTTTCGTTTTCATTCTTCAATGACTATATAGAAATTCACCTTTGTCAGTGTATTGTCTCTTTGTGTCGCATTTACACACTTTTCACTTTTCACACATTATTCTCTCTTCTTTTTTTCGTTGAATTATTTTCCTCTCACATTTTTCACATGAGATGATGAGTTCGAGGATGAATCAACAGTCAAAACACTCAACAAGCGACAACTTATTATGTTTTTTTTCTAGTGATGAACTCACTCACGTTGATGTCGACAGTTCGAGGATATTTTTAGCAGTGAACGAGGAAATGTAAAATATCAAAATTTTCCAGCTCTGCTATGGCATGTTTTACACCGCAACGCAATGTAGTGATAAATTTGTAATTATGGCTATTGACATCGTCATTTTGTTATAAAATCACCCTCCAAAAAAAGTAATTATAGAACTCTTCTATGACCACTAAAACCAAACAATTTTAACCTTAATCACTCGACACAACCATAGGGGACATTATAACACGTTGAGTGGCGGTCGCGGACTGAGAACTGAGTAAAAGAGAACTAGAAAATGTTTACTCGCGATATCGGCAGGAAAATGAATGAAAAACTTGAATAGAAAGAAAATTTTCTCTTCTCTCATGAAGGGGTTGGCCTCTCTGACATTTAAGTAGGTCTCAATATGAAATTAATATAAAGTTCTGAATTTTTGAAAATTTTTTTAAATATATTTGAAAAGAGCATCGACCCCTTCTTCACTCTCCCATTTTACTGCCTCTCATTTAGCATTTTCGTTTTCATTTTCCGTTAACATATTGACCACATGAATGATATGATTTTAATGAGTGCATTTTCCTACGACTAATGTGAGAATTTTCACATGGAAGGAAATATCGACTATTAATGGCGTGTACTTAAATATTTAAAATTATGTAAACTAAACTTTGGAATTTTTTCAAAGCATTTTTCTATTTTTACCATTAGAATTAGGCCAAGAGCAAATTTGCACAAAAAGAGGAAGCAGCACATAAAGAAGTTTTGCTATGACTACACATAATCATTTTTCAAGTGCCTATGTAAGAAACTCATAAAGCACTCGTGTGCTTTTTTGCGCGCTTTCCTTCTTGTTACTGATACATGAACCGTATAAAGTTGATGAATAGCGTTGCATGTAATTACAAGCATTTTATTACGCTTTTCCCACTAAATGCTCGTTTGCAAAAAATATATATTTATTATTCATCCGAGTTCACTGTTTTTTTTGCCACGAGCGTTTCTTTTAATATTTTATTGATATCTTTGTTTGCTTGATACGACGATGAAGTCATAATAAGGGAATAAAAATTATGCTTAGAGACCAAACTTTTAAATAATTATTTAGACTTGAGACTTGCAATTATTTTGTAATATTTGACATTATTAAAATTTAACAATTAAATTAAAAACATTTTATTAAATATTTAAAATAATTTCACACCCTCAACAGCTAATCTTACCCACGATTTCGAAAGCTTATTTGATTTGTTACCAAACTGGAGCAAATATTTTACCTCCAAGTGATTAAAAGGTTTCCACTCGGCGTTACAAAATCGATGACTAATAGCCACGGTAGACGTTGTTTATTTTGATTTGCTTCTAGCACTTTGCAACCATGTGTTTGACATTATGAAATAACTGCTAATCCTCTCGACATAAATTGCCACCATACATGCAGTAAGTGTAAGAATGAAATGGGAAGGTAATAATGAAAATAATTTAATTAAAGAATTCTCAACTGTCTTCAAGTTGGCATGCAAAAAAGTTCTTTTTCAGTTGCTGTCGGGACTTTAAGCGTTAAAAATCGGAAAATAGAAAAAGTGAAAAAAATTTGGAAATTTCGAGCTTCCTCAAAACTTTGGATTAATGAATAACTCTAATTGCTAACAAACATCGAGTGCCAATCCCTTTTGGATATTCTCTAGAGTAAATTTACCATTTTCATAATTTAATTTCGTTTTCGCTCGTTACATAACCTGGGGACTTAATTTAATTAACAGAATTTTTCTAATGGAAATTTGAGATTTTGAATAAAATTGGAAATTAACTGAAAGATTTCCAAAAATAATGATGATTTTTTAAAGCTTAGTGTTTTCTTTTTAAAAATGATTTTAAATTTTCCAGTCTGCAATTTAATTATTTTTTTATAATTAACCTTAATTGAAAAATAAGCTTCATATTATTAACATAGAAAGTGGAAAGGGGTCAATCCAAAATTATGTCACGCAATAAATAGTTTTTTACATTTTAAAATCTTTGCAAAAGTATTTTAAACTTTAAATTACTTTTATTAAAAATTTCGATATTTTTTGAAACTCGATAGGGACACTTTGAAAGCACCATAACTCTAGCGTGTTTGCATACATGCTCACGACCAATTGGCGAGCGTAATTCGATATGTTCTAATAAATTTTAAGCCTCTTTCATATTTATTGTACACACGTTATTACGCCAATTTAATCGATTTTTCTGTCTCGCTATGTCCAGTAGCTGCAGCTATTCTTACTGTGTTACTCAATCAACAGTTTTACCGTACCTTCACCTACATAAAGAATCAGAACAACGTGTTTACAACAGGATTCACAACATGAAATGAATTTGTTGATGGATTTTTAAATAATAAACTTTTTAATTGGTCATAATGCGCACCGAGTCGAAAGAGAATCTTGTCAATTCCAACAGTCCCTCGGAAAACAATCTCAATCATATTGGCGAGGAGGGACTGACAAATGAAAATCCCGATATCGATGTCATACCCGACATTGTGCTTAGTCAAGTTGAGAAGAAATTTCTTCTCAGCGCAGAGCGTGGTGATTTGGCAACCGTGCGACAGCTAATACTCGAATATAAAGACCGTCCTGAAGAATTTAATATTAATTGTGTTGATCCCCTCGAGAGATCGGCCATAATAGCGGCAATTGAAAATGAGAATATTGAGTTGATTCGAATGTTACTTGAAGAAGGCATTCAAGTCAAAGATGCACTCCTACATGCCATTAAAGAGGAATATGTCGAAGCTGTGGAGACCTTACTTCAATGGGAGGAAGAACATCATGTTGCGGGTGAACCTTACAGTTGGGAATCGGTTGATAGAAATTCAAGTTGTTTCACTCAAGACATTACGCCTTTGATTGCGGGTAAGAAAATTAATTCAGCACGTGTGAGTGAAATTTAAATTTTTATGGCAGTTTTCAAACGAGTTTAATTGAATTTTTTACTGTGATTTTTTTATTAAAAATTTCAAGGGTTGTTTAATGTTTTTTTAAATTTTAATTCAAGCTGCTCATAAAAATAATTACGAGATATTAAAAATTCTTCTTGATCGAGGCGCGTCACTACCAATGCCGCACGATGTGAGGTAGGCAATATATCCATCATAAAAAAATTGCTCAAATAAAAGCAAAATCCTTATAATCTCAACAGGTGTGGATGCGACGAATGCGTTACATCAAGCGAAAACGATTCACTGCGTCATTCTCAGGTACGACCTTGTTTTTTAAAAATATAAAGGGCAAAATCGTGTCAATAACTTTAATTGTTCTCGTTTTGTTAAATACAGTCACGCATAAACGCTTATCGAGCGTTAACCGCCAGCTCATTGATTGCATTAAGCTCACGAGATCCGATTTTAACTGCATTTGAGTTGAGCTGGGAATTGCGTCGTTTAAGTCGCATGGAAACTGAATTTCGGGTCGAGTACAACAACATGCGTAAAGGTGTGCAAGAATTCGCAACTTCCTTGTTGGATCACGCGAGGACGAGTAATGAGTTGGAAATTATGTTGAATTTTAATCCGGGAGGTGAAAATTGGGAGCCTGGCGAGAGACACACACTGGATAGACTTAAGTTGGCGATTAAGTACAAGCAGAAGCAAGTAAGAATTTTATTAAAATTCATTAATAAAATTTAAATAATTTCCTCTCTCTCAGTTTGTAGCTCATCCAAATGTTCAACAGCTTTTAGCGAAAATTTGGTACGAAGGACTTCCTGGCTTCAGACGAAAAGCCATGATCGGACAAATGCTTCAGGTCATCAAACTGGCATCGATGTTTCCAGTCTACTGCACCATCTACATGTTCAATCCGGGAAGCACAATCGGACAGTTTATGAAAAAGCCATTCGTGAAATTCATCACTCACTCCGCCAGCTACATGGTTTTCTTGTGTAAGATTTTTCAACCTTAATTTCGTGAAATTTATTAATTTTTTCCATTAAGCTTTACTTTGTGCCGCAAGTCAACGCATTGAATTTGTGCTCCTCGAATTGTTTGGTAATCCTTGGATACATGCGTTGCTAGAAGAATGGAAAATCCACGAACGCGGTGCTCTGCCTGGACTCGCTGAATCTGCTTGCATGATTTATATAATTAGTAATTTATTTATTTTTTACTGTCAATTTCGAATTAAATAATTTTCTTATACAGGTTTGATTTGGGGAGAACTTCGCTCTTTATACTCGGACGGACTGATGGAATATGTGAGCGATTTGTGGAATATTGTTGACTTTATCTCGAACTCATTTTACGTGGCTTGGATTACTCTCCGACTTACGTCATGGTTTATTGTTCATCAAGACGCGAGGGCGGGCCTTAATCCTTGGTATCCACGTGAGGAGTGGTCTCCATTTGATCCGATGTTACTTAGCGAAGGAGCTTTTGCCGCCGGCATGATTTTCTCATTTCTCAAGCTCGTTCACATTTTCTCAATTAATCCTCATCTCGGACCACTGCAAGTTTCACTCGGTCGAATGATTATCGACATCATAAAATTTTTCTTTATCTACACTTTGGTGCTGTTTGCATTTGGCTGTGGATTGAATCAATTAATGTGGTATTATGCTGACTTGGAGAAAGATAAGTGCTATCATTTGCCGAATGGATTGCCCGATTTTGAAAATAATGAGAAAGCGTGTGCGATTTGGAGACGATTTGCAAAGTGAGTTAGAATTCAAAATTAAAAAATCCGTTAAAATTTCATTAATTTTTTCAGTCTCTTTGAAACATCGCAATCGCTCTTTTGGGCCTCATTTGGCCTCGTCGACTTAATGGCATTCGATCTTACCGGCATAAAAAGTTTCACTCGCTTTTGGGCTCTCCTCATGTTCGGTTCATACTCGGTAATTAATATCATTGTCCTCCTCAATATGCTGATTGCCATGATGTCAAACTCCTATCAAATTATCTTCGAAAAAAGTGATTCTGAATGGAAATTTGCTCGCTCACATTTATGGATCAGTTATTTCGATGACGGCAACACACTTCCACCTCCATTCAATCTCTTTCCAACTGTTAAAATGTTACGCTGTAAGAGCAACAACCGATCAACCAAAAGTGTTATTGTGAGTCTTTTAAATTTAATTTCAAACTTTATCCGAAAATGCCTTCTGGACTGACCATGTTTTGATGTAAAAAGTAAATCCCTAAACTAATTTGAGATTTTTCTTCGTCGCATTCAGAAACGTTCGAGAGATAAGGCGAGAATGCGTCACGAAAATGTTATGAAACTTTTAGTGCGTCGTTATGTTTGCGAGGAGCAAAGAAAGCGAGACGATTTTGGAATTACTGAAGATGACGTCATGGAAATTAGGCAGGACATTAGCACCTTACGGTATGATTTGATTGATATTTTTAAAACAAATGGAATGAAGACACCACGAGTTAATAAGGATAGCAGCTCGGGTGAGTCTAAATATTTATTTTTAAATCAACTTTTTGAAAATAAAAAAAAATTTAAGTTGCCGGCAAAAAGGGAAAAACAATGGAACGAAGAATCTTAAAGGACTTCCAAATTGGAATAGTTGAAGGAATTTTGAGTGCCTCCCTCCAAACCGCTAAACAGCCTTCGGATGTGTTTAGCACTATTGCAAAAGTTATTGGTCGTCGAACTAGTTCAAAGAGGTAAATTTTATAAAACATTAATTAGAGATTCAACTTTTTATTTTCTATCAGCAAACAAGAGGATTGGAATACAATGGTACGTAAGAGCACTCATCGAAAAGATCCGATTGGTAAACAATCTGAAGCGTTGAATCGCATACGAAATCGCGAAAGTTTCCGTAAAAATATTGTGGAATCACAGAAGAGTGGATTGGGCATGAATACTGAAAAACTGCTGCAATACAATCCTAAACTCGCCGATGTTAGTCATCCTACACGAGTTGCATATGCGAAGTTCATGACAACAAAGATAAAGAAAGAAATTAAGTTCCAAGATGAGTGTGGATTTGTGAATGAGCAAGAAAGAAATCGAGGAGCGGAGGCGTTTAAGAAATTCAAAACAAATGCTGGAATTTTAAAGCATCGTGAGGAAGTTGTTAAAGTTGAAGTTAATAAAGAATCTGCAGCATCGCCCGCTCCTACGCCTTCTCCAAATGCAACCCCTATTCCACCCTCTCCCACACCCACTGATGATGATAAAGATTTTAGATCTCGCACTCCAATTCTTGAAGAGTCACCAGAAGAAATGGTTAGTCCGCCACCTACTCCCAGCAATTTGCTCGAAGACACTTCGTCTCGTGCTGATACTCCATCCCCTTCACAAAGATCAATGTCGATTGAAAGTGCCAAAAAGATTGAGTCTAATATTCCCGAGGACTCGTCAACTCCCGTCTCAAAATCTCCGGAACCAACAGAATCTCCAGAGCCTCCTGCAAAAGAACCTGATGTGCCAAAACAACGCAAGAGTTCAAATGCTAACTTAACCGTGCCTGGAACTTCAACGCTGCCACCTCCTTCACCATCATACAGCACCACCGGCGAAAAGGGTAAATCAAAAATCACAGGAAAAACAATATCCGGTTGGTTATAAGCAATACTTTAAAAATAATTATGGTCGATTAAATTAAATAAATTATAATAACCTCAAAAAATGTTAATGAAAATAAAAAGTTTTGAAGTCAAAAGCATTTTATTAAATTATTTCCTGAAAGTTTAGAAAATTAACAAGGATACATTGCATAAGATGCGATTGCACAGTGGTTATTCTGGTTCCTTGCCATCAAACCATAGCCTTGATAACCCCATGTAGATCCCTAAAAAAATAATAATTTTATAATTGATTAAAAAGAAATTCAAAATGTGTTTACCCATGAATTTTTAATAATCCAATAATCTTTCGGATTAGTTCCATCGGAGAAGCTTCCATAGCCGACAACAGTCTTTGAAGAGAGAATCAATTAAATCTATTTAAATTTTGAAATTTTAAAAACTCACAACCGCGTGATTAAAAATTTCGCTCGGACAATTTGACTCGTAGTAAATTCCACCTGAATACGAATACATGACATTGAGGACATAAATGACAACGGAAATAGGTCCATGTCTCCAAACTAGTTCCTATATATTTTTTTAAAAAATTAAAAACATTTAGTTATATTTTTTTTTAAATAATCAAACCTTCAACAATGTCTCGTTTCCATTTAACTCAATCTCGCACACTTTAGGAATGGTCACAATTGACGGAAAAAAGTCTTTTTTACATGTACTTCTTAGTGATTTATATGAATACATCGATCCATCTGAATTTCCAGGATTTATCATATGACTGAAAGCATTAGTTGGCCATCCTCCGTCGCAGTCATCTCCATATATGTTACAGTCAAGAATGTCCTGTTCTGATAAGTTGGCATGTTTTTTTGCTTTATTTCTCCAGTACTCAGTAACAACCACAGCAGCAAAGGCCTTAAAATTAATGAAAAATAAGATAAAAATTTCCAATAAAAATCAAAATAAAATAAAATCTCACCCAACAAGCTCCACATCCATATTGATCTTTTGCAGGTGTGCAATCACTGGTATAATTAACAGAATCGGGTGCCGAACCGGTATTCACAGTGTATTGAATAGATTCAGGGAGCATAACAGATTTTTGAGTAGTTGTTGGACTTTCCGTTGAAGTTGAGGTGGTTCTAGTGGTGCTTCTTGTTGGAGACACCGATCGAGTTGTTGGTGGTGATCTAGTTGTCCATGGGAAAGTTGTTTTCTTCGTTGTTAAAGTCGCTGCTTGATTTTTGATTGTACCTCGAGTTCTCGTCGTATACCTCACAGTTGATGCTCTGGTTGTTACTCTATTTTTGACAGTATTTTTAGTTGATTTAGTTCTCTTTGTTTTTGTTGTTTTTGATCTCTTTGTCTTTTTGGTTTTTAGTCGCGGAGTTGTTGAAGTTTGCACGCGATTTCCCACCTTACTTGAAGTTGGTTTTTTAGCTCCCAACATGTTGTCATTTCTCTCTTCTGATGTTTTATCAGAGTGCTTATTTTCAGCGCGTGTGTAGGTCGCATTTCCTCTTCCATTGTGATTTTGAACTCTTCTCGAATTTGAACAGAAAATTTCTCGACGATTTTCTTCTTCTTCGATCGTTTCATAAGTGACTTTAAATTTAGCCTTCCACTCTTCAAATTTTTTTCTTAACGCATTGTTGCATGCGCTTGGCTTTGATGAAGTTACTTCATCAGCCGTAGTGAGTTTTATTAAAAATGTTATAACCACAAAAATAATTTTTAATTCCATGATTATCGAAACAATTCTGGTGTAGAATTGAATTTAAATTTAATTTCTGATGAAATTTTCAAATTGTAGGAAAAATACCGAATGTAAAAGGAAATGTCAGGGAATTTTATTAATTTTTTTTAGGAATTATTTAACATGGTATCATCGCGTACAGAGCAATTCCACAATGGTTTTTCCGATTTCTTGCTATCCAGCCGTAACCTAGAAAAAATTACATGTAAAATATGATTTAAAATATATTTTTTACCCTTCATTCCCCATTCGAGTCCCTGAAAATAAAATTATTAGTAAAATTTTAAGCTTTCGATAAATTTTTTACCCATGAATTTCGAATAATCCAAAAATCCCCGAATTTGTCATCACGTCCATAGCCAACGATAACCTTAAAAGAACTTTTAAAAAAATTCAAGGATAGAAAATTTTTAACTCACAACGGCATGATCAACTGTATCGTTACGGCACAAGGGATCGTAAAATATTCCTTTGCTATAGCTGGTAAAGCCATCAGTTGTGGCTTGAATTAAATTAAAGTTAAACAAATCAAACTAAATAAATAAAAATAAATTAATTTTTACTCATGCAGACCACAACCGGTCCTCTGTCAACTAAAATTTTCAATTTCTTCTCATCACCCCCCAAGTCATAGCTGCAAACTTTTGAGACATTGACAAATATTGGAGGATTTTGTTTTCGTCTGCATGTGTCTGAATATCCTTCAAAAAAATATGTTGATCCATTTGAAATGCCAAAATTTAAAATATATTCAAAAGCTTCAGTCGGCCAACCTTGAAAGTTAAATTGGAAAATTTTCAAAACATTTTTTATGATTTTTCTACCTCCATCGCATCCGTTATTCTGAACATCGCAATCTATGATGTCTTGCTCCGAATAAAAATCATTTTTTCTAACTTTCCTTGCCATGTACTCGAAGATTGAAATAACGGTAAATGCATAGCATCCACCGCAAAATCCTTGATCTTTAAAAAAGATTTAAGTTGATTTAAAAATTAAGTTTTAGAGTAAATACCTTTAGCTTGTGGAAAAAGTTTTGTGTAGTTTACAATAGCTGAAGAAAATAAATTTATAATTGAACAATAAAAATTTAATTTTGACCATTTTACCATAAGGAGGACTGTGAGGAGCGCTAGTATTAAAGGTTACTATGTTTTTCTTATTTTTAGGCAATTTCTTATTACTTTTAACTCCCATTCGGAAAATTTTCTTCTCATTAAAAGTGAGATCTGAGTGCACTTGCAAACTTCTCTTGTAACTTTCATTGTTTCTCTTGTTGTGTGCTTCAATGTTTTTAGAGTTTACGAAAAATGTTCTTCTTGCATTTTCTTTCGATTTTATGAAATGTTCGTAGGATTTATTGAACTTTACCTAGTTGAACAAATTTTAATAGAATTTCTAATTAAATTTATTTGCATACCATCCATTTTTCAAACTTAATCAAATCTTCCAAAATAACAAATTGATTTCTGTCATCCGGAGCATTTTTCTTTGTCGTCGTGGAATTAATCGATGAACGAGTTGTTTGGCATTTCGTGAAATTAACGTGAAGTATTAAAATGTAAAAAATTAATTTTATTAACATTTTTCAATTCACAGAGCATTTTATTGGAAAATCCCACTGAAGTTTATCACTGAAATATTCAAAATGTAAAAATCAAATTTTAATGGATTTTAAGTTTTATTACAAGGGAAATGTTTAACATAAATAAAAAGCCACGTTTGCTATGCCGCATGAGTTGTTTTTATTTCGCGCGAACCATCCATATCCGCTGAAAAAAATAAAATTTCTCAAAAAATTGATGAATTACAAATTTACGATTTCAGGTAAAAACATTTAATCAAAAAATGTGAATTTTCCACAGGTGGGAAATAAAGGCAAGCATGCATTTTAGTGAGGTAAATTACTCATAAAATTTACTAAAATCTTTTTAATACAAAACTAAAGTTTTCTAACAAAATTCAAAAAATTATAAATATTTTTAGAAAACTTCAATTTCATGCTAAACAATTAATAGATAAATTCTAAAACTTTTTACTAATTTCAATGGTTAAAAAAGCTCACCCTTGACCCCAGCGATTGCCCTTAAATTAAATTATTGTTAAATTTATATTTTTGTATAACTCAAATATAACTCACCCAAGAATTTCTGATGATCCAAAAATCTTGTCCTTTGCTATCAGTATCGTATCCAACAACTGTCTAAATTTTAAAATTTAAATCTCTTAATAAGTAATTAAATTATTTCTTACAATTGCATGATCGACATCTCTCGAGCATGTCGGATCGTTGAATATTCCACTCTTATAGTACATCATGTTTATGGTTAGTGAAACTCCGACCACAACGGGTCCATTTGCAACTAGATTTTTCAGCTCATTTTCATCGCCATTCAAAAACTTTGAGCAAAATTTAGTAATTTTTCGCAAAGTAGGAAAAAATCTTCTGTTACACATTTCCTGACGTCCAGTGTATTCATATTTTCCGGGAGATCCGTCAGCCAAACCTTGTGATTTAGCGTAATCAAGAGCACTGCCAGGCCAGCCTAAGAAAATGTTTAATTTCATTTAATTGGTAAAATATTAAATTTAATTTAAAAAGTATTTAAATTTCTAACCACCATCACATCCAAATGGAATGCAGTCGATGACATTTTGTTCGGACAAATTGTGATTTTTCCTCAACTTTATTTTACTATCGTACTCAATCAATGCAACAGATGCAAAGACCTAAAAAATGTCATAAATAAAAACATTTAAAAATTTACGATTTAAATTTACATAACACGATGCACAATTTTTTTGATCCTTCACTTCCAGCATACTGTTTGTGTAATTAATTTTATCTGGAATTTTCCTCGCAATATTTTTAATGGTTTTTCGGGTTGTTTTTGGAGTTACCGCTCTTCCCACATGCTTAGGTCGACGAGTCGTATATTTAGAAGCCATTTGGAAATTTACGGGAATTTTCATTCCAGCTTTCCTTTTTAAAAGCTCGCCAGGATTTTGGTCCGCGTAACTTTGCACATCTTGCTTGTAAGTTTCATTAATTTTTGCATTAAATGCTTCAACTTTCCTTTTCGTCGTCACATAATTATCAGCTGCATTTTCCTCACTCTCCTTGATTGTGTAACTTTTTTTCTGAACTTTCTTCCAATTTGTAAAATCTTCTTCTTCTGTTCGTGATTTTTGTACTTTTTTATTTGAAAAAATCTCCTTTGAAGTTTCTTCGTCAGATGAAACGAATTTTAAAAAAATTATAAAAATTAAAACTTTCATATTCAAGTTTAAAATTATAATGAAAGAGTGAACTGAATTTATTTTGTGTGAATTCGTTATTAGCACACTGACTGACATTAGTTTTATTTTTATAATGAATGGAAAAACCAGCAGAAAAATATTTCATATTTTTAATTCAATTTTTAACATTTTTTGGTTGTGTTAAAAAGACAAATCTAAAAGTGTGTAAAAGTTGAATGTAAGAAGTGCAAAAAAGTAAACTTTCTCTCAACCCCTCGATAAACCGATAATCCAACAAATGTCATCAATTTAATGTCAGCACGAGTTGGTCATTTATCAGACTGTGTTGAAAAAATCCTGCGTCACCCAGATTACATCTCGATTGTCGTCTTCCGTCATTGGAGCCAAAAACTACTTTATTTAAATGAATTTCGAACCAAAAATAGACAACATCACCTGTTGAGTATGATAAATTAGTTGATTCAGCATGTCTTTGAAATCAATAAGTTTGAAAGTGTGTAAAAGCTGGAATGGGAAAATATTGCAGCATCTACAAGGAGTTTTTATGACATCATTATCGTCAAATACGAATGACTGAAATGGCGACATAAAATGTTGCCCCTAGTCTTCTTCTCGTTGATTTTAAATTAAATCGTAAAAACTTTCTTCTTGGTTTTAAAGCTGGAATGAAAAATTACAAAAATTATAAATTTTTCATTTTTATTACGAAAAAAATCCCCCAATTTTTTTTTATTTCAATAATCAAATTTTTAAAAAAGAAAAACTTTTAAATTAAATCACTGGCAATCACAATAGTTGGACCTGAAGACATGCATGAGAACATCAATCACAAAAAAAGAAGAAGAAGCATCGCATGCAACAGATTGCCTTATTGGCTCTTTCTTCTTCGGCACCCCGAAGCTCTCGCTCATATTAATCTTCATGACTTTTTTCCACTCGTAGGCGAACATGTTCTGCAACGACGACTGCGCGGAAAGTTCTCTTATCAGATTTACCATCTTTAACATCTCCGTAAAATATATAAAAGCAGCAGCAGCACAACAGCAAGATGTTATAGTTGATTGAGATATTCAACAAGTGAAAATAATAAAAGTGCATGTTTTTGTGAGCTACAAAAATAAACTTTTAAGTTTTAATTTTTCGCATCCCGAGGGCAGTTTAAGTTACTTTAACATACAGTTGAAAAAATGCATCGTGAACAGCATAAAACAATGGATATTTTCTGTTATACCGTATTTCTATTGATCCTTACCGCTCGAATTTGCAGCGCTGATGAAGGTAATCGAAAAGGTTGTGCAAAAAAAGTTTCTAATCAAACAATTTGTGCTTTAAAGCTTTTGCCTATTTTTTACGAATCGCTTTAAAGATTTTAATGAATGGCATTTAAATAAAGTGAAGGTATGATGGTTTTGGTTAAAAAATATCGTGGAAAATATTTGATAATTTTTAAACTCTACTTAAAATATTTGAAATTAGGTGGAGTTTTTTGAGCATACAAGCTGGTCAATTTAAGTTTTAATTTCTTGGAAGTTTAAGAAAAACAAAAATTGTCTAAAATTACGGTCAATATCTTGTTACTAATAATTTTAATTTATTTTCTTGTTTTTTATTTCAAAAAAAATCGTCTTAAACTTTTTTAATAACTGACATGGAGGAAGGTTTTTTTAATTAAGCAAAAATTGATTGAAAAATATGTTAGCAAATTTTATGAAGCGTTTTTAATTAAAACCCAATTATTTTCTCGGAACTTTTGTTTTTCAAGTAAAAAAGTGTTGTTTTAAAATTGTTAGCTAAAAAAGATTAATTTTGCATTTGCTGCTATAAAAAATAGAAATAAAAAAAAATTAACTAATCATTCCTTAAAATTGAAAGATTTTGATTCAGCACCAAAACGAGCAGTTGGAAATGTAGGACTTTTCCCATTTCCAAGAGTTGGTCGAAGCGATCCCGAACTTTCTGAATGGGACTCTCCTTTATCGTATAATTCATTTGAAAATTATGATGGTGAGTTATTTTCAATTATTTGAGTTGTTTGATCAAAAGTTTTTTTAAAAGACATGGGACGACATGAAATGAAGCGACAAGGATTGGTAGCTTTTCCAAGAGTAGGACGCAGTGGCGGACTTAATTCAAGGTTCTATCAGCAACTTGCAGATTACAATAAACGCGGAATGCCTAATACAAATTCAGCAGCCGGTCACATGTGGTTCGGCCCGAGACTAGGTAAAAGAGCACTTCGAGATCAAGGTGAACAAAATTAAAGGAAAATTACACGTTAACTAACAGTTTTTGGTGCTTGATGATATCATTTTAATGATGTCAAATTTGCAGTGAAAATTTTTGTTTGAGTTTAAGAGAAAATTTTGCATGAATTTTAAAAAGTAATTTGGAGTTTTTGATTTCCTAAAGAGCTTCAATTACAAACAAAAATAAAATCGTTTGTTTGATCTCTGTTAAAGTACACAAGAAGAAAAAATTAAATATATTTTTTCCGTGTTGTTTGAAATTAGTCGATGTTGAGTTTTCTGAATTTTTTTTTGTAAAAATAATTTTGGAAGCAAACAATTTCGTTCTTAAATGAGGCGCTACAGCACGATAAAGGAGAAGACAGGAAGGTAAAGAGCGAGAGTGAAAAATTTTTACACAGCGTGTCGAGTGTGTATTTTAGGACGCGAGGGTTTGATACTCAGGCATATTTTTGATTTTCTAGAATCTAAATTTTGGAAATTTAAAGCCTTTAAATCTTTTTATTTTTTAAAATATTTAATTTCAAAATTCCAAGCTGAGTGTTTCGACCCTCGCATTTTTTGAAGTGTTCTGTTTGGCTCATGAAACTCACGATGTCAAGTCAATTACAGTCTGAACTCTATTAAACTTTTACTTTTTCGTTTTTTGTAAATTTTTATTACTAACCAAAAAAAATAGAAAATGAAGTTTTTACTCCACGACTCGGAAGGAGCGACACATCGAATCGATACATGCCAGAAAATCTGTTTTTCAAAAGGAAATTTTGTGAATATGATAATTAAGAAAGATTAAATTAAAAAAAATATATTGGTGAAATGTTAAGCTTATTCTAAAAATTTGCGTCATCGCATTCGTTGTCGAGGCTGGTGAAAATTTAGTGTGAAAATCTCAATGAATTTATTGGTGAAGGAAAATTAAATTTTCATGATGACTTTGTGATGATCTTTGTGATATAAAAAAGAAATATCAGCAGCATAAAAAAATAAGCATAACATTTCCAACTTAATGGATTGACTGTGGAAAAAGTCTACAAAAGCTCTCAATTAATTTTCACGTCTGCATTTTCCTTTTAATTTTTATCGTCAACTTCAAATACAAACAGAAAAATTTCTCTTCAGTATAAGAGAAATTTTTCTAATGAAGTTAAACTGTAAACAATTCCTTGAAAGAGGAAAACTTGATGTAAAAAATATAAATAAAGAGAGACAACATGACCCTTATTGAAAGCTAAAAAAATATTGTACTTGTGTAATAAAAGACAAAAAGAGTTAGATAATAAAGATGCAACTAAATACAGAAGAAAAAGAGTCAAAATGAATTTTAAATGACACACAAAGAATTTTTTAAAATTTAAATGAAATCTTTGTTGTTCAGGAAAAAATTCTAGGAATAAATTTTAACTTTACAGAAGACATTTTTAGCATTTTATTCGTGGAATGGGTTCAATGTGTAGCAAATTAATATCAATCTCAACACCCAAATCGACTGCAGTATCGTTAGCCCAACAGCGTGATAGATTTTTATTTGTTTAACCTCCGCAACCTAAAAAAGTAACAGTAGGTGCAAAGACTTGCCGAAATCAGGAGCCATATTCGTGAGTTTCATTGGATATGTAAAAACAATTTTCAATTTTCACGAGAAATCAAAAGCTTGCTTTTGCAGTCAAGCCTGAATTTTGCTTTCTAATAAACCCCTCGACCAGAGAAAAAAAAATATTCGAATACTAAAAATACGTTGATGACTTAAAATGTTTTATTAAATGCCTAAAATTTCGTTTAAATAGAAAGAAAAAGAATTTTATCGAGATTTTTAATTATTCAATCATAACAACATCTTCATGAGTTGCTCCAAACGCCTCTGTGTATTGAGTCATAAAGCTTAAAGGTGACTTTTGCATGATTTTGCCTACTGACTCGAGTAGTTTTTTCTTATCAAACTCTAAATCAGCACGATAGCCCCAAGACAGATGAATTTCAGGTTCGTTTCTGTTTTCAATTTCGACCTTAGTTCGCTTGATGTAGAGCTGCTGGATGAATAATTTGACGAGCTTCTTTATTTCTTCCTCTGTGTCTTCATCGCTAAAATGAAGTGGAACTTCACTGAGAAACTGCAAAAGGTGTTCTAAAAATAAAATAGTTAACATTAATTAAAGTTATAACACAAAAGAAATCACCTTCAAGAACATCTCCACCCTTCATGAAAATAAATGCGAGCGTTATGAAAAGAGCAGTTGCTTCTTGTCGTTGTTGCAGCGGCATTGCTAAGGCTGTGATGTTTGGAAGTGAAGAACAGACCAAATACAGTTTTCCGCTTTTAGATTCAGGCACTTCCGCAAGATCCAGTCCATAAACATTCTTCAAAATTTTCAATCCCTCTGCATGAACACTGGCAAAGTCCTTCTGATGAATGTTGAGAGCTTTGGATAAGTCAGTACGCTTAATTGGAGTCTTTGTTGTTGAGAAGTTGAGTATGTACTTAACAAAATTTGTTACAAGATGTGTAATGTCCTCTGTTGTTCGACTTGTTGTATTGTTTGTTTCTGAATCGCTATTTTCATCGCTTGATTCTACTGATCTGCTACTTACAGCAATTCTTGATGTCGACGGCTTACATTCGCCACGTTGAGTTCGAGGCATTTTGATTAGTTAGTGTGGATATAATAATTTTTTAATTTGTGATTTTTTTTGTTGTTTATTTTTTTGTTGTTGTGAATTAAAAAGGCGCAAAAAAATTGGTGATGACAATTCCCTCAAGAAAAAAATTCAAATCTCAAATCCCAACGGTTTTTGAAAATGTTAGTTTTAAATAAAATCTTTATTAAAAGAATATATGTTACATATTAAATTCGAACTTGTTAAGGCATTTATATAAAATTATATTTAGAAAAAATAGTTTTTTAAGACTCAATCTTGTTCTGAGCAAAAAGCACAGCATCATGGACCGTTGAGAAAACTTCAAATGGTGGCATGAAATTGGCTGCCTTTTGTAATGAATCGTAAACGGGATCAGAAGCGTGAGCAAGATAAGTTTTGACGTCCAAAAGCTTCATTTCATTTCTGATTTCAACAAATATTCGATAGCCACTCATATCAATATGTCCAACCGAGCTCAAATCCAAAATTAATGATCTCATTGAAGATCCGAGTCCTCTTGCTTCCGAATCAAACCCTTCACAAAGCGATGCTCGACGAATTATTTGATGATTAACGCCTATATATTGAAAGAGATTCTTTTTAAATGATCCACAGGTGGCAAAATTTATTGAACCATGATATCGAAAGATTTTTATATGTGGAAGCTCTTTCACATTTTTGTGTGTGGCTAAGTCGACATAAATATCAGTTTCGGGCACTTGACCGAGCATGCTCGAGTAACTTTTTAATCCCTTGATGTAGAGTGCGAGAACTGAAATGATGATTCCGGCAAGAAGTCCAATGTCAATATCAATGATGACCACCACTAAGAATGTGCCAATCCATTCGGCTGATTCCAAAATTCCCTCACGTAAAAATCTCTTCAAGTCTTTGACTTGCATTAACATACTCTTTAGAGCGACTAGTATGATCGAAGCAAGAGTCGCACGTGGCAAAGTCTCAAACAGAGGTCCAAGCCACAATAAAACTATGAGAATTATTGATGCTGTCACAACGGATGTAACTTGCGATTTAGCTCCTGCATTGTATTGAATTACGGATCTTGAGAGGGAGCAGCATATTGGTAAGCATGAAAAACATGAGCCGACAATGTTTGAAAGTCCAAGAGCGAGAAGTTCTTGATTTGGTCGAATTTCATAGTACTCTTTCTTGGCAAATATCAAACCCATGCTCATGACGATTGAATAGCTCACAATACACACAGCTATCGAGTCCACAGCCACCAATTTAACGAGTTCTAATGGAGGAAATTCGGGCATCGGCAGACCAGTAGGAATTTCTCCAACCTCTCTGACATTAAATCTCGGTCCACCCAAGTTAAAAATGTATGAAATCGACGTAAAGCCCACTACAGCCAAAAGTTCAGTCGGAATGGGAAATTTGCAGTATTTTGAAGCCCATGGCTTTACAAATTCATTCATTATTATCAAAAAACTAAGGCATACGATTGAGATATAAACTGCATTCATATTGACATTGGAGAGGTTTGTAAAAATATCACGCAACGATAGTAGAATTTTAAAAGCTCCTCTATGCTTAGGCAATTTCAGTCCTAATATGTCTTTTAATTGCGAGGTAAAAACGTGAACGGCTATAAAAGATAAGAAAAAAAATTAACTTTAAATTATTTATTTTTTACATCATTCATTACCCGCTGCAGTTGTAAAACCATTGACAAGAGCTTCTGAGAGAAGCGAAGAGAGAATTCCGAGTCTTAAGATGCACATGATTATTTGATAAATTCCGCATACCATAGAAACTGCAGTTGCCACTTGAAAAGGTGTGTAAGTGTAAGAAGCGACCAGCACATCTTCACCCACATTTGTCGCGTTTAAGGCACCGGGATTACCATAGTTGGGATCTGAGTACGTTGAAACAATTTTCGACGTCATTATGCTAATTACTGCAAATGTACCAATGCTTATGTGCTTCGAAGTGCCAAAGAAAAAGTAAACAAGAAGAGGAAAGAATGCCATATAGAGTCCTCCAATTGAATCAACTCCGGCGAGGAGAGCATAAGCCATACCCTAAATTTATAGAGAGATTAATGCTTTTAAAAAGTTTCAATAAACTGTCGCAGGCTACCTGTGGAATGTGCATGATTGCAACAGTAAATCCTGATATAAAATCACTCAACAAATATTTACGGACTGGATACTCTGGAATCCATTTTATTGCGGGACAAAAGTCATAAATGAGATTTTTCAATTTGATGCTCTTCACGTTATCACAAAGTGACTCAAATGCTAAATAAATTACCAATACGACAAGTAAAAAAATTAGATAAAAATTTCTTTCATTATTTTGATTACGTACGCGTGTCTTTGTGGCGATCATATCCCGCTACATTTTCCAACTCATCTTGTTTCATGACATTTCTCGTTATCGAGTATGGCACGAATGAATGGACAGATTTTTTGTTGTCAATATTAATTGATGTTTTACGCGACATTGTCTCCTGCTGAGAAAAAAAAATATTACCGATAAATTTTCACCACTTAAAGAATCACTAACAGAATTTTTTCGTCTTATCAACGTGTATTCAGAATAACAACTGAAGATGCACGCAGCAAGAGCAATGTCTTTATATATGAAATTAGTAGCTATGTAGCACTATCAAGTCGGCAACGAGTATCCATGAAAAGTTTTTTTTCTAAAAAACACCTCTAGAATCCAATTGGAAATAAGCTCAACTGATAAACATTGCGAGTTTACATGGTTAATTGAAACACGACTCAGCAAAAAAAAATTATGTATGTTTCCACGTGAAGTAAAAATTAATTTTCGCGCCTATAGTGATAAAATTACGCGTTGTATGTTGAATGAAAAATGGAGCAAATATTTTTGTCTTTTTGCTTTCGATCTCTCTATTAATATTGCACAATCATCCAAGTAAATTTTCTCTCGGTCAATGTTAAGCGTGCGACTGAAAATAATTTAGATATGAGGAACGAAAGTGAAATCACAGAAGCGGAAAAAACCTTCATTCGTTCTAGACGCTCTTCTTAAAATTGTATTCGGTTATTCTTCGTCTGATATGTTTGTGAATCAATTTGCGTGAATTGAATTTCATTAGTGAGTATGAGAACCTCAAGCATTTTAATTGTCGTCAATATAAAATGAATTTTTATTATCGCGTGCAATTTAATCAAAATTGCTGAAATTTTACACTATAAAAAATTAGAGAACACATCAATTAATCACATTAATTGTTAAAATGCTGACAAGGCAAATCGTCATTATGATTTTTTTTATCGCTTATCACACATCTTTTAATTACTTTTATAGCTCGATGATGCTTGTTAGAACATTTGATACTGTTGGATTTTTTATCACAATTGTGATTGATTATAACTTTTTTGCGAATTTTTACTAACCTATTATTACAATCACATCAACTTTATCATCACATAATACTTTTAAGTTTTTAATACGATGAAATATCACTAAGTTTTGGGATTAAAAAATATTTTTAAAACAATTTAAGTACTTGAGAAATAAAATTTAGAAAATAATGCAAGTAAATAATATTTTGCACGATGTTGACTATACGACAGTCCCTAACATTCTCTGAGTATTTTTTCATAGCTATTTTTATTTTCCGCTTTTCTGACAGATTTCATTAACAAAAGAGAGTGAAAAGTCAGCTGACGGAGAGCAGTGAATATACTTCATGAAGGTTGAACAAAAAATACATGTGAACGTAATATTTTATTGAGAAAAATGTGTGAGAGACTGATTTTCGAAGCGCCTTTAACGCTCGTGGACAAAATTTTCTCGCGCACGTGAATGTAGAAGAGAACAACTTTTTTTCTCTCGTCATTGACGTCATCAATTAGTCATATACCAAGTCGTTGTCCTTTATATCGATTTCGTCTAATTTTACGAGTATAATATTTCAAGGCTAATTGAAAATTTGACGATGATTCACTGAAAATCATATTTTATTTTCATGTTATTCGACATCACTCAAGCACAAATTATAATTTAAACTTATGATAATTTCCTCAATATAAAGAAGCTCCCCATTGCAATTAATCCAGCATAAAATTTTTCCTTTACATAATCTCCGGCTGCGTTGCAAAGCTCTGTTCTACATTCGAAGCATTTTTGGTCTTTATCTTTTTTTACTTCCTCAGCGCAATACGTTTTATTTCCTCTATCAAGTGCACATCCTCGCTTGATTTTTCCAGCTTTTTCTGTCTTGAAACACTTAAATTTTGTTTCAGCACTTTTTTCCGCATCCTCACAAGTCTGTGAATACATGTGATTGTAATAAAATAGATTTTTTTATAGTGACTTACTTTTATAGTAAAATTTGTCTTTTTCGCCTCACATACATCGTCACCCGTGGGACACGTATAACATTTCATATCTGCAATAACTAATGGGAAAAAATGAGTAGAAATATTTTATCGTTGAGAGTTTTTAAATCATATCTTACTCTCGCTTATGCACCAAGCTGTCAATATCAAAATCGATGCTAAATGCTTCATTATTATTTTCTATCACTTCCTTTAAGATGCAAACTTGAACGGCGAATGAAATGTGTTGGAGTAAAAAAAGCTTCTTTTTATGCTTTTTAAAATAATTATTGAAACGCACTTCATTAATAATTTATTAAAAAAGTCTGTCAATCAAAACTTATTTTTTTCTAGAACATTGACATATATTTCGTCATGAAAATAGGTCATTCACATGCTTACAATTGAAAAGCACACAGACCAATGACAATGAGAAAAGTGACCACAAAAAAAGTGGGATGTATAAAATTTCCTGCATTACACGAATCCATATTGCAAATTATACACACAATTGATGAATCGTTTTTTTCTTGTTCGATGCAAAAATCTTTAAAACCACCTCCAGTTGTACATCCTCTCCTCACCGTCATTACTTCTGATCCATCAGGAGCTATTTCTGAAATTAATTAAACGGTCATAAAAAAATAAACAAGCCATAAAATATTTTATCCTCACCAGTTTTCTCAGTTTTAAAGCATAATGGACGTGTTCCTAGTGCCCACTCATAGTCGGGTATGACAGGACATGCCTGTGAAGTAAAGTTTTCTCATAAATTTAACACGATTTTTATGTCCAACAGATACTTACATCATTAACGACTTGAGGTGGGTACTGATCGGTTAAACAAAAATTATTTTCTGTTCTATTTAAGCATGACCAACAGAAAAGTGCTGATGCTAAAATAAGAAAGTGTAACTGATTGGAAAAAGCTTTTTGCTGACCCCTAATAAATACCTCTAGAGGCCATAAAAATGTTTAAAAGCAAAAGCTTCAAAGTTATTTCCATCTTTTTTTACGTTTATATCCTTTGAGTCTGAAATCTAAATGTCAACTGAAGTACTCACATAAAAATTAAGGTACTTGTTGAATTTTATCTCCCCTAACATATCTCACTCGACATGTTTGATATTATCAAGACAATTTGTTCTGAAACAAATGCGAACGTATTTGAAAAAGTTGAAAGTGAATATTTAGAAATTTCACCACACAAATATTTTAGTTTTTCAACCAAGCAACGTGAAATCGGGAAGGATGCCAAGAGGAAGTGATGACTATTTGATGGCATTTGTTTTATGGAATTCTAAAAGTCAGAATAATTTAAATTTTATGCAGTGAAGATTTACATAAAATTAATGGCTGTAAAATGGCTTTTTTTCGTGATGCTAAAAAAGAGGTTGAAAAATGTCAAACAAACTTAAAGAAAATTGTTTTAAACTTTTTATTTTTTTTCTACTCATTAAATGGTGATTTTCATTTGTGGAATTTTTCTTTCATATTTGAAACTACAAAATTTTCTCATAAGTCGTACTTAATCTACAAATTGCATTCCAAAGCATAAAATTTGTCTCTACATCATATTGCATTATATTTATTTTATTAAAGTTTTTCTCACCAACATATAAATGAAAAATATTTTTTTAAGCTCATTCAATTGAGTTTCTCTCGTTTTATTTTGCGATTCATATCATGTGAGTCTGCATTTTATTAAAATTTCATCTTCCAATATATTAAACATATTTTACTTTACTTTATCGATTGTTGTGAACTTTTTTTTCATTAAATTTCGGAAGAATGCTTTTCATTCATTAAATTTGCCTTTGGCTTTCGCAGGAAATTTCATTATCAAATACTTGGAACTTTTTTTTTTGAGAACATGAGAGCTCTCTTGATAATTTTCCAAAAGGGAAGCGGAATGAAGTGTGGGGGATGGAGATAAATGATTGTAAATGACAAGGATGGAGAAAAAAAATTGTCTCTCCTTAAAGCTAGTGAACAACATCAACAAACAACGATTCTACGGCTAGCTATCATTTTCTACATTTTCAATTCATCATTTAAGAAGCTTTTAAAGTTTCTTCTTAGAAAGTTATTTATATATATGTTTTGAGTAAGGGCGGGTATATGATAGGATTTTAAGGCATGGGAAATTTTTTAAATTGTAGATGAAGGCTACAAAATTTGGGAAGAAATTGTTCTAGAATTTCTATCTAATTAAAGTTTAGTTTATACATGATTCACGAATTTTATTTCTAGCTTTTATAAGGATGAAAAAGTTTCATGAAGGCTTTTTTAATTGATTTCAGAAAACCAAAGCATTTTTTTCTAAAATATTTATGTAACTTTTTGGTAACAAAGTTTTCATTAAAGAGCTAATTTTTTGATTCAAGTTTAATTGGTCGATAATCAAGCATTAATTGGAAGCGACAATCGATAATGGAAAAAGATATTTTTAAAATCGTGTCAATCACACTCGAAAGCTCTTATGAAGCATCATGTTCGCACCAATTCCGTTCATTTAATCATATAATTTAATTTTTCATGGTAATTAATTAGCAACTTTATCATGTGCGCTTCAAAAATTGGTGGCAATTATTAAGCGAGGGATGATAAAAAAAGTTCTGATTAAAAATTAAGTTGTTATATCACAAATTGCGAAAGACGGAAAATTCATTTATTCAAATCATGTCTGTTCATTTAGCATTTGGAATTTTTTTTATATTTGAAAGTAAAATTTTTCTATGAAAAACATAACAACTTTATGCACGTGATTTCATTTTCCGAATTAAAAATTTAAAGCTATTTTGTTATTTCAATTGCTTTGAGTGAACTCTCCTTGCTTTTATCGTGTATGAGCATGGAAAAAATAATGAGAAGTTGCGGTGTCGTGTGGACACGAGTAAAAAATTAATTTTGTTTCATTAAATTTTTCCGCTCCTCTTAACTTTGAGCGCAAATCTTTTGGCAATAAATTTTAATCAAATTAAGTTTGCTCTTTCATCTTCATCAATAAATACTCGTCGTTAGTTGTAAATATTCATCTAAATTAAAACTTTTTCATTTATTTTCTCGAGGAAAAAAAGATAAAGTTAATTTAACTGTCAACATCCGGACTTTGCATAAGTTACAGAGTGCCGCAAAATGTACAAAAACTTTTTTTTGTTTGCGGCAATAGCTTTGCTTAAAACCCATGAAATATACAAAAAGATTTGCGGAAGATAATGGAAAAGGGGAGTTCCTTTTTTTTGCTAAGCGAAAAATCAATTTCATGTGTAACACAGTTGAAGGTTGAAGCTTCATTTCTCACGCGTCTCCTTTAAGTGATTCACATTTGTTCGATTCGAGGATTAACAGATGCTCTTTTATGTCATGCGATAAAGAGGATTTTTCTTGAACATCATTTCTCTTACGAATCCATCTGTGTATTTATTTATATGGCTACATAATATTTCATGCTACAAATTATTCAACAGCCGAGAACTTAAAGCTCAGGAGAAATTCTGAGGTAAGAAAAGCGAGAGAAATTGAAAAAGGAAAGTAGTTGGGGAGTAGATGAGATTTGAAAAAAGAAGGGAAACAAATGAAGTCTCCGAGAAGTGTGAAGATGACGAGAAAATTATTTATTTAGCTATCACTTGTCAGTTTTTATTTTGTGTTCTCTGGTTTTTCTTGCTTTTTGCTATCCGAACTATTTTCCAAATTACTCTTTCCGTCCTTTTTCTTGTCTTCGTCTTCCTTTCCATCTTTGTTCTTAAAAAATAGCAATGGAATCATGCCCAATATGCAGCCTACAGTAATTCCCAACACACGACCCTGTTGGGAAAGATAAATAGACATAATTCAGGAAATATGTGAATCCGAAATTAAGCTTACCATATTGCTTGCCCTCCTTGCCGATTTCATTTCTAGTTGAACGGGCGTCAAGTCAGGCGGCTTAATGCCAATAACTTCAACTATCCTCTCAACATACACTGCCGAACCTATGCCTAGGACATCTGATATGGTATTTCCTAAAGCAGCCGCTGCCATTGTACTTAGCGTCATGATGGCTCCTAATGAGTGCTCAATATAATCACCAGCTATTATGATAAAATTATCATTAGTAACAAATTAAAACTTTTTCGATTTAACTTGCCTAAAATCATGGTAAAGTTATCGAGAAATCCGAACCCGATAAACGGTAGAGAATTCATTATGCTTACTGGAGGAAAATAAATGAAGATTTTTTACAATTTTAATGCTTGAAGGAAATGAAATAAAAAATACTTACATTTAAGTAAATCATTTGTTTTGGGCGGAGGAGTTGCTGCAGCTATATAGAATTAGAAAAGAGGGTGAACGCATTAAATTGTTAATCAAATTCATCCCAAACCGGTAATTTGAAAAAATAATCTCTATAAAAAAAGAAATTCTCTCTACACATGCTATAAACTTATTGATCGAAAGAATGTGGAACATTTACATTTTTCACGATGTATTCGCTGAAAGGGTTGAATGTGAAGCGAGAGATTGAAAGCTAAAATCTTTTTGAAAGTGACTTAATATTCATTTTGTGTTCAAAACTTTCTTTTTTTACGCCGCATAATCGTTTCATTGATCCTTAATGCCATAAATTATTCAATGTTTATTTACTTATCGCGATAAAAAGCTCATGCTTTGTTTTTCGATGCTTTTAAAGCAATTAGTGGATTTATCCAGATTAAATTGTAATTAGAATTTAAAAAATTTCGCAAACACATTGAAAAGCCAAAAGCATAAATTTTCTCAGAGCCATTAAATGGCAACATGTGTGACATTTCGGCAGTGAAATGGAACAAAAACGTAGGATATATGATGTAATTTGTAACGGAGCATGAAAAAAATTTTATTTTATTGTCTTCAAATTTATTTTTTATCTTTTTCTCTTCTATTTTCACCAAGCACACATAATATGAGTGGAAGGTAAATGTTTGAATTCCCTATATACGGTTTCAAAGTTGAATGGAGGAAAAATCAAAAACACGGTACGTGCAAGTTTTAAATTGGAGGGGAGAAAAAAATAGCAATAAAATTTTGTGGGGGTGTAATTGATGTGTGTACTGTGTACATAAGTTGTCTGTTGAGTACATATATGTTTAGATGGAAATCTTCTTAGAGGTTTAATCATGTCAGTTAGAATTAAGGAAAATCCGGAGAATCTCTTCAGACATATTTCGCACGTAAACTCGGCAACAGCGTGATACATAATTGAATTCTATCGTTGATCCGAAACTCTTCAGACATTTCACGTTCTGCTAAATTTTTATTCACGAGCTTCCGAAGAGCTCCAGAGTAAATTGATAACGGTGAATGAAAATTGAAAACAAGCTGATAAAAAAGTTATATTTGCCGCAAATTGTACACATAAAAAGTTCGACCTAAGCGTGGGAAAAAAATAAAAATAAAATAATAAAAAAGTTCCATACCAATTTTTTTCTGCAGCCAGTCTTCGGGCATTTTACAATATTGTCCCTGAATAACCTCCCCAAGCTTATCAACCTTCGATGGTCTTCCAAAGCGTGAACGCCACTTGCTGCCCGCAAGCTGAGCTATGTATTAATGCATTTTTCACGCAGAGAGGAAAGATTTATAAAGCGAGTGTGTGAGTTGTGTACAAAAAAATATAAAAAGGAAAGAAAATTATTGTTAATAAAAAACATAATTTGTAGTAAACAAAAAAACATGTTAGATAAACTTTTTCATTCTCTTGTGCATTTATGAGAAATTAATATTTAAAATACATTGTTGTCGGCTCAATTCATATTTCACATTCATACAGGCTTATTAAAATGAACAAGAAAATTGAAGAGGGGAAAAAGCTCGATTAATTAATAATGAAGGGGAGGAAAATGTATATGATAAATTGTATTCGCAGGTGTCTAGTGAATAAGAGAGCTTTTTGATGGAGTAAATATTTTAAGGATAAGATGGCCTTTCAGTTGAGTGTCAGAGTGAATTTTTATTAAACTTTAAAGGTATACAAAAGAATAAGTTAATAAAATAAATTTTCTTTTTGGTCCTTTTTCATCATCCTAAAAATTTTCTTCAACCTTTATGTGATACTAATGTTGTCGACTGAGAGAAAATAAAGTTTACTTTGTTAAAAAAAATAAATTAATAAAAAAAAAGTTTACTTTGATTACTAACGACTTTGTAAATTTTAAAATTTTTAGTATCACATGAGGATTCGACAATGTACAATTTGGCTGCCAAAGCGCATTAATCCAAACATTAAGTAAAAAGGTCCTCAAAAAGATAAGACGATATTACTGTTGAGTGACTCAATAATCGAAAAGCTTCAAGCTATTTCTTCATCTAAGTAGGCTTCGAATATATTTTCACAATGAAGCTCATAATGATAAATCAACAAAGCTTCGGGCGTCTTAAATGCAAACCACTTGTAAATAAAATCATAAATTTATCCCTTGAGTTTTAACCGTAATAAAATAAATTAAATTTTCGCAGGTTTTGTGCGTTTATGTGGAATTTTTTTTTGGCCAAAATTCAATCATGATTTTCTCTCACGCACACGCTCATAAAGTAATTTCGTGCTCATCATTATCCAAACAATCAATTTCTACGTTTCACTTAACAATTTCCACAAAAAATAAGAGAGAATTCATCTCGGGGGAATTAAATTGAAATTGTTTAAAATCATCAATCAAAAAAACACACATAAAAAATTCAACAGCGAGAATTTCGGTATCATGCACACACGGATATAAAAGAGGAGCATAAATTTGACAGACATATGTGACTGAATGCTGTCGACTTTAGTAAAAAAAGGATGCTCATCAGGTTAGTGAGTAATGCGAAGTGTGGGTGGTGGCGACATTAAAATTTTACTCACATTCCATCTTTTGTTTGTCTTCTGTCATTTGAAATTGCTCTAATGTATTGTACAACATCGTGCGCTCTTCCTCATTTAATCTAAAAACTAAATCGTGAGCCTGATCCTTTGTAAGACTGCCGAGAGCCTGACTATAATGATTCACTTGATTCACTGTGTGACGATTTTGGCAATTTGACATCACAAAAACATTTCGACTTAATGTTTTGCAATTTATCGTATAGAAATCTCGTTTTTTTAAAGTCACTATTGATCTATTGGAGTTGAGAATAAGTGAACACAACTTTCTTACCGCACTCATTTCGCGTAATACGACTGACAGCACTCGCTGACGAACGGAAAATGGGAAAAATTGCGAAAAACGAAAAGAAAATTTTCTCTTTCTCTGACTCTCGTACAACTAAATACGAAACTTCGACACGCTCACAAGTAGACATCGTTAGTTTAATTAACTTTCATCCGAACACATGGTGAAGTTTAAAAAATTTTATAACGGACGGTTTTTTTCATGTACACGTGGTTGGTGTTTATAGATCATAAATTTTCTCATCATCGCTTTGTCAGACTCTTAAAGTCAAATTAAAAGAAACACATAAATTAACATATATTTTAAATTTTTTTCTAACGTTTAGTTTTTTCTACAGCGCTTAAATTGAGATTATCATTTTTAAGGGTAGAGAATTAGTCAACAAAAAAAATTAAAAGAATTACAACAAATAAAGTGATAATGAACATAGCTTGTTATTGACTACTGACATAATCAATCGTGAAACATCAAAAATATTCTTTTCGGCTAATACACTGATGTGTGATGTGTGATTAAACATTCATGGAAACACCAAAAAGTCAAAAAACCCAAACCTGATTTTAGGCAGCTAAATCTGAAAGTTTTTTGCTTGTTTTAGTGGCGATCTTGGAGCAAGAGAGAAAAGACCTCTTTAGATTTTAAAAAATATATTCTTATTAATTAGTTTTTAAACTTAATTTTGGTTAATTAATTAGAAAATAAGGTATGAAATATTTTTAAGAACTGTTAAAAGAATAAAAATTATTAATTACGAAAAAAAAAATTAATTCTTTTCAAAAGCATTTTCTTTAAATTTATAAAAATAAATTAAATAAAAATTGATTTGTGAAGCGAAAAGTTTACACAAACTTTATCGCGAGAGGGGAATTTTAAGTGTAAATTCAGAAATAATAAGACGAAGATCAAACAGATGAAGAATACTTGTTTATGACTGTATTTAGTTTTTACAAATAAATTTTTATCTCTTTAAAGCGCATCACAGCGTGACTCACACGTCTGGAATTTTTTTTGCAACCCAAAATACGACAATTATGGCGAAAATAAATCATGCAGCTCTGCTCGATGATAAAATTGATATGGAAGGTTTGTTTTTAAAAAATGTATAAGTCTCAAAAATAACTCTCAACTTTTAAAACTTATTTTTTAGTTATTCCACAATCAATCGACTTTACATCCGTGCCGTCGATGAGTGACTCTGAAATTTCTCAATTCAAAGACAATCGGAATTATAACATCCTCATGTTGGCTTCGGAAGCCGGTCACACTGAAGCAGTGAACAATTTAATAGAACGAGGTGAAGAGGTTAATAATGAAGTTGATGGTGAAAGTGCAGTTAACCTTGCCTTCGCTAGGGGACATCATCAAATCGTTTTAACACTCTTAAAAGCAAATTCTAAATTTCCAAGTAATTATCAACAAGAAATTGCATCGGATGACTTGAAAGTGTTTGTAAAAATGAGTACAGAAATTCATGAGAAAGTTGATCTTTTATTTGAGGATGATCAAGAAGAGCTAGAAAGTGCTAAAAATTATTTACAAGAAAATATTAAGAAAAATGCAAATTTAAGGCACTTTTACGACCTTAAAAATAATTCTTTGCTTAAAAACGCAATTTTGCGTAAAACTTTTGCCATTTATGAGCTCTTACTCACTTTAAATATTTTCCTTGGTCCTCACGAAAACATGGACGACATTGTTGAAAATTTAACAACTAAGCAACGCAAAAAATTAAGCGAAATAAATTATCGACTTTCGCCAAATTTTCTCACCGAACCAATGATGATTCTTTTGCGGAATTGCAAGTCAGGTCCCGACACACCTCAAAAAATGCAATCTGAGTTTATCGAAAGTATACGAAAAGTTTTTGAATATCTCTTTAAAATTCCTGGAATTGCAATTATTTTAAAAATTGTCGCAGCTGCTCATAACTTCAAAATTATTTTTGACTTCAAAAGAGATTCAGTCACTTTTCTCGATCCTAGTGCAGAGCCTTTTATGAACGGTCTTTTTTATTCTTCTGGAAAAATTTATATTGCAGCTAAAGATATGCTCGATCAAAGCACTGCCTTAAACTCAATTGGTGTGATTGCTCATGAACTCTGTCATTATGCGATGTTTCTGGTTTATGAAAACGATGGAAAACCTTATAGAAGAAAAGACGTGAAAACTTTAGCTGACTTTAGTGAAGTTTCTGAGGCATGTGAGAAAAATAAAAGACGAGAAGAAATTGTTGAGTCAGTTTTCGAAGATTATGATGAGGAAATGCATCATGCTGAATTAATTGTGAGGGTAGTTCAAATGCTTGCCTTGTACTTTGATGAAGTTGAAATGTTAAAAGCCAAAGTTCAAACTTTTCAAGCCCTTTTCGTTTTTTATGCTCGCAATTGTGTGCCTCAAATGGAAACTGAATTACCAAAAATTGAATTGAAATTTAATCCAATCAAGAAAGCACAACGAAAGGCGATGATACAGAAACGATGGATAATCGCATTGACAATTTCCATCATCATTGGCATGATTTTGTCAGTCTTAGGCTTTTACATTTACTATAATCCAACAATCTCATATTCCGATCTAACACCCGATGAAAAAATTAAACTTAATAATTCGAAAGTTGCATTTCATGGAGTTGAGGTTAAATTTGGTGAACTCTTTGCTAATGACTCAAACGTCTTTGACTTGATGTCTTCTGAACAAATTAAAAAAGCTTTAAATGATGAAACTGAAGAATTATCGAAGGCCATAGAGCTTACTTTGGATCCTTTTATCTTCCTCACTTGGTCGAACATGAGCGAAAATTTAAGGGAAAAATTTTTGAGTTATGAAATTGATTTTCAAGGACAAAAAATTTACTTGAAAAATTTGACTTCAACCGACAAAAATTTAAATATTTTGAATCCTCTAGAGGTTAGAAATATTTTCAATAAAAACGAACTAAAAGTTTCCAATCCCGTCGAAGTTAAAGTAAAAGTTTACATCGAAAGATTTTTCATTGATGAAAACATAAAAATCATAAGCGAAGAACTATTTGAAGATAATTTAAGAGCTTATAATAAATCAATTTTATCGTCTGATAATTGGAAGAAGCCATACAATGATGGTATAATTGATGTTAACGATTCAGACGTGAAAAGTTTTGAGTCAATTCTCGAAGAAATTAAAGCCGACAAAACTTTTCTTTTGTCGAGTTCAGCGGGTGATGGGAAATCAACGGCTTTTCGGAACTTTGCTATAAAATTAAAGGAAAAATTTCCAGCCAAGTGGGTTCAATTTGTTGACCTCAAAAAACATTCAGAAGCATATAAAATTGGCATAAAATTAAATTTGTCAAATTTCGAAGAGGTTTCAAATTTTGTTGCCCACAACTTGTTAAGTTTGAATAATTTCGAACGTGAAGTGTTTAAAGAACTTTTTACTTCGGGCAATGCAATTTTCCTGTTTGATGGTGTCGACGAAATTTCACCGCTTTACAAAGACTTTATGATCGATTTGACTTCAAGTATCAAAAATTCTCAATTTATCTCAACTCGTCCTCAATATTCGAAAGATTTTCAAAATAAATTAAATATAAAAGCTCACAAATTGATTCCTTTTAGCAAGTTTGATAGGTTCAAATTTTTAGTGAAACTTACGGCCGAAAAATTTTTAAAGATCGATCAGGAAAAAGTTTTTGAGGTTATGAAACCATTTTATAAAGAAAATTCGACATTTTTTAATTCACAAACGGATATTTCGATGAAAATTTCAGAAAAATTAGAAATTCCTCATGAAACTGTTCGAGAATATTTCCTAAAAATCTCAAAAGGGCTTGAAGTTTTTGAGGTTACCGGAAAAGGTGATGACACCTGGTTTAAAGATCGATCAGTGTCAAATCCACTTTTGATTTCGATGATTTCTGAGCTCACGAGCGAAGAAACTTTCAAAGTTGAAAATTCAACTTTCAACTCGTTCGATCTTTATGGAATTTTTATTGATAAAAAGTTTGGAATTGTTCGGGGAAAAGGTGAAATATTAGGAAAAAAATATGACGAAATTGCACAACGTCGAAAATTTGCAATTCTTGATGTCCATCAAGCTTTTGCTTTAAAATTATTAGCCGATAACTTTCAGATAAGATCAATAAGACTTTTCACGGAAATTTTGGCTATTAATAATTTAACTATGTCCGAATTAAGAATTATGAAATCAATTAAAAAATTTACAAACGAAGAAATTTCTCTTTTTGGAATACTTCAAGTAAATTCTGAGTTTGATTATGACTTCGCTCACAGGACATTTGCGGAATTCTTTGCCGCACAATTTGTAATTGATAACATTGACGACACTGAATTTGATTCGAAGGATGGAAAACTTATTCTAATTTTAACGCAACACTTTTTAATTGATGGCGCAAATATTTTTCCAGTCGTTAAATCTTTTCTCCTTAAATACATCGAAAATGGAATAAATTTGACACCATTTTTGCAATTTTGGAGGGAAAGTAATTTAAAAAATTTAAATTTTACCAAAAACCAATTTGAAATACTTCAGCTTGAAAAAATTCAGTTTTCCGTGTATTTTAACACAAATCGATTCGGGTTTGACGGCGATTTTCGATATTCTTTTTATGGATTTTGTAATAAGGAATTAATAACAAAGATTTTTGAAAATTTAGATAAATTCAAGGAAATATTTGGTGAATTATATTTGCGCACAATTTATGATGTTAAAGAAGTTTATGGCGGAAAAACTTTTACTCAATGTGCTTTAAGTGTTTTAAGATATGACAATTTTGAGATATTTTTAAATACTACAAAATCATTTTTGAACAGCTCAACAATTGTTGAGTTTTTATATGATCAAAATAATGTTCAAAAAACATCAACTTTAATGTTTGCCGCAAGTGATAAAAACTCGAAAGATTTAGAAACTTTTTGGACTTTTAGCGAAAAATTTTTGGATAAAAAGCAGCGAGAGGAGGTTTTAAAATTAAAAGATTACATAAATGATACATCCTTGCATTATTCAATAAGAAACAATTTGGACAGCCCAAAAGCATTTTTAGTTATGAAGAAAATTTATACAAAAATTTTAACGTTTGATGAAATCATGGAAATTATTGTTGAAGCTCCTTTATTCTATAACGCCGTTAGATTTGGCAACATTGAAGTAGCCAAAGAAGTTTCGATATTTACTAGTGAATTGTTTAAAGAAAAAATTAAATTGAGAAACTTCTTAAACGATTATGCTAAATTTTCTGGTTTTTCGTACTCTGATGAACAAATTTCAAATTTAAAAATTTTCATGAACCTTCTTCGAGAAACTTTTGACAAAAACGAAGAGGATGAATTTGAAAATGCTTTAAAAACATTTAGTAAATACTTTGGAATCAATATTGAAAAATTAAAAAATTAATAAATGCCAAAAAACTAAATTTTAATATTTTCTAAGATCTGTAGATTTATTGAAAATTTGTAAATAAATTTAAATATAAAAATAGAATTTTTTGTTGGTCTTTTTTTTAAGCAAAAAACAAAATTATTTCTGTAAAAAATCATCAATCTTTTTGTCATGACGAGTTTTTGTAAACTTACTTTTATCCGAACACATGAGAGAGTTTGAATTTATCCGTAACGGGCATGCTTCAACTTACTGAGCACGTGGTTGAAGAAAGAGAATATTTTTTTAAATAAAAAAAATTCCAAAAAGAATAAAGTCCAAAAAAATTTAGGTCAAAAACCGATGGATATAAATCATATGTTGATTGCGATTCAACTTAAATCTCAGATCAAATTGCCACATAATTTCTCAATATATACACAAAATTTACTTCAAAAAAGGAAACGCGACAACGAGATTGGAAAAATCATCGTATGTGGCGTATTAACGCAATTATTTCTGCAATATACAACCAATAAAATATATGTTCGTAGACAAAACCTCATAAGAAGCATGCTCAAGTTAACTCACAAAATGATTTGAACGCATTTGGAAGTTTGAAAAGAGAAACAAGAAAAAAATTATGGTGCTTTCAGTAATGACGAATTGATGTAAAATTAATTCAACGAGATGTTGCAAAAAATTTAAATTTTAATTGAGATACGGATTTTACATGGTTGTCAAAATATTCTCATGCTTAATTTAGAAATCATCGAAATTGTAAAAATTAAATAAAATTATTGTGACCATGGCTAAAAAAGCGGAAATTTTTTTCGGCGTAAATTGCTGTGTAAAATTTAATTTTTTTGGAAATTTATTCTTTTTAAAAAGAAATAAAATTCGCTTCTTTGATAATTTTCTTCTTTGCACACTTTTCAGTAAAATTATCAGATAAAAATCGCAATTCTACACGCATGTGCATTATAAATTAATTAACGTAATTAAAGCGAAAATTTTGGTTGTAAGCAGGCACTTGTATGTCGCGTGATATTTATTTCTCGCTACATTAACATCTTAATTATTGAGAGCTTTTGTAACGATGTAAGACGAGTTGATGCAATTTTAATTTTCTCTATTTCGAAAATGTGATTTAATTTTTTACACTTGCCAGAAAAAAAGTTGATATTAAAATTTTTGATGCATTCACGTGAGGTCGAAATCTATAAAGATCTTTGCTTGCCTATAATTTCAGCATGGCATTCACTTTGAATTGGGTCAGACAATTACAACATTTCCTTTGCATATCCATTTCAAGGCTCTAATACTTTTTCAGTCAACGCTCTTGTGATGATTTTAATAGTCTTATCCGGTTCATAAACGCGCCGTATTTGTCGACTTTGAACTAAAAGTCAGAAGCTTAAGTGGTAAGTGAATGTCAATAATAATTTTACTTGCTCTTTTCTCTCATGCTACTTCCTGATTCCACCAAAATTGGATTTTTGTGGCACTTCTCACGCATTTTCCGTCTTCTTTTGGAATGCAATGTGAAAGAAAAATTTAAACAATTTACTTGGTGATATTTCAATTTTTTCTCTCTTTGCTTGATCAATATGGGCACAATGAGATCACAAGAAAATCGAGAGAGGAAAAAATGAAATCTTAATGTAAAAAATTTCGAGCCGTGAGGTCGCTTTTGTTTTGGTTTGTAAATGCTGTTTTTAATTCAATATTCTATTCATTCGCAAAAGCAAGCGGCGGTTACAAGACCGAAAACAGCCTTGAAACTGCCACACATACAGTGTACGTATTGAAACTTGCACCGATTTAAATAAAGTTATGCAATTATCAATTAATTTTGGACCTTTATTATGAGAGTTTATATTCTCATAAACGAGAAAAAAAATGCTAAGAGCATTTATTCTAAAAATCAGATAGGTGTATACATATTTTTTTACAGAGCAATCAAACTCTGCAAATTGGATTTATATTCACATCAATTGATCACGCAATAATAAAAGTTTTATTTTATGTTCAAAAGGGTTGGACATTTATATATGTTAAATGTTATAATATATGTTGATTACTGATACGTTAAATTTAAAAAATTTTTGGCAATTCGAGTTGAGATAAAAATTTTTTAATTTTAAAAATTCACAGCCCTTGAAATATTGAATAAACTCTTACAACTAAGGTTTTTGAGATTCCTAATTAGGGATCTCAAAAAATTTATTTGTCAGATTTTTTAATTTTTAAAAATTCGTGTTTAAAAATTTATTTATATCGTTTCCAAGATTAACTATGTAATTATTATTTTTATTACATCGAAAGAATCTAAACCGTTCTTACAAATGATTAAACCTCTAATTTTAGTCAAAACTTTATTGTGTTATCTTCGGACCCCGCGGAAAAAAAAATTAATAATTCAATTAGAAAATGGGGTCGATACTTTAAATACATGAATTCAAAAATCAATGAATAATCCGAGCCAATGAATCTATTTCTTACTCCAAGTGCTAATTGAAAGCCCACGTTTGCAAATTTTTTGAAAAATCTTTTTATGGTTGATGATCAATTTGATAAAAAGCATTTTAGTACTCGAGAAAAAATCTTTGTCGATTACATAAGAACGCACTTCATATGATCTTGATAATGATGTTAAATAAAATAATTAATCTCTTGAGAATCAACAAATAAAATTGGACATGTGATTTCCGGCCTCTCTCGTAATTAGCATGTAGTTTTGCGTTCGTGCGTTGACTACTGACTTATGACCACAAAAAGTGTTAAATAAAGCTTTGAATTAGCCCATTTTGGATGCATACTTGGCCTTTAATCGTGACGAAATTTTTTTGGGCAAAGAAGTCAACAGACGCTGCTGCTGCTACTACTAAGGCTGAGGTTTGTAATTATTACCACGAATTCATTTACCAAAAATTCAAGTACACTCACAGCTTTCGGCTGATTGTTTGTTTGCTACTTTAAATTCATCTAAAATGAATTGGTTTTAAGACGCTAACTGATTGCACGATTTTTTGTGGGGTTAAAATTAAATTTTTGCACGATTTAAGAAATAATTTGCATTCTACTAGCAGAAAGAGGAAGTTATTGGGTGGGCTTGTAATAACAATAATCAATCGTTATGATGACAGATATAAAGCGCGAACAACATAAATTTTTAAATGATTGATGGTCAAGTTCGCAATAAATGGCAAATTTGAATTCATCACAACTCTATTAAAATTATGCAAATTAATATTTATTGTAAAATTTCTGATGGACTTTTTACGATGCAGTTTTTATAATCCTGCAAACACATGGTCTTTCTTTCATGAGAGCAACAGGTTCTTTCATCTGCCACACACAACTCACATCCAAGTTTAATTAAGTCCGTTTCCTCGATAACTTTTAATTTGTTGTTTAAAACCTCACGCCGATTAATGACTATCTCACTGGTCTATAAATTTCAAATAAACATTTTATATGCGAATTTCGATTAATATTGCGAAATGAAATTTTGTCATTGCTTTAAATGACATCTCACCATGGGTCTGATTCGCTCTCTTGTCTTGACATTATTAAGTGATTATATTTTATTCATAAAATTGGTGTACCATAAAATTGTCCGCAGGCAAAATTGCTCTCTTTTGCAAATTACTTAAGTGCTAAAAGAAATTTTTATCACCACCTGCGTAATGTCGACTTAATTGACAGTCAATTTGAGAAAATCGGCGTTGATAAGTTCAATCAAATTTCACTTTACAAATTACTGTTCAAAAAAATATAAAACGTTTTTTTAAACGATATTATTAATTTAAATAATTACAACTTAAATTCGATTCTGAGACCATTCTCTTTTTTTTTCGTTGCATAATCTCTCAAGATTTTCAAGTGAGCTTAGAGTGTAAACAAATTTGCACGCAACATGTGAGCGTGATCAATTAAATTCTGCACTCGCCGCAAGTTGCACGGTCTATTTAAAGCTATTAATCATAAAAAATTGTATCTCTACCGCTGCCGACGTTTCTCATTATATTTAGTGTGTGAAAATTCAATCAATTTAATTTGAAAATGTGAATAACCCCATCATAAACCTTTTGTTAATTTTTTTATATAGTTCGATCATTTCTTTTGAGATAAGAAAGTTTTCTCTCCTCTTCCGACAGCACAATTGCACGATGATGATTAATTTTTACCGCAGCTCTTTTAACAATGTGTCACATGATTATTCACGCTCATGCTAGCGAATTCGCAAGAAGTGCTTAAATTACGCAATATAATTTTTTTTGTGGTAATTTGTTAAAAAACCACAGTGTATGAGTAAAGAGATCCCTCAAAAGTGTTGCTCATTCAATGAAATTTCATCCTCATCGCCGCCGCGACGTGAGCTGTTGAAGAAAATTAATAAAAATCATAAACTCATTAACACGCAGCAGATCAAATTGCAAAAGTCTCTTTATTTTTTGCGCCTCAATTTTCAACACATAAAAACATCAGTCGGAGACACCGCAGAATTACTCATGCTAATTTCATTAAAAAGAAAAAAAAAACTATTTTACATCAATCCATATCACATGCTCATTTGCAAACACAATTGAGCAATATGTCCATATTTTGTATGGCAATAAATCCTCCTTGGCTCTCACGACGAGATTTGTCATTGATGCCGATGACAACTATGATGATGTGCTGTTAAGGTGATGATCGAGCAATCAGGTAGATTAGAGAAAGGCACAAACAGGTGGTTCAGATGATCAAAAGTAGATATTTCCAACTCATTAAATCTGAATGTAACTATTTCAAAAGATCATGAGCTAACTCAACATGGTAGTGGTGCTGATTGTAGATTTTTTCCACCATGCCTTAGAAGAAAAAAAGACCCCCATTTGATATTGGTAAACATTTATTTTTTTTTAGATTTCTTAATTCAAATTTTGTCGGTAATTTATTATGATTCGAAAAAAACATTCATGCTTAATATACAATTGAAATAAATGAGTAGAATAAATAAAAGAATTTAGGATTTTAGTTTTTAAAAATTGAGAAAACTTACATAAGCTAATTTCTTGATAGTAATTAAAGGAAAAATCAAAGAAGCTTCCGACAGCGAGAAAGTTTTATTGTGCGACTTTAATCACAATAACTTTCATAATTAATCTCTTTGCAGGCCCTTTAATTAAATAATTGTCAGCGTCACTCTTTCTCATATGAATGGCTTTAAATATTCATTTTTTTGCAGTAAAATCTCACTGCAGTGCTGAGAAATGTCTTCTTCTTTTCCCTTGTATATTTTACTCTGACCACCTCGTGCGTTTTTCGACACAGGTTAAAGCTGGAACGAAATCATTAAATTCGGCACATTGCTCAACAAGCATGCAAAGTTAAAAATCTCCACACGAATTGTGTCGACTATAAAAGGGAACCCATAAATAATGTTTAAGTACACACCATCACCGACGCCTCTTTGCTCGTCTAATTATACACTTCAATTGAAGCTCATTTGAATCCATTGTTTCTAACGAAGTGATGCAACTGAAAAAAAGATTTGATAATATTTTTTTTAAATTGGCGTCTATTTATTTTTCCCTCTAATTGTCTCTCACTTGATCTCGTGCGAAGTCTGCTTAAAATTGTATCTTTTCGTGTCGCGTTGCCACTGCGATAGCTATGTGCAATGCAAACATTTTAATTATGTAGCTATGATATTATTATTGTGTGAATTGATTTTGCTTTTCTTTAGCAACTTTTGGATAAGACACGCTGCATAGTTTTATGTAAGTAAGCATAATTGATCGTTAGCTCAAAAAAAACTTTTTTCTTTCTTCTGTCTTCACTTGCATATTGTGCTTCAGGTGCGCTACTGCGCTAAGCTGTCTAATTAAGAGACATACTGAGATATTTAACGATGAATTATCGCAATATGAAGCCATGAAGCGTTAAATTAGTGCATTTTTTGTTCCATAGACGAGCGAACGCTCTCTCAAGATGAAATAGATTTGCGACTTGTGTTAATTGAGCACTGTATGAGCTTGCAACTCTATAAGCCTGTATTCTTTTACAGACTCCTTAGGAAATCATCAAATGTGGTTCATAATCGAAACCCCATAATTAAATTTATCCGTAATAAAAACACCAGTCGAGCATTCCATCAAGAGAAAAATTAAAATTCTCTCACATTCGCATAGCATTTTTACCCAGTTTTGTGTAAATTGAATTTCGCAAACGAAAAAAAAAGATTTTTCTCTCGATATTATTGGTTGATCGTTGCATAATTTTTGTTTCACTATGCCCCATTCCAGTTTGTTTTATTTCAATTCAATTCTGACTTTAGCTTTTAGTTCTTCAATGAAATTTTGATAAAAAAAGCTCGCCGCGACAGCTGTGAGAAATTTGCATAATATATGTGTACACTTAGAATTTTTTTCACATTAATATTCTTTTCGAGTTGAGTCACGGTCAAGTGCTGTAAAGCTCGCAACTCATTAAACGTATAAGCTAAGGGAACAAGTGATATCGATTTGTGTCTACATAAATCCATTCTCTCTCGAATTATCGCTCTATAGCCGTGTAAATATACGCCGGCCTTGAGGTTTGATATGATCTCACGTATAAGTTTTATTTATTTCAATCAGATCTCTAAAGCCACTACCGTTGTTGACGTCTATAAAGCATTTCAAAAATAAAGCTTTTGTATGCGGTGTGTTAATTCTTATATGAGTGAGATTAACTCTATAAAATTATTTTTATGGCACCCTAGCGTGCCTGATGCCACTTTTTTTTCGTCATCACCAATAAACTTTTCAATCTTTTTCGCACCACTTACAACTTTTTCTTCTATGGGTCATCATAAAATCCAATTACCGCTCAATCGTGATCTTCTTTTGTGATTTAAATGAATTTAGTGGATTATAAAAAAAAATATTGTGGAAACTGGGTCGTTCAGCGCATTTTTACAATTTAGTATCATAAACATCTCGCATTTTTTTTAATTTTACATTAAAAATTAAAACTTCAATCAAAATAATAAATTAATCGCATGGTGAAAGACATGTGATGAGGACGTGCGGCGATGATGCTATAGAATATAATCTACTTGATGAAGAAGTCAATAAACCGCTTTTTTCATCTCCTCTGAGACATTTAACGCCGAAATACTACTCCACATTATGGCAGAGAGCTCACAAACATTTTTGCTTAAGACATCCGTCGAATCCACTGTCGTCGTATAAAAATGACTTTACAAAAAATACCGTAAATAAACAATCCGATATTTTTTTGTGTATCAAGGTCGTCTAGCCTTCTTTCTTTCTCTGATACACACAAGTGTAAACGGCTTCTTAAATTATTGATCATCCATCACTATATCGCAACTTAATTAATTTAAATGAGCGCTAAATAGCCAATGAGGACGAGATGATGAATAAAACACATGTAAAATGAGGAATTCTGCCGCTCACCGGATTACAGTGGTCACCATAAAAATTCTTTTGGTGGTACATCGAGGTGCCAACGAGCCGTTAACAGAGAGACACAAAACACTTCATAAATAGTTAGATACAAATAATTTTGATATTCCATGCATAATCTGCTTTTTTGTCTTTAGCCCATCACCATTTTCAGCTCGAAGAAGCTTTTTGTCAAGTACTAAAAAATTAAGCACTGCGAATGTTAAATATGAATTACAATGGTCACACAAAAATGAGATATCTCTTCATTTCATGACCATTTTTATGAGAGTTGGAAAAAATAACAAGGTTTCTGTGAACTTAACAGTTTATTAGTATGCAACTGCCGTTGTCGTTTAGGTTAATTTTAAAACATAATCTTAAAAGAGAGAAAAAAATCATTAACGGGAAAAATACACGCGGCAACTTGAATACGGTCATTCTCCATAAATGTCGCAATTGAATCATCATTCGAGATGATTTAATGGCGGCGATAAAGCAGCTAGATGAAACAGTTAAAAAAATGAGTTTTGCATAATTTTCGTAAACTTAAATCTATCACGCTGCAGCACAAAATATTGTGGGTCATTATCATATATTTATTTAGTGCCATTCCTCCACACACGATATCCCTCGCCGGTGATTTTGAATGACATAAATTTCGACATTTTTATGCATATTCATTGTTGTCCGTGGACACTAAGCTATACGTGAGTGATATACATCGATGCATCACGCATTTAAACTCTCATACACGACTCACCAATAAATTTTCATTCGAGATTCGGCAGCCGATTGTTTTGAATATATTTCATAGTAAAACACACAAATAGGCAGTATCACTAAATTTCACAAGAGGATGCCTTATCACCTGCTGGGGAACAAATTTGAAGAAATCATGAATAAACAAAATTTAATTATCGATCGAGTTTGACATTTTCATCTCAGAGGCGCAAGATGAAAGTTTTTAGTGGGCATATTTTAATTAGTGATAACCGAAATTATTAAAGTGTCAATTCCATCAACTCTCATCATTAGTTTTTGTGAAAATATCACAAATTTCAAATCTCTTATTTAACATCGACGCAATTTGTTTTTAAAGAAAATTTAATGAGTGCGTTAACTTTACACTCTCATCTAGAGGCAAAATATTTTTATAGCTCATAAATCATTATGTGAAGATGATCGCAATTTTAAAGAGTGCGCAACACTTATTTTCTAAATGTGCCTTCAATCGCACAGTGTTCGGAAAAAATGAAATTTTGGCCAAAATTCTGAAAGTTAACTTTTCTTATAGATTTTGGGCCCAGGAACTCGGGAAAAATAGCTAAAATTTTTTTTGACCAACCAGTGCCTCTCTAGAGGTACCTTAAATTTTACACCTTTGAGGGGCCATAACTACCTCAAAAATGAATATTTTTTTAATCTGTTTTCGGATTCGAGTAGCTTTTACTAAGAACTACAATATTTATATAATAACTTGACCACTCTGGCATACCATGCGACCTGTAGGATAAAAAGTCCTTAATGACCCGTCAAGGCAGAAAACATGTACAATGTTTAAAAAAAAATTTTTTCGCCTAAAATATTCCTTGTTGAAAATCAGTAAAAAAAATTATAATCTGGGACCGTACACTAGTACAAAGTTTTCGAGCTAGAGCACTTTGAAGATTTTCAATATATATTTTCAATTTTCACTTTTTTGTACCTAGCTTTTTTTTAAATGCATCTTTTCCAAATCTGTTTTCGGTGTTTAATAGTAATTAATAAGAGCTTTATTTTTGTATATCAACCTTTAAACTTTAGTCCTCAGTTGGTCCAAAAATTCCAAAAATCGTTAATTTTTAAATCTCATAAATCAAAAAACCCTCAAAAAAAGTATGATGTACAAATTTTAAAAAATAAAACTTTTGTTTAAAGTATTCCTTGTTGAAAACTGAGTTAAAAAAATACAACTTGGTTCCGTACACCAATACAAAGTTTTCGAGCTAGAGCACTTTAAAGATTTTCAATATTAATTTTTTTAAACAACAATTCATTTTATATCCAGAATTTGAAGATTCCGATGACAATAATGACGTTAAAGTAATTAATGAAGATGAAAAACAAGATTTTGACATTTTGGAAGAAATGAACCGCTTGAGAATTATTTTTTAGGCGAAAAATTGATTTTGGATTATAGTGTGTAAAAAAAATCAAAAATTTAACCTTGACAGTCAAATTTTCTAAAGTATGATTTTTTTTTATCATTTTCTTGTAAACTGGATTTAATTAGAAATTGACTAAAAACAAAAAATCCAATTTAAAAAAATTTGCATGAGAAAAGTGAAAAAAAATTAGTATTGAAAATCTTTAAAGTGCTCTAGCTCGAAAACTTTGTATTGGTGTACGGAACCAAGTTGTACTTTTTTAACTCAGTTTTCAACAAGGAATACTTTAAACAAAAGTTTTATTTTTTAAAATTTGTACATCATACTTTTTTTGAGGGTTTTTTGATTTATGAGATTTAAAAATTAACGATTTTTGGAATTTTTGGGACCAATTGAGGACTAAAGTTTAAAGGTTGATATACTAAAATAAAGCTCTTATTAATTACTATTAACAACCGAAAACAGATTTGGAAAAGATGCATTTAAAAAAAAGCTAGGTACAAAAAAGTGAAAATTGAAAATATATATTGAAAATCTTCAAAGTGCTCTAGCTCGAAAACTTTGTACTAGTGTACGGTCCCAGATTATAATTTTTTTTACTGATTTTCAACAAGGAATATTTTAGGCGAAAAAATTTTTTTTTAAACATTGTACATGTTTTCTGCCTTGACGGGTCATTAAGGACTTTTTATCCTACAGGTCGCATGGTATGCCAGAGTGGTCAAGTTATTATATAAATATTGTAGTTCTTAGTAAAAGCTACTCGAATCCGAAAACAGATTAAAAAAATATTCATTTTTGAGGTAGTTATGGCCCCTCAAAGGTGTAAAATTTAAGGTACCTCTAGAGAGGCACTGGTTGGTCAAAAAAAATTTTAGCTATTTTTCCCGAGTTTCTGGGCCCAAAATCTATAAGAAAAGTTAACTTTCAGAATTTTGGCCAAAATTTCATTTTTTCCGAACACTGTGCAATCCTTAAATGGTCAAATTGATTAAGCGAAAAAATGTACGAAAAATAATTGATCATTAAAATTTCCACTCTAATTTTTTTTAATTTTAAAAAATACTCTATTTTTAACTTTACATATTTTTTATTAAATAAATCAACTCTATATAAAAATATTTTCGCTTTATATAAAATTAACGTGTATAGCCAGAAAAAAATTCAAACCATGCTTCTAACATATTCTTATTAGAATTTTTCCCGCGTTGTTTTATAATCCGAACTCATAAGTCGAACACATAGTAAACAAGATTTTTATATTCCGGTTTGTTTGTGTCGCTCCATTGATTTTTTTTCAATACTTGAATGAAAAATGCAGAAACAAGCTGAATTATGTGCCTGAAGTGAAAATTAAGTGTGCCTATTATCCATAAGATTTTCAAAATATCTATAATTGACGCTGGAAATTGCTGAAACATTAAAATTTAATTGAGTTCAAAGTAAGTGGTTTTTTACAAAAAGTATTTTTTATTAAAAAATTTATTAACGAAAAAAGATGAATATTTACAAAAAACATAAATGGATTAATGGATTCGCGATTTGAATTCGCCAAAAAGTAATTTATTTAACTACAAAAAAATATTGCATTGGTGAAGACGCCAATTTTTGCTTTTTTAATGTGATGGTTTTTGTTTGTTTGTTTGTTTGTGCATTATATGGATCGCTTGAGTTTGTGGATTCTTTGATCGCTGGATGAAAATATATATTTACAAAAGCTATACACTCAGTCATTAGTCGTCAATAAACGAGATGGCTAATTTTTTGTTTAGAATTTACAACAAATTATGCTTCCATAATAATTATTATTCTGGATTTTTGAGAGACAAATTTTAAACTTAAAATAACTTACAATTTCAAAAAAAGAGGAGGGATGAATGACACTATGGTATGAAAGGATGCCAAAAGGAAAATAAAGTGCTACTTTGGGCTTGTGAAATCACTTTTGAATTAGTGATGAAATGTGTATGAATAATGGAGGGATTTTTTTCTTCTTTCGCTCGATAAAAAAGTGAATAAATAATTTTGGACATCGAAACAAAAAAAAATGTTGTGAAAAGAAAAATTTGAATCTCTGTCATATTGTCCTTGACAATCATATGGAAGCTACTTTAAATCTAAGAATTTGTCGGTGTTGCTGTATTGAGCGGTTTAACAAATGGCTTGATCATCATGGTTGCCTTCTTCAGTGTATAGTCCCAGCCTCTCCAGCGGAACCACACGATACCCTGTCGGGCCGTAATATCTTGTGGATCGTGAAGATAAAGACCATTAAGACCTCGACCACAACTCTTCCACCACCAGCCGCCCTGTTATTAAAAATTCAATAAATCAGGTTAAATGATATTTTTTGTCATTATCATCAACTTATTGATGATTGAAGATGTACAAACCTTGAGCATACTGGCGCAATTGAGTGAACTCCTGTCATTATCTCGATTGTATGTGGAGAATGGACTGTTGTTGGAACCGTACCATGGATCGTTGAGTGAATCGCCGGCATTTCCTTCGTAGCCATCAATTTCAAGTTTATAGTAATCGGCTTCAGAATGAATTTTAAAGTGCGCATATTGAGCATATCTGAGAGTTTTTAAAAATGCAATTATTTTTAAAAGATCCAAATTAAAATTGCGAGCAATGTTAAAAAAATAGTTTTTACCTTTTATTTCCTTCAAAATCTTCAAGCTCAATTCGAAGTGCATAATCTTCATTATTCGTCAGCATGTAAATGTTTTCATTGCCCATCCAAAATTCTTTCGCGGGATCACCAAAACCATTCTTATAGTCGGCCCAATCACGATTGAAATTTTCACGAGGTTCACCAAAATCATCACGACGTTGAATTACCTTTAAAATAAAATTAATTCTTTTTTAATTAAACTCAAAATTTCTCTCGTTGAATGTCAAAATGTCACAAATGAGAGAAATTTATTTCGAGCAGCAATGCATTGTCGCCATTAACACACGAAAGAAAGTTCGGAAACGTGACAAAAAAAATTATTTGAAAATGTAACCAGAGTTAATAAGCAGCTCAGCCTTCGACATCGATTAACACCCCAAAAATATTTCGATTTAATTCTTTTTCATAGAGTTTCTACAGAAAAAAAATTCCCACACAAAATGCACTGACACAAAGTCAGTCACTTACCGTCCATCCGCCATCGGCAACCTCTTGCTCGCAGTAAACTTTCAAAAACCAGTAAGTGGTGCCACGAATTTGGAGATAGTAGACACCCGATTGTCTCATGCCCGCATTTAACAGCTCTGTGCATGAGAAACCCTATTAGAGATTAAAGATTGGATTAAAGTCAATAATTGTAATGATGATTGTGCTCAATTTACTCACTTTAACGTCTTTATAGCCCACCGTATCAGTCGCAAAGGTTGTATTGATTTTAGATGGCTTGTTTTTCACACTGGGAAATATGATGCGTGATTCTCCTTTGCGTGAGATAGTTTTGGCATTTGATCCGCTTGTTTGATTTGTTATCGATGAATTTATAAAATTATTCATGCTTCCCTGTGTTGAACTGGTCGATGGCACTTGTGTGCTTGATGATGATGACGTTGTTGTCGGTTGTGTTGGTATGGTTGTGGACGCAGTTGAGTGAGATGCATTTTCAGTTGACTCCTCGACGATTGAATATCTAGGATTGTATTCGACATGTCGGTCGATTGTTGGGTCAATCAATAAGTCAGCAGGCACGGGTCTCTGTGAGAGTATATTTACATCCTCTTCTTGCTTCTTAAGGCGCTTCTCAACCATGTCAAGATTTTCAATGATTAAATTTGTCTTCGTACGCAAATCTTGATGGATTTGTCCGATTGCACGCTCTTGCCGCTGTGTCTGTGTGAGTAATTTGTCCGATTTCGGCAATAAATCATCAACGGAGCTCTTCGTACCGACAACAACATTCCACACTTCATCCATCTTCTCCGACACTGACAGAATTGGTTTAACTTGATGGACTAATGAATCGATTTTGCTAGCTTTCAAATATGGCGGAATGGTCGTTGACGTCGCATTAAATGTATTGGCGTTTTGCTCCACAATGGCCTCGTGCACATCTTGCACTAGATTGAGCATCTTTGCCACATTTGTTGACACGAGATTCACGTGAAATTGCAGCTTTTTGTCAATGGCGTCTGTGGTCTTCCTCAAATGATCTAAATCCTTCGACACGTGTCCCATGACTTCATTATTCATAGCATGAATCGGTTTCCTCTCGCTCGCCTCAGCGTTTATATCGTCAACGGGCAAGAAGTTGGTATCGATTTGATTCTTTAGCTTCACCAATTTGGTGTCAATGCTGCTCACTTTCTGATCCAACTGCGTTAGACGATTATTAAGCGATGGCGCGGACGCCGATCTCGATAGCTTTTGTAAATCGTCAGTCGAGAGTCTCGTATTTAAATCGCCCAGCCTCGTAATGATGGCATCAGTTTTGAGAATATTATCACCGACTTTATTGTCGAGCGATTCCACGCGTCGCATCATGTGCTCAACGGCTTTATCCAGATTGTCTATCCGCTGCAACTTACCTTCAAGTGTCGAAATTACAGCTTCAAATATTGACAAAAGTTGTTGCTCTCTGCAAAAAAGAATAAAAAGAAGAAATAATATCGAGGACAAAGTTTAGGTGGAGAATTGACAAAGAACAATGAGTAGTAATTAAATGAAGAAGTCTTGGAGCTGTCAGATGGGGAAAAAGAGAGAGGCACTCAGATGTAAGAAATTCAATTATTCACACACATTTATTGATGTTGTCGCGTACGACGCTGTAAGTCATCATTAATTTGTCATTCGTTCGTTAATTGTGACAAGCACATGAAAGGCAAATGAGTGATTTGCAGTCGCTATATTAACTGACTTAGCATACATTCATTATGCGGCTTTGGAATTGTTGTTGAGTAATTTCAAGTGCTGCAATTATGGGCTTAAGTAGATTTTTTGCGCCAAAATTGTAAAAAAAAGTCGAACACACGTTGAGAGTTTGCAAAAAAATTTCTAACTTGGACTGAAAGGTTATTCAATGCTGGCTTTTACGTTCACACACAGTGCTCTGCATACTTATGGATTTTCAGCGGGACATGTGGGAGTTTAGAAAGCTTTCTCACATATTGTCACAAGATTATGAAGATGAAAATGCTAATATGCGATAAGAATCGTATTACGCGGACGATTAATTTTTATTACTTTTATATATGGACAATTAACTTCTTCTCTTGCATGTGAGAGCTTTCAAAGTCACATTTGAAGAAATGAAAATCATTTTCAATTCCATTTATTTTTAACATAATTGCTCGTTGATAAAATCTTGTAAGTTTTGGAGACCTTCATTTAACATGAATAATAATTTGGTCGATGAGATTGAAGGGAGGTAACGAAAAAAATAAAAAATATATACTCGTGAAGTTTTAAATTTAAAAATGTCTTAACTAAGAAAATCAAGCTTATCAGAATAATGATGATAATTATAGCTCCGCTATATATTAATTTTGGATTTTTCCAAAACCTGTTTTCGGCCCCTAGTGCCAAGACATTACATTGTGCAATATCTAAACATATACTCAAATGATAGGCCTAGCCAAACCCTACAAACTGGCGAAAACAGATTTGAAATCGGTTGCTCCTACGAGGAGTTAGAGCCATTTAAGTCATCTTACTTTCTCACTTTCTCACTTTCTCACTTTCTTACGATCTTAGTGAACGCCATATCTCAAGAACGGCTGGTCGGATTTGAGTCGGGTTTGTGGCTAAAGATCGGGTTTTGGCTCTAGTTGTGCAAGAAGTATTTAGTTTTGAGGTCCGACCCACCAAGGACCGTCCCTGAGTGCAAAAATATCCTTTTTCATACAAATTTTCTCTTTTATGGCTTCATGGGTATCGTTGAACTCGTAATTGCATCAGGAATCGATTGACATTGATGATTTTTGAGGAATGTCCATTATGGACGGCCAGGAGTGCCACTAATGTCCATTTTTCAGAACAATGGCTTCATGTATGTCGTTGAACTCGTCATTGCATCAGGAATCAATTGGCATTGATGATTTTTGAGGAATGTCCATCATGGTCGGCTAGGAGTGCCACTAATGTCCATTTTTCAGTACTATGGCTTCATGTATCTCGTTGAACTGGTCATTGGATCAGGAATTGATTGGCATTGATGAGTTTTGATGAATGTCCATCATGGCCGGCCAGGAGTGCCATAATGTCCATTTTTCAGAACTATGGGGTACTAATCTAAGACAGCGGAGCTATTGGAAATGGCAACGCCGTTTGCAGACCCATCTTGTTTTAAAATACTATTATATTAACATATTAATATATTATTTTAAAAATGTACTCTAAAACTTTTAAATTTCAAAAAATAAATTTTGACACGTACTTTAAAAAATAAACAAATTTCAAAAATATTTCAATAAAACACGTTTTCATGCCGACAATGTTTCTTTTTCTTGACGTGTTTAATGATCAGAAATTGTGTCAAATATGAAGATGAATCTCAAAGTGATGATGGAAGGATTGATAGAGAGAAAAATATCTCGCGAATGTGTGCACGAATCAAATATTGCGACACGGTCGCAAGAAGAAATAAAGATTAATGATGAGCAGGCAATGAGTCAATTGAGACTGAGAGATGTTGAGGAAAGAGCTTGTGTGAACTGAGAGACGAAGTCAAACTTGTATAACTTATGATATTTTCAACATATGGATGAACGCATATAATAAAATTACTGTTGCTGCTACTTCTCAAAGTGAGCTCATTTACGCCTATGAGAGTAACAAGAGTCTTTCGATGCGTTCGCACGTTAAAAATGCTGCTGTTGTTGTTGAACAATTTAACGACAATTACTCGTGTGTAATAATATAACATTAAATGCCACATGCAGATACACGTTATACACCAAAAAATCATCATGCATGCGCTTCAATCATTGTCTATAGGATGCATCATATGTAGCGTGCCCATGAAGACGTTGTGAGGTAAACAATCAACTATTAAAGGAGATGAGCAGCACGCCAAGATGACTATCAACTCATAAAAGCGCCACAAGACATCGTCGAAGATTAAAATATGATTTTTTTCGGTTGCAATTTTTCTCGGCTTGTGACCACCGAAACGCGCGCAATCAATTCGCGAATGGCATTTTGTCATAAATGTCGATAAATATGTGTCTCTTAAAACCTAAATGAGCCATTAAACTTCCACGAAAAAAGACATGTGTATACAAAATATTCCACTAACTCCTCTTCAAGTTTTATTGAACATATGTCGATAAAAAATTCAATTTTGAATAAAAAAAATTAAGTCAAAGATCACCAAATGAATAGTCTTGCCAATGAATGCTATTTTTGCCACCAATGACATTTTACGTTTCACTAAATTATAACTATAAATTTATTCTCTCTCCAGCAATAAAAAAATAATTGATTGCTATCACACTCATAAGTTTGAAAGTTCACTCGCCAGTCTGTAATTGATTAGAAGAAGGAGAAAAAGTATAAAGTGACCGAATAATGCGCCACTCAATGTTTATCCTTCGCAAGCAATCACCATTACACAATGTCAAGAGATTGCATGAGAGAGGGATAAAACACCTCGAGATAGACAGACACATTGTTGCCGATATTTGAATGTTGTGTCTAATTTCGCCGCGACGAGAAAGGTTAAGAAAAAGAAATTAGATGAATTATTGTTAATAAACTTTACAACCAGTGGCAGGTGCTGCTGTCGCACAAATTGAATTGTGTTAAACTGAATTGAGCGTTTTTTTTCTCTTGAGACACTTTAATTGCCATTTTTTAAACAATCGCTTTATATAATGTAAAACAAAAATGAATGATCATGTCTGTCGACTGTTGCGAATTTTCATTCAATCAGTTAGAGTTATGAATGGCCATTGGAATAAAGTGTATCGTGCATGAAATGGAAAAAAGTCAAGCCTAGTTTTCACAGCAGCATGAAAATAATTAATTATACATTTAACAATTCTTCATTAAAATTTGCTTAATTTTTCCAATTTCTAATTTTAATTAACAAATTAATGCTCATGAAAATTCCTAAATTTATGTAATGAAAATTCAAACGGGGTTGAGGATCTAAAATTATTTAACTTTACATTAATTAAAAAATAATCTCAATTCTTAATTGTAAACCATATCTACCTCAAACCATCATCATGCAATTAGCCTAAAGAAAATTATCCAATTTAATTCCGATGGTAGTCAATTTTCAAGTGAACAATGGATTTAACAATGCTATTTTTTGTAGATTTAGAACTCGATCAAATGTTCACATTCATTGTTTAGCTCCTTGCATGATTAATAGTTTTAAATTGTGCGGTTGAAAATTCGTTTCCTTTTGAAGTGTATCAAAATCTTTTTTATGATAATTTTAAAACATCCATTCTAGGATACAAAGTACATAATTAAAATCAAAACTTGCCGAACAAAAAAAAACCTTTTAAAAGCACTTCCTTGTAAATTCAATTTAAAATTCTTACAATTAAAACCACAAATCGTAATTTTTTTTTGTGTGAATGTGATTATCCCAAAATTTATCATTCGAAAATTTTTTCTTTCCAATTTATATTTGTCTAAGAGAAAAAAAATATCGTGGTTTATGGATTTCTCATTTCACGTTCATGACAAGGCCATGACACGTATCGTTATTTTTAGTCTTTTGTTTATTTTAAGCTATGCAGTTCATGCTCTTTTATGTCTTTGAAGCTGTTAACACTAATCCGACACGAATCAAGTGTGTGTGCGTGAAAAATGATTAGATTATGGCAATGGAATTTATTGTCTCAAAGGAGAGAGATCGCGAAGATTAAAATTGGGCTCACAACGTTGTCTTTCGCTCTCTCACGCATAACACATGCTGATACGTTTATTTGTGAAAACACCAGTCCATGAAATTATAATAAATTAATTTGTCAATACACAGCTTCAATATATCTATAATAAGATTTCCATTTTGCAAATTATTCGCAATTGAATATATACATGGTGATTGCTAATGTGATGAAATGATCGTATAGTTTATGTCAACAAGAAAAACGTGGAGTTGTTAGTTGATCGTTAATGGTGATGGAGACATGCTCATAAATGAATTGATAGTGTTATGGGAGACTGTGGTGATGACTATTTTTAATTAAATTCTCCTTGATCCTCACGAAGGTCTAACAGAGTTCCGGCACAACTGTCGCTTCACCCTAAGGCATGAATATTTCAAAATTCATCGCATGATCTACATAGATGTATTTTTTACATTTATCGCGATGAAGTTCAACATTTTCAAATTAAATTAATTTTTTTTATAACTCGTACCATTCATTATATGACAGCACCAAATCCAATAACTGCAGTTGAAATTCCTAAACAGGTTTTGCTATTTTTTTAAGTCGCGCGCGGCAGAAATTTATTTTCCTGTACAAGCAGTAAAAAATATAAAAGTTTTCATTTTCTAAGCCACTTCAATGGTCATAAAAAGAAAATTGCAACAATGCAGCAGAAAAGTATCAACCTTAATAGTCATAATTCTCGATAAAAAAAATTGATCGCTTTCATGCTCTACAATTTTCAATCAATATGTTTCTAAAGCGCAAGAAAATAAATATGAAAAAAATCAGTAATCGCCGATAAAAGAGCAGTCGCTTTCGAAAAAAGATTACCTTGAAAATGGCAATTTCAAATAACGAATGCTCGCGCTTTTAAAGTCATTACCATGATCAGATAATTAACTTATGTTTTGTTTTATTTTTATCCTCAAACAATATAAAATGCAACTTTAGTGTGCGAGATATATTTTTTTCGTGTCAAAATCAGTGGAGTTGGTAGTTAAAAATTTTAAATGATTTCAATTTGCATTTTTTCTAGTTCAATGTTTTTTTTAACAACTGGAAAAATTAAATTTTAAGCATTTTCGTGCTTTAGCAAAATATTTCATGCCCTCTTAAAATTTGATCAAAAAGCAGTAAAATATTTTTATGTCTCTATCTGTTCAATCAGCAGCTCTCACTGCTGTTAATCACGAATATTGTTGTAGGAGGCTAAAATCTAGCACATTAATGAGCCCTTAAGCTTGACACGAATTCTCTTTTCAATTTACTTCTCTATGAACAGAAACAACCTAAATTGAAATTATAATTTTGCAATGTACACGTATGCAAGCCATTATTAAAATAATAATACGGAAATTATTCAATGTTGGCCACCAGCGAGAGAGCTCGAATATGTTTTCAGCTCATAATCTCTATTTGCAGGCGAAAACATTAACCGAATTATTCAGTGTTTAATAACAATTATTGAGCGAATCATCACGGAGTGTGAATGAAGTTATGCTTTAAGCGCCATTCACGCCATATTTCGTGACTTAAAAATTAGAGATGCACATTGAGATGATTTGCAATGCACTGATTGATATTACATGATGAGGGGAATTGACTGCGAGGCAATTCTTCACGTGATTGACAACCAAACGATTTAGTTTAAGCTCAGCTCGAATAGCTTCATTTATGCGAGACAAAAAATAGAAATCGATGAGTAAGTAACTTCTGGTGTTTACTGAACAACTCATTAACTGATCCATCAGCCGCCCGGTAAATAAGTGTGCACTCGCAATATTGATTTTACGCATTAAGAGAGCATTAAATATGTTTTTATGAAAATAAGTAAGATGAAAGCTCAAAATTTACGTTGCATAAATCACAATTTTTTCGCATGAGTTATTCGAAAACGTTGGCCGTGCTTTAAAATGAAATTAATATTAAAGTGGTTCAGGAGTTCAACGATCTGTTATTTTTTTCTTGTTGCAAAATGCGTTTAATGAGCGAAACGTCGTCACTGTGTCAGAAGTGAAAATTGTGTGCACTTTCGGGATGCAAACTTGACTCTCTCATTTTTTTCTTTGACAGCAGTAAAATATTGCCTCATAATAATTCGTGTTGATGGAAATGAGAAAAAATTCTCTCTATCGTGGCAAGTGGTAAAATTTCAAAATGAATTTTTTTTAATTAAGTCTCCTTTACACACGTGTCACCGCAAGCCACATAAAAAATTTCCAAATGCATTAAACAATTTTTACATATGGTGGTGAAAATCTATCTCGAAAAATAACCTCGTGAGCTAACACATATAATTTTATATTTGGTTTCTCCCTTCAGCACATTTTGCGATTTACACACATGTTTGCACATTAAATGGTGCCTTTTGTACTTTCCTTAATTTATTTACATAATTCTTTCTTTGAAAGCATGAAAGGAGAAAAAAGTGTATGTAGATCTCTTTATCGCACGGCCAATATCAACAAATATATTTGTGTGTGTGTGCACTCAGCTAACTTGCCATTCAATAGCCCATTTGATTCTCGGCAACTGATTGTATTGAAATAATTTTTAACCTTAAACACAATAGTGTGGAAAGTATATTCAAGAGAGGAAAAAAAATCACCTCACGGTGGTGATAAACAAGAAACATGCATTTTGGACTTGAATATCAGCACCCTATAATCAGGTATTGTGGGGATCATGCATCATTGCAGCAAATTAAGCTGCTTTTGAAATATTTTCAAGACATAAACTCTCAATAAAAAAAATAATACGTGCGGGAATTGTGAAAGAAATCTCTTTTTGTGTGTTATTATAAACAAAATACTCGAAAATTAAGAGCCAGCGGAGGCAAGAAAAAACAACAAGGCGAGAGAGAGAGAAAGAAAGAGTCTTTTTATTTGGACACTCATATAAGGTGATATAGCATACAACAATTTATTAATTAATCATTGTTTCAAGATCGAAAGTTGTCGGAATTGGAAATTAAAGTCCAACAACAATGTACAGTTTTGTTCAATGAAGGAAGAAGAAGCACAAAAAAAATTGGCAATGATCTCTTTTTGCACATACCACACATTAAATCACCATCGATTGTATAAAGTTGTTGATGTTGCTGTGCGTTGTTGTGAACAAAAAAAAGTAAATTGGGGAGGTGAAATTTTTCCTTTTTATTTTAATGTACCTCACGCCTGACTTAAGGCTTATTGCAATGACTTTGCACATATAAATTTCTATAGAAACAATTTTTTTATTGATCGCTCTCTTAATCTCTTTCATAAGCTCACCTGGTTGCCGCTTTTTCATGATCCTCCCTTTATAATTTCGATAACATGTGGTTAAAGTAAATTATTATGAAATCTCCTTGTTTATAAACTTTCTTGCTCGCAATCAATTTTTTTTACACTAGACTTTTTTAAATAATTAATGAGGTGAAACTTTTTATGATATGAAAATAATTCTGCACTTCTTTGATAAAAGGAACACAACTGGCAATAAAAATTAAGTATAGCAGCAATTTGTTGCCCAATGATTCGTAAATCTCGTGAATTGATAAGGCATTAAATGAAAGCAAAATTCCCACTCTCTCATGCAATCGAAGGAAAAATCCTAACGAAGTGAAATTTGCCCCGCAGGTGCTGATAATAAAGTCTGTAGACATCACATATGTATGCTTGATTAAATCATTAAAGTTTTTGAAATTCGTGAAATGTGAACCGCAATCTCAAGGTCCTCGTGAGAATACAAAAATCATAACCATCTCGCGCACGTTCATGAAGTCATTTCATTTTTCTCATTAAGTGAAATTTTCAATGCTCAACAATCTTGAAATGCTACATATATAATTATGTGTGTGTGTGTGTTGAGCGCAAAAAAAAGAGCCTTCTCGTATGACATGTCAACGCGTTGATGATATAAAAAAAGAAATTAAGCGCTAAGAAAATCGCTACCAACTCACCTCGATCGAAAGGCAGGCTTCGTTGCTGAACTCCTTGAGGTGGCGTTTTTTGGATATTGACTTGCACTAGTTCGCGGCAAGCGGGCCGACGAAGTGCCGGTGCCTGGTCGTACAGGTGACACCGCAAAAACGCACACGGCAGAGAGCAAAACGATGGCCAAGAAGGCCTTCATTGTGACTGTTACACTTTTTTTTCTGTGTTTCTAGAAACGAATTCTCTTTTAGCCTGACTTTATGTCACTTATGGTGGCTGTATGTTTTCGATTGTGTAACTCACTACACTTTACTTCTTTTAAAGATCAATATAATTTATCTTATTCTCTGCTCTGCTTTTCTTCACTGCTTTTTATGCGTGCATGCAATGCAAATTTTTCAACTCTCTTCAAATGTCACTCGTAAAATTTATTTCCTCCATTATTAGAACTTGTTTCCAATGATCTCGCATGGCTTAATGCGATGCTCTTTTGAGCGTAACAATTGCACTTTATTATTTTAATTTTCTTTTTTCGGTTCAATTTTAATTTTTATCTCAATCACCGCTCCTTTAAAAAGTACAATAATGACCTAGCAAAATAAAATTCACTCGATGTTAATAAATTTTTTTCTTCTTTTCTACTTAATTGTATCACTGTGAATGATTATGATTTTTCTCTTCGTGAAAGCCGCCACCACATGGTAGGCACAAGCGCAATAATTAAAACAGCTTCGACGCTAAAATACTTGTATAGACACAAATGTATGAAAGGCAAAAAAAAAATATCTCATAGCATACCGCTAAAATACTTGAAAATCCTTGATTTATAACTCTTTATTTTTATTTCAATATCACTTTAAAAAAAGTGACTGCGGTTAATGTGGAAAGTGCAGTCAGATAAAAAAAGTTGCTACATGCTGAGAGTTAAATAATTTAATCAACATTTTTATGGTGCAATCCTTGAATACTTTTTATCTCTCTCCATTTTTAGATATTAGCTGAATGATAACACAGAAAAATTCCGATCATGTCACTTTCGTTCCAAAAAATACTCTCGCGATTGAATTGATTCAGATTTTGCAAGAAGAAGAAGAAAAAAGTATTTTTCACGATCTTATATTTTTGTGTGGACTGCCAATGCGAAGGAGAGTAAGAGATAATAGCAAAAACAATAAATTGAAACACTTGCTGGCTTGGCCGCCTTTATGTTTTCGTTTCTTTTAATTTTCTTCTTTTTATTCGAAGCGACATGCACTTTGCATTATCGACATTAATTACTTTTTACATGTTACATCACTATTCGTGGGTATTTTTTTAGCGCAATAAAAAGACACTAAAAATTTTCTTAAATTGACATTTTAGTTATTTTAAATCTTTTTTTAATGAAAAGCTTTAATTTACACTTGTGCTGTGGATAATTAAAAAAATTCACAGTGACTTTTTTTCGAAAAAATAAAATTCTTAATTCTAACAACTTCGCACTTTTTTCAAATAGAAAAAAAATCAGATATTAAAATCGCGCATATTGATTAAAAACACGACCGTTTGCTTTCGTAGACAAAATATTACTATGAAGGAGATCGCAGTGAATATTTCTTTCGTGGCTATGCGAGTGAGCGGAGCGGATCGTGCAAAAAAGTGATCATATGCTGTTGCGAGAGCATTAAGCTTGCGAGAGAGAAACCAGCGGTGGAAAAGAGAATCCAATGCATTTTGGAGAGTTTTATTTTATGTTGTAATACTCAGTCGACTTATTTTTTCATGTCTGCCTTCTGTCTGGTCGCAAGCAGCACTATACAACTCTCCAATAGAGAGTAAGAGAGGCTCGCACTCACGTTTTTTCTTCACATATATACTTTCACTATCATCTTACAATAAACTTTATACGTAGCGCTAAACGTTTTTATGTACGTTGAACCACATGATCATACATGGAATTGTGTATGAGAATTTCGCGTTTCTGGTGTGTTGAAAAGATTAAATTCGCACAAATGTTTTAAAATTAATTTAAGCGTGCATGATATTTTAAGAGATTTAAACTTTTCATCAAGTAAATGAGTTTTTTAAAAAAATTAATTAATTATTTTTTGAGGTATTTAACCCGAAAAATTTAACAGTCATTATCACAGCGGTGAGAACTAATTAGGCTAAAAAATTTACACAAAATAAATAATTTGCAATTTTAAAGATGGTGCTTTGGAAGGTCAGTCGAGAATTATGGACTTTAATTGAAATATAAATAAAGGAATTATTGTAAAGTCGAGAAACTGCTCATTAAATAATCAGAACATGGATTACACGAATTTTGTTTGAACAAAAATCCTTCAAATTTACTCCAAGTCATATTTAAATTTTTCTTGCATATTTCAGCGCGTTTTGCGAAACGAAAAAAATTTAATTACCTCAAAAATTTTAATTCGAAATTCATAATGAAAATATTTTATTGAACACGAAAACGCATAGAAATGCGTACAAACTCTCCCACTAGAAGTGTTTCCGCATTTCAATAATCAACGCGCGGTGATTGAAGTTTCTTTAATTGTTTCATCGAGAGAAGGAATCCAAAACCGAACCATTTTAACTTATATCGCGAATAATATGTAACGCTGTCAGTCAGTCAGCAGCCTTATGCCGTGCCATGTTCGACATGAATGTTTACAAAAGACTTCAATGCGTGAACATAGGAAATTGTCGAATGTTTAAATTTCATTCATTTTTTTGCGCTTTGGCTCATTTATTCAAATGTACCACTTTTTGGCTGGTTGAGAGCTCGTGAACATTGTTTTTTGCCATGCATCTTAAAATCATTATTGTGGTATTATCTTCGGCATGTGCTTATTATTTTCTCCTCTCGGCTTATCTGACACAAGCCAAAGCGAGTGAAAAAAAAGTCTTAATGAATTTTAAATTAAAATTTGCCAGTTCAAAAAGTGAAAATAGTGTAATGTTATCACATTGTCTTATGTGCTGCTCTTGTCGCTATTTTGCGCGCGCAAAAAATGGAAGTTAAAGGCAAACATGAAGTTGAATTCAAAGAGAGAGAAAGAAATTGCGGAGAAATTTTTTAAATGTCATAAAAGGCACTGGAGACATGGCATTTCTAATTTCGAATTGTGGCTTCTTGAGCCTCTCCATGGAACTAATAAAGTTACTTGCTCACTGTCTATCGGAGGTTTTTGCGGTAGGTAGACTCGAAAGTGACATAACGACATGTTCTCACCATTTGCATTGAAGTGTAAGTTAAAAATGAGAAGTAAGAAAAAGTTTAACCGATGACAATTGTTGCTATCTATTACTGTCAATTATTCAGATGACACTTGCGGAAAATTTTCACTCGACTTTTAAAAAATTTGAATAAATTAAAAATTGCAACGATAATAAGTAAATTTCATGTTTGTTAAAAATTCCTTATACTTTCTTTCATTAAATACCTTACACAACTTTTTCTATGCAGTAACAGCCATTATTTTCAATTGATCCATAAATTACCACGCGATATTCACCGGAAAATCAAAATGTGCTTCTTCAGCTGGTGAATTTGAATTATTATGATTGATTTGATGTTCAAACGTCATCACTGCACGATCATAATAATGGTGCCATTGGCTACTCTATGATGAACCCATTATTATCAAAAATACTTAATGATGATCCTCTTATATAATGGACTTGTCTACGCGATGTCAACATGCTCATTTTGGAGATAATAAAACAGAAGACTCGATAGAGCAATTTCGAGTCATTCGATAGTTCAAATGTCAAGAATTTATGAGCTCTGATCATAGGGCATCATTCAGCCAGTTGATTGTGTATCACATAATATTCACAAATCGTGTTATGGTTTTGGGGTCGCCAAGTGTCATCGACGTGAAATATTGGATTTCTTCTTCTCCCGTGTATTTGTGTCTGATCCCCAAAATTAACCAACCAATCGAGCATTCAGCTTCGAAGAAAAAAATTATCATAAATGTGTTTTAATAATTTCTTTATCACAAATCTGTGTCACAATTTTTCAATATTTTTCACATTCGATACAGTTTAAAAAGTTACGCAGGTCGCTCGCATAAACGCGTAAAGTTTCAATAAGAGAAATTTTTTGTAGCGACAACTTAAGTCCACTTGCCTTAAAGCCATTTAGAAGTTCAAAATGTCTCCACATGTGTGCTTTATGGGAATTCAAAGAGACAGCAGCAAGTCAGACAACTTTCCATATAACTATAACGATTTATAACCGACGACAATTGCAATTTGATCATTTTCGCATTAATATTAATCCGCAAGACCAATTTCTTCCACCAGCATTCAATCAGCGAATTTAGATGAATGATTTATCAAACATCGAAGGCTTAGCCAATGTTTATAATGTGATTAATCTGCGAATATGTGAGAGAGAGAAAAAGTGTGACGGAAAAAATCCAAGAAATGAAAACTTTTTATTTGAAAATAATTTTCTTTAAATAGTTTTTTTTGCAATGTGATGACCCAAAAGTAGTTTTTTCGCTGGAAGTTGCAGCACTACCTCAAAACTGACATAAAGCTCAGTTCATTACATAACTTACGCGAACGCACACTTTCGTGTCGAGAGTCGCACGAGTCATCGTCGATTGATCTGTTTTAATGATCTCAAAAATGTTTCTTTATTGCTGCTGCTGTTTTTTTATATCCATTTGATATCCATCTGATGATGTTATGATGACGATGACATGTTCTCATTATGATTGTGAATTATGCGGTGATTCAATTGATTGCGAACAAAAGAGAGAATCATCTTAACTTTCAACGCACCTATAAAAAAATTTAATAAAAGAAGGTGTTTGCATGTCACAACTCATAATGCATGAATAAATCGATGTATATGACTTACAATGCTAATGATGGCTAAGAAGAAGAAATCTGCCCACATAAGAAAAATATTTCCGCGATGCATTTTATCCGATGCAGTCGAGTCTGGCTGTTTGGCTAGTGCACAGTTCAATGAAAGTAAAAAAAAACCACTTGCATTAATGCATTTAAAATATGAATCGCTCGATGATGATGATAATTTGTAATTGAAAGGAAATGTCTTTCCATAGTGTCACACGATGCTATGTCGTAGATGTCATGTAGTGAAAAATAAAGAAGAAAAAAGTTGATTTTCATTTCTCTTATCTCGCTTGTAAATGATTTGCTTTGACTTTCTTCCTCATCTCTTTAAACACTCGAGTCGAGTCGAGAGAGATTAAATTTTGCATGCCATCAAGTTATGATAATGATCTGCAGTCTCATATTATTAAAGAAGGAAAATTGGGTTAGTCGAGTGATGTCGATTACGTTGGTCTCAAGTCAACGTCATGCATGCGTATGTTTTTTTGTGATGTGATTGGAAAATTACAGCAGTTAGTGAGCTCAGCTTTGGACATGATTTGTGTGATTGACAGTCGGTTAGTTTGTCACACACACACACAATTTCAAATTTTATCGAGTCTTCGGATAATTTTGAGATAATCTGATGCTGATAAACAATTTAATGCCTCCTTTTATGATTTTAATAAGTTGCGAGCTTTCGTTCGGTGTGACATAGAAAATCACTTCAACTCTAACTCTCTCGACTGTGGAGATTTATGGAACGATTATGGCCATTTATGAAAAGTTATATCAGCACAGTTTACATTTTTTTTGTGTTTTTTACGCAATTTAATTTTTTATTGCACTTTGCAAATTGTTTTTTTCTACATGGGAAATTTTCGAACTCTTTTAATTTTCTGTTACATGAATTTTTTTCCTGAACTGGAAAAGAAGAAGAATTGAAATAAATTTGAAATTCATTGATTCGCGTAATTGGGTTTTCGAGCTTCTTATGCAGTTTTATGAGAACCATTAAACTATTTTTTTCTCTTTTTTCAAAATTATCTCATGCTTCTCATTTTGGAAACAATCTTTCGATCATGCTTGAACATCTTCATTTAATTTTTTTATTGAGAGAAAATCTTCCTTTAAAATTTTTTTGTTTGCCAAAGTTTTAATTCTTATTTTTTTTTAATTTCTTAGATGAAAAATGGAAATCGTCGCTGAAGATGAATTTCCCTCTCTTGATTTTACGCCTAAATACTTTGCCGCAATTCAAATAACTCGTCCCAAAAGTGCATCAAAAACAGGTATAGTTATTAACTCTTCTTCTTTAAACATTCAGAAAAAAGCTCATTATATTTTAATTTCCAATACCCGCAGGATCATTTGTTGGCGACTCATCGATAAATCAAAATTTTAAAGTTGCCAAGCTTGTTCTAAAACCTGTTCAATCGAAAGCAGTATCGTCGATAAAAAGTAATCAGTTAAAATCACCGTCAACAAAAACATCAACGCGAGTGTCAGTACAGCCGGCAATTTTGAGTAAAAACAAAACTGATAAAGATACAGCAACAACAGTAGAAAAGAAGAAGAAGGAATTGCCGCATTATGGCATTGAACTTGAACGATTAAATTCGCCGAGGGTAGAGAAAGAAAAAAATAAGACCTTGAATTCTTTACAACGGCCGTTTCATAATATACAACAACATCCAGAGGCTCCATTGCATTCACCAAATCATAATAAATCAAAGATGGATGAAAATGCGAGGCGAGAAGCTCGTGAATTTATGAAGAAACAGCGTGAAAAGAGAAAGATGGAAGTGAAAAAAGATGTGGACAAATCGTTTGTTATTAAAGAGCGGTTGGAGGAGCTGCGCAAAAGCACCAAGAATGCAGTTTTGAAGAAGCCACAAATACGCAAAAGCAAAAGTCCGGTTAAAGTGTTGTCGCCTCCAAAAGCTTTGAATTACTATTCAATGGAAAATAATAACATGAAAGAGATTAAAACGTTGCGCTTAAAACCAACTCCAAAAATTGTTGAAAAATTATTCTCGAAAGAAGATCGAGATGTGTCGAACAAATCACCCGCTTTGCCTCAATCGCCAGCTAAAAAACCTGGCACACCAACTCAAAAAGTAGCAACGCCTCTGAAGAAATCAACTCAACCCCTTCAGTCACAAAATATTCAACCAGAAATTGAAAAACAAGAAATTTCTCGCCCATCGTCATCCAAAGAAAACCGTAAACCTCTTATCGACGACTTGAAACTAAAAGTTCCTGATCTAAAACTAAACATGACTGCTACAACTTTAAATCGAACTGATATTTTATCAACAACTAACCGCTCAACAACAACCGTCCCATATTTTCTTCAAAATATTTATCAGCCATATCCACACAACTTTATATGGGCAGTACGAAAGAAATTAGAGGCTTTCGTACAGCAGCAACCTGCAATTTATCGCTCGTATCCACAAGGCAATTTAGAGACTCCGCAGTTGAAGAAAAAATCACGGAGATCAGCAAAAGGTAGAAAAATTACTCACGACCTGATCCCAGAAGTCGACGATGATGATTCCAATGCTAAATCGAATGAGCTGCAATCAGAAGCAAATACCATCTCTGAAATAAGTTCAATTCAAACTGATATGGCAAAATCTAAAACGCAGAGTCAAGAGAAAGTGGAAATTGGCGATGATGATACAACTATAAGTGAATCTATTTTTCAATCACTCAGCGAGGATCCGTTTGTTGGCAAGAAACGTGAAAGTGTAAATTCTGAGTTCGATCGAGCCTCTTTCAACAAGAAAGTTCAAGAAAATATTTTGCCTGAAAATGTTTCAGCAAATACGAGCGAGAAGCTTAATAACTTTTTATCATCTACAAAAGCGAATGATAATGAGAATGTCTTTAAAATGCCTCAAATTCCTCAAATTAATCAACCTACCGATAAGGTCAACAGCACTGATGAGAAAGAGGAAGAGTTTAGAAAAATGTTATTGGCATTCAATAAAAGTTTAACACATGTCGTCGAAGTCAAAGATATGATTTCGAGTGCTCTCGTCTCTAAATCGTCTTCAATTGTGACATCTTCGAAGAAAAGTGATGGAAGTGCCTTCGTTAAAACAAATTCGAGTGCGTCTGTCACATCTAAGCAAGAGTACTCGAGCTCATTTGAGAAAAACATTGATACAAACAACGATGAGCGACAAGTGGCTGATACAAACAGTTCCATTCAGACTCTGATTGAAAATTCAGAGGAATCGCTGACTTTGAAACACGAAAATAAAGATGATCACACAATTGAAGATCCTCCAATAATTTATCAACAAGAACGTGCTCAAGAACTAACTTCTAGTTCAACTAACAAAGTGAATACAGAAAAAGATGTTAAGGATCCGCAGCATGCAGCTGAAGACAACAATACGCTAAATGAGAGTCGATTAATTAATCTATTTAAGCTTGCAACAGATGCGGAAGTGTCATTTAATACGTCGACAACAACCTTGGTCGAGAGCAATGGAACATTATCAACGTCTCATGCTGCATTCGTGAGTATATCAAATTTCGTAAAATGTCGCGTGTGCTCTTTTTAGAAACACCGAAAAAGTGAAAATCAGGTTTTTAAAAATCATAATTTTTGCTCTTCATACATTAATTATGATAATCTCTAGCAACGCTGATTTATCTTACAATTTAACAATAAATTTTAATATAAACTAAAAAAATATTTCTTTCGCTAGATGTTCAACAAGTCCTCATCTGAAATTAAATCGTGGGAAAGATCATTAATTGAGCGGACTCGTGGTCAAATTGCGTGGCTGGAATTGCAAAAGCAACACTTCAGACGGCATGGACAAATGGATAAGGTGTCGGCTATCAAAAGGCAGCAACGTGCAATTTTAATGCGCTTGGAAAAAGAACGAACGCAATTGCGAGAGAATTCGCAAAAATCTCTACTTAAAGCTGGTGATGATAGCTTGATTGATCAGGCATTGGAGCAACTTGAGTTGTCTATCGATGGAAATGGATCAGATGCGAGAGAAAATATTGAAAGGTAGATTTTGTATTTGAGATTATATTATGTCATTAAAATTTCTTTTTTTGGAATATGAAATAAATTTTTAATAATGATGATTTTGAAAATTCACAGAATTCTCAAGCAGCGGGAGCTAAAAATTGATATTCGCCGAAATAAAGTTAAACACTTAATTAAATGGCAGCAGCGTTTAGATGAAGAAGAAAGAAAGCTCAAGAAGATGGAAAATGAACTTTTAACGTCAAACACAGTTAAAATTTCGAAGAGCCCACGCAAAAAACTTTCAGACGACGATCTTCTGAACACCTCATTGGAGATGGCAAAGTCCATTGATAAGAGTCTAAAAGTACTCGAGAGTGTTGAAATTTCGTTCGAAAATGAAACGGTCGACGTGAGAGGAGAGAAAATGAACAAGTTGTGGTTCCGATTGACGGGCATCGAAGAAGAAAAGTTTGCGAAAGACGAAACTTATCACTTGACAAAAAAAGATCTTGGAAAGTTTTATGAAGAAGCTAAAGAGCGAGTGCTCGAAAGTGATTTAAAATTACTGCTCGAGGCATCGATGACGCACCAAAAAGAAATTTCTGATAAGCAATCAATTGAAAAAGCCTCAAGTCAATCAGATGTCGATACCATGAATTCAATTGCTAATATTACAGAAGAAGAATATCCAGGAAGTTACCAACCTGAATCAGAAGCTTTTACAGCATCGACTGAAAACGAAGACGAGCTACAACAATTTATGGCCAATCAGATGAAAGTTTTCGTCTCATCTCCGGGTTTACCCGCAGCAACGCAAAAACCAACTGCATTCAATGATCAAACATTTCAAGTTCAAGATAAAAGTGAAGCTGGAAAATTACAAGGCAACTCTCCGTCATCACCGCATGGAGAGATGATGATGACGGTAAATAAACAAGACGAGAGTTCTTCAACCATCGACGTCGTAGAAGACATGGATGTTGTAAATGAGGAAGAAGAAAAATCATCTTTTATTTGTACGGAACCAATTGAATCAATTGACTTGTCTGCGGTGGATAAAGATGGCTTTATAATACCCGAAGAAATTAATTCGCGTTCTATTCAAGTGACTGATATGGATGACGACGAAAATGCCTCTGAAAACATCGAGGGACAGTTGATCGAAGACATTTCCTTTCCAAACCTTGAAATTTCATTGAATGACACTGCACAGAATTACATGGATGATGAAAGAGTGCACGATTTATCAACAATAACTGAATGCACTGAGTATGAACAAGTTTCGAGTGAACCAATTTCATCTGAAATTGTAACAGCGAGTTATAGCAGCACCCCGTCGAGTGAGCGAGCAAATTCTGAAATTGAACAAAGATTGATATCGATAAATGATAGTCTCGAGCAAGTCGAAGAGGCATTCAAAAAAGTCGCTATTGTTCCCACACGAACAACGCCAAGTAGCGAACCAACGTATTCAACTGACAAAGACTTTATTGACTTCCAAAAAAGCGAGGAAGAATCGAAAAATTTATTAATTTTGTCACCTCCATCGGTCAGTAGCGAATCCGTCTCAATTACAACATCGACACCGAAAGTGCTCATGCCCGAAATTATTGGCGATTTAAAACAAAAATGAATATAAAATGCACAATAATTTTTTTGTGGTCTTTTACATTTAAAAAATTAAGTTTTATTCACGTTTGTATTTTTTGAATAAAAAATTTAAAAAAAGATCTTAATTTTTAATTTATGTCTCACAAGAATTTGTTAATTTTCAAAAGATATTTTGATTTCAGGAAAGAAGAAGATCTCAGGTAAAAAATTTGCATCTTTGCGATAAAAAGCATTTGATTGATTTCACACCACGAGTCTGTAGTTTGGAAATAAAATTTGACGATCATAAAAAAGGCCATTATAAAATGACTTAACTTTCCAACTGGCTTAAAAAAGTATCTTTGACATGTTTCAACAAATTGCTGATGATGATTTAAACTTTACTTAAACGCTTCAATTAATGCCTTACATAACGGCTTAAAGACCATCATTTTATGAGGCATCTTCAAAATTAATACAAGCTCATCTAAAGCCGCTTCAATTAGCTGCATTTTTTATTATCTCCATATGACCTATTTAAGTGTGCTGAGTGCATCAATTAATGTCAACTTGTGAGTGTCGATGAAATTAATTACTTCAAATGGCCATTCACTTTTTCCTGAAACACAAAAAAATTTTGTCTATGGTGATGCTCACAATACGACCTCCCCGCAATTTAGCAAGGACGTGACTCATTATCGAATACTAATTGCCAAAAAAAAGTCAACTAATTAAAAGCTTTCTCGAGAAAAAAATTGGTTTATAAATCGCAACATAATGACAGAAATTACAAAATGCGTGGACATGCTTTTTGTGAGCAAAAATGGCAAATAAAACGCCTCTGAGTATGTAGAGTGAAAAAAAACTTATTCAAAATTATTTGTAAGAGAAATCCCGAAAAAATAATTAAAGTATGCTATGAAGAAATATCAACCACGTGGAAAATAAAATCAGTTATCATGTGTCAACACTTGTTATGCAAGTTGAGGCAGTAAACACTTGTTATCACCCGGTTTATCAATAGAGTTAGGTGCGATAAGAGATCGCGCTAATTAAAACATCGGCGCAAGGCAATAAATTAAGTCAGTCAACATCAAAGGAAAGTTGGACCAAGAAAAACGAATATGATGATCGCCAGATATTTTGCAATACACATGTGTGTCATAAAATAGCCGATTATTAAGCTCTCACGCTTTGTGAGCGTTCGTATTTAAGATAATTAATTTTACGAGCTTTTACCAGATGCATACAAATTTCTTCTCCTCACTGATTATCTTGCGGCGGCTGTCGAATATAATAAAAAAAATTTAATGACTTTTCCTCCTTCTTATCACATTTGAGAAGGATTTTCATCATTAATAATTTTTTGTCTCTTGTGCATAAGATAAAAAAATTTGAATTCAGGAAATTTTATCGCCAATTCTCACAATTAACAGCATTATAAACCTTGAATCTCCAATCAGTGCTTATTCATCTAATTCTAAAATTTGTCACACAGCTTAATTTACAGTCATCGTATGTCCAAAGTTGAGTCAAGAAGGATTCGGTTGTGAAGAAATTAATTGTATTCGAAAAATGCCAAACGTTAAATTTGTTTCGGAGAAATCTCTGGTTTCAAATACTTTTCATTTATACTAACAAGGTATAATGATGTCCATAATTTTGAAATTCTTAATAGAATTTATTTAATTTTCATGTTATTGCGATAATGTTGACGACTTTAGATTATGAGGAAAACTCAAATTCCCGCGGGCATTTAAAAACTCAACAAAAAATCACGCGAGTGCTTCTTCTTTTTAGATAAAACATATTGTATAAAGAATGACTGATTTTATTGAGTGGATTTAGTTCTTTATGTGATCTTCTATGGTCCACAACCGAAAATTTATAGTCGAAGAGTTTAACAATCAGTGAGCATAAAATTTAACAAAGACGGAATTAACATGTCTTGTCATTCATAGTCGCTTAAGAAGAAAAATAAATTGATAAATCATATAAATAAACTCTGTCGCACCATGAAGCACAAATCTAAATTTTTTTGCACATTTTTTGCTGTCATCGTTAGCATCCGTGAAGGTTCTTGTAATAATATTTCATCATTAAGACTGCAAAAATTGCAAAGCACGACACCTCCTGTGATTAGTTCGGCGAAGGAAGAAAGAATCACTAGGTGAGGTTGATTTGATAGATTAATAGCAGTAAAAGTTATCTCACATTTTAAGATTTTTAGCGCCACGTTTAGCCTTAAAAGTTTAGTGACACTTTATAAATTTTGAATTTTTTTACTATTAAATTTTCAAGTTTAGTTTAATTATCATAATATTTTTTAATTAATTTTTTATTAATCTAAAAACTTGATTTCTTTTTTACAGCTTTCAAAGTGAAAATGCAGTTATATCAGCGATTCAATCAATCGACCTTAAACTTGACGTGAGGGTCGCAGATATCGAGAGACAGGTGGAAGACCGCTTTTTAAAACTCGACGATAAAATAACTGTTTTTTATGATAAACTTTTTTCGAATCACCTTTTGATATCTTTAACATCAATTGAGAGTCGTTTAAGAGCTCTGGAAGAACGACTTGATATTATTAGTGATAATTTAAAAACACCAAAGAGAGAACATAAAAGAGAGCATAATATTGAAGAAGAACCGCTTCGGTTAAATCTCGAAAATTCTATTTTTGAGTCCATGAATGTTGAGTTGGTCACTCGAATGGGAGACATTTTAGAGACCGTCCAAGAAGTTAGTAAACAACTCGAGCAAAACAAAAATCTTTTAGATCAAAGCCTCAGCGAAGTGTTGAAGATTAAAGAAAATTTGCATATTCCTTTTCGGCAAGAACGCGGTCATGATCTTGACCAACACACAGAATTTATTAACGCAATATTACGTGTGGTCAAGAACAAACTAAAAGAGCACGATGATGATGATTATGCAAAGCTACTTAGAGAAAACAAACCCGAGCGGTCAACGACCTTGAAGGCGATCCCGCAAAAGAAACAGCAAAAATCTAATAATCAGACATTAGCGAGTAAATTGACAACGATGAGGAAAGGCGGAATTATTTATCCTACAAGTATGAGCAATCGAATACCGATGAATAATTCCGTGACCTTCACAAACGATAGAGACACTAAGGTGATTATTTTGCATTGTTTTACTCTTCCTTGCCTCTCTAATGAAGATCTTCTTTAAATCTAACAGCGTTTCTCATGCACAGAGCTGTTAAATGCGGGCATGAGACAATCGGGTGTCTACTATCTCCAAATTCGTGGCACCACTTACTGGTTTTTGAAAGTTTACTGCGAGCAAGAGGTTGCCGATGGCGGATGGACGGTAAGTGACTGACTTTGTGTCAGTGCATTTTGTGTGGGAATTTTTTTCTTCAGAAACTCTCCGAAAGAGAATTAAATCGAAATATTTTTGGGGTGTTAATCGATGTCGAAGGCTGAGCTGCTTATTAACTCTGGTTACATTTTCAAATAATTTTTTTGTCACGTTTCCGAACTTTCTTTCGTGTGTTAATGGCGACAATGCATTGCTGCTCGAAATAAATTTCTCTCATTTGTGACATTTTGACATTCAACGAGAGAAATTTTGAGTTTAATTAAAAAAGAATTAATTTTATTTAAAGGTAATTCAACGTCGTGATGATTTTGGTGAACCTCGTGAAAATTTCAATCGTGATTGGGCCGACTATAAGAATGGTTTTGGTGATCCCGCGAAAGAATTTTGGATGGGCAATGAAAACATTTACATGCTGACGAATAATGAAGATTATGCACTTCGAATTGAGCTTGAAGATTTTGAAGGAAATAAAAGGTAAAAATTATTTCAAAGATTATTTTTGAACGTTGCTCGCAATTTTAATTTGGATCTTTTAAAAATAATTGCATTTTTAAAAACTCTCAGATATGCTCAATATGCGCACTTTAAAATTCACTCTGAAGCCGATTACTATAAACTTGAAATTGATGGCTACGAAGGAAACGCCGGCGATTCACTCAACGATCCATGGTACGGTTCCAACAACAGTCCATTCTCCACATACAATCGAGATAATGACAGGAGTTCACTCAATTGCGCCAGTATGCTCAAGGTTTGTTTTTAAGATATAATTGCTGCGTGTCTCGAATTGTTAGAATTCAGTCTGATATGAATGCGTGCCAATCATATACACGTGCACATTATGTGGCGTCAGTTTGAATTTAGGGCTAAATAGTTTTCAACACTTTAGGTCGCACTAAAGGACGCATTCATTGCAAAAATAAGCAAATAGCAATCAAATTTAATGTAATTTTTTCCTCCAAGGGCGGTTGGTGGTGGAAGAGTTGCGGTCGAGGTCTCAATGGCCCCAGTCCAAGTATAGAGAGCATCTCAAAAGGCGGAATTGTTTGGTTCCAGTGGAACGGCTACGACTACGCCCTCAAGAAGACGACAATGATGATGAAGCCAATATCAAAAATGAGCTGAAGCTTTTCTATAAAAAAAATGTGTTCGTCAAAATGATTCAAGGCTGACGGGCAGCATCATCCTACTATTGTCTTCTTGTTCTATTGTTTCACAGCATGTCGCCGCTAAATTTTTATGATTTGAAAAACAACATTGACATTCAAATAATTCATTTTTCATAATTCTCACTGTGAACTGCAGGCCTCAAACCTCTTTTTATTTTACAACTGTAAAGCTGTCATCATGTGACGAATATTTTTGCAAAGCAAATTTAATAAATAATCTTTGCTCCAGTCAAAATGAAAATTGAATGCGGATAATTTGAAAAAGTTTTTAATAATTTTTATAACCCCAATAAAATTATTTTTAATTTAAAAATTTGAAATATTTTTACACTCACCTAAAATAAAGTGGACATTTTTTAAAAGTTTTTCAAAGCATTTTTATTTTAATTCGTCAGCTTTGTGTGCTAAATAGCGTTTTAAAATACATTAAGCTGCGAGAATAGTAAACAAGCTCTTTATTACGGTCAACTTGGCATCCGAAAAGTTTATGTTTGCATATGCGGTAGGTGCTGACTTTTAGCTCAGCTTTTCTATATAGCATCTTTTTCAATGGCTTATTCATCCCACGCTTTTTTGACATTGATAATTTATCACCTAAATTAACGACATTATAATGTTTAATGGCTCAATTGTTTCTCACTGTAAAGCACTGTTATAGGCAGAAACATGAATTTTGCCATTGTACTTGATGATTTAAAGAATTCACTAGACAACATAACAATGACCTTATCTTTAAACCGTCATGGAATTATTGTTTAATGACACATTGTAAAAACGCATTAAAAATCAATGAGAAATTATGACAGAACTGCGAGCGCGGTAATTATTTTTTAATATGCGAAAAATCACTTTTAATAAATTGCGATTGCTTCGATTGATTAAAAAATTATTTTATAGCCTTCAGGGCGAAATGTTTAAAGTTCTTTATTTTGAGCTTTTTTAATTGAAGGGCACACTTTCAGGCGGTTCAAATAATTTATTCATATTAATTAATTATAAAATCATTTTTTTTACCTCGTTGAGAAAAAAACACACACAGGAAGAACATAAAAAAATAAAAAGGTTTGATGGCAGAAATTAATAAAATTAAAAACCTGATTTCAAAAAAAAAGTTTTGCAAAAAAATTGCCAGGAAATCTTATTTGCACAATTCTCCATGCCTAAAAAGTCAATAAATTAAATCTGCTACAGTTTCATGCTAAATAAATAAAAACTTGCATTTCTCTTTTTTCAATTCCTTCAAGCATGCGTAAATCAAGTCGCTCACAAAATCACTTGATCTGGGTCAAAAATCTTGTTTTTCTGCATGGGAAAAAGATTAAAGACTTGTCGATCGAAGTGCGGGAGAGAGAGGCTGAAAAAAATTGAGTGCAGAAATGTTGAGTTATTGCGCAAAATTACCGCTGCATAATCTAAAGATAGCGCATAAGATTAATTAAAATGCGTTGGTTAAAGACATTTTAAAATTCAACACACTTTGCTAGATTTTATTTCAATTTAGCTTGATCGTTTGCCAATAAATTTAAAGATTAAGGTCCATATCGATATGGTGTCCGGTGACAATTTATTGACTAATCGACTATCTCGTTTTTATGACGAATTTATTGAAATTTATGCCACTAATAATGACATTATTGAAAATTAACCGACTTTTGAAGCAGTCGTTATTAAGGGTGTTAACGTAATTGTGACAGTAATGGTTTGATGAGATTTTTGACCTTTTTTAAAAAATAAAATATTTGTCACATTAATTTATTTAATTAATATTCTAGGTTAAGAAAATTAATTTGAAATTGTTCGCGCCTTTAACTCAAATTACTCCTTCATAAAATAATAAATTAAACAAGAACACGCGTGTCACTGTGAACATTTAAAATTATACCTTATAGAATATTTTTAACCGCGTGCATAGAATTTAGATCAATCAAATGCGATAATGCAAAAGCTTTATTCAATTTTTTTTTCATTTCAAAAAATTTAATGAACACGTGGATCTACAGCCGTGATTGAATTAATAATATTGCATGAGGTGTCATTGAGAGATTTAATGAAGAATAAAAATCGGAAACATAATAAGACTTCATTATATTAATTGACATGGCGCGAGACCATAATTCACAATGAGAGATTATCTTCAACATATGCAAAATTTTCAGCTCTTTTTTTGCGCTTCGTTGAAGAAAAAAACTCGACAAAGGAGCGAATGTTTAAGTGATTGGATGTAATTTATCAATAAACATTGCAAACAGCAGTAGAAATTTATGTCAGAATAATATGTTATGAGAGTCTCTTAGTCATGGGGTCACATGTGCTTGAACTCATTCGAATTATCGTGAATTGAATAATTGTTTTCCACCTAACAGCATAAAGTTATGTCATTTTCTTTGGTGAGCATCGAAAAAAATTCGTAGAAAAAAAACTCGAGAGCATGAGAAGCAATTAAACATGCATCAAGTACCAATGACCACATCTAGCATACGTCGTACATGTATGCAAATTGAGGTAATATGCAGTAAATGGAAAATTACATGGTGCCATATTGAGTGGAATTGCCTCTTAAAACAAGCAATTATATCAGACGCAATTTTTTTTATATTCAATTTCTGCGCTCATTAATTTCGCATTTCCAACTTTTTAAACGACCGCCTTTATCTCACCTCTTTAGTGATCTGTGAAAAAAGAGTTTTCAGCTCAAATCAAAATCTATTTATGAGTGTCGCAATTCGCTTCTGAATAGCACCGCCTTTGCATACTCTTGCACTCTCTCCTTCTATATGAACTCGCTCGTGTGCGCACCTTTTTTGGGTGAGAAGAAAAAGTTCATTAGGAATAAAAGCGAGAAATGATTTACATTAGAGCATTGACTAGACTTCACGTGATCTTTACGAAATTTTCTCACACTCAAGTGTGGACATAAAGATATTAAAATTTACTTTAATAATAGCAATTTATGAAAAGTACTTAAAGTTTTTGATATCAAATGTCGGCACGTGAATTATCACTCCTTCTCCTCATTGTTGTCCATTTTCGATTTGACATTTTAGGCCATTATCAATTGGGACTATGAGTCTGCAGTAATTTCACGATTTTTCTACTTTGGCTCTCCGCGCGATCGTGATGGAATTTCTAGAGTTTCATAATATGTTTTTATTTCTTGCATTTTTAACGGTCTCATTCATGTCTTAAAGGGAATTGTTGGAGTTGCTTGGTCAGGTCTTGTTTTAGCTTATGATTTTTTGAGCATGAAAACAATTTTATTTGGCAATTTTGTGATTGGCCAGGAGGATGGAGGGGTCATAAGTCGAGAAAACATTTCGCAACAAATCGATAAAAAAAATTGGTCAATAAGGAAAGCTGCTTAGCGGCGCTACTAAAGCTTTCCATTGATGAGGCCTCTATTGAATTTGATTGCATTCAATTTTTGGTTAAATTATTTCTTTCTTCACGCAAGTATGGTCAAGTGGTGATGATCTATTATCGCCTAATAGGGCATACATCGCACGCTTTCATCATCATCACAATAACGCGGAAAATATTAACTCATTATTTTGATGACTTCCGATTTTTTAATCGCTTTGACCTCAAAAACCGGAGCATCATGCCTTAATTTTCGAATAAATGGTAATTTTATGTCTTTATCGATATATTTTGTAAAAAATATCAACAAATTATCAAGAGCTGTGATTGGACTCGAAAAAATAGCCTTAGGACACTGAAATTATCGAAAAGCTCTTGCTTAATAATTTTATTATCTCATAGAATAATTGCGAGAAAGAAATTTCAGTGTAATTACACTACTTAAGTACAGCGATATGACGACCAGAAAAAAAAGACTTGAGAAATGTGCTCCACGAGTCATGAACTATGAATTGCATAACTAATATATATTGACCTTGTTACATCATAAGAATAATGAGGTTTAATAGTTTTAAATTTTGACTTGAAGAATTTTTAGGACATGAAAAATCTTACAAAGTTATTTTTCTCAAATAAAATGATTAAACACCCACACAATATGTCCTCGAAAAAAAATAATCACAATTTTAATTGGCATCGGAGAAAAAAAAATCTCCGTCGATAGCTTTAGCATAGACTTTATGTTGCATACAACAAACATTGAGCATTATTATCCGTCAAATGCACATTACGATTTGGGTTGATGCAATAATAATTGATCACGACTTTAATGCTCAGTCTAGCTAAAAAGAAGAAAAGCGAGAGACACTCGCGATTTTATTATGTGATACTTCTTTGCATTAGTGCACGAGTAAATGTGTCTTGTATGACATAAGAACGTGATAAAGGCGAGTTTATGATAAATAACATTTTTACTCAAAAAAAGTGTAAGGAACGTGAGAATTTACTCCTCAAAAAATGACTGGTTTGTAAGACGCAATTTGTACTACTGATTATGATAATTATTAATATTATTGGATGTGATTCGAGACACGACAAATGAGAGAAGAGGAAGAAAACAAAAAACTAGTTTTGATGTCGTCTTATGTCAAATTTGAATCAGATCATTTGAACGTTTGAACCTGTGCTGTGGTACCAGGAACATGTGCGCGCCTCTTTTAATTTCCTCAATAACTAAATTTTACGCAAACGAAATAAACGAGAAATATGTATGGCATAGCATTTGTTGATCGCAATTAAGCGATATTAGTTTTTTTCCGCATCGATTAGAAATTAAATTTGACTTGTTTATGTGCGACAATATTTTTAGATAGATAGATGACAAAGAGGTAGCACGCTGGAGTTACCAGGAGGACGCGCCCGTTTTAATTTCCTTTTCCATAACTCGAAAGCTTAGGCTAAGGATAAAAACGTAATCATGCAGAACTCTTAAGATTTCTCTCAAGAATAGAGTATAAATACCCCTTTTTTCCCCCTCAACAGCAGGCGTCCCCGCGGGAATCGCCCACCTCGGGAGCTGCAAATCATATCTTGAGAAAGACGTGAATGACGATCGAACAACCCCTCTTCGTAGTTATAAATAAAACGTTATGGACGTCCGGCAATGAGAACATACGATCCGGACGTTGTTACCCATAACGGAAATAATAGCAGCTGTACACAGTCTTGTTGTCGCTCATTGAGTGTTTCCAACTAAGCACAGCCTCAACTGAATCTTACGATTGCAGTTGGAAAATTAAATAAATCAAAGGTGGTTTCGACGGCATTGTATAAAAGTTACCGCCACTACAACCTTCCTCAGCCCTGACAAGCTGTTAGGAACTGGCCCACCCACATTACAAAACAAACAAACATAAAACATAAATTTATAAAGTATTAAGTCAAACCAATTGTATAAAAGTTTGGTTTATCATCTACCTTCCTCCATCTAATCTAGTCGATTAGCATGGGATGTACAGGTCGTAGATATTTCGTCCGTTAGTACTCGCTACTTTCTTCCTCAACTGGTCACTAAGATTAACAGTTGGTTCAAAAATTAAAATAATAACAATAACAAATAAAAATTAAAATAATTATGAGAATTTACAATTAAAAAAAAAAAATATATATATATATATAATTATCCATACCCTGCATGTCAACAGACATTTCAAAAGAGAAAATGAGTGAAAGAATCAACGTACAAAAAGCATTTAAAATAATGGGTAATCTAATGGGTGAACTATTTTTGGGTTATATCTTTTTGGTAATCTTTATCGACCCCTTAAAAAAAAAATTCCTAATTTATTTCAACTCATTTTCCCTTACATACCTGGTAATTGATGTAAACTCGATGACTAAACTTGTAAGAAACACACAATTAAACTTTTAAGACACTTTACACACTTAGAAATAAATTAGAACACAGTTAATTAATATAAATATTTTACATGCGATATCACTTTTGACGAAGGGAACGTCACTCTTCGTTTATGTGCGACAATATTTTTACCGAAAAACTTAATAATTGATTTGCGAGATATCGTGATAAAGAAGCAATTAAATTAGATTCAGTTTATAGGAGAAGAATAAGGAACTTTTTTCTGTTTGCGTTTGAGGAAAACATTTTTAAATGAGAATTTTTGTTGGTCAGATTTTTCCTGGATTTACGTAAACAATTTCCTAGTTTTTAAAGATAAAATCAAAACAATTCCACTCGTTTTTAAAATTTACAACTTTCATAATTTTGTCAAAAAAATTTAATCAGCAGCCAAATTAATCCTTAACAAAATTCCCAATAAAAAGTCTGTAATCACAACGGAGATGATCTTAATAGCGAGAAAGCTCCTAATGTCCATTTGATGCGGCAGTTTAAAGTTAAACGGAAAACAGCTTATTAAGTCAAACGAACAAAAGTTTCAACACACCTTTTACACGATTTGCAAGGATGTTCCACTTAATCAGCGTTTACTTTCTCGATCCTATCTGTGCTCTATTGCATATTAAACAATCATCACCGATTAACCACGTTATCTACATGACATAATGTTGCTGTTTGTAGCCACAGCTCTGCTTTTTTTCGGGTTGATTATACAACGTTTGAACTTTTTTTCATATCTCCTCACACGAATCGTGAAAGAGACGTTTAAGAAAAAATAAAAATGTATATCGAGATAAGTGAATTATCTCTGACCATTTTTATTTGTGTCACATGTGAGGAAAATTGCGACATGCCGGTGGGAAGTCGATTCGCGAGAGTTTGAACTTTAAAAAGTCAATAGAGCAAAAAAAATTAACAGATTTACAATTTGCAGAGAAATTTTTGCGATATGTGCGGTGAAATTTTTTTTGTACCCCGGCCATACTCAATGAGTTTAAAAATAAATCATTCATGAAGATTGACATGAGCTTGCTATTGACCGTCGTCACACGCGTGCTTGTAAATTACCGAGGACAAAATTTCTCTCTAAAATTCACTTGCTGCGCCCAAATTACGCACGATCACTTTCCATCATGTATAGTTACCACCTTTTCATGCCCATTAATCAAGAAATTCGACTGCAGATGGAGAAGATTTATGATTTGGTCCGAGATCGCGTCAAAAACTTTTCATCAAATGTAATAAATCTTCTGTGGCCACTTCCCCGAAACATAAACGACTTGTTATGAATTTTTGCTGCATTCACATCGTGATTTATATGCACTTTGTATAGTTGAAGAAAATTATTCGATCGGGAGACAAATTAGTGATCTATAGAAGATAAAGTAATTGCAACAAATCCATGCGATGGCATGAGGTCACTCTTTAGCTTCGCTCATGTATTTTTTTTTGATTAGACATGGTCATGCCTCCAAAAGACATGGATGGGTATATTGAAGACTAAAAAAGGTTATTTATGTACCATCATAAAATTTTTCACACACCACAGATCTCTCTATTTCTCGATACTCAACTCATGTAGCGTTTTGTATCGCGCGAAGAGAAGAGTAAGAGATAAATTTACATTCATTAAAGAAAGCACCAAAAAAGTGTCAAACTCACAGATTTTTTCCCTCTGTTTTTGGCCTAATGATGGCTATTAATTTGATGTAGATGCATTAATTTCTTTTTTCTGATACATGTTGAGCAATTTTCATCGCCTATTAATCACTCGCAAAAAACACAAAAATGGCACGTAAAAAAATTCCATTTCCGTCCTCTTTCATAAGAGCGTGTGTCATAAGTCATCTCGCAAAAAGTACCGATTAGGATGAGATAAATTTTGCGATGATTAATTTCTGATGTAACTCAATGATTTCTAAAAATTCTGAATTAAATTAAATTTTCTTCTTCTTCCACCTGTCAATTTTTGATGTAAAACGGAAATTATATCACGTTTCATCGACACTTTGATTTATTAATCAAAAATCGATTGAGATAAAATTTTACACATTTCCACATAATTTAAAAGCCCATTTCTCCTCGCATGAGATCGATCAAACGGTCTTAATTAGTGACAACGCACAACTTTGACTTCCACTATACAAATTTCCGGATTCAAATGCGATCAATTGTGAAAATAAATTTTTATTGTCTTCTCATAATGGCATCCGGTACTTTAAGATTTATTTATTTTAAATCCATTGCAAGTCATTAGAAAAAAATGTTTTATTTGTCAATAAATTTCAATCACAATTTGCATTCATGATCATGTCTGCCAGCAAACGTGATGTGGTGAGTAAAATAATTTAATTTATTCATGTACGCGTACATTTTGCATTGCCTCTTTGCTGTTCCAGAAAGCAATAAAAAAATGTAAGAAGGCATAAAAAGAAAAGAAATCGTTTAGATTCATTATTGATATGGCAAATGAAAGGTGAATAAATTCGTCATTAACACCATCGCATATATATTTCGTATTTAACTGCATATTATGTATGTCAGAGACTAGAAAATAGATTTAAGTCGAATTTACACCATATAAAGAAAGAGATTTAGACACCTTGATATCTTTTTAAACTGCACCAATATGATTTATGGAACCGTATGTGTCTATCAATTTCTCAAGGCACTTTTTCTTGTTAATTATGTTTGCCTTCGCCATATGCTTGGCTTACCGAATTTTTAATTCATATAAATGTTTGATTGATGCCACATGTAGCTGATAGTTTGCGGGATAGAATTGATTTAATTCATGAAGTGTTGAGTGGGAACAAAAAAAGAGTTTTAATTATTGAAAAAAAAACTTAACGGAAAATTTATTGAGTCATCCGGTTTAAAATTTTAGTTTTTACATCGCATCAATTTTAAAATAATGATCTCGCGCTAAATTCAACACCTCATTAGACATTAACGATCCTAGTATCGCCGGCAGCGAGGTCTACATTAAAATTACAAATCAAAAAAATTTCAGGTGCATGTCATAATCCCATTAAGAGAAATGGATCACGCATCATTGTTCATTGTTCACTGTGCAAGTGATAAAATTTAAGACACTCTTAATTATGCGTTAGATCACCTTGTACAACACTCATTTGCGAAAAAAAACCGATATTCCATTCAACAATCTCTGCCTAAATAATTGCTGGTGGAATGTGAAAGGCGAATGAACTCATAAATGAAATGAAAACTGCAATTTTGTATTTAAAAAAACACCAGCACAACGGACAAAGTAGTAGCAAGGCGTTAGGCGAGTTCATTGGGCTAATATTTATGTGCGTATGTGGAGAGTGTCTGATTAATTTGAGTCTGCGGGGTACAAAAATGGCACTGAAATTATTAGTTCACGATAATGTATTCACCGCAAATATTTTTGCAAATGGTCAATTGGTCTAAATTGCACCATAATTACACTCGATTGCTTTCCTTAAAAGACAATTTCAGCAATTTGCCATTGAAAGTTTACTGCTGTTGTCTCAATTCATTAATTATTTTTTTGCTACTTCCATCGACCACCAATGTGAATTTTTACTTTTTCTCAAATCAATGCGTGTCGTTTAAAATTATCTTTCATTACTTTATTGCAATTAATGGCACTTTTTGCGTCTCGAATCGAAGTCAATTAAAAAGACATAAATTTTAGGGCATTTTAAATGTTCAAGCATGAAATATTTTGTAATCGACAAATTGAATATTGCATGAAAAATTATATGAGAAGATCTTATTGAATTATGATGAAAATGAGAAGCATGAGATAATTTTGAAAAAAGAAAAAAAATCGTTTAATGGTTCTCATAAAACTGCATAAGAAGCTCGAAAACCCAATTACGCGAATCAATGAATTTCAAATTTATTTCAATTCTTCTTCTTTTCCAGTTCAGGAAAAAAATTCATGCAACAGAAAATTAAAAGAGTTTGAAAATTTCCCATGTAGAAAAAAACAATTTGCAAAGTGCAATAAAAAATATAAATTGCGTAAAAAACAAAAAAAATGTAAACTGTGCTGATATAACTTTTCATAAATGGCCATAATCGTTCCATAAATCTCGACAGTCGAGAGAGTTAGAGTTGAAGTGATTTTCTATGTCACACCGAACGAAAGCTCGCAACTTATTAAAATCATAAAAGGAGGCATTAAATTGTTTATCAGCATCAGATTATCTCAAAATTATCCGAAGACTCGATAAAATTTGAAATTGTGTGTGTGTGTGACAAACTAACCGACTGTCAATCACACAAATCATGTCCAAAGCTGAGCTCACTAACTGCTGCAATTTTCCAATCACATCACAAAAAAACATACGCATGCATGACGTTGACTTGAGACCAACGTAATCGACAACACTCGACTAACCCAATTTTCTTTCTTTAATAATATGAGACTGTAGATCATTATCATAACTTGATGGCATGCAAAATTTAATCTCTCTCGACTCGAGTGTTTAAAGAGATGAGGAAGAAAGTCAAAGCAAATCATTTACAAGCGAGATAAGAGAAATGAAAATCAACTTTTTTCTTCTTTATTTTTCACTACATGACATTTACGACATAGCATCGTGAGTCACTATGGAAAGACATTTCCTTTCAATTACAAATTATCATCATCATCGAGCGATTCATATTTTAAATGCATTAATGCAAGTGAATTTTTTTACTTTCATTGAACTGTGCACTAGCCAAACAGCCAGACTCGACTGCATCAGATAAAATGCATCGCGGAAATATTTTTCTTATGTGGGCAGATTTTTTCTTCTTAGCCATCATTAGCATTGTAAGTCATATACATCGATTTATTCATACATTATGAGTTGTGACATGCAAACACCTTCTTTTATTAAATTTTTTTATAGGTGCGTTGAGGTTGAAAGTTAAGATGATTCTCTCTTTTGTTCGCTATCAATTGAATCACCGCATAATTCACAATCATAATGAGAACATGTCATCGTCATCATAACATCATCAGATGGATATCAAATGGATATAAAAAAACAGCAGCAGCAATAAAGAAACATTTTTGAGATCATTAAAACAGATCAATCGACGATGACTCGTGCGACTCTCGACACGAAAGTGTGCGTTCGCGTAAGTTATGTAATGAACTGAGCTTTATGTCAGTTTTGAGGTAGTGCTGCAGCTTCCAGCGAAAAAACTACTTTTGGGTCATCACATTGCGAAAAAACTATTTAAAGAAAATTATTTTCAAATAAAAAGTTTTCATTTCTTGGATTTTTTCCGTCACACTTTTTCTCTCTCTCTCACATATTCGCAGATTAATCACATTATAAACATTGGCTAAGCCTTCGATGTTTGATAAATCTTTCATCTAAATTCGCTGATTGAATGCTGGTGGAAGAAATTGGTCTTGCGGATTAATATTAATGCGAAAATGATCAAATTGCAATTGTCGTCGGTTATAAATCGTTATATGGAAAGTTGTCTGACTTGCTGCTGTCTCTTTCAATTCCCATAAAGCACACATGTGGAGACATTTTGAACTTCTAAATGGCTTTAAGGCAAGTGGACTTAAGTTGTCGCTACAAAAAATTTCTCTTATTGAAACTTTACGCGTTTATGCGAGCGACCTGCGTAACTTTTTAAACTGTATCGAATGTGAAAAATATTGAAAAATTGTGACACAGATTTGTGATAAAGAAATTATTAAAACACATTTATGATAATTTTTTTCTTCGAAGCTGAATGCTCGATTGGTTGGTTAATTTTGGGGATCAGACACAAACACACGGGAGAAGAAGAAATCCAATATTTCACGTCGATGACACTTGGCGACCCCAAAACCATAACACGATTTGTGAATATTATGTGATACACAATCGACTGGCTGAATGATGCCCTATGATCAGAGCTCATAAATTCTTGACATTTGAACTATCGAATGACTCAAAATTGCTTTATCGAGTCTTCTGTTTTATTATCTCCAAAATGAGCATGTTGACATCGCGTAGACAAGTCCATTATATAAGAGGATCATCATTAAGTATTTTTGATAATAATGGGTTCATCATAGAGTAGCCAATGGCACCATTATTATGATCGTGCAGTGATGACGTTTGAACATCAAATCAATCATAATAATTCAAATTCACCAGCTGAAGAAGCGCATTTTGATTTTCCGGTGAATATCGCGTGGTAATTTATGGATCAATTGGAAATAATGGCTGTTACTGCATAGAAAAAGTTGTGTAAGGTATTTAATGAAAGAAAGTATAAGGAATTTTTAACAAACATGAAATTTACTCATTATCGTTGCAATTTTTTAATTTATTCAAATTTTTTAAAAGTCGAGTGAAAAGTTTCCGCAAGTGTCATCTGAATAATTGACAGTAATAGATAGCAACAATTGTCATCGGTTAAACTTTTGCTTTCTTCTCATTTTTAACTTACACTTCAATGCAAATGGTGAGAACATGTCGTTATGTCACTTTCGAGTCTACCTACCGCAAAAACCTCCGATAGACAGTAAGCAAGTAACTTTATTAGTTCCATGGAGAGGCTCAAGAAGCCACAATTCGAAATTAGAAATGCTTTGAATGCCTTAAATGGTGTGCACACGTGTGGAAAGCTTTTTCAAATAATTCACAAAAAGGCTTTCAATATAAAATTAATTTGATTATACTTAGCCATGTCGTGAATTTTTAAATTAAATAATGCGTTTATGCTACGATTCGAATGTATTTCATCAGCAATTTTAACATTGCTTAGTTAATAATTTTAAAACAGCAAATATTTAAGTTGCAATTAAGGTGAACCGTTAACACTTTTTATCAACAAATTATTTTAATGACTATTGAACTAATGATAAGGTGATAAAATTACGGTTAGGTAAATATTTTGTCATGTAAAAGATTATGAGGTGTTTAAGTGCATTTTTAAAACCTAATTATTTTTCGCTCTTAGTTTGTTTTATCCTGAAAGATAATTTTTTTATGATTTTCTCGGAAGAATTTAAATATTAAGTATTTAATAAGATAAAATATTCCCTAAAAGCTATGCAATTTTCTGCTCAAAAATTTTCCATTCAAAAAGTTCAACCGAAATTTATAATCGAAGAAAAACTCTTAGTTTTAATTTTAATTTTCTTTGCTTTAATATTTTAATGGAAATTACTTTTACAAATTTATGAAATTTTGCACTTTAAATCCTAATTTCTATGATTTGTTTTTGAACCAATGTGATCATCTATTTTAGCTCGGATAAACTTCTTGCACGGCTTTTTCAACGAAATTTATATTGCCCTTTGAAGAACTTTTCTTTGGACGCTTTTCAACATGAACATGACCTACTTCACCATCTACAATGAACAGGAAAAATATGAATCGAATTAGAAGGACCCAACACACACTTTTTTCTTTCTTTAAGAAATTTCTATCATTTTTTATTCTACTTTCATCTTATTTCATACTTTTTTTCATCATTTTTCTCTTTCACTCTATTCATTAGTAGTTTGTGTAGAATTTTCCTTACGCGAAATGCGGGCTAGACGTAAAATTGGAAAAAACTCGTCACCTTCACGAATGAATTATTTTATAAGTTTACAATTTGAAAGTTCACTACAGAAAATAAAAATGTTAAGTTTTCTCAATTTAACATGTAAAAAAAAGTTTGGTGAATGCGCCAATATTTAAAAAGGATAAACGTAAGGAAAATCATAAAAGCAACTTTTGTTTCTTTATAAAATGACTATCTTATGACGTTTTTGCTCATTTCTTACTTTTCTTGTTAATGTTATCCAAATTCTCCTCAAATTCAGAGTCTTGAATGTTCAACATCAAATTATTGGCGTTAAGGTAGACTTTGTTCTGTGAGTTAGCGATCTGTAAAAAATTAATTCAATTAAATACATTTCTTAAATGAATAAAGACTGTTAACTTACAGTACGAGCGATGCTTTGTGCTGCACGAATTTTTCGAAGTTTTAGGTAACCGGGATTAAGTCCGATAGCCTCACCGAGTTTTTTTGCTGCTTCAGCCTCTCCCTCTGCCTGTACGATTTTCTGTTGACGTTCTTGAATTGCACGCTCGACGAAGAATGCCGCTCTTTGTGCTTCTTGTTGCGCGACCTGTTTGGATTCAACCGCCGCCGTATATTCCTTTCCGAAGCTCAACTCAGTCAAAGAGACATCGTCAAGGATGATATTGAAATCGGCAGCACGCTCAACAAGTTCGCGGCGAATCAGAAGCGAGACCTGCTGACGCTGCGTGATGAGTTGCGAGGCATTAAATTTGGCGACAACGCTCTTTAGCACCTCATTACAAATCGATGGCAACACCTTTTCATCGTAATCAAGTCCTAATTGACGATACATGGAGGGTAGGTTGTTTGCATTAGGACGTGAAAGCACACGAAGAGAAATGTTGACCATTTGAAGATCCTTGGAACCGCTCGGCGATGTAATTTTTCTTGGTCGTGAACGAATATCGTAAATGATTGGATATTGGAACCAGGGAATGCGAAAATGAAGACCTTCTGAATAGACGTCTGGTTGAACTCCAGTCAATCGACTGAAAATAATCGCTCGATGACCACCCTCAACTAAAATAAATTTATTTATTAGTTAGCGGAATGATTGACTTACTGGATGTTTTCAATTATATTTAATTAATCACAAATAATAATAATTTAATTAAAACCAGAAATGTCCTCAATGATTTTATGTTATTTTTCGAAAACATCCAGAAACTTTTTATGTTCTGAAGGTTAGGTTAATTTTCACCGAAATTTTTATTGAAAATTATGAAATTTCGCCTTACTTACCGGTATAAACTGATTGAGATGCTCCATAAGCAGCTAATCCCACGCCAGCAAGTAATTTTAAGCCAATTCCGAGTCCAGGTGGACCTCCTTTACTGAATTTTCCAGCCAAATCATTCAACTTTGATTGTGCCATAATTAATTATTAAATGCACTCGATTCCTGTTAATAATAATGAATGGTGACTTTAGAGAGACGATTTAAATTAATTTAAGGCTTTTCGATGTTAATGACTTACACAAAAATGTATTTATTTATTTCGAGCGATATATAATCAGGACCGAGTAAACTGCAAAACATCAAATTTAAATCTCGTTCGAATTACGCAAGTTTTCGCCTCTTCAGTGCGCTCTCACGTACGTCCCCCTCTTACATGTAAGAAGAAGAAGGAAAGACGAAAAAATCTAAAAAGTGAAAATAATAATTTTTCAGTTTTTCAATGGTTTCTAGATAGATAAAGCCTTTAATTTGTGTTTCAAGTGTGCCAAAATAAATCACAGCAAGCATGTATTATCCGGTTGGATGGCCAAAGTTATTGGACACGCATAAAAAGCCACTTAAATTATCTGTTGACAAAGTGAAAATTCTATTCGCGATTTTATACGAGAAAAGTATTTGTATTTGGTTCTGTAAGCCATCCGTACCCATTACCTATCATCGAAGGACAGAAAAGTGCATTAAAGATAATGGTACGAATGCGTTTGTTGAGTGGAAAGTCGATAGTTCAAAACTCGTCGTCGCTGTAAGTTTTTTTTGTTCCACTTTAACTCTTTCATATCTCTCCGCATTTGATTCAATTCACTATTTTTTTTTTGCTGACTTGGATGTTTTTCTTTCCCACTCATTCCGCCGCTGTATGTTTATGCTCTCGACGCATATATCTGATTTAATTCAATTTCATGTTTTTTTAATTAACCAACGGAACTGCGCTGTTTAATTAACAGTCTGGCATTTAAATTGATTCTAATCAGACCGTAAACGTGTCCTATCATCTTCCTCCTTTTACATAAACTTTTACTTAATTAAAATATATATTTTTCAATCGTTACGTCACAGCATCCTCGAAAATAAAATAAAATATGCCACTAAAGCTCTTTTTCTCTCTCTCTTTCATTCATTCATTCACACTCAATTAAACATCATCTTCGCGCTCCATGGGAAAATTCAACAGACAAATGATGGCTCATTAGTGATCTACGACGTCCAAGTGAATGATGACACGAGTAGCGGAGGACTCTACACACAAAATGACTCGCCATTCAACTATCTGCGTAGGGATTCGGCTGAATTATTCATTAAAGAAACGATTCCATCCTTAAAATTAAATGTGGTAAGAGCACGTGGGTGTGTGGGTCATTAAACTTGCAATTAACATACTCTTTCTCATCCGCAGTCAATTATTGTTAAGCTATATTGTCATATTACGAGTATATCGTGCATAAATGTAGCACAAATGATGGTCGCTACTGATAAGTTAAGCATTTTAAGAATTAACTGGGAGGGAAATGAAGAGCGTGACTACTCATTGGATCTACGACGAATTCCTTTTAGCATTAATCAACAAGTTCATTATGGTGAGCAAGCAAACAAAAAAAAAATAATTTTGATCGATATAAATTAAATTAGTGCTGACACAAATTGATTTTTGCATTTTCATTTTTAGCCGTCCCAATTGTTGAACGAGATGCCTATGTCGTATCTATGGATTATTCACCGCTATTGGCTGGTTTTTCAATCGTCCTTAAAGATGGTCGAGCTGCATTCCTCACGTCGAGCAATCTGAAATTCGACCCAAATGTAAGAAATCTTAAATGTTTAAAAATTCTAGCGATTTTATTTGAAATTATTTTTTTTCGCAGCAAGTAACTGGAATTTGGGCGCAAGGACTGGAAGATGCAACGTGTACTACCATTAATCATAAGCATAGATTAATTGCGTTTGGAAGAAGAAAGTAATTAGTGAATAATTTATTCATGCAATTAACAAATTAAATTAAATTAATTTTAGTTGTCAAGTTAACGTGTACATAGTTGATGACTTAACGGGTGGACTCGAGCCTTCACACACCATGCTGCTGAGTTCTAAAGACTTTCCTGGATCGCCTGGTTTTGTTCGTGAAATGAAATGGACGCCTGATGGTTGTGCAATGGTACTGTGTTGGTCAACTGGAGGCATTTCACTCTGGTCGACTTATGGAAATATGCTAATGTCATCACTCGCGTGGGATTACGGTCTGAAAATTGATTTAAACAAACACAATCCACTAAATGTTCTCAGCATGGATTGGTCGACGGAGGGCTATCAGTTGCTTATGATTCAACTTCATCAGAAATACGCCGACGACGATGATGAACCGAAATCAGAAGAATCTGAGGTGATTGAGGCGACAACGCGAGTTATTCAACTTGACTTTATAAAGAGCGTACTATCAGTTAATCCCTCGATGAGTTCAAATCCGTTCCTATTATTGCAAGGCGACGATAAATTGTATTTAAATCGTGGCGATGCACTTCAAAAAATGTACGCAAACCTCGCGTCGATGGAAAAATCAAAAAACTATATGGACCTCTATGGTGGCGCTGGAAGTGAAAAGTATGAAGAGGATTTTTATAATTTTGGTAGTGACAACAAAAAGACAATTACGTCCATTAATACACTATCGGAGAGCAAACATTGGATAATTATAACGCTACCGACGCAATATGCCGCATCAAATTGGCCAATTCGATATAGTGCTATAGATGAAAGTGGAGACAATATAGCGATCGCGGGACGCACTGGCATGGCCCTATACTCACTTCAAACGCGTAAATGGAAACTATTTGGAAATGAAACTCAGGAAAAGGACTTTGTTGTGACGGGCGGAATAATTTGGTGGGGTAATTTCTGTATTTTGGGAAGCTACAGTCTTCTCGATCACAGCGACGAAATACGTATGTACCCGAAAGATTCAAAATTGGACAATAGATTTGCTTCAATAACTAAGCTTGCAACACCTCTGATGCTCATGAATATCTATAAAAATCAACTCATTATGTTCACTTCGGACGGCTATGTGACAATTTATGCGATTGTTCAGCACACAATTGACACCGTAAATTTGGTGAAGTTTAAAGTGTATGATATTAAAAATTTGTGTGTTCATCCTGCGTGTGTTGTCAGCGTATCGCTCGCAAACTTAAATATGGCTGCAACAGCAGCTCTAAAATCACCACCTAATCAATCATCCGATACGCTTCTGTTAAATGTGTCGGGTAAAATTTTTATGCTTCATTACGAAAACATCGGTACGGAGAATCAACAGCTTGCCTCAACATGTCTCGCTTCGTCGGTGGAATGTATGTGGGTGGCTAATTCGCAAAAAATCCATTTAAAAGACTCACTTTGGTTGTTTTGCGGTAACCATGGTATGCGAGTGTGGCTTCCGGTGTTTCCGCGACCCGGCGAAAATGGAAGTCGAAATCTCCGGCACACGTTCATGTCGAAGCGCATTATGTTGACGTTCAATCTAAAAATCTATCCACTCGTTATTCTATTCGAAGAGGCCATCATATTGGGAGCTGAAAATGACACAATACTCTACACCAACGACTTAGAATTACACTTTTCTCTGCCGTTTTCGACGCTCGAACGATCAACTCAAGTCTATCTTCATCAAATACTCCGACAGTTAATAAGAAGAAATTTAGGATATAATGCATGGGAAATTGCGAGAACGTGTACGAATTTACCTTATTTTCCTCACGCTCTCGAGCTTCTTCTGCATGAGGTCCTCGAAGAAGAAGCAACGAGTAAGGAGCCAATACCTGACGCACTCCTACCAAGCGTACTGGAGTTTATTCAAGAATTTCCCGTTTACCTTCAAACGGTCGTTCAATGTGCACGTAAAACTGAAATCGCATTGTGGCCATATCTTTTTTCGATGGCTGGAAAGCCCAAAGATCTCTTTCAACAGTGCATAACACAAAATCAACTCGAGATTGCCGCAAGTTATTTGATTATTTTACAAAATCTAGAACCGTCCTCTGTCAGTCGACAGTATGCCACCATGCTTTTGGACACAGCGCTCGAGCAAAAAAAATGGGATCTTGCGAAAGATCTTGCACGTTTTTTGCGTGCAATCGATCCAAATGACGTCGAGTCACCGCGAACGTCCTTTATAATGGCGGGAGGAAATAAGTTTGGCGTAACATCACCAACAGTCTTATCAAATGCAGAAGATTTGTCACTAATTTTGGGTAATATGACGCGTGGAAGAAGCTTTTCAACCACTCAAACTCCACCCAAGCAAATGCTCGAGACTCAGAACTCGGCTCCATCAATGCCAACTAAAGACAAATTTGTCATCTCGACGGCAATTAATCCGCTGCGAAATAAGCGACGCAATACATCAATTCCTAAAGACAAAATTAAGATTGTCGAGGACTTTTTTATCGAAGACATTTTACAGCGTCACGCCACGAAGCTCCTTCAAAATCGAAAGCTCGAAGATTTGGGTCATATGGCGGCAAAATTAGATTTTCAACTCGTCGGATGGTTGTCGAAAGAGAAAGATAAGTCGGCTAAGATTGATGATTTTGTGACGACATTGAAGCAGCTTCACGAACAAATGGAGTGGCCAAAGCCGAGCATTGATATTGTGAAGAGTACAAACAATGATAATGGAACGGTTGTTCCTCAAACGCCAGTACCCGATAACACCGAATCTGGCTATCATTCAAATGAAAACAACAATTTTCCACCCTTTTGGCAAAAACCCGGAAATCTTATAGCGCATCCTAGTAGTGAGGCGAAATTCCATCACGAACTGGAAGCGAATCTCTTGCCAAAGATGGATCTATTGAGTGTCGCGTCGGAACAAGTTTCACTGTGGGATGAAGATAAGATTTTGGGCAGTGGTCCTCACACGGCATTCGCCAGTTTCGATTTAGAAGATCAAACATATCACAATGCAATCGAGGAGCAGAAGAAGAAGGACGCTCACTCGAAGCAGGCAATTCAAAAGATGGAAATTAAGCTGATATATCTTCTTCAGCTCTTTGTCGAGGGTGATTGCTTAGAGTTCTCATTACTGCTCAGTATTATGCTCCTCGATAAAGCGGCCGTCGTGAGGATAACAAATAAGGCGATAAGATCAAATTCACTCATTTTATGTCGAAAATTACGTAACGGTCTGAAAGACATTACACGATGGAGTCTGTATGAGTGGTAAAATATTTACTTATTTGAAATTATGTGATTAATTTATTTACACAAATCTATACTCCTCTAGTCTCGGCTATCAAACATTCATGCTGTCGTTGAAATCTCAAATTTCAATTTTGGATAATTTTGTAATTCGAGAAGAGTCAATTACACCGGTGCTTGCGCTCATGAGTAAGGAGGCGACTGAAAATGCTCACAATACGAGCGAAAATTCTACTAAAGAGGTGAGAATGTTTTTTTTTCACAAATGAAAATTATTAAATTATTTTATATTATACACAGAAAAATGAAACCGACTCTGTTCTTCATCATCAAAAGTCATTCGACAGCATTAGCAGTGGAAAGTTACTGAATACCAGCGGCGCATCGACATCGAGTGGCACCAATACTTTGGAGAGAAAAATTAGCATGGAGGAGAAACGCTCTGTTACTAACAGTAAATCGAGTCTCAACAATAGCCGTCAACTCAACGACAGTGGCACTTCGTCATCTTCAAATGACCATTCCAAAAACTCTCAGCAACTCAAAGAAGAAGACGAAAACTTGCATGAGGACGAGAGTGGTGGTTGTGTTGTAATGTAAAACGAAAATATTTAAAATTGACTAAAATTTGCTCATTAAAGAGACTTTTTTTAAATTAGACGTTAATATTTCTCAAATTTCATTTAAATATTAATATATTATTTTGTTGAATAATACCGTAGTGCAATTAGTTGACGATTAATTTACTCTCAAAGTTCTTCTATCTCTTGATTAGAAAATTTTCTGTAAAAAAAGGAAGGAAAAATGTTGAATAAAAATCTTTAAAATTATTTAATTAAAACGTTTATTGAATGTAATTCGGATAAAAGTTCTAAATTGATAGTCAAAAATGTTTTATCATTCAGAGGAAGCGAGGAACTTTTATATAAATTTATCTAAAGTTTAACAATTTATATAAAAGTTTCTCGTCATTCAATAAATTTATTTTATTGGAGAAAGATTTCTATAAATTCTTTTTGGTTTTCTAAGAAAACTGTCATCGATAAAAATCAGTGTGTTTTTGGCACAAAGAAGGAAAAGTTTAAAAAAGTTGTTTTGAGGTGCGCATTCATCTTTGTGTGTTAATCTTTGGTAAATTAATAGTTTAACCTGTTAATGACGACTGTGTGTACGCATATTTTAAATGTGCAAAAGAAAAATAAGTTATTTGCTCTTTAACTCTGACAATTATCGTGTTCTCTCTTTACTCACTCATTCATCACCTCTAATATGTTTCACTTTGCAAAAATTGAAAAAGAAAATGAGATTTTTTCACACCTCAATTTCATTTCTTATTCTGTGTGAACTATCACAAAAAACTATTTTTTTAACTGTAAGTACGGAAGATTAATTTTTAAAAACTTTTTTCTTTCAAATCTATCAATTATCTTTCTTTTCGTGGAAGCGTCGCGTCATCATTGTTTAAAACATAAATAAATTATGTTTGAATTCGGGCATACGATGTGTCGGTTGGTGGTCGATATTGTTGGGGAAGTGTCATAATTTGCGGCAGACTAAATGCATATTTTCTTTTTCCAATGTTTTTCATCGTATTGTCGAGTCGCGTTCCTTCCGATCGTATCACGTCGAGGACGTTTTGTAGATTTCCCGATGGCAAATGAAATTCTTGTTGAAGCACTCGCGTCTGTTCCAAGGTCACGGCCATGGCAGTCCTATCTTTTGCGCTTTTACATGATGTCACACGAAGTCCATTTAATGCACGCGTTATATCTTCTGCACAATGAAGCACCTTGATATTCTTCGTTGCATTCACTCGCAAGAGTTCTTCCATTCTATCGAGCATATTTATCACAATTTGCTCGGAAACAACTGCATTATCTTTCGCCGATGTTGGTGCTTGAATGAAAACATTTTTCCCCGGCGAATCGACATGCTTCGTTTCAGGAATAGGAATTTTCTTGTATTTGATATGATAGCGTTTCAATCGATCATAGTTATCGAGATTCGAACGATGTTGCTCTTTGCAGTAACCAAGCGTTTCAGCGAGCGATGCCTTCTCATTGATTCCGATGTTGAAGAATACCTGCGGAGAATAATTAATGGGTTATTTTATTGAAGAATAAAAATTTGCGGTGAAAATCAATTACCGGTGTAACTTTGAAAGTAATTTGATCGCGATTAAGAGGCGATTGTCCATTTGACGGTGGCAACAGTGCGTATACATAGTCTGGCACGGGTAAATAAACGACAAGCGATTGTCGTGAGCCAGTCACTTTAGGCATTGGCATTGACTTAGAATTCGCTGCATTCGATGAAGACGTCGCACTATTATTACCGCCATTGTGCTTGTGTCTCACGAGTGTGAAATTCACGGTTGATAAATCTTCAATGGCAACGTTCATGTCACTCCACATATCCCATTCAGCACCATAGAGCTGCGTATGAAATTATTAAGTAAAATTCGCTTGATTAATGACATGGCAAATAAATAAAATCATAGTCATTCCACTCACCGATAGATATCCTTCAAAATAGATCAATGGCCCGAGCATACAAATAACGTTAACAAAGTACTCGGTGACGTTTGTTCCCCAAAATTTCGCCATCAGCGCCGAGATTAGTGTAGTTAGCTGAGAGAGAGATAAGAATCATGTTTATTTCAATCATTCTTTTTTAGGTCAAACGAAATCATTTTGATTATAGTTAGGTATGTCAAAGCAAAAATATTTTCATCATCATGCTACAGGGGGGCGAGAAGTTTGCATAGAAATATGTTAAAAATTATATATATATATTTACAAGTTTCACACCCTCCGACATACACGTCATACGTTCAAATCAACAAACTCATAAAAGGGAAATGTTTCTGTTCAAATATTTACCGCTTGAGAGAAGCAAACATCTCGTCGGAACATGATGCTGAGATTTGAAGTGATTTTTTTCGTTTCTTGATGGAGACGCTGCACGGAATGAATGAGTCTTGCAGTCTTTAAAAGACCATCCATCGCCTGCCTTAGTTTTTTCATAGAAGGCCTCAACTCACTCGCCCAATCGGTTGTCATCGACAAATCTAGTCCATCCGTGAATTTATTACCCTTCTTTTTTACTTTTCGCGTAACTTCACCGACGGCCTCAGTTAAAGCCAAATTTAGATCTTTACTCGGCATGGGTGATGATTTGCCGTTTGTAAATGTGATCGATGATGTGGAATGCCGACTATTCTCATTTATAGGCTGATTTGTTACCACATCAGGTGTAATGGAGTCCCTTAACGATGAAATGGAATTTCTCGGTTGTCTTAATCGAACAGCTGGGCTTCCACATCGACCACACAAGAATTTCACCTTACTCACTAAACACATTACACTCGCCTCTATGTTAAGTTGCGTTAAATCAAGTGGTTCTGGTTCTTCGCTAGGCCGATAAAAATCAGATGATGTCATGGCTTTTGTATCGAGAAATGCGCCATTATGATTAAGCACAATCGATGTGTTTTCAATGAGATAACCATTCTCGTCGTAGAGACTCGAGAGAAGTTCATTTTTGCTCTCGAGCAGTTGATCGGATGTGATTAATGAAGATGAATTGGCCTCTTCGCCATTCTCAACGCCCTCATCGTTCGTACAGACTTCACCATTGACATCAAAGTGTGTCTCGCTAAATCTCAATTCGTGATGATTTTCGTCAAACACGGGTGGCAGCGACATTGACATCTTTTCGGGATAGTTTTGACACAATTGAACAGTATTTTGTACACTGACTATGGCATTTATGTCGGTAGCAGAGGGCGATTTTGCCTTTAAAAATCTACCTTCTGATTTCGGTATTTTTTGAGGCCACAAATCTGGCTGCGTTCCAACGGGCGTCGCAAAATCCTCGAGTTCCGGACTCTTAAGATCTAATGCACACAATTGCTGGGTTATTTTCTTAAACGGAGACAGTGGTGTGATGTTATTGTCGGGTTCATCGATTATCCGATGGTGCTCTATAAATCGGAATGCCTCCTCGACCAGCGATGGCTCCCAAATATTCAGCAGTGACCTGGTTTTAATCATCATTTCATTGCACAGTGGCAGCATGTTTTTTGTCGATTTTGTTTTTGCAAGCAATAATAGTTGAGACATGATTTCGACAATTTCCTTTCGTAATTGCTTAATTGATTGAACAACATCATTAGCGGCCTGCACCTTATGCTGAACCTGTTCAGTTCTCGTTGGCGTGTCTTTAATTTGATGCAAAAGTTTAATTAGTCCGCCGGTCTTTTGTTTGCCCACATGCTTGGTAAAAGCACCGACAGTCATGACGTCTAAACATCCAGATTTTTTTAATGTATCATTATGTGCCACCATACGTTGTAAATGTAAATTAATTGGAGCAAATTCGAGTAGTTCTTCATTGCGTTTAGCCGATTGTTTAAAATATTTTCCACCTCGACCGTGATGCTGCTGCAGTGTTTGTTTCGCTTGTGAGTAGTCTCTCAACAGATGAAGATGAGCATCGAGTAATGCTAACTGCTTATTTCTCCATTCACCGCCAAGCTCACCCATCGCACTTATTTCCTGCAACAATTCTTTCTCACGCATTATCCAAATAGAGAGTAAATTTTGCGGAATGATGAAGCACAACATGCTCTCGAGCATAAAATCGTGAACACTTATATCTCCACCGGCTAGTCCACTGTGAAGTCGATATGTTCGTATCTGTTTATTAGAGAGAGAAGAGAAAATAAAAAATTTCACGCACGACTTATTTGAATAATAATCGTCTCACTTACACTCGGATTTGTATATAACAATGGTAGTTTCAGGTGATTTGGAATGAACAATTTGACGCCCAATTTAGGTGGAAGAGATTGAGAACGTCGATGGCCCATGCTCTGTTGCTGCTCAGCACTTAATTTAGCTGGCGATCGAAGCTTTTTATCGTGCTCCGGTATAAATGTCACAATTGTAATGAAACCGACGTTATTATTTTGGCAACGTATGGGAATTCTCAATCGTGAAGTGTCTTGAATCACACCAAGCGATATTTCGGCAAATCCTAGGGGAACTGCTGTCTGCGAGACCTTTTCGCGTACATCATATGCAGTGAATCGTATCATGGTATTTGAATTTAAGCCATCTGACGCTCGAAAGACTATCGTGCATAGAAATTGAGGATTAGAGGAGCGCTGTGAATTAAGTGGAATTAGAAAATTGATTTTTTTAGATATAAAGAGTTCGTTGAACTACCTCAACGACTTCCGTTCTTCCGTATTTAATCCAACCGCCCGATTGAGATGTCACTTGCACGACGACAGTAGGGCTCGGAGGTTTTCCATAGCCATTGCAAATTAAATTGTCACACGATATTGCTGACTCGCAAATTGGAACTTCGGCAAAATCTATTTAAACATTTTCAATTTTAAAAAATCGCTTTATTATATCAACATATTATTGGGGTTAAGTTTGACACAGTTATTAATTACTTTGGCACCGAATTTATTAATTTTGTTAAAATTTAATTAAATCTTGATCATCATCACCTATATTGTTGCCCATCTGCAATCGATGCATATCGACATCGACGTCCATTTTGTGGCTCGCGCGTCGCTTTTCAATTTGCTCGCGGAGATATTGAAGCTGAGCTCTCATTAAATCATATCCCGCCATTCTTAAAGCTGAAACCCATTCATTTCTCTCCTGGTCCGATGTAGTGCCGAGTCTTTGATTTAAACCGTCTTCAAATTCTATAGTGAAACGAGTTTTTTTTCTGTTAATAATTTGAATCAAGCCAAATATAAAAAAGAGAAAAATTACCGATATAAAAGGGAAATCCTTCAAAGGTGTCTGCGGGCTCGTTTGGAATTGTTACGCGATATTTTTCGAGTACAATCACTCCAGCCGGTTCCGAGAATTGATCGTTTAATTTAAAATAGAAGAGCAAATTTCCACGAAGCTTACACCATTTTTGGGTGCTCACTAATAATTTTTTTGTAGCGTTTAAAAAGTTTTATTCCAAAAGGAAAAAGAAAGAGAGATAAAAAATGATTCATTAGTCATTGTACTAAGACGATTATGATAAGTTGAGGTAAGAAAATAGTTGTTGAGTGAGAAACCAACAATAAAAAAATACAAGAAGCAAAAATAATCTAACTAAAGAATGTTTAACAAAAATTGTGTGAGGTGTAAAGTTTTAAATCAACTTTTTATGCTGTGAGTTAGGCAAAAATTCAAGTGATTTATGTGTTAGTTTTGAAAGCTATACGTTATGTGCATGATTTACATTTCTCCTGATTCACCTTTCATGTTTACCATTCATAATTCTTCAGCTTTAATTAAATTATATTACTTTCTACGACTGATTAATGTGAGATAAAGAGGCATGTGAAAAGATAGAGTAGGAAATCGCACAGGGCGGGCTTCATCATCATAATGAAGTCATTCTCGGCAGGTTAGAAAGTGTGAATAATATTAAAAACCTGAGACACCTTAGGGTGGGTGATATTTATTTTTGCTACTCCTCTGATTAAGACGTCAGAGCTTCATCGTTGTTATTGTGCAACACACAATAATGATGATAATTGTTGTGCGAGTGTTGTATTAAAAATTAATTTACATTTTTAAATATTCACTCTATTGTTCACAACTACCACACCGCTGTTTATACTACTTTTAAGAATAGGTAGGTGAGAGATAGTCGATGAGCGAAAACGCTTGTGATAATTGTAAATTTTTCTCTTTAATGCAATGTGAGCATTTGTTAATAAAAGCGTTCTATGTACAAAATAATTTACTGTTAGTCAATTCTTCTTCTTCCATATATATTCGCTTAAATAAATGTATCGGTAGCACACGACGGTACATTCTCACGGGGCTCATTTAAAGAAAGGTACAAAATGACACATATATTTATCGACAGAGCGAGGATAGATTATGTTCATTTGTGGCACACACGAAAAAAACGATGCAAACACGCACATTTAAAAATGCGAGAAATGGAAGTGGTAAAAAAGAGATGTGACTTGATACTCGTTCGGCGGTTCGTTTGAATATCAAGAGACTTTTTTTTATTAAGTGACTGGCTGGTCACTTTGTGTGCGGTGTGCTAAAACACAGTTTTCTCTTCATCGCACTCTTTTAAAAAATCATTTTTTCCCATCACCAACTAGCCGTGCATGTGGCTCATAGAGAAATTGATGCGAAAGAGAGTGAATGAAATGACAGAGCAAAAGTATCACAATCACATCTTTTTTAATACGGGAATTGTTATTAGTAATTTCTATAAAATTGCCATCAAAGTTGTTATTCAATGATCTATGTACATCAACATTAGTGAATTTTTTTCTTCTTCTTTCGAAGAAAAAAAAGTGAGAGGAAAAAGCAGAAAAACAGTTGAGACAAAATAATTTTTTTTTGCGAATACCTTTTGACAGTTTTCCAATACAACTGAATGATCTTCTTCGGGTTATTTGATTATGTGACTTATTATTGTTATTAACCTTAAGATTAATGCAACTCAGTCCGCTTTTATCAGTAGATTCTTCTTCACCTTTAATACATCACATATATAATTAACTTTTTTTTCATCATCATAAAAAATATAAATTTGTTGTGTTATTTTTTAAAATGACAGAGAGAGAGAGTGGACATAATCATGTATTGTATATTTGATTTTTAATGCAATCAAACAAAATAAAATTATAAAAAAAATTGAATAATGGGGAAATCATGCTTCAGGCATATATAACACTTAAGGCCTTATTTAAAAAAGGGGGAAATTGGATAGATAAGGTCCATAAAAAGAAGTATTTTTATATTTTTTGATGCATTCAAAAAAACACAGACAAGGCCAGCATGGCAAGTGGAACTAACAGCTTCATTGTAGGAGGAATAAATTTGAATGATCATCATCCTATAGAGCCATGACACACAAAATCAAGCAAATATTTAGTTGAGACAAGACAAAAAGTCTACAGATGTGTCTTATGGCCAATAACAGAGTAATAATGAATGCTGATAATGATTATTTGTGGTTGTGTGTGATGATAGTAGACATTACGAAAAAATTGGCCTTGTCGCAATTCTCGATGACACATTCGAATGTTAAGATACATTTTAGAGTAAATAAGGGTTTGGCCTTGCGAGGGTGTCAAATTATTTTGCTTTGAAGACAAACCTTCTTGTTTCCGAAAAAATCCTTCCTGGCGCTCGCGGAAAAATAAATTTCCTTCCTTTTCGCACTGGTGCTGTGACGCTAACTCCTTTATTTCTTTCACATTAAATCTCATTTTTAGTTCGGGTAAATTCAATTACACATTTTTTAAAGAACTTTTTTCGCTCTCTTCAAATTTTTTTAATTTTAAATTTTTTATTTTCTCTTTTTCGCAAAGAACTAGCAAGTTAATTGGGTAAATTTTAACTTAAATCAATACACTAGCTATTAGTAAATCTACATAAATACTTCACAGTCTTAATTTTTACGTCTAATTCGATTGAAATCCACGAACAAACTTGTCTGCACTCTCTTTCTAACTATGAAAAATAATTTCCTCTCTCATTTTTCTCACTCTCTCGCTCTCCAGAGGGTTGACAACTCAAATTAAATAATCGTGTAAAAATAGTAGTAAATTTGTAACGGTAAAATAATTTTTGAATATTTTACTGAGTTTCACTCCCCTCAACAACAATAACAAAGAGATTCGTAAAATTTAAAGTTTTTAAAAATTAAAAAGAAAATACGGACAGATTAAGACCGTAAAACATGGAACCAATTTCTTTGGTGCTCGAGGAAGAGATTGCACTCGAAGGATTGGATGGAATTACGCTGGAAAGTAAGAAATTTGAGAAAAAAATTTAACCTCATGAATTAATACGCAATTTTATTTTAGCTCTGTGGTTTCGACTCTCAGAAAGACTCAAATATCCACTTCCGTTCGGCGAAAGCTTTAAGAATACGCTCTTTAAGATCACATTGAAGGAAAATGATTTCGAATACTATGAAATTGAAAAGCCGCGATTGACTCCAACACGTCTCGATCGTCTTCAGTATTTTTCGGAAGAAACAAATGATAATGTTGAACGAGTTATTTCGGAAACTTATTCTATCTATTCTTACCATCCCGTAGACGATCCATTTATTCGTGGCTCTTGTCAAGAGTTCAAAACACGCAAGCAAATCAACATTGAAAACATGCGAAAAAATTCATTGACCGAAATTGAACGAACTTATGGACGTAAGCTGGTGATTGTGGCTAGTCAGAGAATGAGAAACAATGTTTTGATTCCGACAAATATTGGAAGAGATTGCGACATAAATAATCACACCTACTGCTTCTTGGAGAGAATAGGAAGATCTCGATACTTTGGAGAGGCAACAAGTGGTCCGAATTCTGCAAACGATCTCCTTAAAGACAGTAAACTTCTTCATTATTTCCGCAATCAACTGCTCAAAAACAATCTAGTTATGCGACAACAGATTCAATCGAAAGTTCGAGGAAAGAACGTTCAAATTCAACTCTTTCATTTACCGCGCTTCTTTGTGATGGTTCAAGTCAGCCATATGGTTATGACAGAAAAACTTTTCAATTATCTGCTCGAAAAGAAGCCAACCTATGCAGCTCAAACTGAAGACGTTCGTTCATTCCTCGGTTTAGCACAGAAAAGCTTTCGACTATTTATGAAAACAAAAGATCACATCTTTGAGTGTGGAATGATGAAGAAGGAAAATGTCATTCCAACCGTGCAGGACAAGGAGAAGAAAGTCAAAGAGAAATTGATGCATGCCGTCAAACTTCGAGATCCTGACTTTGATCTCTTCTCATTGTACACCGATGAGAAGGAAGAACATGGCGAGGAATCAGGGTTTTTAGATCAATCAAATCAGACCATGAATGCTTCACTCGCGTGGCAAGTTATTGAGAAAATTGAGCAATCTGAAGGTGTTGGGATGTCACAGGCTGAAATTGGTAAATACTTTGGACTCTCGAGACTAAACGCCAGAGGGATTATCAGAAAAATAACGAAAAACAATGAAATAACTTCATATCTCAAAGACGAAGGAAGACAAAGAACTTCGAGGTAATTAAATTAGACTAAAATTAAATAATAACTGACACAAATAAACTTATAGATATGTTCATAAAAAGTACAAGAATGACAAAACGAAAAAAATTGTCGATCAGGTGGCAAAACTAGTGAAGAAAGCAGAAGAGATCACATCGGCGCAGCCAGTTATTCAGTTTGTCGAAGAAGCTCCGCAAACAGCAGCGCCACCAGAAAATGATTCGCTGAAAGTTTCAATTCCACTTAAACTTATTCACCCAGAACCCGATCAAACGGAAATCATTAACATTATCAAGCGTATTGATACCGAAGATCTTAGCTCAAATGACAACAGCATGAATCCACAGTACTTTGAAGACGCTTATACGATTGAAGTTGAGGAGCCTTGTGCTATTGGAAATCTTGAAAATGTCGACGTGACTATGAAATTCCTCAACACACTTCCTGGTGTTAAGCCATGCACAAGTTTGGCGACAGCAATCGCTCAAAATAAAGTTAGCGAAAAAGTACTCAACAGAATGAACCTTGTCCTCGATATTTTGAAAGAGAAAACAATCATCGATGCCTTACAATTGCTAAATTTGATGCGTCAGCAGGAGGAGCATTGCAAGGAGATTATTTGCCGTAAATCAATGCTCACAATTTGCAATCAATTGGCTGCCGACAACTTCCTAAAAGCAATAGAAATGGAATTAAAATCACCAACGAGAACTGTAAAGACACTCTATCTGGGAGAACCGCACGTTACTCTTGATACGCGATTTTGGCATTCAATTATCGAGGAACAAAAACTTCAGCAATTCTTAAAACCAATACCTGAGGGAAAGGAAGAGCCCAAAGTCGAACCAACTGTGAGCGGAATAAGTTTTATCTCAAAAGAATCGGAAGCTGTCTTAGAGTTTAGCGCTCAATCGATTAAACTACACAATCATTTCCCAAAATTCCAAAAATACAAACTCTTCCACGAATTTCTCTTCTATTTGATCTACGACTATCCGAAAGAGCCTAAAAAAACTCCAATTAAGGAGGCGATCGCAATTTGGAAGAAAGAAAATCAAAATATTTCTAACTTGGATGAGATTGCATCGAACATTTCCACTGCCTACAGTACCGATTCCAATTGGAAAATGTTTGTGCCTCCTCTTAATCCATATCGAGGCTACGAAAGTGGCTGGGGTTTGCTGAGAGACATTATTCATCGAGTACCGTTGATATTATATGTAAAATTCACGCGATATGGCAACTACGTACCTGACATTACGGAATACCTCGAACATCCTATTAAGCGCAACTATCTCATCCATTTTCTTCCCTCAAATGTTAAAACTGCACTCCTTCAAGGTCGTAAACATGTGCAAGTATTTTTCGATCTCTGTAAACGAATGTGTATCCTTGGACTACTTCAGATTGGACCTAATCGCTCCAAAGAAATTGATTATCATTACATGTATCTTAATCGAAATGCTTCCGTACTCGATACGACAATAAGCAGTGGAAAATACGCACAGGTGGATGATTTAGAATATGCTCAACATCGCTACTTCTTCGACTCGCCTCAAATTGTCGACGACTACTGGATTGATTTAATGAAAACATGCATCAATACACCAATAAGTCGAATAAATGCGCCTGATTATAATCCAATAGCACACGATCGTGTTGTTATCAAGCCTGAGCTTCAAAAATATTTATTGGTACAAACGGCTGAGAAAGCGCCACAAAACGACCTCGGCGAAATTCCTGGAGATCGCAAAGGTGCTGCTGGTCTCGATTCATGGCTTGTTTCTCATGCCCGCGCAAATTGGTCAAAGGAACCAGCACCACCTAGAAAGCGCAAGCGAAAGCTTCCCAGACTGCCAGTGAAATCTTCGAAGAGAACTAGAAAGATGGTAAAGGATGAGAAAAAGGAAAAAGGTGTGATTTTCTCAAAAACAATTACTGTTCGAAAGAGAATTAGAAAGAAGTCCATTTTGCCCAAGAAGCGAATTCCAACGAAAGCTGAAACATTGACAGGCATTCATCGTGGTGCATTAAGTTCAATTATAAGAAAACCCATTTCAACGAAAAAAATTAACAAACGTAACTACGACGATGTCGACAGGATGGCACTTCAGTTTGTCCCACGAAGCGGTCGATGTATGTGGTCAGATATAGAAGATGAGACACTCGTATTGATTAAATCGGCTCTAAAGTTCCTTTTTAAAAGTGAAGCACAATGCGCGTATTTCTTTTCCTCGGTCGTCATTCGAGACATCCTCTCTTGGCGAACGCCGAAAGCTCTCGATAAGACCACAGAAGCTTGCAAAAGGCGAATTATTTATCTGTTGAAAAAACCGGAAATGAAAGAGAAATTGAACATGTATATTGATGAGCTTTCTGTGACACGTGAGTTTAAACGAAAGCTTGAAACTTTCACTGAAATGATTACCAAACAAAAAAAGGCAAAGGATATTCAGAAGCGCGTGAAAATTTTCATTGTTGAGTTCGTTCATCGAATGCATCAGTTTTTCCTTCGTCAATTCATGACCACTTCGATTAAAAACGAGAGAGTTCTTGAGCTGCCATCGGTGTTTAAAAATCTTGATAATTTCTGCATTACAATATGTACGAGTGACTCGAGCAGTGAATTTAAATATAAAGAACCGATGAATCCATTGCAAGCTGAAATCGCATCAATCTCATCACTCATTCACAGCGGCTTATCGTGTCTACGTGATAAAACCAGTAATGAATATTATCTCTATGAAATTTACAAGAAATACAGCGATAATCATTTGAGCGAAGCCACTAATATGCTTCGACGTATACAAGTCATCAGTACAAAATCAAACACAAAGACACGCTATCATCTCTCGAATCGTTATGCACTGCAGCTCGCCAGTCTTCATATACCATTTGAGCTTTACGATGAGTATTTAGATGGAATGAAAATACTCTCGCAATACGTTCAAGCACAACAAATGAAAACTGTCAATTGTGGAGTAATTTTTATGCTCGCTGAAATGCTGATTGATAACAAAATTGAACTCACACTGGAGAAGGCTGAAAAGTTAATTATGGTTGATCCATCGTTAAAGAAGAAGACACATTTTGCTGAAATCTCTGACAACTATTTGGCGGCGTTGAAGGAAGATGAGAAACGAAAGGCGAAGGAAAAGAAAAAGCAACTTCAATTTCCTAATGACGAAACGAGTGACATTAAATTTTACCATACTGAAGATCCCGTCGAGATATTTTACAAATTTAACGACTTTTATCTCCACATTTTTTGCCTCTTGATTGCTCTCAAAAACGACGAGGCACTAAAAGCAGATCGTTGGTGCATCGAAGAGGATAAATGCTCTTTAAAAAATTGCATTTTAAATCTCGAAAATGAAATTGATTTAGGTCCGAACGTCATAGAAAATGCCAATCAAGTTTTTTACACCATAAATGCAATTCTAAACATGGATCCAAGTGAGCAGGAGATTGAAAGTAACGTAACCAAAGAAAATTTAATGAAATTCTTCGACCATAAAATTGCCGAATTTGAGACACAAAATGTTGAAAATTACCGCAAAGACGTGAGCAAGAAGCTATCGAGTGATATTCATCAAAAAATTAACACTAAATTCCTTCTCAATCGCATTCACGACTTGGCCGCTGAGAAAGATCAGGAGGATGGAGCTTGGTTGACGGAATATAAGAAAATATCGGTTGAAACTGCTGAAGAAATTTTCGATGAGGACGAAGAAATTGATCCCATTAAACACTCTTCAATATCGCACCAACTTAAAGATCTTAACGTGCCAAATCGAAGCAGCGATTCGTTTGTGGTCAATTTATCTACAATATACATCGATATTGTTGGTGAAAAGTATCAAGAAATTACAATTGATGATGAAAAATTTGATAGCCGATTAATTAGCTTCGACCAAGAGTTGAGAACTCAACTAGTAGAGAAGCTCAAGCTCGTACATGTGTGGATGCCAGAGGAATTAATTGAAAATTCTATTGAGAGTGAACTGTCAATAATCGCCGGAAACTTGTCACTTTTAATGGACATTTGTGAATTCATTAAGGAAAAGGGAGAGATGGGCGCAACTGCGTCCGAGATGATTGAGAAGTTTGCCAATAAGAAAGAGCTTCAGAAAAATGTTGAGTCATTGATGATCCATAAAATTATTGTGCGTGCTGGAATCAATCAAATTCGATTCATCCATAGAAGTTGTGCTACAAAATGGCTTCTTCCCGCCCTCTATCTCACCGAAGACAAAGATGTTGAAAGTGCAACACAAGAACCACCGTTAAAAAAACAAAAAGTTGATGAGACTGTCGGCGAAAGTTCCACAGCTGAAGAAAGTACAGATAAGCAAGTCACGAAAGGTGAAATCGTAAAGAAATACATTCAACATTCGTATTATGTTCTACCTGCACCATGGATACGAGTGGGTCCTCTCAATCGCACAATTAACTCACGCTGTCTTGACAAGTGGCTGGGAACAATTTTAAATTATCTCTCAATCAATCCAGGAATTTTGCTGACTGATCTTCGAAACAAATTCAATGTTCTAAATCCAGTTCATCTTTACAACTTGTGTGAAATCCTCGCGGAAATTGGCTGTTTAAAAATTATGGCACACACTGAGCATGAGGTTGATATCTTTTCAGAATATTGTGGAGAAAGTGAAGGTAAGATTTTAATTTTGTGCGCTGTTAATGTATTAATTATTAACATTTCTTATAATTTACAGAACCAGCAACATACTTCGATGCATTCGATCATACATTTGTGGAAGTATCAACTGACGCCTTTCAACGACTCTCAATTTTCATCGGCAAACACTATTACAAGACACCATTCATTTAAAAATAAGACCTCATTTTATTTCATGAATATTAAATTATGTTGAAATCATAGCTTTAAATACCAAATAAAGGAAACTCATTAAAAGATACATCATAAAGCCCAAGCTAGACGCTCCGAAAAATAATCCGCCAATGACGAACGATAAAATTAAGAAGAAAAGCGCTTTCTTTTCGGCAAATTTTCTGAACGATATTCTCGGCCCGATATTTTTAATTTTCAGCTCCGAAACACCATGAGACTTGTCAAAAATTCTAGTTTCCACAGGCGCCGCCAGTATTTGTTTCGCCAATCGACCATAGAAATCTTCTCGATTCCATATTGAATTGAACTCATTTTCAAACATTTCATTTAACTTGCTGGAAACTTGATAGAGGAATCGAACAAGAAATTTCACCTCACTGTCCATGATTGGTAAGAGTGCTGGATCTCCAGTGTAGCTAATTTTACTCAATTGACTCTTCATGTAGCTCGGTGTTATGTTCAAATAATCGGAACTCATTGTGTCATGATCACTGTCTTCGGGTACGCCGGCAAAGGTGTCGCTCATTGTAAATTCACGTGTTGCTTCCTCAATCGGTATATTATAGATTGGCGATAAAATATTGAGGCAATACTCGAGATAAACGGGTGCCTTTTTCTTCTCATCTAGTGCTTGAGAAAATGAGAAATTTAAGCTACTAAGCCACCCGACAATTTGCAAAAATCTCTCCCACAATGTAATATTTTGACTCAATTGCTTTTCCATGCTGGCAACCTCCTGACAGCTTTTCATTTTCGCCAAATAAACTCGCTGCATAAGCTCATAAATTTGCATAGTCGTTTCTTCACTAAACATACAGATGTATGCACTGTCATCTAAATTCGAGGCTGACATACTCTGAAAGCGACTCAAAGGATGCGGTGATGATCGATTAAAGGAATTGCTTTGATGGGGTGAGCGTGGCTGTGATGATGCTGATATGTCATTGACTGAAGAGTGATGTGAACGTCCTAGATGTGTGCTGTTATTATTCATCACCATCCTCTCGAATTCACGAAGCATATCGCTCGGTTGACGAAAGACTTTGAGCATACGAAACAGCATAAATGAATTTTTGCTCACACTCAAATCCATCTTCATGAAACGGGGAATATTACGGACAAAAATCTGAGTATAGCTGACGAGGTTCTCGTTTATAAATTTCCTAAATTTCTCGGGTATTTCAATAATGTCAGCATTCAAATTCTGTATGTTGCGATTGAACAGATAACGCCATGGTTGAATATAAGACAGCCATAGTTCGAGGACATTTAAGAAGGAACTATCTAGTGGCCATCGAGACATGACAGCGTTTAGAAATGAGTACATGCGTGCATTCAAAAGAGCTTGTGATTGATGTCGAAGAACTGACAATGAAGATGTGTCTTGCTCGGCGGCATTTCCAAAAAAGTGAAGCTGCTTCACCAAAATTCTCAACACTCTAATGAGCTCGTTCGATGGCAATTCATAGGTCTCATCCATATCGTAGCGTAGCCAGCAGTCGATAAAAATCATCATAACACTCTCCGTTCTCCAATTTGATCGAGTCGAGTTTGTGTCCTGCTGAAATCTGACGTCTCTCTGTTGATTATTTGTTGGATGACTGGGTGGTGATTGATGTGAGAGTGACGAGAGCAGAAGATATTTTGGCTGCTTAAAAGATTGCATTTGAGGTAGTTGCATAGGTGGCGGTGATTTTACGGGCGAAACGTCAATTTGCGGAAATATTATGTGATTCGGATCGGTCGGAAGAAAGTTGCATAGAAAGTCAGCGACCAAGTTGAAATAAAGTGTGGTAGTATTCTCATTATTAACCGCCATTGCTGCCGCCGACACCTTATGGAGGTTCTTGGTTCCATGAATGGCAAAATTGAGGATGAAATAGTCAAATGCATCTGTGAGAAAAAGAATTAAATTTCGATAGATTATGAAAATATATGAAACCTACTCATTGCAAGCGTTTTGTTCGACTGGAAGTGATCGATGTTGATCATGTTACTGTAGAATGAGTTTAAGTGTCGTCCACTGTCTCCAACAGTCATCATGTTTCTGAAACCACGCGGAAGTTCATTGAAATGCATGTCAAATTTAACAAAACCCGTTTGTAGACGATAGAGGAGCCGAAAGAAGGCATCGTGTGGATTGAAGAAATTGTAGAGCAGATAGTACTCGGGACTTGTGGAGCTAATTGTCCTCAAGCCCCAACCAATGCCATTGTGACTTCCGAAAATTGAATTAATTAAAACGGGAAAAAATCCTTGCAAATCCTTTAGCGGTGCCGAATCTATGCAGTATCTCAAGTGTGCAATCCTTTCCTGCAGCGGATAATTCAGTATATCGATCAATCGCGTTTGAAGTTGATACATTTTTTAATAAAATTAATTTTTAACTTTCTTTTTTGATTGTAAACAAACCGCGGTTTTTTTTTAAAATTGCTCTGCTTTTCTCAACTGTCAAAGCGTAGTTTCAAAAGGGCATGCACAAACACACACACGTAGGGGAAAATCAGCTCGTTTGTGAAAATTGCAATCAGCTGTGGGAAAGTGGAAATTGTTTTCCTTTAATTTTAGTGCATAGAAAGCTTCACTAAAATGACAAGAATTGCGTGAAAGTGTGAAAAATCATCATGGGAAGTGTAGCGTCGCTCTTCCAATACAATTGCGATAATTGCGGTCTCATAAATTCGAGTGAAAATCTAAAATGCTTCAATTGCCATAAAAAAAGAAAATTCGTCGCTCCGTCGGAGTCGAGAGGGTAAATTTTACTTTAATTTAACAAAAAAATCATTAAAAATGTCTTTTGAATTAAATCAAATCGTCTAAAAGTGGCGAAATTCGAGTGAAAATTTTCCAAAATTTTCTCGGAAAAACAAAGATGGAAAATGTCAGAGTTCGATAGAGAAGAAAGAAAAACTTTTTGAGCTCATTGTCTCAATGCATCTCATTAGAATAATTTAGTGATCATAAAAGTTGCGAGCTCCGCATAAATGTTAAAACATTCAGTCACGTTTTATGGTGGTGAAATTGTTGATCGCTTCGAAGCTTAATTCTATAAAAGCTCTCTTTGAGAAAGAGAAAAAAAACATAAAAGCATTGAGGGAGACGTACACGATCATAATCGTAGTCGAGAATATTTTTTAGCATTAGTCGCCCTTTAGATTTTTAACATACATCTAGTTAAAAACACAGTGAACGGCAAAAACATAAAAAAAAAGTTGTTTTGTGCTCTCGTTTTATTAATTAGAATTAATTCAATTATCGTTCGAGACGAATGTTAATGAGAGACTCTCGTTGCATTTAAAGAAGGTATTTGCGAACGGAAAAATGAATAATTCACGATAACATAATTTCATATTTTATTGATTTTTCATCGCCGCGATTAAATTTGTGCTATAAAGTGCGAAAAAAAAATTGTGTGTTAATGTCCTGATAGCGAAACAATCATAGACTCAATTAATTTTTAATGAGAATATAAATTTTTATGATACCCCCAAAAAAAAAGAAAATCAGTGTGCCAGTGATCTAAAAATAATCTCAATCATGCTGTGTAAAAACTTTAAAGTTTTTTTTTATCAAACTCCTTTGTGTCATATCTCTGGGATAAAGAATTTTTTTAATAAATCGATATTTTCTAGTTCTCTCATATGTGTATGCATTCCAATTAAGAATTAAGATATCTACTACATACATTATATATGTGATAACTGGAAAAAAAGTGTATGTAAGAGTAAAAGTGTGTGAGAGAAAGAAAAAAGGAAGTCGATAATGAGTTTTTTTGGGTTAATGTAATTTCTTCAAGGTCCCAAACGACTGACCGAACGAAAAAGTTATTAGGATTTACTTACTTTTCCTTTTTTCTTCTCTCTCTCCCTCCGATACACACGTATAATATAACGCATTTTATACACTTTTGAATTTATTTAATTGCGAGGGTCTGATGGTCGATTGATTAACTTTGAAATAATGTGATTACATTGAAAATGGATTTGTATATTTCGTGAGAGAACTGAAATATGCCTAATCAAATATTCATGTATATATTAAAAATATATATCGCACGAATAGTGAAATAAAATAACTTTTCATTCAACGTTTTTTTGTAGAGCAACAGAACAGCAGCAACCATCATCATCGACACAACAATTACCGCAAAATCAGCTACATAAACCGAAATCTGTTCAACTGCCGTTTTGTATAAATGATAGTCTAGCGCTCGCCCATAAGCATTACAATCAGAAGAAGATCAAGCAAATTCGGTTTCTCTTCAAGCATCGTGAAAATTGTCTGTTGCAGAAAAATAATCAAGTAAAGAGATTTCAATCGCAGCCCAACATTTATAGAAATTGGAACTGCGAAGAATGCGGATTGTGAGTATTAATTAATAAAAATGTTGCGTACGATAATAACCGTTATAATTTTTTTTCTCTTCGTCTATCGCGACACAGAACAAATTCAACAATCACATACTACTGCATCAACTGTAATTTAGTGAGCGTATTAGCGCCAATCTACAAGGAAAATTGTAATAAGAGAAATGTATCGGATGGAAAGGAGAACAATGGAGCATCCAAAAGTTCACAACTGCAGCGTAGTTTGAGTATGGGCTCATTGCCATCTCAACAGAAACGATGTCAATTATGTCTCTATAATCGATACGATTTACATCCGGCAAAGAAAATTTTTGACGAAAAGAAAATCTACCAGAATAGAAAGAACGTCACAATTAACAATTATCCAACGCTATTTAAGTCATCGTCAAAGAATTCCTTTAAACTAGCCCAGCTGAAGGATCATCAATGCTCTAACGTTGGTGATAAAAACTCTGTTATATCGTGTAATATTTGTGGCATTTGTGGCAAAAATAGTGCGGCGGGAGCTTCCGGTGAAGATAGCGGTCGATTTACCATAACTCGAAATAGTGGTTGTAAAAAAACTGCCACGACTAGTCAACAAACCGAAGATATATCATCGAGTGGTGTCTTCATTGCGGTCGAAGACTGGACTGGAAATAGCTCAGATAAGCCACAGCAATTTTCACGCTCAGCAAGCATGCAAAATAATTACTATGAAAATCTCAAACAGCTGGATAATGCATCGAGTAATAACAACAACAATAATCCACCATACGAGAACAGTGCCATCATTCAGAAGCATCAGCAAGAAGATTTAAATCGCAACAAACCCGATTCCCTCTATGCCGTTGTAAATAAGAGTGGAAGTAGCAGTAAAAATGTGCCATCATTGGAGATTATCAACAGCAATATAATCAACAATAACCAGCTGAAGACATCCTCGACTATTCAATCAATACCCTGCATGACAGGTTCGGTATCGCAGCCATCAACCAATAACACCGCAACTTCCGATTATTCAAAGGTATGGAAAGGATCAAAAAAGGACTCGCGCATGTGGACCTGTTCAAAATGCTCTTATGCATACAATGCGTTATGGGTCGACCATTGTGATATTTGTGATTCATCACGTTTATCCAACACTTCTTTATCAGCAGCTCAACAATCGACTACGTCTACCAAAAATAGCGGTCAAAATAGTAATGATAATCAATCGGGTTCTACGTCAAAGGACAATTTAAATAATAATAGTAATGGCTCGAGTGCGAAACTCATCATGTCCAAATCAACACATGGCTTCGATGAATGCTTTCCATCCAATGTCCGTGTTCCAATGGCGTCATTTGAGCAAGATCTCGAGGACGATTTTCAATTTTTACCGGCCGACTCGCCAACGGCTGATGAGGAGGAGGAACAGCCATCGCCGGAATGGTCATGTAAAAAATGTACTCTCGTTAATTCGGGTACGGCAACAGTTTGTGTCATTTGTGGAGGATCAAAGCTCAAAAGTACCACGCCGCAAGTCGATATGACGCTGAGAAAGGGCGAATTTTGGGCATGTGCCGCTTGTACGTTGAAAAATGAATTAGGCACAAACATCTGTTCAGCATGCAAAGCCATTCGACCTATTCCCAACGTTACAAAACCTCCAAATTTTCGTCCTTATACGGGCGCATCTCCATCATCATCCTCTACACCAACGACTCCAGGTACTAATTTATTTTATTTATAAAAATGAAGTGAATTAATCATTAAATAATTTACAGCAACACCCAATGCGACCAACGCAATTGTAAGGCCGGCAGAAGCTCAAAATGTACCAGCAAAAACTCAATTGATGGTTCCAGCAACGAAAGCGAATCGTAGTCCATCACCACGCCACGACAAATCGGGAGCAATTCCAAAGAGACATAGCACAGGCTCGGGTATTATGTTGCCCACTCAAAATTCATCTTCAGCTCTCACTCGATGCGGAAGTGGACACGGAAGTCATAGTTCTTCGAAACCACAAATTCTCCCACTAACATCGTCATCATCAAAAACTTGGGTTTGTCCGGCGTGCACCTTCGAAAACTCTTCAGCCAGTGTCGTTTGTGATATTTGTTCGAGTAATCGACGCGTCATTTCGGAGTCTGTGCCGAGTAACATTCGAATAGAGTTGGATGACTCGAGACACGAAAGTCGACTAATGGAAAATCTTCGTAAGCAAGAAGAGTCTGAAGCGAGGGCTAAATGGGAGAACATAATCCAATATTGTAAGGAGAATAATGAGCTTTTCGTAGACGATTCTTTTCCACCGGCGGCCAAGTCGCTTTATTACAATCCCAATTGTACGTCAAACACTGAATCAAATCCCGTTGTGCAGTGGCGACGACCACACGAGATTAATTGTGAAGGCGGTAATTTTTCGTGGACAGTCTTTAGAACTCCCCTTCCGTCGGACATTTGCCAGGGTGTGCTTGGTAATTGCTGGCTGCTCTCAGCTCTCGCAGTTCTTGCGGAACGTGAAGATTTAGTGAAGGAAGTGCTCGTAACGAAAGAAGTGTGTCCGCAAGGTGCCTATCAGGTGCGACTCTGTAAAGATGGCCGTTGGACGACGGTGCTAATCGACGATCTTTTGCCGTGTGATAAACGTGGCCATTTGGTTTATTCGCAAGCAAAACGAAAGCAACTCTATTTGCCTTTGATTGAAAAGGCCGTTGCTAAAATTCATGGTTGTTATGAGGCTCTCGTCTCGGGTCGTGCGATTGAAGGTCTCGCAACACTCACGGGTGCACCATGCGAAAGCCTTCCTCTTCAGCCGAGCTCGATACCGACGGAAGACGAATTGGATAAAGATTTAATTTGGGCGCAATTGTTGAGTTCACGCTTGGTCAGGTAAGTCTCTATGATTTTCTGCCATATTTCGCACTACACAAAAGGATTTCTTCATTTCACTTAGATTTTTGATGGGCGCTTCGTGCGGGGGAGGCAACATGAAAGTGGACGAAGATGAATATCAGAGAAAAGGACTGAGACCGAGACACGCGTACTCTGTTTTGGATGTGCGTGACGTTCAAGGTCATCGTTTATTAAAGTTAAGAAATCCTTGGGGACACTATTCGTGGAAGGGCGACTGGTCGGATGACTCTGAACTGTGGACTGATGAGCTACGAAATGATTTGATGCCACATGGCGCGTCCGAGGGTGTCTTTTGGATATCATTCGAAGACGTTTTAAGATATTTTGATTGCATTGACATTTGCAAAGTCCGCTCAGGTTGGGAGGAGATTCGATTGTTGGGCACACTAAAGCCACTTTGCTCATTGTCATGTGTTCTGTTAACGGTGCTGGAACCAACTGAAACTGAATTCACTTTGTAAGTTAATTTTTTTTGTTTTAAAATAATTTAATTTTAATTTTTAATTTTTAGATTTCAAGAAGGTCAGAGGAATTCAGAGAAATCACAGCGATCTCAATTGGATCTTTGCGTTGTTCTTTTCCGTACTAGAAATCCAGCAAATCCTACTTCGGTTGAGGTGGGTCGACTGGTCGAACATAGTAAACGACAGGTGAGAGTTAAATTAGTTTTATATTTCTATTAATTATATAATTATTAATTTTAGGTTCGTGGTTTCGTTGGATGTCATAAGATGCTCGAGAGAGATTTATATTTACTAGTGTGTTTAGCTTTTAATCACTGGCATACTGGCATCGATGATCCTTCACTATATCCACAGTGTGTGCTCGCAATTCATAGTTCGAAACGATTGATTGTGGAACAAATCACTCCGCCACCATACCTTCTGGCAGACGCAATAATAAGCTTGACATTGCAAAAGGGCCAGCGACATGAGGGAAGAGAGGGAATGACTGCATACTATTTGACTAAGGGTTAGTTAATTAATATTTATATCACGCATAAATGGCAATTAAAATCTCCCAAAAATTAGGCTGGGCGGGACTAGTTGTTATGGTGGAAAATCGTCATGAGAACAAATGGATTCATGTAAAGTGTGATTGCCAAGAGAGTTACAATGTCGTATCGACCCGAGGCGAATTAAAAACTGTCGATTCTGTTCCTCCGCTACAGCGACAAGTGATAATTGTTCTCACGCAGCTGGAAGGGTCGGGTGGATTTAGTATAGCGCATCGTCTCACACATCGACTGGCAAACTCGCGCGGTCTTCACGATTGGGGCGAAAATAATAACCGTGAGACTCATTGTCCACCAATCGACGACGTATATGGACTTCATTCACCTCGTATGATTACATAATTTTTATAATAATTGATTCCGATGCATTTTTTGATTGTGTGTAATTTTTACGCATCAACTTTTAACTTCCTACTATCGCTCCTTCTCTCTTCTACATAAAAAAATCAACATTCATGAAACATGAATTTATGATATTATTTTAATTAAAATTTATTTGTGATATTTTAATTAAAATTGAAGAATGATGATGATGTTAACTTTAACTCGAATGTAATATGGACAGAAAGTTTTATGCATGTATAATTTTATGGATCTCTCTCAAGTTTTATGTATATGTTTTAAATCGTCATTTGAGAAATTCTTTATGAAAGAATTTTAAAATAAATAGAAAATGTCTCAATAAAATGAAAAATAAAATTTAAAAGTTTAATAACGTACTTTTGGATTTCAAACGAGTCGAGGGGCAGTGTAACCGCTCAGTAGCAGAGAGAAAAATCAAACCAGAGAAGAAGAAAATACAAAAATTTAATTTAATTTCCCTTTAAAGCTCTTCATAATGCCACTGTTTGGAAAATCTCAAAAGAGTCCAGCTGAGCTTGTGAAGGTAAGCGGAGTTGCCGTCAAATTTAAAGCGTAAAGCGCAGAAATTTTATTTTTCATAATCCATTTCTATACTTTTTCAAAATTCTCTTCGAAACGCACCGAAGGCTCTAAAGGAGGCTCTGAAAGCATTAGAAACGCTTAAGACAGGCGGCGATAAGAAAGCCGAAAAGGCACAGGAGGATGTCAGCAAAAATCTGGTATGAAATTTTCATTCAAATTACAAAATCAATTTTTGCATCCAAAGAAACTTTTTTCTTTCGAATGAGTGAAACGCAATAGCGGTGAAAATTTTAGAAAAAACATTCTAATTAATTGAGTCAACAGCAGCATTGGGAAAAAAGTGATTAGCAAATGTCTAAATGTTAATTCGATAAAAGCTTCTCTTTTGGACATAAAATGTGATTGAATGAAAAATTTGTGTGAAGAGGAGAGAAGAAGGAATCGGTAAAACGTATGTGTACATTATAAAATATAAATGCGATGATGGTGATGATGATGAAAATAGAGAAGAAGAGAGTTGTGCATTAACTGTATCAAAAAAATGGGTTTCATTCGCTCTCAATGGTCTCGCCCGATAAGAAATAAGAAATAATAAGTGCCATGTGTAAATCAGTAAGATTGATCGTGACCACGAAAGAAGGAAAAAAAGAGTTGATTTTGGCATTATAAAGTTACTTTCATGTGTTACATTATTTTGAAGGCCATCGTAAAGTAAAGTGAGAAATTGAGAGAGTGAGTGAGACGAAAGAAAAGTTTATATATCTTCAAAACACATTTTTTTCTATTTAAACGGTCGACACCACCGCCGCTTATGCTATATGTATTGTTTTATTTTATATTCTTCATATATATTCGATGTCGTCATAAGGCATAAGAGTGACGTTCCGGTTTATACTCGTTTGAAATGGAAAACTTTTCTATCGCGCGCCTCTTCTTAAACTCGTGCTTTAATGATATTTCAAGTTCATCGCCATTTGAATTTTAACAAAAAAAAAACACAATTAACAATGCTGACTCGATTAGCCTGAATTTCTCTTCTCGCTTCAAATAAATCTAAAAAATTGCCGCTTGAAGCGTTAAAAATTTTATATTTTCCCACAACAATCGAACTCATTCGAATTAATTACTTGCAGGTGTCTATTAAAAATATGCTCTATGGAACATCCGACACGGAACCGCAGACGGATATCGTAGTGTCACAATTGGCACAGGAACTGTACAATAGTAATTTGCTTCTCCACCTCATCCAGAACCTTAATCGAATCGATTTTGAGGGTAAAAAGGATGTTGCACAAGTGTTCAACAATGTACTTAGACGACAAATTGGAACTCGCTCGCCGACCGTGGAATATATCTGCACGAAACCCGAGATTCTCTTTACGCTTATGGCCGGCTACGAGCACCAAGATATTGCCCTCAATTGTGGTACAATGCTTCGAGAGTGTGCACGCTACGAGCCGCTCGCTAAAATTATGCTTTATTCCGATGAATTTTTCAACTTTTTTCAATACGTTGAAGTGTCAACATTCGATATCGCCTCCGATGCATTTTCAACATTCAAGGTACTCTCTCTGTCTCTCTGTAATCCATCTCTTATCGGTCATTGCTAACTGTTTATTTTTTTTATCGCAATTAGGAGCTGCTAACCCGCCACAAAATCCTGTGTGCTGAATTTTTAGAGGCGAACTACGACAAAGTCTTTACGCATTATCAGCGGCTATTAAATTCCGAAAATTATGTTACACGGCGTCAGAGCTTAAAGCTCTTGGGCGAACTCTTGCTCGATCGTCACAATTTTACGGTTCGTAATAAATAGCTTCAAAAAAAATGTGATCAATAATAATATTTTCAATCTATTCTTCTATTTTAGGTAATGACGAAATACATTTCAAATCCCGACAATTTAAAATTGATGATGAATATGTTGAGAGAGAAATCACGAAATATTCAATTTGAAGCCTTCCATGTTTTTAAGGTGGCTATTTTGACTTCTTTATTTAAGCAAATGATAATTAATATAATTTTCTTTTAGGTATTTGTGGCAAATCCTAATAAGCCTAAGCCAATTTTGGAAATTTTGTTGCGCAATCAGGATAAGCTTGTTGATTTTCTTACACGCTTTCATACCGAACGAAGTGAAGACGAACAGTTTAACGACGAAAAGGCATACCTTATTAAGCAGATAAAGGAACTAAAACCGATTCAAAGCGCCGATGGCACATCACAATCATCTCAGCAATAGCCTATTTTTTTGAAGAATGGTGTTCACACATATACACGACACATTAAAAATTAATTATAATTATTGATACTATCTTCATTCTCTCATGCTGCTCCTCAATGTTGATGATTATTGTCTCTACTTTTATTATTTTCAAAAAAAAACTACTACTCCCCTTTCTCCAACGATCATTGTTCTAAATTTATATTATTTTATCTTTTTTGGCATATTACTGAGATATATAATAATTAAAACAATAGATTTTAGAAGTGACAAATGACTTTCTTTTGAACTTTGTTGTACATTAGCATAAAAAATGATTTATTTTCAAACAAATATATATATATATATATTCCCGTAGACTCGAGAGCGAGTATACCTACAGACTTATTTAAGCTTATAATTTATTTCAAGTGAAAAATCCCCTTTCCTGGAAAACAAAATTGTTAAATGACTTGATAATTGATTAAAAATAGATTTTAGATGAAAACGCTGGAAATTTTTTTGTTTTATTCACTCTTGCTTTTGATTGTAAAACTTCTCTAGACTCCGGTACTTGTTGATCTCGTTGGGAAATTCATTGTTTAATTCCAGCAGCAGATTGTTCTTAAACTTTCGATACATGTCAATTTTTCCCTTTGTTTCTTCGTTTTTATAAAGAGCCTTTTCGATGCAATCTTTCGTGTAGAGTTGTGGATTTTTGCCTTGATCAATGTAGTCGGTTACAGCAATTGGAATCGAAATTCCCTCGACCTTGCCACGATATTTGTCAATTTTCTGAAGATCTCCAATAAGTGTTTGAATTTTTTGATTTAAAACAGCCTGTCCTTGGGGTTGAAAGTCAGAGACAATTATTCCGATCTAAAAAGGTATTTTTTTAATTAATTTGTTTTGAGAAATCTAAATTGACACAATTAAAATTACCTGCCGAATGTTCTCAATAAAGAGCTCCAGTTGATTTTCCATCGATTCCAAAGCATTTTCTGACATGTTTTAAATACTTAATGGACTTTCTTATCAACTTAGAATTGTTAAATAATTAAATAATAAAATTTTTGTGATTTCATGAAATTCTGAAAACTTTTGTTTATGAAAAAAAAGTTACAGACCCCGTACAAGGTTGGGACATATTAATCATGATTTAAATTCGAAACTTAGTTTTTGAATTTCAAAAATTGTCCAGGCAAAAAAAGTCAATAAATTATGCAAATGTCTACTTTAATTAATTTTTTTAATTTACTGAAATTCAAATAACAAAAATTCCTAACCTTGAATCATAGGAAACATCGACTGAATTGCGTGAGACTTTATTATTGTATCGCAATGGCAATGGAAAGAGAGAGAATATTTTAAAAATTCTATAAAGAACTTAGTTAATAAATTAAAGAATAAAAATATAACAGACAAGTTTTAACATAAACCGATTCAGAAAAAATTAAAATTTCATTAAAAACTGATTTATCTACTCGACAATCTATGTTTTTAAATATATTCCTGTGCAATTGTGTTCTAAGAGTGAAACAGTGAAAATTTGAAAAGCGGGAAAATAAGAAAAGTGAAGCATGGGAAAAACACTGCCAAATTCTGACGATGACGATACATACGGTGAGAAGATTTTATTTTATATTTTTTTAACTCGAAATCGCGACAAAGATTTGACACTTTAAGCTTAAAAATATATATATATATATACGAAAAGAAATTCTAAGAAAAAGCGATGATGATGATGATGTGAAGGCAAGGCCAGTGTAGAAGTAAGAAGCGACAAGTTATGTTAATTTTACAAAATCTCCATTGGATCATCACACAAAATGTCATTTTTGTGATGACTAATCAAAAAAAAAGTAAAAATGCTGAGCTTTCAACCTTGCAGCTTCCACATGTCTTGCAAATTATTATTTGTTTAAAAAAATCACGATCGAGATCAGCAACTTCCTCATCACCTAGAATCTTAATAATAATAAGAAAGGTGATGACAGTAAGAATTAAAATAAATTCATTTCCTCCTCCACTCGATTTTCTAAAAAACAACTTTTGCACACAAAATTGTGTGATGTATGCTGAAGCAAGGAAAACATATTAATTTTCCATGACTCGTGTGGAAAATCTCTCGTTCATTCATACACACACACACAGATATTACATCGGCACATATAAAATATGTATAAATTTGTCGTCTTTCCACCCGGCATGCTAAATCGGCAATCGGCAACAACAAAATTATCATTCACCACCAATATGCGAACACGATGCTCAACCCGAGATTATACGATATTTAAGCAACAATTTGTTTGCATTCAATCCTGCTGTGCTATTGTTGTTCGGGGGGCATTATTATTACGTGTTGGTTGTTTGTGTTTGTGGGGAAAGAAAAAGCCGAAGATTTTCTTATCGCATTTGCCAAATTATGTTTGAAAAATTAAATTATTTTCAAGCTCTTAAATAAATTTGAAAAAGAGAAATATAAAAGAGAGAGAAAGAAATGATAAAATCATTTAAGAATTAATTTGGCTTTTCGTCACCCCTTAAGCACTCCTCTCACCTCACCATGTATATTTTTCACTTTTCCTTCGCCACTCTCTTTCTCTTGTGCACACTTCGTTCGTGTGTATGTCAAGAACGAAGTTGGAGCTCTGGAGGAAAGGAAAAAATATTGAAAGCAAGTCAGCATGTCGCTCAGAGGGATCGCTCTCGAAAAATAAACGAATACAATCGACTCTCGAAAATACACGACGACGCCGGGGGAGAGAATGGAAAAACGAAAATATAATTTTTCAAGTCTTCGTCTCGACTAAAACGAACTCGATTGTACGCTGGCTGGCAGTAGCACTGTGTGTGTGTGCAGCATAGGAAAAAAGAGCTTTTCTGACGACGACGGCAGCGGGAGAATAAATTGAAATAGAGAAGAAAAAAATCGTGTTGATTCTGTCAGTATATTTCAGTAATGTTTATGAACCCATTGAGTGAATAAGTGAATTCGTTTAGCTCTCAAAGCCTCTCGCGCGAGTGTGGAAATCGTTCTGAATTTTCCTCGGATTTTTTTTTCTCTCATCGAGTTAATTGTAAAGGATGAAAAATTAGCTTAAAAAAGGATAATTAAACATTTGTGACAATTAAATATTTTTTATCTTGGCCATGATATCTGGATGCCATAAATAATAAGCGCGTGACAGTTGAAATAAAATTCCAGTGCATGAATTATATTTTTCATTGACCAAAGAAGAAAAAAAGGAGAAGAAAAGCCGCTTAAGCTTTTTATCAAAAACGAAATATAAAAAAAATTAGAAAAGTGAAGAAGGAAATTTTCTCTTGCAAAAAAAGAGAAAAAGAAAAGTTTTTCTTGTGAAAAGTTAAAATTAGAAAATCATTCAAAATAGCTAACGAACAGAGATTTTCCCATTTTCAAGACACAATCTTCCGTCAAAATTTTCCGACCATGGATTGTGACTACTCTAAGCTGTTTTATAAACGTAAGTAATTTTGCACTAAATGTGTGCTGAAATAAATATTTTCTGTTGAAAGAAATTCGATTCGTCGTTTACGCTTACGAGAAATTTTATTTTGTTTTATAAAATTTGTGTGTTTCTCAAAAATTTGCCGACGTTTCTCGATGACGTTTTCGAGCCAACACAAAAAAAATAGTTTTGCTTTTGATAAGTGAGAAAAAATGTCAAAAAAGTTGAAAAATATTTCACACGAAAATTCGCTGCGCGTTTCTCACATTTTTAGAAATATTGCAGCGTGTGCAATTTTTATTGCAACATTATTTCTGTTGTCATTATTTGCTCACATATCGCGACGGCGAGCTAAGCTGTTTGGGGGAAGGGACTTGAGCAGTGAATGTCAGTGTCAGGGACGTCTGTAACGTGTAACATGTGCGAGAGCCGGTTTAAATATTTAGAATTACTCCACTCACAAATCCCTGATCACGCTTAGTCGTGAACAATGTAATGCATATGTGCATATACATTTTTCAATAATATTCATTATTTATTTGAAAGTTATTAATTATTAGCTACTTTGTGTTAAATGGCATTTTCAAAAAATTAATTATTATTAGTTCGAATGTCGAGTGCGCGCTACAAAATTTTCCAAATTAAATTCTTTCATTATTCATTTCGGGGTGGAGTGAGGTGTGAGAGGGTGCGAAAAATTTCCCAATAATTTTTCAATCCTCACAATTTATTACCGAAAATATTTTTAGAGCACTCTAAAAATGCACAACACTGTACATTTTTTAATTCTTCTCATGCCATAATTTAATGTACATAAACAAAAGCGTTTTAAATTGCACTCATTTTTTTTTCTTCTGAAACCTGAATCGAAAGGCTCAAACTCTTATTTAATAAAAAGAAACTCTTTCGCGATAAGGCACACATATAGAATTGTCGCCCTCTATATTACAGTCATTAGACGCTTATACATGGCAACACTAACTTTTCTGTTGCACTTTTGCTTTGAAATGATTTATAGACGAAAATTGAAGCGAGTTGTTTTCGCCGCAATGGTTTTCTATTGCAGATTTACTGCTGATGGCTGTGAGAAAAAAATTGTGTCGTTTATTTAAAAATATATTAAAGATTTTTGAAAACTTTAAAAAAAAATATTTAAAGGAGAGTCATCGAAGTGTCATGTCATTAATTGCAATTATAGGCATTCACAATATCGCTTTAATCGCTGTTTAACATTCGTATCTATAGGCAGAGAGGTCTACGACGGCAATCAGTGAAATTGTGTTTCACCTACGTTCAATTAACCGTCGCAATTGAGCGTACATACATGTATCATCTAGTACGTAATGGGATATTGAGTGAAAATCGATAAGCATCAATATTGTGCGCCTTCAAATGAGAGATGCACATTATATGTGCAAGTGGTGGCATCATCATTAGTGTGTGGGTGCACATTTATATTTATGTTGTGCGATTATGAGCTACGAAAATATTTCTCTAAGAGTTCACTCGATGCTGAAGATGATCTGAATGTGTGAATGCGTTGTAAACAATTTTTAATGAAAGGAAATGAAGATTTTTCATTTCTCACTTTTTTTAACATTGAGATATTATCTTCCTCCAACGCTGCACCGCAGTCGATGCTGTGTGTGAAGACCACGAAAAGCGAGTCTACGATAATTACATGTTTATTTTTCGAGAATAGTGCAAAGATAATTGATTTCTCTCTCCCGTTTTCCACTCAAACGATTCATTATTGACCCGCGAGCGCATTTCGGAAGCGCGTACATCACATGGCCACTAATTGGGAGTCTAATGCATTTAGAGCCTTCTGCGTCAGCCTTTTAAATGATGATGCTATAAAAATTAATGAGAAGCTGATTAATTTCCACTCTCTTTCTCACATCCGATTTAAAATCTCGAGCCACACATTGCATCATGATGATCCAATAATTCACATAATTTAGATTCGTAAGCTGCACATCATTAATAAATTTAATTTTTCTTAAAGCATATGCGCGCCTCTCCATTACCACTTAATTCACTTACTAATTAATTTCGTTGTAAATCATTGAAAATGAATTTTATTGAATTTCTTCAAGCGATTGAAAAAGTAATTGACAAATTAATTTTTTTCATAAACATGAAATTATTTTAATATTTTTATCAAATAATAAACAAAATTAATTAAAAACAATTTTATAAGCACAAACAAAAACATTTAAATTTTTTTAATGAAAATTACAAATAATTTGAAATTTCTTCAGAAATTAATAAAAGAGTCAAAGATCATTTTAAAAAATTCCCTCTTCTAAATTTTTATTACTCAGCCAAAAATTTCGTAAATATTTTAAATTCCATGATTCGATTTTTTAATATCTCATTGAGTAATGAAATTTAAAGTGCAATTGTCATGAAAAAAATCCCCATTTTATTTAAATTAGGATATTTAATAATTTGTCAAATGCCGTCGCATATTACAAATAATTTCTTATCATGTGACTAATAATAGGCTTATAAATTTTCCATTCACATTTCCGTGATCTTCGTTTCCTTCCTCACCAGACATGCATATTCACACACACACAATATGATGGAATCTAATTCAAGGTTCACGTCGAATTTCACTTGCAGGCTCGGACAATGAATAGCGTAAAAGTGAGGAGGTGATGAGGGAATGGCGAAAAGGAGAATTGAAAAATCGATAAGAAGCATTCTCAAGCGTGTCGAGACGGAAATGAGTGGAAAAGAATAAATGAAAATTTTTATTGCAAAAAAACTTTTAAGCTGCACTTTAAGGCATTTATCGAGTTCATTTGATTTAATTGAAAATGGCTGAACGCTATTTAAACAGCACTGACTCACGTGTTAGTTATAAAAATCCAAATATTTACAGATCGCGCAAAAGTTTCATACATCACACTTGCCAACATATAAAAAATTATGAACTTTTGATCATTTTGTAATTCGAGTGGTTTCTGATGTAAACGCCGTGTGACGTTGGAGGAAAATGGCATATTTGAAATAATTTTTGTTTACTTTAAATGCAAAAGACAGCTTTAAATTTTACGGCGATAGTTTTCAGGAGTGAACGCAAAGAAAACTTTAAAAAATAATTTTTCATTAAAAAACAATTTATAAAAAAACATTAAAATATTATACACGACAGTGTCCAACCCCTCTAAAAAAATAGTTCCTAGAATAATTTTTATTTCCCAGCATGTGGGTGGTCACAACACAAAAAAAAACATCTTAAAATGTCTCTCCGCGTCGTCTGCCGTTATCGCATGAAATAAATTTTGCTTCTTCTTTTGGCTCATTTTTAATTTATTAGAAAAATATTTTTCATCAACAAGCACTGACCAATAAATTCCGAGCGAGTTTTGATCTTGTGGTTTTTTAACTTTTTCGATATCGATGAAATTGACTTTTAATAGAAAAATTGCTTTAAAGTTTAATTAAATATTCAAGAAAAAAGCAGCCGCTTATGACATTTCCATACCCTAACACAAGCATAAGAATCGGCGATAAATCTTTCAGATGTGGCATGTTAGAACGAATCATGGTGGGGATGCTTAATGTGAGAGTGAAACGAGTGCCTTAAATACTTTTTCATGTGACATTTTTTTAAACCTTTCCCAGCATCACTTCATGCTAAATTTTCTCGCGATATAGAAATAAAATTTTTCTTATTAATTTTTTAATAATTTTCTCTTTCGACTTTAATTTTATTTTCTCTCCGCTTATCTTACGAAGTAATATCTTTCAAGACGGCAAATCAAAGGTGATGAATGAGACTTTTTAGCAATAAATTTTGTTCCTTCTTCTTAGCACGCTCTCTCTCTCGCTTCCACTTATTGTGTGCCTTCTTTAATATTTTTTTTCTCCTTCTGACTGTCGCGCAAACATTTGCAGCTGAAGTTGGTGATAAATTAATTTCTTATGCAATGAAAAGCTTTCCGAGGAATATAAATAAGAAAAGTGTTTTTATTGTTAATTAATGCCAATTTTTCCACATCAATTTCCATCACAGAACGAATGAAAAATAGCAAAAATGAGAAAATCACAAAAGAGGGAATTTTTTTTTTCTTTCGAAAAAGAACTTCAGAAAACAGCAAAAAAAAGAGTCTCGAGTCGACTGCGTCTGACGAAAATATTCCAAGAATGTTTTCGATCCTAAAAGAAGAAAAAGTTATTTTTTTTTCATAGCACACAAGAGGCACAAAAGCAGTGACTCTGAGAAAATAATTAATCTAAAAATAAGAAAATTTCTTATAGAAATCGCAGTCGGAGCAACATTGAATGTATTCTTCCACACTAAGTCTCAAGTTTAACATTGAAATTTTCTCTTGTTTCTATTCTCGGCTGTCGCGCATCTCCACATGAGCGAGTTGTTGTTTATTTATGCCTCTGCTTATGTTGCTTCTTTCACCATCAATTTTGTGATCATCAAATTAGAATGAAAAGTGTGCGATGCACTTTTTAATGTCTCTAATTTTATTATCTTTAAGAGGATGGTGACACGCAAACGTGACATTAATTAATTTAGAATTTTGAAATTATGATGTTAAAAAATTAACTTTCCTTGGCATTCCTTGCACAACAATATAAAAAATACACAGCAGAGAAGAATTTATCTGTGAAGAAAACTGTTTATTTTATGGCTTTCTGAATGCGACTAATAAAAATTTATCGCTTTGTCTTCAAGGGAGCGATTAAGAGGAGAAAAGTTTTTGGCTAGCGGAGAAAAAAAAATATTCCATCGATTAGACGCTAATTGCCAACAATTTTCGCCATTGTGTGTTAAAAAACTTTTATACACATGCTGGTCATGATGATGTGTGCGCTGCAACATTTATGAATATGTGCTGTGATTGCGAGACATTCAGGATTATTTAGATGAAAACTTTATCGCATTCTATGGAGGAAGAAAAAATTAATCAATTTTCCGTAAATCATTACGAAGTTTGATAATTAATTTTCCTCCATTTTCCTCTCGCTCGTACAAATCGATAATGAAATTACACATGGCAAAGGGCAAAGTATATAATATTGCCAATTTACCACAACCGCAAAACTAGCATGAGTGAGTGAACGAGAGGAAGGAAAAATGAAGAAAAACATGCCAAAAAAAATATAAAACTTTTCCTTCCACTCGCTCTCTCTGCGTTACGCTCCATTGAGAAAGCAAAACAACGAATGATAAGATTAAAAAGATTGATTGTTTAACGGCGGGTGGTGAGTGAGTGCGTTTTGTGTATATTTGAGAAAAATTCTCCCTCTCCGAGATTTCTTGGAAAGAATTCGGCAATGAAAACAATTTTTCTTTCCTCTTTTTCTTCATATGTTGCTGATATGCGAGTTTAGTTCCATAAATCAGCATGATGTCGCAGCCTTATGTGATGCAGTTCAAAAGACATTTTGCAATAATTCACAGACAGTTTTGGCGACAATTTAGGATTTCCTGGAATCATTTTTTTGAGGGTTTCGCGTAAATCAAATATTTTGAAGAATTACTAATTTACGTACACTAACAGAGTGAAGTTAATTCTTAGAAAACTTCAAAATTGTAATAAAATATTTTTAGACCTAACCTCAAATTTAAATTAAAAAAAAGCAGTTTTAATAATCCGCATCGACCTCAGCTTACACTTTTGCTCTGCTGTAATAAATTTCCAAAAAGAACAAACCGAGAAAAAACACAAAATTTTAGACAAAAAGAAATTCTCATAAATCTTCGGCTCGTTCTTCTTTTTTAAGTGTATTTAAAACGAATTGCTGTTTTTAGCGCGCGTTCACGCCGTGAAAATGTTACAGAAATGAAAATTTTATAAATTACTTTCACATATTCTCATCCATTTAATGAGCGTTAAAATGACTTTTCGGTCCTGACGACGACAATATCCCTTTTGCAAAAAAATAGGCGTTATTTTTTTTGTGAGAAAAGAAAAAAGTTTGAAAAATTATCTCTTCGACTTTTTAACATATATCGATGCGAAATAAATAAGTGAGGAAAATTCTTGAAATTTTGGGTGAGAAAAACATTTATTCGACAGCTATCAATTGGCGCGAGCATCCGTATGTGTGTGCCATGTTCTCAAGGCGCGCGAGTAAATGTCATAAATCTATTTGTGTGTGAGATTAAGTGGGAGTTTTGTGTGAATACACTTAACAAATAATTGTTTCACTTCCATAAAGATTTTCATGCTGATCCATTTGGAATTTGAGAGACGTAATTTTGTGATCCCGCTCTGCTGCATGCAAACAACAACAACAACACACAAAAAAGTACAACGAGGAAGAAGGAAAATTAAATTAAATTTGTGGAAACTTTTTCTTGTTTTTCCATCTTATATTTCAATCTCATATGATACACACAAACAAATCGTAAAAATAGAATGAAAAATTCGACGATGGGGAAAAAATTGAATGTTGGCAATGATCCCAAGCTTTAACGGCAACAACAAATGGAAATTGCTGATTTTTAACTCATAGCTCTTACTGTAGGCCAATGTGCAGTTTCTTTTTCTCTTGGAGATAGCGCCAAAAGTCAAAGAATTAAGAGGCATTTTTCCGGCTTTTCAAACTTTTTTGGGATTATTTTTCAGCCGTCAGAGAATTTTGACTTTAAGAAATTCACAAAAATTTATTGCGGCGTAAAATTTGCTTCCCATAAATTATTATAAATCCAGGTGAAAAATTATTACACGCTTTAAAGAGCATCGAGATTTTTCCATCATGACGCGGTGAAATTTTTTTTGCAACGTTTTTGTAAAAGGGATGAAAAATCGAAACAAATTTTTCACTCTCATTTCTTGTGACAGTCAATGACATTGAAAATGTAGATAGACTGGCCCGAGAGCGGCATTTTAAAAATATTGATGAGTCAGTACGAATTTTCCAATGAAAATCTCTCTTCATGGTCACCGCAAAGCCGTGCGGCAAAATAAAAACGAACAACATGAGAAATCACTTTGATGTTGGCTCGTGAGTGAAAAAGAGATGTCGACAATAAAAAGTCAACAATCTTTAATCAACGTCGCTGATTGTTTTCGCTCGAAATGTCCTTTTCTCGTTACTAAGGGTGCGATAGAAGAAGAAAAAATGTAAAGATGCTCACAATAAATTATTTTATTTAATAAATTACAAAAGTCTCGGAGGGAAAATCAATAAAAAAGATATTAAGATGAAGCATGTGGATGCAAAATAATTTATTTAAAGGAGAAAAATTACGGGAAAAGAAAATTCATTGTCAGATGAAAAATTTCCGATGAGGAGGTGACAACGAAGAAGAAGAAGGTGGCGAAAGAGGTGGTGTGAAGAGAAATTTCTCTCGTTTCACATCCCCGAACGACTTTTTATTCCGTGTATACCTAACGCGAAAGAAGACAAAAAAAATAAAAGAGTTTAATGTCTTTTCGCACACGTGCCAGTCATGGAGATAGATTACCTTAGCTCTTTGCTGTTACAAACACGAGTGTGGATGAAGAGAGGCAGAAAATTTATAGGCAAAAAAGAGAAAAATTGGAAAATGCGAAAATTGAAATTTTTATAGCTTTCGTGCTGGATTTTCACATCTTCACGCGAGAGAGGAAAAAAAATCGCTTATGACTGACTGCCGTTGACACATTTAATTAACTTAAAGCCGAACAAATTTGCCAAAATACCCGAAAACGAACGCGTGACAGCGTGAATTGTTGCGTAAATCGCACAAAACGTTTTACCTTGAGAGTTGCGAGTGACAAGAGAGAGTCGAATTTGTGTGTGTGTGCACAATCCACTTGACTTAAGCCGTAAATCATTTTCACCGCATCATGAAGTTGGTGATCATCTAGCACATATGCTTAATTTCAATCAAGTAGTGAGCAACAAGGAAAAAAAGAGAGAGATGAAAACTGCACGAATGGACACGGAAAGGTTTTTCTTGCTGCTGACACTCGATAGTGGGATGAGGAGAAAAATCAGAGAGAAATTAAAAATAAACAACAAGTTTTTCCGATGATTTTTTTTTCGCGCGATGTCTGGCATCGTTTCAAACGCCGTACGGCCGACGACGATAATTCTGAGCCATTCGAGTGAGAAATAAGATCGAAATGTATTTGAGATGAAAATTTGTGTGCAATGTCTTACTTTTTTTTTGTTCATCTGAACGAATCGAGATTTCTTGACGTGCGCGCGCGTAAATGTAAAAGAAATTAATTTAATTTAATTAATCGTATACGCCGACTGATGCTCTCGTTCGTGACACATAGCTCTCGCGATGATACATGAGTTAACTAGAAATGTATGCGGTGATGCCTCAACATGATGTCATCCTCTCCTCACAATATAAACGCGATATTTATAGAACAAATTTTAAAGTCTTGAGATTTTTTCTCACTCACTCTGCTCTCGATCTCTCTCACCCCCCCCCTCTTACACTATCGAAGGCGTTTGAATTTAGACAAATTAAATCATGCTCTGGATGTGATAAAATTAATAGTCAATGGATTACTCGAGTCAAAATTTTAATTAATTTATTACACCGAGACTTATTTTTTGGGTAGATGAAACAGAGAAATCTCATATTTTATCATCATCATCATCATTATAATTGTCGTCGATTGTGTGATCAAAGCGAGAATGCTGAAGTGCTTCTTTTTCTTTGTTGTTCAAACATCACGGCACTCGTTAAGTGAATTAACAACACAATAAAAAAAAGAATACAGTCGACATGTAATTGCAGTTGGGAGAGCTGAAGAAGTTTCATGTAGGGGAAAAATGCAGCGTGTACAATTAATAATTCAGTTCAACTCTTTACGACTCCCAACTAGCAATTAAAGACTTGCTTTGTACTTTTCACTTCTCTCTCTCTCTTTCTTTTCTCTGTTTCCACTTAATATATTTTTTTTGCAACACTCGCATTCCCTTTTTATACACACTCATGTGTGTAGAGACTCCGCCTCAAAAAATGTCAGCAATTTTCTTTTATTATTTTACAATTTCTTTCACTTGACTCCTGTTCTGCCCCTTTTTAATGGCAAATTAATTTGGAAATAATTGTTATGAATAAATAAGAATTTAAATGCGGATTTCAATTTTTTAATTATCTAAAAATTTCTTTCTGTGGCACTAGTGCGCACTTTAAAAAATAAAATTAAAAAATTTTAACGGAAATTTTCAATTCAATAATAACCAGACTCTAGTTCGACTAAGCAAATAAAATAATTAGAAAATCTAAAATCCCGAAGGTCACAGACTAAAACGTTCAACAAGTTCGACTTAATTATTTCTCAAAAGATCAACTCATTGAGATCTCTCTTACTTTTGATTTACTCATCCTTTGACATTAACCAGATGCTGCAAATTATGATTTGATGTAAATTAAGTGAAGGCGCTTCTTTCCTCCTCATTCTGATTCATCTCAGTGCTTATTAATTTACTCATAATATTTTGAGTGTTCCAAAACACAAATTTTATTTCCATCGCGTGTTCGCGTAAGAACACACTCATATGCATATTGAAGATGTTTTCTCAGTAGTTGTTTTTATTTAACGCACTCTTCTTTTATTTTTATTTCACACTCAACTGTTGATAGAGAACAATTCAATATTTTAATTGAAACATTTTTAAAATACCTGAGTGATAATGAAAAATAAAATAGCGTTTCTACGAAACTTAATATAATGAAGAGTGTGTGATGACGTCACTCAAGCTGCTCAAATATTACTTCATAAAATATTAAATGAATAATAATATCTTCATTCGAAAGATTCTTGGTGATTGTAGTTTTTAAAAACAATTTTATATTTAATCAGTTGTTATGACACAACACTAATTCTCGCTTAAGTGCGGATGCTATCGAGGTACGCTTCAATAGCAAATGAACAACGTCAATACGTGAGCAAATGCCTCTTTTATCGCCACACATATTCGCCAGTAATTTTAATTATTCAAACAATTGTCGAATTCTACACGAGCATCGCAAATATTGGATTAAAACGTCAGTTGATGCGCGAATGACAAGTATTTCTCTCTCTATGTTTGTGGCATGTGACAGTGTCAGATGAGGAAAATAAATAATAACACAGACGAAAGAAAGCAATTTGTAGCTAAGGTCTACGCAAAGTTACTTTTTGTGGAAATGGCAATGCGATTAAATTTCAATTTTTCTTCGTCGCTTTGAAGTTTTCCTTGAACCTAGAGAGACTTTCGATATGGATGAAAAAAAATCTGCCAAAAAATTATGTAAAATATTTTTCTGGGGATGCGGAAATTTATGACATGTTCGGAAATTGAAATTTATTGCAAACGAAACTCACAGTGGTAAATCTGGAGATTGATGTCAAGAGTCCTCTTTAATGTTTTAACTTCAACACACACACACACACACACACAGAAATGCTCTTTGAGTAATTTTTGCTTCCATATCTTTTGTTATAACTTTCGTTTGATAACAACGACTGCAACGAGATCAAACAAGAAACCAGACTCTAGTTCGACTAAGAAATAAAATAATTGTAAAATCTAAAATCCCGAAGGTCACAGACTAAAACGTTCAACAAGTTCGACTTAATTATTTCTCAAAAGATCAACTCATTGAGATCTCTCTTACTTTTGATTTACTCATCCTTTGACATTAACCAGATGCTGCAAATTATGATTTGATGTAAATTAAGTGAAGGCGCTTCTTTCCTCCTCATTCTGATTCATCTCAGTGCTTATTAATTTACTCATAATATTTTGAGTGTTCCAAAACACAAATTTTATTTCCATCGCGTGTTCGCGTAAGAACACACTCATATGCATATTGAAGATGTTTTCTCAGTAGTTGTTTTTATTTAACGCACTCTTCTTTTATTTTTATTTCACCTCAACTGTTGATAGAGAACAATTAATATTTTAATTGAAAATTTTTAAAATACCTGAGTGATAATGAAAAAAAAATAGCGTTTCTACGAAACTTAATATAATGAAGAGTGTGTGTGACGTCACTCAAGCTGCTCAAATATTCTTATAAAATATTAAATGAATAATAATATCTTCATTCGAAAGATTCTTGGTGATTGTAGTTTTTAAAAACAATTTTATATTTAATAGTTGTTATGACACAACACTAATTTGCTTAAGTGCGGTGCTATCGAGGTACGCTTCAATAGCAAATGAACAACGTCAATACGTGAGCAAATGCCTCTTTTATCGCCACACATATTCGCCAGTAATTTTAATTATTCAAACAATTGTCGAATTCTACACGAGCATCGCAAATATTGGATTAAAACGTCAGTTGATGCGCGAATGACAAGTATTTCTCTCTCTATGTTTGTGGCATGTGACAGTGTCAGATGAGGAAAATAAATAATAACACAGACGAAAGAAAGCAATTTGTAGCTAAGGTCTACGCAAAGTTACTTTTTGTGGAAATGGCAATGCGATTAAATTTCAATTTTTCTTCGTCGCTTTGAAGTTTTCCTTGAACCTAGAGAGACTTTCGATATGGATGAAAAAAAATCTGCCAAAAAATTATGTAAAATATTTTTCTGGGGATGCGGAAATTTATGACATGTTCGGAAATTGAAATTTATTGCAAACGAAACTCACAGTGGTAAATCTGGAGATTGATGTCAAGAGTCCTCTTTAATGTTTTAACTTCAACACACACACACACACACACACAGAAATGCTCTTTGAGTAATTTTTGCTTCCATATCTTTTGTTATAACTTTCGTTTGATAACAACGACTGCAACGAGATCAAACAAGAAAGTTTCTCATAAAAAGCTCTTTACATGAAATAACATGAGAAAGCGAGAGAAGGAGGGGATAAAAGAAGGAAGAAGGTTAAAAAGGAATTTTCCATGGACGAGTGGAGCAGAACTAAAAGTTTTCTTCTTTTTATACCAAGCTGAAAATAAAAACCTTTTTCTCTCCTTGTTGTCGGAACTGCTCAAAAAGATGAACTATGAATTATGAATTATAGTTTACTTATGCTGTGCACAGTGAAGAGAGAAAAAGAATAAGAAGCATGGCTGGAAGAGAAGAATTTTTTTTTGCTTTGATGGTACTTAACGGTATTACAAAAGAGAAGAACTTTGACATTCTCAAAGAGATTTTTCCCCTCAAAGTTCACTTATTTTTTGTTCTGTGTGCACTCGACTGCAATCTCAGGAAATTAATGCTCAATTTTTGAGTGGACGATAAAATTGTGTAAGGAAGAGAAAATTTTCCTATGAAAAATCAATTCCATTTTCCTTCCTTTGTGAAACTTTTCTGTAATTAAAAGAGAAAAGTTTTATTAATTTTTTATCATTTTATTTATTACCAAAGATAATTTTAACTGCTGTCATTTAAATTCAAAAACAAAAAAGTTAAAAGCTCACAACTCCTCTTCAGTTTCATAGTTTTCAATTAATTACAATTACAACATCAATCGAATTAAACCGATTTAATAACATTTTATGTACATGTCGATGAGTCGGCATCGAAACAAAAGAAGACGCAAATTTTCTTCTTGATCTCGAATGTGAAATATAACATGAGAAGAGAATCAAATGCGATAATATAGCAGACATCAACGAGAGCATATTCATGTATATATGTTTAGAAGGCAAAATTTGCCGCCTCACAATGTTCTCATGTATATATATTTCCTCCACTTCACCTTACTCTTTCGCATGGGAGGGAGAAGGGAAAAAATTTGAATTTATTTACAGCAGCGCGGCAGCAACTAGGGAATTTAATTCGTATGTTTGGCAAATAAATACGGCGTAAAACAATGAAATTGTTTGATAGAGTGAGTGAGTGAGAGAGAGAAACCGATCGACAATGGATGTTAAAAAGAGCATTTACGCCATCGATAGCGAGCACCAGTTTCTGGGAATGCTGATGTCGAGGAATTTTTTTATTTTCATGCAAAAGGTGCAACTTAAATTCCACTCAATTGCGTTATGCTTGCGAAATTATTTTTCAAAATGGTTGCCATACTCTCTTTCTCGCGCTGCCATCGCGTTGTCGTTGCCTGCCTGATACTCTCTGACTCGTTGATGAGCTGATGCGAAAGAGCAAAAGAGTTTGAGGAATTTAAGATATTTCGTTTGTTCTTTTGTGTCGAATATTTTCATGTTTTTATTTTTGCCCCGCGATCTCTCTCACTCACTTACAACCGCTGCTCGCTCTGTCTCTCCAATGAATCTAAAAAGATGATAGTTCGCGTTATTTTTTTTAAAATTAGACCTCGCATATTTTGAAATTTTTAAAAGGAATTTCTTTATAATTACGAAACTTACTGGTATGAGGTACGGCGCGGTTAATGTAGGCTGACTTTCTTATGAAGTTATAATTTGCTTAATTATTTTAGAGACAAAAATTAACGGGAACGAGGAGGAAATTCTTTTGATATTTTTTTCTATTAAATTCCTTAAAATTTATTTTAATTGCTAAATTTCATGGAAAGAAATATATTTTTAAAAAATCTTAACTGAAGTTTAATTTTAAATTTTTGAGGTTAAAATTTTAAAAGCATAAAACCTACAAAGCTTCTACAGCTACCTTCGCCACGTGAATTGAATTGGATTTAAAAACTCTTTCATAAACCAACAAAAGGTAATCAAAGTTCAGAGTCAATATGTGGGTGTTTATAATCGCATCATGTCTGCGAAACGGAAATGTAAACAAGAAGAAAAAATTGCATTTATTTTTCTATTCATGCACTGCTTTATACTTCTCTCAGTCAACAACAAACAAACGATGGCAAACGCGCAATGCCGTGAATAGCTTTCTCGCCTCGTAAAAAAATTATCTTAAAGAGATTTTCATTTATTATAATTAATATTATTCAGAGATAGATGCACATATACACACACACGTTCAAAATAGATCCAGACAACGTATAAACAATGCAATGAGAGAAGACGATAATCAATTAACATGATGATGATAATAATGAAGAGAAAAAGATTAGGTAAAACCCTTTTAATGAGCCATTTGGGTTTGTAAGGTATAATAATTTAATGGCGTGTCGTGGCATGAGAAAGATTAATAAGAAACAATTTCTAAATAGGGCTCAATTGGATGCGCGGCAGCAATATGAAATTTAATTCCCAACGTTGCATCTGTGAAAGAAGAAATTAATTGTTTCGATAAAAGGTTATGTGTGTGCTCACTCTAGAAAAGAAGAAGGGAGCGAGAAAAAGAAACGACAAATGAATGTGCTGGGCAATGATAAATTAAGAACAAAAGACACACACACGGCACACTATAAAAAAAGTCATAGAACATTAAGAAGAATAAAACAATGAAATTCGGGAAAAAATTAAATAAAAGTCGGAGAATGGAAAGAAACAAACTACGAAGGTATTTCCTAAGGAATTTTTCTTTCTGCTGCTGTTGAATTTTTGATTTCATTTCCAAGAAGATACGCGAAATACAACATTAAAAAGTTCCGCATCACTCGAGTGATTTTGTAGAGGCAGAGCTCTCCAATTACCGATTAACATCAAAGCAAAGCTACAATTAAGTTGATATAAAATTAAATGTGAGAGATGTGATTAGTGTCTAGTTCGATAGTCTTTATTGTATCAAATAATAGTCTTTGATGAACCATTTTTTCCATCTCTTTTATCAAAGAAAGTACAAACAAGGTTGAAGAAATTAAATTTTAAAAATTAGCCAGCATTGAAATCTTTTTAAAAAAAATTGTTAAAATATCGTCAATGTCGAGAAATTTTTAAAATTTAAATACTTAAATGACTGCACATGGTTAAAAGAGAAAAGAAGAAAATCTCTCGATATTGCTACTGAAAAAGGCTATAAAAGAGACGTATAACAAACAATAACATAAAAATGAGCGAGACAGTCCCGAGGAAAGAGAGAGAGAGAGAGAGAGATGTAATTAATTTAAGCGTTTACGGTGAAACGGAAAATTGTTGCCATATTAAATTAAAGATGACAGTTGATGGCTCCTGCGTGTTGCGCGTATAGAAATATAAGTGAAAATGGGGTCTCTTCATACATTTTTATATATGTGTATTATTTCATGATGAGCAGTTAAGATAGGAGTTTAGTGATATGGTATAATTTTTTCATCGTTCTCGTCACTGTTTATGGTTATTAGGCAATGTCATCATGCTTGTAAATTACATATTGCGTTAACGACACTCGCATGTGTTTCACTAAGACGATTTTACACTTGTTGAGCTTGTGATGAGTTCTTTTATGTGAAAATATATTCAGTGACTTTTGTCTATTAAAAAAAAAACAAAAATATAAAATTGACCGGAAAACGTTCCGCTTAGTAAAATGATAATTTAAAAATCTACAGAAGACGTAAAAATACCTTTAAAAGAAATTCAATTTTCCATAACGATTTTTCTGTAAATAATTAAAGTAAAAAAGAGATATTTCATAATAATGAGCACAGGATACAAGTCGTGTACACGCCCATACACAAAATCACTCGTTCACAAGCCCTCGCGCGAATGACAGAAGAAATTTTCTTTTTCCGAAATGTTTGTAATTAACGGAGCCGATGACCGAAATGCTCACAGAAAAAAATACTTTTCAAGTTCATTGAAGGGAGTTAACATCACGTGTAAAGAGGCATTAAGCGTTGCCGCTGTTACCAACGCCCAATAATAATAATAATATCATAATTAAGAAATTGATGACAAAAATCAATTTGTACGATGAGAAATTTTTAATGGCCATCGTAAGCAAAAATGAGGGGGAGATTTGGATCATAATTTTCTTTCAGTCAGTCATAAATCGACATTCTCGAAAAAAAAATTACTAACGTGAAGAAAATTAATGAATAATGAAAGATTATGGATGCGCGGGTGGAAACAAGAGATTTTTAATTTCTCAATTTTACGGTGGGAAATTTCGTCAATTTTCATGTTTAAAATCTCGTCGTTATTGCGTGCGGTATTTGAGCCACAGACAAAATGCTCTCTCTTTGTAAAGTGATCATATTATTTTTAATGTTTTTTGAAACTCATCCATTCTCATCCTCAACAACCGAAACACTCATTCTCATGCACACACGAAACATGTGTCGGCGTTTAAGGAAAATTGCTCGCTCGACGATATGTTCGTGTAATAAAGGAATATTTCCACCTTATAACCGTTGATGATTCTTTATGATAATTGCTTTTGCCACATATACACACTATTTACACGTATCTGAGCTCGCTCTGATAGCAACAAGTTGCATTAGTAATTCCTAGTTAAACGTGCTGTCGTTCGAAAGATTTTCACCCAAAATTAATGCGGGAGATTTTAAATTGCTTCCCACAAAGTGATTCCGAAGAAAACAGCTTCATGCTCTTCCACTCTCTAATTAGTATTTAAAGTGAGTGCAAAATGGCAATTGCACTTTTCTTCTTCCTCTGCTTCTTCCCTCAGCAAGAGACAATCTTTATTTTTATTGTCCATGTACGGTGTTCATGTCTTCCTTGCAATTGCAACGATAGAAAAATCTCATAACAATAAAAATGAATTTCTCTTTAAAATGATATTGAAACTAGAAAAGTCTCCAACAGTGTTGATAAAATTTTTTACTTCTTCACCATTATCGCAATAGTCCTAATTTAAGAGGTGAAAATTAATAAAATATATCCAACCACAAACAGCACTCGAATGCAAAAATTAATTTAACTTTTTGACAAATTTTCACATTATTACTGTTTGTAGGTGATAAAAATGAGAAGAAGCACCATAAAAAAGGGGGAAAAATTAATTTCGTTTAATATAAAGAAGATTATGTTGTAAAGACGACCCTTTTCGACATCAACATCGAGAGGGGCGAGAGTAATAGAATATTTTATTGGCATTTTGAGAAACACATGACCGCATAACAATTGCATGATGATCTTCCTATATGAGCACACAAAATTAATTTTCATAACAAAATTTTCCATCTTATGAATGCACACGAGGGGTTTGAATAATGCGCAGAAAAAAACCACTTGAGATGTTAAAGCGATTAAGGGTTTGATGTTGCAAGCACTATAAAGTTACTGCTTTAGAGAGAGAGAGAAAAAAATTATTCATATGATGATAGTTGAAGTGAATGAAGCGAGCGAAAGGGGGAGGAAAGAGATGAGGATGATAAGAGCTTTTATGAGATTCACAAAAAAATAAATATTCATGAGAATATGAGCAGCATAATATCCTAGCATCATGCATATGGTCGAGAGTGAGTGGGTAAATATCCTTAATGGTGCAACAATTTGCAAATTATGCATAATTTCTTGACTTTCCGAGAAGGAGATTTAATAAAAGTTATAAAGTTTAAAAGTTTAAACTTTCTGCTGTATATTTACAAAAATTCAATTAAATTCGCATTGTTTTGTATTCAGGAACAAAAGTTTATGTATAAGACATAAAATGTCGTCTTTCAATTTTATATATGCACAGCACATAGAGATAAAGATTGAGAGTAATTTTCCGTAAAAATTCCATCAACATGAATAAAATTTTCCAAGTTTTTGAATTTGAATGCAGAGTGCAGAAAAGAGAGTCAACAATGGAGAGTGATGAAAATGTGTTGAGGATGCGAGAGCTTTACAGACAATTTATCATGTCAGACCGGAGAGTCAGTCACTATCCTGAGAATAGTTTCATGATGGTTGTCATCAGTTTTCTTTTTCCTCATCCCAACAATAAGCTAAAATTGAAATTAATTCAACCTTTATGAGTTTTCTCCATGTGGACACGCCTGGATTTTAATGTCGGTCCTTTTGTTTTTGCAATAAAACTCACAAGCACTCTCTTTCATATGCTCAAGTTGTCAAGACAATACCAGTGACGGAATTTGTACTACTTCCTTCTATCTGTCACAGTTCTCAGTCGGACTGAAAATAACTGTGAGAATAAAAAAGGATGAAAATTTATTGCCATTTCAAGTTCGCAATTAAAGCTACGAAGAAAAAGAGACACAGTGTATAATAGCTTAATGCTACTGAATCATGGGCGGGAAGAATTAAGGAAATTTTAAGTTCAATTTCATCAGAATAATGGAAACAATAAAAATTATTTTATGGAAGTAAAATTGCTGTGAAAAGCACAAAGAGGCAAAAAAAGCCGCCCAGAGGAGACAATAAAATTCCTTTCGAGCAATAAATTATTAAAAAGTGCGCAATAGTGGAGAGGCAACAACTGCGGATAGGAAACGATGTGGGGGCTGGCAGGGAAACATAAATAGTTTTATGATGTCCATCAGCAGAAAATGAAGTCACTCTTTTACGGCTTATTTCCATCAATCTTTTCATTGCGTAATAAAAAATTCAGAGTGTGTGTGTGTGTGTGTGTGTTGAGGATAGACATATAAATTTATGAGTGCAGTAACTTGTTGTGCTTCCAATTTTTCCAATACAACATTTGCCGAGGAGACCGTAAAAAATAAAGAGCATTATTATTATCTATACTTTAAGAATATATCGTCATAATAATTTAATCAGTGCCAATGCTCCGGAAAAGAGCCTTCAATGCTAATTTTATCAACCCTCGTCCGTGTATTAATTTATTGATTTTTTAATATACAAAAATTTAAAATTTTTATTGAACGCAAGTCGTGAAAAACTTACTGTGGTAGATTTTCCAGTAAAAATTTTGCATCTCCTTCATTTATTATTAAAGAGTAAATTTAAATCTTGTCCATTTCAATTTTCCTAAAAAAGGATTCGGATTTTAATATATGAAATGATGGACATTTCGATAGAGGCCTCAATTTGATGCGATAAGGGGTTATGGAGATGAGAGGAAATTTAAAATGACTTGGGATTGTCAACGATATTTGAAAGGATATGTGAAGTTGACCTCCCACTTTTTGTCTCTCAAGACAATTTTCTGTCGGTTAAATGTCCAAATAATATGGTCTTTTTTCCTCCATTGTGTATACGTAGATGGGATGTCGTCGGTATGGAAATTTAGAGTCAAGGGAGAAAAAAAACTTCTTCACTAAAATCAAAATTTTTATGGTTTGGATTTTTGGACTCTTGAAGATTTCCTAACAGAACTATTCAAAAGAAATTTCCCTTTTAAGCAAAAAACTTTTCATTCTTCTCGTAGATGATGGGCATCCTTTATTGATTTTCCTTCCTGCCATGCCTACATCTTCGTACCACCACCCACATTCATTGTCCTTATGCTCTTCTTACTCTCCTTCATGTTTTTGTGTCGAGGATGAAAAACAACACCAAAATAGCCCTTTTTCAACTCAATAAAGAAGTGCCTTGCCTTGAAGCAGCTATCTTCTCTCTCTATATATGCCATAAATGTAAAATTTATGATTGTCAAGGAGGGAAGAGAAAATTCCTTCTGCTTTCTTCACTCACAAACAGCCCATGTCATCATAGAATGGCACAATGAGAAATGGAATTTTATTGAATATCCATCCATCTATTTTTTATATGAGTTGAAGATCATTTCAATGATTTTTCTTATGGCAACTTCAAGACTAATCCCAGAAAACAACTTTGACTTTAAACTATTATTTTTCTCTATAAAAATTTAAATAAATTTCTTCAAAAAATGCTTCCCGGGCAATCAGAATTAAAAATTGTAATTTTCCCTTCAACTTTAATTTATTGTTCTTTGTATGAATTTTGTCATATGAAAGTGCTCTCTCGAGCGCGCGACGATGATGATGGCGACGGCGTTAGAGTCATCGTTGCTGTCGAATGAAGAATAAGAAGGAATGGAGAAAATATAAATATGAGTAAAGAGATATTATTAATTTCATCTCCGCGTATGATAAATTGATTTGCTGAAGCATATAGCTGGGAGTCATAGTCGTATTATTAAATAATGATATTACTTCGATAATATACGAATAAATACGATAGACGCGCGAGAGAATGAGAAGAGAAAAAAAAATATTCAGATATCAAAAAGCTGATTATGAAGATGAAAAATTGAAGTTTTGTATCAATTTAACTGAGATTTTGTATCTTAAAAGTTGGAAGTCAGCACACAACGATTAATGAATAATCAATCGAGATGTGACATACCCGCGACTGATTGGTCAATGACTTGCATGAACTCTTCTTATAAAAATTTATTTCTTCCTTGATCGCTGTCGAATTATAAAAAAATATATTTTATATATCGTTGAAAATTTACGTTTCCTCTCGCATTGCCTTTGGCAGCGATTTATGTCTCATAACCTGTTTAATGCTCTTCTTATTTTTTTGTGAAGAATCGACAATGACACGATGCAATAAATTTTTAATGCTTCATCCGTAAACAATTAAATCAAATATCACTCTGAAGAGAAAGGCCATCCGGCTAATGAATGATCTCGATAGTGCTTAAAGATCAATCTAACACCTGTGTCGAGAGAGCCGTCGACGCCGCCACACTTTTCTTTCTAATGGTCACGATGTCGAGTGTGAAAGACACAATACGGTCGATTGAAGCTTTTATTTTTATTGGCATGATCGGCAAGAAATTGAGATAGATGTTGATGTTGATCGATCGAGACGAGAAAAGGGGAAGGAATGGAAATTTAATTAAAAAATATTTAAATTTTTGTAGTTTTTAAAATTTTACTTGTGTCAGCGTTAATTTTGAAATTAATAAATTTTAAACAGTAATCACTCCTTGAAGTGAATTGGAGCTAACAATAATAACAGCATTCAACTGGTGCCATGGACTTTTTCTCATTTCCACATCATTCACTCTCGCTCTTTTAATGCGACGTACAAAGTATAGAAGTCAAATGAACAAGAAGAAGTAGCCTGAAAGAAGATTCTTTGTTGAACTTCTCGAACTGGATGGTGATTATCATAAATTCTCTCTGTCTCTCCCCTCAGTTGAGTGTGTATGGAATATCGCGATTATTATTATTGAAACCATCTGGCTGTGAATTGCATTGTATTGTTTGCTGGAGCCATGAAGAGAGCTTTTTTAGAAGGATGATAAAAAAAAAGTAACAACAGCAAAGTCGCTTTGTTGCTGCAAAAATGAAAATGTATCTAAATTGAGACCTTAATAGTCAACGTAGAAATCGCGCGGCACAAAAAAGTCAATTTTAATTTCACTTAACACCGAACTAATTTTGTGCCGTCGGGCAGTCAGAAAATTATGCTGTTAAAACAATTTCCATTCTCTCTTTCCGATTGATGTCTCTCGGAGGCATCTCTTAAGCGTGCATGTAACAATTAATGATCATTCGCTCCTTTTCACGAAAGAGCGAGACAGAGAGAGATGAAATCTTGATTTGAACCCCCCTGGAGGGAAGCAATCTTAAAAGTCAACTGTAAAAAAAGCTAGGCGCGAGGCTCTCGATAATCTTTCGAAATTGAAATGATTTTCATTTCTTTATGTTGCATGCTCTCAAATATTTATTTATTTTTGGCATCATTATGTTTTTATGTAGATCATTTTTGAGAGATAAAGTAAATCTCGTAATATGTTTTTTTGGTGCTTCTATATAGAAAGTGCTTATGTTGAATAACAACCACTTATTCAGAAAGTAAGAAGAAATTGAAAAGAGGAAAAACAAGTTTTTTTTCATAATCTCTATCAAGAAGATTTCTTCTTTTCTTCGATTTAATCCACTGACTTCATCAATTTCTACAAACACACGAGATTTGCTACCGTATGTAATATTTAATTTTGATCAAACAATCGATATAAAGCGAGGTTGCGACTATATTTCTCTTATAAAGCAATTTTTTCAATGGACTTTTCTCACACTCATCTGAGAGAGTTAATAGAGTTGCAACAGCTGTCATTTGATTTATTGTCTTTTGTGATTTTTCATTTAAACTCTTTTCATTATCACCTTGAAAAATCTTTTATTTGCCGCGATTGTCTGAAATAAATTAGAACTTTTTTAACTAAAATAAATTAACGAGTACAATATTACAGGTTTTCCCATTAAAGAGTGCAATGAGGGAATAATTTATTGACATTATAACACATTATGGGTCCCGCAATCATGAGAAATTAAATTAAAATTGACTGTGTGCATGTTAAAGCTCAGTGTGCAGAACTAAAAAGTGATTTAAGACTAATTCATACATTTTTTCCTTCTCTTTTCTTTATAGGTAAGTCAAAGCATACACAGTCATATAGATTAATGTGATTTCATAAGACGACATCGATGGGCAATAGTTTGTGTCTTTTTCTCTCTCCACATTGAACTTTTGTTCTCTATTGAACTTTTGTCAAAAGAGCTTTTTATTAGGCTGTTGTGACCAGCGGATGCTTTTTTACCTTGCAAGTAAAGTCTCGTGCAATAAATAAATAAATAATTCAAAAAAAAAAAAAAAAAAACATTATAATAAATGAAGATAGCAGAGTTGAACAGAAAAATAGGCGGGTAAGCGAAATGTAGCAAGTTGTTAAACTTATGCGGGTACTCCAAAGAAGCGTGTAAATGTCATGATTAATAAATGTCCCGAAATATGAGGAAAGGTGTACACAACTTATTGTGTAAATTACATGCAAATTCAATTTATAAAAAAAGCCTTTGTTCGCGGAGCATAAATTTTATGCTCAACAGTCAACCAGGAAATGCAATTTCAGTTACTCGGTGCACATGCAATTAAGTAAGCGCTCATTTGACACGAGAATTGGCGAAAATGGCCATAAATTCTCCACTCGATCGGATTGACATTTCTCTACGTTTTGAATGAGCTTAAGAAAAATAAATTTTTTAATTCTTCAATCTCACAAGGAAAGGAGCGAAAATTGTCTATTTTTGTGCAATAGAAAACATTCCAGTTATCTCTCTTGTGGAGCAGCAGCGTATAACATTCCACGTCAATCAAAATGTTGAAATAAAAAATGATACTCAGTTAATTGGATCTGAGTTAAGTGAACTAAAAAAAAATTTGTCATCAACAGACTCGAGAGTGCATAATTTAGAAATAAATTCACAAAAATTAGATGAGCAACATAAAAAATCTGACCTAAGACTCAATGCATTAGAACAATATAATTTACGAATGTGCATGGAGATTAAAGGCATAAATGAAAATGATTTGAAAAACGTAAAAGATATTAAAAATTATGTGATTGAGCTATTCAGAAACTTTGAATTGTGTGCGAAGCGAATAGAATTGAAAAAGCCTTCTCAAAAACAGTGCATGCAGCTAAGCCAACTTTTTCAATAATTGTTGTTTGGTTCTATAGTGACGAAGAAAAAAGCAGGATTATGTCTGAAAAATACAATAATGAAAAGAGAAAAAATATAAGAAGTGGCATTTTCTTTAATCATGCTCTCACTAACTACAATCGTGCACTCTACACGAAAGCACTGAGCATAAGGTCCCAAGTTGGAATGAACATGGTTTTCATAAGAAATGGCAATGTTGTAATGAAGAGGAACAGGGAAGATAAACCAAAATTTATTCGCTCATTTGATGACATTGATCAAATGCTAATGACTATGTCACCCAACGTCAATGATAGTCAACAAAGTGGACGTCCATCTTCGGTTCGTCAACAATTTCCCGGAGGTTCAACGAGTGAATATGCGTCAACATCTAATCAATCGGTATCTGGAATGTCCATGCTGCAACCAACACACGTGAGTCCATCAGATTTAACTATTTTTCAATTGAACGTGCGTGGCTTGAACGATCCGAAAAAATTTTCAATTCTTAAATCATCATTGACTGCTCTCCCATTCCAACCTGACATCTTAATTTTTACTGAAGTAAAATTAAAACCAAATTTTCCGAGTGGGATTTATGCTCTGGATGGATATCATCAGTATTGTGCCCTTCGTAGCTCAGAGTTCTCAAAGGGCGGTGTGATTGTTTATGTCAAAAAAACCCTAGATCACGTGTGTGTCAATATATATTCGAATGACTTTGAAAAAATCATTATCGACTTATCGGCAAATTCCAAATCGTTCAAAATTAACTGTTGCTACCGTCCACCAAATTCTGAAAATCTCCATAACTTTCTGACTGACTTGGAAAATGATATGAGCTCAACGCATGGCGATCACATGATTATGGGGGATTTAAACATCGACTGGCTAAGTGACAGCATAGAATCAAGAAAATTTAAAGATTTGTTAGTGAGTTTCGGCTATGCAGTAACCAACAATATACGAACGAGACCCGTGAGTGGGAAAGTCATCGATCACGTTGTTTGCAACTTTGTCGAAAATATTCCAATTTCTAACTTCACTATTGATCAGGATAAGTGGTTTACCGATCATAGTGCGATTCTCTCGGTTGTGCATCTCTCAGCTTTTCCTAAGTCTATTAAAGGTACCTACACGATCCAACATATAAACTACAATGAACTCGAGAACAATTTCAACTTCATTCCTCCGAATGATTTAAATGATGTTGATAAAATTTCTGACGCACTTGTTTCCGCCACAAAAATTGCAATTGGATATTCCACTCACACACACAATTTCAAGGTCAAAAATACTAAAAAAATTGCACCTCACGCTAATGCTGATTTGTTGTTTGCGATTAAAAAAAAAGACAAAATCAAAAAAAAGCATTATAAAAATCCCTTCTCCATTGACCAGAGAGATAATTGAAGCTTGCTGATATTTAGGAGTTGATAAAAGTTGTATGATGAATATTTTGAATAAATTTCAAGATCTTGACCCGAAAACAACTTGGAAAAATCTGAATGAGCTGCTAGGGAGAAGGAAAAATGATGACGAAGAAATAAAAAAGCTTGAAATAGGCCAAGCGACAGTCACTGATTCTCATGAAATCTCTAACGAATTAAATAAAATATTTACCGAGGATGAAAGTTTTCCTACTATACCCTCTGACTCCTCGAATGTCCTGAATGAATTTACGGTAAATAACTCGATTGTTTTGTACGAAACTAACGAAAGCGAAGTTAAAGAGATGATTGACGAACTTAAAAATCACTCGGCAGCTGGTCCAGATGGCATAACAACAAGAGCGATAAAAAGACTTGATCACCTCCTGATGCCAATCTTGGTGATTTTAGTAAATGCCTGCTTTTCGTCTGGAAAGTTTCCAACTATATTTAAAGATGCAATCGTCCGTCCAATTCCAAAAGGTGGAAACAAATTTGACCCTCTCGATTACCGACCTATTTCGATGCTATGTGTTCTAGCTAAAATAGTTGAGAAGATCCTTTATAAAAGAATTTATGATTTCTTTATTAAAAATTCACTATTTTATAAATCTCAATATGGATTTCGACGCAAATCGGGAACTGAAAATGCAGCACTGGAAGTTGTAAGCTCCATCCAGCAAGGACTCAATCAAAAAGAGAAAGTTTCAGCTGTGTTCATAGACTTAAGAAAAGCATTTGATCTTGTCGATCACAAGGTTCTTCTGCGTGTGTGTGAGTTTAGTGGTATAAGAGGAATTGCACTTCAACTCTTGGAAAATTATCTGAGTGGCAGGACCCAAAAAGTGCGTGTCAATGGCGTGACAAGTCAGAGTCGTCCGATAGTCAAGGGTGTAATCCAAGGAAGTGTACTTGGCTCACTTCTCTTTCTTGCTGTGATAAATGGCATCGGAAAATTAAAGTTAAATGGCAAAATCACATTGTACGCGGATGACGCAGTGCTACTTCACCATCATAAGAAGGATGAAAATATAGAAAAAAATATTAAAGAGGATATGAAAATAATAATTGACTTTTTGAACATGAGAAAATTAGTGATAAATTCAACAAAGACTGTCTTCATGATGTTCAATTCATCTCATCAAATTAATGACATCAGTAAAATTAAAATCAGCGAGAGATGCACAATTGAGAGAGTTGACTCCTTTAAATATTTAGGGCTTCACTTAGACTCCAATTTGAAGTTTGATGTTCACACGCGTATCATTGAAGGCAAAATAGCAAGTGCTGTTGGAGCTTTGTGGAAGACCGGAACAAAAATGCCTCTAAGATGTCGAAAAAACATTTATTTCTCGCTAGTTCACTCGTATATTGAATTTATGTCAGCTATTTGGGGTTCCGCGGCCAATTCCTTGATCGATCCCATTCAAGTCCTGCAAAATCGAGCTATTAGAAACGTTTTTAGTCTGAATCCAAGGCACAACCGAGTATTGATGTATCAAAAATACTCTATTCTGCATGTAAGAGCATTATGTGTGATGAACGTGGCGAAATATATGTATATGGGTGTTAGAGGTCAATCACTTCTGAACTTCAATTTCCAACGGCAAGGAGGCAGTACTCGCAACGCCAACAACCTTAGAAAAACCAAGGCTACAAATTCTTTTGGTGAAAAATGTTTTACTTTTCTTGGACCCCACATCTACAACGCTCTCCCTGACGAAATTAAAAACGCACCAACAAAATATCAATTTCGTAACAAACTTAAGCATCTTCTACTTGACACTCATCTGAACACGACACTTCTTACTGAAAACTTTTTAAATTATATAACAACACTTAAAACATTTACTGCTTAAATTTCTCGTTCTTTTCTAAATCTCACAGTTTCACAACCTTAAACGCTTTGAATACAATCACGAAAACAACAAAGAAGCTTCATAGTTATCATCTCGCTAAATGATGAACCTTTAAGGAGTACAACTCGCTGGATCATCAAATAATTTTTATACCTACCAACACAAAATTCAAACAACAAAATATTATTTTTTAATGTATTATATATAGATAATTTCCTTTAAATTTGCTCTTTTATGTAACTTGAGAAAAGCATGATCGGTGTTGGTCAGTTAAATAAATAATCAAAAAAAAAAAAAAAAAACTATAACAGTTGAAATAAATTTTATTCAGAGAGCAATATGTTCATTTGACACTCTTTAAAGTCTGAGTGTAAAGCACTCTCACTTTACGAGCTGCGATCACAAATCGCAACTAGACAAATTCAATTTGAAATGGAGATTTAATTACTTCGACTGAGTGTACGCGTAATAGTAGATACTCGTGCTAAAAAATGTGTTAATAAAGTCGCCGCTGAGCACGTGCAAAAATGGAGTGTGGAAAATTTACGCAATTCTGTGACAGTTGTTATGCAATTAATTGAGTTGTGTCTGGATTTAAGAAAAATTCAAAAAAAATCATTTGGAAAATTAATAAAAATTTACGAATCAAATGTTTGTACCAATAATGAAATTCAAACCGCTTAAACCGCGCTGATTTTTCATGCGTTTTTCCCAAAAATTACATTTTCAACATTTTTGATTTCGAAAATATGCTTTTATGCATATAAAAAATAAATAATTTCTGTTAAATCATAAAAAATGAGTAATTAATAAATTTTTTTGTGCGACAGAGAGGTGCATTGATAACATTCGTGTTAATTATTTCGCAAAACCAAAATGATAAAGAGATTCACCCGTGAGGGATAATTGTGTGTGCAATCGCCATGCCATAAAATTAATTAATCATAATTATTTCACGGGTCAAAAGCTTTTTGCGGAAAAATGCATTTTTTTTGGCTGCGCCTCGATGAAAATTCGAAATGCTTTTGTGAATAAATTTCACTCAAAGGCCAATTCGAATAATTAATAATGATTAAAAAATATTTTTATTTTTTTTGGGTTGTGCATCAAACGAACAAAAAAGTGAAAAATGCCCCCGCGAGAGTTTATGAAATTTTCAATAATGAGCTTCATTTTTGATATTTTGCATTTTTAATTTGCGACTTTTTTATTTGCTGCAAAAATTGCGATTTCCTAAAAAAGGGGAATTATTAAAATTCCAACTTCATTTAACATTGCAAAGCAGCAAACCGAAAAAAGAATGCGAAAAATTATTTTAATTGAAATTTCATGTATAAAGATATCATGTTTAAGGCATAAGAGAAGTCTCGAATAAATGGAGCTTAGAAGCTTCGCAGAATGTACGTGTGTGCAATGATTATGAATTTCTTGTGAAAATGCCTCAAAAGCTATGCATGTTATCATTCTTTTCTTTCGGAATGTACATATGATTTCCCTTCCATTATACCATTGCAAAAATCACCAAGTAAATACAATTTCAAATGATGCAAGTCAATAGAGAAAAAACATATTGTGCAGGAATATAGAAAGAGAGAATATTTTTCCATCTCGCAGAGTCTTTAATTGAAATATACTACAAGGCATATAATTCAAGCACAAAAAAACTCCAACGGACGTTCGAAATTGAAAATGTCTATAAAATGTGAAAGCACATGAAATGATTGTCATTCTTGCTGAAATGAAATGGAAAAGAATTTTTTTTCCTAAATGATATTTATTATGAGTTATTGTACTTTTCATCTCAATGATTTTTTTTTTGAAGAGCATTTCAAGTATTTTTCCATTTCATCTTGTAACTCTGGCTAGTAACCCAGCGCATCGTTACGTTGCTCCATTTATTCATATTTTATTTTGGACACATAGAGGCAACTCAAAATTAATTTCACCACGACAACAAGGCAAAGCCTGTGGGCGGGCGGACATTCTGAGTTTTGATGTTTTTTAGTTTTCTCTCTCTCGTAAAAATATTTTTCTGGATGAAAGCTGCAAAATAAAAAATAGTTTTGCATTTTATAAATTCAATGGAAGAAAGTTTTTTCGAGAGGAAAATTTGAGGGAAAGAGTTATATCGTGCATGTTGCATATATCCTGTGTATGTAAAAAAAAGTTTTGAATTAACAATAACAACAATAGCCGAAAAATGTTTTTTACTAAAACTGTTAGAGAAAAATTTCATATTCATGGGACTTGTTTTATGGTGGGTCATTTTCAAATGTGTACGAAAAAGTTTAATTCAATTCTCAAAAACTCATTTTTGCATGAGAGAACTCTCGATTGTCCTTATCCGAAAAAAAAGAACTCATATGTGAATTTTATTATCCTCAAAACTGCAATTTAAAATTTTCGGTAGCAAAACGACTTTTTTACTTAATTGTGTGCAATTTCACAGAATAATCAAATAATATGGACTCGCTCAATGGATAGTTTTCAAAAATATCCCTTTATCTCACACACACAGAGAGAGTCTGTAAAATTACAAACTATCCAAAGGAGAGAAATGTAATTTTGAATTCATAGAGCAGCATAAAGGACATGATGAGTGTGTGGTGTGAGATGATAGTGATGATGGTGAAGAAAATGGAGAAATATTCAATTAAAATTCCATTCCTTATCTTTATGATTTCTGATGAATGATGACTCTTGAATGTAACAAACAATGTAGCTCTGCAGTAGATAAAGGAGAGATCCGAGATCCTTTTCTTCTCCACTCTCAACTATTTCTCCTTCTTTTGCAACAATTTATTGTATTATTACATTATCATTTTAAGATGCTTTAGCAAAATAATCTCTCAAACTCTCCACAACAATATCCCTTTCGATCGATATTGTGTTTGAGGAATTTTCCGACAAGTTTTCAATGGATATTGTTGTGGATGATGTCCATTACATTGTACGACTGGAATAGAGAGACACGCATAATTAAAATTTTTAAATTAATATTTTCAAGAATGTCCTTTTTGCCACATGATTGAGTTTTTAAAAATAATTGTTTTCACATCTCTGTATTGGTGTGACGTACTGCACGTGGAATGCGAGTGAATTTAAATACCCTCTATGTGAGCATTCCACGCATAAAAAGGTTGCACCTGGACTCTGTTTGCACCCTTCGAGGGAAGTAAACAATTTCTCTAATTCATCTATCGATATGAAAATGAAATTTTCAGGTCTTTTGTTGTTATTTTTTCGTGTGTATGTGTGTGCTATATTTATACAGACACACTCGATTATGCCTGAACATATGCCGCAACTTCCTTCGCTTTTAAAAAACAGAGAGTGGTTCACTGACCCTCCCCTGCCAATGGATAAAAGAAGAGGAAAAAGGGTTCCACAAGAAAAATGAAATAAAAATTGTGTTAAATGCAGTGAGAAGGAAAAAATTCATTATTGCCTTTTTGGCTCCCTCACCATTCATTGTTGTTTACCTTAATAAGAAGAAATTATTCTTCTTTCTTTCCTCATTCACATTCAAAAGGTCTGTGTATTTCCATTGACGTGGAGGAATGGATGAGATATATATTGAGGGAAAATCACGTTTCCTGTTTTTGACCTTTCCCTTTTCATACAAACTTCTTCATCTCCTTCATGCACTCATTTATAAACGATTTAATGAAGAGGAAGATTTACAAGCAGTTAGCAAGTGTGTGACTTTTAAGCAAGTTCCTCATATCTATCGTCATGGTGAAGTCAGGAGAAATGTGAGAAGATATCATGAGCTGCTTCAAAGGTGTCATTTCCATGACTCATAATTGTTTATTCGCTTCAGACATTTTTTTGCCATCGTGCATCACATAAAGAGATCACGATCAATGCATACAATTACAAACGGAGTGATGAAACTTATCTTTCATGTGAGAATCGAAAAAAAGAAACGGCAGAAGTGTAGAGTAAGCATGTACGAATCACAATTTTGTTTATTGCTAAAGGTCACGTCTGCTCGTTTCCACCCGCACACGAGAGAAAAAGCTAAGCATTTTTGCTGCTTGTGTATCGTTTTTCAATTAAGTGCTTTTGTTAGTTAGCAAATGAATTAACATGCAGGACAGAATTGCTCCATTTCACTATCTAATGGCTGCTTTGCAGCGGCATCAATAGTACAAAGGCTCTTTCTCGCCTCAAATTGCAATTACTGGAAAAAATAAAGATTATTGCGCATTTCCATATGTGTCGGGGAATAATTTGATTTCCTTTTCTCATCATCACTCAGCGCATACCGCGCAAAAACATGATGGGTCAATTATGGATATCATTTTCAAATAAAAAGTTTAAATGCTCGAGTACACATAACAATAGCTTCTAAAATAGCTTCCGATTTACCATTAAATTACGCGAGCATACACACCAAATATATACAGTTGAAACATCTGCCGCGCGTGAATGAGAAAAGTATGGAATAATTTTTCAAAATGTGTAAACGTGCATGATCGGTGTGTGTACATAAATGTGCTACTATGGAGAGTGGAAACATTTTTATTATGCTGTCTGTAATTTCTCCCTTCCCTCTTTTATTACAATAATTTTTTGCGCTAGTTGAGTATTTAAATGCAAAAGGATACCGTTGCGTGCGTGTGCGAGGAATTCTAGTTATTTACTGATGTCGTAATATCTGTGTCGACTCCCTCCGATTTCTAAATACCCTCCAGGATCGTTCACATTGCATTGAGTCATATAAACCCACACAGACAATAACAGCGCACCGAAGCAGGAAAAAAAATTATGAAACATTCCAAACTTTACAAATTTATGATATGAAGTTCGCAGAAAAAAAGAGAGAAATGGAATTTTCTGTTTTAATAACCAACTGCAGTGCAACCCCTCACCAAAAAAAACTTTGAAGCAGCAAACATTTTCCATGCCAAAATTGCTTGCTCTCAATTGCAATACATGAATTTTATTAATTTCCGAAATAAACTTTTTCCACTCAATTGTGTGCATCCGTCAGAGATGATAAATGATTGAATTTCTGAAATGTTAGGGATGATTTTATTAAAACGTTTAAAAGAGCTAATCATTGTGTTTATTAATTTTTAAAAAATATTTTATTTCACTGTTCATCTCTTCAAGGTTCATGCACTTAAATTATTTTTGACCTCGATTGTTAGCATTTAAATTTATTTACTTAACTTTTATACTGAGTATTAAAAGTTATTTGAAATTTAAAACCACGCGCACAAAATGTTTGATTAATATAGTCACAAAACCAACTCAATATCCTATATAGATCCAAATAATTTTGTTTATGCTGAAAATCAATTTTTCCGATAGCATCAAGTGCGCTTTTTACGAATTTATCGCTTTTGTATCTGCCGGCTTTATAAATCGTGTTGCCTTGTGTACAAAGGAGGCTAAATTGCAATCAATTTGCTCAATTAAAAGCGAAAAAAAATCCCGGAAAATCCGCTTTCAGTAAAAAAGAGGCGAAAAATTGTCGACTCCTGTCAACATACATTCAAATGACAGCGTGAATGTTTCAATTGTTGCACATACATATACTTTTTTTAGTCGCTGTCGCTCTTCACATAGATTGTATGCATTCTGCATTATTAATTTTGGCATACGGTGAAAAGAGAAATTCGAGTGAGGAAATTGGAAGGGAAAATTAAGTGAAAATTAAAGTGAATCAACTTGATCCCCTTTTGAAAAATAAATCTGCTGGTTTATTTAATTTTTCCGCTCTTGAAATTTCATGTGGAAAAAAAGTTAACAAAAGCCAATGAGCGACTGTTGATGCGAGGCAAATATCAGAGAGTGTATGGTGTTTTTTTCCATGCAACTCTCGAAAAAGCTGAAAAGTGTACAACAAAATGCAGTAGCGACGGCGGTAGCAGCATGTGGGTGGATGATGATGATGATGAACATATAAATGCGATGTGCTTTATACTCCCAGCTTCCGAATACACATATTGTTCATATGTTGCGGGTGAATTTTGAATGCACACGACAACAAAAAAAATATGCATTGCACTTAATTCTTGCATGAACGATTCTTTTTTCACATACATTTAAATCGCAACCAAAATAAACATTGGAGAGTGCACGGGATGATGCCGCTGCCAAAACATGACAGTTGTTAAAGTGGCAAAAAAATATAAATCACAAAAACTCGGGATGTGAGTTTTTTTTAAAAAAAATAACACTTTGAGAATGTTAATTAATGGAAATGGCATTTTTATTTTGGAATGAGTGAAACGGTAACGCGGGCGTTAAGGGCAGGGATGAGTGTGAAAATAAAAAATTGATTAAAATTCATTTGCAAATTATTTTTTATCTCTTTCTCGCTCGCTCGCGTGGGAAATCACACAAGTCAAGACAATTAAGAAAATCAATAAATGACTTTTTTATAATTTCCATCTTTAACACTTACAGTCAACACGTGGTACTGTGCGGAAATTGGAATAATTTAAAATAAATTTAATTGTCGATAAATGAGTGCTTCAGTGTTGAAAAAGAACCGTTAATTGTTTATGGAAATTAAGATGATAATAAATTGATGTAGCGGTAGATGATGAAATTAGTTAGATATGCTGTGTGGAAATTATTCGACAGTATTTTTAAATACATGTTGATTTAATGGCTTTTAATTTGTAATTTCGCTTATTCACCAAAAAAATAACCATGGCTATTGACTTTTTCACTTCTCCTTGCTCCTTTCTTCTCTCCTCGCTCGACACAAACAAAATCGACGTAAATGAGGCAAAAAATATAAAAATTCGCAAACAGGTTTTATTTCAACTCTCTCGCGCGTTGAGTGTCTATCGGGATAAGCCGATGCCATAAAACAAAACGAAAATCGTTTACTGTTCTCTGAAAATCTTTTGAATTCTGATTTGTGTGACCACTTGCTATTGGCCGGCATTATCAAGATGCTCTTTAGCCATTTTATTGCTATTCCTAGTGAAACTAAAATACTCTTTCGTTTTTCAAATCAAGATAAATTTTGCTTTTAACTCAGCATGACACTGCGTGTATAATTCATTATGTATAGAGACATAAACCAAAGACTTAATTAGATTTAAATTTTAGATTGCTAGTCACCAGCGAAATAAAAAAAATCAAAGATGCGAGGATACAATCATTGTTTGGAAAAATTATGACCAATCATCAATTTCTACCCACACAGTAAAATGATTGTCACTAATCGATGACACAATCAAGTTAGCTGACGATTTTAGATGCTAGATAATGTCCATAAAGAGCCAGTTTACACTTTTCTATGTTAGGAGAATTGTGAGAAAGTTAAAAACCAGTTCTTTTTCTTCTTATTATTCTTAGCGAGCTTTTTAGTGGTCAAGGTAGAAATTTTGTGTGCATTAAATTTTTAAAATTCAAACAAAAATAATCTAATCCAAAAAAGTCAAATTTGTGTTTTCTATAAATTTGCTAGCTTCACAGTAATGTCAAGTATGTTATGAAAAAAAAGGTTCGTGAGAGCGTTTGGGGTAATGTTTATGATTTTATCAAATATTCAACCTTCTCAGAATCGGAAGAAATATTTTTCTCTATTTTAATATCGCCTCTTTAAAAATCATCGGTTGAATGCGCAAAAATTCCGAGAACACTTGGTCGCCAATGTCCATTAGCCCAGATGATCATCATGTCGCCGTATGAAAAAAGATGCTAAACAAATTTACCGAGCTAATAAGAGGGATCACATAAAAAAGTAGGAATTAACCATATTGGCAGTCATTGAACTTAAGAAAACTTAAAAGCTTCACTTCATATATGGTAAAAATTTGAGTAAATTTTCAAAAATTGAATTGATCCATTGAGTCATTCGAAAATAGATTAGCTTCAATGAATTTTAAGTCATCTCAATCCATTATTGGGAATCATATAAATTAAATTAGTCTAATATAATTTTTCGAGACGCAAAATGTTGATCGTGATCATACACAAAATAATAATTTCTTCTCTTTTTGTCTTTCTCATCGTGATGAAATTAATATTTCTAATGTTTTTTATTTCATCAAGAAGTAAAATTTCATATAATTTTAATGACGATGATGAATTTCCTCATTGGAGTTGAGAGAGCGCGAGAGTTCAATCTTCATGTCATTCCGGAATTTATTAGATTCGTGCATATTCTCCGCCTTTGGCGTAGATCGTGATGAATATAAACTGTTGATTTGCCACCCATTTAAAACATTAAAAAATTTGTAATCTCATCCTAATATAAGCCAGTGCTTGTTGACCGCAAAATGTATGAAAATCATATTTTGCCGACATTTCATGAATTTTTTTAATAACTCTAGTAAATCGGGCAACTAGGGATCCATTTAGCTCACTCGATATATTTCATCATCAACCACGACCGTGCATGTAACGAGAAAAGTGAATTAATGGAGTTTGGGATTTTCGAGATTTTTCCTCCATCTCACTGCAGCGTTCTCTGAAGACTATAAAATTCCATTCGGCATTCTTCAGCTCCATCAGGACTCGAAGTAAATGAGAAAATACTTTATGGATGATGTTTGGGTTGGATTAAAATGGAAGTTTTGTCACAAACGCAATCACGAGTGATGTTATGAATTTTTGATTTGATGCGCAGAGAACAGCAGCAAACACAAAACATTTTTCGACACATGATGGAAGCCAAAAATTTTTGCACGAATGTGATATATTAAAAATATTTCTGTGCCTTGTGGCAACATTGTTTAATATCATTTGATATTATTTATGATGTTGTTTTGTGAAATGATGTAGGTATGTTCGAGTTGTGCATAAATGCTGAAAATGTCATTATGAGATATACGAAAATTTTTGAGACATGGATGGAAAGTAATAATATGTTTATGCAGCGAGAGAACCGAGAGGTGTCTTAAATGTTTTTAATTTACTTCACTTATACTGGGAAAATTATTTGGAATTTTGGTAACAGAAAATTTCATCTGTCGCCATCGTTTGCAATGAATTTTTAAGAAAAGAAAGATTCATCGCGGCGGTTAAAGATGAAAGAGCGGCCATAATGTGATTTTGATATCGCTCACATGGCGTATAGAGAAAGAAAAACAGAACACAAAAAGCAACGGCAGGATGATGAAAAATGCAAAAAAATACTTCAAATTCCAGCAGAGTTCTCGAGCATCGAGTTACGTTTATGTAGTTGAGAAGCATTCCACTGAATCTGTGTCTATAAACATAAAGCTGCTGATGATTCTGAATAAATGTATACACATGATGAAGCCCAATAACTGCGCGCATTTTCAATTGTCAATTCGACAGGCTGCAAAAGATAAAATTTGCATTTTCATTACTCGCTCGAGATTTTTAGCTCTGCTGTGTATTTTCTTTTCATGAAGTTATCACAAGCTCTTTGTAAAATGATAAAAGACGAGTTCCACATCTGGCTGCTGAAGTACTTTGCCATTTTAGCTGCTCACATCGAGATGCAATTTAAATGAAAGCCGACCAATTTGAGGCAGCAGTAAAATGCTTCGTAATTTCTGGCATACTTCAATAAAAGGCACTCACCGTTTGAGATTGCAGTTGCGCATAAAATGGTCAACAACCAAAAGTTGCAGTCAAAGAAAAGCGTAATAAAAGCTCTCATCTATCCTTTTGATGTTTATTACCTGCTGCTCCAATTCTCACATGCTAACTTATTATTAATAACAACCTATGCCAACATGAGAAATCTAATTTCGAATAGAAGAAATGGAATTATAAAAGAGACATAAATTTAAGCCATTTGGATGAAAGAAGGCAACCTATATATAACGCCCATGTTAACATGACTCTCAGTCTCTCTCTCTCGTTCGCGCAAGATGTTTATGGCCTCAGCAAAGCATACTTATATGAAAATTACCAATTAAAATTGGAATTTAATGATTTATATCATGCATGCATTTGAGCAATAATAATTTGAGGAGAAAAAAGGGAAATTAAGATTTCTACTCTGCTATTAATTTGACTTTTACACGCGAATAAAAATCATTTAAAAGTTGTGTCACTAATGTGGGCATTTAAAAGTTAAAATCAAGTATGAGTTCATCTTTTTTTTCACATCATCATCATCGATGATTCCAAATATATATATATTTAGGAATGTATGTTTGTCTAGCAGGCGGAAAATACAAAGATGACTTTGCTTATTGACTCGCAAAATTGGCAAAGGAAATTCCAAGAATTACTCATCAATATATTGGCTTCTTATTACTACCTTTTTTCGGATATGGTGTCTTACCTTGCGACATTAAAAAAATCGTTAAATAGTGTTAGGTAATGTGGCAAAAATAATGTAGGTAAATTAAAATCCGATTGAGTGTTAAACTTGACAGCCACTTATGTACAACAATAAAAAAATCTTGATGTTCTTACAGAAATAATTTTTTAACCTCAATTCAGAAATTGTAGGTGAACTTAAAGAACTACTTGAAAATCATTAAAACTGTTCTAAAAAATAATTTCGAACACGTGCTGAAAAAATTATACAATTGTTGAATTTATAAAAGGAGTTGATGAAAGTTGATTGCTGAATTTTTTTCTCTTTCTTCACCTTGCTGACATTTTTTTTGACACATTGTGTCTGTTTTATTCAATGGAAAAATTAAAAACAACACGCTAGCAGACGAGAGAAATAAATAAGTGTGATCGCGACAAAATTATAATGAGATGGTAAATTACTCGATGACATTAAAAAATGTATGAAAAAAGTTCTCAGGTGCGCGAAAAAATTATTGAAGGTTTATTACTTTTGGTTAATTAAAGCAATTGTAACGATCATCCGCATTGTTGTTGATTTCTAAATAAACGATTCACCTACGCAAAAATATCAACAATATAGCAATCCCGTCTCATAAGAGGCCAAAGAAATAAAATAAGAGAGGAAAAATGAATCATTGGATGGGGTTAGAAGTGATGGAAAGTAATCATGCACATACACAGCATATACATATTGTTTGCACAATTTATTAGAGATCATCAACGCTGTGTACGAGCGAACGAGCGAGAAAGATGGGATAAGTGTCCAGAGGCGATCTTCGCTTTTACACCTCGCGCGATGGATATGATGGCCTCAAGTTGTTAAAGAACAACAACACAACAATACAGGCGAGTCAACAACGTACGACGAAGATAGCTTGCGAGATGGAGAAAGCACAACACGGTTCTTTATGTTTTCTTTTCTTCTTCTCTCTCTCACTCTTTCTTCAAATCAATTTGGCGTAAAGTCGTCGATATATTTCTTTCTTTTATAATTTTTACCGTTAGCACAATTTTCTTGAGCCTCTCTTGTTAATGCTTTCATAGCGATCTCTCGCGCGCGAGTATTTATATTTTGTTCTTTTTTAATAAACGTTCATGTTCGTCACATGTTATTTTTTTTATTAGATTTGTTTAGGCAGCTTTTTATGCTTTTTTTGAGCTCGTGTAGAGAATTGAAATATATATCTCATGTGAAACATCAACCATGCACCTTGAATTGACCAATTTTTTTCAATTAACGTTTAACCAACTCTCGGCAATATTTTCTTCCTCATCTTTGAGTTGCGAAAAAAAATAATAGTTTCTCCTCATTTACTGAATGATTTATATTTTTTTCGATTATTGTCGGAGGTGCATTTATTTTATTTCATTGCAATTGGATCATGGCATAATTGGATTTAAATGCTAAGGCGATGCTTCTCGGTTATGTCTCGCGGGACTCGCCTAAAGAGCTGTTATTTGCAGGCCTTTTCATTTATCGCCACGAGGGAACGAGCAAATGAAAAATGATGCAAGAAATCGTGTGTTTTTAAACGTTCGCGTTTTGACGTGTCTTTTTATTCTAAGTGCTGATAACAGTGAAAGCGATTTTTTTTTCGGTTGTCCATGGGGTATTAAATAAAAAAATTAAAAATTGATAAGAGACAAACAGTTTAATGAGTCACGCACAGAAACCAGAATTTTAATTTCCTCGCCTAGACTTTATTAATAAATGGTGCTGATAAGTCACTCGTAAAAAAATATTGACCGAGAAAGGTCTCGAAAAATGCTCCAAGTCATTTGATTATTTAGCAAACTTTTTTTTGGTAGTCATATTTTCGACATATCACTTTATCAACCTATAATATATGAGCGGAAGTGATTATGTCTTTTTTGAAAAATAAACTCCTTAAATTATACAAGAAAAAATTGTAATTAACATAAAATGTAAAATTATTCAACATGTGAGCATGAATTGTTGTTATTGTTTCTTGTGAGCCCATTTAAATGCACTTGGAAAAGGGCAATTGAGTACCGCACCTTATTTCAATCGAATTTTGTTGTTATTTCCTCAAACTTGAAGCATTTAATATTGAAGAGAGAAGAAGTAAGAAATATATGTATGAAGAAAGGCGAGCAACAAGTGTATTGTCGGTGAATCATAATTGAAATTGAATAAAACAAGCTAGTGAACACCACACTGCCATGGTGCTGTGTATTGTCTAATTTATTTTTATGATCTCCCATTTTGCCATTTTTTCAACTCTTTTTTTATCGATTTCAATAAAAAAAGATCGTTTCTTTATGACTCACTGAATTGTATGCATTATATATGACCATACATAGGAGGAATTATTAAGAGCTCGATTATTTTCTGTTGGCGCTTAATTTCAATATTTGATCGCTCAAACTCTTTTTTACATGCGTCTATACAACTATTTGAGATACCTGTAAGTTCTTCCACACTTGCGCGACTCACACAATGAGTTGAGAAGAAAAAGGCATAAAATTAAATATATTTCAGCATAACAAAAGGAGGATTAGTGATTCAAATGTTATCCAAATCTCTTCTTTCATCGTAGTGAAAAATTCTATATATGAAAGAAGAATAATCATGAGGAGACAAGGTGTGGCACGTTTGAATGATGCCATGACCTTAATTAATTGCATCACAGTGTCTTCACACGAGGAGGGCGAGATAAAAGTTTTAACAATTTATATTTTCATAAATTTCTTGAAGCTTGAGAAGAAATCATTTATTTTCTCGCGCTCATTCATCCCGCATGAATGTACATAAAAATCTCTTGAATAAATGTTTCATTTCTTGTCTCTTTGATATGTGTGCAAGAAAAAGAAAATTCTAAAAGGACTCACAAGGCGTAAGAACGTACACAAAAGCACTCGGTGACATCCTTCAGAAGATTGCGCGTATGATGAAAGTGTTTCTTTTTTTCGTATCAAAGAAATATAAGCACTAAGCTCTCTTATGACATTCGCGTTCATATGTTTGAAAGCGTTGTGCTTGAATGGTACTTCGAAATGAAAAAGAGAGTAAAGTGAGAAAGGGAGGAAAAAGTTGAAAGTAAAATCAGCTTTGAAATTTAATGCCATCATAAGTTTCCAGATGCTGCTGCTGATGATGACGATACTTGAAACTAGTTTTCATCTCATTCTCGACTCTCTTCAAGTACACACCCGGAAAACAAATCGATTCGTAAAAGTCGACTTATGATGGATGTGCTCGAAATACCTCATGTGTGTTTTACTTTTTTCCTGCACAGTCGATGAGAGTGAGAGAAAAGAATCGAAATCACATTTTGCGTATTCATGAGTGACGAATGTGATTAGAGAAGAAGAAAAAAAATTGTAATCAAATTTCAATTTCAAATCGATTTTCGATACCTTTAGCATTTTAAAAATTCACTGTGAATCAAATTCATGAACTTCCTCCGTCAATTAGCTACTTGAGTGTCGAGTCTTGCAATTTAATATCTTTCGCCTTTATTTAGTTCTAATCTGTCGAGATGCAATCGAAGATCTTTTTGAGTCTCTTTCATTCGAGATACTTTTATTATTTGATATGTTTAAAATTTAATTTTTTTTAATTCTTCGATTTGAATTTAAAAAGTATTTCGCAATAAACTTTATGAGTCATGTCAAATCGAATGCAACGTAAAGGTTTTAAAACGAGAAATAATGACGTGCATACAAAAGATTTCTTAAACACACGTTAATGGCGAGGAAATTTGATATTGCAAAAGAATACGAACAGAAATCATGTGCATTTTGGTCTTTGCATAGTTTTCCTTGTATACAAAAAAAAAACATTCACATGGGAAAAGGACAAGGTGAAGGCAGGTAAAATAAATCCATGAAAGAAATATTCTCATTCATTCTTTATCGTGTTTGAACAGGTATTTTGCAATTTTTCCCAGCTATTTGCTTCTAATGATGATTTAATATTTGTTTTAAAGTTCAAAAATAAAAAAAGTTTTGAATGACATGCCATACACCGCGCGTGATTTAATAAGGTTAAAATTTTCACGTTGATTAAGTTTTGAAATTCGATATCTAAAAAGCACGTTGGCCACCTTATGTTAGTGATAGTGACTTAATGCGAAGCAGTGTCTAACCCATCTTTTTCTATATGAAATTTGAGAAATTCTTCAAATACCATCGAATGGAGTTGAAGCCCCATGCTTCGGTTCACTAGAACCCGCCATAATGTATTATAAAGCGACCATAATCTGAACATTAGAATCAATTTTCAATTCAATGAACCACAAAATAGTTTAATGGCAATAGTAGCAGCAGCCAGTCAGTCAGTATAGGAGCATTGTCGGCTGTATATAGAAAATTCAACATGTAAAGAGAATGAAACATTATGCAACATGTTAGTAAAGCACAAACTGAATGAATCAAGTCGCTTTGTATCACTTCTTCTTTTTGCCTCCTCGAGAGCCTCAATAATATAAAATAATATGATTGTATTGACTCATCTCGCGAAAAAAAAGGCAACAAAAACACATCTTTAAATGTCCAACAACGTTTTCGCGAGATGAAAAATATATGCACACATCGAGAGACGCGCGCGAGAGTGATACACAAAGCAACAGCAGCAGAATATCGAAGAGTGAATATAAAAGTGGACTAAAAGGCTTAAAGAACGTGTTTTGCGCGATGCCCCTGTTTGTATGTGTGCATAGGTTAGTCGTTGTCGTCGATCTGACACAGTTGAATATCGCTAAAGGCAAAGAGAGAAGAAAAAAAATTAAATTGAAAAACTTGATCTGAGTATATATGTGCGATTGAGAAGTAATTGGAACATGCATGATTTGAAATTCTAGAAATTTGCTTTGCAATTAGCAAACCATTTAATGAATTCAAACGCGCTCTTAAAAATGCACAATAATTTTTTTTATCAGTCAACTTGATCGATGAGTTAACAAAAATGTTTAATATTTCCATCCCATGACGAACCCTTCCCTAAAAAAATATTGTTATTTTTCTCTCTTCTATCCTTTATTCGAATGATCGTGCTGCGAGTCTCAACGGGTTCACTAACTTTCCTGTTTTTTCACGTCGCTCTCGCTCGCTCACCCATCATTAATGTAACAAAAAAAAGTCGAGAAAGAAAAATTAAAATTTAAATCCCGAAAAATATAAAAATCTTTTATTCATCGCTATTGAAGTTGAACGTGTACATAATAATGGATGAACAAATCATTAGAGAAAAGAAGGAGAGAGAGAAAGAGGGAGCGAGAGCCTTTTGACTCATTACATGATTCGAAGGTAAAAAGGTAACAAACGGCTCCTCTCATAGTCCAATTAGAATCTCCTTCTTCTTTCTTTTTCAATTTCTTCGCTGCTCTCACTCTAAAGCACTGGCCGTACGAGAGCGAGTTCTATTCATATAAGTATAAGTATCTCATGCACATTGGCACACAGCTGGATTCAAAGCATACTTTCAATTCCTCAAAAAAAATCCAGTTTGAAGAGTGAGAGAGAGAAGAACAGCAAAAAAATATAGGGTTTGAGTGTATGAACACACATTATAAAGGCGATATATTGATGATGTCTAAACGTATGTGTGTGATCATTGTATTTGTCTATTGTACAACTTTAAAAGTTCTTTTCGTTTGAATTTAAATTTAAAGTTTTTATTTTATGCACACACATGTAGCGTGTACACTGGCTATCATACCATCACGACGGTTGTTTTAGCGAAAGAGAACTGTATGATGTGTTTATGGTCACTCAGGGGTGAATGGAAAGAATAATGCAGGGAAATTTTTGGAATTTTTGGAATTCTTTTACATTTTTAACGGTTTTTGGGTCTAAATTAAATTTTAAAATATTAAAAACAAAATCAATCATATTTTAAAGATCATTTTAATGATTGAGTAATATTTAAAAATTTATTAAAAATTAAAATCATCAAATAATGTCAAAATCGTCGAAAAATAGTTGTCAAAAAATGTAAATAAATTCACCATAAATATTCACCCTCCCATACCCCTGCATCAACGTTTTTGATCTCGGCAAACACACATTAAAATCAATCTCGAAATGTGAGGAAAGCAAAAAATAAAATAAAACACGTCGGCTGTTCAATGTATATCTGTCGTATATATATATATATTTTATATAAACGTGTTCACCATATGTGTGTGTATGCTGAATGTATTAATGTATTTTCAAATGACTCACTTCTTTTTTTCCTTCTATTTGTGTGTCTCTCTCTCACTGCTGTGTATTGCCCGTAAATCGTTTTTTTCTCCTCTGAAACTCTCTCGTCTGTGTATTCACAGTCAGTTCACAAAGACGCTTTACCAAAAGAAGCACGTCAGCGCTTTGTTCTTCGGGATTATTCAATAGAAGATTTATTTTTTGGCCTTTTTAGTTCTGAGTAAAAAACGCACTCGGAGTGGAAGGATTTTTCGATTTCTCACTAGTTGCGCGGTGATACATGCTCGAGATTTTTGGAATATTTTTAGAAAAAAAAGAAAGAAAAGTACTCCCGTGCAAAGTGTGTGAATTGTGAAATTATAAAAAAAAAATATCTAGAAAGAACTGATTGCAATCACATGCGATGAGTTTTCTTTCGAAATAAAAATTATTATCGATAGGAAATTAGCAACAGTGCACACACCGTGATTGTGTAAATGATTTAAGAAAAGAAGAAGAAGGAAAAAAATAATAATTGAATGTTTACCTTCGAACTTATTCGGAAGTAATTCAGCTACTCGTATACATAAAAAAAACAACGAATGTGCCATTTTTGTGCCAAGAAGGTACTAATGGGTATTTAATGCTCGCTCACCAGCCCAGCCGTGTGTAATATTTTGGCATATCGCACGAACTGTCGAATGCGTCGCGCAGAGAGTGCCAATAGACCGTTGCATGTGACACAATTCTGTTCATGTTATTTATATACAGGAAATTAATCACAGAAAATAAAATTGATTGTCGATTCAACAAATATAATATATTAAATTTCGTTCACATTATAAGCTGACCAATTTGTGCATTGTGCAGTGGAGAAAAAAGAATATTGCAAAACACACATACACACACCTGTATGAGTCAGTGCTAAGAGACCAGTTTTTTTGCAAAAGAAAAGAAAAAGAAAAAATAAATTAGAAATCTTTATGTACTTCTTTTTGTTCGAGTCTAAATTAATTACTGTGTTGTGTGTCATTTGATGAAAATTATTTTGAAGCAATATAAAAGAAACATTAAGGAAATACGCAAAGAGAATTGTGTTTTATGTGAAATTTTGTGTGTGATCATCAACTCGATATTTGAGAGAGAGCACACAAAAAAGAAGAACACCAGCTAACACAAATATCAATATCAATTAAGTAAATGCTAATTTTTGGAGGTAAATATATTCCGTATCCATTTTTTTGCTATAAATTTCCTAAAAACTCTCACGAGTGAAATAGAAATAAATTTGAATTTAAAAATTATTCTCATCTTCTTCGAACTCTTTTTTTTGCGATATTTTTCTCATGTGTTTTAAACGCCGCTTTTATCGAGCCTCGATATGAGAAAACATCAAAAGATGAGACACCGCGCTCTCTGTACCTCAATTTGATATAAAAAAAAGTTTATTTCAATTTTTTATTTTCTTTCACTCTCATTCAATTGAATTTTTGAAAGAGAGCTGATGTAATGAGTGATTCGCACATCGCTGAAAATAAAAATCTTAGAAAAAAAATCACAATGTAACACAAAAAAATATATTTTTTTTTGTCAACAGAAGATTTTATTGCCATGCGATTTCGAGATGTTAATCTTATTCATGCGAGAGCGAGTTTAATCGCGTTTTTTTAAAAGCATTTTCATTTTTATTATGCGATAGGATTAGAAGTCGATTTCAACATGCTTAACGACTTAGTTCTCCTTAATTTGCCTCTGTCGTCATCTATAGAGCAAAAAAACATTCAACTTTTTTTTTCATCATTTGCATCGAGCGTTAATTACTAGTCTCGGATTTGAATTTATAAATAGCATTTTTGTTTCACGAAAAAAAGAGCAAAAAATAAATCTCAACTTGTAATAGAGACGCGAATGATTTAAACTTAATTGAACATGTATATATACACTATAATGTGCGTTGGAATAAATGAAAAATCAAGCTGAACTTGTTTCAAGGCTCGTTCAGGCGAAAATGTATATAAAAAGAAAAGAATTTCAAAAATTTCTAGACAGAATAAAAAGGGGATTTCTCTAAAGAGGTCATTTGTAATGCAATTAAGTGTTTATTAATTTTTTATCTAAATTTAATTTTTTTTAATTTTCTACGCAACATCCTCAACATAAACTTTTATATTTTTCTGCATTCGCGTTGACTTTTCTTGTCTTCTTTTAATTGCCTGCTGCTGCATAAAATTGTGTTTTTTTTCTGCACATGAAACAAAACGAAAATTCTGAGACACAAAAACATAAAAACGAGTGCCTTTAAAAAACACACAGCATACATAGCATCTGAGAGAGTTGCATTGAAACCGCGCTACGTTAAAAGGCGAATGTGAGTATGGAGAGCGAGAGAAAGAGTGCAGCTTCGGGGTGATGATTCACTGCACCATAAACGAAAGGCACAGTCGAAACATAAAATTTAATAAAAAGAACCAATTTTGGGGTTTCGCTGCTCTTCTCTTTCGTTGACTTTTCTTTTACTCGATGTGGCTTTTTTGTGTGATGATTGCTGCAGGGTTTTTAGTCCTCAACAACGTCTTCAAGCACTCTTTTTTGCTGACTAATCTAATTCACTTTTTTTTCATTCTCATTGTTCTTAGAAAAGTTTTCTTCACACATATACATGAAGATATTTTTAGAGATTAAAAAGTCAAACACAATAATGTTGTGCCCTACGGCGAGTCTTGAAAAAAAGTTTCACTGCCACCCTTTGATTTTTTAAGAAACCTCTCTCTCTCTAAATTTATGCAAAGTGGTGTTGACTCTTCATAATTCATTCAAAAGCCTCAGCATAAATAAGTAAGTCTGAGATCACAGCACGACGAAATGAAATTCGGTTGCTGCTGTTGTTGCTGCGTGGATTCAACATGAATCAAGAAGTAAAGAACGAGAGATAATTTTTCTCCATTCTGTCTTGTAAGTCTCTTCTTGATGCTGTGCATCGCATGTATGTATCTGTCTGTTTTCATACATACAAGGCGTTTATATTTTTCCCCATCAAACAATATAATAACAATCATTTTCGTAGGTAGAATAAAAGAGAGAAACAAACTTTATATAAAAAAATCTTGGTCAAAGAACGTAGTAAAAAAACGTTACACAGGAGCCTCTCAACTCGTTATAATTTTTTTTTGTAAGAAGGCTCGTTGGAACGATCAATTAATTGGCCATTTATTGATCAACTATGTAATTTTCAGGGGAATTTCCTGAAATACATTTTTTGTGATTTAAATGGCTCGTAAAAAATGATATCTTGAACTTATTTCGATAACTGCACATATATACGAATATTTTATTGCTGCATAATATCGATTGATAACTTCCTGTGTGAATGAATAAAATTTCACGCGACTAGCGCAAAAATATGATAATCACTAGGCCGTGTAGTCTTCGTCGCAGTGGACATGCTTGAATGAGTGAAGAGAGAAACTCTTTTTTGATTTCTCATAATTTTACAATGCTGATGTTGTATGAATTCTTAATTGTATTAAGAGAAGAAGAAGAAAAATTCTAAAAATGAAAACAATGAAGCACGGTCGAGTTCTTTGGAAAATGTTGAGCATGAAATTATTAAAATTCTTGATTGCGCACCGCCGCAACTATAATAAGTTAGGGTTGGCGTTGATTGTTGACTGTGAAAGTTGATTGTAATTTTTGTCGCGACGAGTTGGGAGTGATTCCTTCTTCCTGCGTGTGCACCTTCATCATGAACTCTATCGAATAATTTAATTTAATTTTCATGTAAATTTTCCTCTTATTCTTTATCTCCCCCCTTTTGTGTTTCAATCGTGGTGGGTATCAGTCGAGTGAATTGAATAAAAATTGATTAATCTTTTTGACAGCAGCGACTGACGAGAGAATGAGAAAAATATAGACAGAGATGAATGCAGAATATTTTCGAATGATCGTTAAAAAAGAAAATGTAGCTACTGACCAAAAAAATTATTAAATTAAACATCGCAGCTACTTGCAAGCTCTTTTCATGAAAAGAAGAAAATTAAACGACTACACGAAAAGTCCATTCAAGTTATAAATCACAGAATATAAAGAAACATGTGTAAGAAAAGAACTACACAAAATGCTGCGAGAGACATATACGAGCGAGTAAAACTGGTTAAAAGAAACATAAGAGAGAAAAAAAAATAACACAGGTGTGCTTCACAAAAAAGTATAAAATACATAAACGCTGAATGTTCTTAGTGTTTACAATCTCTTCTGACTAAATCACTCGCTAACAATTCGGTGTTGTGTTGTGTCTCCCCGTAAATGGTTTGGTCATGGTTTAACTTTGTGTGTGCAAGATGAAATTATGGTTCTTAAATTGATTCGATTTGACGAGAGATGATAGAAATGTAAATATATGATGCAACAGTGTTTATTTATAAGATTTAAGAAATTTATTTTGAAGCTGCAGAATTTTCAGTAAAATTTAAAAATTTTCGTCGAGCATGAAACAGCTATTAAAATTTACTTCATGAAAGGTCAAACTCACTCTCTCCATTGTGCTTTACTATCAACGTTACTCCTCCAATTTTCAAGAGCATGCACTCCCCACATGAAAACAATGAGGTTTATTGACGTTTCAAAGGATTTCCAATTTGAGATTAAACGCTTGAAAATTTTTTGGGGAGGTTGAACCGAAGATAAATATGATCTCTCGTATGAGTACAAACAGTAAATGAAAATTGAGATTAATGCACGACATGAAAATGCGTTTTCGTTTTGTGGTCTCAGGTGTTCATCTTATTACGCCTTTTTCACTCTCTCACTCTCACTCGATATACAATATATTTTGAAAGAATCGCTGCGTGTGAGAGCGAAAAGATTATCAAACAAAAGCAGCAACAACCAACTGGCAATTACGGAAGCGATCGTTCAATTAACCCGAAAAAAATACGTATGAAATCATCTTTTATATATTCGTGAAAATGTAAATGAGAGAAAAAGAAGTCGGCCAAATTTATGAGGCTCAGGGACATTAAATTTAATGCATTTCAATTTTTGTTCGTGAATTTCGGATTTAAATCCACTAAAGCTTCCTACCTTTAAAAAAGTTTTTTTTTGCTTCATTAAATGAAGAAATTTTGCGCAAATTTTTACGGCTTTTATTGCGAATTATTTCAAGCCTCTTTCACAAAGAAGTTCGATTTAATTTTTGTAGAAAACAACAAAAAATCACTTCAAAAAAAATCATCTTGTAAAATTCATGAGAATCCATTATAAAAATCTTACGTCCAGAGCCACTTGAAAAATATCAAAAAATAACATGCGTAATCAACTTAAAAAATAATAGGAATCAATTTCAAGTTCCTTTGAATTTTATTAATCGATTGCGATAGACATAAAGGGAATAATGAAGCATGATGACTCATCATTCTGTGTCTGGTAATATTTTTTCGTGTAAACTTTTTATATTATGCGAGAAATTAAATTATCATAAAGATGACTGCAATTTCTCCACCCTTCCAGTTCTGATCCACTTTAATGACTCCATCGTTTAGCATCATTGCTCTCTTTCTCTCATTCCATAATCGCTCTGATGTTTGCTGGTGTGTATGCTTTTCTCAAGTTTAACGACACTTGATGATTTTTATGCTTTTTATGTCTCACTCGCATCGCTTGTTCAGTAAGTAAATAAGTCTCTCGAGAGTGCTGTGAGAGGTCAAGTTGATGGCCGTAAATAAACAAAAGTAGAAGAAATGAAGAGGAAAAACAGAGAAAAAATTTACATACATGTTGGCAGTGGGTCGTTTAAATAAACGCCCAAACAGCGATGAGAGGAAAAAGAGCAGAAAATATTATTAAAAAAGGCGAATTTAATGCTTTTTTGTGCGAGCATGATTTGAATGCATAATTTTTTATTTTTTATTTTCGGAGAGTTGCCATTTATTTATTTTTTCGCTCTTTCTCTATCGCATTTTCGTGGTTGTGCTCTATCGTGGAAGAATAAAAGAAAATGCAAAACGAATATGAATTTTTTATTCTTTTGTTCATCTCGCTTTATATTGTTAATGTCACTTCTTTTATTTACTGTCATTTGTTCATAGCTTAAATAGTGTCATTAAATTATGAAAAGGTGATGATTAACGACCATTTCTTCGTAATAATTTTTCGATGTCAGAGAGAAGAAAAAATCTCAAGTATTTTTTTGAAATTGCCACGTGCGATGCAAAGTTATCAAAATTATATTTTAAGAAAATTTCTCTCTTGCCGAGGATTTTTTAAAAATTTTAAGAGACCTCTCGGTAACAGTAAATATTTGTTTCTTAGGAAGACAATTTTTTTTTCTCGGAAAAGAAGGTGAATAACTGAAATTAATGCGATATTTTTTTGTTTGGTCATTTTACTCGCTTGTGTGTGCGCACACATCAATGAAATATTATGACTTTTTTAGCATCAACAAACTGTAGGCGATGGCAGCGGTTTATTTTCTTTCCTTTCTGCATTCAATTTATTTTCGGAGCGCGCAAAATATTTTAAATATGTGATTAGAGGTCATTGCTGCGCAATACGATTTATGTAAAATTCCATCCTTGGCAACAATCTCTTCCTTTTTTTGCTCCGTGCAACTTTATGGTGAATCGCTGATTTCTGTTGTTGCTGAAGGGATGAAAATTTGCTAGGAAAAAATCATTGTTCAAATATTTTCGTCTCGCATTTTTTCGCTCGCAGCGCAAAATATTTTCATGACGGAGGAAAAATTCCAAATGTGCGCGGCCGAATGAGGCATCTCTTCCTCTTATGCAGCATAATTTCCTTGTTTACCCTCTAACTCAGTTTCGATTTTTGTGTCAACGAGATGCTTGATGGACTCTAAATTGCGAATCCTTTTGTGACTGTTTAATATTAAAAACATTTAAGGGATGCTTTACGACCCTCTTTGCTAGAATTTTTTATGAGCGCTTCACTATATTTAGTTTTTTTTGCTCTTTAATATGACACAGAGCAAAAAATCAATTTGTTGTCAGTTTAGTTACAGTCAGGCTGAAAATTAATTTAATATTCCCTCTAATCATATTCGACTGTGCCTCTCGCTTTTATTAAATTTTATTAAAAATATATTAACGCTGATATGAATGTCTAAAGTGTATTACATCGTTGGCAGTTTTTCTTCTATTAGATGAAATTTTATTGTTTTTATTATAATCAAATTTATTTACTCATGCAAACTTGCAATAAAAATTTTGATAAAGTAAATTAAGATTGTGAAAAAAGACATTCCATGAATGCACCACAGAAAAGATGTTTTTCATTATGAATGTCATGATTTAATTACGATTTGCAGTTTTGTTGCTAGAGCGACGACGCTCACGAATGCGTTCCTCGATTCATGCTTGGAGATTGAAGTCGAACACAATGGACATGAAAAATTTATTAAGTGCATTTTACTATCATATTGTCATTACACACACACACAGCATTTGCATAACAATGAAAAATAGAAGAATTCTTTGCGCTCTTCAAATGATGATGATATCGCAGTCGAGAGTAGAAATAAATTAAAAGAATTTATTTTCTAATAAAAGCCGGCACCCTATTGTGCATGCCGTATGACAAATAATAGCCATAAAAGGGGTAAAATGAAATTTTTTTTAATACTTTCGCCTCTTTGATATATCATTGCTGAGTTCTTTTATTAGCTTATACAGCTTTTGAACGGTAAATTTGCAAAATACACACATTCAAAATGTGCTGGACACGCAATTGGTCGCTTGGAATGTTTTCCTCTCATTTTTGTTGTAGTTTGTTGTTTTTCACACAACGCAATCACCGATCAGACATTCGAATGGGGTTGCTTTGCTATTCAGGAATGTCTCTAAATGGCCTCGTGAGAGAGAAAGAAAAAAAAAGAGAGAGTGGCAGATGAATAGTTCTAGCCTTTATATTTTTTATGTTGTTTTATTTATGTTTAATGTAATAATTTCATGGAATTAATGAGTGGTGTGCATAGCATTGTGCTAATGAGGTCGCGTTTTGGAAATGGTTTACGTATCCATCGAGCGAGCCCATTAAAATGATTCTGAAATGAGAAGAATTCGAGGAATGTTTCTCTTTGTTTTCGCCATAAATTTACCTTCTTTTCTCCACTGTTAATTTTCCATTTTTTTTCTCTCTTGTTGCCAGTTGAATATTAATTTTTTTTATGGAAATTTTATATTTTATATTTTTTTTTAAAAAAAAAGGCATTGCGTTGTGCGTTGTTGTTATTATTATGGCAGTTGTATGTCTTAATGGATGATTGAAAATTCTGTACGAGACACCTGGCTTCCTGTTTTTTTTTTCATAATATTACTCAACGTATTGCACACAATTCTTGTGACAAATTTCAACTCTCGTCAATATATAAAAAAAAGCTAACGGAACATTTTAAATTTTTAAAAACTCTCAAAAAGAAGAATGAAAATTAATTTCATTTAATTTGCATCTGGCACTGATGGTGATTATGGCATCATTAAAAAAATTCATTCATAACCTGTCCACACATGCTTCAGCTGTTGTGCGAAAAAAAAGAGAGTACATTATTAAATTGAGGTGATTGATACACTTGCAGGCGCACAACATTGTGCAGCGTATGCAGTGGTGAAAGGGAGGATAATGACATGAAAGTTTAATTAAGTCAACTTCACACACACACACTTTTAATTGCGATAAGTGCTTGGAGGCTATTGGCATGAGAACAATGCTTCGGATTAAGTGTACTAATTGACTTTTAATTTGTGCAATAAAAAATATGCATTTCATGTACAGCTAGGTCTTTTGATGAGCACATATGAAAAAAGAAACATACCCTTTAGGCTCAATCGAGCGCACAAAAATGCGAAAGGGGATGTGAGTGTATGCATTGCATGTTAATTGAAATCAAAGCCTCCCCTTTGTGTGGAAGAGTTGCTGCAGCATAAAAATTCACAGAAATCCTTTGATCTCGCAACAAATTAATTTTTTTTTCATAAAAATTCTCTCATTTTATGCGAACACAATTGTATTTTACACGCTGTGAAGGGAGAAATAAACTCTTTGATGGCATTTTTTGTGCTTGATTTTTCAATTAAACAACAATTTTACCTTTTGACTTTAAATAGTTCAACATTGAGTTTTGAATAAAATTCGTTTCAATTTTTGATGAATTTAAAAAAACTTTTTAAATTTATCGCTCGGACAAGATGAGAAAAATTTATTGAAAAATTCAAGACGCGGAAAAAAATGTAAAAGTTGAAAGAATAAAATTATATTCAGTGCATTGATTTATAATCAATTTAAATTCATTGATGCTCACACAAACTTTTGCCTTTCATCGTCGCTCATTGAAGAAAAAATTGTTCAGTCAGTGAAAATGAGATAATTAAATTTAAATATTTATTTTTTATCTTTCTTGCAGACGGCGGACTTGGAGCCGGCACAATAACGTCGAGGTGGCCTCCTGTAGCTGGCCCTACACTAGGGCCAGCAGATACAAATGGTACGGGAGTTGATGGAAAGCATCTGGATGTCGGCGACATGAGCGATGTCAGTGATGTAAGTTAAACTTTTGTTAATTAATTAAATAAAGTAATTAATTGAGCAATTTAATAGGATGAGAAGGACATGGCATCGGCTGATGCCGAAGGAGTTTGGAGTCCGGACATCGAGCAAAGTTTCCAAGAAGCTCTCGCCATCTATCCACCATGCGGTCGACGAAAAATTATTTTATCAGAAGAAGGGAAGATGTATGGTGAGTACAGCCACTGACAGTCATCATAATTTTATGGATAAATTACCAATTTGATATTATTTTCGTTTTGATTAAATCAAAATTCAATCAACCACATCAATCGAGATCTGTGAACATGAAATTTTCCCACATCAAAGTGAATGAGTTAAATTAATTAAATTGCTCCCATGTTCCTACTCGAATTATTATTGCCAGTTATTGACAATCAATTACTCGGAAGGAGGAAAAGTCGACTCTTATGGGGATAATTAATAACAATTTAATTCAATAAACCGTAAAATGATTTTCCTCTCTCAGCTTTATAAAGCAGCAGTCGAGATTTAAATTATATTATCAAATGTATATAAAAAACTTTGCCCCTTAAGGGCAGATCTTAACACTCGCTCAGCTCAATCTATGTGTCTAAATTTGATTTAATTAGATTCTATTAAAAATGCATCAACATCACATCGTATATGTATATAAAGTGAGCTGAGAAATTGGTTATGTGCGCTATTATCGTTTGATTATTATTATGATGACGATCGAATGTGTTTGTGTGTGATGGAAGCTAGTTTGCAGCACTGAACGACTTTATTATTGTCTAACACTCTGCTTTTATGAGCTAGCTATGAATCATTTCGAGTGAGTCGTCGCTCCTTCGAGCGTAAAACATGAGAGAGTGAAAATTGAATTTTGTGCAAAATAAATTTCTGTCTATGGATGTGCAATTTTAGATAAACTCCCCCGTTGATAATGACATCGTCATAATAGCAAATGATGCTGCCATTGTCACCTCGCTTTTGTTCTGCTTAAAAGCAATTTATAACAGCTCAATTTGAACGGTAGAGAAAAAAGAGAGTATATTTTCTATTAAGTTTATGTTTGCGTTAATCAATCTCGGAAAAAGCTCCGCATACCATGTGCATTGTGTGGTCATGTAGATTCTAACTGAAATTCAATCCATGAGTAAAATTTTCATCCGCACACAATAAAATGATGGATGTGTTTATTTATAGCGAAGCCGAAAATGTGCAAAAGGTTGCCTCTACCGCTTCACCATTGAAGGTTAATTAAATTTAATTGAACCCGATTGTTTAGAATCGACCGAGTGAATTGATGATGATGATGATATTGATGTTTATTAAATTTCAGTTTAGCATGAAGCATTTTTCATATTTTGTTCACCGCGTGAAATTTTTTCAATTCTCTTCCCGCAATGCACACACGCTGAATAATTCTAAGCATTACAAAAAAAGTTATTATTTAAATGTAATTTAAGCATCAAATTGTGAATGCGATAATTTGTTTATTTAACGCTTCTAAAAAGAAACAAATTTTTCTCGTTATGATTAATGTCAAGCATTGAGGTTTAATTTATTTCTTGCGACACACACACAAAAAAAATTAACTTTTAGTTGAGCGATGACGAGGTGAAAAAATATAATAAGGGAAATTTGTTATTCTTTCAAGCCCTTTTCAACTTATTCTTGCTTCGTTACCACCGTATCGTGGTCATTGGCATTGTTCAGGTGCTTTTAATGAATTAAAATGGGGAAATTATTGTAATTAGTTTGAGAGAAAAATTTGTTTTGCGACCGGCTTTTTTATGTTGGCTTTTTGGCGCTCACACTTGAAACAGAGAAGTGGCGGACGGAAGAAAGCATTTTTATTATGTGCCTTTGCACCGTCAAAAGAAATAGATCAAATTCCTGACTTTTCCTCTCAACCGTCATGACATCATTAATTGAAATATAGAAAAATATTTGCGCTTTGGGAAAGAATTTGACTCACATCCAAAAAAGAGTGATTTCAACGCGGGGGAGGAGAAAACATGAAAAATTTAAAGTATAACAAGATTTTTCTCTCTCGTTCACTCACTGCATCGCTCATATGTCATAGAGCGAAGATAATTTTGTTTACGTCTCCATCTCACTCGTGCTACTGTGATGAAAAAAATCAATGTTTAAATGCATGTAAAGTCGTATCGTTAGACACACATCGAATTGCTTACGTCAAACGTCAAATTTACATTTCATTTTGTTTTCACTCTGAAATCGATTCGAGAGATGAATCTCAACAATGTGCATGCGATAATGGAAATTAATTTAAGCGTTGATGCGTAAAAAACTTTGAACTTTAATGAAATCAATAAAATTTTCTGCGTAATTAAATCAAGATGGATTTAATGGGGATTTAATTAAGTTTTTTTAATTTCAAATTCATTAAATCTCACTTAATAACTAACTTGGCCATAAACTCATCAGCTGTCGCTATATTTTGAATATAATTCAATTAGAATTGCCGTGTCAACCACACAGTATGTGGATGCTCATTACTCTTCTTTTTTTTGTCAAAGCACCATGGCGGGAAATTTATGATATGTTTTAAGTCATAAGAAAATTTTCTTTTAATTGAAATTTATGCATGCAAATGAGCTTTGACTAATTTTTTTTTCGCGAAGCACGTAAATACACACGCGAGACATGATTTACTGAACATTACTTGCTAAAACAAAAAAAAATCTCACTGGCCCGTGCAAATTTAAATAAATTTTCTCATCCTTAGCCAAAAAGTGTTTAACTTCGCATGACATTTATGTCATCATGAGAAAATTAATTACGCTTTAATTCAGGAAAAATGAGGCGACAGCGTGAGGAAAATTAAATAAACATTTTCATTTAGTTCTTGAAGTTTAATTCCTGAATTTATTATTGCTCGAGGTTTTATTGGATTTTTTAAAAAAAAGTGAGGGTATGAAAATTGTGATATGACGTGTATGCACAGGAAGCCTCACAATGAATTGGTGGGAAAATTTTAAAATACACCAATTCACTCAAATTTAGTAAGGGGTGCAAAAAATATGGAAATAATTTTTGAATTAAATAAAGTTGTATTTTTTTAAGAATAATTTCACATGATAAACTTTAACGTTGTGTTGTGACAAAGTTAAAATTTATAATTTCTTCACTTCTCATCACAGGAAAACAAAAACACGAGAAAACTGTGAAATTTAATAAAATATGAGAGCGGAAAAAATTATGCTCAAACTTTTCAACAGTGAGAACTGCACATAAACAAATTCATATGACAAAGTCCTTTTTTTCTTCTCTGTAAATATTTTTGCAAAAAAACTTTTCTCTTCTTTTTGACATGAAATAAATAAAGTTTTGAATGCAATGCTTTTTTCCTCTTTTCTATCCTATTTTACTCATTTATTCATTTTACTTTTTTTTTCCTTTTCGCAAAAGCGTGAAATAAACGTAATAAAACTGTGAGGATACGCGCGCGGGGAAGGGGAGTGGAAAGAAATTAAAAACTTGTGGAATTTAAGTGAAAATTTATTTCAAACTTTTGCCTTTTATCGCAAGCTTTCAAACTTTATCGTCGTAAGACGAGGTTTGGGTTCAGTGCGAAAGCGAATATACAATAAAATGGCGAAGGAGAGAGAGAGAGAGAAGTTCTACTTAGTAAACTCAATAAGTCGAGTTTTTTAATTAATTTCCTTTGCGTTTCTCTCTCGCTCTTTACGCCCAAAGAATAAACTTTGAAATGGCAATAAAATTTATTATCAACTAAAATGCGATGGCAATTAAAATCAGTTTCTGCATCGCAATAAATGCAGATTATTTTGTGAGTAATTTTCCGATTTAAATGTTGATAATCGTATGAAGTTGTCTAACTACTATAAAATTCATTGATGCAGTTTTAAATCTAAATAATTTCTTGATTTAAATCTGCAAAAAAATGAATGACTCATTATTTTCGTGACGTGTGTATTTAACGTACTTGAGTGTGCTAACTAGGAGAACTCGCGGAAATATTTCATTTTATGGCAGCACAAAAACTGCGCTATTAATTTATGTGTTTTTACTGCAAAATACTTGCGTTTTTTTTGTATAGATGAGACGTAGATTGGGCGAGTGAGAGTTTATCCACATGCAATACACAACACGACCATCAATCAGCCATTAAACGTTGCAATAAGTTTTTGCTTTATAATTTAATTTTTTTTTCTTCTGTAAAAACAAATCATTTTCTGTCGATTGATCACAGATCAGAGATTTGCTAACAAACCTGTCGAGGAACGCTTGAGAGCAATTGCTGTTTATTGTTCACTTGTTGATACATAATGAACACTTATACAGAAACTACTGGATTTACTTATGATAGTGCCATTAAATTAAATAAAATCTCCAAACGCGCGTCGCTCTTTATTGAGGTTAATTTTTAGATGCAAAAAAATAATAAAGTTGGTTAATAATCGCAAAGCTTCTGGTCTTACGCCAATGTGCTTGAATTAGCCCGCTATGCATTTAATAGCAACAACAACGTGCGATACATCCAATTTCTCAGATCATAATTTCACATCATCATCAGCGATTTTTATTTTCTAAGAAAGAAAAAAAATTAATAGAGAAAAGAGGTAGAAAGAGCTGCAGCATGTAATTAAGCCACAGCGTTGATTTGAAAAGTTAATTGAGCAGGGAAAAAGATTTATATACGACTTCAATAGTTTGATTAAAAGCTTCTCTTTGAAATCGGCAAAGGACATTGCGGTGTTAAAAGTTCATCCACCCAAGAGAAATTTTAACCTTTAAGAATTTATTTTTTGATTAATGCCATGGAAATTTATATTAAAAATTTAATTTTGTCTGAAATTCAAAATTATTCTCAAAAGTTCGCAAATGTTTGAAAAATAATGAAAATCAAAAAAGTAATGAGTAGTTTCTAATGAGTGGAACTAAGGAGGTGGGAAGAAGTGAGCAATATAAATTACTTAATACCACTATCATACTTCTTCTTGGATGATAGCTAGCTGAGAGGTAGCTGAAGTGGATTGTTGAGTCCGAATTAATCATTAAATTATAATTTTCGGTTAGAAGGCGTGAAATCGAAATTGAATAGACAATTTTGTTTTAAACATCGCCACTGCGCGTAAATTGAAATCGTTTAGAGAAAATTATCCGTAAGCTAATTTTTTTGTGTCTCAAATACTCAAAAGACTTGCTTTGACGCTTTTCTGTGCTCAACGAAGGCGAAAATTTCTCTCATATTCCTTGCTCTACGGAGTTCCCTTTTTTTGTGTTTCGCCTTCAAAGCAAAAATTTCTCATTTCTTCTCCATTGCTGTGTGCAAGGAATTTTTCCAATTTGATGAAATTTAATTAAAAACTCGTTAAGTTTACGCGCGAGCAAAAAAACGCGTCAGAAGATACAAATTTTTTAATATTCGCTCAAATTATGCAAGAATTTTTTATCTCACTGGACCGCGGCAGCATGTGAAACAATTTCCATCAAAATGGCAATTAAAGGAGGATGAAAAAATGCTTTAACGACTTAATTCATTAATATCGTTAAAGCATCGCCACTGACCTTAATTTATTTCTCTCTTTCTGTCTTCATTCACTCGAGTCTGCCCCCAATCGCTTTCTCTCTCGTTCGATATCTCCGTCACATTATCTTATCAATGAACTTTATTTTTTTATCAACATTGTGTCACGATGATGGAAGCACTTCAATGGACTTTCATACACACCTCGATTGTGTTTGTGATTAAATAGAAGTGAGAATGATGTAAAATCTAAATTTAGAGTAATTTCTTTATCGTTTTTGCAAATATTTTTTTTAGAGGATTAAAAAATTTGTCATAAAATATTCACTTAATGCGCAAGAAATAAATCACTTCCGAATATTTCATTTATGTGCGACGAGAGTATGATAATAAAGTATCATCACGTGTGTGCATTTTTGTGTAGGAAATCTCGCTTTTCGTCTTCTTCTTTTCGCAAAGCGATTTTCCACGTGAATTATCCCATGAAAGCATCACTCATCTCATACACTTGATTCTTTTCATTCCTTCTTCTCCGGTTGTGTGTTATTCTCGTTTATCTCATTTCAGTTGAAGCGAAATTGAATTTATTTTGCGATTTTTTTCTGCTTCTCTTGCTCTGTTGCTTTTTCACTCTCATAAAAAATATGTCGCCGACTTCTTCGTAATCGTGAGTGTGTGTACACATAATGGAGAAGTAGCATGTAATCTGACGACATGTGTGTACAGATCTGCGTTGAATATCTTCTCTCTTTTTTTTTGTGCGAAAGGAGATGGAGTAAACCTCCCTTCAGCGGATGAAATAAACTCGCAGTGTTGTTGATGCCTTTTGATATGAAAGCGAGCGAGAGAGCGGAAAAGCATTTTGTTTCATGTTTTTCTTGGGTAAATTGTTTACATGGTTACATTTACGAGGCATTTATATATTCTCGAGAAGAAGACTGAGGTTTTAGATGAAAAAGGGTTTCTTGTTGCAAAATTAGTGGCTTTTATGAGCTATGCCAGGATTATCTGAATATAAATTTGTGAAATGAAACGACGCCACAAATATTGTGTGAAAAATTTTCTTTACTGAATCAAAATTCCATCCTTCCTACATCATCATCGTTTTCTATACATGCTTGATGTGAAGGATCATATGCTAAATGTAAAAGGTTAATGATTATGATGAGAGCTAAAATCCTCACATTTGTGCACACCCACAGACACACACGAAGGATAGATAAAAGCACTTGAAGAACATAAAAGCTGAGATTGTTGGTTATTAATCAAAATGATACCTAGACATGTGTGGCTTAAATTACACACTCGAGTATAACATTAAATGCTCTACCTTAGAATAATTCGCTTTTGATAGTTTTGGATAGTGATGAAATTTTTATTGTTTCTTCTCTCAACTAATCTTAAAAGTAATTTTGTTAAAAACTAAAATTTACAAAAAAATTTACTCAACATTTTCACACCAAGCATCGACGATGATTATTTGTTCAGTTGAATGAGTATCAATTCGTATATGACTCACACGAGAGAAGAACATTTTCTCGTTCATTTCGCTTAATCATTTGAACATAACAAGGAGCTCACATCATTTATCCTTTTCTCCTCTTTTTATCCAATTTTGTTAAATCGAATCTCTTTTACGGAGTTAAGCTTTGAGTTCAATTTTCTCTCTCTCAAATCCACTCTCATAGAAACATGTGTGTGTGTGTGTGCAGACAGGTGAATGAATGTTATTTGCCAAGAGATTGTATGGTGATGATAGTCGAATAAAAATGTGCTCGTATAAAAAAGTTTAGTTTATGAAAATTGTTACGCTAAACAATATATGAAACGATGAGTGCACAGAGTTGCGAGTTAGGAATGCGAGACTTTAATCAGGTTTAAACATTAAATCGTATCCTTTTTTTGTGTTGGATAAAATTGTAAACTTTGCAATGAAAACTTCCACTTCGTTAAAAATGAAAAGAAATTATTAATAAAAATAAAGTTCATGAAAAAGTCGAAAGGAAAAGTTTTTCATAAGCTTCTTTTTTCAATTTTTTCTTCTCAACTCGTTCAAATTTTTCTCCTTAGTAACATCAAAAGCCAAAAAGAGGTAAAAGTGGGCAGAAAATATTTTCTTCTTTCATTCTTCAATGAATTCCTTGCGGTTAAATGTTAACTTGGGTGCTTCTAGAGAAAAAGATGCTGCCCATATGGTCTCGAGCGATAATTATTCATGCATGAATTCATTAAAGAGATTTCCTCTTGCATATTAGTTTGTAAAATTTAACTGCCGTATGGCCAAGTTATATCCATTTGATTAATGACATCCCGAGAAAGTCGTAAAAATAGTCAAGATCATCTCTCACACTCTCGCACCGTCGAGTATGCTAATGAGTCATCTATCCATCCAGTCAGACTTGAAGATTATTTTTAAAATTCATTCAATTAATGAAGAGACATTTAAATAAAAAAAAAATATATGTATGAAAGAGACAACAAAACACTCGTATATAAAAAGTAAAACGCAATCAAATTTGAATTTCTGATTGTGAGCTCAAGATTTAGGTTGAGCTCTTTGGTGGTAAACTGGCAAATGGATAAATGGACATACACACGATGTAGCGGTAAATTTGTATATATTTAAAATTTGGTGGAAAATGAAAGAGAAAAAAAAAGTTTCGCTGGCGAAATGACGCTGATTCATCCTCGAGTGCTCTTGTTGATATTCAAAGCAGACGACGACAGAATTACTGGGTCATAAATAAGAAGATTTACATACAAACCTGCCACTTTTTTTTATTCACATATGAATTTGTATTTTCATATGAGTCAGCATAAGATTTTAATTTTGCAAAGCCAATGTTTAATCTTTCATATGGTTTAGAAGCGGCTGTTCATAAAATGTGTCACTAATTTTAATTTATTCTTTTTTAAATGTTTAAAACTTAATTCATTTCGAAAAGTATATCACACTAATTCAAAGCAACGTTAATCTAAATTATTTAATTCTTCGTCCTTCTTTTTTATCAACTCACGCACTCTTGATAATGACTAAAGTGGCGTCAAATTTTCGGCGCGCAAGTAACCCGATTTTTTGCAAAGCGTCGACAGTAAAAAAAAGGGACACGAGCATTTTTCTCTCACTCGTTTTTAATATCAAGCGATGTCGAATATTTTATTAAATTTTCGTCTTGCTAGAAATTTTTATGTGAGTGTGTTCGTACACAAAAAAATTTCTTCTTCAATGTCTTTCGCAACCCCGTCTCTTAAACTCAATTGCAAGGAATTTCACATTGGACGCTATCAAAAGAAGAAGCACTGAAGATGGGATTAAATGACAAAACATGCTCCCTCCTTTTCGATTTCAATTTTTTCATGCTTCTCAACAACTTCCCATGTCACAGACAATATTTTTTGGACCTTCTCTAACACCCAATTCACTTTCACATTTAAATGGCATTTCTTCTTTTTTCACACTCTTTTCTATCAAGGGAACTCGAATGATTTGTTAAAAGTTATAAATTTTAATTTTAATTATTAAAATTTTTAAAGTGGCATAACTTACAGATGAGCCATTATTAAAATGCTCGCTTTCGAGGCGCAAAATGTTCTCTTGATCTACAATATTTTCTATGTGCTCCTCGCATATATATATATACACAACAAACCGTAAAGGCGAAAGAGCATAAGACAAGTTGTGAAAGATATATTGAGCTGAAAATGGAAAACAATAAATTCATTGTCAGTGAAAGAAGAAGAAAAGCTGCTGAGAGAGAGAGGGGTGGGAAAAAGGATGAATGAAACGAGGGTGATGAAGGTTGAAATGGCACATACAAAAAGAGGAAACATATTCAAAAGGTGGAAGTGAACATAACCTGATGAGATATTGACTGAGTTACATGCAATAAAAAGCATTTTGTGACCATCACACGAAGATGATCGAAGTCATACATTAACTTCCCTCAAATATTATTTTTTTTGTGTGTCAATAAAACGTTTTCCCTTCTTCTTTTGAAAAATAATGTGAAATTAAATTTGTGTTGCTGATTTTCCATATTTTCCATAAATTTTCCTCTTCTTTTTTTCGCATTTTTTGCAAATATAAAAGCCAATGTTGAAGAGGAGTGAGTAAGAGAGAGAGAGATAAATTTTCCACATCAACCCCAAACTCTGACTCTTTCTAAGGGTTGGTCTCGCTTATAGTCGTACTATGGAACAATAAGCTAGAGTGAAAGGAGTTCTGTGAGGTGGTAGATTGTGTGTGGCGGTGGGGTTGGGGTGGAAGAAGAAGGCAAAAAACGGCAATAACAATGATAGCACGATAAAATAATGGAATTGAGCAAAAGTTTTAGGGGTTGTCATCGCTCTTTCTCTCCTCAACGACGGCATCAGCAGCAGTAGCTCGATATACATACAAGGCAAGCTACTATTCGACTATAAAGAATGGGGTTGGTGGAAAATGTTCATCCTTTTGTTTTATTTACCATTCTCACTTGCTCTCGCTGCTTGTGCTATATGAATGACTTTACGAAGCAGCTCTCGATGGTTGGGGCGCATGGATGGATGGAAAAATATACAAAACTATGCCAAGAATGTGCAATTAGTGAACGTAATATTATTTTATGTGTTGCTAGCTTTTATATAGCTTCTTTCGTGCTGCTGCTGCTGTATGGTGGGAGTTTAGCAGTCAACAGCACTAGCGTTCAAAAAAAATGCTTTTCCTTTTTCTTTTTGCGAGGCAAGCGAGATAGGACAGAAAATGGCGAAAATATATAAATTTCATGAATGAACATAACCGAGGACGCGTCGAGGGGATGAACTGCGAGAGCTTGAGATGAGCATAATGAAATATATTTTATTAAAAACGATGCTGAAGAGAGATTAAAGACTCGACAACATTGAAATAAAAAGGGTTGTAATAGCTTTAAAAAAGACAACGCCAGTGCTGTTGCGAGAAAAAAAATGTTGCTTTGGAATTCAAAAAATTTCCATCCTAGACGATCGTTTGAAAATTGCTAAGCGTTCAATGCTGTGATTTATCGGATGGTATTTGACGATTTATAGGTCAGTGCAAAAAAAAATTTCATACTGAACCACAATATATGAAGCAATCTTCCATTTGACAAATTCCCAAAAATTTAATTTCAATTTTCTCTCGAGTTTGTCATCACCAATTTTCCGGTTTGAAAATTTGAATTCAATTTTCGCAACACTTTCAAAGTAGATGAGAGTGAGTTGAGAAAGAAAGAACCCAACATTCTTCTAAAATTTTCCGCATGTTCGACTTATTCGTCTCTTCGCTTTCAACTGGAAAATTTAGACATCAAAACCGAGAAAAGTTTTTGCTTGAAAATAAAAGATTGATAAAGTTTTCTTAATGTTCGCTTTAAGCACTTTTAAGTTTTAAATTTCGAAAGCTATATAAGAATTTTTTTGCTCCGTGTGAGAGGAAAAAAGTAAAAATCTAATTAAAAAGAAAGTTGCTTTTGTTTGAAGCTCGAATCTGAACTCAGTAACTGCTTCAAATGAAGTGTAATCAAAGAAGGAAAAACAATTTCCAGTTCAAAGGATTCAAAATTTTCTCTCTCAGTCTAAAAGTTAGAGGATGTTGATGATGAAGATCAAACGTTCTTAAAATTCTCTCATCCTTTTTTCTCAACAACGTTCTTAAATAATGGAATAAGAAAAATCACTGTACCTTCTATCTCCTCCGGTAACATACACAAAAGTTGAGAAAAGGTAGAAGAAATCTCTTAAAGCGTATAAAACTTGAAAAAAATTTTGTTTTTGATTTCAACTCTCGAGAAATTTCAAAAAAAGGGTTGGTTAAAATTTAAATTTTAACGATAATTTAAAGCATAAATTTTTCAACCAGAATTAAAGTCTCCTAAAAATTTAAAACTTTTCTTATGCTCTTTAAGAAAAAAGTTTATTTTAATTAAATTTAATAATCGCTTTTCCATTTAAGACGCAAAGCACGTGGAGGATGAAGTTGTGAAAAAAAATATTGTTTATGCGGCAAGACACGAGCTTATAATAGTTTTTCTTCTTTCCACAATCCTTTTTATTGATTTTCTATCTTTGCCATTTCATCCTTCTTGCTCCTCTCGACCATTATTCATTGATGGCGATGATGATGAGGAGAATAATAACAGTTCAACACTTCATTCTTGTATGTATGGCGGAGAATATCAGACGCAAGTTGAATACACAAAATATAAACACTTTTTTGTGGACCAGAGAGAATGAAAATATAAATCAATGAAAACGGCGAATGAACGGAAAGGATGAAAAGCCAATAGAGCATTTAATGAAAGTATGAGGAAGAGAGAAATGCAAAAGAGAGGAAACGAAATCGAAAGATTTATTGCCAGCCGCAGGGTGAAGATGCCGCGCGTCTCATCTCCACAGCCACTTTACGAGGTCAGACTATCATCATCCCGCTTTTCATTTCTCAAGATTTTAATGAAAATTTCTGTTTACAATGCCAAGCCATTGTTTAGTTCTATAAACAGCAGCGCTTGAAAAACCGCAAGCAGAAAATTTTCATATAATAATATCCTTCACCACGACTAACGTCTTTTCTAAAAGCTGAACGAGAGAAAGAGAGAAACCACAACAAAAAAAAGAAGAGAATATTATAAAGCAACGACGACGACAAAATACATGATTTATGGCTCAGCATCATTGGTGGAGATATGTCATAATAAATCTTGTTTATGAAAAAAAATTTCCTTCTCAATTTTCGCTCACATGAGAGAGATGCTTTTGTGTGTCACTTTTTTTCAAGTCAGTCGCATACATGCTGCTGCACATATTGCCAAAAAATCTGCCGAGTAGATTTTAGAGTGAAAAAGGAGACGCAATTTATTTCCAATTTTCCTAACGATGTGTCGACGACGATCTTTTGACTCTTTAAAAATGGGATATTAAATTTCCTCGCTCGCATATGTGTGTGTATGTGTATATTGTTTACAACCTCAACGACAACGTGCGCGGTAATTGGCAGTGTGTTTAGCAAAACATCCAAGACCACCTTGCAGTATCTCACGATTTTATTTTGTCATTCGATACGCAGCACATTGACGAATATAATGACTCGCTTGGGGGTGCCTTGCGGAATAATTTTTAAGCACCGAAATTAGGTTAGAGAATTTCCTCCATAATTATTCTGAATTCTTCTTCTTCTTTAATGACTTTCTGTCCTTTAATTTGTCGGAGAATTAATAAAAATTTCCTCTTTTTTCACGAGGAACCCCATTTTGAACAAAACGATGATGCTTTACAGCACATAATTATTATTCGCTCTACTACCCCATTACGATTTCGCGAGATCTTTAATCTCAATAACCCTTTTTTCTCTCCTCACAGATCATCGCACATTGTCACCATCATTAGTTTTTATGACGCATAAGAAAAATAAAATAGAATTAAAGAGATGTTAATGTTGATGATTATGAGACGAGTAAATTTTTAGCTCCTTTTACAAGAATTTTTTTTTATGGAATTTTCGTATTCGGAGGGGAGAGATTTGAAATTCCATTAGAAAGAGAGAGAGAAAATTTTAAAAATTCTCGAAGGAGCCAATTAGGGGTTTCGTTCATTATAATCTCTGACCGTTGTCTAATTTTCCCATCCCTGCATAAGGTAGTTCATAATGATGATCATCGTCATCATCCCTTTTGTTTTAAATTATTTTTTTTATCATCCTATAAGAAGGGAAAAGATGCGAGAGAAGAATTCGCTTTTTAATTAATTTAACAAAAGGATTCCACCCACAGAACTTTTTTTTCTTTTCCACTGTGCTGCTCAGTTTGCCGCTTCTCTGTGGACGAAAGAGAGAGAGAGAAAATATAAGAAAGAGACGGAACTGTAGAATGGTAATTTAATTAAAAAGGAAAAATTGTTTTCGAGAAAGAACTCAGCAAGCAAGCAGCGCGAAGTTCAAAAATTAATTATCTAGTAGTTTTTCTCTCTGTTCGCCCCACTGCTGCTGCTCGAGTGTTGTTGTTACTATATGTTTGGCACACACCATCAGAGATTTTTAATTATTACTTGCCATCTCATCCAGTTTTTTTAAGGTCATCACTTCCATAATTCTTCTTTTGCTATTTTCTCCCGTTTAAGTGAATTTATCGAAAGTAAATGAATGTTGCTGGAAGTTCGCAGCTGGTTGCTTATCTCTGACCGTTGTTGATTAGTTTCGGAATTAAAATAAATACCGTTTAAACAGAGAGCGACGCGAGCTTATAAATTATGACAATATGACAAAGATAATTCCTTTAAATTTCACTAAATTGACCTGCTTTCTGTCTCTTCTTCTTCTTCTTCCTATATATTTCTAATCGCCGTCTCATAAAGTTTTTGTCATTAAAAAAAATATAAACATGTGTGCGATCAACCACATGTGATGCTGAGTGTGTAAAAGAAACGAGTCTTGTGATAAATTAATTGCTCACTGAAAGCCATCATTGAGTGATTATTTACTTTTATTTTTCTTCTCATCCACTGTTACTCATTTTCGCTTCTGTCATATGTATGTACGTCGTGTACGCGAAGTATGCATGCAAGACGTCATCAACGAGTTTTTTTCTCACTCACTCGGCAACTATTTCAAGTATTTCAAAAATGCGGACGCTCGTTGGGTTTACAGTAAACCACTTTTACTTCCTTTACATCCCTTTTTATTATTTTATTTCTTTTTTTTTCTATTTCAACATATTTCGACTCCTAATGAGGGTTGAATATTTTTACTTCTCTTTCCTATGTGCAATATGATCAGCTGTTAGTTTGGAATTTTGTTTTCAACGTTCGTTCGTCGATGACGCGCAGAATGTTGCACTGTCATTATTACTGTACTTTTTTATACGTTGAGCATTTGCAAATTAAAAAAAACTGTTGACTCAATGGAAATGTTACAAAATTGATCATGTAAGTAATTTTTAACTGATTTACAATCTCTTTTTGACCATGTTGGCAATTATTGGCTTTTGCCCACAAACTTCTTCCTTCCTCACTTAAAATATGAACACACCGAGAGCATAGGAGATGTGGGTAGTAATAATAATTACATGAAATATAATAAATGTTTGCATATATGAGGAGAGGGGGAAGAAAATTTATGGCACTTTACGTAGAGAGTTCATCGTCTGTCTAATTTATTTGCCTTTGTGGACACCCCTAGAAGCATACTTTCTGTGAGGTGGCAATATCAGCAGAATTTTAAGGTGGATAGAGGTGAGTGCAGCAGGAAGAGTCTCTCGAATGTGACTGTAATATTAATTTTGGACTCTATTCATTCAACATTCCACATGCAATATTGTGTAATCACTTTTCTCTCTCCTCCTAACAACCATCTTGAAACCGCATACTGTGGCTTTTATGCATTTGCAAGATTGAAATTTCCACCTCATACACAGCAACAGCAGCAGCAGCAGCCGTACAACATGAAAGCAATATTTCCATTTTAACTTCGGATACAAACAATAGAATTATTTTTCGGAACGGAACTTGTGTGACAAATTCGTGTGTGCATGAGGTCCCGCAAATAGATAGGAACGGAGTGATTTATCGAAACAAACGAAAGTTATTAATTATCGTCATGTAGTCTCACTCACTTATATGCTAAACTTCTTCCATCGAAAGCCATATCTTATCTTGTTTCTCATACATGAAACACACTCAAAACCACTACAGGTGTAAAGAGCACTTTTAGAATATTTCGAGTTAAAATAATTGAGTTTTAATTAAATACAACGGTGATGTTGATAATAGCGCACACCTTTGTATGGATGGTTTAGTGAATACATAAAATTTAAGTCACACTTTTTATTACACTCCATTATTGTTCATCATTTCAAGATTTAGCCAAAAATCCACTCACATGCTTTACCATATTTGTAGGAATCAAGAAAAATATAATATTTAATAAATTAAAACGCATAAAACTCACATGATGCGGGAAAAAATTCTAACAAGGTTACATCAGCAGACAATCTCGACTCACAGAATTCTTATCTCATGTTTTTAAATCTTAATTGCTTTATCGCGAATGATTTTATAAAATCAAATTAAATATCGTGAATAATCTTGAAACGTTTGTCACTACATGATCTAATGAATTAAGTCATAATGTCAAGCACCTCAGTTCAAGTGGTTTTTGATTAAATGAATTTTAAATGATTAATAGAAGTGGCTCTTATCGAAATCTTATTTGCAATTTCTTCAGCGAATTATGATGACTATTTAAAATTATATACCACATGCATTAAGTGATACTAATTTCTTTATTTCCTTCTTTTTATAGGACGAAATGAACTTATAGCACGCTACATCAAGCTTCGAACTGGAAAAACGAGAACGAGAAAGCAAGTCAGTTCACACATACAAGTTTTAGCTAGAAGGAAATTACGCGAGTTTCAAGCCAAGATGAAGGTGGTAAGTGCCCAACTGCTCACTGATTGCTGTTAATTAAATTAGAAATCATCACGATAAAAAAAAAGAAGTATGAAGAGATCTTCACGCCGAAGTGTCTGTCAATAAATTATCACACCATGATGATGGTCAAAAGTTAATTTGAAAAATACTGCTCGCACGTTTACACTCACAACATACATTATGACTAGGTGTATTGTTTAATTTATTGCAAACTCTTTATTTCTTCTCTCCTTCGTTTCTTTTCTTTTATTGCAAGCTATTAAAGCAATTTGTAAAATTTTATAATTTTCTTAATGCTCTCTCTTCACTCGGCTGTTTTTTTTTCTCTTGCATGATTAACATGTAGAGACATAAAAGGCATTAGACAGCGAGAAAAAGCCCACACACAAAAAAAAATCTTGCGAGCATGTTATGAAAAAATAAAAAATTGCCAGCATTGCACCAATTTTAAACAGTCGTCATCGGCGGCCATTTATGGACTGATCGTTTTTTGTAATTACAATTCTGAGCTTGCGACTACACAACAATCATTTTCAATCATGTCAAACGCTAATTATTAATCAAGAGATTTTACGCGATGCTTCAATTTAAACTTGAAATAAAGTAAACGCGACGAAGTCATGGTCTTTGTTGATTGTCTTATCGCAACTTTAGTCATTTAGAGAATTAATGAGACGGAAATGGTTATTTTTATCGTTGACATGTGCGAACGCAAACAAACATTTACTTTTAAGCGAAAATGTAGAAAATTTAACGTATTTAAAAAATTTGCAAATATTCAAAGGACCATTCAATGGGCAAGGAGAAAGCCTTTCAAACAATGAGCTCGATGACCTCTGCCCAACTCATATCGGTAGCGACTGTCAAGGGTCTAACACTCAATCCACCATGTATTCCTCCCTATACTGTAAGCACTCTCTCAATACACACTCATAAGACAGTCACTTTTTTATGACATTAATCAGTCTGCTTCATCATGACTAATCCCTTTTTTCTCTTCATCATCATCATCCTCACACTTCGATGTAAACAAGACGCATTACATAATTTTTTTAACGCTGGTCTCATAATTTTTTGTACATCTGAATTTTTTGCTTACTCATATGTGACGCTGATGTTGTGTCTTTGACTGGCGAATGCCACGATTCTCGCATTAATATAAAATTAATCATGAGTTAATCATCACGCGAAAACAAATGACTAATTTTTTGAGCATATCAAGAGAGAGTTCATAGACTTTAATGTGTCATCGCCAATTAAAATCCATAAAGTTAAGTTGAGTGCATCAATCACTAATTTTTGTGTCATCTTCATGGTCATAAAATAATTAAATTAAATTGCTTAAAGGAAGCTCTTGAAGGAGTGCAATTTGTAAGTTCAATTGGTATTTCCGTTCATATTGTCCTTATCGCTTTAAACAAATCACAATTCATAATGCCTTGTGGCGCCGGAGTTTATGTTAAAAAAAATATTCATTAGAGATGACTCAAGTGAAGCGTGGGCAGTGGTAAGCAAAAAATAAACTAAAGAACTGAAAATAAATAAAGACCGAGAACCAGTTCTTTATGGCACTTGTATGTCAATATGAATGGGTCATAAAACTGGTTTCGTTTCCTTTTCGTAAGTGCTTCTTTAAAACCATTTTGCTAAAAATAGAAAAATTTAAAATATTTTGCAGTTAATTTATCATTGAGTCAATGCCACTGTCAATTTATTGATTAATTACTTCTCTATGGCTTTCATTTACCTTAAGGATTAACAAATTGTCACTGACCGTGTCCGAATTAAATAATCGTCCACCCACACGCTATAAATCAATAACTCAATATAATAAAACGAACACAATGCGGTGAAAGTCCATTTTTGGTGCAATAATTCAAAATTTAATTAATGAATCTTTCTCGCATTGCATTTGCGCTTTGAATTTAAATTGAATGTCAAATGGATCAAAGAATTTATAATTTTTCAATCAAAATTCTAGAGAAAAAAACTCGATTACCTTCAAATTTGCAAATGAGTGCTTTTTAGAATGGAAAGATTAGATGCTGGTTGAACTTCTAACTTGTTCACTTGTTCAAAATGTCTTGGCAACACCGCGCACTTTTTCATTATTCATTCTTTTCGCATTTGCATTCTAACGCTACACACATTTTTTTGCCATATAAACATGTAACTTAACACTCAGCTCGCATATATGTATATTGCACATTTTAATACCATCGAAACACGTTTTTGCAACCGCAGAAAATGACCAGTAAATGTGTGTGCATATAAACTCACGCTTTAGATGGAATTTCACATAAAAATAATAAATTTGAGAGCTATAATATTGTGCGAAAAAAAAAGAAGTTATTAGTCAATTCGATACAATGGAATGTCGGTTCATAACAACATGATACTACTCTCGTTTTCTATTTCAGCAATTCTGGCAACCTGGTCTTCAGCCATCGACCTCGCAAGACGTGAAGCCATTCTCACAACCCTATCCTGGCGGCGGAAAATCAGCGACTGCCGTGTCTGCAATTGATGGAAGCTTACAAACTCAACATCCATGGGAGGGACGATCAATAGCGACACAGAAATTCAGACTCGTTGAATTTTCAGCTTATTTGGACATTAACACCGACGAAAATGTAAGTTTTACATTAAATTATTTTTATTTTTATTTTAAATAACTTTTTTTTGATTTCAGTATCACAACAAGCATCTCTTTGTACATATAGTAGAACAGCCAGCCCATCCGCTTCTCGAGTCGGTAGACGTGAAAGAAATCTATGATAAATTCCCACAGAAAAGCGGTGGCTTAAAAGAGCTTTACGAGAAAGGTCCACAGAATGCCTTCTTCTTGGTAAAATTCTGGGCAGATCTCAATACTAACCTGGAAAATGATTCTGGTGCATTTTACGGTGTCAGCAGTCAGTAAGTGTTGATATACTCAAATGGCTAAATAAACAAGCTAATTTATTCTTTAATTAAACAGCTTTGAAAGTAACGAAAATGCAGTAATCACATGTTCCACGAAGGTGTGTTCCTTTGGCAAACAAGTTGTTGAGAAGGTGGAAACTGAATATTCCCGCTTGGAAAATGGACGCTTTGTGTATCGCATTCATCGGTCACCGATGTGCGATTATATGATAAATTTCATCAATAAACTCAAGCGACTGCCCGAAAAATACATGATGAACAGTGTCTTAGAGAATTTTACCATCCTGCAGGTGAGCATAAAAATTTAATCTAACTCCAACTTTTAATCTAATCGCAACCATATCGTTTAATCTCCAGGTAATATCAAACAAAGATACACAGGAAACTCTATTGTGCATTGCATTTGTGTTTGAAGTCTCCACATCGGAACATGGTGCACAACATCACATTTATCGATTGGTGAAAGATTAGCATGATGATCATCTTCATGAGCCGTTGATAGCACCAACATCCAGCGACAATCAATTGCAATTGATTGACGATACAACAATTGTTAATGTTAATAAGAATAGTAGCATACTAAGTGGATCTACGACGGATAATAATGATAGAGAGTTAAGTGGTAATTTTAATGCGAAAAACAATAATGAGAGTACTATTGGTAGTAGTTTTACAAGCGTAAGCATTAACGATAATAATAATTATGATAGTTTCATTTGTCCACCAGTAACATCATCGAAATTCATCAAGAAAGAATCGTATGATGATTAAAAATAATGTACACAAAGAGTCGATCATATATATGTGTGAAAAGTAAATTCAATTTATTTCGGTCTCAAAAAAAAGAAAATAAATTTACTCTTCCTATATTTAAAAAAAACAAAAAAAAATCATCAGTGCCTAAAGAAAACCCAAAAGGAAGATGGAATAAATCTCATGAAATTATTTTCGAAATTGTATAAAAAAAACTCCATATTTAAGCATCATCCAACATCAAATTGAAGAGATAATTTTTATTTTCGCGGGTGCAATAGAGGAACGGCAATCATGTTTCGAAGTTGCAATAAAAAGAGAGGAAAATAATTAGAAGAAGAAGAACAGAGTTCAAAAGTGACGCAATTTAAGAGAAAGCTTAATTAATTTTATTTTATAATTTCTGCCCTACTGCAGAATTTTTTATTTTATTTTTAAATGCAGAAAAAAAGTTTTATTTATCCTAAATAATTTTTCCCTACAAAAAAAAGAATAATTTTAATAGAAAATGCCATGAATTTCCTAACTTAAAAAAATTATCCACCTTTTGATTTTTTTTAATACTTAAGATTTCTTTATGTAACTATCAAGCGGCTAATTTTTCCACGATTTAATTGAGAGATTATTAATTGATATTTAAAAAACTCAATCTATCAAATTCCTTCCATTCTCATCCGTCGTATTCGCAATCTTTTTTTCTAATCATTTTTTGGTTTTTACTTCTTCGGGGGACCAAACAGAAAAGCCATTTTTTGAAGTCGCTTGATACTCTCTATTTTAAAATTCACATCTGTTTTTAATCCAGCAAGCTTTCGTTTTTTTAATTAATCTAATTTTCTTTTTTAAATCATAGTTTTTTTACAAAATCCTAGAGACGATCTCTAGAAACAACAAAAAAAAATTGCAGAATTTTTTCAAAGCATAAATAAAATAAAAATGAATTGAAAATTGTTCATTTTGATCTCCTAATTAGTCAAATGTATTATTAAATAGTGAATATGACACACACGGAATAGATACGCATGTGAAAATCATAAATTGCGAAATGGAAAAATTAGAGTTGTGATTTGATGATGTCGCGTGGTTATTTGGTGGGATTTAAATTTTGATTTGTGACATTATTGAAAAGTTGTTGAGGAAATTTCATCAAATCTCCGACATCACCGACATCACCGAATCGCAATTAACTTAAAACTATTTGAGTACCTTAAAAAAATTGAAATTGGACAAAAGAAAGAATAATTTTTTGACTAAATTAAAGAAGTTTCACTCAAAATTGATATTAAATCGATGAAAAGTATTCGACCCATTCATAATCCGATCCTGAACGTGCAAAGAGAAATTAGATAATGTGTCTTCATTATCGCAGTTCATGAAAGTGAATAAATGATGTCCAATAATTTTGTAAATAGTTTTTTTAATCGTTGATAAGTTTCAATTTTTTCCTTCCTGACCTTTCTTTCATCGCATGTAAGTGTAATCGAAGAATCGAATGGCAGATAAAGTTTAAAAATTATGTGGACATAATGTACTTGATGATAATGAAGAAAAAACTTATAACTGAGAATGTCTTTCACTCTTTATAGGGGCTGCTCTGTACATTTCTTTGATTTGCATAAGAAAAAACAAAAAAACACTTTAAATTAATTATGTGAAAAATGAGAAAAGTTTATAAATAAATAAAATTCTTGAAAAAAACTACTTTATTAGCTATTTTTTGCACGCTTATAAAGTGACATATAACCGAGAACATGAAAAGCCATGTAGAGTAGGAACATTATGACTAAATTTATGTATTGATGATCAACATAAAAATCGAAGTGTTTAAGGACATCTTCGCCGGACTCAAAGCATGGAAGCGTTGAGTTTTCTTGACACGCTAAAAAATATTTTTAAGTCGCGAAAAATTTAATAGAAAAAAAACTCACTTATATTTTGAATTCCTTCCCACTGTGCGACGCTCATTGCCTCATTTCCATACATAAGCCAGCTAAAGTAAGGCAGAAATGCCAAGTATGTTGGCAGCGTGTTAATTTTTATGAAAACGCCTGATGTGACCATTAAAATGTAATCAAATGGAACCAAGTAAGCCATTGCCACTGGAATTGAGTTGAAGGTAGCAGAAAAGAAGCAACCGCAAGCACATGAAACATTCATGACTAATGTCGAGGCAATAATTGTAATGACAAATGCATGTAGTGTAGGACGGAGTGCTGCTAGCCAGTATGCAATCGAAACAAATACCAAAGGTTCAACAATCAACCCCGGCAACTAAAAAAAAGAAAAGTCAAATCCAAAAAAAAATAGTGACGTTCATTTCTTACCATCGCAATGGCATTAGCTAAGTAGTATTGATCGGTGGTGTACAATCCCGATTTGAGTTCACGTAAAAAAATGGGAAATGTTTGGGGGAAAATCGATAGAGTCGAGTACATTGGCGTGAAGGTATTTTCCGATACAAAGAGGAAAATTATTCCTTGAATTGCTTGCACGCCAGTTTGACTCATTTCAATGGTTCCGGCATAAATTAGGCCTGCCATTAAAGCGATTGCTGATTTTTGGAACAGTCTGAGAAATTGAATTTTTGGATCACGTAAAACGCCAACACAAAACCTCCAAATTAGCCAATAGAAGGTTGTAAATGCAGTCGGTGGCTTAAAGTTAACCAGCTCATCTTCGACTTGATACGATCCACTTTCCCACATGTGAATTTCTAAATTAACAAGCAAATCTCGCTGTTGAGCTGCTTCCGATACTGCAAACATGTCGCATATTCTCGATGAAGTTCGCTGAGCGGCTGCTTCACTTCCATGTTCTATTGAGACCACACTGATGAGATATTCGGCTGGATTAAAGTTTGGTGGACACTTGTATCCATTTTCGGCGAAAAAGTCTACGGCATCATCGGGATCGCCAAAGAAAGCGACTCTTCCTTCTGAAAGAAATAGAACTTGATCGAACATAGCAAAAAGTTGACTCGATGGCTGATGAATTGTACATAAAATTGCAGTGTTTCTTTTTTCAGCGAGCTGCCGTAAAGTTTCTACCAGTCTTTGAGCATTAAAACTGTCCAACCCTGTCGTTGGTTCTTGAAAATAAAATTATAAAATTTTTCTTGCAGATTAAAATTAATTTAAAATTTACCATCACAAAACAAAATGGCCGGCTGCGTGAGCAACTCGGTGGCAAAAGCCATTCTTTTCTTTTCGCCACCACTCAACATTTTTCCTTCACCATCCTCGCCAATTCGCGTGTTCATGCAATTCGTCAAACCTGTTCTCTCAATTATGTCCCGTATCAGGAATTTAATTTCCACTTCACTCACACGACGATCGAGTTTCAGATGTGCCATGCAAATGAGATGCTCCTTTACTGTCAGTGAACCGAAAAAGAGATCATCTTGATGAACGAAGCCCGAAAGTCGTTTCATGAACGAGCCAATTTGGCAGCCATTAATTAAAATGTCTCCTTGGACGACTGTATCGCGAGGATTGCGATAAGCAAGTGCCGACATTAATGTGCTTTTGCCAGCACCTGATGCTCCAATTAGTGCCACCAAATTACCGCTCGTTATTGCACCCGAGCTATTATTAATGATTCTCTTTATTTTCTTGGGACCTCGTGTGGCGTAAATGCTGACATCTCTCCATGCGAGCGTTACACCATGCTCCATGGGCGACCATTTATTGTAGCTCCTCAACGATATCGATCCAGAAAATCCCTTGTTTGAGTCTTCGCTTCCGTTCGGAGAATCTTCGTTGACCGATAATGTCAGCGATGCGGTCATGTTATCTTCAAATTGAATCATTTCAATGTCACTATGTCTCTCGGTCATTTGATAACGCGCAAAATTTTATTACTTAAAATTAATTGCTTTTGTTAATTCCAACTTTAATCATTAGATTATGAATTTTTTGTCATTTTGAATTAGGAATTAATTGGCTATGAAATTAATTTTCTTTTTTTTGTCACTAAAATTAGCTCTATTAAGTTTTGTTTTACATCTTTAAATATATTTCCGGCTTATTTTTCGACTGATCGCGACAAAATTTAAAATATGACTAAATTATTTTGTCAAGAATGTTGTGCAAGTAAATAAAAGAGAGCGAGTCCGAAATTTGATACTGTAAAGTAATCGCGGTCGATAGAAACCTTAAAAATTAAAATTCTTGGTTCATTGACAAATGTTTTAAAAAAAATTCCAAAAGTCCTGAAATAAAAATTTAAATTCATTTTTCTTCAACGGTTGTTTCTCTTTATTTTTCACCATAAAATCAAATTTTACAAGTTTCGCTTATCAATTCAATTTCTTGTCATTAATTTTATGTTAAAATGTGTCTCAATAATTTAATTTCCTTTCACATTTTTCACTGTATTTTTTTCTTGCGTGACAATAAAAAGAAGCAAACTCTTCCGCTATCTCGTTATTATTTTAATTTTACTACCAAAGTTGAATCTACACGTTTTTTGATACTCTTGGAAATAATCATAAAAAATTATTTGAATTGAATGTGATTTTTAACTATTTTTATCAACAATTGCTATTGTCATAAATTTAGGATGTGAAAAATTATCGTCGTCATTACACTAATGATAATATTGCTAAGTATCGCTCACAAAAATGCTGCCATAATTCAGGATTTTTTTATATACCTTAAAAGGCCTTCAAATGAGATTAAAAATTTTTCGGGTGGTTTTCGAGGAAGACGAATCAACTAAATAATTTTTATTAGCTAGGTATGGTCCAAAAGATTAGATTTTCGAGGAATGTGTGAGAGATTAAAATTAAAATTCGTCCACTACATTTCATTTCATTTCATCTACATTTGCTATTGTTGATCTATATATGATTCCCTAAATAAATTTCATTTGCCACATTCTCGTTTGCTTTTCATGCATCCCATCAGATTTTTTCCTCTCTGCTCTTTGATTTTTAATTCTCTCATGATATGTTACCAACAAAACATGATCATTTGTGATTAGGAACGAGGATGTTGGGGGTTGAAATTTGATATTTAGAAAATAACACGAAAAAATATTTTATAAAGGTGAAATTATATTTTTTTTTTCATATTTTAAAAATAAATGATTTATTTCGAATTAATCACCAACATCCATTCATCCCTCAAATGCCTTCTTTTTCATTTCTTTATATTTTCGTACTTCGATCAAAGTTTAAATCCTCTAATTTGAGACTCTAGAATGAGTTTGTTATAGATTTATCACTTGGTTTATTATAATTTTTTTGGATGAAGTTCAATAGGATTTTTTTGGGTTTTTGTCATGTCCGTAATAAAGTGTTTAGAATAGCAAAAAAGGTTGCATAATATATAGAAATAAATACTTTATATTTTTCACTTTTTTTTAATATCATGAGTTCATGACTTTTATAGAAAAATAAGTTCGATTTAATAATTTATAAGTTATAGCTGGAAAAGAGCTTGCAATACGTCTTAAAAGTAATACATAGTAATTTATTTATTTATCAATCGATAAAAATCACCTTCGTCGAGAACTTTCTGACTCATAGAGACAAAAGAGAACAAGGGCTGTCTCCATGGGTAAAAGTAAGTAAATTGGACTAGAAAAAGATCATTCATTTGACTAGAATTACATATCAGATCTCAAGAATATATAAGAATTATTTTTTCATCATTTCTTTGGTTTTGCCTCACTTTTATCCTTTTTGTGCAACATTCTTAATCTCTTTTAGCACTTTTATTTGTCGTTGTCGTCGTCGTCGTGTCAACATGATCCTCATTGTCCACCGTTAAATGTCCATTGACATTTCTCACAACAAGATCGAGTGGTGGGAAATCAATAAGCGTGGTTGTACAATGAAAGCCCATGTTTGACACAGCAATTAAGTACTCACAAAATGCAAAATAGCTAAATGCCAGGTCGTGACAGAGCAGTCGGTGTTTGAGGAAGAAGACAATTAGTCCAACGGTGCTTACAATTGACAGCGCAAAAAACATTTGCTTATAGCGTAACGATCGTTTTTCTTGTTCGCTTGTCGGTCCTTGCGGTTGAAGGATTTTCAGCAGTCTCAACGAGACCAGCATGTAAGTCAGCGACGTAATCATGAATGTGACGAAAATCTTCTCATGCATTGCTAATTGAGAAATATATAAAAAGTTAATTAAAATTTTTTAAAAAAATTATTAATTTAACTCACGATAATTTTCCTTATTTGACACGTACGTCACACCCGCCAGCGATGAAATCTCCAGCAAATTCAAATAGTGCATTAAGGTGGCGTGTTGTGTTGCCTTTTTATGGCACTGCTCATCTCTCTCGACCCTCTTCAAAACATGATGCTTAAGATAATTTTTATGCACAAATGCTATAACTAAACGGGGTGTTAGGTGCAATGCGATTATTGCACGCCATAAATATATTTGCGGCCTTATTCCTGTGATCGAGCTTATGCTTGGTATGATATTGTACACCTGAAAAAATTCCATTTCAGTAATGTCCCCAAATTCATAGAGCTCCTAGGAGGTATCAAATCATTTCGGCATATATTGAAAAAATTTAAGTTAGTAAAAGATGTTTTAAGTTATTTTAGAAAAGAAAAAGGCTAAATATTGGTTAAAAATGTATAATTAAATTCAGTTAGAAAGAATAATTCATAAAGCCCTTAGCTTTGTGAATAAATATTAATACATACTCAATAAATATCTATAGAGAGATTATTTGAATAAACTCGGCATAAAACAGAATGCAAATTTTAAAGAGATGAGGTGTGTGTGTGAATGAAAATTCATTAAATAAATGCCACTTGAAACATTCCACCTTAAAAAAAAGGCGCATCAAGCGGCACTTACGAAGTTCAGGTTAAAAATAGCTGCACAATATTGTTATATTGACTTTTTAGATACAATGAATTTTCCAAATATACATATTGATTCGCTTGATATAAAAAGTCTTTATATTATGGCCAGTGGGAATATGCGAAAATAAATTTTCAAAATCGCTAAAACAACAAGATAATAAAAAAAGTGGAAAATTACTCACTCGACAATGGGTCTCATGAATTTCTTCGGGTGAAAAGACGAATCCAGTTACGAAGCAGATTAATCTTTGGAATTTAAAGAGCCAATTAATTTGAATCACCATTAATTATAAAAAAATGAATAATCTCACAAGCCCGAGAGTGGAAGTACAAGCGTGACATTTGATAGGGTTCGAAGTGAGAGCTTAAACAGGACGATATTGTTGTTGCTTTCATTTTGCGCCGCTTCACGATGTAGGTCACTGTTTTCTTTATTGGTTGCGACAGCAGCCATCTAAAAAAATAAAATCATCCAGTTTGAGAATTTTTCTTCTTGCATGCAAATTTCTTTTGGATTTATTGATTTTTTTTCCGCAAAATTTAATGAAAAACAAGTTTGAGTTGATTTTTTTGAAAATCGCACAAATGACATGTGTTGAAATCAAAAAGAAATTTTACATTTTGTGTAATCATTTAAAAAATTTGAATTGTTGTTAGATAATTTTTGTGGAAAACCAAACTTACTTGGGAAATTTATATTCTTTTTTTCTTTTTCGAAATATCCTTTTATCCTATTTTCAGATCACGAAATCATTCCATCGTTATAATTATATTGAGACTGTCGTTATGAGTTTAATGCAGCACGAATTTTATAATACTAGTGTGTTAAAGCGAGGAAAATTAATTTTTCAGGAAAATTTTTTATCCCTCAAACACACGTAAAGTTTTACCGCCCATACGAGTCACAGTTGGGTGGAAAATGAGGAAGAATTCAAGTATATCTTTGAATGTTTAAAAGTTATCATTAAGAAATTAATTAAATAAGTAAAATCTCAATCAACGTGTCAGTGAGTTCATCATTTAAAGTTAAGTTTAAATTAAATATTTTGTTAATTTTTCTAACGTCCTAAAATATTTCAAAATAAAAATTTTCCAGGGTGATGACAACTTGAGTGAAAATTTCACGTAGTTTTCAAAGGGGCTAACGGTCGTCGAACAATTTCAAAGAGAGGAAAATATTTTGTTATTATCGCCCGATTTACTTCGTTAATTAAAGTTTATTTTTATGTTATTTTGTCTATAATTTATGAAGTCATCATTACGCAATGGATGTCAAACGTTGGAAGCTTGTCCTTTACGAATGGGTGAGAAATGAGCGGGCAAATTTTTCTGTATGTTTAAAACTTAAATAAATTTTTCAGATAAAATCAACAGATATGAGTGATGTAACTGGATCACTTGATCAAGTTCATCTGGATGATTATTTCGACAAATACCGTCAACAAGTGTCACCCGATGCTGATCCAAATATCGTTAATTTTCTCAATGGTAAGTCTACTGGATGTTCTTCTTACTTTTATTTATAATTCACGTGTCACGTTTCTAGTTAATTTTCCCGACTACGAAATCCTCATGAATGAGACAAATACAATATCATTGCAAGACTATGTCTACATATTTTCACTTTTCCTCTTCCACTCGTGTGCCTTAAAAGGAAATGAAAGATTTCTAATGTGCTGTCAGAAACTCGAAGAGCGACATCAACTGTATATAATGAAATTTTTTAAATACATGCGAGATGAAAAGGAGAAAGGTGTCAAGATTACGAAAGAGATGATTCGTCGTGGAATTAAGGAGACAACGTCAATTGTATTATCACCGCCTCCTTTTATGCCACTAGGAAGTCCACTTAAAACTCCGACCAAACTTGAGAGATCGCCACCCGCTAAAGAGTTTACTAATTTCAAATTAAAAGAGTTAAAGCATCTTAAGGTACAGCTGGAAAATGAGAGATTCGAGAGGAGCCTTTTAGAAGTAGAAGTCAAGCAAAATCAGGAGAAGGTAGATAGTCTGGTTAAAAAGTGTAAGGATCTTAGTCGTGAAGTGCTTTCGTTGAGAAATCACTTGAAAGTTGAGAATAATGACGAAAATATCGATCCAAACAATCAACTAATCGAGCACATTAAGGCCAAAATGGAAAAGGAAATTACTGCGCGAGATGACAAGATTTGTGACCTGAAAGACGATATCAGTGACCTTACTCAGTGTAAGGAGAGCTTGCTAGAAAAAATTAACATGATTGAAAAGGAGAGAAAGGAGCTTTCACTAAAACTCTGCGATTTCGATGAGTCTGTGTGTGCATTACAGGCAGAAATGACGCTTAAAGATGAGAAGATCCTCTATTTGGAGCAATCGAATGAAGAACTTGTTCAAATATTAGGTGAATATCGTCAAAAATCAGACAGAGACGTATCGTCTGACTGCTTAGAGTTTTCGTGCTCAACTTATCACACTGGGATGAGTTCGAATGAGGGCGAAAATCTTGGAGTTGTAATCGACTTGCAGCTTAAAGATAAGGAGTCGGAACTAACAGCGCTCAAAGAACAACTCGACACGACAAATTCAGAGAAGGCGAATCTCTTGAAGACAATCGATGAATTAAATTCACGCGTCACTTCACTCGAGCACGACATTAAAGAGCATGAAGAAAGTAAAAAAACTGCAATTGTGAATTTAATGCAGAAAATTGACATGCTGAGCGATAAACTAAGATCAACGATGGCCTTCAATGATGAGACTCAAAAGAGAGAAAAGGAACTTGAGGAGCGATTAGAACGCGAGAAAAGTTTCAACGATAAAATCAACAATAATACCGCAATTTTAACGCAGAAATTGAAAGAAGCACGTGAAAAGTTAAACAGTGCTAATGAAATCATGGCCAGTACTCAAGAAAAGTTCGTTCAGATCAGTCGTGAAAATGAGGAGCTTAAAGCTCAGCAAACTCTAAAAATGTGTGACCTGTCCAAGCGATATGAAGAAAAGTTCGATAAACTTAAGGGTCAAATGGTAAGGAAATATTTTTTACTCCTTAAAATCTTATGCATGTCATTTTACTCTCATATCTATTCATCTGGAATGAAAATTAATCACACTCACAAAACTTCATCTCTAAACTAAACTCAACTTATTTGTATCGTTTTGAAAATAAATTTTTTTAAAAGATGTGTTTGTGTGATAATTTTCATTTCAGAACCCTCCCGTTGATCGTCCCTCACTCAAGTACAAAAAATCCAATAAGTGGTTGGACCACGCGTTTGGTGTCTTTAAATATATTGCAGCTATCGTACTATTCAACTCTTGTTTGTTCATGTATATTAAATATTATTTCCACGAAAATGATTATAAACTTTATATTCATGAGGCAGTGCCCAAATTTTATTAGCAATAAAATGTTTAAAAATTTAAATATTTTTTTGACACAGAAAAAGCTCTACGAGGATGCTGTGGCTTCGCAAAATGCAAAATACACAGCCCTAGAAAATCTACGCTCAAAAGACGCCAGCGAACATCGGGAGGAAATTCAACAGCTTCAAAAAACAATTAAAGACTTGAAGCTGACCAATGAAATGCTAGTCAAAGAGAATCAATTTCTATTCAATCAATGGAAGTTCCTCGATAATGGCAAAAGCGAAAGCTTTGAATTGACGAAAATTGGCGCCACTTCAACACCATTTGATTATTTCGTTTCTGAACCAAGTAAAGAAGATGAAGAAGAATTTAACAATGAGTTCTTGAGTGAGCTTAAAGGTGAGAAGGAAGTTGAAGATATTCGAGTAGCCACTGAGTTACAAATGAGAAACTCTAAGTATCCTCCCCATTTGAGAGATTCATATGCAGTTTCAAAAATCGATGCAAGCATGAACGAAGAGGAAATAAGGAATGGTGGCGGCGATAAAACGCCTCTTATAGCACCAACGAGCTCAAGTTATCAACGCAAAAAGGACAAACGTCCAAGCATGCTTCCAACACCCTCCCGTCGACCATCGATGGGATCTTCAAGCTCACTTCGAGATGCATTAAATTTAAATAGTCAGGGTGGAAAAACACCATCAAAAATTAAACAAATTATTGGAAGATTTTCGATGGGTAAAGATGAGGTGAGTGCAATTTAATTTTGTTTTGCATGAAGTCTGTTTGTAGTGTTAGTGTTGCGTGTTTTAAACTATTTTTAATTCAAAAATTATCACACTAAAGTTAAAACGCCAGAATAAGAAAGTCTCGCGTATCGTGTCCGCAAAGAAAAGAAAGCGCATTTTAAGTCAGAACGCAGACGACGAGGATAGTGAAAGCCCAGTCGTGTCTCGAAGCACAGAGAAGCGTGAAAAAGACCGAAAGGAGAAAAGAAAATCTGCGCAAGATTTGAATCGACCACGTTTAAACGATAAAAGTTCATCAAACGAAAGCAGCAGTAGTACGATTGTATTGGATGAGAACGACGATGATTGGCTCGAGATGGACGTAGAAGATGAGGCGAGAACTCTAAACACTAATACATCGGAGCATGATAAGTCTCTTGAACATATTAAAGTCGTTGAAGATCATCAAAAACATCAACAAAAAATGCGTCGCAAGAGTTTTTACAATCAACGAAATTCGTTAATGAAATTGAAATTTGTGTCAACTTCGCCTATGCTAGGACGTGCGTCATCGAATGATTTTGATAAATTCCATAGCTGCTTATCGCTGCAAAGTGAAGAATCGTTTAATGTGAAAAATCCCAGGATCCATAAAACATACACAAAATGCTTCATTAACTCGCATATTGAACAGCTTGAACGCATTTCCGATATGTTTGTGCCTCAAAAAGAACGACAGCTTTTGATAAAAGAAAGTAGTGCATCCAAATATAATTGGAGGGATGCTTCAAAGCCATTGCCGTTACTTATTATAATTTTTCTTACATTGGCAATTTTAGCCCTTGCATTTCTAAAGGATCGCAATAATTAAATTTTAATTTTATAATAAATATTTTTTCTATATAACAATAAAACCAAACCAAAAAGTTAATTTAAATGTTTAAAGTGCGATTTTGCTGTTTGGTGTGGCCTTCTTTTTAATTCAATTTTTTTAACATTTTCCATTTTTTTATTTACAGAAAAACTCCATAATGCTAAAGACGCTCAAAAAATAAATTTGATAGTTTAAATTACGTCGAACTTACAAGACGAGTCAAATGAAACTTTTAACTAGTCATTGATTTTACAATGTATATTTGTTTATCTGCTTTTTGTCGTTATAATGTTAATCAAATAAATGCAAAAAATATATTTTAAACACAAAGTTATTTCTCACTTTTATTTCGTGATTAATTAAAGAAAAGTTAAATAAATTTATAGTTTTAAAACTCAGTGCAATCCTTGAATATAATTTGAAATTAAAATTCTTTTTAACATCTTCTTTAGAAAAGTTCTTGAAAAAAATCTTACAGAGTGAGAATAAAAAGGAATCCAGTTTTTGCAGCAGCAGCAGACGTTCGTTCATTCGACGTGTCTGATATTGTTGAAAAAACATTTGAATATTTATAACGCAAGCATTTTAATATACGAGAAAGTTCAGAGATGGATAATGGGGGTTTCCACGCGGTTTTAGAAGTTTATTACAGAATCGATGATATTTCTTTAATTTTTTTCAACTGCAATTTCCTCAAATCCCTTCGGCATGTTTTTTGATGGTGAAAGAAAAAATCTCCGCTTTTCATTCCCTTACTGTTGTATTTTATTTTCGGGTGCGCTTTGTTGTATTTGTGCGAATATGAATAAAAGCACGAGCAAATCGAAAGATCAGCTTTAGTTAACAACGGGACGTGAAATAAGACGAAGCTAAAAGTAGTGAAAAAGTGAAAAGAAAAAAAATCAACCCTCTTTAAAATCCTGAAAGCTTCTTTTTTTTAATGTGCCAGTGAAAAATGGCCACAAAAATTGAGCAAACAACAAATGACTTATTACACTTTAGTGGCAAATACGGCTCGAGTGAAAAGTTGAAGTTCAATGCGGATTTTAAGCGAAAACTTTTCTTTCGTCGAACAAGCACGCTTCGCGATGCCAATTGGAATGTAAATTGCAGTGATTTTGCAAAGAAAACTCATAACCCCATTCGTGCAATAGTCGATGGCATGTCCATCCAGCCGAATCCTGATAAACCAATGATCGCACTCTCAATTGGTGAGTTGAGGAAAAAATTTCTCAGTGAGAAAATGTTAATTATGTACGAACAGCACACTTCAGTGATGGAGGAGAAAAAACTGCTTAATTTGCATAAAATTTATTATCGGCCGAATGAATGCGGTTTGATGTGAATAAAATATATTGAATATTGTTTTAAGCATCTAGAAGTGTGCTTCGAATCATCATCGTGCGTTTCTTTTTTATGATTGATGATTTGGCATTTTGAGTCCTTTTTTCAACCACTGTGTGCCATAAAAAATAGAAATAAACCTCTTCATGTAACGAAACCTGATTTGCGTATAAATTTATTAAACTCATAAAATTTATAACCTCAAAAAAACTGGAAACGAGCCTCTTTTTTGTGTCGAAGAATGGACACTTGATGATTGAATTTTGTGAGCTTTATGTGAGCTTTTTTAAAATTTTCATTTTTAGTTTAAAAAATTTAAAAATTAAGCTAAAAAGATTTTAATGGAAAATTTTGAGTCATAAATTCTTAAAATTTTTCGATGTTCACAACTGGTTGTAAAAATTTAATTAGTTTGTTAAAAACAAACAAAAACATGATTTACATACAAAAAATTTTCCTTCATAAACAATCAAAAAAAAAATAATTTCCTAAACTTGAAAAATCTTTCATCTCAAAAGCAAAATTTAATATGACGGAAAAAGAAAAAAGAAAGCAAAAGGATTATAAAGTTTGTTACTTTGTTGTCAAAAAAATCTGGTTTTAAATGCGTCTCAAAATTTACAAGAATAATATTTAGAATTCTCTTTCTCATCGGGTGATAATAAAATATTTTTCGGGTGATCGTTGAATTAATTATAATGCAGAGAGAGAAACCTGAAAATTGGAATCCTCCTTGCAATTGATTAAGCATCTGACGCTTTTATTTGGAGGTGTGTGTTGAACTTATTTTTTTTCGATGACGACACTCGTAAAGATCTGAAACGAGTTTCATTGAAAAACATCATCACTGAGATTTTTTCGAGATTTTTCTACGCAATTAAGTGAATAAATTTTTTTAAGGTGATCCAACGGTATTTGGAAATTTGCAGCCAGCTAATGAAATCCTTGACGCAATGAAAGAAGTTATCGATGAGAAAAATTTCAATGGTTATGCACCCTCAGTTGGATTTATTGAGGCAAGACAAGCAGTTGCTGAATACTCTGCACATCAAGTGATTAAAGGACGTGAAATAACTGCTAAAGATGTAAGGAATGAATTTAAGAAATTAATTACAAGAGCTTAGACATTTTTTTGCAGGTGATTCTCTGCTCTGGATGTTCATGTGCATTAGATCTATGTATTGCTGCAATCGCTGGCGAAGGGCAGAATATTTTGATCCCTAAACCCGGTTTCTCAATCTACAAAACACTCTCCGAAGGATTTGGCATTGATTGCCGTTCTTATAACTTAATACCTGAAAAATCTTGGGAGATTGACTTGGAACATTTGGAGTCGCTGATTGATGAAAATACCGCCGCAATAATTCTCACAAATCCTTCGAATCCATGTGAGTTTAAAATATAATTTTAATAAATTTTTATTAATTAATTAATTAGGTGGAAGTGTTTTCACAAAAAAGCACATGATGGACATTCTAGCTATAGCTGAGAGAAATTTTGTGCCAATTATTGCAGGTAAAATTTTGACTTTAATTAAAAGCAATTTTAAAAATATTAAAACAATTTTTTTAGATGAGATTTATGAGCATTTTGTGTTTCCTGGAAATGAATTCTTTTCTTTTGCGTCTTTATCTCAAAACGTTCCAATACTGTCATGCGGAGGTAATTTTTAATTTTTTTAACAATCGAATTTTTAACCAAGGATATTTTTTGCAGGTTTGACGAAAAGATTTTTAGTACCTGGATGGAGGTGAGCTAGAGAGTTTTTAAATTTTAAACAATTTTATAACTAACTAAAATTTAAAGACTCGGCTGGATAATTGTGCATGATCGACACGCAGCTCTGGAAGAAGTTAGAAAAGGACTTTTTAATCTTTCCGCTCGGATTCTTGGACCCAATTCTCTTGTACAAGGTGCATTACCAAAAATACTCAAAAACACACCACAAAAGTTCTTCGATGAACTTGTTGAAACTTTACAAAATCACGCAATTAAAGCTTATGAAATGCTGAAGGATATTAAAGGACTGCAGCCAATAATGCCGCAGGGAGCAATGTGAGTGATTAAAAATTGTGTAAAAAAATTTCTATAACTTTTTCTATAGGTACATGATGGTCGGCATTGATATGAAAAATTTCCCTGACTTTTCTAATGAACTCGAATTTGTGCAAGCACTTGTTAAGGAACAGGTGAGAAATTTATTATTTATTAAAGTTGATCTTTATAAAATTTTATTTTTTCAGTCGGTTTTCTGTCTACCTGGAAAGTGCTTTGAAATCGATAATTTCATAAGAATTGTCTTGACGGTAAAAGTTCATTATGAGATGGTGATTAAAATTTATTTAAAATTTATTAATTTTTTAGGTTCCCAAGGAGATGCTGGTTCAAGCCTGTGAGCGTATTTCGGAATTCTGTGACGATCATTACAAACCTGTAATTTTTATCGACAAAAGTGTTGAGGAGATGACGAATAATTTTATTAAGATTTTAGAGGATTAATTTTTTTAATTAACATGTTAAGTTCAAGTTTTTAAGTTTTTATTCAAATAAAAGTATTTTTTATTTTTATATCAAGTTTTTTTTATTCTCACTTTTTAATCATTAATAAATTTTTCACGCAAAAGCTATACAAAGCAAGTCCTAATCATTTACACATAATAAAATTTTTTTGGCATTTTCACTCGCGAACATTCAAAATTAACGTTTTAAGTCAAATTGTCACAGCATCGGTTTTGATTGGTGATTTTTTGCTAAATAAGCTCAACAATAGGATTGAAGTAATTGCATTCGATGCAGCCTGTGTTGAGAGCAAGAACATTAAAGCCATCCTTTGGTTCGGTGAAGAACATGAGCTTTTGAGGACATTGAACTTCGTGGGTTTTCAAATTTAAGAGAATCTTATTGTAGAATTCATTCAAAGTTTTGGGATAGTAGAGTCTAAAAATATAAAACATTAAAAAATTAAAATTAAATTATTTAAATGTTCTTACCTTAGTCCACAGACGCAAGAAATTATATTCTCGTTGAGGCTCAATAAGTTAACTTCACAAACTGGACAAAATACTCGATCATCCTGTTCATCCAGATACAGAAATTCCTTTTCATACTCCTCTTGCTGCCATTCATCCCAACTATCTAAAATCTCCTTTAAAATATTCTCGTGAAGTTCAATTTCATTCGCAAGCTCTTCCTTTACGATTGTCTTAATGAGTTGCTGGATGTTTTTTTTGGAGGGAAAAATTCAATTGAGGTTTTAGCTTAAATTTCCTCTTACTTACACTTCTTGACGAACAGAAAGCATTTTCACGAGATTCTTTCATGCGGATACGACAGTTCTTAAAACATAAAATAAAGTTAGTTATTGAAAATTTGAGTAAATTTAGCAAAAACCTTTCTCAAAACTTCTCGCAACTTTGGAGAACCATTTTTCAGCATTAAAGCACATGTTCTAGCTCGAATTTTTTGTTCCACTGATGTATGATATGTCGGTGATTCAGTTACATTCATTTTGGACCTTAATTAATATCAAATCTTAAATATATTCACGAAAATTATTTTTCCACTTTTTTGTTTTCTTTTTTTTGTTGTTATCCAATATTTTTTGTTTACATTCAATTTTTTGTCGTTTTCACTTTAATTTAGTTATTTTTTGCTTAAACTTTTGAATGACAATAACTTTTAAAGAACGTAAAGAACAAGAGCTAATTATTAACGTTAAAAATTAATTAATTAAAAAATTGCTAATTTGAGTCGATATGGCTAAAACACTAGTGACATTAAAACTCACCACACATGTTGAATCTCACCATGCGCACGTGCTTCTAAAAAAAATTATTTATAAACTGTGAAAAATTGCATCCTCTAAAATGATTATTGCTTAATATATTGATTTTTGAATGAGATTATTTTTATTTTTCAATAAAATTATACATTTGCTAACACAATTTTTTTTCCAAAAAATGGATGGAATAAAATAAATTTTAAAGTTAAAATATTTCAAAATTTCAAAATTAAAAAATAGACAGAAATGCATTTTATAATTTAGCCAACTCGAAATCCAAAAAAATTTCATGAGTCATGACGTAGAAAAGTGAATATTTTGCTCCAATTCATTCTCAAAGGAAAATCTACACTCTCTGTTTACACGCGGCTTTTATGTAAACGCTTAACTAACCAGCTGTTTGATTGTTTGCTCGAGAAAAAAATTTGCCGGTTTAACGCTTACATGAATGCTCACACTTTTTATTTTCCCTCATCGCGCCTCTCTAAAATAAACAATTTAAAATATTTTAGAATTTAAAAATTGAGAATTTCAGTCAGCTTTGAGCATCGGTAGAGTCGTGGTCGAAATAAAAAAAAAGCCAGAGACCTGGGAAAAAAATAATAAAAAAATAAATTAAATCACGGCATCGTGCTGTGAAGAGTGAAGTGCTTCTGTTTAGTCTCATATTTTCCCATGTCAATAGCCCATAACTCAATCAAAAAATGATTGGTGTGAACTTTTCTATTGCATTAGCAGCATCACTCAACATATTAGTCAATACAATTTGCGCAATTTTTTTATTGAAATCGGTTCCCTTAACGGAAATTAAGTAAATCAATTATTTTGTAATTAGTATAATGATTACGTCATTATTTCTCACGATTAAATTTCATTGGGAAATTGGAGCCTGTGCTAAATTAATCCGATGTTTGTTTATTTATTTTACTACTCACTTCCTCTCGCTATCTGAGGAAAAATCCTAAGAAAGCGAGATTGGAGGTGACTGCTATAGGCCATTAATATAAATACCTCGAAAGTGAGCTTACGGCTGTGAAAACAAACATTTGAAACGAGAAAAAAAAGTTGTATCCGCACTAATGCTGGCGTTTGATGGTCCGATAAAATCCAAATTATACATCAGACTAATTTATTAATTGCTATCGACTTTGCTAACATGTCAATTGACAGTTTGTATTTGCGTGCGTAAATAAAATCAATTGTGCCACGCGTGATAGTGTTGAGGTTATTTACAGATAGCGAAGGCAATTTAAATTTTATTATTGCCCATCATGTCCACTCCATTTGACAATTCCGCATTATTTGCATAGCATAAAAATAAATGCGCGAAATGTATGGGAATAAAATCAAAGAAATCTCCAAGCTGATCTCGAATGCAAGATGAAAGCATTTTTAAATAATTAAACGAGAGAATTTTCTGTTTACATTCAATGCCAATATTTTTCCAATTTTTTCTTCTTCCTTGTCTTTCTCTCTCAGCTAGCTTTAAATTTTCTCTCTCACACAAATACATTCGTATGTGAGGTGCGAAAATAATTAGATTTATATACAATCTCCGCACGTGCTTCTAAGAAAATCTCTTTATATATTTTTTTATGTGTTTTTCATCGTTCACCGATATTCACGAAATGATGAATTTGCGATATTATCAATCAAATGGGTGTTAAATTGAAAAGTGATGTTTTTTGATTGCGAATAAATCTCATCAAGATAAGCGGGAATTTTTTGAATGATTTTTAACCTTTAAAAAATACATCACGTATTTATGCTGATTTCTCAGCAAGATGTGAACGACAATAAAATTTATTGCTTCATATCATCCAACACCTTATCAATGAATTCCGATGAACTGTCAAGCAAATATAAAACAAAACGAGCAATTTCTATTTAGAGGAATTTTGCAAGAGACAATGATGCGCATCATTAGCAGTCGAACGATAAATGTGCTTAGCTTAGCATAATTTCCCTGTGTGTTCATTTCGTCAACAATTTCATTGAAATTTTCGTATGTTTGTGAATTTTCACATGCTCAATGTTCATCGAGACAGTGAATTTAAATACAATTATATGTAATGTGATTTTATTTTTCTGCTTTGAAAAATTTAACTCTTAAAAATTCAATTTATAAAAATTTAAACGGATTTATTTGATTTTATTTTCAACTAAATTGTTGTGCAACAGCTTTCGCAAAATATTCCACATTTATAAATAAGTGAATCTCAATCATCATCAAGCGCAGCGATCGGACAACACGCACAGGACTCATTCACATTGAAATTTTATGAGCGACCATTTGACCCGAATAGCAAATTGATTTCTCGACAGAAAATTGATTGTCATCGACAGTCGCACACATGTTACGAGCAGAGAAAAAAATTATTTCCATTGTCCTTTCACGATTTAGTCCGTAAACTATTTTCGCATATTTTGTTTGCAATCCTCACTTTAACTCTTTTTCTTCTCTCTTATAGGACATTATTGCGCTTCCATAATTTACGAGCTGTAATTTTGATTGTTCTTTGTATGATAGCAGCTTGTGAAATAAGTGTTGCTTATTTATTGATGACACATACAAATGATGAAGCATCGTCTTCGTATGAGACAATAAGTGCTCTAGCCTTCTTCGTATCAATCATTTCTACAGCAATTTTACTCCGGCTGATAGAAGTTCGAAAGAGTCACTCAGGTGAGGATGATTTAATGGACACTATTTTTTTACTTCTTTTCATTCGACACGTGCGTGGTCGTAATTGGTAGTACAATTGACATGGCTTAGCGTGACAGTTTCATGAATGCTCGTAAATTGGTTTTTCCTCACATGTGTGGGTTGTGTGATAGTTAATGGATACCAATAGCAATTAATATTCATGTTCGCGATACAATGTGAAAAGCCATAAATTTTACTTTCGCGGAATTTTTGTCAATTTTTAAAAAATAATTTTTAAATTTCTTCTTTTTATTCCAGCTATAAAATGGATTTACATTATCGCTGTATCAGGTAAAAGCACTTATTTCATTTGACAGACTTAAATGGCACGCAAAAGTGTCAAAACAACTTTTTTTTCTCATCTCAGAAATCTTCTTGACCATCTTGAGAGGCTTCAAATGGACGAATGTGCAAAGTGTCAACGATGTGACAAGTTTAAATTTCGCCGTACAAACTGGACTTTTATTCTTCTCCTTCGCACTCACCGCAACTGACATCTCGACCATTTATTTCGAAGTTAGTTGAATTTAAAAAAAAATGAAATTCTTGAAAGGATTTTCATTTTTGGGGTGGAGTGAAAAATGTTTTCCTCCGTCAAGATTGCGTCGTCCGCTTATCACAAACGTTCCAAATGTCAGAGAGGAAAATTATTAATGGCTTTTAATTATGAAAACCAAAATGAAAATTTGCATTCGAATTAAGTTTTCGAGAATTTATTAAAAACAATTGAAGTAAAATTGCCAATTAAAATATCCGCCGAAAACAATGCGAGTGCAGTCAAATGCATTCTATTAAATTATGATTGTTCTCTTTTTGGCTGTGAAATCAAAAGCTCGCACGCGAATAATTCACAGTTGAGAGAAATTTATTGATTTGACTTTTCACATTCAGTTTTTTTTGTTCGCAGAGCTCTTTATTGATAACATCAAAATCATGCGATCCCACCCTCCTTTCACGCGAAAATGTCACATATAAAAGTCCATATTCAACTTTTCTGTCTAAAATGACTTTTTGGTGGCTTTTACCACTGCTCTGCAAAGGATTTTTGAAGCCTCTAGAGATTGGCGATTTGGGAAATTTAGCCGAAAAGGAAACAAGTCGTTACCACTATGATCAGTTCCTGTTTATTTACAAAGCCAAAAAGGTATGTGATAGTGTATGAATTTCGTGGTCATTTGTAATCCGATTTAGTGAATGTGATACAAAAATATTTTCAAAGTACATTTTGAGTTGAAAGTGGTCAGTTAGTCATAAGTAGATTAAAAGTTTTTGAGTCGAAGTTAATGTTTAATATGATACGAAGGCTCGAGGCCACGCGATGATAATAAAGCATGAGTTAATGTCTGGTCATGAATCATCGTCAAAGTAGCTCAAAAGCACTCGCTGGGATGAATGAAAGCGAGTACAGGAAGAAGATGTGATAAATTGTAGTTGAGTTAATTTCATGTAACACAATTGCATTTCCTTTCATTCTGCGAAATGGCTTGATAAAAGTTTCATGAAATTTTTATGCGTTTTTGACAGAATTAAATTTTTAGTTCCTGCTTCATAAAAAATTCTAAAATAAGTTTTTCGAAAAAGCATAAAATATTTCATTCTGTTGTTTATTTTTTCAGCTCACATTTTTATCTCTCTAAAAATTTTGAGCTTTTATTTATTCAAAGCTCGTTTCTCACTTCTTCACTTTTCGAAAGGATGTTCAGCACATGAGATGACGGCGGCGGAAGCGACAAGAGAATTCTCATGCAACTGTTGTTGTTTTTTAAATTTTTGCTATTTCCTCACTCATTGTTTTCCTTTCATTTCTGTGGCTTTTTCGAGCATCAACACCATTGCCATAACAACATCATTGCCTATCTAAATTTTTCTCTACATGTGCCGCAAATAAATTTCATCCAAATTTTGCTTCTTTGATTTGGCAAACGAGTGCGATTATGAAAGTTGTGCAACGACGATGATGACGGTAATAATGATGATGGAACATTCTGCATGTGAAATTAAGAGATTTTTAAAGAGCTTACAAAGTCATTTTCATTTGTTTTATGCAGGAGTGCAACTTGTTGTGTTATGATTCAAATATGACTCTCGAGTGAAAAAGTTGATTGTGATGCACACAAAAATATTTTCTAGATCATGATGAACTTTCTCATGTACAATTTTCCTTATGTTGCTTTACATTTAATTTTCTTTTTTTCAGGGTAGCAACAAAACCAAGGGCAACATGCACTCACCACTATGGATGTGCTATGTTAAAAGTTGCTGGAAAATTTTCATCATCAGTGGCATATTTAAATTATTCGGTGATTTATGTGGCCTCATTGGTCCACTGTCGATTCCATATATTGTCGATTTTATAAATTTACAAACACTACAACATGAAAATGCATCAGGTGCGATCGATGAAATGCCAGTCGCTGCTCATAATTTCCATAATGACACATCAAACATTGTAAGGACAATAAATAATCGACAAAGCAGTGTTGGATGGCTGGAATTTGTCGAGAATGGATGGATAATGTCGTGCCTTGTGTTAATTTCATTTTTAATGCAAGGAACTTTTTCGCAAGCGTCGACTAACTTAGTGAATATGGAAGGAATTAAGATTAAAAATGCATTACAAGGATTAATTTATCGCAAGATGCTCTTGTTGAATGTCAGCTGCTGTTTCGCAAGTGAGACGAAAAGAGAGGATGAAAATTGCATTAAGAAAGGCGAAAAAGGGGATGAGAAGAATGTGAGCGCAGAAGAGGACGTTAATAATCCGGGAACAATAACGAATTTAATGTCCGAGGATTCACTTAACGTTATGTCATTTTTCTGGATTGCTCACTATGTGTGGTCGATTCCACTGAAGGTTCGTAATTGAATATCTGCATGTGACATAAATTGTGAGGTGTTATATGAATTGACTTTTACGACACTTTAATTGTCTCACGATAAAAGTCATTAACAAACAACTTTTTCTCTCTTCAATTATCTGCTCGACAATATATTTAATGGCCTTTTTTCTTTTGTCCTTTTCATGCAGATAGCAATCGTTGTCTACTTTCTGTATTTAAAACTGGGTGTTAGCTCTTTAATTGGATCTACGGTCACAATTATTCTAATGGTGCCTTTGCAATTCTTGTGCGGTCGAAATATGTCACGCAACTCTGAACACGGAGCGGTAAGTGAAAGAATTTATTTTTGCCCTTGTAGCAGTTGAACCCTTGATATTGTTTTGTATAACCCACAAAAAAAATTCATTCCTCGATCATTCATGTAAACGGACATAACAGCGGAGATGACGTGGGCAGTGAATAATGAAAAATTACTAAATGGATAAAAAAAATTCTTCACTTTTCGCTCGAATGAGAAATTTATTAAATTCCCATTGGACGTCCATCTAACAATTTAGAGTTCAACTTTAGCAGAATTGTGCTTCGCTTTGAAAAGAGATTTTAATTTTCATTCCGTTTAAAAACTTTCACAATTAATTTTTCTGCGTATTTTTCTCATCTCTTTTTGCTGTTTTATCATTTCTGAATGCATATTTCTCCCCTCTCTCATTTAAATTTTTTTCTCTAAAATCTAGAAAGAACTTTTTTTTTGTTGCTATGCACAAGAGATGTAATTTGTGAATAGAGGAAATATAAAATGTAATTAATTTTTTCATTTTTTTCTCTCTTCATCATAACTTTTTTTTATTCAACAGAAAAGAAGCGATGAGCGCTTGAAAAAAATTCGTGAAATATTTTTGCGAATAAAGCTCATTAAGTTGAATGCTTGGGAGGAGATTTTCATAGAAAAAATTGCTGAGTGTCGGAGAAGAGAATTGCGTTATTTAAATATTGATGCCTTTTATTGGACTTTGATGAGTAAGTAAAACTTTGTCATGATGCCATCTCACTTTTATACAAACATTTTTTTCGCCCGTGTTGCTCGCGGCAACTTTTTTTTTCGTTATCGTCACTTTGCGAAGTTTCAATAGATTTTAAGATGGAAAGTTCACTCGTGAGCGTAAAAAAGTAGCACCTTTAAAGTCTTACGGCAAATCTGTGTTTTTAAGCTTTCAATATGTTCGAAAAAAAGTTGTGCAACCTTTCAAGATGCAATCGAAGCAGGAGAGAAAAAAATTACTTTTTGACATATTTTGTGGGTTGAATCTCGATGCATGTGCTTAAAAATACTTTTCTGATTTATGTCGGTTTATCAAGAAAATATTTTTTTGAAATTAATCACTTTCATGATTGAAAACTTATTGAATTAAAGTCCTTTGAAGTCATAAACATATTTTTATATGATAGATAGCAACTAAAATCGAAATTATGAAGAGCATGAATTAATTCATTAATTCTCAAATAGCTTAAATTTGTTTAAAAAATAAAAGGATTAAAATGCTTTTCAATGAAACTCTCGAAATGTTTCGCACACATTACATATGTTACCAAGCTAATTAAGAAGAGCTTATAATATTTCCCAAAAACTTTCACAAGCTTAGAAAAAATTTCTTCAATATATCGAACGAGAGAGAGAGAGAAAAAAATCCTGTTTTAATTGTCTGAGCGAAAGGCAAACAAAAATGAATTTTAATTACCACCACAGTCCACAGTGTTGTCTATGACAGAGATTAATGCTTTAACAAGTCGCGATAATCAGCGTGTATAGTAAATGAAACGTCGCTCACGCACTTGTCGCTCTTTTCACGCTTTTTGTTTATCCTACACAATGAAAGCTCCCAAACAACCACTGTGGATGAGCCTCGCAAAGTAAATAAAATCATCGCGAATGTTCACAATTATGCCAAATAGAGTGAAACAGAAATTGTTGTTAATTGTTTTTATGTTAATTAATTTTTTCTCTCTTTACCCTCGTCTCACTCTCACTCGCCCGTTAAAAAGGACCGGCAGCTATTTTATGAGAATTTCGAGGTTCACAAAAACTGAACGAGAGATTTAAAAGTTTTAATTTTATATTTTCAGCTTTCCTGACACACATTTCAAGTATCCTCATAACGATCGTAACATTTGCTGCTTACACAATGATAAATGATGAGAGCATTGAATTTAATTCGAGCAATGTCTTTACAGCTCTGGCACTCTTTAATCAATTAACGGTTCCATTGTTTATTTTCCCAATTACAATTCCAATCATAATTAGCAGTTTAATTAGTACACGAAGAATTGAGCGCTTTTTATCGCAGCCCGAAATCGAGAAGGAATTTGAGGGTGTTAAGCACATGGCGCGTGTGCTTTGTAAAAATAACGATTCGCTTGATGACGATCAAAAATCGAATAATGGAGATGAGGGTGGTGGCGATGATGCGAGGGAGTTGAGCGTTGGCTCGAAGCTCCAGGAGCATAAGATTAATGAAAAATTATTCCGAATACAACAAGACACAATTGATGAGGAGGAAGCAGCGGAGGAAAAATTATCGCCGGAAATTAAAATAAATCTCGACACTAATGAGAGGAGCTTTAATGTTCATGGCACCGTTGCCGCAATCAAAGAGGAGAATGAGGATGAAAATGAGTGCCAAGTGAGGCCAAAAAGTGATTTAATGACATCGAGCGATGAGATTAAATCGCTCGATGATGAAGTTGTGGTTTTAAGAAATAAAAACAATCGCACGAAATTAAAGAAACAAAATCAATTGAGCGAAAGCATGCGGAGTGAAAGGAATCGATTAAGATCAACAAAAGTGATTGAGAAATGTAAGAAGGAGCCGGGTAAAATTCATAGGCTGCCATCCTTTCGAGTGCCCGATGGGATAGCAATTTGCATTAACAGTGCCAAATTCTCATGGGATGGCAAACAAAATTCTAAAATGTTGGAAATTGAAAACTTGTCGATTCCTTTGGGTAATACTGCCTCTCTTAATTTTAATAGCAACAAATTAATTGGAAATTTTCTCTCTATCTTTCCTCTCATCATTTTGCAATCATTCCTAAAATCCCCTTAGGAGTTTTGACGGTAATTGTTGGCAAGAGTGGAAGCGGAAAATCTTCAATTGTCGGCGCTGTGCTAAAGGAAATGCAAATTCATTCGGGGACTATCGAGTGGAACAAGTGAGATAAATGATTTCAATTTTGTTAATGTGAAGATGGCTTTTTTCAATATGGTAGATCCACACTTATGAATGATTAGGGCTGAAGTAAAAATTGAAGATTTAAAAATATTTTTTCTAACTCTATACAAAAAAATTGATTCGTTAAAAATCCAATCTCTTTTTTACCCTTTTAAAATTCACAGATATGCAACAATTGCTTACTCAGCGCAACAGCCATTCCTCCAGAACACAACAATTCGAGATAATATCCTGTTTGGGGAGTCGTATCATCCTAAAAGATACGAAAAAACAATCGAGACATGTGCACTGAAAGCAGACATCGAGTCAATGCCTAACGGCGATCTCACACAGGTGGGCGAGAGAGGACATAACCTGTCGGGTGGACAAAAAATGAGAATCTCTCTAGCGAGAGCTTTTTATTCGCCAGCTAATGTTATCATTCTGGTAATTTGGTTTCAAAAAAGATTAAATTAATTAACCTTTTTCGGTTTGAAGTGTTGAGAGGGTGGACATTAATTAAATTCACTTGAACCTCACGGGAGTTTTTTTTAATTAATTAGGACGATGCATTTTCATCGTTGGATAATGAAGTGGTTAGTGAACTTTTCGAGAAGTGCATTAAGCGAGGACTGTCAAAATACAAACGCACCATTATACTTGTAACCCAAAAGACTCAATTAGTTTACAGTGCTGATTATGTAAGCCATACTTTTTCTATTTTCTACCATATACATTTAGTTTTAATTAATTTTCATAAAAGTGCTCGCTTCCATAAAAAGAGTAGTAAAATAATATTTTTATGCTTGCAATGTATCATTAACATGCATGTGATGATGCTGCGTGTAGCCTTTAGCATAAATTTTATGTGAAATTTAATTTATTTTTATTTCCTCTCTTTTTCGTGTCATGAAGTTAATAGCAATGGAAAATATGAAGGTGAGGAGTGCCGGCACAATAAAAGTAATTAAGGATGTCGATCCTAGCTTGGTTGGCGAGTGGGATGCTGCGATAGCGAAAGAAAATGCGAAGGAAAAGTAAAAATTGAAAACTAGCAATTTTCTTTAAATGATTTTAAGTAAAATATTTTTCATAGTGCGGGTGGGCGGAATGCCAAAGAGCGTTGGAAGCTTTTTAAGAATATTTCACGGTTCGGAATATTGCAGCAGCAACAAAACCAGCCGATTTCAACGGAAGAGGATAATTTATCTTCGGTAAGTAGCTTTTAATTGATATTTTATAGAGCACGCTGTGAGCTTTCACAGTGCTGAGGTGAAATTAAGTTACTTCATAAATCCAGTCGGCAGCTCCAGCCAATTTGATAACCATCGACTCTCGCTTTAAAGATAAATCAACGTGACACCTACCGATGGAATTAAATTATCATTTTCTCACTCCCACACAGCACGGCTCTCTTTACAATCCATTCAAAAGAACATCGGGTGGCTTTTTTGGTTCACGCTTATGGTCAGATCTTGCACTGCCGATGGACGAATGCAATGACAGTGATTTTGACTTTCCAATCTTGAGGAAAAAGAATGACAATGAAAAAGTTCTTCGAGTTACTTCCCTTCAGCCGAATGCCACGCAAAAAATTAAGCAACCATTGGCCAGGCACATTTCATCGCCGACGCGCTTTAATTATAGCATGAAAGTCAAAGCTGACAACAATCGTATGTCGGACACCTCATTTGGCAGCAAAGTGAGCTTTCGGGGATTTATCAGACGAATGTCGGAACGTCGTCGAAAGCCAACAGGCGATTCCGATTACATGCGAGAAAGAAGAAGAGCTGGTGTCAATGCCGCAAGACAAGCACTTTCAATCAGGTTAAATTTCATGAAAATTGACTCCAAATTGTCTTATATTGATCTCATTTTTGAATTCTTCATTTTTCACATGTGTGCTTGCAAAAATAATAACATTGTGGCCTTGTCAATCTCAACTGCTGTTATGACTACGCAAATATCATACAGGAGCATCAACGAAGAAGAAGTCATAAATAACTCGTTCGAGGAACGTGATGAAAATGAGGATCGCGTGGTTTCATTCATATCCAAGTGCAGTGAAGAGTCAGACGATGACGCAAGTGTCAGTGAGTTTTCTTTTAAAGCTTTTTTAAATCTAAAATTTCTGAAAGCTTTAAAAACGTTTTTATTTTCTCTCTTTCTAAATTGTAAGACCTTGACGAGGATGGAAATGAATTAAATCGATTAAAGTCCGATGAGGAGCGAAAATATGGCAAAATTCCAGCAAGAATTTATTTGCTTTATTTGAGGGCATGTGGAACGGTCACATTAGTTGTATTCTTTATGAGCACATTATTATGGCAGGCGCTGAAGGTTTATACCGACGTCTGGCTCCGCAAGTGGACTGACGATGGTGACACCGCTGATGTATGTGTGCCATTAAAAATTCTCTTTTTCTCACTCACGCTTTTGTCCTTTTCAAGCACGCCACAGCTTTTACCATAATTGTTATCCGACTAAGAAAAAATAATTATTTTAAGCGAAAGAATTTTCTTTGCAATTTAAACAAAAAAGAGAAAAATCCTTTAATGTTTTTAAATGAAATGATTTTTCTTTGTGGATTTAAAACTTCATCCACGATTCAGTGGCTAGAAATTTCTCATAGTTTGCGATACAATGACTTTTCTCTCTCATTTTTTATAGGTCAAATACTATTTTAATGTTTATTCTGCACTCTCCGCATTATGCATATTTTTTGCGCTCATCGCAACGCCATCAGCACAAATTGCGGGAAACAATTCGCGCAAAAGTCTTCACGAGAAATTAGTGGACGCAGTCATGCACAATCCCATTGACTTTTTTCAATCGACACCTTTCGGTCGCATCATAAACCGGTTCAGTTTCGACATGGGAATTATTGATAAGGTAAATTTAGTGCACTCACTCCATTAAATCATGTCTCACATGCCTAAATTTTGCAGAAAATTGCCACAACCAGTCAACGACTATTACAATTTATTCTGCTGTGCTCATGTGCAGTTCTAATTAATGCCGCCATAAATAAATGGTTCATTCCGCTTACAATTCCAATATTGGTTATTTATTATTTCGTACAAAAGTTCTATAGGGAGTCAACAAGGTATGTATAATATGCATGCTATGAATCACGTCATCCAACCAAAGAAAAAAAATCCGAAACATTTTCCATTACTCTTAACGTGAATAAGAGACGACCGTAAATTATTTTAAATGACTCAATTTTAATTTTCTTGCACTAAATCTTCGACATTTCTTTTTTCATTTCAATTTTCTTCAGAGAATTGCAGAGAATCGAGAGCATTTCAAACGCTCCAGTTTTTTCTCATTTTTCCGGTAAGTAACACAATTAATTTATGTCCTCAATATCTAACGTGTCAGAGCTGCGAATGATATTTGGATATTATTTAAAATATAAGAAAATCGCAACAATTTCTTTTATTTTTTTCGCAGAGACATTTTTGGGGTTGACTACCATCAGAGCGTACAATCAGGAGTCAAGATTTATGGAAATGCTCTTTAAGCGAATGGAAGAGAATAATGTGTCATTTGTAATTTTAAACTGCTCAAATCGTTGGCTTGGAATTGCACTGGTGAGAGATTTTTAGATTTTCTCTCCCCTCATTTTTAACCCTAACTGTCTCAAATTATTTGCATTTTCTATCCATTTTACTGCTTTTTATTGTTTCGTCGAGAAAAAAAGCTTTTAAATTTAACATAAAAAAGCACTGCTGGGTTTTCATAATGATGCCACGTTGTTGGCAATTTAAATTACAATATTTGCTTTGAGGGAGTTCAAGGCCAATCATCTCACTCGAGCGAGTTTAATCCTGTGATGAGAAACATCACGTTCAAAAATCATTGCAAATATCATATAACATGAGAGGTTGAGCTTTACGTGAATAAATTTTCAACGGATTGAATTTTTATATTTATTTTTGCTGAAATAACAAAAATACGAAATTTTCGTAAAAATTATAACTCGATACCTGATGAAGTATTTACAAATTGTCATAAATTTCACTACCACAGGATTACTTGGGTGCGATAATAGTTTTCATTGCCATTCTAACGGCTCTGATAACCAGCTATCTGTTGCCAAATGAAGCCTCACCGTCACTCGTCGCCATGGCCCTCCAGTATACGCTCTTGATACCAATTTATTTGAACTGGGTCGTCCAATTATCAGCAAATATGGAAATGTATTTTGGAGCTTGCGAGCGCATAAGTTATTGCATTGAGAATGGCAATCAGGAAGAAGCAGCGAGTGCTGGCAAAACAATGCAAGCATGTAAATATACAAAGCTCTCTCTCCCTCACATGTATCATTACAATTTATTTCGTTTTCAAGATGAATCATTGCCCGCAAAGTGGCCACAGTATGGGAACATCGAATTCCGTCTCGTTTCACTAAAGTATGTGAATCAAAATGATTGCATAATAAAGGATTTGAGCATCAACATTCCTGCAGGACAGCGAGTGAGTATGCGATATAAATCTCTCCCTTCAATTTACTCTCAATAGCCAGCTGCATTGTGCTTAAGTGTGTATGAGTGAAATTTATCGCAGCATCGACAGTTGGATAATGCATTTATCTCTCTAACTCACTTCTTTTTCTTCTTGTATGTGAATGATTGTTGGGAATACACTTGAAGCTTTCTTTACAGCGCTCTTCCTATGAAATTCTGCTCTTTTTTTCGCTCTCTTGCTTCACTCACCATGTAATTTATGGTGGGAGTTTGCAGGCATTAAATTTCATTATAGTGTAACCGTTACAAAACGATTTATGCTCATGGAACGCTTAATCGAATCAAAAAGAAAAGCAGCAAGGGGTCGGACACTCTCGAATTTTAATTGATTTTTTAAAAATTATTTTAACTGATTTTTTCATAACTTTATTAAAATTTAAAACTTAAATTTTTTTCACTGTTCTGCCCCTGCATAAAAAAATCACATTATGAAGAGTGTGTCTATTACAATTATAGTAAATGTTCTCTGTTGAATGGACGAGAGAGAGAGCAGAAATATGACATTATGATGGTCAATTCTCTAGTCATTAATTAAATGGTCATGTATGTGCTTTTAACCCCTAATTCAAGATTGGCATATGTGGCCGAACGGGATCGGGCAAGTCCTCATTGGCGAATTCTCTCTTTGGCGTCGTCGAGATCAATAGCGGTCAGATCTTCATTGACAGCATTGACATATCAAAGATTCGCATGACTGAACTCCGTTCCAGGCTATCAATTATTCTGCAAGAAGATGGAATTTTGTTTCAGAGTACAGTGCGAGAAAATCTCGACCCACATTCACGCTTCTCCGACATGGAACTATGGAAGTGTTTAGAGACGGTGCATCTTAAAGGGTTGATTTCATCGCTACCAAATAAATTGGGTAAAATTCCATTTTGCACATTTTCGCATCATTGAATTTTTCCATCCATTCATTCCACAACAGACACATGCTTCAGCGAGAGCGGTGCCCTCTTAAGTTTCGGTCAGCGCCAGCTTTTCTGTACGAGCGTTTTGTATTATTTATTTAGTTCGGACTGATAAAGCTGTCTTTGCTTCTAGGTTTAGCTCGAGCAGTTCTCAAAGGATCTTCCGTTTTGGTTTTGGATGAGGCAACATCGAATTTGGACTACGAAACGGAACTTCTCTTTCTAAATGCAGCCAATAATGCATTCAAAGGCAAAACTGTAATTACGATAGCTGTAAGTTTCTGAGATTACTTTCTAGCTCGAAATATTTTATTTATTTTTAACTTTCTCTCGCACAGCATCGCTTATATTCCCTTCTGGACTACGATCGTGTAGTAATTATGGAGAATGGAAAAATAATTGAGGATGGTAATCCGAAGGAATTAAAGGCGAATCCCTCTAGTACTTTTACGACCATGCTCAATGCAAGCGATTTATCTAGCAAACGGAAGTGAGCAATTAAATATTAATGAGAAAATTCGCTTGATGTATGTGCAGTGAACGGTCCACTGCATATCGGTAATGAAAACATATCACATGTCATAATTGCAGATTGCATTTAAATTAAATTGTTTAAAAATTTACTTATCGTCGGCTTGTAAATTATTTCGTAATAAATATTTCATTATCACACAATAAAGCATGAATTGTAATTACTTTCATAAATTAAGGCAGTTACAAATTGGTAATTGAATCAATTATTTATTTTTTTACAGCATTAATAACATTTTGTAGTGTGACATGCCCAAAAACATTGTTAAACGACACTCATTGTGAACTCGAATAAAATTTATTTATTCGAAACATTTAAAAAAATTGAAGACGAGGTCATGAAATGAAAATGTCAGCGAGAAAATGAAATTTATTTGACGACGAATTGTATTGAAAGCCCTTAATTTATGGCCATTATATTGTTATAGTGCCATCGCAGATAAAGTGATTATGTGAGTCAACCAGAGAGAGAAAAAATAATTAAAAAGGTCAACGACATTTTCAGAATATAAAATATTTCGAGTTTAATTTTTTAAATCACATGCTTAACTTTTATTAAAATTTATCTCATCGAGGAAAAACTTTTTTTTTTCAATAAAAATTATAAGATAAATTTACACAGAGCTTTATAGTGCTGATAAATTATTTATCAATAAATGAAAAGCTTTTAAATATTCAATTTAAAGTTTTCATATTTATTATTGCCGGATGGGGTTTTACTCCCTTAAGATTCACTGAGTAAATTTTCTGTACTCTTTCAGCACTACCGAGAAGGATCGTCTTAATTCAATTCAATCTTCTTTTTATCATATTGTAAGTATAAAGAAGTTAAAAATGTGCAATATGGAGAAGAAGAAGCTAATAAATTGGCAAAATTCAAGAAAATTTATTGATTCTTACAACTGCAAGGATGCAGACTTTGTAAGCTCGTTACATTTGTACACTCGACAATGAACTAGAGTGAATAAGAAGAGCAAAAAATGGGAAACGATGAAAAAAATTTATGTTCAAAAGAAAAAGTAATTGGAAGTTTTAATAATTTTCCTCAAGATAGTTTTTTCAATGTGATAACTCGTCATTAATGTAAACAACGTAAATTCAAAAGCAAATGCAGTTTTATTCACTTTGAATTTTGATTTAAATGAAAGGAGAAAATTGTAACTATGTGAAGAGGCAAAGAAGGGAAAAAGAGTTGACAGACGAAATGGATTTAATTTTAATGAAAGAAATTCATGCAAGAGCAAACAGTAACTTATTGTTCATTGCTGGAAGTCTGCAAATTTAACTTTTCTCTGAAAAATGTACTTTGCAATAAAACAGAAAATCCAATTAACGAGTTGAGGAAAAAAATTCCAAGCTATTCAACTTTTATCGCGGTGGTTTAAAAAGTTTAATATTTACAGTTTGCTAATTTTAGTTAATTGAAAACTGTTAAATAGCAAATGTTGATGAAAATTTAATTTAAACTTTTAATTAATTAACTCAAATTGGAACTTTGAAAATAATTTACAGTGTTAATTTTTCACATGCTTATTTTGGAAACAGAAAATATTTGAGGTCTAAAAAATCTCAAAATTTTTAATTATTTATCGAATTCAAATCTCAATAAATCAATTTCCATCCAAAAAACGAATAATTTTCACACACTCTGTTTGAACCCTTCAATTATTTTCATACATGACAGCATGTTTTATGACTTAACCACTATTTGTCAAAAAGAAATCATCAATCTATTTATAGCCATTTATGTATTGACTGATGATGGGAAGCATCACATAATTTTCTCTCACCACACTGTTAGAAATTTCAGAATCAACTTTTAAGAGAGTGAAATTGGATAATAAAGAGAATTTACACTGTTAAAAATTTTGACTTCATTAATTTTTTCTCTCATTTCTTCCAAAGCTCTCTCACTCTCTTTCTCTCACAAAAGTTTGAGAGAGCTTTTAACGGATGACAAACAAAACAATTTTATGAACATAAATACTCGTAAAAAGTGAAAATTAAAACGAATGCTGTTGGGAAATTAAAGACAATCTCAAAAATTATTACTTGATTTTAAAACAGGTATGAAATTCAACATTTTACAATCAAACCTTAAAAATCTTAAATCTTAATCTGAGAAAATATTATCATGTCTCATGTCGTTTGGAGAATTAAAATAAATTGAGATATCTTAACGGTTCAATTATGAGGAAAGAACTCGTAACATTCTTATGTGCCATTAGCATTCATTAACGCACAACATAAAAAGTGTTTTTGAAATATTTACTTTATTCTCAGCTCACTTACTCATAAACCTACCGAGAAATCAACAAGAGGTAATTGAGTTATATCAGTTCAAACATTTGCATTTTAGCTTACGGCCCATTTTCAGGAGAAAAATATTTTCCTTTAAAACTTTGGTGGGAAAATGACTTAAAAATCTTTAATAGACGATGTAAATTCAATGTAATGCCAGAATTACAAAAAAGCAATATAAAAAACTTATTAACCTTCTTTAGAAATTTAATTTTTTTATATTAAAATTCTACAAAAAATGTTGGGCTTAAAAATTATAATTACAAATTTGTTAACAAGTTGATATTAGATAAATTATTGTTTTAGATCATGTTTAAATTTTCATAATTATAAAATAATTTCTCTAATTTTTTGTTCTAATTACCAATTAAGTCAATTTTTTATAATTTAAACCAAACCATTATGCGACTTTTAAATATTTTCCATAACCTTAAATTCTCAAGAACTTAAATTAAATTTGCTTTAATTTTAAACAAACTCAAAGAAAAGATTTTTTTTAATATAATCAAATCTTTTTAGAACTTGAATGTTTTTTTAAAAAGAACTACACAAAAAAATATCAGCGTACGGAATGGATGTAATATAATCAAGTTTCATGATTTTACATTTTCAACAGATGCCGTATAACCCATCGAGGGTATGAGAAAGAAATGTATAAATTTTACATTTATTCGATCGATGTGTATGCGTTTCACAAAAAAATCATAAATTATTTATTTGCTGACTATATCAAATGTCTGACAGTAGCTTTTCATGTTTTCTTACAAACGGCTCCGTGGTGTACTGTTAAAAATGGAAAAATGTGTAGCTCTTTAATCGGATTATCGAATGGATCAAAATCTGTTGTGAGCTTGCTACTTTAAACTTCGTAGGTTTAGACTTCTTAGGAAAGATCTAGAAACAGAAAGCTATAAAAAGATAAGTGTCATTCTATAGATAAGCTCAGTTGCGATTTAAATAGCAATATTCTCTTTATGCGCATAAAACTCTTCGGCAATTGCACTTAAAATGTCTGTTTATGGCCCGCCTCGCATTTTTCTTCAACGATAACGATTAGAGACTTTTTTACGAGTCAGTGTGTCATTGAAAAAATGAAAATGATAAAATCGTGAAATTTTTTCCATGTTTACATATGAAATTTGTCCTGAAATAAAGGCATATAATAAAAATATTTATGAGCCCTCTAAAAGACAGCGACAGACATTGTTAAATATGCAAGAATAAAATGTATCATCACCCGCATACTGATAACATGCTATATCACGACCAATTAAATGCTCTATGTTGTTCGGTAATTACTTTCGACTCAATGGATTTAGTCGCCAATCTTTATGTGATTCAAATGAGCTTCCATTAAATTTGTGCTGTTATTTATTATTCATGGCTGAACTTCATTATATTTTTTTTGTTCGCACAAAAACATGAAAATGTGCACTTTGTAAATAAAATGATTATAGATTTGATTATTGACTGGTTTCGATTTTATTTTCTCGCTTAATTTAAAATGACAATAAATACTGAAAATTCAATTTGGCGACAACTAACGAGAATTTTAAAACAAATTATTTAATTACATAATTTTTTTTAGTGGCTGCTGGGCAAAAATTAAAACTCTGAATCCCATCCACTGGACTCGTCGGGCGGTTCGTCTCTTTCATCTGGATAGTCGTCGAAATTCGACATGTCAGTGTTATTTTTCACGGGCAAAATCAATGGAGCTGTCATTTTGCGTGCTTCCAATCGATCAAAATCGAAATCAGAGAACCATGTTTGTGCTTTTATGTCCTTAATGCCACTCTTCTGCACGCCCAACCGCTCCGATGGCGCTTGCCGACATAATCGCTTGATCAAAATTTGAGCTTTTTTCGGAATTTTTTGTGACAATTGAATGCAATCGATGCCACGCAATATTAGATTGTACGTTTGCATCTGCTCTTTGCCTCGAAAAGGTGGTTTTCCCATTAGCAACTCATGAATTAAAATGCCTGTTAATTTTGTACTTTCATAGTATAATGAGGAAACTTTTTGGCAACATATTTCGTATAAAATGAATAATAAATTACCCGACAAATGTACCCACCTAAACTCCACACGTCAACACTGTGATCATGGCCTTTGTTAACAATAATTTCCGGCGCAACGTACTGTTGAAAAAAAAATGAGAGCAAAAAAAAGTTGAATAATTTTTTTTTGTTAAAATTCTGTCAAACCTCAGGTGTGCCGGCAAAAGTCCATGTTTTAGTTCCTGGCTTAATAAATTTTGCAAAACCAAAATCCACCTGAAAATTAGGAAGGAAGGGAGTTTATGGTATGTTAATAAATTATGTTTGTGCGTACGAGAGTTTTGCCACTAATTCAATTAGAGTAAATGTGGAGGTCGTCGAGGTTTGATGACTAAATTCATTAAATATGAATAAATCATAAACTGCTGAATTGTTCAATGAAATTCGCTTTTTACTCACCAACTTAATATATCCGCTCGAGTCAAGCATCAAATTTTCAGGCTATCAATAAGAAAAATTGCAAAGAGTAAAATGTGAAAAAATCAATGCTGATTTCGTCAAACCTTCAAGTCTCGATAGATGATGTGCTTCGAATGGAGATATTCTAGAGCACAAACAACGCATGCTGTCATAAATTTTGATATTTTCTCATCGAAAAACTTATACTTCTGTAAGACTGTCCAAACATCGCCGCCCATGCATGGTTCCAAAAGATAGTAGAGATACTTTCGATCTCGATATGTTTTGTATAATCTGATTTATGAGGCAATATGAAAAAAATGAAAATATTAGATTAACGACGTCGTATAAGAAGTTTTACTATCGCTACTATCATCGTTGTAATATTTACAAGGTTCGATGTAGAAATGGGTTAAGTCATTGACTTCGAAGTAAAAACTTTGTTTAACCTGATTTTTTGTAAATTGTCAGTTGTATATCAAATTTTGAGGTTATGAAAAATATAACCTAAATTTTCTCAAAACTGACCAATTTCTACGCCTTTCTATCCACTCATTTTAGTTAACTGAATGCCATTAAAGTTATTGGAAAATATTAAAAATTATGATACTACATCATCGTCCATAAAATGATAGAGAGGATTAAATTTTCAATTACAAACTGAACATAGGAGGTATTAGAGCTGTGAAGAGAAATCACTGTACTATTACCTAACGATAAATGAACTGTTGCATGCAAATAAAATTTCCTTCTCGTTATAAGCATGCTCCTGTTGCTGCTGCTGTAGCATTTCGACTTTTTTCAAACACTTGAGTGCGAAAGTTGTTTTAATTTTGTATTGAACGAGCTCGACTCTACCGAAACCACCCACGCCGAGTGTTCCAACTCTCTTCAGTTCACTCAACTGAATGTTAATGTATTCATTTTTATTTGACGCCCGTCGAACTTTCGAGAAAGATTGATCAACAACTTTTAGATTCCTAATCTTTTCCAAGCCACCAAGGTAAGTCTCAAATGCACTGCGAAAGAAAGAGAGGAAAAAAGTGAAAATGATTCGGGTCATTTTGTTCACTCTACAAAACAACACGACGTAGAAAATTAATTAAAAAAATTTGTTGTTTACTTTCGATCAAGTGTTAAACAATCTGTTCCATGGGGTGGGTTCGCAATGATGCTAGCAAGACGTTTATCTTGATGTATGAGAGCTTGTTCGCCAAAGTACGCTCCCTTCTTCAGAATGCCAACTAGTCGCTGTCCATTCTCGTCGTTCTTTATCACGTTAACGCTTCCACTGCGAATTATGTAGAATTTATCGCCAGGATCTCCTTGACGAATGATGTTGGATGCAGCGGGAAAATATTCGCGTTTCAGCAGATCAGAAATCTTGTTGAGAACGACTAATGGCAAATCCTTCAGCACTGACACAGACGATAGGAATTTTATATTCTCCTCACGCTCACGGCGCCCACAGCTCATCATAATTTTCTGGAAAACTTTTCTCTCCAACGAGAACACTTTGCAACTTGTAAGTGCTGAAATAATCCTAATTATCCTAATTATCCTAATTATCCTAATTATTTCTAATTATTTTTTTAATTTTTTAATTTTTTTTGATAATTAGATAATTAGATAATTAGAATAATTAGATAATTAGGATAATTAGGATAATTAGAATAATTAGTTGAAGTTGTCGCGCAGCGACAACCCATTTCCTAATTATCCTAATTATGCTAATTATTCTAATTATTCTAATTATCACTTTTTTTTGTACCGCTGATAAAAATAGCCATTTGGGATGGGTGGGTGGGTATACGCTGTCGAATAAGTGAGATGTGTGTGAAACTTTTATTTAATAAAATCACTTGTAAATCACAAGATTAAATAAATATTTTTACTCGAAAATGTCGATAAGAGTTGCACAAATTGAATTTAATTCGAGTTGATTCATTTACAGCTGTCAATCACTGATAACACAACCACCAAAGATTTTAATTTTCTTCTGTTTACTATTGACACTTTTCGCCTCAAAAAAGAAAAAGATGCGAAAAGAAAAAGATGTGAAAAGTTAAACCCCCCTCCCTTTCAAAATTTCAATGGCGGTTACGTTAACCGCAACAATTTCATTCGAGCGGTGAAAAAAAAAATAATTAGGAATAATTAGGAATAATTAGATAATTAGGAATAATTAGGAATAATTAGAATAATTAGGAATAATTAGGATAATTAGGATAATTAGGAATAATTCATCGTGGAATCACTTTGCAACTTGTAAGTGCTGGATGACAGATGAAAGGAAATAAAATTAATTAATTAATTTAGAACGTCATGAGGGTGTTTTTTTTGGGGGAAAATTCTCTTTAATTATGTGTTACCTCGAATGGATGCGAATCGTTTTGCTTTGTATAAAATTGAAAGCTCTCCGAAACTGCAAATGAAAGAGTGAGAGAAAAAAGCATTAATCAAAGGTAAAGTTTCTATCTAAAAGTGAACGGATACACTTACGGAAATTGCTATTTAGTTAATTTCACGTAGTTTGAACAAACTTACACAACAGACGGTCCAAATGTCTTAATTGATTCGCCATTTTTGATCACCTCAAATAGTCCTTCGGCAGAGACATAAAGGAAATTTCCGGCTTCACCTTCATTGATAATGAAGCTATTCTCATCGTAGGACTCGAACGTCATAGCATGGACGACCGTCTTTATTGACTCGTTATCCAGAATGCTACACAGAAAGTTATTTGAGACTATGGCAGCTGCTATCATCTTTTCAGTGCTGTAATCGAAAACCAATGAAATGGAAAACTTTACACCATTATGCAGGAAGGTTTCAAAACTTTTGTAAATTTTTAAGTTTTAATCTTATGAAAATTTTTATATTTTCCAAATCTTTTTGTCCACTCTTTAGAGTCAATAAAAAAAGTTGTTCCATCCCCTTTTATCTTGCAACAGTTTGATCGACATCAACTTACTTTTTATCCTTGGGAAAACTTTTAATTTCAAAATCTTCGATTTCCTCGTTTTTAATTTTTTCCGATATTACGCCTTCCTTTCTCGCCGTCGAAATGGCTCCACTGTTCAATTCATCAATTTTAATTTCGTTCTCGTGATTGTTTCCATCAGCATTTCGTTTGTTTTCAATTAGATGTGAATTCATTTCATCAGCCTCATCATCACTGCTATAGTCTTCGTGATTTCCCCTGAGAACTGGCGATGGTGTCGATTCAATGAAATTAATATTGATATTGGGTTGTTTGTGCATTTTGCGAATTGGGATTGGCGATTGCTGCGGTGAAAAGTCGGCCTCAAATGGTGGCTGCGGAGGCTCTCTCGTAGGCGGCAGTGGAATATTTAATGGAATGTGAATAATATTGCTATTAAATATTCCATCATTGATTGAATCAAATCCCGATTCACTTCGCTCACTTTTCATCGTATGATCGGCATCATGTGGCGCTACCGCAGACGACGACGATTGCGAATGCCATACGCGGTATTTCTGTTTAGATATATAATATTTTGTTTCATTTAATAAACACAATGTTAGAGTGCGATTAGTCAGCGTCGTGCGGCATTGCACTCGGCCTGTTATCGCGAAGGAAAGCGCTCACACTTGACTTAGACATTAATCAAATACAATTATCAGTAAACTGTTGAAAATGATTTGTTATATTACATCGTTCACAGTCACTTTAAAACTTATTGTGTATTATGGTATTTGCTCATTTTCTTACTGCTTACTGATAAGAGGGTCGCGAGGAAAATATTTAGCTTATGCAAAGCGCACCGTGTGATGGCAATTGATTGAGGATTATTTTGAGACAAATTTAAAATTTTAACAGGACAATTTTTACTAACACTCGTGTACACATTTTCACCGTCCTGTGGAAGCACACCCGATAGATCATATGATCCTGCGACACGTCTGAAAAGCTTCCCGAAACATGCCATATCACAATTTTTAAACTTGAATTCCTTAAAAAAAATAACTCGCGCTCTTATCAATTGAAATTCACACGCTAGACTAAACTCTAAAATCGACTTTACGATACACATATCGTCGCTTTGAGCTGCAAAATTTACTTTTTCATTAGTGTGATAAAATTTTTTCTTTCTACCTTTGTGTATGAAACACATTTTCATAATCATTTCAAATATTTACAGTCGTAACACCTTCAAAAAAACAACAGCATTGTGTTTTTTGCTCTCATTGAACTTCTTTTTTTTGAGTTCTCAAAAGCAATTTTTTCTTTTCTCGTTATCAGTTCAATTTCGAGCGTACCATTGAGTACTCCATTATTTACTTTTTGCTATCTTTCGCAATTTTTTTCACCTTTTAGTTTCGTTAAAAAAATTTAGAGTTTATTGCAAAAGTTCATTTTTTCTATGAAATGCTTTGAAAATCTCATTTGAATAAATTGCAACAGCAGAGAAAGAGTGAAATGTAATTTTCCTTTGATCAGTTCAATACGAACATGTTCATGAAATTGTAATTGCAGCTTTCATATTCATGTATAATAAATTAATAATAATATTCAGATAAAAGTTCTTTGAAATCATCATTTTATTTGCCTTTGAAGTATTATTTTAATTTTTATTTTTTGGAGCAAATTAGGAAGCAATTAGCAACTGTAAATTAGAGACTATATCGAAAAAACTCAAATTCACTTCCTAAGATCGTCTAAGACGTTTTTGAGTTTTTTTCGATATAGTCTCTAATTTACAGATTTCAAGTATTAACTTTTTTAATTATTTCTTGCAATAAATCTTTAACTACCCTAAAATGTAAACCAATGCAAATTTTAATGCCCATGACACGAAATTGTGTAAGACTTTGAATGTGCTTAGTTTATTTTGTGAAAAATGAGCACACAAAAGTTAGCCTCATAAATTTAAATACCTAAAATAGTGCGAAAATTCCTTTTTAATCTCATTAACACAGTTGGAATGCTGAATGGATGGAATTTCCATTTAAAATGATTTTATGCTATGGTTGAACTCTTAGAAGTGATAATTATTGAACGAAGTTGGTCACTCAACGAAATTTTATAAAAATTACTTGGAGCATTTTTAAATGAATTTTTCTAATTGTTCTCTCCTTGCCGATTATAATTTAATGTAGTTTCAGAACATTAATGTCTCTCTGCCTCTGTCATGGAACGGAGAGTGGAAAGTTGAACTTAATAATAATAATTAATGACATCACATTTAACCAACATTTTCCGTCTTTTTTTGTTGTTGCTGTTGGTCCCTTTTTACCCTCTTTCTTGCAATTTTAATATTCATTACTGAGTTTCCGACGTTGGCCTAGCACTGCTGCTATGCTTCTGCAAAAGATAGTTTGCGAAACACGTTCAGGAAATTCTCAACTGCGCTATATGTCGAGGATGCTTTAATGAAAACGCAAAATTTATCGTGAACACAATGCACGGAGCATCAAACTGTCCTCGAAGAAGTTTGAAATTTATTTTAAATGCATAAAGAACTTAAATATAGACGATGCTATAAGCTTGCTCAAATCTATTTATATAATGCTTATTTTGCCATTAGTGCAATTAAAACTGATAACAGCAGAAGCACTGCAGGCATGCACAACAAATCCACAAAACTTTTAAAATTATGCAAAGCAATTTTATCAGATTATGTCCTCAAAATTATTGAAGGGGTGGAATCGGCGGTGTCAATCCACTTGCGGAGCCAGACGTCGGTATAAACCTTCAGCGCCTGCCATAATAATGTGCTCATAAAGAATACAACTAATGTGACCGTTCCACATGCCCTCAAATAAAGCAAATAAATTCTTGCTGGAATTTTGCCATATTTTCGCTCCTCATCGGACTTTAATCGATTTAATTCATTTCCATCCTCGTCAAGGTCTTACAATTTGGAAAGAGAGAAAAAATTAGAAACTCTTTTTAAAGCTTTCAGAAATTTTTGATTTAAAAAAGCTGCTTAAAGAAAACTCACTGACACTTGCGTCATCGTCTGACTCTTCACTGCACTTGGATATGAATGAAACCACGCGATCCTCATTTTCATCACGTTCCTCGAACGAGTTATTTATGACTTCTTCTTCGTTGATGCTCCTGTATGATATTTGCGTAGTCATAACAGCAGTTGAGATTGACAAGGCCACAATGTTATTATTTTTGCAAGCACACATGTGAAAAATGAAGAATTCAAAAATGAGATCAATTAAGACAATTTGGAGTCAATTTTCAAGAAATTTAACCTGATTGAAAGTGCTTGTCTTGCAGCATTGCCACCAGCTCTTCTTCTTTCTCGCATGTAATCGGAATCGCCTGTTGGCTTTCGACGACGTTCCGACATTCGTCTGATAAATCCCCGAAAGCTCACTTTGCTGCCAAATGAGGTGTCCGACATACGATTGTTGTCAGCTTTGACTTTCATGCTATAATTAAAGCGCGTCGGCGATGAAATGTGCCTGGCCAATGGTTGCTTAATTTTTTGCGTGGCATTCGGCTGAAGGGAAGTAACTCGAAGAACTTTTTCATTGTCATTCTTTTTCCTCAAGATTGGAAAGTCAAAATCACTGTCATTGCATTCGTCCATCGGCAGTGCAAGATCTGACCATAAGCGTGAGCCAAAAAAGCCACCCGATGTTCTTTTGAATGGATTGTAAAGAGAGCCGTGCTGTGTGGGAGTAAGAAAATGATAATTTAATTCCATCGGTAGGTGTCACGTTGATTTATCTTTAAATCGAGAGTCGATGGTTATCAAATTGGCTGGAGCTGCCGACTGGATTTATGAAGTAACTTAATTTCACCTCAGCACTGTGAAAGCTCACAGCGTGCTCTATAAAATATCAATTAAAAGCTACTTACCGAAGATAAATTATCCTCTTCCGTTGAAATCGGATGGTTTTGTTGCTGCTGCAAAATTCCGAACCGTGAAATATTCTTAAAAAGCTTCCAACGCTCTTTGGCATTCCGCCCACTCGCACTATGAAAAATATTTTACTTAAAATCATTTAAAGAAAATTGCTAGTTTTCAATTTTTACTTTTCCTTCGCATTTTCTTTCGCTATCGCAGCATCCCACTCGCGAACCAAGCTAGGATCGACATCCTTAATTACTTTTATTGTGCCGGCACTCCTCACCTTCATATTTTCCATTGCTATTAACTTCATGACACGAAAAAGAGAGGAAATAAAAATAAATTAAATTTCACATAAAATTTATGCTAAAGGCTACACGCAGCATCATCACATGCATGTTGATGATACATTGCAAGCATAAAAATAATATTTTACTACTCTTTTTTTGGAAGCGAGCACCACTCAGCACTTTTATGAAAATTAATTAAAGCTATAGACGTAAAATATTTTGACAACCCTAAAAATAACCAACACAAAGGGTAAAACAAATTTATCTAAAAAACATGTCAAATTTAGTTTGCACAAAATTTTGAGAAGTTTAAATTTGAATTTTCATATCGACATGAACAATTGCAGCAAATTAAGAATTTTTTTCACCGATGCTGGAAATATAAAAAAGTTTTAGATTAAAAAGCAGCAGCAGCAGCAGAGAAGGAAAAGTGTGGGAAAAAGTTTAACATTGTGTAAGCAATAAAAATGAAATTGCGGGCATGGGAGGAAATTTTTTTATGTCAATGCAATTAAGTGAGTATTAAACTTTTGTAAAACTATAAAATTAAATTAAGCACGTACTATTCTGTGGCAAACTTCATGCAACCTCTCCCCAAAGTGTCATTACAGTTAAGTCGTGTGTAATTCTTCATTTTTCTTTATTGTCTTTATAACTTTCAACACTTGCCCTCGGCATATGATTTTGCAAGAAAGAAAACTTGATGCATTTTCTTTAATTTTCAGCTGCCCTCAGTTTTATGCTACCCTGAAAAAAAAGAAAATTAAATGTAAAGCAACATATATGAAAAATTGTAGAGGAGAAAGTTCATCATGATCTATGAAAATATTTTTGTGTGCATCACAATCAAGTTTCTCACTCGAGAGTCATATTTGAATCATAACAAAACAAGTTGCACTCCTGCATAAAACAAATGAAAATGACTTTGTAAGCACTTTAAAAATCTCTTAATTTCACATGCAGAATGTTCCATCATCATCATTACCGTCATCATCATCATTGCACAACTTTTACGTCATAATCGCACTCGTTTGCCAAATCAAAGAAGCAAAATTTGGATCAAATTTATTTGCGGCACATGTAGAGAAAAATTTAGATAGGCAATGATGTTGTTATGGCAATGGTGTTGATGCTCGAAAAAGCCACAGAAATGAAAGGAAAACAATGAGTGAGGAAATAGCAAAAATTTAACAAACAACAACAGTTGCATGAGAGTTCTCTTGTCGCTTCCGCCGCCGTCTTCTCATGTGCTGAACATCCTTTCGAAAAGTGAAGAAGTGAGAAACGAGCTTTGAATAAATAAAAGCTCAAAATTTTTAGAGAGATAAAAATGTGAGCTGAAAAAATAAACAACAGAATGAAAAATATTTCATGCTTTTTCGAAAAAATTATTTTAGAATTTTTTATGAAGCAGGAACTAAAAATTTAATTCTGTCAAAAACGCATGAAAATTTCATGAAACTTTTATCAAGCCATTTCGCAGAATGAAAGAAAATGCAATTTTGTTACATGAAATTAACTCAACTACAATTTATCACATTTTCTTCCTGTACTCGCTTTCATTCATCCCAGCGAGTGCTTTTGAGCTACTTTGACGATGATTCATGACCAGACATTAACTCATGCTTTATTATCATCTCGTGGCCTCGAGCCTTCGTATAATATTAAATATTAACTTCGACTCAAAAACTTTTAATCTCCTCCCGCATCTATATTCGGACCATTTCGCGCCTTGCCGTATAATTTTCAGTTGAAAATATTTTTGGGTTTGTGGTTTTTTTAAAAGGAACATTAATCAAGAGACATTCTGGAGCTTTCTTTCCTTTCATTATCATTTCTCCATGCAGATTTGTAAAGGCCATAAAGAGTGATTTATTCCTTGAGAGAATACACAAGTGTTGTATGTGCAACTTCAGAAACATTCGCTTTTCATGTATCATGTGCAAAATTTTTGAATAATTTTTTAACCTAAATTTATGCTCAAACACTTTTCTTTGTTTTTGTGTTAAAAACGTTAACAAAATATATTTTATTGCTCATCATTTTTTTCCGTAAATTTTTTCTTTAAATTAACTTTTCGTCAGTTTGTTTTGTTTGTTTTCAAGAGAGAGAGAATAATATTTTTTTGAAAACATAAATCATTTCGTAATTTAATCATTACGCAACTGAATTGATAAATTTTTTTCTCTTACTCACGCACGAGATACTTCATGAGTATGTTAACGTTAAAATAATATATACGATACGCTGTGGGAAATTATAAGCCTTTAGAAATTTAATACAGATCAATAAATAAAATAATAAAAATATATAAAACCTAAAGCGATTCAATGGAATTTTAAAAGCTTAAAATAAAAAAATATGGAGGAAAATTTTTGTATAAATAAAATGAAGCATTAATAAATTTTTGTAGCATAAAATCTGTTTCCTAACATTAACACAAATGAAGCCAAACATTTTTCACCGACTGCTCATAATTTCTTCCAAAATGCCATATCGTAAATTTACCGGCAGTAGATTTACATAATAAAATTGAAAATTCCCTTTTTGCATAATCAAACAACGTGTTTTTCGAATCGTTAAACACGGGTAGACATTAAAGTGATTTTTATTGTCGATAAGAATTCATTTAAAGTTCATGGATGTGCATAAAGAGAGCGAAAATATAAATTTTGCGCTACTTGACCTCACCTTAACCTCTCAACAAATCGTTGCCCATTAACTTTTTGGTAGCGAAATATTCTAAATTGCACCGTCGAGAGTTCTTTTAATGCCGACGTTTTTTCTTCCGCACGTACTTGCATGCACGAGTTCAAGTTAAATGAAATTTGTTGAAGCCTTTAAAGGAAAAAAAAATAATTCTATAAGAAAATCCACACCAAAGCCGTGCAAAGTTTATTTAACCCTCGGGAACATTTTTTCACTCGCAAGAAAATAGAGATTTGAATGAATTGATAAACAAAAAAAAAGGTTATACAGGTCGCTGAATAAATTTATTGAATTCTTATCATGAAAATCTTTTTCCTCACGAAATTCTGCATTTTATCATAAATCGTGAAGAAAGTTTTTGTCTTTTTAGACACACCTGCATCGAATCAGCTAGAATCGAGAAAGTATTAAATTTTTCTACTCAAGTGGAATGAAGTGATAAATTTATCATAAAAAAAATTCAAGTCATGAAATTGCTACAATGTGACAAGTGGTGTCACTCTTTTTAATATTTTATTTATGAGCTTAATGATGTGTGACAAGATCTTCTTTTTGCTGAAGTACTCAACTATCAAGTTTTAATAAAATATCACATTTACTGTTAATTTTATTTTTGCGAATAATACTTTTTTATAGCTGATAAGCTAATCGTTTTCTTGCTCACTCATGAAGTTAAAAGTGGCGATAAGATAAAATAGCAAGATTTAAATATTAATAGTGTGAAAATTTTTGAGACGATGATGAAAATTCCAACATTATTCTCTCACTCTCTTTGTGAGAATTGGAAAGTTCTAAAGAGAGCGAAATATTATGAGTATGAGAGAGCTGTAAAGCTCATCGATTAAAAAAATTATTTTATTATACTTTAACTAAAAAATTAATGGACATAATTTATTAGACGCGTCAGTTATATCTAATATAAAATTAAATTTTCTCAATATCGCTGTTGAAAATTGTTCTGATTCTGATTGAACATCATTTGCTGCTGATTTTGATGATATTCTTGCTGCATTTGATTTTGGTTCTGGTTGTTGGGCTGCTGTTGATTTGTACCCGACATTCTTGGTCTTTTTGCAGAGTTTGAATGATCGTTATTTGAATTCCCCCCATTTCCTGCCTGATTAGACTGCTGTGGCTGATTCTGAGTTTGTTGAGGCTGTTGCCGCTGCTTACTATCAGATTTATCTTCTTCGTCATCCGTAAGAAATTCACGTTTAGGATATGGAATAGCGAAACCAGCAAAAACGTCTTGGGTAGGCAGAGGTTCTTCACTAAAATATGGATCCTGCATTGCTTGCTCGGACGTTATTCGTTTATTTGGATCCATTAAAAGTAATTTTTGAAGTAAATGGAATGCTTTGCAATCGGGTTTTATTTTGTGTCTCTCCATATATTTCACCAAAGAACAACTTGCATAATTTGAACGTTTGAAATCTTTGAGTAAAGTATTATGTTCGGGCATCTTTCTTATGTCCTCCCAATCTTTATCTTGTGGAAAGCCCATTACATTAAAAATTCTGTCCAATTGATCGTGATGATATGGATTGCTTGTCTTAATATCCTCTTGGCGACAATGAAAAATTGGCTCTGACGTGAGAAGTTCGGCGAAAATACATCCAATGGCCCAAATATCAATGGCCTTTGTGTAATGACGTGCACCAAGCAACAGCTCAGGAGCTCGATACCAGAAAGTTACGACCACTGGATCTAAATCGGCAAGCGGCTTCAGGGGAGCATTGAAGAGACGAGCAAACCCCATGTCGGCGATTTTTACCCGTCCTCTTTCATTACCCTCACCCATAACGAGAATATTGGCGGGTTTTAAATCACGATGAAGTACCCAGTTTGTGTGCAAGTAGTGAATTCCATCCAATATCTGATAAAGTAAACTCTTTACCATAGCTTTCGGAACCATAACTGGTTTTTTGGACGCTTTTGCAGCTCGATGAAATTTAATGATGTGCCATAAGTCATGTTCCGCATAATCAAACAGAAGCCAAACTTTACGATCCGTATGTGAGAGAAATACTTTGATCAAGTTAATGACATTTGGATGTTTAAGCTCTCTCAGAAGTGCAATCTCCCGGCAAGCGGACATCGAGAGTCCAGTGCCTTCAATTTGTTTCAGCGCATAGTCCTTAATGTCGCCTCCTTCTTTGCGGTGAGCCTTATATACATGCCCATATGTTCCTCTCCCAACTTTGCAACCTGTTTTTGTAAAAAAATTGAGTGGAAATTATAATTAATTAAAATTTAGTTAAACTTGTTAAATTTATTAATTTTTTTATTAAATTTTTGACTTAAATCCATTACCTTCATAATCAAACAGATCTTCAACTTTTGTACGTTCGTTTTGAGTCTTTAATTTGAATGCGGCATCCATAGTTATGGTTATAAAATTAATTACAATTGCAGAAATTAAATTTGAGTTTTCTAAATTGAATGTTTACAACAATTGAACCTAAACGAACTCGAAACCTCAACAAGTTTTTTCGCGTCATTTAATTTTATATGCAATGTTCGTGTTATAAAGTTTTTTCTTCGCATCATCTTTACTGTATTTTTTTCGCTTCTTCGATGCAGATAAAATTTTCGCATCTGTTTACAACCCGCAAAGAATAGAAAAATAATAAAAAATTAAATAAATGTGGAATATACTTTTGAGACTGCAACCTAAGCTAGTTAAAAGTGTTTTTAGCTCAAATAAGCACTTTTTAATTCTCACACAATTGAGAAACATAGGCAGTCAAGTACCTAAAAATGCACAAAATGTTCGGATGAAAACGACACTTTATTATGCGGCTGGAGTTACAGTGCTTACAGTTGGACTTAGTTATGCTGCGGTGCCGCTTTATAGGATGTTCTGTTCTTCGTATGCTTACGGTGGAACAACGGGTGTTCAGCATGATGGAAGTAAAGTTGAAAGCATGCATATAGTTCCAGATCGGATTTTGAAGATTAAATTCAATGCAGATCTTGCAGCGTCGATGCGATGGAACTTTAAGCCTCAACAATATGAGATTAAAGTAATGCCCGGTGAAACCGCTCTTGCATTTTATAAAGCAAAAAATCCTACCGATCAACCAGTCATTGGAGTTAGCACGTACAATGTTATTCCTTTCGAGGCAGGTGCTTATTTTAATAAAATTCAATGCTTTTGTTTTGAAGAGCAACAGCTTAATCCACACGAAGAGGTGAGTAAACATGAAATTATTCAAATATAAAAATTAACATTTCTATTTTTTTAAACAGGTCGACATGCCGGTATTTTTCTATATCGATCCAGAGTTCGTAAATGATCCTAAAATGGAAATGGTTGATGAAATCACCCTCTCGTATACGTTCTTTGAAAGCAAAGAAGGTCTCAATTTACCTCTGCCGGGCTATGCGAAGCCTCATTGAGATTGCTTGAATGAGTTAGACTAATATTAACAAAGATAATAAAAAAATAGAGAAAATATCAAATTTCTGATTTTTAAATTATTATGAGAAGATAAAAGTTGCTGATGCAGGTACGTGGTTTAAAAATTTTATATGAAATTTAATTAGTTAATTTAACAAATAAAAAGTTTTGCAAAAAGAAGAAAATACATTCATGAAACACAAGAAAATTTTAATTTAAAAAAGAGCTTTTCGTTCTCTCTTTAAAAAATGCTCAGTGAGCTTTGAGAGAGTTGTACTAAAAATTCTCAAAAATATTTAAAGAGAGTGAAAAGCCTTCCTTTAAAGCTTGAAAAACGTGACAGATTTTAAATTTTAAAAAACAATTAAAATTTTTTTATCTACCCTTTGAAGAAAATTGTAAGGTGTAAAGGTAAAATAGAATAATGTAAAATTAATAAAAAAATAGTTTTAAAAATGTAAAAAAAGTTTTAAAAATGTAAAGAATGTAAAAATAATAATAAAATAATATTTTTAAATAAGAAATTATTAAAATTGAAGTAAAATAAATTAAAAAAATGAATTAAAAAGTAAAAAAAATGTAAAAGAGTGTTTAAAAATTAGAATATCGATGTAAAGATGTATTAAAGTAAATTTTTAAAAATTTATGTAAAATAATGTAAATTAAAGTTAAAATGAGTAAAAAAATGTAAAATAGTAATATACTTATTTAAAGTAAGTTTATAAAGTTTTATGTAAAATAATTAAAATTAAATGTAAAACATTAGTTAAAAATTGTAAAATAGAAAATATAAAAGTAAAATAAAAAAAAGTAAGATGAAGAAATGTAAAATAATGTAAATTGAAGTTAAAATGGAAGTAAAAAAATGTAAAATAGTTAAAATAATTATTTAAAAGTAAAGTTTATAAAGTTTTAATGTAAAATAATTAAAATTAAAGTAAAATATTAGTTAAAAATTGTAAAACAGAAAATATAAAAGTAAAATAAAAAAAAGTAAGATGAAGAAATGTAAATTAAGTAAATTGAAGTTAAAATGGAAGTAAATAAAATGTAAAATAAGGTTTGAAAATGAAAATTATATTAAAAAAATGTAAAATAATGTAAAGTTGAAAGGTAATCGTGTAAAAAATAAGAAAATACTGTAAAATTACTAAATTTAAAGTAAAATTATTGAATATTTATGTAAAATAAGTAATTGAAAGTTTTTAAATGGGTGAAAAATAAATGTAAAATAATTAAAAAATGGATGAAATAGAAGTATTTAATGTTTAAAGTAAAATAAGTTTAAATAATGTAAAATAATGAAAAAAAATTGTAAATTAATTTAAATTCAGTAAAAGTGCTAAAGATTGAAAATTAAATGAAATTCTATTCAAATTTTGTAAAAATTATAATTTGTGAAGTGAGTTGAATCGTGGTACCATTTTTTGTTTACAAAAATCATATTGTCTTATGTTTAATAATAATGTCGCTCTCAAATAAAATTTGTAAGAAATTAATATGTAAAAAGACTTGGTCATTGGTTTTTCGAATAATTAAGTCGATTAGTCGATTGCGGTTTTATGTTAAATTTTAATTTATTTTTTGAACAAGATAAGTGAGATCTGGTGAAGAAGTGAGTCATTCAACGTATGATAAGTGCTGGAAGTGAGATAGTAATTTAAATTTCAGTGCTGGAAGTGAAATCCAGAAGTATGATACAGTGCTGGAGTGCATCAGCAACTAAGTTTAATGCTGGAGTGGATCGGTCAATTTACATTTCAGGCTGGAAGTGAAATCCAGTAAGTATGATACAGTGTGGAAGTGAAATCCAGTAACCTAAGCTGAGGTTCAGCATGTATTTTCAAATATGGATTAAGAAAAGTTTTTAAATGTTGTTCTTCTAAATGTGTATTTAAATTTTTTTTCTTTTTTAGGTTTTTTAATAAAAAGAAAAAAGAGTTGAAAAAGAAAAAGAATAGTGCTTGTCAGGATTCGAACTATTATAAAAAGGAAAATAAAATAAAAGTGAGATAAATGTAAATTAATGTAAAATCTATTGTTGTAAAAAAAGTTTCTAAAATGTAAGAATGTAAAGAGTCGAAATTTTCGTGAAATCTCAATTTGCTTATATAAATCTTCTGCAAACTGAATAATAAGAGTTTTCGGGTTTGGAAAGTGGATAGAGTGCGTTAAATGAGAAAGAAAAATTGCTTAAGGTGTGAGAGTGGTGTAAAGGAAAGTAAAATAAAGGTAATGAAAATGTAGAGGAATGAGGAAAAAAGGTAAAGGAATGTAAAATTTAGTAAAGAGGTGTGTAATGGAATGAGAAAAAAATGTAAAGGAATGTAAAATAAAGATGGGGAAAATGTAAAGAGGATTAAAAAGAGGGTAAAAAAAGGAAAAAATGAAAAAAATTATTTTTTTTTGAAAAACCTATGTTGTTTTTCATTTTTTTTAAACTGATTTTATTTGTATTTTATGAGTTTTACATTGAAAAACGGTGATTTATTTTTCATATTACAAAAAATTCATTTTACTAAAATTTTTTAATTAACGGAAAAAATATTTACATTCTAAGCTTATTTTTTAACTAAAATTTTGTAAAATTTTAATAAAAGGATGCTTTTACATTTTATGCGCATTTTCATTTTATGAACAGTCATTTTCATTTTTCAAACTAAAATTTTGTATGAACTTTCATCGTAAAAAGATAGATTTTACATTTTTGAACTAAAATTTTGTATGAACTTTACAACGAAAAAAACAAGATTTTACATTCTACAAACGGTCATTTTACATTTTTTAAACTAAAATTTTGTAAGAACTTTACATCGTAAAAAGATAGACTTTACATTTTTTTGTATCATTTTTATTAAAAAACACGCGTCGCTAATCGCTTTTTTAACGTTGATTTTACATTTTTATTTTACATCATCGTTACATCGTCGTTACATCGATTTTACAATTTCGGTGCAGATAGGGTAAAGTGGTTTGAGCTTGAATCAAAAATAAATTAGATTTTAATTTTTCGCAACGATCTTTTTGCAACCAAAATTACTAATTTCACTTTGATTCAATTTTTTTGAATGCTCTCGACTGTAATGATTGCTCTGGCTTTCATATTCACTTTTGTGCAATGCAAAAATTCCTAATTGCTCTCGTAAACATTTCAAATAACACCGAGAGAGCTTTTGCGTGAAAATTTCAATCATTTTTACCGCACACACGCACTTGTCAGAGCGGGTCGTTAAGTTGAATAGGTCGGGAAGTATTGTGTACAATAAAAGTTCTCTCCAGCACACAAAAATGATGATAAAGCTTTCCGTGTGTGCATCTGATCAGATTCAGTCTCAATATTTGCATTGCAACAATTCAATTTTTACGATTATTTAATTTTGCAACAGAGCGAATTTTTTTTGTCACACGCACTGACGCGAGTGTGCCAATGACAAAGAGAGTACGTTGCATACAAAAAAGACTGTGGGTGAATTTTCATTGCAGATTTTTCGAACAGGACGCTTTTAATTCGATTATGAAGAAAAAAAGCTTTCACGATTTTATTGAGCGAACTATTTTTCCGAATTATTATGATGTTACAGAAAACTTTTTTCGTATTTACGCAATATTTCTATCTTAAATTCCATCAAACAAACGAGTTCTCAACTTTTTATTGACTCGCCATAGATGCGTGCTCGCATTTCCTAGTTTTTCTTTTTTTCCTCTTTCAAAATTCACTGCACGTCTCAATAATTTTTGCGCAAACCACTGTCAATACATTCTCACATACACGAAGTCTCTCTTAACTGAAGTGTGGTTATAAAAGTCGAATGAATGGAGGAGAAACTTTAATGAAATGTTTATCCTTGAGCATCACACAAAATGATACAAATCGTTTCAAGCAATTCTGACATGTCTCGAATATAAATAAATTTGTTAATCTCACTGCAGTGTTTTAACCATATTAGATTTAATCGAGGAGCAATAAGAAGATGATAAAAGAAAGGAGTAATAAGAAGTTACAGATAGACCATGATTATCATGTTCACTTCAGTGGTTGCTTGAAGGCACTTATCGCATTTATTAAATAATCGTGTGTTGTTTCACTTCTCATAACATGATTTCTTAATTTATCTCATATTCAGTTTATTACACACACATATCAACGAATTCAGACAAAAAACAAACCACATTTTCTCATCTCTATTTTGGTCCTTTTGATATACACAAAGTTAAATCTTACATGCGAACAGTTTAATATTTGATCTGTCAACTCGGTTACATCTAAATAAGCCATTCGAGAGATTTTTGAATTGTTTCTAGATTTTAATTATTAAAAGACAAATTCACTTTTTCTATCCTCGAAAAAAAAATTATTTTTAGCAAACCTAAGTGTGTATCGAACATTTAAATAAAATGACGATTTAGGAAGTTGAATTTGAGTTTTTGATACATACATATAATTAGTAACCTAGGTAAATTTTTGATGACATTTTTTTAATTAATTAAATTAAATATTCTTTCCCTAAAAAAATGCTTCCTTTGACCTTTGTCAATGCCTGTTGGTTTATAGCAATAATAAAATCAACTCTGTAACAAATCTTTCACTCGTGCGAATTGATTCAGATATAATTGTTTCTCAATATCTCTCTGCATATGATTTTCACCCACATCACATTTTTATATCTCACTCAATACGCTCCTCTCCAGATTGTGATAATATTCGGATTGGGTTTTATTTTATTTTTTTTGCTCGCATTCAAAAGGGCGCACAAGTGAAGCGAAAATGATAAAAATCATCATTGTGTAATAAAAAGGAAATCATTGACATTTGCATATTGATGTGGTTTCCCTTCCGTCTGTCACAGTTGAAGCGTGTATGCATATAATTTTTCCCTCAAGATGCTGAGCGAAGACCATCACTAAATTTATTTTATTGCCTCTCTCTTCTTTTCTTTGGATTATAATGTTGTGATAGTTTTTGATTTTATCTGTTGTGAAGAACTTTTTGCTCTTCTTACTTCTTTAAGCGATTGCTCTCGAGGATATCATTCGTTCCGGACGTTTCGACTGAAGCGAAAAAAGAAATTGTTGAAATAAAGAAAGTGCTTGTCAAGAAAGAAGGAAGGAAAATTAAATTCGCATCGCCTTTGGGGAAAATTCGCTGAAAAAAGTTATACAAAACCTGAAATGACTTGATGACTTATAAAACGAACGAGAGAGAAATAGAAATGCATAATGTTCGAGTCTCAACGAATTCACAATGAATGTCATTCTCCATTCTTCGATGTTATCACTATCGTCATCATTTTCTTAAATAAGCTTATGCATAGAATGAAGAGCAATTTAGCCATTTAGAGTGAAATCAAATTTAAATTTAAAGTGGAAAATTTGCTATTACTCGATGATAGTTTGCAGATTTCTTTCGCTTTGTATGCATACTTTTTTTCCTCTCGGTGACTTCTTTTATCTTTTATTCTCACCAAAGGTGCTCGACAGTAAAAAGAGCCATTTTTGAGATTCACCATGAAGCCGTCTTTAAATATTGAAAAGTGTGGAAGTTGACAAAAAAAATGAAAGATAATTATTTTGATGAAGTCATTGAAGATAGACACAAGCTGTTTATTTTTTATGATTTCTGACAATAAAGTTGCGATTAAATCAAAAAACTCAGTTAACAAAAAATTTTGTAAAAAAAAAATGAGCAAAGATTTTCTAAAATTAATTCTAGAACTTAAAATTGAATTTGTTGAGTAATTATTCAATTTATTTGAAAAGCTTAAAAGCTTTAAGATCGTTCAATATTATTCAATAGATTGTACCAACATTTTAGTTGATCAAAGAGAATATTCATCATCTAATCTTGACTCACTAGCTAGAGGCTTTACGCTCCAATTCTAATTCATCGTGTGTATGGAAATTTAAAGATAAATAAATAAGAGAAATTGAGAAAATGTCATTAACACATAATTCAAAGAGCACTTGAATATTCCGGACATTAAGAGATGGAAGTAGGTTAACACACAGTCTGAATCGCTCGAGTGTATATCATTTGGCAACATTTAAATTGAAATTTGTCTCTGACTTTCCATCGTCGTCACTCCCGATTTTTTTTGTTTTCTCATTTTCCACATCGTCGCCAGAAATGGATCAAAAACGATTGCAGAATAACTTTACATAAATTCCATCTTGCAATTGCCTTAATGAGCTATTCGCTATTCGCGTTTCAATGCAGTTGCGACATAATTCGATAATTCTATTTGTTCGCCTTACAACTTGTAGAACATTCAAGTGAAGATCTTCCTCACAAGCACACTCTCATCGAAAGACGATGTATATAAATCAGTAGTCAATAATTCATAGGGAATTGTAAAGTATCATTGAAGCAATTTGATTTATCGCCAATTTTCTTTCGGAGTGTGATTCTATCGAAAAAGTTTAAAAGAAGAAAGTTTTCAATTCGATTTTCCTTTTGGTCAATTGAATACGAAGTGAGCGCTTATGTGAGGAAATTGTTTGCAATTGACATATTGCGGTAATCATAGAGATCCATAATGGTGATTGAGTGTGAGATGAACTTTCTAAAGAAAAATAAATGTGATAAGACAGGAAGTGCTACATGTGTGTGTGGGTGGGTTGGAAGCTCATTAATGAGTTGTAATTGAGTTATGCGAAAGTTTTTTAGCACTTCAATCAAACGTCGAAAGTAATCTGTGGATGTTTGTGAAGTAAATAAAAAGAAGTAAAGGTCAAACACTTAAATGATTTATAAGGGGGTGTCGAGGAGAATTTTTATAGATTTGGGTCACTTCAAAGTCAACATAACCAGGTCAATATTTGTCGAATAATTATTAAAATCTCAAATCTTTCTTTTTGTCTCCTAAAGCCTCAGAACATCTTTTTTAAAGCGAAAAATACTCAGAATTCTCCGAGGAGTATAAAAAATTAGAACCCGCACATGCTGAACTTTTCAAGCTGAAGAAAAACTTTTTTGTGTATCAAATTAAGATGTTTTATGTGTGTCTAAACGACAAGTGATGTGAAAATCTCTCATCATCAAAAAGACTTTAATTTGGTGCCGACATTCAACCGAAAAAAAAAATTGTTATAAAAAAGTTGTCGTTAACAGCTCGAGTGGAAAAAAAATCTCTTCTAACATTCAAGGAAAGCAATTTTGCTGTGACGTTGCTATGATTAGCATCTAACTAAAAGTTTTATTATAGATGAAAATCGATTTAATCATATGGAGCTAATTAATGATGTTTTTCTCAACCCATCTTTGCAAAGCTTTGGAATAAAAATTCAATATTTTTTTTATATTTTCCAAAGAAAATTATGGAAATATTTTTTTTGCATATAATAACATCTTCAATCTTAATCAATTAAAATATTTTTCAGATGAGCTAATAAAATTTAATTTTTCTCAATTTCAAAAGCGATTTTGTCTAACGCTTTTAAATTAAAATTTTATTTTTATAGAAAATATCAAAAAATCTACAAAAAGTGAATTTTTTAATTAAAATATCAAACGTTTGTTTGTTGTCATTCAATTTTATCATCTCTTCAACAAGAATAGCAGCATGACGTTTAACATGAAAATTATTATTTTTTTTCTCGCAAAAATTTAATTAATGAGCAACCGTCATTGCCTGTGACACTCAAATATTTGAGGTTCTTATACATCCAAAATGAAAGCTTCATCTCTGGGTTTATGGAGGAGAATTAAAGTAAGTTTGTATTAAGCTCATTTAGAGAAAGTTTAGACAGCTCGAGATAATTTAGTTATGACACTCATAATAATAATTTCAGTGATGATGACTGTTTTAATGTGGTTTTAATTATATTGCGCTTGCAATGACAGCGTGTCGTCGACACTTCTCTCTGTATCAGGAAATTAAGCTATCAGAGCATTCACAAGCATTATGAACATCTCATTTAACATGCCTCACGACTTTATGTTTAATTAAACTGTGACATCTCTCTATACCGACGCGATTACACATTTATATAAAACTGCAGCGCTTAAATTAACATACGATAAAATGTGCTCACAATCAGCACTTTTTCCACACACCACTCTCGCTAACTACATGCGAGCTTGTAGATTCAAAGTTTGCGATAAACACTTGCTTCAATGCGCTTCAACAAAAATTCCCATTTTAGCTGTTTATTGTGTGCATGAACATTCATTTAAAACCACTATGTTTTGACATCGGGTGGGGAAGTAAAACCAAAATGAGAAGGAATATGACGATGACAAAGTCTTACTCATGGAGCACTTTAAAAAGTTATAGCACCACCGTATACAACAACATGAGTCTCTTCTGACTCGTTTGTCGAGTTATAGCAAACGGTTTTGTACAATATGCAATATGTTCGGTAGATTTATGATCCTTTCATAGCTTTTTTTCACGACATCACTTCAAGTGTCATGCTTTTAATCATTTTTCAACTACTTCCGTTCCAAATTGAATTTTTATCATGAATAAAATTGATTTTTATTGAATGGCTGTTAGCTTAAGCGGGATAAAGTCAAAATTGTTGTTAAGTGTGATTTATTGCTGCGCATAGTTTCAAGACGGAAATTTAAAGAAGATTGCTCTGACTTTGATGATGTTGCATTCATGTCAACAGAAATTATAAATATTGACAACTCATCAATCATCATCATCGAGTAGCGAACTTTTTCAATTTGAAATTTTTTATCGTGATTTTAAATTTTTAAACTAAAGATTAGACTAAAGTTTAGAAAAAACATTCTGTTTTTAATTTTATCTACTGAATTTTTAAATTTCTTAATTTTCTTACCTCACAAACCTGCCATAACCCTTTTATATCAACCCCACTAGGAAAAGTTTTATTTTTCTGCTGAGCACCTTTTCATCCTTTGTGTATATTCTTGGCAGATACAAAAATTATTATCCTTCCTGCAGTTTTCTACTTATTCGCTCGAGAGTAGCATTTTTCTTTTTCTTCTTGCACAATAAACAAACTAAAAACAATGGAAAAGCTCTTCGTCTTTTTTTTCTAAGTTTCTCCAAGTTTTTATTTTCAGATGAGCATTTTTTAGTCAACCTCTATGTGTCTTGAGCAATAGGAAAATTTATTTTCGCTCGCTTCCTTTCTTCTTTTTATGGAACACCAAGAATTCACCATTTTTAACCTGAAGCCGTTAGCAATGAAGAGCGAAGTAATTTTTCACTTTTTCGAGTACATTAAAAGTGCAATAGACAACGTGGAAAAAAGTGAAATGAAAATATCGTTCACGAAGATACAAATGAAAAGCCATCAGGAGAGAACCAGCAACAAATTATTATTAAATAAATAAGAAAACACTGCGAGGGATAAAGCTAAAAGCATCAAGATGAGAGAACCGTGTTCATTAGAGTCGTCGAGGCACTTTTGTACTTTCTCATGCAACAGCTGGATAAATGAATGAAATAAGATGAACCGCAATCATGCTCACGATGTGGAAAATGTGAAAAGCACACAATCGCTTTTTTGCGTTAGTCTGCATCTTCACTTAAAAAGCAATTCATTGCTTGTTATGGTTTTTTATTGCCATTTTCAACTGCAATTTTCTTACCACTTTTTAAGTGGAGCATGCATGTTAGTGTGTCAATACAAGAAGCCAATTAGCAAATTGCTGCAGTTGTTGAGAATTAAGCAAAAAAAAATCCTTTTTAAAAAATTGCTTGAATCGCTAAATATTTTTTACTTTATCCTCACTCATGCCCACACGTGTCATTTTAATATCAATTAAGGTTCGAAGAAGAAAAAGTTTTAAATTAACTTTAAGATTATTAATTGGCTTGAGGTTTTTCTTTCTTGACAGCAGCTTAATTAAAAACGTCATGGTGTAATTTCTTCCCCTCCTCTCCACTTTATCAACCTGCGTTTTAAAACATGTCCTTTTTAAATATTGACAGTTAAAATAAAAAGGGATGAGAAAAAATTTACTTAATAAATAACCCGAGGAAAATTTCAAGACGTGTCTCGAAGCCATAAAAGAGAAAAAAAAATTCATTTTAAAGCAAAAAAAAAGTTGCTAGAGAAAAAAACTCAAATTTAATAAAATAAATTTTAATTTGAAAAAAGCTTATTTAATATAAAACGCATCCATCGAAACAAAAAAGCCTTTTCATATCTCATTTCTTTGCCTCCGCTCTCATCGTTCGAAGGTAATTCATGAAATTTTGCATGCTTCACTTCTTTCAGCATTTTCTTTCATCATTAAAGATAATTTCAATTTTACATCCCATCAACAATGAAAATAGGAAGAAGCAACTTCCTTGATCTTGTGTGCCTTGGGATTGAAAAAGGTTAAATTCATTTTTGCTCTCACGAGAAGAAAAAAAGGTTTCTCTTGGGGTGCGCTATCAATTCACATTAAAGGTGAGCACTAATTGAAAAAGTGTACGTATGTACACAAGAGCTAAAAGTCAATTCACATGTTGATACTGTGCCGATCTCAAATTTCATTATTTGCGTACATTAGAAGCGAAAAAAAAATTCAGATACGTTCGACGAGGAAATCATTTTCTTCTTTTTTAAAGAGCGAAATAATTTAAAATTCATCGAGGCATGAGGCAAAAGGTAGAGAAAAAAATTCAAATTAAGATTGAAATTTTCCGTCAAAAATATCCCTCTAGTAGAAAAAACAGGCTTTTAGGATATCCTTAAAACAATGCAGCGCCGGAAGGAAGGGATGAAGTGGTTTTAAATGAGAATTTATGGCATGACTTGCGCTTTTCATAACCGTTTAGCGATAAAAATACTTTCAGCTCGTGGAGTTTTCCGTTTAAAGTCTATCGGGTTTTTTTCTTGTTACCGAATGAAGAATTTAATTGCATTAAATCCGATTTTATCAATTTACTTAGGCAAAAAATCGCGATGTCACCCATTAAATTTTGCGTAAAAATAATTTTCTCCGCACGACTTAGTGATGATGAGAAAATTCTCGAATGGGGCGTAAAATGTTGGGTGAAAAAATCATTTTTAAATCTAACCAACTTTGATCATGATCGCGGTAATTTTTCTAGCTCATTAATGTTTCAAGAATTTCTTTTTAAAGTAAGTGTCAAACAGGGTAATTAATTTGGGACATTTAAGAGCAAGCTTATGGTTGTAAAGTTTCTTAAGATTATTAAATGTCATTTATGAATAATTAAAGTCTCTTTCAACGAGCGTCTTTTGTGTGTTTTGCGGCTTTTATAGTATCTTTCGGCAAGTTAAAACTTCATGGGGTGTACATGATAGAGGGGAGTGGGTGGGTGCACATAGAGACAACTTGACATCTTTAGCCAATATTATATTCAAAAGCACTGCATGTTCATTTATTGTTTGCATTGTTCATGTAACGGGAAAGATAAAAGCACAAACACTTTTCTGTGTAAACATTCAAGTTTTCCCGTTGTTACGAGCTTGTTTGTATATCTCTCCACCTCCACCTCCCCAACATCTTATTCTGCATTGTTCAAAAGCTATCTAAATCCCATCATCATGCTAAATGGCATACAAAAGCTTTTTCTCACTCCCTCTATTGACTTGCGAGCATTGCACAATGAAATGAAGGTGAAAAAGTTGCAGAAAAACTTTAAAAATAATTTCATCACGATATGGAACAAGAGCGAAGGTGTGAAGATAAATCTTATGCGAGGGGCTTTTGAAAACAAGGAATGCACTCTTAATTTTGGTAAAATCTTCTGCAACATAAACTAACTTTAAAAAGTTCAATTTTCTTTAAAGATTTAATAGCAAAATAATTTCGTTTTCTAACATTTTAAACAGATTTGATGGAAATAAGAAAGAATGTGAAAGCAACCTCGACGCGATGGCTCGAGGAGAAAAAAGTTGATCAATTAGAAGTTTCTATCCTTTTTTAAAAATTAAATTGGTTGCCGTTATTTTCACTTTGGGCATTGAATTCTAACTCTCCGTTGACTGCTCGCGGTGCCAACTCAGATTGCTCTTCATTCTCGTCCTCGCTGAAATATGTGTTAATTAAAGTGTAAGACTTCTCGTAAATTTCCTGATTTTCGTGATTTTGAAGTGCCTCCAATTTATCGAGTGCACCAATTTCCTCAATCATCTTGCAGAAGTTTTCAAGACCGTTCATGCTCTCGGCAACACGAAAGAGAACGGCTAAACCGCTGAGAATGACAACGACAGTTTTAGGATCCTTCGAAGACATTAAGTCACAGTATGGCTGGATGATGGGATAGGTTTGAATCATTTGTACAATTTGCTCATTTGATCCGCCGCTTGTTAAGTTTGTAACTGCCCACACAGCTTCACGTTGAGCCTTAAAGTCAGCGCCATGCAAAACATGAACTAGCGGTGCGAAAACTTGCGAATCTAGAACCATTTGAATTTGACGATGATTTCCGGCTGTAATGTTCGACAATGTCCATGCTGCTTCCTTGACAATGTTGGGCTTCTTATTTTCTAATAAGGTACTCAATGCGCTCAATACACCCGCTTCTAAAACAGCATCAGTCTGCTTATCATCTCCAGTCACAATGTTGCCAGTTGAGCGAAGTGCCGGTGTAACGATTGCAGCATCATCACATGTGAGCAAGTAAACTAAGCGAGGAATGCAGCCTGTATTGACAACAGCTTGAACTTTCTCGGTAGTGTCGTCGGTTATGTATGAAATTGCCCAACAAACGTCCGACAGAATTGCTCTATCGTTATGTTGCAGTAATTGAGCGAGAGCGGGAAGAAGTTTCTTAACATGCTCGTAGTTAGGTGCTGGGTTCTTGTTGCGACACAAATTAGACATTAACCAAACAATGTTACGAAGGAACGAAAGTTCCATATTTTCTCCCTGAACCAAAAGCAAGAGATTGTCGACTGTGTTATATTCCAAAACGGTATCGCGAGCATCACTTCCGTCTCCAGCGATATTTCCGAGTGCCCAAACAGCCTGTTCCGCTACATTCGATTGCTTCGATCTCAAGAGGTCGACAAACTTCGGAACTGCACCAGCGTTAATGACAGCTTTTGTCTGTTCGGATGTTCCACTAGCAATGTTCGTTAATGCCCATGCAGCTTCAAATTGAATGGCGTGACTGAAATTATGAGTGTAAAATGGATTTATTTTTTTAATTAAAGTGTTTACTCACTTCTCAAAGTCCTCCAAGAATTTAATGAGCTGAGGAACTAGCTTTAAATTGATGACAACGTCAATTGGAGGATTCTTTTCGCGCGACAGCATTTTCCGGACTGCCTGAACGGCTTGGAACTGATTGGCTGGATTAATGCTCGCAATATTCGCCATAATCTCATCCAATGACATGGCTACAATACCGGGCGATTGAGCGTTAATCTCTTGCAGTGGCGAAAGTGGCTCTTGAACTTCAATGTTTCTACGCTTCAGGAGCTGATCTTCCTTGCTCTTCTTACGCAATTCAACGCTAATCTCTTGGCGACGTTGCCTCATTTCCTGTGAAGATAATGAATGGATTAAAATTTCGAAGGAAAAAGAAGAAAGATCCAGCTGGATCTCAATTGACACTTACCTGCGGATTTTTGGCCACATTCTTGTAGGCTGCCATACGGCTATTTGGTAGCGATGAATTTTCAGACATTTTTACAATTTCTATGAGATGAGAACGAGGCAAATAGATTTAAAATAATTTTTGCAAAACTGCTGCCATGCGAGGGAAAATAAAAATTGGAAATCTTCAATGAAATACTTACAATTAGAAGTATTCTTCAATCACAATGAGTTTAAGGAGGGAAAGTTAATTGTTTTAACGGCAAGAGGCACTTTAATTATCAAAACTTTGATGTTAATCGAGAAAAAACGTGAATTCGTTGAGAGACTAACTTGCTTTTGAATTTCTTAACCGTCACTTGCATGCAAGTAAATTCAAGTAGGGGGAGAACAACACAGTGCAAATATATTTTGAATTTTCAGCGGCCGTTAAGAGAATTATGTAGTAATTTATGATTTAAATTTCTAGGACACATGTCGATTTTTCACAACTGCATAACTTATTAATTTTATTAAATAATTATTTTATCACAATAAAAATTAAATTTTGTTTGTAAATTTCATGCAGCAACATTGAGGTTTGCATTTCCATCCCCTACAAGGATTTTCTTCGCTTCCATAAAATATCGAGGGGTTGCTATTCTCTTTTTCACTGTTACGTGTGTCAGTCGTAAAATTTTTCCTTCGAGGGTTGGATGGAAATCCTTTCTCTCTTCGAATGGCAAAATTTTATTTCAATTTTTAATCTTGTTTGTTCGCGTCTTAAAGTTAAGTTTTTATTGTTTCCGTTATAGTGCAAAGTGTAATGAAGCGAATTTAAATAAATTTTCTAGACTATAATGCAAGGAAATGTAAAAATGATTTTTCAAAAAATCGTCTTTGAGTGAAAAAGGTAGTGAACTTTTTTTTACAAAATTTTAGCCAAAATGGTTTAATGCAAAATTTAAAAATTGTGAAATGAAAATTATCGACATGTGATGAGAAAAATTAGCAACAAAAACTTCCTTAAAGTTAGCGAAAAAGAGGAAAAAAGTTAAAATTTTCCTTTTTTTCGCTGTGAAAAAAGGGAAAATCCTCATTCACTAACACAATCAAACGCTAAATATTGGAGGAGAAAAAGTTGGAAAATTTCTACACATAACTTGTCTCGATGCGTTAACAGATGGAAATGTCCCTTTGTGTATTTTACACAGAGAGTCTCAATTCTCAAAAGATTTTTCCACCAATACACGTTTGCGGAAATTTTTATTCATCCTGTTCCGCATTTTCTCATCATTTTCATTCTTTGATCCCGCAAATTTCGGAAATTAAACTTACATGAAAAAGGAAAAACTATGATGATGTGAACAATGTGGTTTTGTAATATAATGTTTCGGAATTTCCCATTTGCAAAAAATTTCAATTTTACAATTTCATTATTTTTTAGATAAATTGAAAGGAGCCAAAAATAAAATTATGACAAAATAACCCTTACAAGTGAAACCTGCCAAAGTGTAGAGAAAATTTGGCAAATATTTGTATATGAAAGAGAATTTTCAATTAAAGGATTAAGGAAGCTTAGCATATAAATAAAATTAACACAAATAGTGAGCGATAAAAATCACTCAATATGCAGAAGGAAAACAAAGCACCTTCGGAAACACATCAATATGTGGGTCCCTATCGATTGGAGAAAACGTTGGGAAAGGGCCAAACGGGTAAGTTCAAGTTATTGAATTATTTTCCTTAAACTCGACTTCGTTATGAGAGGATTAAGTGTTTGCTCATGTTTGCTTATATGAATTGTGGTCAATTAAAATTTAAGCTCACAATAATCCAACTATGGACATATAATTTTCTTTTCAGCACACGATATAGTGATAATTTGTCGCAAACATGCAATTGAATCTTTCATGATGCTTTCTCTCGATTGTCCTTTATACATGGGGGAATTCATAATGTAAATATCCCCTATAGATAAGCAAGCAACGCTTAATGACAAACAATGTCCGAGCACTTTTTTATTTTCTAATGCTGCAGGAAACCCAATACCGTCTGTGTTGTGGCGGGAATTATCATTAATAACGTATCTTCTTCGTGGTTCACTAGAAGTGGAATGGCAAGCATGCCTTTATCATATCGATTTTTCTCCCTTCTTGTTCTCCTTTTTATCTTCATTATTTTCTACTTTCTTACAAGCCAACATGCGTTTTATAGCCAGTCACTAGCATGCACAAAATCTCCGTCCACGCGGTGAAAAAGAGAATATGAAAAAAAACTGAATTAATTTTTTTTCGCTCTACTTTGCTTTTCTACACGACTTTCTCTTTGCCTAATTTAAAATTTAAATTTTTCTCTCTCCCATTTCATGTCTCTATCATTTGTGTTGATTCGTTCGCAAATGTTCGCCAATTGACATTTCAAGTGCAATGAAAATTCTCTTCTTCTTTCTTCAAAATCTAGGGGTTGTTTGTTTTCTGAACAGGATTATCTTAAATTAACCTTTAAAATTTTCTTTTGTGCTTCTCAATTTGTGAAATTTATTTTTTTAAAAGAAAATTATATATTTTAACTGATTTTTAACGATATGATATTTGAATAGTTTTAAAAAATTAAAAAATTGCAATTTTAAATTTTAAATTTCTTCATAAAAAAAATTGTTTTAAAAACTATTCCGTGAGTAACTAGAAATAATATTTTTTTATCATCAAACTCCTTGAAATTCTTTAAAAACAAACCGCACACCAGATTGAATGTTTTATTTAACATGAAATTTCTCCTCGTTGCTTACTTTTTTTTGCATAATAAGTAAGGCAACTTTTCCTTTGCATTTTTATATACCGCAATTGTTGTCGCAAGTCAATTCAAGTGATTTGAGTATCTAGCGAATGAAGAATTTATGCGAAGAAACTTTTCCACTTGAACTGATGAATTATTAAAGCACTTCCTCGAAACTTTTTTCCTCATCATCTTCAACATTCATTGTCAATAATTCATAAGTCAATCACAATAATCAATATAATGAAAATCGTTACAAGCCAAGCGCATGTAGCGTGCAGTTGTATAATTAGTCGCATGATGGCAATCGATTGAAATATGAACAATATCCTAACCCACTATTTGAATGTGTCTAAAATTACCTTTCGATGGGCATTGCGTGAATAAACCATAGTTGGTGTGGGTGTGAGAGCTATAATAAAGTTTCTTTACCTTCACTAAGGTGTGTGCGTCTGTAGAGCATCAAATTTATTTTCTTTCATGTACGTTTCATTTCCATTGACGTTATCACCTGAGTCAAATCTTCAGTTTCAAATCAACTCTTTCGATCCATCGCGGCGTATTGAGTTACAAACAATAATTTTCTTTCAATGTTGTTTCCAAATATAACACATATCGACTTTCTCGTTATTGAAACACGTCGATTTGGAATGAAAATTGATTTTTTTGCCAATCGGATGAAACAATTGAAGAGCGTCAATGAAATAGATAATCCTTCGATGGAGGCGCAAATATAAAAATAATAAAATAAAGCTAACCGCCACTTTTTGAGGAGCGAAGGCATTTATTGAGTCATAAAAATCAGCAGCTGCCGAAAGAGTTAAACCGCGGCAGCAAAAAAAAATGCAATGCCAAATTAACGAGGGGAAAAAAATTTGAATTATTTTCTTTCTCAACTGTCTGTCAATATTTTATTTCATAACCAAACCCACGTTGATTCAAATTTTACGGTGACATTTCAATGTGAGCTCAGTGATTTCTGTTGACGTACTTCACACGTCCATTATTGAATTTTTACCCCTTTTCCTCCTGCACATTAAATACGTCCTATTTGGTCATTATTATGGCTTCAAAATTATTTGCCATGCGAATGTATTTTATTCGCTAATTGTTGGAAAGCACTTTTTATGATTCAAAAAGAAATTTTGGGATTATTCACATAAATAAATATGCTTATTTTTGAGACGTGCGAGCGACAGACAAATAACAGTCATTTTCAAGAGAAACTTTTGCATATAACAAGGCTGTGACAATGCGAGGCAAATATTTTGATAATCGATTTTTTCCTACATTCCTGCTGCTCATATTTTCGGTAAATGTTTTTTGGTACACCACATTCCCATTTAAATGTCGCCTGAAAAAAAAATAACAAAAGCGCGCGACATCATAAACATTATGGAAGTGAGCAAAATTTAAATTGAAATGGAATACAGAGCGGAAAGAAACTGTGAGAGAGCATTCGAGCACCACTCTGTGTTTTCAAATGTGTGGTTAACGAGGAAGAAAAATTCCGACATGTGTTTAGACTTCCCTGCCATTGTGATATATCACTAATGTGTGAAAGCAAATTGATTTGATTTTGACTTATTAGTTCTCCTTTGTTTTATGCTTGCTCACTCTCAACATATCCCACACCAGAAGCATCGCTGCAGACACTTATGATGATTGAGTGCTTGAACCACCCATTAACCCCTCTCAAACTTGACGAAGAAATTATATTGAATTTTCACAGCACTATTCACTTCCTCAAATTTTTACTCTTTCTCTCTTTCGCTCGCCTTTCAATAATTATAGGTCTGGTGAAATTGGGCGTGCATTGTGTATCGGGAAAGAAGGTTGCCATCAAAATAATTAATAGAGAAAAATTGAGCGAATCAGTTCTCATAAAGGTAAGCTTTGACTTTTTTGAAAAATTAATTTTCTGAAAAATGAAAAAAAAATTTAAATTTTGAAAAAATGTGAACAAATTTTTAAAGTATTTTTTAAAATATTCATCTGAACTACTTGATTTCTATCCCTAAAAGATCAACTCACATAATTTGTTTCCTCAACATATTTATTTCAAAAACTTGTTCATTAACTCCCTAAACACTTCATAAGTCAAACTCAAATTAGGTTTCTATATGAAACATTGTGCAAGTCTTAAGTTTGTAATTAAATTTCTTCCTTTTTCTATGAGTGATGAGGTGCGATAGGGAGAGAAAATAAGAAATGTTCTTTTCTAAATGCGGAAAAAAATTATTACTATACAGGTGGAGAGAGAAATTGCAATTATGAAGCTAATTGATCATCCGCATGTCTTGGGTCTATCGGATGTTTATGAGAACAAGAAATACTTGTAAGTAACTAATTTCTTGATTCATCCTTGAGTGAGAATAAGGTTAATGACAAAAATTTCCTGCACTTAGGTACTTGGTTCTTGAGCACGTTTCGGGTGGAGAATTGTTTGATTATCTGGTGAAGAAGGGTCGTCTGACTCCAAAAGAAGCCCGCCGATTTTTTCGACAGATTATTTCCGCTCTCGACTTTTGTCACTCGCACTCGATATGCCATCGAGATTTAAAGGTTCGGACGATATACTTTTGCCTTAAAGTACTTCTTAACTTTCTCTTTTACATTTAGCCGGAAAACCTTTTGCTGGACGACAAAAATAATATAAAGGTTACTATTTGTGCAAGCTCAATGTCTTTAAATCCTCTCAATATTAAATTATATCTTTTTTTCTGTCTTTCATTTCGAATTATATAGATAGCTGATTTTGGAATGGCCTCGCTGCAGCCTGCAGGATACATGTTGGAGACATCATGCGGTTCGCCACATTACGCCTGTCCCGAAGTCATTCGAGTATGTGTCGCTTTTCGAAGAGAAAAAAAATCGCAATTATGTGAATAAAATTAATTTTTTTATGTTTGTACGTGTGCCATTTTCTACAGGGTGAGAAGTATGATGGTAGACGAGCGGACGTGTGGTCTTGTGGCGTGATTCTATATGCCTTACTAGTTGGTGCTTTACCATTCGATGATGACAATTTAAGACAGCTCCTCGAGAAAGTGAAACGCGGTGTATTTCACATACCCCACTTTGTTCCACCCGATTGTCAAAACTTGTTAAGGGGAATGATTGAAGTTAATCCGGAAAAGCGATTGACGGTAATTTTCATCATGAATGAACTCGATGAAGTTTAATTAAATTTATTGCAATTAATTATAAATATTTTAGCTTTCTGAAATAAATCGACACCCATGGGTGACGGCGGGCGGTAAAAGTGAATTGGAACTGGAGCTGCCTATGATGGAGGTTGTTCAAACACATGTGGGTTTTTTATTTACTCTACGAAGAGATTATAAATTTTTTATTTGATTTAATTTTCTCTCGCTTTCGCAGATTATCCCAACAATATCTGCCGTTGACACGGACATTCTCAATTCAATTTGCTCACTTGGATGCTTTAAGGATCGAGAAAAATTAATTCAAGAGTTGCTTAGTACACAGTGAGTCACAATGTCAATGAATCGACGGACGAATGATACAAATTCTCATGCTGTGTGCTTTTTATTTTTCAGTCACAATACGGAGAAAGTCATTTACTTCCTGCTTTTGGATCGAAAACGGCGACGTCCTGCTGTCGAGGACGAGGATGAGTCGCGTAAAAGTGATGTAATTGAAGTCATGGATCCGCCTCGAAAGAGACTTGATACGTGTCGAATAAATGGCTCCAGTAGCTTGGCATATGGTCAAATCAGTGAAGGTTCCCCGCTAACGCCACGTCGATCGACCTTTAAGTAAGTGTAGTAGACTCAATAGAGATTTCTATAATTTCAAAAATAGGAATATTTCCACTATGTTTTCTAGTAATAACGGAAATAAAACCTACAGCACTCGACGTTCTCCGTCGTCGGCGCCCAGTCCTCGCTCCACAACATCCTCATCGTCTTCATATCATGCAAGTCCGACTCGAGGGATTTCCGTAAATTCCAATCAAGGTATAAGTGAGTATTAAATTTCCTATACCCTTTCTCAATGAGCCCTCTAAAATCACTTTGCTAATCTATTTTTAGCTGTATTACGTCCCTCATCGCCTGCATCAGCTACTTCATCTCCCTCACGTCACTCTTCATATACATCATCATCATCGTCGAGTTCGAGTCGTCCGAAAGCACAAATCACAGATCACTCCAATACATCCACGCAAACATCATCAGCTGCCGCACATGCGATAAATAACAATAATAATCTGTCCATAACGTCGCAATCGTGTAATCCATCGCCGGTGCATCATCGAGCCAATTCTGGACCTACGATTGTAGCGAGTCTTTTCCCCGAGAGTGATCAAATGACACAATCCGCCATTGTACATCCGGGCTCGCCTCATCTGGGCATGCCGCACTCTGCCGGAGGCAGTCCCAATACTGGAAGTCAATTATGGAAAACGAGATTAACGAATATTAAGAATAGCTTCCTCGGTAGTCCACGCTTTCATAGGAGAAAAATGCAAAGTAAGCAGAAATTTATTTTTAGTGACAATAAAACTAATCGATTTCAATTAAAGTATCAACCGAAGAAGTTCATATGACACCGCCCGAGTCGCCTGAATTAACAAAAAAATCATGGTTTGGTAATCTAATTACAACCGAAAAAGATGAGACGTTCACAATGCTTGTAAAGGGAAAACCATTGTCGACTGTGAAAGCACATCTCATTCATGCATTTTTATCGGTAAAATGTTCAATGATTTTACATTTATTGTTATGTTGATGCTTTTATTTTCTGTTCAATTGGCTTCGAATAAATTTTTATTTTATGATTTTCCTAAATTTAAACTCGACAATTTTATGTGCTTTCAATTTGCTCAATTGTTGCTTCATTTTATAATAGATGACAGAATTATCGCACAGCGTGATATCGCCCATGTCATTTAGACTCGAATATAAGCGAGGCAGTACCGGTCCGACAATGTTTCAGCGCTATGTTCGCATACAAGTTGACATTAACCCCATTTGTAAGCAAGGCGACGTTGCCGATTTGTTATTTGCCATTACATTTACTCTGTTATCAGGTGAGTGTTCTGCATGTTTAGCGAAAATTTTAGCTAATGCTCTTTAATTTATTTATTTAAGGTAATATTCGTCGATTTAGAAGAATATGTGAGCATATTCAGGCACAAGTTTGTTCAAAACGTTATCCATCGTCAATGCATAGTCAAGAAGCTCAAAAGTCCGTGATTATTCAGCAATCATCGCAAAGCTTATCTCAATCTTCACCGCAACCAATGTGCACCTCTTCGAATTCAGCAGCAGCGTCCGCCGAGAGTATCTCGTGTGGCTCGGCCGACTCGAGTGATCGACTTAGTTATCGTGAACGCCAAAATGACACAGAAAGTGAGGTCGAAACCTATTTTGATTGTAATACAACCGTAACGAAGCCACGACGCTCGTCCGCGTCCTCGAATAAATCTAAAAATAGTGACGACGGATCTTCGGTTCCATCGATTAAGTCCGTTAGCTCAAGATAATTAAGTATAAAAGTCTTTTCTAGTCAACAAACTTATTATTAAATCAATGACGGTTAAAAAAAGTAAAATTTCGCGAACAACCAAAAAAAAATTCGTGCACTATTAAAAGATAAAACACTCAAAAAAAAAGCTAAACCAGTAACTAATCTAAAATAATATCGATAACCCTAAAACTAGAAATTTTCATTCGATTTCCAAATTCAGAAAAGGAAATGCAATTGATAATTTTAAAGAATTAAATGAATGTTGTTGTGGATGCGAGCGCTTATTACTTATTTCTCTCCTATCCCGCTCCCTAGTCTATCGTAATCCTTTTTTTTCTTAGACGTGAAAAGTGTAAAAATATATTTAAAAAAATTATTTTTGTTGAGTAGAAACGAAGATAAAAATGCTATGATGAAATTACAGTGATACCTCTTTCCCCCAATTTTAAGATGTCATTGTAAATGATTCCTCCTTATTTGATACAAAAATGTTTAGCTTCTTGAGTACGTTTGTAAAAGCTCAGTAAGACGATACTGTTTTATATTTTTTGTGTTGAATGGCTTCAATTTTTTTGTTTAGAAAAAAATTAGCGTAGAGAATTTTTTGACAAATTGAGAATGATGGATTGTGATGGCTTTTTTGAGAGACACTTGAAAGTATTCACCCACATTTTTTTATCCTATTTCAAAATCAAAAATTTGATCATACAAACATCAAACGAAAATTCAATAATTTGAGTGCGTAATCTCGAAAAAAGTCACAACTTTTCATTATCCCTACAAATCAATAATTTTGAATCCTAAATCATGTGAAAAATGCTTGACAAATATGAGAATGAGAAGAAGTAAAAATCAAAATACGTCCTATAAAAATGATAATCTATTCAACTGCAAATATAACGAAATCTCTAACACATATTCAAACAAATAAATTCTGTTTTGTAAATTTTGGAGAAAAATGACCGGATAAATTAGTTTCGGCTCATGTTTAATCAACTGCATACCAATTGATAAATTTTTGAAACCCATAAATTTTTGCGGCGCTAAAATTGAAGTCTCTGCACATATATTTTTCAATGACTGTATGCGAGCATGTCAAAAAGCCAAAAACACTGAGCCCAAAAGTGAGAGTTAAGCATTATAATAATTATAAAGCTGTGGAAATGACGATTTGCGATTTGAGTGCGTGCAGTATTTTGTACTCTTTCAAGCTAACGATTTCACCACAGTATCCACTACGTACACACATTTACACCCAAAAAATCATTAATTAAAATATGCGTAAATAAATTTTTATGCTTTTTCAATAATTTACAAGACTTTTGCGAGAGAGAAAAAACGAAATTTTTGAGTGAAACTTTTTAAATAGTTTCACGTCCTGCTGTTAATCTTCTCTCTATTGTGAGAAAGATGTGTGAAGAAAAAAATTTTCACCAAACACCCCCAAAAATCCTTCCTATTCTCTATTTACTCGGCAATCGCGCAATAAAAATTACGTAATAAATATTTTTGTGCAATACTAACTTATAGCGAATGAAGACAAAAGATAATATTTTATGAGACGCTATTAAATTTCTATAGGCATAAATTTTTCATCCTCAGGATGTGTGTCGCTTACTTTCCTATCCCCTCCCGGAATGTTCTTAAATAATTATCATTCAATAAAACATGAGCAACTATCCAACAAAATATATAAAGCAAAAACAAATTGTGATTACTCCTCGATTATTAATTTTTCGGACCATAATATCTATTTTTAATGATATTGAATGAATTTCATTTGACCACTGTCCCAAAAATGTTTAATCTAAATCGTTTGTATAGTTTCAACACACACACACACAACATCAACAACAAATTACCCAAAATTAATGTGGATTTAATTAACACACTTAATGCATTTAAAATGGTTCATTTTTTTGGTGAAAAAGCAGATAAAAAAAGGAAAAAAGAATCAATGTATCAATTTAGTAATAAAAAAAGCTTTATTACATAAAAAAATTATAATGCCTTTGTTGTGTTTATAATGTCGACATAATTTGTGCCGATGGCCATTTTACTTATTGCAGTACACAACTTTTTAACGTGTGAAAGCAAATTTTACAGATTACATCGCAGGTAACATCAAAAATGGTCAAGGGAGCTTGTTTGTGTTATTAAAACACACACACAGTGGTGAATATTGAAAAAGCTTGTTATTATTTTTAATGAGGTCATTTTAATATAATATTCCTTTGGCATCAGCCCGATAGCGTTTTACATAAAAAATAATAATATTTTTTCCTCTCATTTCCAAAATAAAATGATGAAGTGGAAAATGCACATCGTTCAAGAAAGAATGGCACAGCCAAAAATGAAATGGATCTAATTTATCAAAAAAAGAGCCGTAAAGAAATAAAAAAAGTTCAGAGAGAAATGAAAAATTGAAGATGGAAGTATCAATCACATTCGCATTGAGAGAAATTACTGCGAGTGAAATGAGAAATATTAAATCACTGCTCGAGAAAGAAAATAGAAAATGGTTTGCACTCCTCTGCAAAATTTTTCATCAAGCTGCTTAAGTAATGATGCGGTTTTTGAATTAAAGGAGAAGCGAAAAAACATCATGCTGTTGCAAAAGTTATATGAGATCCGCACAAAGAGCGTTCTTGCATCATAAAGAATATGTTTGAACAGCTGCTGAACCTAAAAATATATTAATGCCTTATAACAAAGCGAGAAAGGAAATTAGCAAGTTTTAAGATACACACAAAACCGTCCGCTGTTCTTGGAACCAAAAAAAATAACGTTTTCTTCTTTCCTCAGTGACATAATGCTGCGACATATTTGCAGAAGAAACTTCCACCACCACAGGAAAAGTAAACAAATTATTATTTTTTTTGTGAAATTTATTTTCTTTATTAATTTTCCTTCGCTGGCCTTTTTTTTGCTACAGACTTCGTTCTTTTATTTACAATAAATATTCCCATAACTCTCAATGAGTTCACCCTCGTATCTGCAAAGTTTTTTTATCCAACATAGTTGACTTAAATGTATGATTTACCGATACAAATTTTTTCGAGAGTTTTACTAAATATTTTTTGTTAAATTTACTTATTGATTGTTTAGTAAATAGATTTTTTTATTTCACTCTTATTTACAAAACTTTGACCTAATAAATTCATCATTTGCAGCAATGGAAATTAATTAACAACACTTTACAGTTGGGTTGAGTAAGGAGCTAAATTGGCTTTAATTAAAATTTAATTATAAAAATTTTCAAACGAGATGAAAAGAGTTTCCACAACAATTTAATTTTAATTATACTTTAATCATGTTTACTGCAAAATATTTTCCTAAAATTCAAAAAAATCCAGGAATATTTTTTCTAGTTCAAAATCACTAAAATCTTTCAAATTAAAAAAGTTTTTTCAATTTGCTTAATGAATGTGACTCTCTCTCCCTATAAAGGTTTACGTCCGTCATAAAAAATGCACGTAATTGAAAACATCATTACACCGTAAAAGCTTTTTAATCTCGCTTGTTTTTATGAAAATCAATGAACTGAAACATTCTTCATATCTAGATGTGCAACTTTTAAATTCGCGTTTCAGTTTTATATCAACTAAAAAAACTTTTTTTGCGATTAAATAACTATATGGAAGTAAGGAAAAAGAGAAATGAGAAAAAAATAATTGGATTTTCATAATTTTGCATGAGGTAGAACTTTATGAATTTTTATTTTCTCTATAAACGCTTTTTTTGCATTTTTAGAGAAGAAAAATATTTTTTTTAAACTAACTTTTTCACGCTGCACAATTTTAGTGAGAGTTTGATTTGCAAAATAAAAACTCAAGAGAAAATATTCCTATCGGCGAGGAAAGGCAAATATAAAAGTAAAAGATTGAAAATGTTTTTAATTAACGCTCGCTGTGGCGTCCAAATCAAAAGTTTCTGATTGAAACTAAAAAGTGTCATCAAAATCAACACTTGGTTGAAAAAGAAGAGAGCGAGCGAAAAAAAAGTTTTCCAAACATTCATTTTCAATTAAAAAGGAAAAAGAGTTCTTTACGAAGGAAGGAAACTTTTTCATTAACTATCTACTTCATGCTCAGACTCTTCAATTATCACATCATGCTGGAGCAAAATAACTGGAGGCGATTTGATCGCCTGACTGGCAAACGCTGCTGGCGGTGGAGGTGTAACCGAGGGTAACTGTTGATGAATGTGGTCAGTTGATGCAATGCCAAGAGGCACTTCCTGAGTCCTATTTAACAAGTAATCCAAATCATTCGATATTAAATTCATCATTCCATCGGGATCGGGAACGACGTTGTCATTCAAGAGATTTTCACATGCTCGCTTTCCTTCGCTATTGGTGACAGTAATTATGGGAGTTTGTTTTTTCAACTCTAAACTGTTGTCTCGTATGCCTATGATGCTGTCTGTGGGTGATGAGAAAAAAGCGGAAATTTTTAATTGTAAATAAATGTTTACACTTGCGGGGGAAAAATTCAAAAAGTTTTATGAATGCTTAATTAAAAATTTTTTGAATTTTTTAGTCAAATTGTGTCAAAGTAATATAAATTCATATTGAAATTGAGGGTTAATTACATTTAATTTGCTTCATTTAACTTTTGAAATTTAAACCACAAATTTACCCTTTTGATGCATACCTTTTATAATATCCAAGTTATTAGCATTATTCATTTTCATGACCGCGGGCGATAGATCTGCAAAATTGTTGACCATACTCGAGTTATTTACATCATAAATGCTCATCATGTTGGCATTAAGTTTCGCAAGCTCATACGAGCGTGTTTGTGCATTTCCATTAGTCGCTATGGCTGCCGAATGAACTGCAATTATCTCATTAGGACACATTTGTTTGTCAGTCAGTTGCGATTGAATTGAATGTAAATGGTTTGTCTGCATGCTCGTTGTGGCATTTGCACACTTCATGTCGATCGTGTAATTGGACATTGTGTTAGAAAAGACCCGCATTGGAACGCTCTTGTTGTCCTTCTCCATGTCCTGATAAACTGCGAGTATGGAAACACAGATCATAAAGAGAAAAAAAAATATTAAATGAGATCGAAAGGAAGGACGAAAAGTGAAGAGAGAAAATTATGCAAATGAGTGCTCGGAAAAAATTTACATCGTCATCAACTTCAATCAACTGTGAAAATTGCAAAAGTTTTCATTCATTTTTTCCCTCTTTCATCATTTTTATCATCCCCGTTCATAAAACGAGCGAGTTTATGTTTCACCAAGTGCTTACAATTTAATGAATTATTGATGGTCGTTGTGCAGAAATCATCGAGGCTATTTTTCATGCTTGACTTTGTGCTGCTACTTGTTGTCTCATTCACGGCATAATTCTCGACTTTGATGATAAAACATAAAATAATCATCAGTCCCTGTGTGCGCCATTCATTGAGTTGCGACAAAAAAAAAAGAGAGAAGAAAAAAATTAAATTGAATTAGATTTTGCTGCAGATTTCAATTTTAGCTTATTCTTCGCTTATGCTTCTTTTCATCATGAGTAAATTTCGTGATGTGAGTTTAAAGAAAAGAAAGAAATAATTTTTAATGAAAGAAAATCTTCGTCATATTAGGATATGATGATGGAAAGACAAGCTAAGGGAACATAATTTAAAATGCTTTCAAAGAAAAAAGGATTCGCATCAAAAATTAACCGTTCATGAGAAAGGTAATCTTATAAGATGCATGGATATACAAATATAAATGTATGCTAATACCACCTTCATGCATGGCTTTAGAATCAACATTATTATCAGTCATTCTCATAATTTTTCAAAAGACCTTAATTTATTTTTGCTCAATAAATTTTTAGAAATATAAAATCCCTTAAATTTTTTTAAATCTGAAAAGTTATGTAATCTAAAACTTTATAAGCTAAAATCCGACATTTAAAAACTTTGTTATTTAGATCTCAATCAGACAGACATAAAACTTTCATTTTTTTGCTGACGACAAAGATATCTCGATAGTTTTATTAACTTCACCCTTAAAATGTGTGCCTTTAAACTCAAAACTACCACAAACTGCTTTCAATTAAAAAAAAAGTTTCTCATCTCATATTTTCAATGTATACATTTCATGTCAATAGTGACTATATGTTGAAGTCAAACTCATCAGTTTATTAAAAATATTAAAAACTTTTTTCCCATTTACTTACCAAGAAAATTGAAGTAATGCTGAACATATAGCAGAACACATTTTCGCCAGTGTTTAAGTACATTAGATAGAACGTATGTGAGAGTAAATTGATAACGAAAAGAACTGCAATTCGATTGAGCAAACTTATTCTGTTGAAGAAAAAGAAGAAGAAGAATGAGAAATGAGAAAAGATTTAATTTAACAAATTGTGGAGTGAATGCAATTCATCAAGTTGGTTGAGAATAATAAAAACTCCCTTCTCAAGGAAACGCTCACACGTCAAGTCAAAATCTAAAACTCACCGTTTTTTTAACGTTGTATTTGCCTTCTCGAATTTCCTCGCCAAATAAATGAGATGCTTCAGTAGCGTTACAAAGAGTAATATGAAAAGTGATACTAAGAGCATCTCGGTAATGGCAAAAATAATAAAGTCAGACGATGCTATTTCCAGCCACCATTCGTTTGATCGATGTCCCATGATTTTGTGAATCATTGGAATGCAGAGAGCACAAAGCAATGGCAACAGCCAACTAAGTCCAATGGCACTTTTCACACCTCGGTTTGTCGATGATAAATTGTTAAACTTTGCTGCGGTTCTCTGTTGCGTCTTCGACTGCAACTGCTGCATTGTGTCACCGGATGCAATTTGAACGTGATCTGTCAAGCATTCAGAGTTGCTCTCTGATGTGGGCGAGGTTGTTGTCGTATTGGTTTTAATTGACATTTTTATGATGGAATTTTTGCCACCTACACTATCGTTTGATAACTTTGCCAATGATGCATAAAATGTGGATGTTTCTATTTCCAACTCGGATTGTATGATTAACACTATGGCAATGAGAGTTGATGAACTAAGGAGGAGTGTTGCCGCGAAGCTTGAACTCAACAATCCATACCATTCCTGGGAAGTAAACAAGTAAACAAATTATTAAGAATTATTTTTCATATAAAAATAATTTTAAATTTGATTTCTTTTCATGTTTTTAAAGCTTTGATTTTTTTTTGATGGAAGGAGATATTTAAAAAGTTTTCATCTTGTAAAATTTAATGCGATTTTAAAAAAAATACAGAACTTGTGCTTTTAAACGTCAATTCAGCCATTTCATAAAATTGTTTGAGTTATTGCAAGAAAAAATTCAATTTGCATTTTGTCGGTCAACAATTTTTAAAAACTCAAATCATTAAAATTTCAAACAAACCATTCGAGTAATATGCTCTCAGTTAAAAAGCTTTTTTCCACTTGATGACTCAATAAAATAAAAAAGTCTTGAAAATAAATTGTCGGGTCAAACTATTATTGGTAATTTTCTATGGCAGATTAAGCACAACAAAAAAGTAACCTCAACCTCGGCCATAATGAGGAGAGAAAATATTTCTTTTTCCGAGCAGTTACGTTTAAGTAGAAGATGATATAAAGAATAGAGCAACAATGATACGGAAAGAGACATTTATAAACCGAAATAGTCTTCTTGTCCGTGAGTGAGTCAAAAAGAGTCATCCGTAAGTTTGTTAAATGGCTTGTAAAAAATATTGTTACACGACAAAAGAGAAACTTTCTTCGTGATTTTTCAGCTAAGATAGTTTTGATGTTTTTATGTCTTTGGAGTTTAAACTGAATTTTTTTGACACTAAAATACAGTTACAAGGGAATTAGTTTTTGAGCTTATTCAAGATGCGAACTTAAAAAAATGTAACATAACTTTATATAAAAAATGCACTTTTAAAAAGAGCCACGCGCGAAAAGAAAATTTTGACATTTATAATTCATTCGAGGCACACGATTTCTTAAAGTTGTTATTGTCAGTCACGAAAAGAGAATTTTTTCTTATCATCAAGGTGGTTTTATGTTGAAATTTTTCTTTTCAGCTCACGACACTAAAATTTTTAGTTAATACAGGGTCATTTCCTACTTTTATTTTGTCTCCTCTTATCTCAGTTCTTTTATTCGGTGCTTTTTTAATGATAAAGATTTAATTTCAGTTGGGGTTGATAGGGAAAAGAAAACACGTAGAATTCTTTGCGCACTTAACATTCAGTTATCAGGAATTTTCTACAAATATCTCGAGGGCAGTTTCGATTATCTTTTCACCCATATAAACAGTTCTCTCATTACATTGTTGGCATAGCAAAAACCACTTACATCATTACGAATTGATTGATATAACAACAACAAAAAAATATTATCCAGTTATAGAATTATCGAAGTTTTGTAAGCTCCACAAAAACCAATCATACACGGTGTGATTAACATGAGGAAAGCAATTATAAAATTTTAAGTTTGTTTATATCGCGGCTGAATTCAAAAATAAAAAATATCAGCTCTTTTGGTTACCGATGGGAATTATTTTACCCAATGATAAATTTCATCGACAATGAAAGGCTTAAACATAAATATACTTTTTTACTGCCGTTGGCGGGACTTGAAATTTTTTAACTGAATTTTATTTAAATTTTATTATCAACAATTTATTGGTTTAGGTTTTTTTATTCACTCTAGATCAACATTTTTAAAAACCTCTCAGATTATTGAGTATCATATTGAGATGAATAATTGCTGCAGCATTAAATTATTGATATTTTTTCTTCACTCCAATTCGCCCTTGATATAATACACTAGAAAATTCCAACAACATAATAATAAATTTGCAATTGTGCAAAAAAGAGAGGGCGATACATATCTGCGCCTCACTTTTCTTTTATAGTATGATAAATAGAGCAGCATTTACTTGAACCAAAAAGTCATAATTTATTGATGTGCCTGAGTGGTACATTCCTCTCTATCCCATGGATTCATGCACGCGTATCTATAAATTTATTACTTTCGCTATGATAAAATCTCATTTGTTCGTGAATATTTTTCTTTTGCAAACTATAATAAAAAGTATTCATAGGAGGGGAGCGAAAAAAACTTTTCAATATATGTGATGAAAAGTTATATCACCATCTAGATATTGGAGGGTTGATATAAATTTATTAAGATCAATATAGATAAGTACGGCGCATTAAAAAATCTATGATGAAGTTTATTCGTAGAACCCCTGGTAGAACCTTTAATATAGAAAATATTGGGACTTGAACCAACCCATTAGAATTTCTGTAGATAATCTAACCCAACTACTGGGAAATTCCCAACTCCTAGGAAATTCCCAACTCCTGGGAAATTCCCAACTCCTGGGAAATTCCCAACTCCTGGGAAATTCCCAACTCCTGAGAAATTCCCAACACCTGGGAAATTCCCAACTACTGGGAAATTCCCAACAACTGGGAAATTCCCAACAACTGGGAAATTCCCAACTCCTGGGAAATTCCCAACAACTGGGAAATTCCCAACACCTGGGAAATTCCCAACACCTGAGAAATCCCCAACTACTAGGAAATTCCCAACTCCTGGGAAATTCCCAACTACTGGGAAATTCCCAACACCTGGGAAATTCCCAACTCCTGGGAAATTCCCAACACCTGGGAAATTCCTTGGTTACTTCTTGAACCTGGGTATCAAAAGATTGCTTTTTTAATAAATTGATAGCTTAAATAATTATAATAGTATTGTGAAATAATTTTAAAAGGTTTAAAAACTTTAATTTAGTGAACATGCTTGAATCCCACGTTGATGTTCTTATCACTTGGAAAATATTATTTAATGCATAAGAATGAATTTGTTGCGCGTTGAGAAAAACTTTTCCCATTCGTCTAAGTTTGCATGTTGCTCGCAGCTATTTGAGTTAATACTAATAAAAGTTACACTTATACACACTTCCCCATTTCAACTTGTTTCAATGCAATTATTCATGCTGAAAGTGCATAATAAATTTATTTAATGAAGTGCATGAATGCTTGTAAAACATAATTTAAACGAGGAGTGTACGTTTCCAACACCGAGAGGGTTGTCAATTAAAAACTAATTTCAAATTTTAAGCCAAAGAATTTATAAACTTTTTTCTTTGGGATAATTGCTCAATATCCTCATAAAATACCTCTCGATATTCGATCGAAGAAGATTCTCGACTCTTTAAAAAGTTTTTTAATTGAAATTCCAATCGAGTTGGTTGTAACGTTAAATTAAAAATGTGTATCGCACTTACTTGTGGAAGGAATTTCAACAATCCCAGAATAATGAAGACCATCGTGGCAGAAACAGAGAGACAAAATTGCATTATAGCAAAATTAATGCTAATATAGCATCTGCGTATGTAGATGTTGGGTAACAGGATGACGAATGCAATAGTTGATTGCAGGAAACAACAGCCGCAACAAATGACAACTATCATCGGGACGCTCGGAGGCTTCATTAGTGAGACCTTTATGGAAAATGAAATGAAATGGAAAAATGCAATCAAAGTCGTTCTCGATCCTATTTACGCGGGCACTCACATTGAAGCTCTTTTTCACAAGCAGAACCACAAACGTGCCAGAAATGGGGCACATGCATCTCGTTAGATTGTCCATCAGATTTTCAGTCATGCAGATATCCGTTCGCCAACTGGGTTCATAAGTGGCTTTCGAATCATAACTAAATTGAAAGAGAAAAGAAATAACAAATAAGTTTTTTATGCAACATTATTAGATTGAAAATGTCTGAGGTATTTGACTCACCCGCAAAGAGGTATCCACTCGTTATTTGGCGTATGCTCATGTTGAAAAATTATTTCAACACGAGCAGAGTTGGGAGATAAATTGAGATGAGTGGTTTTGCTGGTATGGTTTGTAAATGAAAGCCAGGATGAAATTATTTTTGATGCCGGAATATAATTGATGTCGGTGCCATAACTGCGTCAAAGAAAAAATTTAAATTTTTTTATTAAAATATGCACACAAAAATGTCGGTTTCTATTTATTTTTTGAAGAGTTGAAACTTGAAGTTGAGAAAGCTTCTTGAAATGCATAATTTACCCTCTCAATCTTTTTTAAGGATCATGTTCAAAAGAATATGATGCATGTACGAAAGTATAAGCTCGAGAAAGTTTAGCTCTCTACTCTCGTTCGGATCAAACAATACAAAATTCATAATAAATTTTATGATAAAGCAAAACACTTATGGCATATTCTAATATCCACCATTAAACTTATATCAAAACTTTAATTTCTCTCGGAGAAGAATGAATTTTTATCAAGCAGTACTGACTTTAATAATTCTCATAAAGACCCTTAAAAATGAAGCCATATAAATCATGCGAGTAAATAAATACATCACATTATGACAGTTAAGGAGAATGAATGGGGGAAAAGGTAATGAAAATATCTGCAAATGGACGTGAGTAAGAGAAGGTGCTGAAAAATACAATGAAGACCAAAAATGTTAACGGGTCACAAATCTCTATTGGCCTTAAAAGGATACGCATGAGTGATTATTATAGTGACATCGCAATAATTTTATTGACCCTCAGCAAAAGAGCGGAGTAGCCAAAAAATGAGAGAGAGCGGCGAGTTAAATTCATACACAGATTGCAAAAATGCATAAAACATCTCGTGATGTATATTTTATGAATAAAACTCAAATAGCAGCATAACACTGGGGATAAAGAAATCTGTGTTGTATTAAATAATAAAATCTCATGTATTATTTATGACCGAGAGAGAGAGCACATGTCGGCACAAGCAAGGAATATCAAATAAACAAGAAAATAAACATAAGCGCATTGTATGAAGACTTAGAAAACTAAATTAATATTGTATTGAAATTTTCTTTCATCGATGCGGTGTGAGAAAATTTATTGAATCTCTCAATTGCATGTGATTCAGTATCAGTAGTGTTTGCTCAGAGTGTGGCTATGATTTTTAAAAATACTTTTTCAAGCTTTCAAAGCTTCTCATGAGCTTTTAGAATTTTCTCACACATCATTCAAAAATATATTAAGTGCACCCTTGATTTCTTCAACAACCACAAATAAAGTTATTTATGTGACATTTGAGCAATAAAAAGTTCATGAAATTACCTGTTACGTGAAACATACATTTTCGGCAAGAAAAATGTCAGATTTCTGTACGTAACGACGCTGATCGTGAGTGTTCCATTTGAAGAAAGAGCTTCGGTAAGCATCGTACTACTGCCATCGATTATCAGCCACAATTGATTCGAAAACAGCTGATCCCTGAGGGGAGAAAAAGGTTCAATTTAACATCTTTGATTTTTTTGATAAACTTTCATCGTTCTTGACATGATGAAATAAAAATTTATTGACAACTCTTTTCATATATATTTTTAACATGAACGTGCATGTCATTGTAAAAGTCGTCGCCAGAAAAAAACTAAATTTTTACGACTTCAATTTAAATAAATTCAAGTCAAAATTGTGTCAGAACAGCAAAAAGACAACAATGTAGGTACAACAATATTCGAAATTCAACTTCTTTTCGCCTTGATTCAATAAATTCCATTTTTCCCATCAAAAAAAATTCTGATATGTATGCGATGCTGTTGAATAATATAGAAAGAAATTTTAAAACGTATACAATGATTTTTATTGCCAGACATTTTCTCCACTGAAGCATTTTTCTTTCTTTGCCTTCCATCTCACATGCATTTATGATTTATTTATTGCGCGATTTTCGCCTTATAGAAACTCGAATTCTCATTCTTTTCTTGTGTGTGAAAAATCTTTAGGGAGAGGATGAAAAATTAAGTGGAATTTTCGATTTCAATGGACTTTTGGGAAATAAAGAATTTCTTGATGCATATAAAAGTCATTCAATGATCATTAAAAATTTATGTCGATATTTTTTTATCCAAAAACATTTTGGAAGTTGTCAACACTGAGGCCATAAACAAAATAAAATTTTCCCTAAGTGTCGTCAATAGCGGGAACAACGAAGATTCACAATTTTATAGTCTTGTCGAAACTAACAGGAGCACAAACATGGCATGATGTTTTATTGATGCATGACAAATCATTCCCTTGAGAAGGAATGATTGCCTTCCTTTTTGCTGTCGCTGTCATGTACGTTTCAGTTGCTATATAGGTTGCACACAAAAGAAATAGCGTGAGGAATAATAAAAATTTCGACGATCAAAATGTCAAAAGCGTTGTAAAATTTATTTTAGATGTTTTTCAACTTACCCGTAGATTTGATAAGAAAAGGGAAGCGCTTTTACATTAGTCTTAAAAATTTGTAGGGATTTTAGCTGACGCATCGGCGAAATTGAGGCAGCTGAGGAGCTTATCGACTTTGGACTCGAAACTACTGACGATGATATAGGCAAGACAAATGATGCTGATTCACGGTTAATTGTCACTAATTGAACGAGTTCTTGTAACTTCTTAACTTGCTGCAAAAAAAAAAGTGTGACACATTAGAAAGATATAAAAGGAGAATAAGAAGTTGTTATCGCACACACAATTCTGTCAATCAAAGTGAAAATTAATGGCTTATATCGTCTCACTTACCGACGCTTTATTGAAGGAAGTTTCATTCACGAGCATCATGTCAATTATTTTCAACGTAACATCCGATGAAATCTCCTTTTCAACACTGTCATCCATTTGCTGTGAGTATTCATAAATCTGTGCGTGAGAAAAGAACAAAAAATGCCGACATTCTGATTAATTGTCGTCGTCTCAATTTAGGCGCTTTTTGTGCTTTAACTCGATTATGTTATTCTGTCAAATCATTAGAGAGATACAAGTCCACTCCACTCGCCAAGTTTGTCGTAATAATAAAAATTTATCTGGAGATTTGTAGGCAAACCTACAAGCTAACCCATAAATATTTTTATATAGAATTCGGACTCTTTTTTCCCAGTTGTAATGCTGTCTCAACTCATTCGATTCAGAGACCGATATTGATTTATTCAATTGACGCTTAGGACATGGAGGACGCGTCCGGACGATGTTAAATGTATCCAAAGCACAAGTGCGTGCGTAAGGGATACAGTGATATTCAATATAGCTGACAGTAGAACTGCCATCGATGCAAATGGAAATTGGCGGCGCCGAGAAATGCGAGAGCGAATAAACACTCGACATGCGAAAGATATTATTGAAAGCTTTTTTAAGGGAGCAGTTTAAAATAGCTTGAACTCTAATCCTTTTCATTGTTTTTCTACTGGCGGTTCTCGGCTTCACATGACGTAATGAAAAATGTGAGGTCTAATACCTCTTGGCTTAAAGTATATTACCGCGTTTTTTTCACTAACGTCATCATCAATTCAGCCCTTTTGAACAGCATCACAACAAAGTCATTCAACCTCGAATTGAGACGTATAATGTTCAATACAAATTTAATAGCTTTCATATTGTGTGCTTGTATGCAGCTTTCTATAGGCATGTTGAGGATACTTGACTGAAAGTTGTAGAATTTTATGGTTCAAATTGTTTATCATCTTCCGGATGGCAGTCTCGAGTATTTTTAAGCCGATTTATTGTCAACTCACACTAAGTATTTAAAAGGGAATCGTATCGTATATGGAAATTTAGACCGATGTGTTTTATGATAAAAACAGAGATTTAAATTTTAATCCGGAATTACACTTCTTTTTTATCATTAAAAGTTTTAACCATTAACTGGTTGGTTATGAAATTTGTTTGAGAAATTTTGGAAAAACTTGAAATTAAACCAAAAATTTGAAAAGACTTTTTTTATACAACCCCAATGCTTTCAAACTTTGTTACTTAAATATGCAAAGAATTTTTGCTTTAAGGCCATGACATCTTTTCAAATTCACCCTCTCTTCCACAAACTCAACATTTACAACAGAAATTTTTTAACCAAAAGAGGATTATTTAGAAGCAATGAAGACTTGTGTCATTCTAAATTTTATTTAATGGTTCGTCTACATGGCAGACAAGTAGGCATCGCTTGAAATACTTCAGTGCAGTGTCAACTCGATCTGGTGACAATTTTAACAGTCTATGTTTAAGCAACATACAATAACAAAATAGAGTGCAGATTTACAAAAGTCACGATTGTTTTGAAACTTTTCACTTTACGTTTTATATTTTTTTAAGGGTGTGAAGTTAAAGAAGCCAACGTTCAAAAATTGACTTATAAGCATTCAAGAACATTGAATAATTTATGCGAATTTAAGAACAAATGGTAAATAATTTTTTGTGCGAACAAATTTCGTGAAGACTTTTTTGTTTGAGCTAATTTTGAAACCCTCGAAAGCATAAATTTGATCATTTTCCTTTTTTAATGCTATTTAATGCTATATTTTTGAAATTTGATTTAAAAGGCAAATAAATTAATTTATTTTCAGCGAAATTAAATTTTATAAAAAAAAATTAGCTCTTTTCCTTTTTATAAAGTCGTTAAAAATTTTTTTGTGTAACAAATATAAAAAAGTAATTGACAACAAATTTGATTCAATTGGATGAAAAAAAAAGTTTCTTGAATCGTAAATAAAGCAATAATGTGAGCGCTAACTATTGTGTATGTTCAAGTCAGTAAGCGTCCTGAGGAGGACGTAAAGATTTTGATATTCCCATAAGAAAAGCACTTGACGCTTGTGAAGAAAATAAAACTACTTACACTCTGCAGTAGATCCAATAGATATCCGCCTTCTCCCGGCAAGAATCGATGGTAATAGTTCATTACATATTCCAGGCATGACCGGAGTAAAGTTGATGCGTTCGTTCTCTGCAATCCATATGTAATCTCTTTAAACTGTAAATAAAAACAAGCCGAGAAGAAAATAAAAATGATGAGAGCTGTAAATGATCCTTCTTGCCACTTGCGTAGACACACACACATCCTTCCCAAGTAATACAAAAGTCTCAAGCTCTCGAAGAGAGAAGAAAAATTGTTTGGTTGTCGAGCACTGAATGATAACAAGAAAGCATAACAAATTTTATAGAGTGCCCTAACACATTTCCACTCGCAAGACACTCCACAAGACAAAAGATTGAATATTGAATGATATTTGGAGAGCAAAAGAGGAGGAGTAGCTCTTAACTGAGGATACAATAAATATAGGACTTTCCTATACCACAATTCTATAGTTTATGAGTTTGGCGTTGAGTGTCGAAATATTTTTTTGATCTGTAGTTTCACTAAAAATCTCTTTTATAAAAAATATTTAAATTGCAAAAGAACTTTAAAAAAAGAGAGCAATAAAAGTAACTCTCTTGATAAGTAAATCAATTCAATCGTCTTGAAGAAAATTCATCTTTTATTTGCTTCATTCGCAGAGATCGAGAAAATATATTTCGAGAGCACTCACTTTCTATTCATGATATTTGTGCAAATGTAAAGAACAGCAGAACCAGCAGCTTAGATTTATAGCTAATTTATCATTTGTTCATTTGTTTATGCTCTGCACATTTCATGAAGACTGCAAAAAGCACAAACATATCTTTGAATTTAAATCTGCTTAAAGAAATAGAAAAATATTTGCACTGAAAAGCGTATACAGAAATTGCTTTTACTATTTCTGAGAAGGGTAAGAGTGAGCAGTGCAGATTTTCCTTCAAACAGCCATAAGGCAAGTGGCACATTATGGTATTAGGGAATGTACATAGAGCGACTGAGCGAGTCTTGAGGAATACGAAAAAAGGGGTAAAATGTGACATAGCGAAGGCCATTTCATGGGGGATTACTTACCTCAGTTGAAATCCTTAAAAGCTTTTGATTGATGCAATCTGAGAAGTCTGGTTGGAGCCATTCCGATTTATTGTAGTCTCGTTGCTCGCAGAAACGCGATGCCATGCCTTCATATCCGAAAGGACAATCCGACAATACCGGTGGTCCACTTGAACTGGCCGGCCACCTAATGCCAAAAGATGTATTTTCACGACATATGCTCATTAATTCAACATCGACAATGTTCACTTGTATGCTCTTCGAGACTTGTGCAAGGGAGTTGGAGATAGAACATGAGTATGTGGCCGACTTGTGTATATTCTGAATTGTCAAAATGCTTCCCTCCGGATACAATTCTTCCCACATCTCGAATTGTGGATCCGAATGGAAAAGAGCATTATTTTTCGTCCAACTATAGCCCAACCTCTCTTTGATAGGATTACTTTGGGTGGCAATACATCGAATCCTCATTGATTCACCACGAAAAAGTGTCACACTAGGTGGTTCCAATCGAATTTTCGGAGGCAAAAGGATGTCGACTTTGATTGTTTTACATATCTCTAGGCCCCAATCAGTTGCCTATAAGTGTGAAAAAAGAAAGAGACATTAAATTATCGAGAATGTAAATCATTCGGTTGCTTTTGTTCAAAGAGGGTAAAACGCATGATTTCATTTTAAATTTACATGTTTACTTCTTTAAAAATAAAACTTTGTCTCGAAATAATTTTAAAAAGCGCAAAATTTCCTTGAGAATTATTTCACGACACAAAAAAATAAGGAAAAAATATAATAAAGAGCACAATGAATGCAGCATGAGGAAATTATAGGAAGGAAATAAAAAAATTCTGTCTTTGTAATTGAAAAAGGAAGCGGTGAACAAAGTTGGAGACACGAAAAAAGAGCATAAAAGGAAACAAACAGACAAAGTTTTGCATTGGTAAAGGAAAATGACACCAAATAAAAAAGGGGGGAAATAAAAAGCGACACCCCATTGTGATTTCCACTATCACTGTTTTTCGTCTTTTAAAAATCAACTTCTTTGCCACAAAACATTTCAGTTTTTTTTCACATGAGGACGTGAGCTTAAAAGTTTGTAAATTGCGCAAAACTTTTTTACCAAAATTAATTTTCTCCATTCAAGTGAATTGCCAATTGAGGAATGTTAAAAACATAGACTGACCATTGTACTTTTAATTTTATTTTTCCTTTCATTCCATTGAAGTATTTCAGATTTAATTTAGATCTATTGAGGAAAAAGAAAAAAGCTTTTAAAATAAGCTAAAGCGCTTTTTTGAATAACAAAAGCTCTTCGGCAGAGATTTAGAGAATTCTCATTGAATAAAACGAAATACACATAATCGGATTTAAATTAGAATTTCATGTAAAGAAAATATTTCATGAGGATTACCAAAAAATTCAAAATATGTGAAAATGCATTTTCGAATTTTGTAAATTTCCTTCCTTAATTTAATTCTAACATCCACATGATGTAAGAGCTTTTCATTTTCTTATTCCTTCGCAAGCTATCTAGTGATTTTTGCATGCTTGTGCTGATCTACCCTTTCACTAAGTCACGCCTTTCATGTTCAATTGAAAAGGCAATTCTACACGTTATAAAGACGAGAACGTGAAAACAGTCAAATTAGCATAAGATTATCATAAATCACTGGATGCGATCATCACTACGAGTATTTATAAAGTGAACGTTCTTAAAACTCAATTTTTCATTCCTAGGGAATTTCTATGTGAACATGAATGTTGTGTGATGTTTTATCGTTGCTTAGGGAAGAATATAAAAAAAAGAGTCGAGCATTTTTTGCGCTGTCAACTAGTTTATGATTTTATGAACTCATAACAGTTTTCTCGGCTTCCGCTCGGTGAAAGGCATCGCAATGTTCTATAAATTAAATTACACAAGTTATCATAGACTTGGAGCAGCATGAAGGCTTCACAGAGTTATCTCTCCTCGAATAGTAAGTATGTATTAAAAGCGTCATATGGGCGAGCGTAAAAAAGGGATAGAGAATACTTTGTGTGTCGATGTCGCTTTCTTTTTATGAAGTTTCCCTTTCATCGTATACACTAACTATGTGCATGTCGAAAGAATTTAATAAAGCTTTATGACTTTAAAAAAGAGAGTAACTTACTGTCGTCAGTTCTTTCATCTTGCATGCCACGTAAGAATTTGGGGACTCAAGCTTTTATATTTATTTTTATAGAGTAAAGTTTAGAAGAAACCAGACACGGGCACTTTTGACAGAAACAATTAAAGTCGTGATTTTATTTCTTAAATTTTTACATTTTCACATTCTTAAATTAATTTATTTTTTTGAAATATTTGTGAAGAGTTTTTAAAAAAAGCTTCTTTGACTTCTTCATCTTAAATTTTACATTTAAAAGATGTTCAAAATTCTAACATTTAAAATCATTAATGGAAAAACCTCACACCCTCATAATTTTTCTCATTCTTATGACTAAATTTAATTTTCTTTTTGGTCACCCGAGAAGAAAACTTTTTACTTTCTCCTTTGCCTCGTTTTACAAACAAACATTCTCAAAATAATAATGGTATCATCGAATATTTATGAGATTTTAAGATAAAATACTAGATCCCATTATTTATTTGCCGAATGGTCGGTGCCTATGCTGAGAAATAGAAAGAAGGATATGAAGAGAAAAATTATCAAGAAGAAAATCGAGGAAATTTTTGAGGCTCTCGAAATTGAATTTGGAAACTCTCGAGGGATGCTAAAGAAAGTAAGAGATGAGAGCTGAACTTTTTAACCCTTCTAATTCAAAAATGAATTTTATTGTGGAGAGGAAGTGATAGATAGGTTTATTTTGTTGTTCGAATTCACAGGAAATGGATGAGAAGGAGTCAAAAAATGGAAATCAACTTTCAAACATGATTTATTCATCCGTCTTTCAACCAAATCTGTTAGGTGTCATGTATGAATTGTATTCATTTGTTTTCTCCCTCTGCTCGCATTCCAAATGTAATATTGGGTTGGACATACCCCGTCTACTGTCTCGAAGTTAGACGAAGGTCGCCTAGAGTTTTTTTTCTGCCTCATCCCTTGATCTTCATGGATGATTATTATGTATTAAGGGCGTCACAAGAGGAAAACAAAAAAATAAGACTGTCGTTTTATACGGAAATGAACCCTTCAGAAAAGAAAGAAAAACTTGCAAATTTAAGATCGAAATCATGTCACACATTTATAATTCAATACGATGATAAAGAAATAGATTTTGATGACACAATTTGCCATTTTAAATAATTACCTGACAAGTGTAGTGACCCGTGTTGAATTGCTCGGTCGCGTTAAGTTGAAGTGTTGATATGATCTTGTTGTTGCTCTCATCAACTTCCCGTAGTATGGAAATTTTTCTGTAAATACAAAATTTCTTTAATAAAATTCGCTTGCAGCATTTTTCCTCTTAAATTCTTCAACGCGAGAGACTTTTAAAAAGCACCAAGAATTGCCATAGAAATTCATCTTCACTTAAAGTGAAAGCAACGATTCTTAATGAGGGTTCATTATGCCGCTCATCCTCATACAGTTTCTCAAAACACTTTTTCCTCTTTCATCTTAAGCGCTGGCAGAGCTACTTTTGCGGGGTTGAGAAGAAATTTTCATGTTTCGCTACTTTTGCCAAGTGGCACGTAAAAATTAATTCGATGTCGTTTTTAAAAAAATCATCAACATTTTCACTCACTTCTGCGTGTACACGTGAAAATTATTTCTACAGAAAATCATTTATGATTTAAAGAGTTTTGTAAGGGTTCCGTGGTTTTCACGTCATCGCTGCTAGGAGTGAAAAAAGTTTTCCACCACCCACCATCCGGTCATTCACAATGACCGACCTTTTTATCAGCAGGAAATTACTCTTTTCTTCTCTCAACATCAATCCTAGCAATTTTTCTTATTCTTATCCTCTCTTTCTCCCCTCAAAAAAATTGAAGATTCGACGTAAAACGACGACAATGATGGTTCATTTGTGAAAATACTTACCCTATCGATCGGCTGATGTTGAGCAAATATCCGTTTTTGTACCAGCTAAATTGTGTTTCCGATGAGCCATATGCAGTGCATATTAAATTCAAATTATCCTTCACTCTCAGCGGAAGTTTGCGTTCAGACACGAGAGACTGTAAAAAATTTAAAATAGTTTTAATTAACATACAGAAAGTGTCTTAATTAATAGTTAATTAGCTATATATTTTAATCAATGTGAAACTTTTTCCAGCACGAGAACAATCTGATTAAACCCATGTGATTTCTCTCTGTCTCACAACAAAATTATGTTCACAATAATTAGTGAAAAAGCTAATTTTGAGCGCTAGATAGATAATTTTAGTATGTAAATTAGTTTCATTAAGAGCACTAAAGTAATTTACATGATGAATTTTGTGGAAACGTACAACACTTTCAAGCCGAAATTTTTTCACTTATGTACACCAAAAACATCCTATACATGTATAGAAATAATTTAATTTCATCACTTCTTTCGTACAAAGTTGTGTCTCGTGTTCGCAATTAGTTTTTAAACGTGCGGTGTTTTCACCTTTTTTTTCAAGTACACCCACTCGGAAAATTAATTCTCTCGAAAATAAGCTTAAAGCATGTTTACGTGAGAGCTTTATGAACGATGTAAAATAATAAAAAATCAATTTTAATTTGCTCAGCACCCTTGTAATTAGGAATGGAAGGGGATGGCTCATATATATGATGTGAAACATGACAGAGGCTGGCTGAAAATTACAAAGGTAGAGTTTGACAAAATATAAATCATACCTGCAGAACTAATCCGGGCTCTTGTTGTAGTCCGTAGTATGAGGAGACGAGAGAGAAATTGCCTATTCGTCCCTTTTCGACCATCCGATTGATTGCCTCTCGAAGTTTAATAGAGTCATTCTCAGCACCAAAGAAGTGAAATGTTAAATCATTTTCCGATGATCTGCGAACGTGCAAAAATCGTAAAAAACAGTAAACGAATATTTTATCAGAAGTCATGAGTGCCCGTTGAAAGCAGCAGGATAAAAATGAAATTCAAATTGGATGCGATTGATATTGAGTATGTGATTTAGTGTTAACCCCATAACTAGAATGATGGAATTTTATTGCTTATGGACTTTGATGTCTGGACAGTTCCGATTTTTTTTTGTTAAAATGCCAAGCATAACGAGAGAGTTTTTATTTGAGTCAATGGACATTCGGATATGGAGCAAAGTCATAAAATTTTTGCATATGATGCATGTGAGTTGATTTAAAAAAAAAACAGCTTTTAAATAAATTTGATTTCAACCGAATTTTTTTAGTTGACGCTAAATCGTTTTTCCTCCTTTTCTTGAGTTTCAAAGCACATGAGATCTTATTTCAAATAAGCGAGAAGCGCTCATAAATTGAGTCACGATTTCAAAGATTTTTCCGTTTGTGGTTACATCAAAAAAAAAGTAAGTAGAAAACATTCCATCAGCATTCAAGGTTTTTAAGAGACGCTCTTATGCTTTATATTACCACGTCTAAAGTCATGAGTCGACAGCGTGTAACTCAAAGGAAGAATCGGCATAATTTAACAAAATACTCCTCCGCAATTTCCGCTACTGATGCTTTCAACAGCCAGCCTTACATATGTTTTGATTTCTATCTTTTCAATACTTACGTTTTGCTGATTATTTCCAAATCATTGATTTTACTTATATTGGAATTCCTTAGAAAGCGACTTATCTGCAAAACGAGAGAGATAAGAAGAAAAATTATAGCAATAAGAAAATTTATTTTCATGAATGAAACTTCTGAGTCTGCTTTCACACCAAGGCGAAGATATAAAGCTGTATACGATTTGGAACACGTGTGTTGTATTTCTTAAAGCTTAAACGAAGGGAAGTCAAGAAGCCAAAAGAAAAAGATGAGAGAAATGAATATATATTGCGTCTAAATATCTTAGTAGCTTTTCCGACACATCTCGCAAGCATTTCTTTAAAGCAACACAATTCTACTGCTCAGATGGATGTAAGCAAAATGAACTTTTTGAGCAAACAAACTTGTTACGTGTTTTTAAATGAAGCGAAAAATCCATTTAAGTGAAGAAAATAAACAAATTTGCGAGATAAGATGGATTGATCATCCCCAAAAAAAATTCTCAAACGACTTTCATTAATTTCACAAAAAAAATTCCATGAATATTTTCTCGTCTCTTAAAATTAACTCGATTCCACAAAGTTAAGGTGAATATCGTGTTAATTAAATTTTTTCACGTATAATCTTCACCCTTTTTCCCACACACAGCGCATTCCACTCTATTTGAGAATTGTTTGCAGATGAAACCTCTTTGCCATTCTTACGCCCAAATTGTTCCTTTTGTGACACGAGAGCGGTGTAGACAAATCTTTTCAGCTCAATGCCATTTGTGTCAGTCATGAACGTGACTTTCTCTCCCGAAGTAACTATACACAGTAAATGCGTGAATACCGATTGTCATCACACTTCCATATTATTATCATTGTTATTCGCTTTAATAGATTCAAGTGAAAAATTATATGGGAGTTGTAGATCTTGTGCAGATAAGAAGTAAAGTTGAGAAAGAAATTTAATTTATGATAATTTCATGAAGAATTTTCGCAGTCAACAAATTAACGCCACACAATTTCACCAATTTTGTGAAATTATTTCGAAGAATATTTGAAAATTTCTAAAGCATGTCTCATGCAGAATAAACAATATTAAAAATTTTTGCATGCGCTACTCGATGAGAATTTTTTATATTGCTTACGCTTAGAAATGAGCATGAGAGCGATTACATAAATTTTTCACATATGGAGGCAACACAACTTTGTGTGTGTATATTCACCTCAGACATCTTCACATAATTTTATTCAACCTACAGTCGCAAATTTTTTCGCATCGTTAAAATGCGCCTCCAAAGAGATTTTCGAAGCAATAAAATCAAAAGAATTGTTTTCCCGCGATTTGCTTGTAAATCAATTTCCTTCATTAGCTCATTCGTGTTTCGATTGTAAATATTGAAGCGCAAACTTTTTTTCTCATCTTTATCGCAGCATAAAAAATCAAAATCGAATTTTTCCTTGGTACAAAAAAAAATATGTTGAATAAAAAAATTTTGTTTCCCCTTCTCGAAGCAAACTTTATACTCAACTTTAATCGAAGAAGAGGAAAAATATACATTTTATGTGTCAGTGAAGGCAGAAAAAGGAGGAAATATCAGAAGGAGAAGCAGAAAATTGAAATCAAGATAAAATTTATGTACATTCAACTGGGAAATTAAAGTAGATGTGTTTGCTTGTGTTAACAGAAGTTGTTTTTATATTCAAAACATGCTCGTTGCGTGTTGTTTAAAGTGTCTGACTAATTTCCATTTTATAATGAGACACAAAATTTGAACAATAGTGAGAATAATTCGGAAATCTGTTTTTAATTTTTATACCAAATTTTTAAGACATTTTAATACTTTTAACAAGTTGTCGTGATGTCAAAGCTCAATTCTTCCTCGGATCATTCCTTTCACATTCAACTCCAATTCAATGGCAGTTCTTGATATTGAGAAACTTTTCTAATTTTAACACAACATTTTTCTACATATTGCCTTTTCTGTCAATGAAACGAAAAAAGGGGCCAAAAATACATGTATGAAGATTTTATATTTATTTTTTAAGAATAAAAGCTCCCATCTGTGCACACACTGATGTTGATGGTATCTATCAGTCACCAGCAAAAAGATTTTTCTTGAAGGCCTTCAAAACGAATCAAAGAATATCCATTGAGCCATCTCAATAATTTATTGACTTTTATACGTCTATCTAGGGCTTCACGTTTCTACAGCAATATCTCGGAGGAAAAAGGAATAAAAAAATCGGATCTAAGGATGGATGTGAAAATATTTTTAGATTCTCTTTTGACATTACAAAATATATTACAACAATTTTCTCGAACGCACCCCCAAAATATGACATGTATCAACGCCTCTCCATACAACCTCCTTCCACTTAGACTTTTTCTCGCCTTTTTTCCGGACATACATTCGCACAAACATCATACTCAAAGCTCTTTTTCTTGTCCATTACTTTTATCCTTCACACATATTTTTGGTTGACAAATCATCAAGAGCGCCTCTCAGCCCTCAAGTCATAATTCCTTTATCAAATGTCGCTTAAGACTTTATTTCACATTCGGGACCGAGACGATAAGTTTTGTGTTCCTCCTCGGCTCCTCGGGTATGGCAATTCAAGAGTCATTCGTTAAGAAATTTATGTCATAAACTTTTCTAAATCATAAAACCCCATCATTGTGCGGTCAATGAATATTTTACTCACATATTTCTCAAGTAAGGCAACCGAGTGCTGATTGAGTTTCTTTCTGCTATCGCTTGTTGACACAAGAATTGATGCATTTCCCAAACGAAGTGTGACTTCAAATCTAATACGTCCTCGACCTAATAAAAAATGTACGAGTGAAAAAAAAATATCATTAACATCATCGACTTGGGAGATTTTACCGAACTTTTTCAACTTTTTTTACGAGATTTGTTTTTATTTTAAAGAAATGTTGCTTTTATGTTCACGCTCTGAATAATTAAAAATTTGTTTATCGTTCAGTGAAATCATTATGACGAAGTGGGGGTGTCATTTAATTTGTCTAATTTAATCTCCCTGAAATTATCGTTGTTTTATTTTTATCACGATATTTATAAATATCTCAGAAATAACAAAAGTTGTGTAAACTCAATTATTGAAAAAAAAACAATCTGATTTCAATAAAAAAGCTCCAATAAAAATTAAATAAACTGAATTTTTCATCATCTTGTATTAAAGTAATTTAATTTCAATGATTACAACTCGTGCACTCGACAATAACCCTCTCGCTAACCTTTTATCACGCTTCTGTCAGGCAAAATGAAATCCCGCAATGGAAAGTAGAAAATCGCGAGGATGAAAATGAGATGAGGACAAATAAACGCGACAACGTTTGCATTAAATTCATAGTTTGTGCTTTATTGCATGTTTTTCCTCCTCCACAACAACTTGAGCTTTACGATCTTATGCTCGTTCACGTGCAATGAAGCTGCAGAGAGTGAGAGCAACACTACTAATAGTAGTTGCTGCTATCACCGAGGAGCGAAAAACGAAATTATTTACCAGATTTATTATCATCGCGTGTTCACTCTCGCCTGGTTGACAGAATGATGTTATATAAGCAACACCAAATTGGCGGTACTAAAATTTAATTGAGCTCTAACGTAAAATGTAATTTTCTCATTTTTTATGACAGATAAAATGATGCAAAGTTAAGTAAGACGTTACTTCCATGTTTGTACAATAACTCAAGTGAACGTTAAATGTGGATTTAAATAGGAGAAAATTGAATGAAAAAAACAAGAGACATTTTTCTTACCTATTTCGTTGTTCTGATGGCAACTACAAAGCTCTGTATTGCCAAGTTCATTTAAGCACTTGCTCGTGCATGTCGTATATTCTCTGCTGTCATCAGTTGTCGGAGAGTCTTTTGATAAATTACATTCTATACAAAATTCAAGTGAGAAGACGAGAAAATTTCATGATGAATAAATAAAATGAACGTTAAACGTGGCGATAAAGTCATTTCAACTTACCCTGATCATCATTTAAAAATTCGTGAGTTTCACACTTATTGCCTCGATACGCGTAAGGACACAAACATTTTACGTTCAAATCTCCGACGTGTCTGAAATTCGAGCGAAACATTTAAAAATCGAAAATGGATTTTTTTTTGTTAGCGGGGAGAGCTTTAAAAGGGAAATTTGACTTACTTGCACACTCCTCCGTTCTCACAGTACTTTTTGTCGGCACATCTCGGTCCAATGCTGCAATCTTCTCCCGAAAATCCATCAAAACATTGACAGTAATAGGACCTTAAAATGAGTATTGAAATTATCCATTAAGACATCGAGCATAACATGAAAAATTAGGTTATCAAAAAAATTATTATTAAAATTTGTTTAATTTATTTTAACTAGAAAACACTTTAAACCAAAGTTTAAAAAACAATTTTCTCGATTGCCATCTGTGAAATTCCCAAGAATTTTTTAATGTGATTTTCAGTTTTACTTCAAAGTGAATTTATTTAGAAAACATGATTTTTCATCGCAATTTAACATTTTCAGCCGGAAAAAGCTCGGTCGAATGATTTGAGGATGAAACGGAATGCGGGAAAAAATAACTGACTGAATTTTTTTCCACTCCATGAAAATTCAAATAAAATTATTTCAATACGCTACGCGCTGACATACATTTTTTACAGAGAAAAATTTTACTCGCCACTTTCGCAAATATTCTAAAGCCTCGCGTCAAAATGTTACAGTGAACTTTTTATATACAAAAGCTATTTAAAAAAGACCTTGAAATATTTATTTAAAAAAACTGAAAACAAAAAATTAAATTTGAAATTGAAATATGTTTATAGAAAAAATTAATGGGTCCTTAATTTTCTTGAAGAAATATCTAGATGAATGTATAGATAGATATTTTATCTGAAGTTTTATAATTATATCTTCAAATTGCAATTAATTGCTATGTCAACGGCTTTTAACAGAAATAATGTTTAGTAAACAAAATTTCCGATTTTCAACCAATTATAAAAACATTCTGATAAATTCTTTACAAGACCAAAATTATTCATTGCTTGAAATAAATTTATATTTAAAAACTTCATCAACAAATCACTTAGAGCGGCGACGTCGAGTGGAAAAAATTATCTTCATTGCATTTCACCAACTTTATCGTCATTTGCACTGAATTAAAGTACGATGAAATGAGGAACGAGATAAAAGCCAATTCTAACCCATTTCCAAGTCAGATTTGTCGTCTTTACAACTTCTTCCTTTCTATCTCTTCGAGTTTCCAAACTCATGCTAACCAGAAGATGACTTTTTAAATTAAACTTTCTTCTTCTTATCGTGTCTGCATAATTTTTTTCAATTACGATTCCTATCACTCTTCATAATAGCTTTTTTTTTGTTACAAAAAGCATCGTTGCGTCATGCCATAACTTGAGATTAAAATGCAATGGAAGATATTTGCAACAATTTTTGAAAAAAATTAAATTTTTTACTCACGTATAATTTAATGATGCGTAGCAATTGCCAAGAAAACTGCATAACTGTGCATTGCATTGATATGCTTTGGGTGTGTCAACCTCGTAGGTGATGTTGAATCCATAAACATCTAACAAATGATCCATCACCCTCAGATGTGTTCCATACAAGTTATCTAGTTGAAAACTTATCTCTAAGAAAGGCGAGTTCGCTTGAACTGATGCAGTTCGAGTGACATTTTCCTCCTTCACAATTGTCTCCATTTCGCTAGGTACTTTAAAGTCATCACTATAATACATGTACTCCTTGAATGTCAATCCACTCAGCATATACTGTTGTGTTAAATAAACATTGATTGAGACATTTGGTGTGCTCCATGAGGAGCTAGAAGCATCGATTATCCAAACACACGAAACGGGCGTTTGAAAGGGATTTGGAAAATTTGGCGTTTGTATGATGCCACGTCGTTCTGTTAATATGCCACCACATGGTGCCATCGTCGCTGGATATCTCGTGAAGAATGTTGATGGTGTTGCCGATACAACTCGCATGGTGCTTTTACATTTGGCAAATATTACAGCCAGTATGAAGTAAATTAATTTGTATAAATTCATTTCACATTATAGTTTATACGTTTGTTTGCGCGCAGCGATTTCGTGCCTCCTTCTCACTATGTGCTGCTTATAAGGTTTTCCTCCTTTTTTTGTCGGTAATCCTTGGCGTCGTCGATGTCGCCTTAGTCGTATTACTTTCTATTAATCTTCCTTGCTTTTCTTGCGAAGAACAAATTTCAGCGTGTACTAAACATTTCAATTAAATACAACATTTGTCATCTGTATAATGGTTCGGGCGAGCGCAGAATTAGGGAAGAAAAAAGATAAATAAAGTGTGGAGAGTGAGTGAAATATGACAATTATTTAAATGACGCTTTCTCATGCTTAGCCTCTCTCTTATTTCAATTTTGAAAAAAAAATTATTTTAATAAAAAAAAAGTGCCCTTCTCTCTTTTCTCCGCCCACATTTATTGTCAATTCGGATCAACGATTAAGAAAAGACTTTTAATAATAAAAGACGGAATAAAAAATTTGACGGCTGGCAAACGAAATAGAATGGAAATATTTCAATGCTTTGATAATGTTTCACAATGGAATCACAAATCTCTTCTTCAATGCAAATGAGAAAATTGAATTAATTAATTTGAACAAATGGTCACAAAATTTGAAGCGTGACAAATATTTTCCACTCAAATTTATGTAATTTTTCTTAATCTTTAATATCGCCCCAAAACTTTCCTTTGACATATTAAAGCGTTGACATTATGAACCCCCCAAGACGATTGTGTGTATCTAAAGTGAAGTCTTCTTAACACAATCAAACGATGTCACACTGCAAACATAAACAGTTCCCATCATTTTATGGTTTTTGCTCAATATTTTGTCTCCACTACTGCTGACGAAAGCCATAACACACGCATAAGTTTTTTTTTCTTTTCGAGTGTTATCATCTAATCTCGCTTTTGTGAGCATCGAACAAAAGAGACCCTCCCATGTTAATTAGTAGAGTGATGGTTGTCAATGGCAAGTACTTAGCAACATTTTTCTGGTGAAATTGTTAAGCGCGTTAATAATAAGAAAATTCTAAAAGTTTTAAGAAATTTCTTGCTTCTTAATTAAAAGTTATTTGCCGGTTAAGAAAGAAGCGAGCAAGTATAAGAATTATTGCGTTGGCACTTGTCATAGTTTTTTGAACTTTTAGTTTCAAAGCACCACGATTAGTACTTTTCTGCTCTTGGCTCCGATTTCAAATCATAAAGAAGAAGATGAGAGTAAGTGGGAAAAAGTTTTCGATCATTTCTGTCGACCCTTTTTCGGTCTATATTAAGGCAAGAGACGAACTAATTGTGATGTTTATAAATTTCTATCATTCCCCCATTTCTTATCGCCTTTTTTTTGATGTTCTCACACTCATATTGTTGTCAATCTAATTTCAATAATAAAGGATGAGATTAACATCCTTCCGAAAAAGGGTTTTCTTAACCCTTGAAATTTAAAGATTTTTAATTGTCATGGTGTAGCTCAAAAAAGTTGTTATCAGATAATCTAAAGTTTATAGATTTTTAAACAAAGAGATTTATTTTAATGAAATTTCAAAATAATGTTCAGCAAAAAAACTTTTCGAGCATGAAACTGCACCTTTTGAGAGAAAAAATATCTCTTGCACAAGTTTAATATCCTGAATCAATTATTTTAAAGCAGCTTTCGAACTTCGATACTCATCTCATTGTTTAATTAATGACTTGCCAGAAAAATAACTCGACTCGACTATACGAAACTCGCTCTACAGTGAACAATGAGTGTTACTAATTATTTAAGGAGAGGCAAGCACTAGATAAAATGAACATAATAAAAGATGCAAGGAGATAAAAATGAAAGAAAGAATTTATTTTTTTGTTGCTGTTATCTAAAATATAACCGCAATTGTGGAAAAGTGAACGAGTTTAAAAGAGCGAAATGAAAAAAGGTGGATAAAGGGATTTTTCATTGTTTCTTTGCTGCTCACAATATAATGAAGTTTAATACAGCCAAACATGACTGTTGAATAAAAAAATCTGTGGATGAACGTTACGTATTAATGTTCTTTTTGATTCTTTGAAAATCGTTGGCCGGATTTAATTTTATTTGTATGAGGATTTTTTGAATTTTAACGGTAACATTTGGTCATGTCCCACGCAGGAAAAAAATAAGCATAAAGTTGAAACAAAAAAGATTTCATAACTTCTTATTTTTTCCTCCCAATTGAACTTTTTTCATCACCATTTCACTCTCATAGTGGAACATAATTGGAAAATGAAAGCTGAGTTCCTTTGCCTCAATCACTTTTCACAATTAATTTACTTTTAATTGCTATTGCGGATAGTCTCTAACTTTCCTCTTGCATGTATGTGTAAGTTGATCCTTCAGTTGCTTAGAAATGTGTTTTGACGACAAGCGAGCGAAAAAAAAAATCCCTTCGAAAAGTTTGATGAACAAAAAAGTTTTGGCTGTTTTAAGCACAGATTCATGAAATTCTTTCGGCGTTGTTGAAGTGAGGCATAAGAACACATGGAATTTTCCCAACCTATGGTTTTGACGGAATTTAATATCAATTAATAAAAAATTATTTTTTAATCAAAATTTTTTTAATTTTTTTAAAAGTTACGACGCCTTGAAAAGGGATTTATCTGGCACTTCTGTTGGTGACATTTTTTGCAACTTTTAAAACTTCTTCTTTCGATGTCCTTCAAGCCGCTCCGCATGAAACTGACGACTTTATTTCTTAATTGAAACCGAAATCACATTCTACTGACAGAGATTTAATTTTTTTTTCGGTCATTCCCTAAACAACAATAAAGGGATAAAATTCTAATCTCAAATATTTTTTTCGACAAACGCATGCTATAATCTTATGATATTCTTATCTCTTGTCAGCATGGTCATAAAAGTTGTTTGACATTGAGAAGAAAAAATCATTTCAATCTCATCGCGCCATTTTTCCATGCATTTGATCATAAAAAAATGTGTCTCTGTAGTAAAAAAATAATTGGTTCACGCATCACTGGGTTTCCCGTCGCTTTTTAGTAGTCTTTACTTGCTCCTCAGAATGAACGTCGGCGAAAAAATCTCCCCCGGAAAAGTCATAACTTCTCAACGCATCCGGAATGATGTTATTGCATTCTATTATATTTTAATAAATTTTTGATGTCGGAAGGAATCTCTTTTTTTTGTGTGCACAGTATTCTAGTAATATTTTTTAAGTACATCCATAATGACAACTCCGTTAAAAAGTGAGGTCAACAAAATAATGATGACTGAGACAGAAAAAAATTATTTTTCTTGGGGACGTCAATAAGTACATTGTTTTTGTATTTTTAATAACTTTCAGCATATTTTGCAGTTTCTGAGAAAAATCTCAAGCCTCGAGATATATTTAGTCGGTAAAAATAGAAGACATTGATTCCTTCACATTGTTGTTGGGTGAAGTGTAAAGCGGAAAAAAATGATTGAGGATGATTTGGGGATAAATGTTAAGATTTATTGATCAATTTATTTAATGATTGACGTTTTTCGATCATAAAGCAAAAGTTGAGAAAACAAGAAGATGAAGTTGGAGGGTGTGCGTGACGCTGAGAAATGGGACACTGCCACAAATATTAAAAATAATGTAACATTTTTTTTAAAAGTCAAGTGTCACTCGGTCCGCATTAGATACTTTCTGTCTTGCTTTCGCAAAGATCTTAAGTGATTTCTTTTGCGTCAATTTTCATTATTTTGAGAATCATCTCATATAGCTTTGTCAGAAAAGAAAGGTGAATTATGTCAACTTCTCTCTGTGTGCCAAAGATATCATCGTAAATTTTTTGGATAATGTGATTTGTGCGAAGAAGAAATTCCCAAAAGCATAAAAAAAGGAGGGTTATAAAGTAGAAAACAGCAGTGCATTTTTGTCATAACGATATATCACAAAAACAACATCGAGCGTATCACACTCCCGTGAGTAAGACTCAGTGATAAGGATAATGATGAAGAAGTCTTCCAAGAACGCTCATTTTACGTTTCTCAGTGAGTTCATTGTGTGAACAGTAAATTTATTCAAATTTACATCCTGCGTAATTTCACCGAATGTATGAGCAGAGCAAAAGACAAAAGTCACTCGACAGTCAAGTATTCTCGAATCAAAGTGCTTGGGAAAATTTTCAGCTTCAAATCATTTATTGTTGAGAAAATTCTTTTATCCTTCATCATGAAAAAAAATCGCTGTGGGACTGCGAGAGAGAAAGATTGATCAATAAAAATTAAATAAAGCTTCAAAAATATTTTTTCATTCAGTAAAAAAACTTTGTACAACCACAAAAGTTTATATGTACATATTTGAGTTTCTTTCTGATTTTTTTCTCTCGCTCGAGCATAACGATAAAATTGAAATTTCTTTGCTGAAGTTGCCTGCAGTAAAGTAGGTGAAGTATCGACAATGTCACGAAATTTCCATTAAAGCACATTCACAAACTGAGAGAAATCTCGGTATGTTCTGGCACGCACAATTGTTCTCTGATTTAATTTTCTTTAGTCCACTCGTCTTGAACACACTCGCACACAATTCCATCTCGATTTATTTTCCTCGCCTCGTGCAGATTCAGATTCCCACAAATATTTGCTTTTCCACTTTTCTCCTCGCTTCTCAATCATTTATTTTAATGACAGCAAAATCTAATTAAAGTGTATTTTTCGGCTTGTTTTGTACGACCCTCTTTTCATTTTCTCTCTTTTTTTGTCAATTTTCCTCATCATCATCGTCTTATTTATTGCTCCACCAAGAAGTGTCGTAAATTTTTTTCCGTTTACTTTTATGCTTTTAAGCGGATATGGAAATTATCTCGGCAATATAAATTCACTTTAAAAAAATAAAAATGAGGATTTAAATATTTCCAACAATTAAATTTATTAGATAATATTTTTATGACACGAGATTACAACTTAAGAAGAAGTGCCCACATTTTTTAATGCTTTGTAAGCGGTTCGTGTATTTTTTAAAAAAATCTTGAACACCTTTTAACTTTCAAATTAAACAATAAATTTCATTGCCAGTCGAGAAATTTTTGAAAAGAGAGAGAAAAATTATTTTCGCTTTTCCGCCCATTTTCACTTACTTTGTAACGCGCGATAGAATTTACCCAAAATAAGATTAGGCGAAAAAAAGGAAAAATTATTGTTTCATAAAATCCTCTTAATGGTGTCGAATCTTCGAGATTAGCACTTTTAAACACTTCATTATTTGATTTGCAAGATTTTTTACATTAATTGAATATTTTCAATTTGTTTTCCGTTTGACTCGCTAAGCAGTGAGCGTAAAATTACTTATCATCACTTTTTTTTATGAACATTTCACTAATTTGCATAATTTTTCTCTCACACATATTTTTTACGTTTAATTTTCACATGCTTTCATTTGCACACAAAATGCGTTTATCCACCGAATATCCTTTTTTATCGTTAAAGTATGTAACAATTTCCTCTCACTCGCTTTTGTTCCTTCCTTTCTCCTCGTTTAACGATGCTTTATTACTTCAAGTGAAATCATCAAAAAAATTATCCTCTTTATTTTGTGAGTGCGTATAAAATAAGCAGCGGATGTTGCTTTAAAAAAATATAATAAATGTAATTGTGGATCGGCAGAATAATTGCTTAAACTTTTTTATTTCTTGAGACTTAAATTTTTTGTGGAATTTTATGATCTAAAAAAAACAAATTAATCCTTTTTTTTTATTTTTTATGACTTTCAAAATTTTGCCTAAATTTTTTTTATCAGTTTCAATTTCGGAGCTTTCCGATTTTACTTTTGATCTTCACGACCGCTACGATGAAACTGAAGAAGACTATGTCAATGCATTTTCTTCACATTGATAATGGAAAAACTTTCATGAGAGAATTTTCTCCTCTCTTTTATGCTGTACACTGTCAAATTTCACTCTCTCGCTCTCAAATTTCCCATCTTAAAGCTCTCTTTTCACAGTCAATAAAAAGAAACCGAAGAATCCCTATTTGGAAACATGTTTCGGCATCATAAACAAGAAATTACGCTCGAGAAATGGTTGCGGAGGAAGGGGCAGAAATTCTCTCGAGGAAATTATTTATATATCGACACATTTTGTTTTGCAAAAAAAAGGGACTGAGGGGATGGAGAGGCGGCAGGAAACAATGAAGAAATAAGAAGTAAGAAAATAGAGTTGCTTAATGGTTGTCGGTTTTTCGTCTCATTTAACTCAACTATTTTTTACAATTTATAATTTATATCATGTGAAAATAAGAGCTCTTAATGTATTGACTTGATGATTTATTTCGAGAGCTTTAAAAATAAAATTGCGGTTTGATCTTTTGCATTTGAACCACAAGAAATTTTCCGTCTTTCGAAAACCACAAAATAATTTTCTCCCATCGAGATATCTTCATTGGAGAAAAGTTTTTGGAATTTATTTAAAGTGAATTTGAGTTATGCTAGGAATGTCGTACTTTACTTTGGTTCGCCTCTCCTACAAGATACACGAGAGAAATAGAGAGAGACATAAAACCAAAAAATAATTTATGATTGTTATGGTAAATTAATTTTATTGTGAAGAGATATGGAGTCTTGCCTTTTATTTATGTAATCTTTTCGGAACTTTAAAAAAGGACATGGAGCGGGGTGCATAAATTTTTCTTTCTTCTATTTAAGCTCAGATTCAAATTTTATGTGTCTTCAAGTGAATCTGGAAATGGAAGATAAATTCTCGTTGTGGATGTTGCGGCGGTACTTTTTCGGTACATTTTTAATGTGTGTAGAATTGTTATTCATGTCGTGTTTGATGAAACGAATTATAATTAAAAGCAATAAATTTGCTCTCAATTTCCAAAAAAAATTATGTTGAAAAGTATTCAGTGCGCACACATATTATGATGATAATTTTTGTATGGCTTGTTCATGCATAAAATACATTTTAAATTTGATTTATAATAATGATGTTGTGTAGGGTCCACAATATTTTCTCTCATGTGTCCTTTCAATTTTCCTGATGCATAAATTCTTTTTCCGTGATAATTTATGAAGTATTTTTTATATAATATATCCATTACGCATAACTGAGGGCAAAAATTTTCAAATAGATTTCAAGTCTGTGATTGGAATATTAAAAAGCTAAGCAAGATACCCATGAAGAAGGAAAATACAAATATTTTCTCAAGTTTAACAGCAAAATAATTTGCTTGCTCAAGATTTTTCCCATTATCTCCATTATATTGCCATTTTAATCATTTTGTGGGTGCTCGGTTTAAACGACAATTTCTTGTCTTCTTCCCTTCTCTTTTGCCTCCTTTTTTTTCGGCTGTATGATTTTCTCGAGTGGACCTTTTTTAATTGGCATATCTTCACTCTTTCAAAAGAGAGCTAAAATGACTCAAATGACATTTTTTAAATCAGTACTTATTGATAATGACATTAATTTTCATGAAAAATATGAGAGTCAATATCGAAAAGTTTTCAATGCAAATTTACCAGATTTGCGTTCGTGCTGCTCCTTAAAATCTCACTCGTGCGGATATTTTCCTCTCTTTTTTTGCTGTGTACTAAAATTCAATGCAATTTCCATGCTCTCAAGTTCTTTTTTTTTCTCTCCCATTCATTCTTTCCTTTCATATTTTGTGTTGAAAAACTCAACTTCTAGTTAACAATAAAGTACAACAATGGTTTATGATTGTACATGAAAAATAAAACCAACCATTCCGCAAACATAATGTATGTGCATACAATGCGGTACTTAATGTTTTTAAATAAGCTCTCGAGCTGTTGAAAGTCAATGTCGAGTAGAATAGAGCAGACATTTTTATAAACAACTTTTTATTTATTGTGACAAAAAAGTTTCACTTCTGAGCCTTAAATGTGCAAAGAATGTTTTCTTCACATAAAATTGTGTGTGAAAATTTACTCTTCATCGATTTTGTTTCTCTCAACAATTTTAAAGTGAAGTGTAAACTTTGAAATTTTATCTTTAAAAAAATATTAAAACAAAACAATTAAATTTATTACGTTTGAAATGAAGAATATTCGAACCATGAGTAATAAAAGTTTCTGCTGAATTCTTTACATCAATTTAAATACAATCCTTCATAGAATTTTTCACTAGATTAAGAAATTTTTATAAACACCCAAACAAACTTACAACAATAAAAATTTATTTTCGTGGTAATTCATTGATAAATTTGCTTTGCCTCAAGCTTTTTGTAAAATTTGGCAAAATTCAATGTTGAAAGAAAAGTTAGGTTAAAATTTACTAACCTCACTTTAGTGAGCGTCAAAAATTTTCAATATGAATTTAGATTTAAAAATTTCAAAAAATCTGCAGAGCCTAGCAGAAATAAAATCTGATAAAAAATAAATAATAAAAAAAGTTTTGCTTAAAAAATAACAACAATATGGTTGGGAGAAAATCTGGAAAACTTTGTTTATTATTCATGTGGTACAAAAAAGTTTTCACTTTTTTCTGGTTTTTCCACAAACGGAAGAGAAAATAATAATAAAATAAAAAGGCATGAAAACGTAAGCCGAATCAACTTCTGGGGGATTTTTCTTTTGATCTCGATACTTGTTGTTGTAGAAAATCGGAAAAATGCTCGCATAGAGAAAAAAATAAAATAAGTAAGTGTAAAGGTTTAAAATACAGCCAGAGAGAAGTTTGTTGTCGTTTAAAATATAAATATTTACGGTTCACAACACCGTGTGAATTTCACCACTCCAAGTTTTCTAATTTAGCACGTTTGTTCTCACCGTAAATTGCTCTAAATTAGTACCCGTTAAAGAGCTTTGTAATTTTCCAACTCAACCTCATTGCAAATCGTTTCGTTGTCGTCGAAAGAGTTCACTTTGAGTCCATAAAATAAACCGAGAGAGATAGAGACGAGGAAAAAGTTTTTCATTGCATTTATGTAATTTGCAATTGAGGAAGCAAAAAGGCTCTCGTACGATGGGCGTTGTGTTTTTAGTTGTGGTGCCAACTGAGCCATATGAAAAAATATTAAAAGCAGGTATTTAAAAAATTTAACCCCTCAAAAAGTTCAAAGTGGTCTGATTGAAACTGTGAAATAGGAATCGTTAATGCCGAAATTGTTTCAGCGGCAAAAAATTATAACATACCTGCATTGCGAAAGAATGATCTCAATATTCAGCCCGAGGAGAATGTGAATGCCGTTTTAAAAATGGAGGTTGAGTTGAGAAATAAAAATGAGCCGCCCAAGAAACGCGGTAAAATCAAGCCAAACTTGATGGATACGAAAATAGTGAATGCAAAAAATGTCGATGTTCCCATGGAGAGAGTGAGTGTAATTAAAATTTTAATGATTTCATTTGCGATTAAAATAAAATGTAGATTTTAGACGATCTCCTTAAAAAGCTCGAGATAGAGCATGTTCTGTGGAGCAGCGATAAAACAGGAAATTATTTTCAAGTAATCTTTCCATCAGCATCGGGGGAGCCTTGCGAAACAACTTTACATTGTCTGGTTGAACTTGGAATTGGCAAAAAGTACAATTCTTGTGTGAGGTAAGACTCACATATGCAAATTAAAATTTCGCTTGAATAAAAGATTTCTTTTCGCCCACGCTCACTTTTTTCTCATGAAACTTTTCTTATTCTTTTTATAGCATAATGCCATGTAGCGTTAGCTACGATGCAACAAATGATAATTCGAATGAAGAAGATTACGGGTATGAAAATGATTTCATAAATGAATAGAGATGTTGTCAAAAGCAATAATCATGAAAATGAATAATTCTAATTGAAATGCTAATTAATAACGAAATTTCTCCTTTTATATTTGCTAATCGAAGTGATGAAGGCGAAAACACAAAATGGAATGAGTTTGTTGAATCAATAAAATCTAAATTGACTGTAAAACAAGTCGTAGACGGAGTACGAAACGGAGGAAGCTTGACATTTGATTATTTACTTTTGATTGTTACGGCAGAGTAAATTTCAACTTTTCCTTTATCTTTTCGCGTCTAGAATTTTTTTTATTGATAATTAATGAGCTTTTTTGAATCTTTTATCGTTCACAGCTCCCTTGCCGCTTTGGGACTCGTCGAAAATAACGGTAAAATTTTCATATTTTTGTTCGCTCTTGTTTGATTTGTAATTTTTTACTAACGCAATGATTCATTTATGAGGTGATGAGTTCCACATGAATTTTTAATGTTTTTGCTAATGCATGATTAGAGATGATGAGAGAAAATTAAAAATTATAGCATAGAAAATTTTTACAGCCTCAAACATCGTCGCGGCAATGTTAGTGAGTCCGCTCATGGGTCCAGTGATGAGTATCACATTCGGTATAATAATTTCTGATCGAGAGCTTGTTGTATGTATTTTTACTCCTTTTTCATTTTCATTATAAAGTACCTAAAAAAGTTTTTTATTTATTTTAACAGAAAGTTGGTTTCATTTCGCTCGCTCTTGGAATGTTTATCTCGGTGCTTTTTGGTTTTATTTTCGGTTTAATTCTTGGAACGACCGAAATGCCATGGGGCTTCGGAGATTTTCCAACTGAAGAGATGAAGGGGAGGTAAACACACATAAATAAATAATGTTTAATATGAAAGCTTTTCGAACATGAGAGACATGAGGAAAATTGACCACAGGGAGAGACTGTTTTTAGTCAATATCATGCCATTTATTGAAGCTTTGGTAAATAAATTTTTCTTTATAGAGGAAATGCTCGATCACTTTGGATGGGTGTGTTGTGGGCATTAACCTCCGGAAGTGGTGTCGCTATTGCCCTACTTCAAGGCAGTGCTGGGCCCTTAATTGGAGTTGCCATCTCCGCATCCCTTCTACCACCAGTAGTGAACTGCGTAAGACAAAAAATCCTCCTATGAAAAAGGTTAATTTTGATTGAATAATTTTTGATTTTTTTTTTGTAGGGACTTTTCTGGTAAATTTTATTGCTCCTTACTCATCAAGGCTTTTCATTTCTATAAGAAGACATTTCAATTTTTTTCCTCTCCTTTCACACTGTTCCTCGCGAAAAGGGCTTTGGCATGTATTTGGCTGATTTATGAAGACATCAAGATTCCACATTTAAAAGGCGAATCGTACATTGGCAATTCCTCGTATGTTCCCATCTACACTAACTACATACCAACCGAGTTTTTAATAAATGGAATAGTCAGCGCATTACTCACTGTTGTCAACGTGATTTGCATCTTCATAACTGCTATTGTCGTGCTGAAAATAAAGGAGGTGGCTGCTCCATACACATCGAGTCCGGATTTAAGAAGGTATGAAATTTCTCCGTCAAAGACTTTATACATGATGAATATTTCATCGCGATGATAATTTTTCACATTCTTCACTCGCCCTTGCTTCGTTGTCTCTCTCTCTCTCTCTCTCTCTCTCTCGATTGGAGGGGTGAAACGGAAGAGTGGAGGTGTTTGCTTGATGAAAGGAGAAAAGAAAATCTCTTCGCATCACTCCCCGTACAGCAATAGTAGCAGTATGTAAAGCCAGTTATTTATGATGTCTAATGGAATCGTGTACGAGATAGTTACCGTTCTTCCGATGATAACGTGAAACTATTATTCACCCTCCGCATGTTTCACCATCGGAATGATGACTTTGCAAAAACAACGAGAGGTTATTGTTGTTGATGTTGTTACCTTTCTTAATGGTATCAATTTCCGATGTCCAGTGTCCATGCACTTAATGAAATTTAATCGCTTCCCAATCAGAGAAAAGTAACCAAGCTTTCTCGCTTTTATAGATTTTGGGAAACTGATATTCGAGCAGCAAGGAAAACGAATCGTTCGACAATACGCCGGAAGGGTACAATGAATAAAAGCTCGTAAGTACTTCTTGATGTTTACCTTACAAACACATAATGCTGAAAATTAGCATGATATATCATTTTGATGGCACACTCAGAAGCATAAGCAAGCAATTCTCGCCTCGTTGTGAGTCGAGGGCAATTTTCACGTTTCACATCCGAGATATTAACGCTTCATTATTGCATCTTACTCTCACACCTTCTTTTTCGCTTGAGAATGAAAAATTCAAACAGCAATTGTTGCAGGTACGAGGATTTATTGCCAAATTCTCGCAATCTCGAGAGTACTTTGGAGCAGGCACTGAAGGAAGCTTCCGAGGATGCAACACTTAAAAAAATCAAACGTATCAGTTACTCAGCAAACTCTACATCGGAGGTAATTATTTTTCTCTTTAAAGTGATAATTGCTTCTTTGCATGTTATATGGCACTGCTCGATAATTATGATTAATTAGCCGCACAACAGCAACCTGACACAATTTTCTTTTATCATTTGCCGTTCGCGTATAGCTTTCGGATATTCTTGGAAACACAATGGCATCGTCGTCATCGTCATCAACCAACAATAATAATGCACAGCATCCACCGAATGCTACGGATTTGGCACTTCTTGATAAATTGGTCACAACACTGCTGGAGAGAAAAGTTGCAGAGTCATCTTCGAGATCATCTGGAACATCGTCGACTCTGAACAAGTTAAGACCACTATCGCGCTCATTGTCACGTTCATTCCGGCTGGGTTCATTGAAACGAAACAACAATAACAGCAACAACAACAATAGCTCGAATTTACCGACCATAGCAGAAGCATTAGGCGGTGGTGGCAGTAGCCAGCGGTCAGCAAATGACAGTGCAGTTAAACCTAGTGTGAAAAATGTCATCAACACAATTAAAAATGCTCCGCAGCGATTCAGTGCCGCACATGACGACGACGATGATGAGAGCAAGAGAAGTTTGACACAAAATATTTTAACCTAAATTGAATTTGATTGCGAGCATTGAAGTTGATATAATTTTTTTATGCCTCAGGCAAGTTGGAAAATTGTTCATATGAAAATCTTTTTAAAGTATCATCGGACTTTCTTGTGAGTTTTAAGTGTTTCAACTATTTAAATAAAAAGATCATTTTCAAATTTTAATCAAAAAAGACTTAAATTCTGTTCATGGCATATTGTTTTGTAAATCACTTCCATAAGAACTTAATGCCCTACGGAAATAAAAGTAAGAAGATACACATGTAATGGCTCCTTCTTAAAACAATTTTGGTATTGTTTTAAAATAACAGATGAAAAAAAACTTCTGTGAAGCGCACGAAAAAAAGTTTTTTCATTAAAATTTTTCCTCTCTTTTGTTAATGCAATCAAGTAATTTGGGATTATTTTCTTTGTTCTATGGAGAGAAAAAAAATCTCCGTCTAACGCACGCGGATTATTGCGAAAAGTATTCGAGCGTGTTTTAATAAAAATATTTACACACGAGCAATAAATAGCGCAATAGGATGAAGGCTAAAGGATTTTTATGTACCCTCTACTAATGCATTGGCATATGCGAATCATCGTACGATAAAATAAAGGTACATCCGGAAAAACAATGATAAGATCACGTAACAAAATTTGGATTTTTTCGAGCGAGAGAGTGTGTAATCATAAAATTTAACGGGCTTCGTGTATATGCGTATGATTCTTTTTATAGGAAAAAGTGACATAAAAATATTCAGATATAAGGATAACGAAACGGGAAGAGGATCAATAAAAAAATTCCTGCTAACACGAATTTTTTGAGATTCCATCGTGGATTTACAAACAGTTCTATGACACACATTGCAGAACAAAATTTTTAGTAATTTTTTATGAATTCATTCGAGTGAGAGCAATTTTTTTTGCGATGTAGTGACGGATGATTTGGCAAGAGGGCGGCAATGAGTACGCACTTAGTCATATGTTATTCATTCACACATCGCAACATCAACTCTCTCATCGCGTGTGCTCGAGTGAAAAATGTGCGGGAACGTAATGAAATTTTTTTGCCGCTGTCATTTCAATGAGCTCATGACATGCACAATTTCCTTTTGTGGTGAAAATTGAAAATTGCAAATAAATGGTTCAGAAAAAATTTGTCAAGCTCTTAATACGCGTCTTCACTTTTCTTACTCTTACGAAAAAATTTATGTGATCTGAATTCATTTTTTGAAAAATTAAATCTCTGCATGCATTACATTTAGTGCGATAATTATTTCTAGTTTAGCGACACTTAATAATTCTTAATCATAAAAATCTCAAAACATTTAAATTTCATAAATAAATTCGCGTTTAGCAAAAATATAAAGAGGAAGTTTTTTCGAAATTATATTTTGTTACCGTTGAATGAAAAGATTTTTATCTTAACCCCATCTTTCCACTCATCGTCTTCGTTTTCGTTTCATTAAAAAGCATAACTGGAAAATGTTGAAGAATGTGTGAGATTTTCAATGTAATATTTTCTGACATATGCAAGGATGGGGCCTGTCTAATCTCACAGTATCATCCTAAGGCAATTTGTTCAATGTATATATATGGCACATAAGAAAGAAAACATCTTCCGTTGCTAAAAGCTATCACTGCTCACTGCTGTTGCCGTTACCACTGATTCCATTTTCTTTTTCTCTTGTTCTCGCACGACAAAGTGAACTCATGCTTTCACCCCACAAGCAGTGTCTAAAGTCTAGATAATTTAACTTTTTTTTAAAGAAAATTGCTTTTTGATAAAAATCTAAATAATTTTATTGAACTTCTTATTTTCATTAGAAAATCTCATAAATATTGTTCGCAGGGCGAAAGAATTACTTTCTTACGCTGATACCAGATCGCATATAAACACACATATGGCTTACTTTAAAAAGGGATATTACAATTGAATAAAAGTGGAAGCCATGAGAATATCCTCATCATCAATTTTTGTGACAACTTTAACATCATACAATATTGTCAGAGGCAACAAGAGGCAGCTCTCTAAAGCCACACGGGGGGAAGAAAAATGAAAGAGAATCCCAACTTGTGTCAACTTTTCTACACTATAATCCTTACTAATCCATTCGACGAAATCCTTTCTTGTGGACTCTCTCTCCACATGCCACAAAGTCTTTTTCTTTTAATATTAAATTTATTCTGTCTTTGCATTTTTTTTTCTCTCTCAATCTACTGTTGAAATTTTATAAACATCACACGCGGAAGTCAATTTTAGGTTAATGCTTGCAGCAAACTTGGAAGGTTTTTTAACAAGGATTTTCTCTCACATGATATCTTGCGTGTGATATGACGATTAAACGGCATGTTTTGTAAGCTCTTGACAGAAAACGTGAGAATATTTTAATGTAGTGAAGAGTTAAGGAATTTCATTCATATTTATCATACGCAACAACGCGTTGTGATAGCGTTTTTTGCAAGAAAATATCATACAAGAAGGATTATATTAAGGAGGAAAATTATACGCGTGGTTTAGAAGGCAAAAAGATATATGAACGAAAATCTCATTTCCCCTCAAGTTAAATTAAAATGCTTTTCACTTTTTGTGCGGTTATAACTTAATCAGCCGCTACATATTCATGTTTAGCTTACATGCAAAATAAACATGCTGAAAGTGTCGTGTGATGTTATTAAAATGTCTTAGCATTTTACTATGTTGTGTCGCCGTGGCCTGAAAAAGTCTTTCCTTAGAATTTAAACCCAAACATATCTTTTAAGGAGTTGACATTCCACAAGTTCTTCTTGCTACATTTAGTTTGTGTAAAATGACACACGTTGATCCTTAAATGCTCTTAGAAAAGTTTGTTTAAAATTTTCAATTTATCACCATTTTCCTTAATTAATTTTTCCGAAAGACTTTTTTTTTGAGAGTACTTTAAGGCTCACGTCACAAAATTAATACAATCGAAGTTAATTAAGGGATTCAATTTCAAGCTTCAAATTTCTTTATAGAAACCGGAAATAAACGAATGTGAAGTCAAGAAAAATAAATGTGTGTATCCTCGTGCTTTCAAGCAATCAATTTTTCCATCAGAGAGGAAGTTGAATTGGCAATTTTCGACACAAGAAGGAAATAGAAATATTTATGGCTTCATGTTTGAGGATATAAAGAAATGAAAGTTTGATGTAAATAGGCAAGATGGTTATTGATATATGAGCAATGTAAGAAGTTATGCTGATACAGTTTTTTATCATCCAAAGCATTATGAAAAAAATCCTGGAATTTATTTATTTTCTTGTAAAGGGGTTGGGACATTTTGCCCCTGTGACATTTTGCCCTCACTCAAAATCCGTGGGCAAGGGCAAAAAAAATATAGGGTCAATTTGTCCGGGGCAATTTGCCCACAGATTTGACCATGCCCACATATTTTTCAAATTTTGCCCTCATTTGACCATGGACAAATTGACCCTATATTTTTTGCCCACAGACAATTTGCCCATAAATTATTTAATTGTTTTAATATTTTTTCAAATTTTTTATACTTACTTTTTACACTAATTTCACTTTGATATACTTAAATAGAAATAAGCGATTTTTAATTTTGCACCTATTGGCACTTCTTGAGTATCCATACTCAAAAATTTTTAACTGAAAGTGATAAAACACCGAATTGCTTCTTCTAAATCCCAAATAAAATTTCTAATATTATTAAATGAGAGTAAGTTTTGAAATTAAATTCTTTTGAGGATATTAAGCACTTCCTGCAAATAAAAAAATTTATAATTTTTTGAAAAATTGTCAATGTTCTTCATCTACAACATGCAAACAAGTCAGATTTTTATCTTAAAAGAATCAAAAGTTATGGCAAAATCAAAAATACCTCTCTAGAATCTTCGAAATTTTTCAGAAATTTTAAGACTTACTTTTTCAGGTTTGAGAGCAGACTGCTCCATAACTATGAATGCTGGATAGTACATGTGATATATCAAAATTTCTATTAAGAAAAAATACAACCTCATTTTTGTTAATGTAAAAACCACTAGAAAAACCCAAAAAATAGACAAAAAGTAAATCTTTAAAATTTTCCGTATTGGCTCGATAAAAACTTTAAATTATTTTAATTAAGTTTATATTTTGACAAAAAAAAATATTCATGGGCAATTTGTCCATGGGCAAAAAATATAGGGTCAATTTGTCCGGGGCAATTTGCCCACAGATTTGACCATGCCCACATATTTTGCAAATTTTGCCCTCATTTGACCATGGACAAATTGACCCTATATTTTTTTTGCCCTTGCCCACAGATTTTGGGTGTGGGCAAAATGTCACAGGGGCAAAATGTCACAGAGTCTCTTGTAAAATTTGCTCTCAAGTTACCAAAAATAACAAACAAAAACCTCTCCTATGAAGTTTTAGGAAGAAACTGAAAGAATCTGCATAACTTTTGTTGACATAATTTTCATCTTACAACCATAATCTTTTTCAAAAGTAAACTTTTTCTCAGGCTTTTCACTAAGTTTTCTCTTTTCTGTTCACAAAGTCCGCACAGGACTTCGAAAACTTCTGGAAGATGTTTTCCTTACACAGACCAACTCTTTGGTGTTTATAAACTTTCATTTACTCTAGATTTAAATACATCCAAAAGCTTTTTAGATTTGATGATTTTCTGCTGACTAAACTCTCATGCCAATTATACAAAATATCCCCCGAAGAGGTATCAACATCAAAATAAAGAATGAGAGCAAAAAATAAATTTTTATACACTCCCGAAGAGAGATGAAATCAGACCCGAATTTAAATCATTCGCTCGGAGAAGCATCACGTACATACCTCGAAATGATCAATGATATTTTGGTGTCAATTATTCTCGAACAATTGAAAACGTATAAATGGGTCGATTCCTTATTAAATTGATATGTTTTGTCCGGACTGGACTTAGACAACAGTCTAGTAGAAGATCTTCGAACAGTTCACTCATTTTATCCACCTCACGTGAGCCTTATGTGATGCGAAAAAAATACATATAAAACAAAAGGTTCATGCTGCTCCAAGTAATTTTCTAATCAAATACCTAGCATGACGTCACAGTATGGATTGAATAAATTTTATCTATTTTTTGCTGAAACCATCGCGACATCACTTTGGACTTTAAATTTAAATAAAAATTACTTTATCGAGCATAAATAATTTTTTTAATGCACTCCAAAGAATTCTTCGATCCATTTTTTATTTTATTTAATATTACATTTCGTAATCATTTCGAGTCGCGAAATGTAAATGTAATTTTTATTGCTTTGTGATTCTCCCATGATGCGTGAAAAAACTTAATCTCAAATAAATTTGCATTTTTTCCCAGCCCGAGTTATATAAACGTATATGTTCGAGAGTAAGAGAGCGCATATAAGAGTCGTTTAAAAAAGGAGAGTATTCATACGTAAATAATTCACATATTAAAATTCATCTGCAAAATGTACGTGACACTCGGAAAAATGTTTGCCTCCCTCCGCACACAATGACTGTATTGTACTTTGGCGCTCAAAGAAAGTTTTCAACAGTACGTGAAACTTTTCACCATCGAATTTAAATTCATTAGAATAAACGCTCGCCGTGCGTACCATTTTGATCTGATATAAATTTTGAGGTTGACATGAGTCGGCAGCAAAAATATCATCAAAGAGCGCGTGAGGCACAATTAATTTTTAATTTAATCGCACACTCTGACAAAAACTTTTTGGTTGAAAAGGTTAAAAGCAAATCGTGAAGGCATTGAAGAGCTTTTTGATAAAAGTTCTCTCAAACTGTTTTTCATAAATTTTATCACGCTTTAATTTCCTCCGCATGGTTCTTTCTCGACTACAAAAGTCATTTATTTCTAGCAAATACCAAAAATAATTTATTGTCTTTACAACATTTGCAGATGACTGACAGAGAAACCATGAGAAATTTTAATCAAGTGACTTGAATTTTTAAATTTAAACTCGTCGAGAGATTTCAAATTATAAATATTTTTTGATAAATTCACATACTTAAAATTCTGAGGTAGGTTGCTTCTTTCCCATCACTTATCGATGCTTGCTTCTTTTAATATGTACACTTCTCGAAAGAAACTAAAAAGGGTTGTTTTAAGCTTTTCTCAAAACTAATTAATTTGAGTTCAAATTTCAACTGAAGCATAAAATTTAAATTAAAAATTTACTTCGAATTTAATAATTGAACTAATCATATTGAAAGCTTTAAAAAATTGTCTAGAATAATCTCTTACAATCTCTCAAATAAACATTTCAAAGAAATTTAAAGATAAACTTTGAGGGAAATTAATAAAAAACGCCAACACATTTTCCAACGCCCTCTTTGTTTTTGCAATACAATATTAACCCATACAATATGATGAGAATATTTGAGATCTAAATTCCCAAATTTGCATGCTGTGTGCTTTGTTGTCGAAGGAGTCGCCCTTAGGGCTGTCAACTTTGCCTGATTATTTGTGTAAAGGATAGAAAAACTATAGTACGCAAACACATTAAATTTTACCACTCAATCAGATCTCAGTGTCAAATTCGGTCATGTTTTCTTTTTGGTAAGAGTTTTTGATTGTTTGCTGATTATCACTTTTACGAACAATAGAGGCACAACGTGAATATTTAATGTAAGAGGGATTCAAAAAAAAATTCATCATGTGCTTAAAGAAGAATTTTAACTTTTTGATTTTTGGATAAGACTTGATTTGAAATGTATATGCTCATAAAAAATCTTTTTATACCTAAAAAAGAGAGAATTGTGTCTCAAAACAAAATAAACTTTAAAAAATCAATTCGGAAAATCCTCGCAACAAGTTTGAGAACTTGAAATAGTAAACAGCAATCGTTTCTCTGTAAATAACCTTTTGTGTACATTGGCAAATGTAGCATGCAACAAGTTTCACATTTTTTTCCGACTATACATACGAAATTTCAATTTTAACATCCATGTAGTTTGCATGTTTTTTATCAGCTCCTCATCAAAGGTCAACCCGGCTACAATACTTTTTTCCTCACATCGTTTTCATTCACTGGAGTTTTTTTCCGACAATTTTAAACAATTGTGCTACCTTACTTTTTTTCAACAATAGCTTTCGTGAATTTCTGCATTGATTGGAAGAGTAAAAAATTTTATTTTTATGAAACATGTTCGAAAAAAGTTTGAAATTGTTTCAATTTGTTTCATTTATTGTGGGCGTGTAAAATTACATGAAGCTTTAATTAAAATACATATAAGCACCATGTAAAGGTTGATGGCGATATAGAGTCACGTAGCAATGACCACTTCATGTCGTATGATAAGATTTTCTCATTTGCTGCTTATTTATTGACAATACATGCCGATGACTAAGCTTCTCACTTTAATCTGGTGTATGTGAAAATTGAAAATCGATAAATTGGAAGTCCTGAGGTAGAAATGTTGAGCTCTTGCAGTGTGAAAGCATGCTCGAGGATTATTTAGCATGAGATGGATAGATTTGCTATTGATATACACACTTCATGGAGATTTGTGTGATTTATGGCGAGAAGAATAAAACTATAGGAAATGATAAACTAAACTTTAATTTGAGAAATTCTTTAAATTTTAGCAGCTCTTATTTATTTATTTAAAAATTCGTTTATTTTATTTTCATCTGCTGAGGAATCTTAAAGCATAAACTCTGGCTTATGTATTGATGGAAATGTGTTCATGGATAAATATTGTGATAGGTATTTCAAGGTCTTTCTTCGCACAGAATAAATTCAATTCGAAACAGAACTTGTATGACACGCTTTCAGAGATGTTGTTTTATTTCCATCTTTCGGATGTGTGCGTGTAACTGATATATATTTGAAACAATACTGTGCGACTTGTGCGAGAATTCATAAATCATGAGCAACGTAATCCGTTTTGACTGTGGCAAGATACTTTCACTGCTTTCACGTTATTAAATTTGGTCACCTCGTAAAGCTGCTTGTGACAAGTCATAAAAACGAAGAATTTGATGGTTGAACTTGATAATTATTTAAACAAATCTGCTTTGTCATTACTCGAGGATTTATTGAAGCGCACGCAAAATTGAGACAGGACATCATTAAATGCTCTCTTTGATCAAGACCCTTTTTAATTAACATTTTTTAACAGAATTTTTTTAAATCACTTTACGCGTAACTCGTTTAATTCAACAGCGTTGAATAATAAAATTTGTAACAAAGTTGCGAGCTTTGAAGAATACAAAAAAAGAAATCTTTCATCTCATGAGGGTTGCTACTGATCATATTGAGCAGAAAAAAATGTGAATCGTGTAGGAATTTTTTTCCCTCAAAGGAATTGTAAGAAAGTTAACGAATCGATTTCTGACACACTCTCTGCCGACATATGCTGACTCATGGAGGTTTGCCAATAAAAAACGAGTTCTTTAGAAAATTGAGACGAGCCCAAGAGACACTTGAGCTTGACTTACTTCTCAAAAATTATTACACATGTGTTCGACCTTGAAGCCATCGAAAATATTTTTAAGTCTTGTTTATTGAAAATAAAATTAAGCAGGCAATTTTCAAAGAGATTTTCTTCAAATTTGACAATAGAAAAAGTTTTCGGACGTGAGTTATTAATTTTTTTTCTCAACGCCACTTTGCGTCATCAACAATGAATGTACATCGGTCTATTCTTCCACCTCGGTTAACCATAAAAAGTTTCTTTAATCAATTCTGTGGCGTGAGCGACACATTACAGGATGATGCTTAAGCAGCGTGTTGGAAAATATCCACTTATCGTTTATCAAATTAAAAAACTTTTTTTCACATTTTTTTTGTGTTAAAATGTTTAATGCTTCACCAGCACGTACTTCTTTTTATCGAAGCTTTAAGCAAGGATTAAGACGACTTCTGAAAGAATAAATTTAATTGAAATAAATTTTCCATCCGCAGAATTTAATGTTACGCGGAGAGGGAGATCATGTGGGGGTTTTAAATCATAATAATTTAATGAAAATCTATGAAAAATGGTAGGATGTGAGGAAAAAATGACTGTATAGACAAAAAAAGAGAGTCCTTGAAAATATAAAAGACAATGGAGAAATTTAGCATGAAGATTAATGTATGATGTCATGAGTCAGAGGCCATAAAGCTGCAATGTAGCACGTAAATTTACAATAAATTTGTCCGTACGAGCCAGAAAGCTCGATAAAGGTGGAATGTAAAGGATATATATGAACTGAATACATTTAAATAAAATGAACACGTGAATTATGCATGCAGGAAAGTTAAGGTATAAAATTAACATTGTGCAATCTTTATCAATAAATTTATTGATCGAAAACCGAACTTATATTGAGCATATCATCATTCTCATTCATATAAACTTTAACTCAATGCAACCTGAGAATGCATTTAAAATATATTTCCACAGTCGCGGGATTCGTCTGTGAAATTTCATGAATAAATAGTTTGGCCGATCAACAAATGTCTATCGAGTATGAATTTTGCATTGCAAATTTTAAAAACTATAGCAATCTGCCATAAATATGTTAAAGTTTACATTTTTAAAGTTGTAAAAAATTTTAATGAAAAGTTAAATGTGCTTTTGTCTTTAGATTTTCATAAAATCTCTTTTTCTTTGCTGTCATTGTGCTTTTAAGTGACCGCAAAAATTCGATTAAGCTTCAAAATTTTTGGTTATCGCATTGAGAGTAGAAAAAAATAGATGTCGAGTCATTGGAATATTTCCGGAAATTGATTGCAGCAAGCAAATTCATTTTTTTTTGATAAAATTAAAATTAAATGTTTTTAAAATTTAATATCTTGCACTTGAAATGTTTAATTTATATTTAGTTAATTAAATTAAAATCGGATGACAGTTTAAAGATTTTTTGAAAAAAAGTTCAATTCAAATTTGTACGTTACAAAATTTTCACCACACGATTCTACTGGGCAGGGGGTGCACAACTTGGAGAAAAGTGTTAAAATCGAATTATAAATTTTCCACTGAATAAATTTTTGTTTTAAAACTCATTTATTTCCTCAAAAGTACTGCTGCAAGCAGCTCAATTACATTTCGGAAAGACTCAACGTCATCAATTGTTTCGAGGATAGTTAAAAATCGAGCTGTAAATACGATTTTTCGTCAAGTGAAATTTTCACATTGAAAGTTGAAGAAAAGAAGAAAAAAAAGTTTAAAAATCTCAGTCCCTGAATGACATTTCGTAATAAAAATTAAAGAAAAAAAATATGTTGGAAGAAATTCAAATGGACGAGGAGCTCACAAACGAGCCCGACAAAGTCATCAAGAAGTGGAAGGCAAAGATAGAGAATAAGTCACTGGAAGTGTCCGATATCGTCGCTTATTTTCAACATTCAGCTCCATACTTCCTGACAATTTCAAGGAAGGACGTTGCCAGCGAGATAGGTGAGTCAGAGAAATTTATTGTTTGCGGAAAAATCGTGACACGAACAAAGAGAGGAAAATTTTGATTTAATTTTCTTTCTCTCGCACTTTCCATTTCAAATATTTTGTGGCTGAAAATAAACTAAGGAAAGTTTTTCACCATTGTTGGCAATACGTGTAAATTATATACATAGCGAAATTTGCTCAATTAAGTTTTTCTAATTTTTTTTATCTTCTCATCATTGCTGCAATCAATTTCACGTGTTTATATATTTTCTGAGCGCTTTATGTTTTTCAATTTTGATCAGTTTAAGATATATCGCACAAGCAAATGCGCAACACTTTTCGTGTTTTATAGGTTGCATATTTTTCTTTATTGGCTCATTAATGATATCAAAATTACGTCACATACATCTCTATATGTCACTGTTAAAAAATTCAATTACTAATATTGTCTCGTCTTCGATATATATGGTCGTATTTGTATATATATATATAAAATTGCGCAGAATATTTAAAATTTCCTCTTATATATTTTTATCACTATTTTTTAAATACACATTTTTTTAACTCGTGTAGGCTCGTGCTTTTTCGAAGAAGAGAGCGCTAGAGCAGCCATTATTGACATCGTCCAAGAGCTCATTCTCGGTAATCGTTGGAAAGAAACGTTGGAGAAATTAAAGACGGGAAACAATGTGTCGTCCGTGTGCGGTGCAATTTTTAAGAATGGCGAGCCGACCTATAGCTGCCGGGAGTGTAGCATGGATCCAACGTGTGTTTTATGTGCCAGTTGCTTTAAAAAATCGACTCACCGCAACCATAAATATAAAATGTCCACATCGTATGTGAAAACTCATTTTCTATCGGTTTTAAAATTAAATACAAAAAAAATAATTTTAGGTTCGGAGGTGGATGTTGCGATTGTGGCGATCCTGAGGCATGGAAAAAAGATTACTTTTGCGAGGATCATGCACCGATTGAGAAGCCAGAGATTGACTCGCTTATTACGGATGAGATGAAGGATGTTTGTCAAGTTGTTTTTCGAGCTATACTTCAATATTGCGCTACTCAACTTCAAATTGATTCCGACAGTAATTTTCCGAACATAGAAGAGGACTCGAATCAAACGGAAGATATCTACTGTACGCTTCTTTACAACGATGAAATTCATACATTCGATCAAGTGAGTGAAAATAAATTAAATTATTTTATTTTGCATTCCATTAAAATTATATTCCTCCTCAAAGGTTATTAACACGCTCACCTCGATTGTAAAGTGCGAGCAGAAAGAAGCTGTTGAATATGTGACGAGTATTGATCGTGATGGCCGATCTGTCGTTAAATGTGCTACATTCGCGGCTTGTGTCAAATTGAAGAATGAAATTGAGAAGAAAGGCAATCGAAATAGCACTTTGGTCAGTGCGAAATTTCAACCACTTAAAGTTACAATTTTTCATAAAAATACCGTTGCGTGTCAAACTTTTGGTCTTCAATTGCTGCACTGGTTTCAAGAATTTCTTGGATATAGTGCAAAGTTTAGAGCAGTTTTCTGCGAGATTGTACTCAACTCACCCAACAGCACCAACTATAGTCTTCGGCAAATTTTACTTTACGACATTAAATTGTGGAAAACGGCCCGCAGCGCTTGGCATCGTTTACTAATCGCCGCAATGCTCATGGAGTACGAGAACAAGAAGGAGTTGGCTATTAATTTCACAAAGGTCTACACAAACATCATGCAGGATTTCCTCCGTGATGACCACTATCACTCTTATTCAGTTGTTTCGCTGAGCGTACAACTCTTTACGGTTCCAACCGTTGCACATCACTTGATTGCTCAAGAGTCTGCATTTTTCAAGCTTATGCACACATATCACTCGGAGTGTATCGAAAAATACATCAAAAACAAGGTTCTCGTGTTTCCAAAGAACTCGGCAACGTCGATCAACAAGCGATCACAGTACATAATTACCGATTTACGATATTTACTCACCTTCAAGCCAGAAATTTGGACGCAAGATTTACGTTTAGGATTTTTGCACGGAATTCAGATAGTCTTGAGACTCTTAAAGGCAATGCAAGGAATGGATGCTGTCGTTCGGCAAGTGGGACAGCACATTGAGCATGAACCAGACTGGGAAACTGCGTTTACGCTTCACATTAAACTTTCATCTCTCATTTCATCGATAATTGAGTGGTGCAGTAGTGACAAAGTGATTTTGATTAAAGTTTACCGTATGGTGCTATCCGCCGTGAATGAGACAAAGTTCATTGTGAGCGAAACAAAGACCGAGGTTAAAGAGCTGGCCGATCATTCAGCAAATTGCTTAGTGTATGAAGTCTTATCGAAGCCGGTATCGATACATTTACCGCTTACACGCCTCCTTGCCGGTCTCTACATTCATTTGCAAAAATTCAATTTGACCTTCGACAATGTTTCGACGACTGCTGATAAACCGTCTATTGAGCAAATTATCGAACCTGTTTTGTGCACGCGAACCATGATTTCGCAAGTTTATTCCGGCATGTGGCGCCGTAATGGCTATTCACTCCTCAATCAACTTTACTTCTATCGAAATGTCAAATGTCGCAGTGAAATGTTAGATCGCGATGTTATCATCCTTCAAATGGCAGGATCTTTAATCGAGAGCAATGAGTTTTTGATTCATATCATGAACAAATTTAATCTCTTGCAATGGACTGAAAAGAATTTTAAACCCAATATTCCGAACGCCGAAGAGGATACAATTCGTCAATTTATTAACATGGTCGACGAGTTTCTTGAGCTGTTAATTGTTGTTATTGGAGAACGATTTATGCCGGGCATTGGACAAATCTCTGATGAGGAGAGAATAAAGAAGGAAATTATTCAACAGCTCTGCATCAAGCCATTGTCACATTCAGAACTCAATAAGGCACTGAATGATGAGCATAGTGGAGGCCACGAATGTGATATTGAACCGGTAATTCATGAGATTGCAAATTTTGAGAAACCACCGACGGCTGAAAAGAAAGGAGTGTATAAGCTTAAAGATGAATATTACAGTGAATACAATATGTACTTTTATCACTATACGCGCGAGGAAAAATCTAAATCTGAGGAAATGCAACGTCAAAGACGTAAAACTAAAAATGAACTACTTTGTTGTCCACCACCGAAACTTCCACTTTTATCGGAGTCATTTTTAATGTTGGCAAATCTTCTTCAATGTGATGTGATGATGCTAATCATTCAAACTGTTTTAAAGCAGTCACTAGATCTCAATTGTCAAACATTTGCCGAGAGTCATTTGCAGAAAGTGAGAATATTACAAATTCAGTTTAATTTGTAAATTTCACCCATTTATTTTTAGATACTTCATATAATTGGATACGCAATTCAAGAAGAAGAGAGTGGAAATTATCCATTTTTAACTTTTATCGAGCGTTCTGGTCGACGTAATTTCCTCGGACTACTCGAAGAGTTGCTTAATAGTCCAAGGGTGAGATAAATTTTGGTTGGTTTTAATTCCTTACTAATAAAACTTTTATTATTATTTAATAGATTGAATCCCAACGTGATTTCATTATTTGGATCATTAAAAAATATAAAGATCAGCTTCAAGCCAAGAACACCGTGCAAACAAGCAGCGAAACATCATCGACAAGTTACGAAAATGATACTCAGATGGAAACTGAACAAGCCATAAAAGAGAAACGTGCTAAGTTGGCCGCTCTACGTCGCGAACAACTCTTAGCTCAAATGGCTAAGGCTCAAAAGAGTTTTATTACATCGAACGCAGAACATTTTAAGGATGAATATGAAAAGCAGGAAGATGGAAATGCAATGGAATGGCAAGCATCAGTCGAGGAACAGAAAACGCTCGCGTGCATCGGTAAAGATCGTAAAATTGTCCACAATGAGGCAGAAGCAGCAACATGTATTCTTTGTTCCGAGGAATTTTCAAATAGCAAGTCATGCATGGTTTATCCTGCATTCATACAAAAATCAAATGTCCTCGGCCATCACCCGTTGCTAAAGAAAGACAGCGATGTTAATCCTGACACAGACGTCCGTGCTTCACCCTATGTTAATTCATGTGGACACGAAATGCATGTAAACTGCTGGCAAGAATATTACAATAATGAAGTGTCAAAAGAGAGTCGTCGACCATTTAGAGCAAGAAATCCAAGCATTTTTAATATCGATAAAAAGCAATTTGTGTGTCCACTATGCCGATTCCTCTCCAACTCAGTGTTGCCAGCAATTCCACCACTCAGCAACCTCAACGATAATAAAGCAAAAACTGTCACAGATTCATTAGACTTTGACTTGTGGTTCCAACTGATGACCAATTACATCAATTCAATTCAATTTGTGGGCAATGATTTGAGCATCTTAAATCAAGGATCTGTCGTGCGAGAGGAATTGCAGCGAAATTATCAAGAATGCGTTATTGGATTTTTAAAAGAACACTGTGGCTATGTTGTCGAGAGTAATGATGACACTCCATTAAATCTTCACGGAGATGTGAATAAATTCTCAAAAGAATTCATCGCGGCCGTCAAGAAAAATACACCAACATCCGGTGAAATTGATGATTTAGATCTTTATACTTTTGCCTTCTCGACATGCTCGTACACAATTGAAGTACTTGAAATGTACATGAGAGCAACAGAAAAGCCTCTCTCGGAAATGTCAGTTCGATACGAGAAATGTGTAAACAGCTTAATACGAATGTGTGGCTACTACGGTCGAATGAACTTTGAACTTTTGAAGGACAAAGAGAGTGCATCGTTGTCATTGTCTTACTATGCTCTATTAATTTGCGCCAGAGACATTTACGATACTCTTTTCGGTCGCAAACCCGATAATTCAGTTCTTCAATGGGACATTTTTGGCATGATGGTGTCCATGCTATTTATTACACGACCAGTTCTTTTCCCACACAATTCACAATTTTTAATTACACGAGGCGACTCTTTGGACCACACAATTTTCAATACAATGTTCGCTGTGAATTTAGTTAAAATCTTATTAACTGCACGTCCCGATGAGCAATTAGATATGGAATATGACGATGAAGTGCCAGCAAATGCTGAAATTACGCCTGCTGAAAATAATATGATGATGATTTATGAGAAATACAATGTCTATCGAAAGGACGATGCCAATGAGGATCGGCACAAGTTGAATCGACAATTGAAGCAAGAATTGAGAGACCAAAGCAGAGCGTTCCTTAGATGTTCAAGCATTCTCTTCCACTTTTTGACTGACGTACCGTTGCCCGAGGAAATGACGCTGAATGGAGGAGACACCTATGAAATTATGGCCGACTACTTGAATGTCAATAGTGATATGATGTCGTACTTCAATAACTCTGTCATGTGGGAATTTTTGCAACAGACCGCACAACATACAGCCGTGGTAAATTATCGCAACAAATTGAAAGCTGGCGATAAAGAACTTCCGATGATGCTGTCAGCAAATCCACCCGTACGAAGACTTGCTGATCTTCCCGACGACTATAGTGATTTAATGAACTCAGTTTCGCTATTTACTTGCTGTAATAATGTACGCGAAGACTCGAGAAATCCAACCATGTGTTTGGTTTGTAAGGAAATCTTATGCTCGCAAACTTATTGTTGTCAGCGTGAAATCAACAAGACACCGGTTGGCGCTTGCAATTATCACACAGAGGTTTGTGGCGCCGGCGCTGGAATTTTCTTGCGTATTCGAGATGCTGAAATTCTATGGCTCGGTCAGAATACTGGAGCATTTACATCGGCACCATACCTCGATGATTATGGCGAAACAGATCAAGGCTTAAGACGCGGAAATCCTCTCCAATTGTGTCATGAGAGCTACAAGAAACTTCAACTTTTGTGGCTTAGCCATAGCATACATCAGGAAATTGCCATTAAAACAGAGGCACAATCGCACATTTTCCAAATGCAGTGGAATCACCTTTAAAGCCGATTTATTTTCTTACTAACGGCATTAATTAAAGTAATTTTTAGTTTGAAAAATATTCTTATTATTAACACAAATTATTTTCTCTGATATCCCTCTTAAAAAATGTCCTTTATCGTGTTATCGAAAACTTTTAAATCTAAGGAAAAAAATAAAAAGTAGATGGATGTAAAAAATTAATTCGCTCTCTTTTTTTTATTATTGAGCCGCTCACTCTCTCGATCATAAAAGCTTTGAGCTCAACAGAGAGAGTCAAACTTCATGCTGTGGTAGAGAATTTGCCGCTGACTCATAAGATTCATTCGGTATCAGTTCACGCTAGCGACAAGTCGTGTCGGGATTTTGATTGAAGAAAAAAATTAATTAAAAAATGAAATAAAAAATTTTAACAACAAAAAAAATTAAAGATTGAAACTGTTCATGCATAAAGTGAGATAATTAAATTCGGAAAGAATTGAGTGATACAAAAAAAATCAAGCTTCAACATAAGGTCAGTTGTGATTTTGAAATGTCGCAGTGAAAATCATTGGACAATTGCATCGTGGTTCGTTAGTGTCAAATGATTAACTAAAACGAAGGCAATTTCTAAATACATAATAAAAAAAAGTCTAATTAAATTTGCACGGTGTGTGCTGCATTGAAAAAAAAAATAATTAATCGTGCATAAAAATTGTTGTTGGCCAATCCTTCGCTGTCTTTCTTTAATTCCTTAATCATGCATAAGAATTGCACTTAATGAGAATTTTTAATGACCTTAGAGGAGGAAAAAAGTTTTATTTTTTATAATTTTTTTGTTGAGTGAAATTAAATTTTTTAATCCAAAAAAAATTTAAATTTAAATTCTCACTCAAGTAGAATATAATAAGAGTCAGATTTGATGAATCCTTAGCGAGTGTATAAAGAAATAAAAATCTGCACTTAATGGAATGCCATTGAGGAAGTGAAAATTTTTCTCAACGATAATTCTTAACGAGCGTTCATTAATAAAGCTCCATTTTAATTTATATCTAATCGACGAACTCTCATCGAGCAATTACACCCAGTATAACATTATTGATCTCAAGAACGTTCGTTTCTTGAAGGACAATGCTCGGAGTGGTCAGAAATATATTTTTAATGTACAAAACAATTGTGCTTCGGTGATATGGACATTCAAAAGGAAATTATCGACTCGAATTCGTTTACATGCTCGAAATTCGGATAAAGGAGTGCCATGACTTCGACATGAAACTAGATTGGCTTTTAACTGCCTGCTGTTTCATAGTGCTCTCAAAAAAAATTTATGCGGCTCATGCGCTAAAATTTGCTTTGGGAAATTAATATGAAAAAAAATAGTAGCAGAAATCACATTGTTATTCAAATATTTTCTCAGCAATAAAAGCATGACGCCCTATTGTTTTTATTTATGACTCTTTCCCGTCTTGAGTTTCATTTTTCTCTTTACGAATTTTTTTTTTGCGAACCTGAACTTCAGAAATCAGAAAATCAAATTATTTTCAAGCTGATGACAATGATGATGAGCAAATTCATGGGTGAGAAAATTCATTATGAAGCCGACTGTGCTGAGTCAGATGAAAGCTTCTACACGGTTCTTGGGAATTCGTAACACGTATGACGATTGTTGTTCATCTTCTCATTTTTTTAATGACGCTATATGAAAACAACTTTTTATTGGATTATCCGAGTGACGACTTACTAAAATTATTCTCACACTTTTAATTAATTTTAGAGATGACTCAAAAATTAACACAAGAAATTGAAATTGAGTTAAGTGAACTTGAAGATTTTTAATTAAATTTCGACATAAAAAATTCATTCAAGCCACTCCGCCCAAAATTAAAAATCCAATTCAAGTTTGTCACTTATCGCAGCATTGAAATCTTTCTTTCTTTCACTACTGCACTCATGTTGCTTATGCTCACGACATGAATTAAATTATTCAGAATGAGAATGTAATTAATTTTAATGTGATTTTCCTTGCCTCTCTCAATCTACTTAAAATATATGGTGAAGTGTTTAAAGGCGCAAGCAAAGACAAGAAAATTAAACAACAGCAATAATATTCATGTGCATTAACAACAATTATCGTCCACGGAGAGTTTTCAGTGTGCTTTATTTTGGCCAACAATTGCATGTTCTTTTTTTACCATTGGGCTCGACCGAATTCGAGATATGTAATTTATAAGTTCGAGTTATTAAAGAAAACAAAAATCATGCTTCGGGTTTCTGGTCTCTCGACATTTTTTGTTTTATGGTGCGATGTCGTAGAATATTACAATCAAATATAATCCGGCTGATGACTCATGTATCGGGTGCACAGTACAGCATGTAATATTTTCTCGTTTAACAGCTCACACCTTTGGTTATAATTAATTGTCGTAAAGAACGAACCTGTCGATTGAGAAATGTGTGCGTAATTTTTATTTTGCGAAATTTTTCAGTATTTGATTTGATTTTTAAAAATAATTTTTCAGACAAATTGTCGTCTCACCTCGTTTGTCTGATTTTCAGCAGCGAATTCTATTTGAAGCACGCGCTTTACGTAATCTCAATTCTCTCGTGCAGCAAGCTTGAATGCCTTTCTTCACACTCATGCACTTTTTGACATAATTGAATCGATGAATCGAGCGCAAAATTTTTGTGTTACCTTCTTGGCGGCACGGTTTTGGTCGATCGCAATTTCTTGATTATAACGGATGTTGCACGTGTCAATTCTTGCGCCAGCGCTTCGGGTCAAATTATATTGCACTGCAATTATGTAATTCTATTGAAGCTCAAACGACATTCTAATAAAAAATTGGCTCAAAGAAAGCCATACAATGTGGCGCTCTCTAAATGCAATTGTGTCATTGCTACCATTTTCAATATTAAATCTATCAGAAAAGATTACTTTTTCACTACACTTTGAGATTGGTTATGTAGAGCAAGAAAAAAATCGCCAAAGGTCTCGCGAATGAATGATTAAGCAAAAAAGGAGAAGAAATAAAAACAAACAAACGACGATTCATGCAGGCTGATTTTGTTTCGAGGCGTGCCGCACTTTGATAGTCTTGCAGTGAAGAATAAAAACTACAGTTATATAGTCATGGATTGTAGGATGCAAAATAGAGTCATAAATTTTAAAAAATATTGAAATGGCAGGTCGTTTTTTCTTAATGTGACGCAATCGCTCAATTTTTTATTTCGCCGAGAAAGCTTTAATGTGCAAATAAACTTTTTGAGATGCAGGTGAAGAAGTTTACGTCATACGAAGACAAGCGCTAGACATTGAAGTCGTCGGGTGAAAATTAAACATGCACAATGGGGGTTCGCATATATTCAAGAAAAAAAATTGCAACAATCTTGTCTGAGAGTCCTCAGCATCGTCCATTTTTGGCACGCGGATGAAACACAATGTTTATTTTTATTTAAAAGTTATAACCCTTGCTATTTATCGCCAATTTCGGCATATTTAAATTAACTCGTTTTGAGTTGATGCCAAAAAAATTCAAATGAGCTTTCACATGAGAGAACATAACCGGAGTTTTTGACAGAAGTCGCTCTTTTAAAGAAACTAACAAGTTTTTTTGTCAAGTGCTGCATGCTGTTTTGACAATACCAAAAAAAAAATATTGACGCTAATTTGTAAAAAATCGCTATTGAGAAAATTCTTCGCTCGGTAATTTAATTTAAGAAAAAAATTTGGACACACATCATTTTTTCAATTACAATTTCAATAGCAGTTCCACTCTAGTTGTGAAGCGTGCAATTTCTTCTTGAAATTAATTAAATCAAATTATTTCATGTCGTCACACCGTGATGTGATTTATTATCGAGATAATTAATCAAAAAATTTGATAATTTTAAAGTTTAAAAAATCAAGAATTTCAAGAAACATTTTAAGGAGAGAATTTTAAAATTTCGTGATCTAATTTTGACAAGTCTAACACGTTTTCGAGTGGACCGTGGACCATGTGCATTATTTTTCATGCCCACTAAATTTTCATTAACTTTCCTGTCAACAATATCCATTGTAATGGATGATCACGTCTCGATTTTGTTCAAGGTATGACCTGATCGCGTGCCGTCGCCACTTTATAACTTATATATTTTTTTCGGCTCATGTCAAGTTGTCAGGCGGCGAAAAATATAAGAAAGAGAATAAAGCGGAAAAAATGTTTTGTTGTGCTTTAAATTGCGCTCAATTGAGAGTGAGAGAAAATTCACGGCAGTGCTTAATATGGAATATGATCGTGGGAATAGCTACACATTGAGATAATGTGCAGCATGAGCGCGAGAGAGAAAAATTGCATTTAGTATCTTTCGTGCAGTCATCGTGTTGAGTCGTGCTGGTCATGTTGTGAATAAAAAAAATAAAAAGCAAAAAAGTGACAAATTGATTTATCAATTAATTACCAAAAAAAATAATTTTATGAATGTACAAAAAATTAATAGTGCGAGAAATGCAAATTAAAACTTTTTGCACTATTAAAAAATCGTTAATAGTTTAAAGTGAAAAAGAGCAAGAATAATTGATCGAATTATAAACACCGCGAAAATTGTTTCTTCCGTGATTTCAAGGTCCGCATTGTAAGATCTTAAAAAACTACCATAAAAATCTTTAACAAACTCACACTGTGTCATCTCCCCTTAAAAGAAAAAATAATTTTATTGTTCCATAAATCCAGTTTTCCGCTCTCGCTTAAGCGCCTTAAGATCTATAATTAGAAGAATGCCTCTTGGCGTCTCCTCTCGTTAATGATGACCGCTACCAAAAATGTTCTCTGACACTTTTTATGACTGTCAACTTGAAAGCTTTGCCAAACATTAAAATTCTTTATAAGGATTTTGGTGGCGATTGACTATTGAGAGTGTTAATTACTTGTGACTGAGTTTGACGCGAATGTCGTTCAGTACCCTGCGTGTAATTTTTTATGAATTTATTAAAATCCAGAAATTTCAATAAAATTGAATTATTTTAAAAATGTTCAAATTAATTTTTTTCTCATAAAAATTCCAAGTTTTTGTCTTAAAAATCCAGCAAAAAATTCAAAAAATTGAAAAAAATTATTTTTTAATAATTTTTAAAAAATTTAAATTTTTTGTTAGTCACAAAAAATCCAGGAAAATGAAACATGACTAAAAAACGGGCAATGAGTAATGATGAATTTACAAAAGAAATCCCACGCATTTCCGAACGTTCTTTATTGAATATTTTACACGGTCCCCGTAATGTCATGCATTGCATCATGAAAAGAGTGAAAAAAATTAATTTTTCTTATGCCACGCCGCAAGTTCACCATCTAGATAGACAAAAATATATTTTTTTCTCTACAAAGAGCGTGGCAGTGCGGCGACAGCGCGATTGTTGATACAATTAAATGATACATTTGTTGCTCGACAAAAAGGTACAAGTAATTGTAATCGTCATACACATAATAATAATAAGAGATTGGCGAGAATTGCCTTGATAAAAGCCATTCCAAAAAAAATTTATTTGCTTCGACGTTGGCGTTTTCCTCAACTATTGAACTTCGCTCATGGTGCGCCAAGAAAATAGAATTAAATGTTTAATTTACTTTTATGCCACATTATAGACTGCTGAAAAATGTGTTCTTTGGAAATTTAGATGCAATTAAATTTAATGAATGCGAATTACGGTGCTCGCGCAAAAATGAGTTTTCGATGCAGAAAAACCATGCAAGAAAGACATTATCAAACGAGGTCAAGTTTTAATTTTTTTTATTTTGAACCAAGTTGCTTACTGGCGGTGATTGACTTCGTCCGTAGCATGCAGCATTGACCTTGAGAATTTGAAAGAGCGACATGAAATTGTTGTATTTAAGGTGGATACTTATCTCGGTGCTCTTAAAAGCAAGAAATTAGAGCAATATCGCGAATGTTTTTTTATATTGAATGTAAAGCACGCGCACAATGGAGCCAAACCTTTTCATCGCCTTATTTATAAATCAATCAAGGATATTTTTGGGCATTCAATCGACAATAACCGACTCGGTAATAAGCACTCTGAGTGCTCAATGAAGTGACAATTTCGGAATGTGGTGGACAATGCTGTAAATGATATCTTAATCGTATGTGATTGAGCTAAATTCATGGGCATTTTTTAAACTTTTTCAAGTATGCATAGAGGTTTGAAATTTTACATTTATCTGATACACTTTAAAGCAGTTACATCCTCACAACTAGCTCCATAAAAATTTTATAATGTAATTCCAATTCTCTAATGACTAAATTAACGAAACTAATGACTCGACGATCACAAGATGATCTCATGCCTTAAAGTGTTTATTTCCATCAAAATTCAGATGTTACAGCTTAATGACATTTTGTCACAGAAAAAAAATAATAAACTTCAATAAGTGAGTAATTGCGAAAAATTGTAATTACACAAAAAAATGTTTCTCTCTATCGCGGTCCGTCAAGAGCGAATTCATCTCAAATATTTAAAGAATTTTTTAAACTCCGACTGAATGTCAACGACCGCATTATAGAAAAGGAAAATAGCTAAAGAATTATGCAATGCCGAGAGTCGATGAAAAGAGAGAAGCAAAAAAATTGAGCGATTATCTGCGTATTACTAGGTGAACAACAATTTTGCAAGTTTTCCTTCTTCGTGAGTCGCAAATCTCTGCATGCTTTATTTATCTTTAGCGTCTCATGCACTTTTCTCCTTTGAATCGATCTGCTACAGTTTGCTCGCGATCTCTTTTATGTTGTATACACAATCGCTTTATATATTTTTTAAGACTTTTATGTTATATGGAAGTCAAAATGGTGAACCATGACAAAAATAGCGATTTTAAACTTTATTTAAGGCAGTTCGACAAAAAACTTGATTTAATTTATTTTTTGGTTGTTTTTTAATTATTTGTTTACTTTATTGTTCCTGGATGTTGAATTTTTAAAAGCTATAAAAAAATTTTGTTTCTATCCGGATTATAAAATTTCATAGATATCAAATTTTTATCAAAAAGTCAAAGATCTCAAGCTTCACAAACTCATAAAGCCTTTAAAGTGAGAAAACGTATGCCACCCAATGATTTTATATTTTTCAGCTCAATGATACATTAATGTGGAGCACAAGGTATCGAATTTAGTCTGTCAGAAAAAATATATATAATGGCTTTAAAGTACCTTTTTTTACGCCACGCTTAACTTTCAAGGCGTGCCGCAGCGCGATACTGTCCGAGCATCAATGCACTTTTTAAGAGAAAATCAATAAAAAAATTTTAAATGTTAGAGAAAGATATTCGATTCTGAATAATTAAACAGACCACATGATGTCATAACACAGTTCGGTCATTACTGTTTTGTTTATTGAAGCATTTCCCAATTTAAAATACTCAACTATAAATTATAAATACGATCCAATTAATCATTTCGAATGCTGCCAAAAAAAAGAGAGAGAAATCACCCAAAAAGCCGCAATTGTCATGAATGAATGTGTGTTTGTGAAATGAGAATTAAATTACGGCACTTTAAAGCGATTTCATGGTAGATCAGGTGCCCCTTCATTGTTTGCTTTCACTGGCTATGTATATTTTTACATTGTCTCCATTTTGTGCCTTCAAAATGTATCTAACGAGACTTTAATTGGATTTTGATACAATTTCCTGCATCAATAACCATCGACTGTCTCTCTGTTTAATTGCGAGTAAACATTTTTTTCTTCATCCAAAGCGTGTTTGCATAAAACTTCTTCCGATCCAACAATGAACTCGTTCGTGCTCAGCTTTAACCATTATTTGACGCGTTACTTCTTTAAAAGCTTCCGTTTTCATGATGCTCGAAATTTACAGCATCAAAATTACGTACAACTTTAATCGATCATTTGCTATGAGAGAGAAAATATATTTTTGGAAATGAAATTTACAAATTTAATTGAAGTAAAGCACCGCGAAAAATTTTAAATTGAGGGAAATCGAATTAAATATTTTAAAGCGTGCATCAGAAGTAGCTAATTTTTTTTGGGTTAGGAAACTAATATAAATATGCGTAAATGAATAATAATCTTGACGAATGTTGAATGCAAAACATATTTTTACAGTTTTATAAGAAAAAATTGCTTACCATTTAATTTTTTAATATTGAAATTTCCAATAGGCCTTTTTTACGTAAAACTTTAACTTTTCAATTAAATTTTACGTAGAACTTTCGAATGAAGAATTTTGTAATTTTTAAACCTTAAAATTCAATAAAAAAATCTTTTTTTTTGCATTATCTCACAAGGAAGTTTTTTTCAAAGCAACCTTTGAACTTTTTCTTATGAAATAATATTGTCAACAATTATTTTATAACTCCAACCGCACATTAATTAATTAAATGTTTTTTTTTAAAACACACAGCATGTCCACCACTCATTTTATATTGAGACATGCCAATTAATTAAATTATCCCTCTACTTATGACTTATGCTTGTTATTATGTTCCATTAGGGATCCTCACGGTGAATACCGGTACGGTGATCACCGGTGATCACCGAAACTTTTCGTCACCGGTGATCACCGAAACTTTTCGTCACCGGTGATCACCGATTTTTTGTCCGGTGACACCGGTGACGAAATTAATACATTTTCCTATACTTATTGAGATTTTTTTAAAGCTAAAATTTTTTTAAACTGTTAATTTTAGGGTGAAACGTTTTTAGTCGGAATACTCCTTTACTCGGAAGTTTTTTATGATCAATATTTCTTGAACGTTTGGGTGTGTTTTTGTTTTGGGGGGATTTAGGGTGGTTGTGTCAATAAATATTTTTAATTGTGTTTTTATTTTGTGGTTTTCTATTTTTAGTAAAAAAATGGAAATGTGGTTTTTTATAAGTTTTGTTGAGTTCTGGGTTTTTCTTATCGGAAATTTGGTTTGAGGGTTGAAAATGAGTTCGAGTATTAAATGTTGAGAAGAAAAAATCAAAGCAATGAAAAATGCAGAAATGATGAAATAGGGGTTGGAAGAAGAATAAATATGTTAAAATTTTGTCTTCGGGGTTTAATGGACCTGTGTTCAAAAGTGATATCGGGGGGTTTTATTTTTTAAAATTTTTGTTTTTCAGTGATTTTCTTGTGTTAGAAAAATATCTTAATTTTATTTAAGTGGCTTGGATTGTTATGGTGCAATGAAAAGATCGTTCGAAGGTCATGGGAAAAAGGAAGTATATAAGCTTCCACAACTTTGTTGGTTAAAATTATTTTTTTTTTTTTCGTTTTTTCGTTTTTTATTTTCTCATTGCATTAAAGCACCAACCAAGCTTTATCCTTAATTGTTCTTATAAATTTTTTTAAGTAAAATTAAACTAAAAAGAGCAAATCCCTAAAATAAAAAACTCAAAAAAAAAACCACTAAGGAATTTTCCGAGTGGGTCGAAAAGAAAAATTTAAAAAAAAAAAAACCTAACTTTTTTATTAAAAAATTAAGGATCCCTATGTTCCATTGATCGTTTTGGATCGTGCAACGTTTATGACAAATTATAATCCCATTCATATGCGAAATTGTGTGTGTGTCATGTGTTGAACATTTCAATTAAATTCATCGTGGCAATTTAAAATTTGCAATGATCGAGTAAGATGTGGTTATTTTCTCTTAAGGGAGTGAAAATGTCAATAAAAGTCTCAATGTCAAAATATTTTTTAAACGATTTGTGATTAATTGAGATTGTCATGAAAAAAAAGAGCTATCATTTTCTCATAATTAACTTCGAGAGTCGAGTCGAAGCAAAAACGAGCTATTAATCAAGATAATGAAGGAAGAGATTTGAAGAAATGAAAAGTCAAACAATTAGCAGCCGTGTGGTATTGGAATTGTGTAGCAAATCCATTTATGACGATGACGGTTGGTAATGACCGCAAGAAATTGCGATGAAAAAAAAATACCTGAAACGACTTTAACAGTCGTCCAATTACGTAATCGTCAAAGAGGAAAAAAGAGATTAAAGCCAGCACCCAAGAAGTAGGTGAGCAACATTTCATCTTATGTTGCCTGCTACTTTATATGTGCAAGTAAAAATTGCAAGTGCCTTTTTTGTACATAAGCAGGCATGTGGCAATAAAGGAAATTATAAGTTGAACAACAATCCATCAAATTATGATGATGACGCACCACGAACGAAATGGATGAACTCGATGGAATGCCAATAGTATGTGAATGGCGTCGACTTAAATTCTCTCGTAATTGATGAGGTTAATAACGATAGATCTCGATTATATCATCGGTGCGCGCGCGCTCATGTTTGCCTTATAAAAAGTTCACGTCTTCATAAATAAAACATTAGCTTGTCGTTGCAGATATTTCGGCGGGAATTATATCACAATTTTAATCCATTAGTGCGCTAAATTGAACAAATTAATGCAAAATCCATCGAGCTCGGAGCGCGAGCGAACGAACGAAAAATAAAAGAGTTATCGAACTATATAAAAAATTTAATTTATTTTGGAGTCGAATTATGCAATAATTGACAAACAATAAATTTAATTGTGGAATATTTTGACAATTTTCAAATCTCAATAATTAATAATTCAAAAATAAACCGTTCTTTTAAAAAAAATTTACTTTCATTCACCACAGATGAGACGTCTCACCTTGACATTGCTTTTGCTCTTCATTCTCCACTTAAATTCTCTTCGTGAGATTTCATGTGCAGCACACGATGATGATGATTTGCATCGTGTGCCTTCTTTGTCAGATGGAATCGTAAATTCACTGAGAGTAAATGCATCAAATGCCAACAGCTCGACTATCGCTGGCAGCGAAAAAAAGTAAGTGTGAAATTTAAGCAAACCTCAGTGCGGTTAAATTTATTTAAGATGAATCTCAACTGTAAAACGGCCTTGGGAATTTTTCTCTTGAAACAATTGGAGAAATTGAATTTTTCATTTCTGCGGCTGTTTTTTTATGAAAGCTTCTTAAATATTTCTCAGTGAAAGCTTAATGAAATTATTTTTGTCACTTCCACATTTTTTCAATTCTTTTTATCTCTTCCTTAAACTAAATAGAATTCATCGAGACCAAAGAACGCTACATCGTCGAGCTGGAGGTCATCTTAGAAGCGATGTAATGAGCTCAACACAATCATCTTCGGATGGTGTGCAATCATCACGTGGCGATGATAAAACAAACATATCGCAAGTTAAAAATCATAAAAGCTATTTTCGAAGAAAAACACCGAACGGCGTTGGTCGTGACGAGACGGTAGGGAGGAATGATAGTAAAGATGGCAAAGTCATCAATGTCACGATATTAGACGATTCCAAAGAAACCAATGAGGATGAGAATAGCTTAGATTATGGTCTGCTGACTTTTAGTGCGGCGGGTGAAGGAAGAGGCGGTGAAGATCTTACGAGGACATCGTCGAAAGACATCAAAAAGGATGAAAGTAAAAAGACACTCTCTGATCAAATTGCTGAGGGTAAATATGGTTTGATAGAGAAAGAGCTGTTTAGTAAACCTCCAAAAGCACCAGGAATAATTTCATATAAAACCAACCCAGAGACACCGAACGATAATGAAAAAACTCTCGGTGGTTTGAGCAAAGATGAAATTTGGTTGGCCGAAGATTCTTTGCTGATTTTGAAAGGTGGAATTGCAAATGATAAGAAAAACAATGAAAACGAACACGATTGGGAGCCAATTGATGATTATGAAGCTCCAAAGCGACCTGTAAAAATTCCACTCAATCCACGAGTTCCTCCTCCATTTCCAGTCCAACTTAAAGAGAACGGACCAATACAGTTTATCGGCGCTAATCAATTTTCGTTATTCAATCCGTACACAAATGAGACAGGCCTATTTACAAATGTTGATGGCCACATCGCGCCCTACGTCCCTTCGTCCACCGGTGACCACACGAAAAATCCTCCTACCGGGCTTGGAGCGATCAAGAATTCTTCGAAAAATTCAGTACATGATGTGACTTCTCCATGGCACTTTAACTCAAATCACCAAGACGATTTACTCAAACATTTTCCATTCAATTTGCCACTGCCCGATCAAGCGCTGAATAGAACTGAAGACTTTGATGAAGACGATCCTTCGCTATTTTATCCGCCACCATATAGTTTTGTGTATAAAAGTAATTACACAAATTTAGCGCCAGTTGGTCCATTAGTGCCTGGAATTATTTTACCGCCACCCCCTGATTTCTTCTCAGTTTACGACCCTGAAGAGGAAAAGAAACCCATTAAGACACCACTCGACGCTTACAAACGAATTAAGGAAATACAACTTAAGAATCGATTGAGTGCAAGCACTCCCGCGCCGTCACCGTCACCCAAGTCCACAACTAATGGATACATTAGAGACTTTACACGTAAAACAAAAATTCCTTCTTCCTCAACAACAACAACAACAACAGTCACACCTACAAAACTCTACAAGACTAAATTGACCACAACAGTCAGACCATCAACAATTCTCTACACAACAACGACGGCAGCACCTGAACTGAGTAAATTTAAAACGCATCATTACGACACAACAACGCTCAGATTACATCCAGTATATATGCCAACCACGAAACTCTATCTGCCGACATTCTCGACAACCACACAAGCACCTTCACCTTCTCCGCCGTCACCTGTCGCGCCACTCAAGCAATATCAGAAGGATTATGGCACTCAAGCACATCCAATTTATTTCGAATATTTCGATGCAAGAACTGCAAATCCTTTCGTTGGACCTGGATATGAATATAATAGTCCATCGACTACAACAACGTCACAGCCACAGCAAAAAGCGAACAAAAAGCCAAAACACTTTTACCCTCCACAATTTATTTCGTCAACCTTCTCGCCAGCCAATATCGATGCAAAATATCTTTTTGTCACTCAGAAACCAGATATTTTTAATTCTCAACAACCCTATCCGACATCTACGGAATCTCCTTCATACAATACCGCGATTCCCATTCAGAAGCCTCTCGTGCTCAAGCCAGTCTATGATGATGAAATTGCGGCAATTAAGCAAACATTAGATTACTACAAAAGTGAAACGAAAAAGCAAAAACCACAAAAAGTTAAGGCTGTTTATGAGTTTTCATTTGAAGCGTCGAAACACAAGAATCATGAGGAATTTAGACCGATGGTCGGCTATTCTCAAGTCAAACCATTAGACACAAAATATTCGCACTACGATGAGCTAATAAAAACTAACAGTTACTTCCCAACCACAACGGAAGGAAGCATGAAATATTATCGAACGAAACAATCGGCGACATTACCGCCAAAAAAGAACGTCGATGGAAGTCCAATGATGTATGGACAAAAATTGCGACAGCAGCAAAGTCTTAATTATCAAATTAGACCAATTTTCAAAGAGGTTGTCACGTCACCGCAGCAATCGCAACCGCAGAGATTAATTGCATATCCCTCAATCGCACACGAGCCTCAATCAGCTCCAAACGGTTATAGGATTAACAGTAAAAATGTAAAGTATCGAAGTCAGCCGCAGCAGCAGCAGTACTATGGACCTGCGAGTGAAGTTGCTAGCTTGTTAAATGACACATTAGTAAATTATAAGCAGCCGCAAAGGCCAATTAATCCATTCAGCGAGAGCATTGATGTGTCACGCTATCCCCAAAATCGACCGTCTGTCCAAAACAGTCCTCCTTCATTTTACCCGCAACAATCATATCCTCAACACTCTTTCTATCATCCACCACCACCTCAATCCTCATATCAAGTCTATCATCATCAACAAAGACCCATTCAACAGCAGCAGTCTCAACATTATCAGCAGCAACACAATCCATTCGATTATCCACTCATATCACAAATCAATCCCGACTCGGTGCACATAACATTTTACAATCGACCGATGGAGAAGTCAGACGAGAGATTTTAGAACTTTTTTAAATAGAGAAAATGTAACTTTTTGAGACTTTTGGTTGTGATAGAATATTTTGTGAAGTGAAAAGCATTTTTGTCTAATCTTATTATTTCGCTTTTAGTCGCTCTTCGTCCATATCCCAGCTCAAAATAGAAATTACTTCACTTGCCGACTATTTTTTTCATAACTTTGTATAGCCATTATATGAGCATAGAGTTTAAGTATTTATATGAAGAAATTTTAAAGAAGAAAAAAAATTATAAGTTTAAGAATTTTTTTGTTACAATTTTTTAAAAAATAATTTTTTTGTGATAATCTTTAAGTGAATAATTCAGTTCTAAAAAAATAAATAAAATTTTAAACAACAATATTTTTTTTGCATTAAAATTACTTAAAAGCAGCGAGATTTTCAATTATAGATTAGCAAAACTTAATGATAACTTTCAGATTATATTTCGAGTTCCGAAGCATGTTGAGACTAGAATTAGCGGTAATAACTAAGCATTAAGCGAGAAATTCAAAATTACACGACTGGAGATTTTTTAATCTCTTTGTTGACGAATGTAATTTCACTTCTTATCATATCAAGATTCATGCTGTATTAATTTATAAAAATAACAAACAAAATTAATTAATGACCAGGTCGAAAAATACCTGAGAGCTACCACATTGTTAAATACCAAAAACATGAAACAAAATTAATTCTGTTAAAAATTCAAATCAAAAAAATCCGTTAAAATTTATTCAAAAATTAATTTTAATTTTAATTCTAAAAACACTTCCTTACAAAGTTTTACAAACAAACGCAAACAATATTTTCATAATTTTTCAAAACTACAATAGAGAAACTTTTTTTAATTCACATTTGAAGAATTTCATCTCTTGAACAATTTTTACATCCATTTCACCAATTGTCTTCGCGGTTTCCCACCAGAATCGTTAAAAAGTTTCAATTTCACTCATTTCATCTTTTTTGTGTAATTTTTCTCATTTAAACGAGAAGTTAATGAATTAGTGAGAGTTGCAGAAAAAATCAAAAGAAGCGATTTGTGATGCGCCGTGGATGGTAAATATTTTGCGCTGTTGGCAGTAATTAGATGCGGGGAATTGCGGTCTACTAGATCACGATGCATTCACTTTCAATTGCGATGCAAATCATGATGAGAGTTCAAAATGAAGAGAGGCAATGTCAAGGTGAGGCGAAGAAAAGATTTTTGCGGTCTTTTTAGAAAAAAATAAGGTTTCAAAACCCACCGTGGGTGTTGCGGTAACCTGTAACAGATGTTTGAGGTCTTTTGGGGAGCTTTGGAGAAGCTTGGGAAGTTTGGGAGTCTTGGGAAGCTTTTGGGAGTCTTTTTGGGAGCCTTTTAGGAGAAGCCTTGGGGAAGCCTTGGGGAAGCAGGGTGGGTTTTAGGTGAATATTAATGTTGCTTCCGTGGTTGAAATATAAATGAGCTTGAGAAGAAAATTTTTTTATATATGAAAAATTGACTTAATCATTTTAGAGAGTTATTTCTTTCTCTGTTTTCATAGTTCATTTTTTGTCCTTTTACTGTCTTCCAATGTTCTTTTCTATGTCCTTCAATATGTTTTTCCTTGTCCTCCTCTGTTCCATTTTCATCATGTCCATTTTCCATCATGTTCCACTAGCAACCAATTCCTGGCAAATTACGAGTCCAACTATACCCATGAAGCCATATAAGAGAAATTTTGTATGAAAAATGGATATTATGGCGGTGCATTGCACGACCTATGGTCATGACCCAAAAAATCCTAAAATGGGCTAATATAGACCCTCAAAGCTACCATCTGGCGAAAACTAGAAGTCTCTAGCTGGTCCAGGGGCCGATATCTCGAAGGAACGGACAGACAGACGGACAGACGACGGAAATACGAGCATATAAGCGTTACCACACTTTGTGTGGGTTACGCTAAAAATAAGGTTTCAATCACCATTTTATGTGTCACTTGGGTGCAAAATAAATCGACAATATATAAAAGGCACTCAATAAAATGTTCAATGAACTTTTGAAAGCTTTCTCATTTTAGCTAATCGAACCTTATTGCGATAAAATAATAATATTGTCTAAAATGGATTAAAATAGCATTTTTTTTTCATCATAAGTAAGTGACTCGGTTGCATAACGCAAAAAATCTGAATCCATATGTTTCACCTCTCGCTCATTTCGGAATTTTCTTATTATTATTTTCTTCTCAATTTCTCAACATATGGTTTTGATTTCACAAAATCAATTCAATCTTGCTTATTAATGATACATGCTATTATTAAATGGTAACTGCTAGCTTGCGCTGTATATCTATGTTGAAGAAACGAAGGCGGTTAATTGAATGAGTGACGATAACAAACGAGAGCAGTAAAAATGTACAAAGTCATTGTGCTTTTTTTTCGAAATTTTATTTTGAAGCAGGGAACTCCGCTGGTTGATTTTAGAAGTTGTTGTTGTTCTGAGCATTTAATTATAGTGTCATTCGCAAAAATAAAATTGTGTGTGTTTTAAATTTTAATAAAAGTTTCCGCTCTTTTATGGGTCAAAGAATTTTAGTGGATTTAAATTGAATATAAATTAAGTTGTTGTGTCAAAAGCAGAGAGCGAGAAACTTGCTTTTAAAAATTTTAAAAACATTAAAAAATTAAAAATTTCTGAATATTTTCAATTGTTAAAACTTTCATTATAAAAGTGACTAACCCTGTCGCAAATATTTTTAGTAAATCGCATGCAAATTTTAATAATTTAAATTCAGAGCGGATGCATTGAGCAATTGAGAGAGAAAGAAAAATTTGTAATTTCATGACAGCATTAATTTGCTATTTATCCGCGTACATAGACGTGAATGCAAATCAATTGTGGAATTTTTATTCGCTAATTACCCGTTACAGAGAAATTACAACTCGTGATGAACTAAAACTTGTCAGTTAATTTACAATTTTACGGAGAATTTCACGCTCAATTTGAAAATTTAGAAATAATTTAACGCCTTAAATTATTTCACTAAACTGTCACCAACAGAGTAAGAAAGTCACTTTCGTATATTTTAAAACGCTTCATTGAAACTTCAATTGCAAAACACAAAGAAAAAGGAATTAACTGGTAAAAATTATTGGTGAACCACTCCATTAAAAAATTAGCCATAGAGCGTTTTTGAAATTGCACAACTTTCAATTTCTTCCGAACAAAAAATCACGTCCAACCAATCTTACGTGAGTTATTGGGTGATATATTATTGTGAAAAAAAACTTGCTAGTGTTATTTTTTGCGAAATTCTCAAGAAGAAATTGTTCGATTTAATTTATGAAGATCAAATGAAATTTATGTTGAAATTTTCAAAGACAAATCAATAAAATAAAAAAATGGGACTTCATCACCCATCCATCAGAATTTCTGCATAATTTTTAATAAAATATTTCATAGAAATTCTGCATTAAATAAAATTCAACATTTCCCAGGAGTTGGGAATTTCCCAGGTGTTGGGAATTTCCCAGGTGTTGGGAATTTCCCAGGTGTTGGGAATTTCCCAGGTGTTGGGAATTTCCCAGGAGTTGGGAATTTCCCAGTAGTTGGGAATTTCCCAGGAGTTGGAAATTTCCCAGGAGTTGGGAATTTCCCAGGAGTTGGGAATTTCCCAGGAGTTGGGAATTTCCCAGGTGTTGGGAATTTCCCAGGTGTTGGGAATTTCCCAGGAGTTGGGAATTTCCCAGGTGTTGGGAATTTCCCAGGTGTTGGGAATTTCCCAGGAGTTGGGAATTTCCCAGGTGTTGGGAATTTCCCAGGTGTTGGGAATTTCCCAGGAGTTGGGAATTTCCCAGGAGTTGAGTATTTCCCAGGTGTTGGGAATTTCCCAGGTGTTGGGAATTTCCCAGGAGTTGAGTATTTCCCAGGTGTTGGGAATTTCCCAGGAGTTGGGAATTTCCCAGGAGTTGGGAATTTCCCAGGTGTTGGGAATTTCCCAGGTGTTGGGAATTTCCCAGGTGTTGGGAATTTCCCAGGAGTTGGGAATTTCCCAGGAATTGGGAATTTCCCAGGTGTTGGGAATTTCTGTAGAATATCTTTTAAATTTTATTTAATGCAGAATTTAAAAATTGCACAGAAATTCTAAAAAAATTCCAAAAAAATCAAAAAGTTTCTACACTATGAAAAATTTTGAGAAACTTATAAAATTGCTCCACACCATAAATTAATTTCATATTCAGCAAGGTGCATCGAAATGAAATGTTTGATGTTTGATGTGCAAACCATGCTGATGCCAAATTTTTCACTCTCTCCGAAAAATTCATGAAAGGAATTTTAAATCTTTTTTCCTTACATCACAAAATGCCATTCGATCATGCCACTAACAAAACAGTTATGAATTTGTGATTTATAATTAAAAACTCAATTCACGTTGATCGCTTTTGCGCGACATCTTCTTTCTTCTCCTTCCGTTGTTGTGCAATTTTAACTTTCAGTTTCGATCGAAATAATTTTTAAAAAAATGCTTTAAAAAATTAAGAATAATTTTTGACCCCGAAGCGACGATCAACTTTTAACATATCTAGATAAATGCAGTCATTCTCATATTGTTATATAAACGGAACAATTTTTCACCGTGCAAACTCAGAATTGGAGTAGTTGTTAAGTGTATATCGGCTACCTTAAGCCAAGCCAGTCAGTAACAGCAGCAGCAAAACAAACTCAATGCAATTTTCCATACAAAAAACTTGTTTTAAATTTCCATTTCGTACTTAAATCTCTCACATATAAAATTAGTTCGTTGTTCGGGAGCGCACTATCGATCGCTCTTTTAAATATATTTATAAAATAATGTAAACTGGTTCAAGTTGAGAGAAAGAAAAAGTGCCGTGCATATAAAATTGTGCATTGTGATGTCATAAAAAAATTTAAATAGCCACTTATGGAGGAAATTTATGAGAATGTTTAAATCAGGTGACTTGACATTTCCTCAATTATTGATTCTGAAAAATTCTCGTTGGAAATTTTGTTTCATCTTTTAAAAAAATTCTTTGCCTGTTAAATTTTTCAATGCAAAAGTGCAACATAAAAAAATATCTTTGATTAAACAAATTCGTGAGTCGCTCTCAAATACCTTTAAATGTATTCATATATGAACTTACGAGAATTGAGTTCGAAATAATAATTAAATTATAAATTTCCTTGTCTCGTGTTTGCACGGTGCCGATTTCAAAATCATTTCGGAGGTTTAACATGAATGAATAAGTGGAGATCAAAATGTTCACGATAACTTTGTAGGAAAACGAATGCTTTGAATTTTTTTATATGAGTCATGCTTGCAAAATCGAGACGCAACTTTTGAACTTTATCTCTCGCTCTCTCATTTTGCTTTTTCAAAGCAAACCCGGACTGCTTAATAATTCGTTCTTGTGTCAAGGTCAAAATGTGCTTTAAAAAGAATTTTTATCGCGCTAATGAAAATTTATGAGACGCCTTTAAAGTGTTGACGTATAAATTTTTTTCGAAATTATGCGATTCACATTAACGCAATGGAATTGGATATTTTTTAATAAAGTTGTAAGTATGAAAAAGTTAAACGATCGTAACTTACTTTTGATAAACGGTTTTGAATTAAAATTTTAACGCTAAAAATTTAAAATTATTTGTAATTGCAAATTTATGACGTCAAAGTCAAGACCAGGAAAAAAGTCGTCAAATTAAATTGAATCACTTATAAAGTGCTTTACTTGATTTGAAAAGTAATTCAATATCATTTTAAAAAATTATAAATCATTAATTTTTTCCACGCACCATAAACCAAATTTTCGAACAGGAACTAGTTCAGAATTCATTAACATCTCAGGCTACTACTTGACGGTTGGCAAACAAACACAAAAAAATATCTCTAGTGTGAGAAAAAAAATGTATAAAGTGAGAGCATCAAAAGCATATCTCATGACAATGAATTCAATTGTTGAATCTTTTGTGCAATTTTATGTTAAGAAGGGTTTTTTTTTGGTTCAATGCAACGCATTGTAAAAAGCTCATGTTTGCGCAAAATGTTTTTCAAATAATCAGTCTCTCGTCAAACGCGACAGTCGAGACGCGAATGCTTTTAATTTTATGTGCATGAATATTTTTGCAGATGTTCAAATAGACGCCGACAATGGAATTTTTTATTTTATTTTGCTCTCATTTCCATGTCTTCGCTACTGTTGATGGATGTTCATGCGCACGTTTTGTGACTTCTTTAAAGAGATGTACATATGAGAATTGATGGCGTGAGAGAGAGAATAATGAAATTGAAAGTCGATGCTTTCATCTCTAATTATAATCGGCGGATGAATTTAGGTAATAAAATTTTTAAAGTCGACAAATGAGCACGATGTTAATTAATTGATGAGAAAGCACTAATTCACATGTGTTGGCATTAAAAAGGTTTTTTAGAATTATCATCGATCACGGATCTTTTAGTAATAATTATTATTATCCCTCTCATTAAAATTTTTGTGTGGGGTGTGCATTCAATAATGTATTTAAAATTTTAATTCACTCAATCGATAAAGTTCATTGCGAAATTAATTTCAACACAATTATTGAGAGAAAAAGACTATAAAAGTGTCAACAATTGGCAATAAAAAGCTGTTTGTGTGACTTTTATCGCCCTGAATCACAATCACGCGAAGCATTTAAGGTGAGTATGAAATAATTTCGAAGAATCGAAAGTTTTTCTAGAATTCCTGGATCTGCGATGAAAAAAATAATTTCAGATTCTGTCAAAAGTGACTTTATTACTTGCTGATTTTTTGATGTCTCACAAAAACGAAGCATAATATTTTTTATGTTCAATGCTATAGAAAGAAACTTACAAAAAAAAACTTTTTTTCTTATGTCAGTGTAACATAAACTACATTTTATCTCCATGCTTCTAAAAAAGCTAGAGGAATGAAAATCTTCTAACAGTTAATGTTTTTAATTGCGTCTCTTGGGTCCTCCCTTGTACGCCATTGACTGAGATTGATTATGATAGCTGTGTTGTTGCTGTTGATGCATTTTCTGCGTGGGATAACCTCCCATTTGAATTTGAGGCGGTGGACCAAAGTTCGCTTGAGGCGGTGTCGGACATGTTGGTACAATTACAGGAACACAATCGTTTTTACGAACTTCTTCAGCATTTCCGTACTCGGTGAAGAGAACCACATATGTGGAATCGCTCACTCCAGTGATTTTTGCATTGTAAAACTAGATAGAATAAAAAATATTAATTTAAGCATTGCTATAAATTTTTTAAGCTTTACCTTTCCGTCTTCCCAATATTTAGCCAAACAGCTATCGCCGATCTTTAATTGATGCATTCCTGGAGGCTGTTGTTGTAAAGGTGGTGGAACACTTTGCATGATAATTGGTGCCGCTGGATATGGATGAAAAACAGCTGGTTGGGCTGGCATTGCCATGACGGGAAAAGGATGCATTTGAGGCGCTGCCTGGGCAAAAGGTGGTGGGCCAGTTGTGATTGCTGATTGAGTTATGACTGGAACTTGGATCGGTTGTTGAATTGGAGCGGTTTGGGGTGCAGCAGCGGTGGGTGTTGGAATTGATGGCGGATGTTGAGGTGGTGCCTGTTGCCAATTTGACACTTTCGGAGCAGTTGGAATATTTTTAGTTTTCAATGCAGTTTTTGCTTGGTCATTAGCCTCTTTGCTCTGAAAGCCAGCTGGCATGTAGTTTGATGAATAGTTCTGTGAATGCTTATTTGATTCATATGAATCATATGACTTGTAAGATTGATGCTGATTGTTTCCTTTTAAGCTCATCTTTTCCATTGACTCGGAAATGTTTCTTGGGTTGGATTTGTTTTGGTACGTTTCACTTGCATTATTCGATCTTGACTTTGGATGATAGCTGCTCCCGTAATCCTTATTAGAGTTTCCATAATCCCTGTTAGAATTTCCGTAGTCTTTGTTAGAACTCGCATAATCTTTATTTGAATTTCCATAATCCTTGTTTGCATTTCTGCTTTCGAAGTCAGGCTTTTGACCATATTTTCCCTTTTCCGTGTTTCTGCTGCTACTACTATAAGGAGCTTGACCATTGTTAACATTTGAAGGCTTTTGATTTGATGTAGCTGCATTTCGGTTGTTGTAGTGAGATGACGAAGAACTCATGGAGCCAGCGTTATTGTTATGTGGCTTTGAGGAGTAACTGCCTGAGTTAGCTTGTTGCTGTTGCTGATAATAAGAGTGCTTTTCACCTCCACGATAGTTACTTCCCCTGTAATGATCGCCTCCTCTCTCACCTCGTTCACTTCTTTCGCTCCTTTCTCCACCTCGTTCACTTCTTTCGCCTCTATCAGACCTCTCTCCTCGATACTCTCTCGGGGACGACTCATGATAGTCGCTTTTCGAGTTGTAAGAGCTCTTGCTATTGTATTTTTGACTAGATTTCTGCTCACTCGACATGGCATTTGACGAATACTGTTGAGACCATTGAGATTTATTTGAATTATCTTTGTCAAATTTGCGGAAACTTGACGATATGTTATTTTCAAAGCGCTCATTGTGATAACCATAGTTTGATGATGTTTTGGCGGTGGTAATTGTAGATTCGGGAATTTTTTTCTCAAGAAAATCAAAGAGTGACACTCCGGTGGATGGTTTTGCGATGGGCGGATCTGAACTGGCGTTTCCTTTGCCGCTTGAACCTCTCTTCTCGTGTCGTCTGTTTTCATGACTCTCGCGAGGCTCAAACTCAGTTGATGGTCCACGTTGCTGACGTTCCTCACGTCTCTTGAGATTACTCAACGCCTTTTCGGCATTATTTCTGGCAAATTTTAGTGCAGTAACAGCCTGCTCCTCACTATATCCCTTATCCATAATCTTCTGGACGTTTGAGTCAACTAAAGTCTTTTGCCCACCGCCAAACGTTTTTCGTGTCGCTGCTCTTGACGCTTCTGCAATTGCATCCTGTCGCTGTGCATTAAATTCGGAATTTTCTTCATTTTCCTTTTGCTTGCTCTGCTGAAGACTCTTGAAGCTCTTATCATTCGTGACATTTTGTTGAATTTTCTGGCCGAATGGAATAAAGGGTGGCGCACCTCCCGAGCGATTCTCTATTAAAAATTAATTATTAAGTTATAAAATTACATTTTTAGTTAAATCTTATCTGTTACCTTTCATTTGATTAGCGAGTGAGCGTGAAATTTCCCATTTGGACACTAAAGCTTCCACATTTCCACCTAGGATTTCCATATTTTTTGGGGTAAGCAATAATTGACTGTTTGCAAATTTCAATTGTTTCACTTTTAGAGAGATCTGCAATGAGACACATAAAGTTTTTTAAATCCAGTGTGACAATAAGTGCATGAACGTGATTTATTTGTGGGTGTGTGTGTGTGGAGGAGGAAAAGGGAGCAAGGTCAATGACACTGTGAGAATTTTTCTCACCACAACTCATACCTTAGTTCCAGGCGGCGTTTTTTCTAAAGATAAGGCAGTTGACTCCATTTCAATAGCTGAATAAGCATTTTGTCCATCAGTCAGTGTTAATTTAAGCAGCTTCGGTGCCGTCTTTGAGCTTTCATTCGCTTTCGGTGCTGAAATATTCCGGATTTTGAGAATTTGCAAAACAATCAGCTCATGATCGATATTTTCGAGTTTTCCCTTGTGCAATTCGCCGATTCCAGCTCCAATCTCACGCAGATCTCTCTAAAAATTAAAAATTTAAGTCAATTTAAGCTGAAAAACTTCGAGCACTTACGTTTAATAAAGTGGCAATTATGGTTTTTGAATTTGCATTCGAATCGATTGATTTTAGGGCTGTTTCAGATAAAATCCTATAAAAGCAATAGAGAAGAAGTTAACTAAATGCATTTCTTTAAGTTAAATTATGTTATTTCAACTCACCAGCCCAATTTACTTAAGAGCTCCATATTTTTATTTTATTTTCAGAGCTTATTTCGACGCGATTTTAGATGTATGGGAAAATAACGAGAGAGAACTGGATTTTTGAATATTTTTTGACAGTTATAAAATGTTGTGCAAATTTATAACAACAATAAAAAATTTTAATTAAATACTAAATCAGCTGATTGTTTCGTCATCTTTTAAATCATCATAAAAATAACTAAAAATATCTAAATTTATATAAAAAGAAGATTGACGTCAACATATTGCAAATTTTCATTTTTTTTCTAAAAATATATTTTCTCTTTTTAAAACTTTTTCTTTTTCACATAATTTTTTTGTAACATGCTCTCTCACTTAAGAAGTAACGCTGAAAAAAAATTGACAAGTTCTATAATTCGATATGAAAAGTACGATAGTACAACCTAGTTAAGAAATGCAGACATAAAATTGCTAAGGATTCTGTCAGAAGCGAATACATAAATAAAGCAAATAATAAAGTGTGCCATTAACAATGAAGAAAAATAATTAATTAATTAACAACTTTTTGTTTCGGAGTCATTTCATAAGTTTTGTAGTTCTTCTTCAGAGTCCGAAACTTTTTAAAAGCTTTCAATAAAAAAGCTCCAAAAAGTTAGTGCAAACTACAAATCTTAAAAAATGACCTCGAAATGTGAACTTTTAAACGTGATGAAGAAATTATTCGAGTTTCTTTTCAATGTCAGTTCTCTCTGGCCTTTCAATAAATTCAATTTCTTCATCAACCTCCTCGTCCTGGTCCACTTCGTCCTCATTTTCACTCTTTTTGTCTTTAATCTCTTCGATTGATTCAATGGCCTCGATGACATTGGTCGGCAATTTCCGGTCAGAAATTTCCAAGTCCGAGTCAGCTAAAAAAAGTTTATAATTTTATGCGCATTCAATTTGCATATGAAATTTTTAATGCTCACCCGAATTGCTCGATTCAGAGACGGATGGTCGTTGAATGGTGACTGAAGGAGTCATTTCTATTGGCAATCTTGGTGCTGTTGGCCTACACTTTTTGGCAGGATTAAAAAAGTTGCAGAATGCACAGCGAAACGCGGCGAACTCATATTCTTCCTGAAGTGCCATTCCTGTAAAATAAAAAAGCTAAACTGTAACATAAATGAATATAATTTTGAGTATCTCACCGTTATGCTTAAAGCAATTTTGGCAGATCATTGCGAACCTATTCGAGGGACCATCGCCGATTAAATAATCTACCATCTTGTCAACTACAGACTTCTGGGAGTTATCAATCATTGGATAGGGTGTTCGTTTCATATTGCGAACGGCAGCAATTGCAGATGGTGCCATTAGCGATCGACTAGGATCAAATGGCGCATTCGAATTTAATCTCTGCTGAAGTGTTGAGATATTTGCATTGGTATTCATGATCTGTCTCGCGGCAGGTGTCTTGAATGATGCTGGTGTCATGTTTGTGCTTGAATTTACCATCATTTTGGCATTATTATATTGAGGTGAATTGTTGGTTCGCAATGGCGTCGATGATGTCGATGGTGTTGTGAAAGATCGATCGCCTGGAGCTCCGAACCTCTGGAGGATCTCAATTGCATCTTTATAAGTTTCTTTTGTCTTCACTCGATCGAGTAATTCTCGCTTTTCCGTTCTCAACTCTGCTAACTCTTCGGAATTCAGGTTGACCTTCCTTTCAAAATACCACGCTACTAAGTTTTTCAATAAAAATATACTGCAAATATAAAATAAAATAAAGTGCGAAGCAATTAGCGAATTGAATGAACTTTCACCACCAAAAATTTCTGTACACGTTATACTCACAATGCAGGCAATGACAAGATCGGTACGGAATAAATTATCTTCTTTTCTAACGTCTCCTTAAATGGATAAAATTAAATTTAGACGTGGACACAGCTTGATGTCTTCATATACTTACGGGTAGAAAAGCGAAGTAAAATGTTAAGAAGGCAATGATTGAAGTGCCCAAACCATAGATCAAAAGATTTCCAACAAATCTCTTCTGTCGCAGCTGATATTGATCGGAATATTCTTCTATCTCTTTTATTTTTAACTCTAGCGCCTCAAGCTTTTCATATGTGGTTTTTTCTCGTTTCTGCAAGTAAAAAAAAGAAAGAAAAAAAATTAAATTATTGGCAATGAAAAATTTTGTACAGTCATATATTTATCGATAAGTTATGTGGGCTTATTCGATCAACTTTTTGCACAATCTCCAACGCCAAGTTCAATGAATTTACCTTCTTAAAAATTTTAGATATTATTGTGCCCATTGTTTTTCTTTCAAGAGCGGAAAATTAAGAAAATAAAAGACGTCGATGAGTAGCTTTTTTTGTTATTTTGTGTACAGTAGTCTGCCTTTAAATTTGTAAAGCAAACGTGGGGTTAGCAACAGATTGTTATGACTTTAAATTGTAGTAAACTTATATTTTCCTTTCTTTATTTATTTATTTTGATTGAAATTTAAATTTAAATTTTGGATTTTAAGTAAGAGAAAATGAATAACAAGAAAAATTTTTCTCTTTTACAAGCGCCAACCCCTCTCCGGCTGTGCGTTGATACAAAAAATTTAAATTCCATGTGCGAATTTTTATTTAACGGTCTCAATATTTTTCTTTAAAGAAATTAAAATCAAAAAATCTTTTTATTATTTCTACAGAATTCTTTTACCATGGTCGACTGGTTGTTCAATGAAAAGATATATATGTTCAATGAAAAGATAATATTTTTCAAAGTTAAACACTAAATTATCGAGTTTCATCTCGTCTTAATTTTAGGTAAAATATCACTTTTTTTGCGAAAATGTTTAATTTTATCGGCAATGAACTTTTTAACTCCAAAAACTAATTAAATTTTTATTTTAATTGTCTGACCATCTCATATTTTTTTCTCAGGAATTTTTAGAAACTGCAATTTAAAATTTCTTTATAAAAAATGAGATTTTTTATAGTTTCAATTAGCTAAACGAGATAAATTAAATAATTGTATGCCTTACGCACGCATTATCGATGAAGGTAAAAATTATTAGAAATTTTAATTAAATCGATAATAATAATAATTACTTTCGACTCATTTTTCGTTCTATAGACGATGCAATTTTTTTAATTGCAAAAGATTTTTAAACGATGAGGCTGAAATAATTATTTTTGAGTTCTCAACTAATTAATAAAATTTCTTTTTTTACAAAATGTGAGAAGTTTATTTTATTTCAATAATCTCTACATTATAGTTTGCACATTTAAATAAGTTCTTAAAGATTTGTCTTTAAGGGCGAAGAATGTGTTGTTTTTAAGGAAAGATGTTCAATTTGGTGACGCTTGAGATGGTATTTAAGAGGCTTAGCATTCTGGATAGTTGGGGCATGAAGCGGCTGAAACGCCAGCTGGGTAAAGACGTTCAGTGAATCCTGGAAGTGGAGCGGTACGGTAGGCTTGGTGTCCTTGGTGTCCAGCTGGAAGGATTGGGCTGTCACAGTATGGGTAGTTTGGGCATGATTGTGGGTTGACTCCTGATGGATATTTGTCACCTCCCTTTGTGGCTGGTGCAGACTCGATTTGGTTCCATTGTGGTTGAGGTGCTTGCCATTGTTGAGGAGCTGGTTGCCATTGTTGAGGTGCTGGTGCTTGCCATTGTTGAGGTGCTGGTTGCCATTGTTGTGGTTGAGGGGCTCTCCATTGTGGAGCTGCGGGCTGGTTCCAGTGGTTAGCTGGTGTCTGGCTGTGAAGTGCAGCGTTATCACAGATTGGGAAGTTTGGGCATTTTGCAGGGTCAACACCAGCTGGGAATTGAGCACCGTTTGGAGCGCAAAGTGCGACAGTGAAAAGTGTAACGAAGGTCACCTGTTAAGTTAACATGTTCACATTAGTTTTTTTTATATTTCTGGTTTTCAACTTAAATCATTATGAGCACACTAATTTTTAATCCATCTTGTGAGCTTTTGATATGCACATAATTATTTAAACGACGATTGATTGCCACCTACCAACTTGAACATCTTGAGTTTTTTTAAAATAAATTTTCAGTTGAACTATTATGTTAAAATATTTAAAATTGGAACATAAAACTTCCAACTGTACTGTAGGTAAATGTTATACTGAATTAGCTAAATCAAGTCGCGAGCTTTTTATACGTTAGAAGCGTGTCTCTCAAAAAAATCTCCACACCCTCAACTCAACAATTCTCTCACCGATTCTTTTTTTTCTTTCTTAAATATGTTATTTCGGGGTTTCATATGCTCTAAAGCTATTTCAATCATGTGTGTTCGTGTTGCATGAAAGTGGTGGTAGGAAAAATAGTTTAACTCACTGCCATGCAATTGGAGCAAATATCGGCAAAAAAATTATTATTATAGGAGTATCCAGCATGTTGAGTGAAACTGGATATTTGAGAGCTTTATACATGTGATTGTGCTTGCTAAAAAAACTTGCTGAATTGCCCTTGAATTTTTGCTTCTGCTGCTCCGGAAAAAATTGATCACATTTTCTGTCGCATTTTATTAGAACTCTTTGCATGTCTTAAGATTCGGAAAAGGTGCGATTGAGTCGAAAAAGAATTATCATTGATTGAAAGGTACTGAGTGCTATTAATAACATGTGTTGATCTAATTCAACTTTTGCATTTTTCTTGAGACATTTTCTAAAGCTTTTAATTTATTATTTCCGCTGGAATTTCAATTTGTTCAATATAATGGAAAAAATTTATTCGAAAAATATGATTGAAATTTTTTATTGGATAATTAATTTTATGAAGCATTAAAAATAATTCGATTTGTTTTATTTTATCATGGAAATTTGTCTGATTTAAAAAATTATTTTAAAACATAATTTTTAGATATTTATGAAAATAGTTTGAATTTCTTTGATTAATTATTAATATGCTGGCTTAAAGTTTTCAACAAAAATTATAATCACTTGCTTAACCTGATTGTGGCATGTCGGGTTTGATATGGTCAGTATTAGAATGCAAAAAAGGAGCAGCCAAGTGAGAGAGAGAGGGTGGGAAATCATGTCTTGCATTTAATTAAGTAAGAGAGAGCTTAAATTTATTAAGTTATTATGACATCATCATTTTAACTGCATTTCTCTCCACTTTTTATATGTGCCATTATCCAGTATCGCGACTGCATGTGGAGACACAAAACAATTTCATCACTGAGCTAAATGCAAAAAAATTGTTAAAATGCCAATTGATTTATTGTGCGCGACATAAAAGGAGAAAGAAAGAGATCAAGCGCCTTTGCATTATGCACAACATTAATTTTTCCTTATGAATTAATTGAATTAACTCATTCAAGTAATGTTAGCAATGACATTTTACGAGGGCGGGTAAAACACTAGAAATATAAATTGTAAAAGACTTTCTGAGTGCGCGCGCGACGTAAAGGAGAGTATTTAACATAATCAATGTAAAGTTCATTAACACATTATTTTTTTCTTTCCTCAATCGAGATCACTTTAAAAGCTTTTATTGATCTATTACATGCATCTAATCTTTGATCGCTTACAAACACACCGCGAACGCCAAACGGGTTTTTAAGCGTGTGCATTTTGTCCTAGACCTTCACTTTAAATTGGGTGACAAAAATATCTTGTCTTTTCTTAATTAAATCTTAATTAATTACTTTTTGACTGCTGAAAAAGGCATTGCTAATCAATTGCTTTTTCCCTTGCCCACATAATTGCTGCCGGGTTTTTTACTATCCATTGCTCCACTTTGTTCAAATTACATTGTTGTCTTAAGCCGTTTGCATCGTTTATTAATCACGTTTTAGAAAATTCCAATAAAATTTTTAAATTTATTCTTAGTGGAGTCAAGTAGCAGTCGTGCACCGGTCAAAATATTATTGTAATGTCATGTTCATATCATATTCACATAAATCCGATTCATTGACCTCTGCTTCGTGCATGGAATTTCACGAATCGTACATTTGTCAATTTTTAACGTATAAAACTATTGCAATTGAATGGAGATTAATTGTTGTGTTGTTTGGCAAATGTCTGCGAATTTAATTCGACCAAAAAATATATATAAAAACTTTTTGCTAAACATCTAAAAATTTATGCAATCAAGTGATAAAAAATTTCAGACGCTTCATCACCACACGATTTTTTTAAATGCATGCAGAAAAATTACCACCTGAAATATTTTAACGTTCTTGATTGAGAGAAAAATTTATAAATGGTTAAAAAGAAAACCCTGAAAATCATGAATTGCTTTAACTTCAAATCACTTAGAGCGCCAACAATACAATTTTTTTTACCATGGTGAATAAAATGGGTGCAAAAAACATGTTTTCAATCGCTCTATCTTTTTTTCTGTGCAGTTCCATGCACCAATTTTAATAATAATTTTATATGTTAGTGTACACATGCACATTGTGTCCGAGAGGCTAAAAGAAGGAAAGAGTGAGATTCAAGTTCGACAAGAATTCTGTGTGCGATCATGCAACAATTATTTCGAGTACTTTAGATTGGAAAAAAAGAGTAAAAAGAAAAATTTATGGCTCCTTCTCTTAATGCACATGGGAAGTTATAAAGCCACACATTAATTTGAATTAAGTCGGAGAGAAAAAAAGAGTTTCCTTAACGGGGAGCGCACATTAAGAGTGAGAAATTATTTTGTCGTGTTTATTTAAACACAAAGTGAACCTGATAGCGAAGTAGTCGCCGTTATTATTGCTGTTGACTTGTTACTTCACCTTAATCGCTCATTTTATGTTCTCTCGCATATATGTAAATTGTTGAGAAATGGAAAAAATAATTCACAAAGCGTTTAAGTGAGTGACGCTGTTGTTTTAGGCTTTTAAATCTAATAAAAGTTATTTTCATAGAGCACAAAAATGAAAATAAGGAAATCGCATTGATCTCATTTTCAATTGCATATTTTTACAGGTGTGATGCTGTTTTTATTTTAAATTTATGCCGCACATTAAAGTCAAAAAATGTGAAAAAGTGACAATACAATAATTTAGATTTTCTATGTTGATCGGCGTTGATTAACGTTGACAATTCAATCCAATAAAAGTTAAAACATTGGCGAATAAAATCGCGAAATTATATCTCTGCGCACATTTATGCGCCTTGACAAATTCAAGTTCAATGAAATTAATCTCTCTAACGAGATTGAGTGCGATCAAATCTCGAGCAAATGTGCGCGGCATAAACGTCGTGGGATACTGAATATTTTTTGTCATGTTCTTTCACGCCATTATTCATGGTGTTATTCGTTCGCATTATCTCACCTTTATGATCGATTAATATGTTAAATTCGCGTGCCGAGTAACGTCACATGCTTGATCGATTTCAATGTCTCAAAGTTATTATAATATAAAAATAATTTACTCTTCGCCGGGTTTTTGTAAAATTTTTAAGGGATGATGAAAAAAATATTTTGATAAAGAAAATTTTAAATTTTATGAGAAAAAAATTTCCATCCCTTGAATATTGTTCAATTTTTTTCATCCTTCAAACACACGCAATATTATATATTTTTTTAATCCCTCCCGTAATGTCTCGCACGATCGCGATTTCCTAATGAATATTAATTTGTTCCAGCAATATCTCTCTTAAATGATTTATGATTGTTGAAAAATGCAAATAATTTATCCTTTATTGCCTTCATTATGGGCTACACCTTTTTTTAATTTATTTACTTAAAACACAATTATTGAATTCTACTCTTTTTCCATATAAGAATCTATGCTATTTAAAGTTGTCAAGGCATTCTCGACTTTTTGAATTTTTCTCGAGTCACCGCAGCCTTTCTGCTTTTTGCTTCTCCTGTGCGCCAGCAAGTTGGATATGCACGAGAATTGAGCGCAGCACTGTTCGCATTGAAAACGTTTTATTTTCGTGTGAATGGTATGATGAGTAAGAAAACTTTCGCGATGTGAAAAACTTGCATCACAAAATTTGCATTGGAAGGGCCGGTCTTTTGTGTGGACACGTTGATGGACTTGAAGTTGACCTTTCGTTCGAAATTTCTTTGAGCAGTGATCACATTGAAAGTTAAATTCTAGCGTGTGAATGGTTAGGTGGCATTTTAGGCTTCCAGCTGAGTGATATTTTTTGTTGCAATAGCTGCATGTGTAAATAGGATTTTTTCCACAATTGCTCCTTTCGTGATCCGAAAGTGCTACTCGACTATTGAAGTTTCGACCTGAATTAAGCGAAAGTAATTGAGAAAAAAAATCAGAGTTGTTAAAATGGACAATAAATTAGTTTGAAATAATAAATTACGCTCATTAATGAATTTATTTTGAGTTTCTTGCAATGAGAGAAAAAGAGTGAGACATGACCTACCACAAAGCGTGCACACGAAAACATATTTCTTGGTAACTGCATTCTTTCCCGAGTGCGCATATTTCTTATGACTCAAAAGCTTCTCGGGGTGATCAAATTTCCGCATACAGTCGTTACATTTTAAACGATCCTCGTGAGAGCTCTGATGAATTTCTAACTTTGTGAGATTTTCAAACCATTCAGAACAACATGAACATTTGTGAATTAAATTACCGGACGGTCCATGAACAATTTGGTGACGCTCTGCCATTTTCGAAGTTGTAAATTTCTTTGGGCAGTAATTGCAAGTGAATGACTGATTTTTCTGAGGTTTTCGGTAGCGATTCGAATCGTCGTAGTTGAATGACTTAATAATTATATCGTGATCTTTTTTAAGATGCTTTATGCTGATAATTTTCTTCTGATAAATTTTTGGGCATAGCTTGCAGCAGTACTTTTGATCATCCCACTTCATATATTGACTAATTTCTTCTTCTTCTAAGCTGATTTGAGAATTTTGAACACTCTCACTCCTAACATTTGGTTTTTCTTCATTTTTTAATTTGATTGAATATTGCTCAACAAATTCAAGACGCTCCTCCACTTCTTGTTGAGAGTTATCTTCATGGATTATTTCCATCATATCCAACATCCCTTCATCAACTTGAACTTCTTGAATTGTTTCGTTTGGAATTATTATTGAATACCCATTTACTAGCTCACATGGGTTATTATCATCATACGCTATCACTTCTTCATACACAATTGGATCTTCGATAATCATGTCGTTCATGGGCAATGTGACTGTTGTGATATTTTTTTCAAGCTTTACCCTCGCTCGATTATTTATTTTTTGCATCTTAAACTCATCTCTTCCGCATGTATCTGGGCGAACTTTGCGATGTTTAATGAGATTACCTATGCAAGAAAATGTCTTTTGACAGTTTTCACAAGCGTACGGCTTCACACCAGTGTGAATTGTTGAGTGTGTTACTAAACTTTCACGATAAGAAAAAGATTTTTGACATTCGCTGCATTGAAATGGTTTATCCTTGTTGTGACTTCTCTCATGTCGCACGAGCTCGCCTTTGGAAGAGAATCCTTTTGCACAGTGACTGTAAAATAAAATAATTTAGTTAAACTGTAAAATTTAAATCTGAACATAAAAAATCTTTTAAATCAATTATCAGTGCTTACCTACACACGAATTTTTTTTCTTCACTGTGAACAGTTTTAATGTGAATTTTTAGTGAATTTGAAGTTAGAAAATTTCGTGAACAAATTTCACAATTAAACTTTTTAACTGTTGAGCAGTTGCTTTCGAGGTGCATTTTAAGGTTGAAATTTGAACTGAGTTGTGCTCCACATAGTGCACACACAAAAAGCTTTTTTTCTTTAGGTTTAGACATTTTTTAAGAATAATTTTCTAAAATTTATTTTCTCGAGAATTTTTTAATGTTTGTTTTGACGCTCAGCTTCAGGGTTGCATCAGCTTCAAAAATATGAGAGAGAATGAGAGAGTTCTCACTAACACATTCACACAAAAATAAAAATAAAAGTCATTATGCCGATCAAAAAATTCCAAAATTCAAATTTGCAAGGATTTAAGCTTATTTTAGCTTCCGCGGCGGTTGGAAATGTTGCACAACTTACAACTGATCTTTTAATTGAAACTTTAGGCTTGGATAAATATGGAATGGTTTGTGTTTTTGTAAAATTTAAAAACTTGTTGAATTCTTTATTCTTTTTTAGTTAATTAACGATGCAATCATTCCATTAATTGGCCCACCAACATTCAGTAAACACACTGACTTGACAACAGCCGCCGAGTTCTTCATTAGTGAAGAAAATAAACTTTTATTTCTTCAAACAAGATCTCCGCTGTTCAACAATTTCTACGAATCATTTTGCTCAGAAATCTTAGAGTTTGTTAAAAATGAAGGAATGACCGAGCTCATCATCATATCCTCTACATTTAGCTATGAGCAACACTTCATCGATAAGAGTCAATTTGAGTATGTGAAGAATGAGAAAGTTGAACAAGTCAGCGAAGAGCTTTTTAAGTTATCGAAGGATTCGCTTGAAAAGGAACTTCCAGGATCAGGCGTAGCTTTACCTCTTTTCAAGAAGGCAACTGAAAATGATATCAATGCAATTATTTTGTACAAATATGTATCAGAAGGTGACAATCGACAGGATGCACTTGATCTCTTATATCGAGTTAATTCATACTTGAACAATCCTATCAAAATGAAGTCATCCATTCGAGAGCCACCTAGCTGGAAATTCATGTTTGGAAACACTGTCAAAACTGAGATTTATTAAATTTCAAGGTCATGTCCACACACCCAGCATAATAAATTTTTAAAAAATTCTACATCAAATTCCTCAATGACATAAACATTCGGTTCCAGTTCCTTTTTATGATCAATAATCATTTGCCCTCTTGAAATACATCCGTTCAGTTCAATTTCAACGTGATGTCGCTTCATTTCTCGAATCATTTTAGGAAAGCCAAAGCAACCAACCAGAAATGCATCGGCTGGAATAAAAGTATTAAAATAGTCTTTATCCTTCTCGATTGCATCCATTAACTCGGTGATATCGCTTTTTAAAGAGTTTAAAATTCCAAATCGAAATCCTTTATGGCTCATTTGAAGACTCGCAGTTTTGATCGGTTCCCAAGGCAAAATAAAAATGTCACATTTTGCTTCGTTCAAGACAATTTGAGCGGCTTCAGGATCGAACCAGAAATTAAATTCAGCACATCTGGTTATGTTTCCGACTCCACGTATATTTCCGCCCATAATCTGAAGGGATTTTATTTTTGGGATCGTGTTGGGGTACATTTTAAAAAGCAAGGCAAGATTCGTCAATGGACCAATGCAAATGATGACAATTTCGTGGGGGTTCTAGATAGAAATGGCATTAAATAAATACGTGATGAAAAAAAGAATATTTTAAGCAACCTCTTCAATGAGACTTTTCATTGCCTCAACAGCATGTTGCGATTGTAATAAGTCAAGGCTCGGCTTTTCGTCTGCACTAAAAACTCCTTGAAATCCATCTTCGCCATGAAAATTAGATTCAAAATTCGACTTTACAAGAAGACTATCTTTTGCTCCTGCATAAACTTTAATGTCTTCTCGTTTCAGTGTTTTTAATATGAGGAGAGAATTTTGACATGCGTGATTAAGACGTGTATTGCCACAAACTACAGTTATGGCCCTGACGGCAAAATTGCACTTTTCCTCAATTTTTAAAAGAGTGATTAGAGCCCACGCATCATCCATGCCCTATGAAATGAATTTTTTTAATTTTGCATGAATTTAAAATAAATCAAATACTTGAAAAGTATGAATGTCATTTGATAATTAAGTCCAACAAACCACTAAATTAATCTCATATCATACCATATCAGTATCCAAGATAATTTTTGTTTTTTCCATTTCGAAAGCGTTGATGTTGACTTGAATGTGCAAGCGAGACTGAAAAATAAAATTATTTTTTGATTGAAGAGAAGAAAAAAGTACACAACGATATGAGCCAATTTATTTTAGTCGGTTTGAGTGTATTGTGAAAAATATTTATTTGAAATTCTATATTTCAGGTACATCGTGATGGCAGACCCACAGCATAAACTTCTTGAACATTTCAGTATCAATTTCCTTAATTATGAATGCATTTGGTTTTTTATTTTTAAGATGATCGATGACCATCATTCCACGACAATGATTTCCTCCAAGCTCAACGCTAATATGATGTTCTTCCATTTTAGTAATTAATTGAGGAATCCAAAATGAAACAGCGAGAAAGCAATCGCATGGCATCCAGGTTGAATAATTTCTGTATGCTTTTTTTTCGACTTCATCGAGAAATTTTGTATAAGGATTATTGTTACTCGATAACACATTCAATCGCCATTCATTGAATTGCATCAAATCACCTGCATGCATACAAGGTTCCCATGGCATCACATAAATTGGACATAAGGTTTCGTCAAAGACAATGTGAGCTGCTTCAGGGTCGAACCAGAAATTAAATTCAGCGTGATTTGTGACGTTTCCGACTCCTAAATGATTTCCACCCATTACATAGAATTTTTTAAGTTTTCTCGATATTTCCGGATATAGTTTGTACAGCAAAGCAATATTTGTCAATGGTGCGAGCGATAAAATTACGATTTCATTTGAAAATTCATCAATAAAATCTTTCATGGCTTCAACAGCATGCTTTTTCTGAACAAGATCAAGGCTAGGCTTTACTTCGTAAATGTCACTCAATCCGTCTTCTCCATGAAATCCTTCGGTATTTTCCGTTTTTCTTATTAGGCTGCTCGAAGCGCCTTTAAAAACGGGGACATCCAATCTGTCACATAATTCTAAAGCAACAAGGGTATTTCTTGCGGCATTTTCAACGCTCGTATTTCCACTAACGCATGTTATCGCTACAACTTTAAAGCTATATTTTTCCTCTGACCTAAGGGCTGACACAATAGCCCACATATCGTCATTTCCAGTATCACAATCAATTATCACTTTCATAGTTTTCGTAAGTGTATTCTCGAGTGTAAATTCAAACAGACTGAAACTTAATGTTGGCGTTGTTCTTATTTATAAAGCTTCGTTTAATCTCTTCAAGGTCACTCTCTCACTCGCTTTGTTTCTCTCAAAACAAAGAGAAGTCAAAAAAATTTCTACCTAAAGTTGTTATCAATAATGACGTCATGACAATAATTTCCGAAATTTAATAATTTCGAATTATTTTTTAAAATTTCGAAATAATTTTCTGAATTTTAAAAAATGTCTTAAATTTTTTTCATAGACATTTATTTAGTTCTTTAGAAAGATTTTCAAACGCACACTATCATGACCTACGTCAATAATTTGATATATATATATATTATATGCTTCAGTATATTAGCTTCACTCGATGGAATGAGAATAATCGGAATAATAAAGAAAGAGCCAGTAGAAGAGGTTTAACATCACGAATGAAGCTAGAGAGAGAGGAGAAAATTAGTAAAATCATCTCGACATTGAATCATGAATATGCTCACATGGAAAAACCACTCGAGAAACTCGATCGATTAATGACACAGAATTGACGTGTTTCTTTAGACTCGATGCCGCTTCTTTTGCTCTTTCCTTTCGAAATTCATCATCGCCGATGAAACAAAGCCAAATTTGTTTCCATTTAGGCTTCCGTGGTGGTTCCGTTTGCGTTGTTCTCTCCATGGTCGATAAGTGTGAATGAGTGCCCGATTGTGATTCAGAGTGTGCTTCGTTGTAAATTGGGCATATCATGGAATTACGAAGACGATTATTGAGGAGTCGTGTCGGTGAGCTACGCGATGATAAAAGAGAATGATTAAGGGTTCCGCCAATTTCCTCCGAATGGTCGAGATCTTCCCATTCATCGTCGTCCGTCATATGAATTTCGCCGCTTCCAGTTTTCGTGAAATAGTGAACACCAGCAAACTCGAGGAGGGTCGCAATGCAATAGAAAAAGCTCATGAGAAGAAAGCAATCGAGCGCTGTCGCATAACGAACTTTCGGGAGATCGGTACGTGAGTCGAGAGAAATTGTGCTCAATGTCAAGACTGTTGTAATGCCAAGACCGACTCTGTCGCTTGTTGCTTCTCGATGTATCCAAAAAGAAACCCAAGAAAGAATTACTATCAAAATGACTGGAATGTAAATCTGGTGAAGAGACAAAAAAATTAAACGTGACATTTAACATGAACATATTTTTATCTACTTGAATTAAGAAATATCCAGTGTGTCGTTTGAGATTGAACCTTTAAAAATATTTTATTAAACTATTTTTTAAAACTATCTTTCTCATTTTCAAACCTAACTTGAAGCGCTGAAAAATCTCCCTCTCTTCTCTTTAGTGTTAAATTTTCTTGTGTGAACGAAATTAAATCAAACTGACTGGAAAATGAGCAATTTGTCAGTTGTCAAAATTCTTTAAAAAACGATTTATCATCCTAACCTTAGTGCCATGCCCGAATCGAAACTCACAGACGCATTATTATACCATTCGTACACCACCTCCTTGTTTGTATAGGCATCTATGAAAGGGGTTTGCGAAAAAAATTCAATTATTCATGAGCGACTGCACAGAGAAAGAGAAAAATATTTAAATTAGTTACATGAACCCAATATAAGCGGACAGCTCTGTCGATCAACTGGAAAATTCCTAAGATGCATGGGACAACTTGCACGAATAGTGAGCCTCATTGAGTATAGAATTTCACCATTATCGGAAAGTCTTAGTAATTTATTTGGAACCGTAATTGTATGAATGTGGGATTTTTTTGCGTTGCTGTTAATAAAAAAGAGAATTTTAAATTTCTTAATATGCAAAATTTATTAAATAATTACTAAAATGTCGAGTCTGGTCTCCAAATATTTTCAAGCATTTTAATACTCAATGATAATTCCCGAATTGGCGATTTAAAGCTAAGTCTCTTGTCCCTCCAATACTGACGAAAATAACAATCCATGGAATAATCCTAAAAATCATCATGTTAAGTGCTGCATTGAAAATCGTTTATATGTAATTTACCATAGCTTTTTCACTCACTGGTCCCATGCTTCGTATTAAAATGTTTGTTCTAACTTTTGTTGGTATTTCTGTAGAAAAAATGAGCTTTTTTAAAAACAATAAATTTCAAAGCTTTGAAATATTTTTAATCTTCATCGCGAACAAAATATATTCAAATTCCTATTCCTTATGCAGCAATCAATATTTTAACAAACATTGAAATATTTTCCATCCTTTTGATAGAAAAATTGATAACAAAAAAAATCAATGTTTGTTTAACGAAGGAGTCATAGAAAAAATAAACAATTTTCATCTTTCTACTAGTGAAATGTGATTTTTTGTGAAAGTTCTACGCGTTTATGACAAATTTAAGAAAAACTTAAAATTAATAAAAAAAAATCCACACACACCTGGCAGTTGTGATTTTTCATAGCTCATAAGAAGATTTTCCAAAACTTGAGAAATATTTCGACTGACTTGTTTTCGGTCTAAAGTTGACGATCTTGCTTTTCGACTTTTGTCACTCTTTTCATCTTCGTCCTTACTTAAAGGACTTCTTGTGTGACTGTAAATGTAAAATCTTTCTTTTTTCTTCTCTTTACTTCCACCAATTGGTACAACAGAGTCGAGCGATGGAATCTGATGATGAATCTGAGTTTGAAGATAAAGTTGCTGCTGCTGCTGCTGATGTAGAAATTCGTTCGATGAAGTTGCTGATAAAATGTCAGTTAAATTATAAACTTGCTCGTCACTGCTGATTTCATCATTTTCGCTGTGAATTTAAAAAATATTTGCATTAAATTTTTTTGACTTTAAATTTCATCTCAGAAATTCTGTGGGTTGCGTTAAAGTTCTCGAGACGATTTGATCATTTCCAGAAATGCGGGAAAAAACTGATGAGCAATCCACTGATAACATAACAAATACGGAGAAGCTTTCAAAGAATTTCGTGTGGAATTTACTCTTAAATTCAAGAGAGAAGATTTTTGTTATTGCTCGAGTAAAATTTTACTGATTAACCTAATGAATAAATTGATTGTACTTAAGTGAGAGGGAAATAAAAATCGTCTCATTTAGTGTCTCAGTTTCAAACTGAAAAGTATACTTCTATATTTAAAAAATGTTTTTGAGGTGATTTAAAAATTATTGAATTTAAATAAAATTAATTCAAAATTATTCTAGATATTTTTTAACGTTCTCATGTCTGTCACTCGTTCATGCTGAAATTCTTGAAATGGAATGTGGATTTGTCGAGTTAACGGATCGGGGCTTAAGTTGTGAATTTAATAACATTTTCACCGCCGACACGAGCAATATCAATATTATCGAAACCAACACCTCAATTGAGGTCGTAATATTTCGACAATCTGAGCTTTATAAAGTGCCACAAGATATATTCGTAAAATTTCCATTTCTAAAGCATCTTGATGTTGAGTTAACGCAAATGAAGGTCATCGAGGCTGATAATTTGCGCAGTGCTAGTGAACTGAAATATTTTTTAGCACGCTTCAATAACATCACAAAGCTTGACGATGAAATTTTTGTCTTCGCTCCAAAACTAAAATTTATTGTGCTTCAATATAACAAAATAACCAACATAAAGTCGAAAGCATTTAAAGGATTAAAAAATTTAGAAGCGCTCTACCTCGATCATAACCAAATTTCATCACTCTCTTCAGACATTCTCGTTGAAGTTCCGAACTTATTGCACTTCTCTATGGCACACAATAATCTCACCGAAATTCCGAACGGCATGTTCGAAACGTGCGACAAACTAGAGACATTGAACTTTGGTCATAACCTGTTGACATATTTCAATGATTCTCATTTTGATTTTCTTCCCAATCTCGAGCGTCTTCAGCTTGAGCGCAATTATTTCAACAAATTAGATCTGGTTGCATGTAAATCAACGGAAATCAACGTCGACAGAAATAATTTAGAGGTCATTGAATTAAATAAGTGGACTAGGGTAGTCTCCGCTTGGGGAAATCCGGTGAAAAAGTTTATTCTACATGAACATTATGGTGCTGGACGCTCGTACAACTTTTCCTTCGCACATGTCAACGAAATTGTATTTTTTGTGCACGAGCATTGTTGCACGATTGAGAATTTGGAAAATTTTAATATTCTCATGAGTTCATTTGGAGATTTGAGCAAGAAAAATCTTTCAGCAAACGATTGGATGTGCATATTTTTAAAAAATGTCGGTTACGAGTCAGCAAATGGATTTGTGGTCAACGATGTGTGTACAAGAATCAATCACCCAGTGACAAGTAATGCTCGAATTTTTATTGACGCGTCTGTGGAAGTGACAAGTAGGCAGCAAACTTTCGAAAGAGCAACTGAACGATTTTTAACTCCGAAAGATTATGAAAATCTTGATGATTTGCAATCATCGACATCTCAAAATATTTTCGCAGTTGATGAATCTTCATCGACGGAGGAAAATGCATTTATTGAGGAAATTTTATCATCAACCACTGAAAAAATAAGTGCTTGGAAATCATTTACGGGCTCGGTTAAATCAACGGCAAAAGATTGGAAGAACAAAGCTAAGGAAACGTGGAAAGATGTGAAAAATAGCACTTCAAGCTGGTGGTTGGGTTAGATTGAAATTACCTGCTATAATAGTTATCCTGTTGCTTCAAGCTATTATCACTGCTCTCGTATGTCGTATCATTTTCTATCGCCATCTGAATGGCACTCCTTAGAAAATCAATATCTGGAAATTGTTGAGCAATTGTCGAGTTCAATATTAACCTGAAAAGTACAAAGAATTTCTTGAGATTTAATTCCATAATGGAATCTGTATAATGTCAATAAAATTTTCATTCCGCATGCATCAAATTTACATTAATTTGCTGAGCTTTCAGTGATAACATGGATAATGGTTATTAAGCTTTAGTCGAAATGGAAAACACAAATACGTAACTGTAGAAATTGCTTGTTAATTGTCTTACATCCACTTTATAAGCTGCATTAGAACACTTGAATTTAATTTCCCACTAAATTGGAGTGCAAGAAACTCTTCATCGTGTTTTCAAAGTTTTAAAAACATTCATGGGTTTTAAACAGAAAATGCTATAATATAATATTACGTAAAATGTCTGTTTGATTGTTCGTAACACTTAGAAAACTAATTAATTATTTTAACTATAATTCGTCATTAAAAAATTTAAAATTCGGTCCAATAAAGTTAAGCCATTAACCAACTTGCCAACTGTAATCTTTCAAGTATGTTTTACCTTTTAAAAAATCGACCGCCTCTCAGAATATTTTTTCTTTTAATCACGTTGTCATAAAACATTTTAATCCTTTTCAAGTTCAGATGAAAAACTTTTAATCCCATCGTATGAGTTTCATCTTTTTGTACTTAAGCTAATTTTTTATAAAAATATCAAATATTTAAATAAAAAATAAAAATAAAAATATTAAAAATGAAAGCATGGCCAACACCTAAAAATTTTTAATTACGTTCATTGACATTTAAATTGCTTTAAAAATATCGCGAACAAATGTCGCAAAGCCACATGCCACGCTTTGTATAAATTTTCAAATAGCGAAGCAGAAGTAACAGATTTCTGTATGTTCCTTCAAACAGATATGATGCAGAGGGTTAGTTTTGAATTTGCATAAACATATGTTTTATGATAAAACTATTTCTCTTTTTTCACACTCTCGGGAGAGAGACATTCTTCGGAATTATAAAAATGTTTATGTGAATCTTGAAAACTTTTACTTCTTGAGAGGATTTAAAACTTTGGTAGGTTTGTGTTAAAAATTCAAGATTTTCTTTCATGTTGAACACAACTTTAACTAGCACTTTAAATAAATTTTCCCTCTCAATTTCCATCAAATAAAAATTCCTCTGTGTCAATTAACAATCGAGTTGCATTTTTTAAATGTTGATTGCGATTTAATTAATTTCATTACTGTTCGTGCAGCATTCACTGGGCGCATCAAGACGTGATTTTAATTTGAATTCCAAATTGAACATTCCATACGCGTAAGATATTCGTCATGGTGAGAGAAAAAGTTTTATTTTTGCAAAAAATCATCTAAAAAAGGGAAGCATAAATCTGAATTTTATCCTCCTGAGGTCTAGTAAAGAATTATGTGAGCATGCATTAAATTTACGGTCAACCACTTGAGAAGTGGACGCGAGGCATAAATCTTTATTTAGCGAGAAAAAAATGATTTACGCTTGAATAGAGAAAGGGAAGAAAAATGACGACATGTCCTCGCACTGCACTATCACATCCAAAGAATCCTCCAAAGGATTATGTACTTTATTAATTGTGTCAAACTTACATAAACATTAAGACGTCTCCTCTCTATCTTTTCCTTTGTAAGCGCATATGAATTAGTGGCATCGTTTAAAAGCATGCATATACATAATTGCAATACCTACTTATGTATACATTGAGCGAAAATGAAAAGCAATTACAATTTTCTGTGTCAGCATTTAAGAGATAATGACGGGCGGCGATGTTGTGTAAAGTATTGTTTTTGTTTTTAGAAAAAGAAAAGAAAACTTCATAGATTTTATGAACTGAATGTTAAAACCAGGATGGAAAAATTTTCTACATTTTACTAAAAGTCAATTTTTATTATTTTTTGGCGAAAAATAAATAAATTTCAAAAACCATAAAAAAATTTTAAAACTTTGAAAACGCAAATTTGTACACAATTATTTTCTCCTCCATAAATTCAGTTTTAGTCCTCCGTTTTCCCAAAAATTGTACATTTTCATGCATGGAAATCAAGCAAACACCAAAAATGCATTTCACCGGAGATTAGAAAATTTCGAATACACCTTTAAGGGGAATTTGATCACGGAGTTGTGAATCTTTCGATAGACATTTTTTGCATGCCACAAAAATCTTATCGCTTTCACATCAGCCACAGAATGATTTTATTTTTCAATATCCATCTTAAAATTTGCCAGCGCCAAGAGATTTTTTTTTTGATGAAAATATTTTGCTGATGCAAGACAATTTAATTAAATTGCACAAATGGTCTCAAGTATCTTTGAAAAAGCTCGCAAGATGAAATGGATTCATTATTTTCATGATGTGTCAAGGGAATAACTTTCGCTGAAAGGACTTTTCTCGCTCGGATGGGAAAAAATTGGATACTTTTAAAAATCATGCTGTGAAAGAATTTTACACCAAAATAAATTTTTATGGTGTGAAATATTTTTTATGAAGCTTTAACTACATCAATTTAAAAACACATTGTGAGTGGTAAATGTGACACAAATGAGAACTTCTCTCTTAATTTATTTACAGCACTTGTCGTCGTGCAATGAATTTTCGCTTAAGACACAGAAAATGTTTTTCCTCATTACAATGCACATTTATATTTGCTGCTGCCGGAATAAATTTCATATTTCCCAATCATCATACTGATGAGAGTCATTCAACGGCAATTTGTCGAATTAATTACTTAAGTAATTGGATAACAAATTATAGCTCAGCTATATATTAATTTTGATTTTTTCAAAACCTGTTTTCGACCCCTACTGCCAAGACATTACCTTGTGCAACACCAAAACATATACTAAATGATAGGCCTAGTCAAACCCTACAAACTGGCGAAAACAGATTTGAAATCGGTTGCTCCTACGAGGAGTTAGAGCCATTTAAGTCATCTTACTTTCTCACTTTCTCACTTTCTCACTTTCTTACTTTCTCACTTTCTCACTTTCTCACGATCTTAGTGAACGCCATATCTCCAGAACGGCTGGTCGGATTTGATTCGGGTTTGTGCTTAAGATCGGGTTTTGGTTTAGTTGTGCAAGAATTATTTTGTTTTGATGTACGACCCTCCATGGACCGTCCCTGAGTGCAAAAATGTCCTTTTTCATACAAATTTTCTCTTTATGCCTTCATGGGTATCGTTGAACTCGTAATTTGACCAGGAATCGAATGGAACTGACGATTTTTGAGGAATGTCCATCATGACCGGCCAGGAGTGCCACTAATGTCCATTTTTCAGAACTATGGCTTCATGTATGTCGTTGAACTCGTCATTGCATCGGGAATCGATTGACACTGACGATTTTTGAAGAATGTCCATCATGGCCGGCCAGGAGTGCCACTAATGTCCATTTTTTAGTACTATGGCTTCATGTATGTCGTTGAACTCGTGATTGCATCGGGAATCGAGTGACATTGAAGATTTTTGAGGAATGTCGATCATGGTCGGCCAGGAGTGCCACTAATGTCCATTTTTCAGAACTTTGGCTTCATGTATGTCGTTGAACTCGTCATTGCATCAGGAATCGATTGACACTGACAATTTTTGAGGAATGTCCATCATGATTAACCAAGAATGCCCATTGCAACGGAGTAGGGTACTAATCTATGCGGAGCTATTGGAAATGGCAACGCCGTTTGCAGACCCATCTTGTTTTTCAACTCGAAATTGAGAAGCACTTTTCCACTGCAAAGTGCTGAAATTTAATTTCTAAACTCGAGTACTTTAAGTTTTATTGACTCACTAATCAATTTAACCGAAATTCAATTCGTTTACGTTTCAAGTAGATGGATGCAAAAAAAAATATTGAGAGTTAGGTAAACATTTTTGTGCAAAATTTTCATCAGCAATATCGCGATAAAAAAAATTTGAATACTTACGGCAGAAGAACCAAATAGGAGACAAACATATTTTTCATTTGTTTCTTTTTCACGCTTCACAAATCAATTTTACTTTTTTTGTCTCGCGATAGAATAATGCACCACTCGATGTGCTGCAAAACAACATTAAATAGATCTATTAAGCGGTAAAAATGGCAAAATAAGCATCACATTACGATGGAGAGGTAGTAAATTTACACGTACACTCAAAATGACAGTGAAATGGAAAAATGTTAAGCACTTAAAGATGAAAAATTTGTTCACTTATGTGAGAAGGTTAGAGAATATGTCAACGCAAAAATACAATTTTAAAGTTGGAAGAAGCGTTTTGTGGTCTCCCATTCCGCTCTGGGTGAAGTTTGTTGATGTGTAATGTTTAATTGCTGCCTTGAAATGGAGCAGCAAGTTTAACAAGCGGAAAAAGACACTTAGGACTGGAGTTAAGGGTTGAAAGGATTCTCGAGCGTTTATTAAGTAATTCACACTCATTTTCGCACACTCGGAAATATTTTTCATACAGCACACATTTTTATGTGCCTCTTAATTAAATTAAAATTGGATACAAAAGTTACATCGATAGAAAATGTCGAGGCACTTTTCAATTAAGATTGATAAAAAAGGGTTTGAAAATTTATTAAACCATGAAAATCTTTAAAGCTGTCAAACTTTTAATTTGTCAAAATGCGACGGCAACATTTTGCTTTCGCGCGAGGAAAAATAAATTAAAATTTTTTTAATCACGTCCGCAATGTGATGCCTTGTAATAATTTTTAACCACAAAATTTTAACTAAAAAATCTTCTCAAAATTTACCGAGGGAGCGCGCGTTAGTTAGCGTCACGCTTTTATGGTGGCTAAATTAAAACTCACAAACGATGTGCGACAAGCAGTGAAAGAATTCCAACGTTTTTTTTCATCCTCACCATCTTCGGATCAAGATCCTCGCACACGAACGAACGATGAGCGTTTAATAAGTGCTGAGAGAGAGCGTGCGCATGATGTTCTTCTTGCAGATGGTGAAAGTAAATAAATAAAATTGAGCAGACGAGATGGGGACAATATGGCTTATAATAAGATGAAGCAAAAATTAAATTAATTATTTGGACAGCAATCCATCAAACTGAGATCATGCGATAGCGTTGGGATGCGGAGATTTAAAAACAATTGATGAATTGTGCCATGAATCTCTGTAAAGTGCGGTCAAATTTCTATTTTATCGACAATTCTGAATCTGACATTCGACTCTTCATTATTAGCAATTTTTTGATGCGTGAATTTTTGTGAATTAAATTAAATTTTATAATGAAGAAAAAACTGCTAGCTCCACTCAGTATGTCAGCACTAAATTAGTTTATGCATTCAGCGTCTGACACAAAAATCCTTTGGGCCATAAAATAATCATTTTTTCTATTTTTGTCTCTCACAAAACATTTTTAAGAGATGAAATTTTCAGATAACAAGAAAAACCTTTCAATTAAGCAATATTTTCCTAAATTTACTCGCTTTAATCTGGGAAGAGCATCGTATCCATTTACACCCTGATGACTCAAATCTCGCAATAAAAAAAGGGTCTCGTTTGTACTTGAAGATGTCATTTACTCCTTTTTGAGGACATTTTGTAGAAAATGTTTCACATAAGAAGAAAGTAAACCACTTTCGTTTCATATCAAATAAATAATTTCATATAAAGGAAGTGTGATATTATTTTTATATTAAAGCTCACACAAGAATTTCATTTCAAAATCTTTTTCAGTAGTTCAAATTACTTCTCTAACAGAACCGCACAAGATACATTTATTTATTGCGAGGAATGTCCGTTGGCTATTTGATGAAAAGAGAGAAAAATTTAATTTATTGATATTGAGAAGAATATTTATATGCTATACGAGTCAATATGATTCTTTTCTTCATAAACTAGTTTCTCGTCAACATCGCGATATTAAATTCTATTCACATGAAGAGCTTTTAAAATTGGGTTTTTGGTGCATTGGATGTGACTATCACAAAAGAAAGTTTGACATAATAAGAAGGATAAAAATTGTATTGAAGCCATGCCATGCCATGCAAAACATTATTAATCAATTTTTTTTAAATATTCATCAATCTCATGCCATTGTGATGAGATGTAGAAAAATGCAGCGAAGGTCAAGCGAGATTAAAAGACAGGATGTTCATTATGTCAGCCATAAAAAGATGATAATGCAGACAATCTACAAGGATCATTTTTGGAGTTCTTAAAAAAATGTAGTGACAGTTTGTGAATGGACGAAATTTTCCCCTTTGAGCATCCGAACATGCGACACTGAGAGCGAGTAAGCTTTTCTCTCTCGTGCTTGACGGAAAGCATGCTGTGGAGAGAAAATGATTTTCCATTTTTGTTCTATTGCTCGCAGAATCGAAAATGATGTGATACTGTGATGCTGTCTCTTCGCGCTTCGTCAAAAAAAAGAATTCGGTTTAAAGGTGAAGGAGTAAAAGAGTGACTTTAAAGTACTTCAAATGTGAAAAATATAATGAACAGATAAAAAGTGTTGAATTAATTTTAAAACGCTGGTAAAATGGAAAAAATTTTAATTATGAAAAAGTGAATGTGAAAATTATTGAATTCCAATCAGGATTAAAAAATTTCCACAAAATCTGAATTGATCGTTGAATTTTTTTCATTGAGCTAATAGGAGGAAAATTTATCGACAACTTGTTGGAAATATTTTCCAAATTTCCTCTCAAAAGTGTCTCGTTGTGATGATAAAATATTTGCTTTCAACTTGTCACTGAAACTTAAAAGATTTGTTTTTTGAGAGCGACATGGAAATTTAGACAAAAATCGATAAAAAAAAGTTTATGTACTGTCCTAACTTGAGATTACATAAAACTAAAAAAATTCTTGTACATTTTTTAAACGAGCGCTTTGAGCATAAAAATTAATCTTTTCTCTTTCTTCACCACTTTCTATTTTTTGACTTCTTGACAACTCAAGGTTTCTCTCAACTTTTTTACTCCTTCTATTGTTCAAAAAAAATTATTATAAAAACTTTGAGTGGATTAAATCTATGTTGCGGGAGAACGCTCGAAAGAAGAAAGAAATAATTGAAAATAATTCCATGAAGGTTTTCTCACTTAGTGGGTCAATTTCTTTCAAATTCTTTAATGAAATTAAAAATAAATTGATACAAAAACTTTTTAATTCGTCGAACAGTGCTGTGCACACGTTTCACAGACCTAAATTTAACGACAAAGGGCTTTTGTTGCTCGGCGGTGATGTTGATGACGGTGTAATGCCTCACATAGTAATTACGTATTTCTTTCCAGTCTATTCAAACCCATGCAATGAAAATGTATGAGTTTACTTCTTCTCACACCCCCGCATCCACATTTTAAAGCTTCAACACTCGCTTTTTTCCCATTTACATATCTCTCTCACATGTACATCCCTCAACCATCATGTTCTCCCCACAGAAGTTTTCTCTTATTTGGCATGATGGTTTTGTAACTTGCCGTATATATCACTTTTTAAGTTTGTTTCAATGTTTTTTTTCACTTACGATGTGCACATCAATTTATGTGCTGCAAGCATATAAAGCTTTATTGAATAAAGTGGTAATACATAACAGCTTAAGAGATAGTTCATTCGCATTAGAGCTCGTATATCTTTTTTTTGTGTTCTTTGCAATGTGTGCCTCAAATCCCACCGCTGAGGGAAGCACATTCACACTTTCTCTATTATCATGATTGAAAAAATTGTTGCTAACATGAAATCATATTTGTAACTCGATTAAGTTCTCGGGAGATTTTCTTTTTTACTCTAATTGTTTTTATTTTTTTTAGTTACGAAAGAGATTAAATGATTTAGCGGAATGAGGAGAAAAACGATTATGGTTTATTATGCCTTTTTATTAAAAACTTTTAATTTTCTTTCCATGATGAAAACTTGTATGTAATACAATAATGAATAATTGAAAGAGCCTTCAATGTCGAAGTCTCTTGACCTTTTTTTATCAAGATACTTTAAAAAAAAGTTTTCTCTTCCGTTCCATTTTCGCTTCAATCTTCTTCTTTTTTCGTGTCATGGAAAAATTCTTGAACTTTAAAACTTTTTGTTTAATTTTAACTTCATTAAGTTAAAAAATTTCCATCTTGATTTTTACTTCAAACAATCATTGATTTATTTTGTGCTGTTGAAAAGGTGAAACTTTGTATCTTGGCATGCTTGACCTATTTTTACGACTCACTTCATGATTAAGCTTTTAAATCAAAAGGATTTAAAATGAGAAATTGTTGGCTTTAAAAACTTTTCTGTGGCCATCTTATGTTTGTCCATTTTATTTTCACGTAACAAATATAGATTTTGATTGAATAAGTAAATTCAAAGCTGATGAACATAAAAATATCATAATTTTAATTACACTAATTTACTACTCTTCTCCTCCATCACAGTATTTTACATGCAAACATAGATGATCTATTAATATCTCAATGGCAGTATAGAGTGATATGAAAATTTAATTCATAGGATGAGTGCGAAAAGTGAAAAAGAAAATAATGTGAAACTAATGACGGATATAATGAAGTGACAAAGTGATGCAAGGCAAAAAATATTTTCAATTAAAAGTTTTAAGCATCTAGCAGGATTTATGAAAGAGAGTTTATAATAAACCAAAAAATTCAATATGTGGATCATTCACAGCATTTTCTTCGCTCAATGCCTCACATTTGGATTTTCTATCAGACATAGGTAAAGTTGTTGATTTTATATTTCACGAAAGCATCGGCTTATATTTCAAAGCAAGTTTTAATGGAGAAAAAAATGAAGAGATGCTTTTTTGCTATCAATAACAGGAAATACACGAGAAGAGAAATGACAAGTTGTGTCCCAGATTGAGAAATAATTTTTAATGTTTTTATAATATTTTTTTTAAAACTTTTATTGAGAGACTAGAAAGTTTATTGGTGTGAATTTTGACTAATGCAAGTTTTTAATTTTATTTTTTTATGTAACCCTAAAATTACAGTGAGCAAAAAATGATAAATGTCACGCAGACGATAACGAGAATGTTGGAAGGATATGATATTAGATTACGACCTAATTTTGGAGGTAAGATGAAATGTCAAAAGCTCAAATGCATTTCTCGAAAATCACGTGATGAAAACTTTTTTAAAGGTTTTCAATTTGCAAAATATCTCACGTACCATTGTTGCTTTCTTATGAATTAATGAGCAAAGTTTTTGCAGCTTTTAACTTCAAACTTCCTGTTTTAAATTCATATCGAGAAATGAAGATTGAATTAAGCATATGCAAAAGAATTTCGAATAATTATCACGAATAATTTTGCATCTAAACTCAAAATGCAATTTTTATAAAGCGCTGAAAATTATGCATGACAAGCAAATTAAAATTTGAATTATGCAATGTGATTTGATAAAACTATGTTAGTTTCTATTAAAACGTGTGAGGATAGAAACATGTGTTGATGGTTAGAACAACGGTTGAGTAAGCGTAAACTTTATGAATATTTTTTTCTTCTACACCCACACCGCATTCTCTTGTTCACACGACATCAAATCAGGTCAACCACTTCATGTCGGCATGGATTTGACAGTAGGTAAGGAAAAACATGACGATGATGATTTTCAGCGAGTTATTTTGCATTCCATTAAAATCTCATTTTCGATTTCAGCTAGTTTCGACGCTATTTCCGAAGTCAATATGGTAAATGCGCTTTGAAAAAGCTTTCATCCTAAATACACAGAAAGTGATGGCTCTATTTATAGGATTATACAATTACAATGTATTTGAATCAATACTGGAAAGATGAAAGACTTGCATTTAATACTTATGCACTCGAGGAAGAGAATTTCGATGATTCCGACTACACGCCCATGAATGAAGAAGCGGAGGACATGAAGGATGTGATTACGCTCTCGGGTGATTTCGCAGATGTATGACAATGAGTTTGTTCACTCGCTACAGATTAATGTATTTTTCTTGTCGTTTCAGAAAATCTGGTTACCAGACGTAAGATAAAAATTAATCGACCCTCGAAATACTTTTCAAATCTATTATTTTTTACTTTCAGACTTTCTTTGCAAATGACAAAAATAGGTAAAGAACTAATTGAAAATATTCAACGTTTATTAAATTATTTTTTTTAGTTTTCTTCATGAAGTCACCGAGCGAAATAAACTCGTAAGGTTATCAGGTAGTTTTTAAAATTTTAAATCACAAAATTTTAGTAAATTTAAATATATTCAAGGTACTGGATATGTCACTTATGGAATGAGGTTTACGACCACTCTTGCTTGCATGATGGATCTCCACTATTATCCTTTAGACTCTCAAAATTGCACAGTGGAAATTGAAAGCTGTAAGGAATTTTAATTAAAAGTCACTTTAAATAACTTTTTATTTCTTTCAAAAGACGGGTACACTGTTAGTGATGTAGTCATGTACTGGAAACCAACTCCGATTCGAGGCGTTGAAGATGCTGAACTCCCGCAATTCACAATACTCGGATATGAAACGAACGATAGAAAAGTGAGAAAAATTAATTTTTAATTGTAGTTTTTTAAAATTTAAATATTTTTTAGGAAGCGCTCGCAACTGGGATTTATCAGCGTCTGTCACTGTCATTTAAACTACAAAGAAATATTGGATATTTCATCTTTCAAACCTACTTACCAAGTATTTTAATTGTTATGCTCTCGTGGGTATCATTTTGGATTAATCACGAAGCAACCTCAGCTCGAGTGGCATTGGGTGAATTTTATTTTGTTTTTTATTAATTTTTAAAAATAAATTAAATATTTCTAGGCATCACGACGGTGTTGACAATGACCACAATAAGTACAGGTGTTAGAAGTTCACTGCCAAGAATTTCGTATGTAAAAGCAATAGACATATATTTGGTGATGAGTTTTGTCTTTGTGTTTGCTGCCCTCCTTGAATATGCGGCAGTTAATTACACTTATTGGGGAAAACGTGCCAAAAAGAGAAAAGTTAAAAAGAGCGAGAAGAAAATTTTAGCAAGTAAGAAAAAGTCACAGAATAATTTCAAAATTAAACTTTTATCCCTTCTAGGTAGAGCAGATCATCATACACATAGTCATTCATCCTCGACACACGAGGACATTATAGAATTACAAGATATAAGAATGTCACCTATAGCATCTCTCAGAAATAGACACTATTGCGCCGCGGGTGGCGGCTCAGAAAACATCGATCTAGCAAAGTTTCCGCCAAGCTTCCGAATAACACGCGCCTCAGTGCGTTCCGGTTTGCGTCAACGAGCAACTCGCAACAGTCACCGTCCTAAAATGTTGCACGCATTAAAACGCGGTGCTTCCGTTATTCGAGCATCGATGCCAAAAATTAAGGATGTAAATATTATCGATAAATATTCGAGAGTAATTTTTCCTGTCTCATTTTTAGCGTTCAATATTGGCTATTGGGTTTTTTATGTTTTTGAGTGAAAAAAAAATATTTTGAAGGTTTGTGAAACAGAGGAAGTAAAATTAAAATTCCCTCCCATTTTTTTCATGTAGCTGTTGAGTATACCACAAACCCTATTCCATTTGGAAATAATTTTAGAAATTTGATCTAGGAATTGTTTTAATTATGGAGAGAAATGAAATTAAAATTATGAATTGAACACAAAAAATTATGTCAAATGAATAATTTGATGAAAATTCAATGATTTTTTAAGTGTAGAAAAAATTGTAAATATAAAATTATGTAAATGTCATCATGATTGTGGGCAACACAGGACATCTGCACTCAAATTTGAAGAAAAATTATTACAAGTTAGGAATTTAATACTCAAGAAATTTTCAAATGCTTCACTAATTTTTTAATCATCTGTGCTAAAAGATGCATCCAAAAATTATTTCTTTCATTGCTGTTTAAAATATAATAAAAAGTGCTCATCGAACAGATCACAAAATTCTCAAGAAAAAAAAATAAAAACTCAAAAGCCAAAAATAATCATAAAAATATAGAAAAACAAAATCAATTATAAAGAATACACAAAGAAAAATTAAATAATAAAAAACTTGTGGAAAATAATTTTTTAGTGTTTGACAGTTTCAGGAAAATTCAAATTTTTTAAGCTTTATGTGAGCTTAAAAGCTTCGTTTGAAACTAAGAAAGGGATGCTGCGAAATTTTGAAAAATTTAAGTGTTATTTTTAAAATTTATTGAAATTATTTTAATAAATTTAAAAAATTAATATAAAATTAAAATATTTTGTTGCTTTTTGTATTTTTAATTATAAAACTAATTTCAAATTAAAACTTTAATTTTTAAAATTTTATCATATTATAAAACATTAAGCGAAATTTATATTAAAAAAATATGATTCTCAGTAAACTTTGAAAATATCTCATTAATGAAACAAAAAAATGAATAGGTAAAAAAGCACAACAGAGAGAAGAAAAACAAGTGTCACGAGAAAAATCGTCATTGAGAGAAAATCATCGTTGGAATATCTTCGTTCACTTTAGTCTGAGTAATATTGGATGGAAATTTTCATCTCAATCCTCAGTCTCATTCGGTTCGTGCTTGAAATATCATAAAAGAAACGAACAAGCTGCAAATCAACGGTTTTTACAAGAGAAGAAGAGGAAAAATTCTAGAAAAAGTTATGAAAATTCTCAAATTTAAAAGAATTTTTTGTGAAAAAATTTAATCTCTTGCAGCTAGTCTTTGAAAAAAGGTTTTTAAAGTCATTTTAAACGCGAATTCATCGAATTGAGTGCAAATTTTCAAATCGTCTCACGCAAAATTGTTGTTGTAAAAGTATAAAACACACCCAACATCCCTCTCAAAAAATGAATCGAGTGAATATTATGTGATTCAATTGAAATTTAAGTTATAAATTTATCACAAAAATCGGAAATTAAGAGAGAAAATAACTAAAAGATGTGAAAGTGAAAAAAATTAAAAATGCAAAAAGGATACAAGAGAAAAGTTTTTACTAATTTCGATCAAAAGGATCGACTAACCTAAATTTTGATCTTTAATAAAGAACTTTAAATTTTGCTTGTTGAAAGTTCAAATTGAAAATATTAAAATCAGCTTTTTCACAAAGCTTCCGAAACGACGTAGAAGCTTTCGATGAGAAATTTTGCCATCTTTCAGAGAATGTTAATGCTAGCGACTGTGTTAATATTTTCTCACTTAATTGGAACAGGTAGAAAATTGTCTCTTAATTCATCTCGCCTTAGCTAAAAAACTCAAAAAAATCATTTAAAAAAATACCTGAAAAATATTTTTTCCATCTTTTTTTCTGCTGAGAAAAAATCCTCTCCTTTTTCATCCGTGGGATGAAGTATCGATTTGAGTTCTGTACCAAAAAAAATATTAACGCATGCGCATAGCGCAAGGAGTCGAGGCCGTCTATAGAAGGCATGAATGAGTGAAGATGAAACTTTTTCATCTTATGATATATTTTTTTGAGAATTTTTAAGTGTAGGCGATTCGACATAATTTTTTTTTCTCCCAATTGCACAATAATCCAATTTTATTATTATTCAGCCATTTGTGAAGATGTCACTGATAAGCCGGGGGCTGATGGTAGTCGGGTTCTGCAGAAACCAAGCGATGGCCAGTGGAATAATAAGTTGCATCGTGACAAGCTAGAGCAAATCGCGAACCGTGCTAGAGATCGTGACAGTGAAGATGCATTCGGATATGGCGTTCTGGTGCATAATTCACACGCGTCTCATTCGCACATCAGTCACAAGCCACCGGGCTACTCGAATTGGCGTTTTGGCAGCAAACACTCGCCAATGCACGTTCCATCCGTTCACGATTCCGTTTTGAGGCCGTTTGGTGATCGACGCGAAGATTTGAACTATCTTGGCGGCGTTTCGAGGGGAGATAAAATTTTATTATCAAACTCTGGCTTAGTTTTTGAGGAAGACACAATGCTCGATAATCAACATCAAAGTTCCGATTCGGTCATGCCTGGATGTGACTTGAAGTGCGAAGAAAATGAATTCTTTTGTACGAAGAGCTGCTCATGCATTCATGCAGATCTGCATTGCGATGGTCAAATCGATTGTGGACCGGATGGCGAAGATGAGGAAGAATGTGAAATCACAGAGGAGATGGCTGCTAAAATGAAAAGTGAATGTGAGGCAATTACGATGTCACCGCATGTCATGTGCCCAAAAACTCTAATCTGCATCAAGCAAGAATGGCTTTGCGATGGTAAATTTTAGAGATTGATTTAAAAGTTGGAAAATTATTAAATTATTATTTTATTTTAGGTGACGACGATTGTCAAGATTTCAGCGATGAAACTCATTGCGGTGCACGCTCGAATTGCTCAAAAGATTATCAATTTGAATGCAACAACGGACTTTGTATACCCGAGGAATGGATGTGTGGTGAGTATCTCACAATCATATCGAAGGTCATGATCTAATTCTTTCTTTTTTTCAGACGGCGATGAAGACTGTAGAGATGGATCGGATGAAATGAACTGCACGAGAACGTAAATTTTCTTGCACTTTAGTGAAATTTTCTCAAGTTTTATCCTGAAAAATTCTAATAAGCCTCTATGACATGTCGAGAGATACAAAAAATTCATAGCATCTCTCTCTTTTTCTTTATTAACATTGTCACCGTGCGTAGGTGGTTCTATTTTTTATTATTGTTGCTTTTCCATACTGCCGCCCCGTTGTTTTTCCTCAATCTTCGTCTAATTTTATTGAGAAGAAAGCATGAATGAAAATCATTGATACAAGTACGGCGTATATAAATTTTTTCTTGGCTTAAAATCAGCGAGAGAATTTATTTTGCGAGAGAGAAAATTTCACGAAAATCTCCGAACATTTTCCCAACTTGATGATTTCTTCCCTCACAGATGTTCCAATGATGAATTTCAATGTATGGACGAGAGTTGCATATCGCTTTCATTTAAGTGCGATCAAGAGCAAGATTGTGAAAATGGTGAAGATGAAAAAGATTGCGATTTTCCGTTGCCAAATTGTCCAGAAGGCGAGTTCAAATGCAAGGGACTGCTCGGTGGAATGGGTGGTCCTGGCGGTAGATGTATCCTTCAGAGATTCCGCTGTGACGGAGGTAAATAAAATAGATTTATAATATTTTAAAATATTTAATTAACATCTTAATTCTAGACAACGATTGCGGCGACTGGTCAGATGAGGAAAATTGTCCCAAAAAATCAATTTTGTGCACATCGAATGAGTTTAGGTGCGACGATGGTCGCTGCATACCGTTAAGATGGAAATGTGATCGAGAACAAGATTGTGACAGTGGTGAAGATGAAAAAGAGTGTAGTGACATTGGAAATGTTAATCGCGAGTGCAATGACGACGAGTACACATGCAAAGATTCTCGATGTATTCTCAAAAATTGGGTTTGTGATGGCACAACGGATTGTAAGCGTGGCGAGGATGAAGCGGACTGCGATGTGAAGTGCGATGTCGGTCAATTTACTTGTCCATCGAAGACACGCTCCGTCAGAGAAAGTCGTCAAAACTATTGTGTGAATCAGAAGCACATTTGTGACGGCCATAAAGATTGTATATCGGGTGAAGACGAAGAAAATTGTCCAACAATGAATTCATGTCCGAAAAATACGAAATGCCAACAGCTTTGTGGAACAAGCTCGAGTGGAAAAGAGATTTGTGGTTGTAAAACTGGCTTCATTTTAGCTTCCGATAATGTCACTTGTGCTGATATTAATGAGTGCGAGTATACCAACAATCCATGCAGTCAGACCTGTAACAACACTATCGGTGGATTTATGTAAGTTACTTTTATAACTTTGCATTAAAATTAATTTAAAATAAAAATTTTAGGTGCGGTTGCATCACTGGATATGTTTTGAGGCCTGATTTGCGAACTTGCAAAGCACTCGGTGGTGCTGTAAAACTCATCATGGCAAATCGAGGAGACATTCGTCAAGTGACGCTAAGCAACAATCAATATACTTCCATCATTAAGGGACTGCCAAACGCTATCGCTATCGATTATCACTATGATAAGGATCTTCTTTTTTGGACTGATGTTTCTGCCGATGTCATCAAGCAATCTTTTATTAATGGAACTGGAGCTAAAGATATCATAAGATGGGGTAAAATTAACTTTAAAATATAATTAGGGAATTTACTACTTAATTTGTGTAGGTTTGGAAAGTCCCGGTGGATTGAGTGTCGATTGGGTTCATGAGTTAGTTTTTTGGACTGACTCAGGCACGAGACGTGTAGAAGTTTCAACTTATGATGGGAAATTGAGATCAGTACTGGTTGCAAATGACTTAGACAAGCCACGTGCAATTGTCGTTCATCCAGGAAAAAAGTGAGCAAATTTTTATAATTTTCTTTTCACTAATTAAATTTTCTTACTAGTTTCATCTTCTGGACTGATTGGGGTGGTCCAAATCCAAAAATTGAGCGCGCCTATATGGATGGAAGTGAGAGACTGGTCATCATTAACGATGGAGTTTACTGGCCTAACGGTTTAGCATTGGATTTTGCTACAGACCGTATTTTTTGGTGTGACGCGAAGCATCATGTGATTGAGAACGCAAAACTCGATGGAAGTGATCGAAAAAAGATTTTAAGCAGCAATTTACCGCATCCATTTGCTTTGACAATTTTCGAGGACAACATTTATTGGACAGATTGGCATTCAAAATCAATTTCATCAGCTAACAAAGTAAAAACTTTAAATTATTTTAAATAATAATTCGAATTAATATTTTTCAATTTAGGTTACTGGTAAAAATTTCCGACACGTTCATGAAGGCTTACACTTTCCAATGGACATTCAAAGCTATCACAAAGCACGTCAGCCAAAATATGAAAATCGATGTGCTGAGGATAGGCGAAAACTAAAAGGCGGCTGCTCTCATTTATGTCTGCCAAATCGACTCTCTCGACGCTGTGCATGTCCAATCGGTTTAACACTTCTTGATGATCAAAAAACCTGCACAAATACTCCGGATAAATTGCTAATTCTTGCTCGAAAGAAAGACATTCGTATCAAGCAATTAGATTCGAAAAATCCTAAAGAAGTCGACAACAATATTCCTCTTGATAATTTAAAATCAACGATTGCATTAGATTGGTGCAGTAAGACTGATCGAATTTATTGGAGTGATGTTGGAAAAAGCACAATCAATAGGGCATTCTTAAATGGAAGCAACCAAGAAACTGTTATACAAGATGGCTTAAGTTCGCCAGCTGGTCTTGCTCTCGATTGGATAACGAGTAAATTATATTGGACGGATGCAGGAACGAGAAGAATTGAAGTTGCAAGCATTGATGGAACTCAAAGAGCTTTATTGATCTGGCAAAATCTCTATAAACCAAGAGATATTGTTGTTAATCCACTGCAAGGTCTAATGTTCTGGTCGGATTGGGGAAATATGCCAGTTATAGAGCGTGCTGGTATGGATGGAGATGATAGAACTTCAATTGTTTCTGAAAATCTCTACTATCCTAATGGCATAACCATTGACTTCCCAAATAATCGCTTATACTTTGTCGATGCCGGCACAAAAGTTCTCGAATTTGTTAACTTTGATGGTACTGGCAGAAATCGTTTGATTGCTGACGGACTTCAGCATCCATTCGGCATTGACGTTTACGATAAGTATGTCTACTGGAGCGACTGGGATAATCGATCAATTTGGCTTGCAAACAAAAATACTGGAGCCGAGCGTAAAGCAATTGTATCCGACACGAGTGATCTCATGGACATTCGAATCTTTCATAGAAAACGTAAAAATATTCGCAACCCATGCGCTGCTAACAATGGAGGATGTTCATACATGTGCATTTTAAATTCAAAAATGACCACAACTTGCGCTTGTCCAATCGGCGTTAAATTAAATCCGGATAAGAAATCATGCAAAGATGGACCGAGCAATTATATAATTTTTGCTCATCGAACCGACATTAGACAGGTCTCGTTAGACATTGACTACATGATTGATGTCGTCTTGCCACTACCTCAAATTTCAAACGTTTACACCATTGACGTTGATCTTGCGAATGGAAATCTTTACTATGCCGACAATATCGAAGATGTGATAGTTCGTAGTACATCTGATGGCCAAAGCATACAGCAAATTTTGAGTGAAAGCATGGACAGTGTTGATTGTCTCGTAGTTTGCTCAGTATCGAGAAAAATTTATTTTGCTGATGGTGGTAGGAAGAGCATTGAGGTATGCGAACTGGACGGAACTCAACGAAAAGTTTTAGTGTGGCAAGATTTGGAGTCACCACGTGCCATTGCCATTGATTACACCAAAGGATATTTGTTCTTCTCGGATTGGGGTACGGTGCCGAGAATTGAGCGAGCCGACATGGACGGTGATAAGAGATCGAGGATTGTAACAAATGATTTATTCTGGCCTAATGGATTGGCAGTTGACAAGGACAAGTTGTATCTCTATTGGACTGATGCAAAGCTTCATCACATTAAAAAGTGTGACTTTGATGGAAATTTCATTCAAACTGTCATCGAGTTTCGTAATGAAGAACATCCATATGGAATCATGATTACAAAATCTAAAATTTATTGGACAGACTGGAAAACACTTGCACTTCATTCTGCTGAAAAGAAAAATTTAACTTCTCGAGTAACGATCGCTGGCAATTTGGAAGGACTGATGGATGTGAAAGTGATTGATCAAAATGAAAAATTGGAAGATAATATTTGCGGAGATAATAATGGTGGATGTTCGCACTTGTGCTTAAGAAAACCTGATGGCTATTCATGCCAATGTCCAACGGGTCTTAGGATGAAAAGTGACGGAAGAAACTGCGAAGATTTACCAAAAACTTATCTACTCATTGCACTTCGAACGGGCATTGGAAGAATCTCTCTGGACACACCAGAAATGTTTGATGTCGTCCTTCCAATTGATAGCATTTATGGAGCTGTTGTTGTCGATTATCATTATGAGAAGAACTTTTTATTCTATGCTGATGTCAATGCAGATGCCATTAAACGTATAAATATGAAGAATTTTAATGATGTTAGAACTATTGTGTCGACAGGTTTAAATACACCAAATGGAATTGCTGTTGATTGGATGGCCAATAATTTGTATTGGAGTGATTCAGCTCTAAAAATAATTGAGGTGTCGAGGCTCGATGGAACATATCGAAAAACTCTTCTCAGAAATGACTTGGATGATGTTAGATCGATGATTTTATACAAGAATTTCTTATGGTTTGCTGATTGGGGTCATACAGCGAGAATTGAGAGAACTCTTCTGGATGGAAGTGACCGTAAAGTTATTATTAACTCAGATTTAGGATTTCCAACGGGACTGGCAATTGATTTTATGGCAAAGAAACTTTTCTGGGCGGACGCTTTACATGATCGCGTTGAAATGGCAGATTTTGATGGCTTGAAACGCTCAAAAATAATTATGCATGCTGAACATCCATTTGGATTCACTTTGACAAACAGTTACTTCTACTATTCTGACTGGTACAATAAATCAATTATTAGAGTGCCACGTCACAGCAACGGTGTTCCCGAGGAGGTTCGTCGCAATCTTCGAGGTGCATTAGAAATCCGTTCCGTCTCAGGCGAAAGACAACCTCACTACTTCAATCCATGCAACGAATCAAACGGTGGCTGTCCATTCCTGTGTCTCTATCTCGGTGGTAGAAAGTATGTTTGCGAATGTCCCAACGTCATTGATAAACCATGCAATCAAGAGACTCGAGAATCTATTATGAAACCGGATGAAAATGAAGAATCAACATTTCCACCTTATGACCATCTACTTCCAACACTTCCATCAGAAGTTCCATCATCATTAATGGTTGTTACACTTATCATCGTTGCGCTTTTGCTGTTTGTTGTTGTGACGGCAATTTTATGTGAGCTACTAATTATTAATTAAAATAATTTTGATATATTTAATATTGAATTTTTTTAGATCTTTGTAACTCAAAGAAGAAGGAGAAAAATAAGGCTCGTTTAACGTTTTCTAATCCAAACTACAACGGTTCAAATCACTACAACGATGAACCCGGAAAAAGTACATTTTTCAAACGCTTCAAATATGACAAATCTCAGGTAGTAAATAAATTTAATAAATTATTAATGTACAATTAATTATTATTGTTAGGATCGCGTTTATGAGGAGAAAGTTTTAAGCTGTGGACAGGAGACAACTTCATCGATTATGATGTCCTCAACAAATCCATCACCGATGCCATCACACTCAGCCATTCTTTCGACAATAGGCTAAACACAAAATTGATCAATGAAATACAGGATTTATGATTATGGTGATTAGAGAAAAGAGGATGAAATTTCGAACCCAGTAGATTAGTGCTAAATAAGGGTAAGTGAACGGCGACAAAAGTCACAGATATATTTTTTTAAATCCAATTTCCGCGAGGAAAACAAACTCATAGAAGTAGAAAATTTATTTTAAATAATTAATAAATTTCTGATTAATTATTTAACTCATCAGAAATTAATTAATTAAAAACCGTTGGAAGTAGAGTGAGATTTTATTTTACCTCAAACGAGAATTCTATCAAACACCTTTTATCGCAAACAAATTGCGCGTTTAACAACACCCGAAAAAAATTGAAGCTTTATGTACTTTTTCCAAGAAAAAAATTCTGTTTATAAAAATTCACAAGAAAACTTTTGTAAATGGTAAAATCTGTGAATGATTGCAGACCTAGTGAAACATGTGCCAAAGAATTAAAATGAATGTAAAATCTCATATGAGATGATTGAGAATTTCTTAGTGTACATAAATATATGATCAACCTTAAAAACTGTATAGTACTTCCTTATTATTTATTTCTGTCACAAAAAAAATGTTTCTTAATGCAATTGATTGTACTTTAAGAAAACACAGTCGCTAACATAAGGCTCAAAAATGAAATGAAAATTAGCGGATATTTAAAAACACGAAAATGAAAAATTATCTATAGAAAAAAATCGAAATTTAATTTCGTGACTACACATAGAATTTAAAGAGTATATATTTGAACGTATTTTAGTGAGTTAAGCAACACTTAATTTTAGAGATTCAAGTGAGGTTGAAAAAAGTTTGACTTTTTTTGAGGGAGTAAATTAAAAATTATAAAGTAAGACTGATTACTGTTTTTGCTTCTAATTATTAAGTTCAATAATGGAAAATTTAAAGGGTAAATTTTAAAAAATTCCATTAAATTTTCCAGTCTTGAACAATAATTTTATTTATTTTTAAATTTCGAAAACATAAAACTTTATTTTCGTTTAGTTTTACTCTTAAATTACGCGCGTTTTAGCGCTGATTTAAATTACAAATGAAAATAAATTACTTTTTATAAGAAGAACTTGAGACAATTAACTTAAAAAAATGATTAAAAATCGTACGAGTCGGCAAGTGAAGCCGAATTAAAAATGTTGATAAACTAAGTGGACTAATGGCAAAAAAAATTGCTCAACTCATTACGAAATGGAATTAGAGATGATGCGCAAAATTATAATTTTTATAAAATTACACAGTGTAAATGAGAAGAAAATATCTTTTGAGAAATAACAGTGCAGCTATATATTTACTACTAAATAAAAAATACTCCTACAAAAATGATGTTAGAAAAGTGCGTGCGCGATAAAAAAGTGAATTAAAAATTATTAATTTTGGATTTCACTTCTTTTCGCGCACATGAACACTAAAATTTTTAAGTCTGAGTTAGAAGAAAAATTAAAAAGATATCACAAAAAATTTAGAGGGGAGGTTAAAAAAATATCGTCCTTGATAGGATTTAAATTTATTATTTTTCAATTAAATTCAAAAAAAATTGTAAATGAAAAAATATTCTTCAAAGTTTCCGAAAACCTAACTGAGTTCTTGATGTGCCAAAAAAATTTTCTTGTGAAATTTGAACTTTTGTATCTGACGAGTAAAATTCAAAAGATCTTATTTCTCGATCAGAAGGGGCTCATGTTTGTATTTTACAAGAGAAAAAAGTATTGTGTTATGAGTGGCTCATCAAGATCATTTCAGTTGAGAATGATAATTATTTATAAATCGTAAATATATTAGACATGAAAAAAAATCTTGAAACTATTTGCAACAAATGGTGTAAAATGATGACAAAAATCAACAATAATTAAAGTCTTAGAGAAAAAATAAATAAAAATGTGTTTCTGTGGAAAAAAAATTATTGAAATTTTTAAAGAAATTTCCCTGAAATAATTTTCTGAAGCTTTTAAATTTTCCAAAATGTTTTACTCAGGCTAAAAATTATTAGGCTGAGATTTCGATGAAGTTTTCACAATTCTAAAAAGAAAAATTGAATACATAAAGTTTATCCTAACCGTGCTTTTTTCAACTTTAAAAAAGAAACAAAATATAAAATGTTAATTTGAGAAATTTATAAATGAAAATTTAAAAACAAAATAATTGCATATACGATTTTTGTTTTCAAATCACAAAAAATGAGAAAGATGAAAAATTATAAAGCATTAAATTAAAAAAATTTGTTTGACTTCATAAAGAAAACTAAGTGTGGAGTTAAATTTAAAATTTAAAAATTTCATCCACATGATATATTTTTCCAAACCTATAACGAAGGGATTAATGAATGGATTTTTGTGACTCGGATTGAGTAAAAAAATTGGAAGAAGAAGATAAATGTATTTAGAACTTGAGTCAAACTGACATCTTGACTTTTACAAAAAAAGAGGAAATTAATAAATGTATTTTAAATGTTATAACACTTTTTCATTTCAATAATTTCATTTTCAGCTTTTAAATTTCTAATAGAAGTTTTCTACTCAACATTCTATAGAGCTTTTTGCTATTCAAACAGGGTGACCAAAAAATTAAACAGAATCGATAGCAAAAATCTTTCAATAAATTGAAAGAAATAATTTTTCTGTCATTTTTTAAATTTTTTTTATTTTAATTTGTAAATTTTACTTTAATTTAAAAAAATAAAAATAAAATTAATTTTTTTGCCGCTTCGAATTATTTGAAAATTTTATTATTTGTTGATTAAAAACAGCGTGACCAAAAATATTGTCATACAAATATCACGATCAAAATCGTCTAAACTTTAAAAGAGATCGAAAAACGTTCTCATTTCTCTCAATTCCCCTCCAAACGTTCGCTCTCCTCACACGAAATGACTCGGCTACGAATCTTTTTATATTTCATTCAATATAAAACGCGAAAAAATCAAAATTTAGTCACAATCGTTTCAATACAACAAAAACAACGTGATCGCGACAGATTATATTTTAAAGCGGTTGAGAAAATTAAGAAAAATTTAAAAAAATTAGAAGCTAAAAAATTTTAAATTTAAAAAAATCTGTTACATATTTTATAAATTTGTCATAGCGAAAATTTGGAAAAAATATGACAAGGTGAAGAGAAAAAATGAAATTAAAAAATGGTCGAAAAGTGAAAATCGTCTAAAGTGTAAAAATTGAGAATTGAGATTTTCTTCAGAGTGCAATTCTATATATTTATTTCTTTTAACATACATATGTGACTCCCTGAGAACAGCAGCGAAAAAAAAGAGTCGAAACATTTGTTTGTATTTTTGTGCTTTTTTAATTATTTTTTAGCCTTAATTGATTTTCATATGTGCAATGACAAGAAATTTTTACGCTTGTAGTTAAAGCTCGGATTTTTTTTCTTTCACTTATATGTGCCGGTTGAAATTCCGTGCGTCGCAAAATAGGAAAAAATAATTAAATCATCGTTCTATTAATAGCGAAGAAAATTTCTACTTTTAATGAATTTTTTGAGATCCAACTTTTCACGCATGTGGTCATGAACCTCATCGAAAATTTATATTTATGCGTTAACCTCGTTAAAAAATTCTCAAAAAAATAATAATTCGTAATTGAAACACTGAAATAATAATTTAAAGTTTTTTTTTATTCGAGCCATTTATAACCGGAGAACAAAATTTCAAGCACCGGCGATGACTTTTTATTCGTCCCACAAACAATTTGCGATCTCAAGTCATAGAGTCTGAAAATTACCAATTTTAGCGAATCATTTCGCATTAGTTGAGATGCTGGAGTTGTATTTAAACTTTAAAGAGTGAAGTCGCAGCAGTAGAGGGATCAACAACATTTTTCGGAACGGACGAAAGTTCAATAATCTAAACGATTTGAGTTTTTTATATTCACATACGTATGCATTTCACATGTGCGGCAATGTGTTGTGTCTCCAACAAGACAAAATTAGTCAAAGAACTGAGATTCATCTAGCGATGTAGTGTGTACACACATTCGCAATTCACAGAATTACATTCTCGCGAAACCACGTAATAATAAAAAAAAGCCAGAAAAAATTCTTCTTCATCCCTCTCTGATATAAATTAATGGTGGTACACGAGAGGCTGTTGAGATGTGTATAGAGCGCAATTCAATACTTTTTATACCTCCTCCTCCTCTCCTCGTGTATACTCGAAGATTTTTTCTTCTATAGAAATTAAACAAGCGAAAAATATTTTTTCGTTGCTTTTTGAATTAAATAGGAAAATCAAATATACTTTAAGTAAATGCGCAGAGAGTCAGTGAGCGAATGTTTTCAAGGTTAAAACTTGCCAGCTAGTCAATGACCATAATTTTATTTGAAAGCCGAAAACAATTCGCATATTGATTGCAGCAAATGGAAATTTTGTGTCGATTATTCAAAAAGTAGAAAATACCACTGAAAAGAGTAATTAGATGCCCATGAATTCCTCATGACGGTTGTCAATGTTTGCAATTTAAATGAAGTGAACAGCACAGAAAAAAAAAGACGACACGACAAATTTGAATATATGGCAATTGAGTCATTTTACTTTATATACAGCAAAAAAAATTTGTGCTTTATTTTTTATTATTGAATTTACAAACGTCAGCGTTAACCAAAAAAGCTGAAAATACAAAACTAAAATATGAAGATAGCTGCAATTATGGTCATTGCTACCCACCAAGTGCCAAAAATTTCTCATGCATGAAATGTAGATTTGCTCAACCCGACACTTATTTGTAGTTTATTATCATGAACAGAATAAAATTTGGGCATGTGATCGTGGACACGTTTAATTGAGAATAAAAAAAGAGCTTTTACGAGCGCATTAATGCAAGCATTAAAATATTGCAAAAATGATTAATCGCATGATAATTTCTTGAGGTTTTTTAAATTTTAAAGAGAGACTCGCACGTACCGGAGATAGGAAGTGCTTTAAACTCATAAAAGGCAATGGTTAGAATTTATTAAATATGCTTAATTGAGAAAAAGGAAGTTTCGTGACAATTTTGCTTTGCCACGTTTTGAAAGTCTTTTAATTTTCGCTTTAAAAATTTGCACACGAACGCGTTTTTCTGCCGAATATTGTAATTGTTTGAAGAACTTTTTAGTATATAAATGCGACAACACTTTAATTTTTTTATATTTCTCTTGATAAGCACATGACGTGATGTGTCATACCTCCGAAAAAAAAATGTTTTTATCTCATCGGAAATTGTTTGATGGTATTTTTTTTTATTAGCCAGATAACTGAATATTTTCATTTAAAATTTAAAATGCGTGTGTGTGAGTGTGCAGTAAAAAACTTTCAGTCATGATTTAATACATTTCAACCTTTCATTATTAACGCCTTTTAAATGCACCATAAAAATTTGCGAAATATATTTTTAAACGCACACATTTAAGAATTTTTTTATACTGCCAATTTAAGAATATTGATCTTGACACAATAAAGTTTTTTTTGTCTCTTGGAATTGTCGTAAAAAAATCATGTGGGAAATCAAGAGAAAGCAATGATCGTGAGCACACAAAAAAGATTGAACAAAAAAATCTCTTTAAATTAATAAAAAAAAAATCTTTTGAAGCTCTTCACTTATTATCTCCAATTATTAAATTATTGGAGGCAATTTGAGGAAATTTATGGCCATCATGAGCAAAAAATTATGTGCGGAAATCGTCATACATACAAACTATGAAGGTCACATTTGCAAGCATAAGAAATTCATTCATGGAACTTGTCATAAACCAGAAAAAAAGGTCCCATTAGAAAAAAGCGGAAATCAGTCTCGGGATAAACATCCAAAAAAATATAATTTCATTTTCCACACACATGAGAGAACGAATTATAATATGCACAATATAAAATTTTCATCTCATGATGTGATTTATCATCGCGCTGCAAAAATTGAATATATAAGAGGCATGTGTGTATGCTTATTAAAGAGAGAGAGGCTACACACAAAAATGTTACCGACTGATTCACTGTCTAGTGGTTAAGTGATGCATTAAAATGCCAACGAAAGAAAGACGCACGGAAAAAGAGCAACAACAACAGCGGCGAGTAAAATTTATTTAATTTCGTCTGTTTTTTTACTGCTGCGGATCTACTGCAGATCCTCTCTCGCGGAAGCAGCTGTTATTCGTAGCCTCTTTTCTCATTCGTAGCCTCATTCGCAATTCTACAAAATTTATAATCATATCAGAGAAGAAGAAAAAATAAAGGATGCACATTGCACATTTTACGTGCCGTTTTCATCTGCTAAAAAAAAGCCTGGACAAAACAAAAATATATAAAATTGGACATTTAAATTTTCGTAAACATTGCAAACGCCATCATCGTCGATCGCCGCGTTTTCAGAGTTAATAAGGAGAATTCAAGCTGCAGACACGATGCATCTGCTTGGTCGCAAATTTTTAATGAAGATGATGATGGTGGCGATCTCGAGAAGTCTCACTTTAAATGTCCAAGAAGAATTTCAGCTGGAAAGTGTTGAAACAAAATTTTATCGCGTATGCCGACGATTAACGCCCACGCCAATTGCAATTGCGCAATCATCACTTGAATGAACTTGAAATATGAATCGCAAAAAATTGCCATTGACATTTAAAAATTTAAATAAGAGATTCAATTTGACTTTGAGAGATTTTTAAATTTAGGGGTCAATAAATATGCTCAGTGTTTCCAGGAGAACCATGTAAGGAGAGTTTCTATTAATCCATTAATCAGCTGACGTGGGAGATGAATGGAATATAAATAGAAGATTTTTTAATAAATCGCAAAAACGAATTTTTGCACCTCGAGGTGTTTTTTAAAAATTAAAAGTCTCGCATTCAAACACACAACCACAGCGAGGAGATGCGAGAGAAAAAAAAGTATTAGAGGAACGAATGATGAGATAATGACCATTAGTCAGGCAGCAGCTGAATTTTAAATAAAGTATTTTCTTGGTCGTGTGTTTGATGTGAACTTGCAAAATAATAAGAAGACATAATGTTAGGTGTTAATGTCCTTTGTATCATTTTAGAAAGTCTAAAATTTACCACACACAGAACATTCCTCTGATGACCAGCCCACTAAAGAGAAGAACAAAAAATTCTCCTTTCGCTCGATCGCCTAATGAATTGACTTAAAGGAGAAGAAGAGTTTTCTCGTTGTTTAAAGGTTACTTTTTGAATTGAAGGAAAGAATGAAAAATTTAAATGGATTTGGCCATAATCTCACCTCTCACTTGGAGTTTTGTGTGGCGCAAAAGAAGAATTGCGAATTTTGGGTTGCTTCTTCTTTCATTGCTATTCTTTTATTGCAACTCTCGCGAAAATAAAGTAAGAGGAAATAAATTATAAAGGAGCAAAATACTTGATTTCTTACTTGAGGCTGACTAGGGAGATTGAAATCATTTTTTAATTCATACAAATTAAATAATAATGTTATTTACATAGATCTCGACTCTAACAAGTATTTTGCGATTTTTAACGGGTTTTCTCTAGCCATATGAGACCAAATTTTATTCATGTGTGAACAATAAATTTACTGAAATTAATAAATCATCGCAATTATAATTTTCCACTTATAGTGAAGCACAAAAAAATTCCTAGTCAACCCAAAAAATTCCAGCTCGTCTTTTAGTGAATTATCTGCCTTATTTCTTTATTTTAATTCACATCGCATCCCAGCAGTGTGTATGTATCTCTTTTTTTATGGGAAAAGAATTGAAGTTCATTCAGAATTTTTTCTCTCGCTTATTCGCGTTGCTGGTACCAAGATGTTCACGAAATATATATAAGTACAACTTTTTGCTGCAAATTCCCAACAGCTCAGAACAACTAACGAATATGTGTATGAAAAAATTATCACATTGCGCAAAAGTATGTGTCGATATACAAATGAATGTAAGCTTTATATATAGACACGGCTTTTGGAGAGTTCGAAAGTGTTAATGCTTTGACTCATTTCATATCAATTTACACTTTGTCATTGAAATGTGCCTTGTTGGAAATGAACTCTATACGAAATTTTACCGAAAAAATAATAATGTACACACATGCCGGTTCATAAAAGGCAAATTTTTTTCACTCTTCGCATCAAATTTTGTCTTCTTCTTATTTTTAATTTTTAGTCGGCGCATTTAATTGCATTTTTCCATCAATATTTTAAATCACTTCCCACGTTGTTAGATGAGGAGGAAAAAAGTTTTTTTTTGGCTTTTTCAAAAATATTTTCATAACTTCATGACTTGTTGAATGAGAAGAAATGATTCGTAAAACGAAAATGTTCGATTTTTAACAAGTTTTATGGATAAATAATAAAATTACTGCGTATTTTTATGGGACTTTTGAGTACGCATATCGATTTAGGTTAGGTTCAAGGTAAAAATATCTTTCTCTCGTTATGAGTTTAAGATTTCCTCATGTTTAAGCTAGAAAAATAAAATAAACTTTTTTATGTAAAACAGTTCAAAGTAATTAAAAAGAATCGAAAAATATTTACTGCTGGCTATTTAAAATTTAAAAGGCTTTTTTATGCTCTTTTTTCGCGAATCACGCATGTGCGTATTTTTAATCTAACGAAAAATATACCAATTAAGACTGTTTTCTTTTAATTTGTGGACAAAAAATTCGCTCGAATTAATAATTAGCATACAAATTGCATCTTTCTCTTATAGTTTTCGCAAAAATCATACATGAGACAAAGATTGCGAATTTACGATAGCGTAGAAAGGCGATTAAAACATTCGGCATGATGATTATGAAAAAGCGATGGAGTTTGGCGACATTCAGTGCGTAATCCGTTCGACGCACCCATCAAAAAGTTCTTCTTGATCTTCGAAAGTAGATCGGTGGTTGTGAATTTTTAATTTCCTCCAAGGGTTGATAATTTTTCTAAAAAATAAAATTTTAATTTTGCTACAAAAAAATTAATCTATTTTTAAAAAATCAATAAATATTTTTATTCAATTTTACTCACGCATAAAGTCATTTTCTAAGAAGAGCTCTTTTACGAATTTTGTATGCAAATCTGTGCGTTTGATGAATAAATTGGCAATGATACGCAAAAATTATCAATTTCAGTTTGTTGACATTCACTCGCCGCTAAATTGGCTTAGAGTGCCCGATGATAAAGTTCTCAAGAGGCAGCTTGTAGGCACTTAAGACATCTGACAACACATTTTTGTTTTCGCGAAAAAAAACTCTGAATTCCGCAAAAAGTTCATGAAGTACTAAAATTATAAAATACGCAAAACTAGAAATTGGATAATTTGCGTTCGAGCGCGGTCAACGAACGGGATTCAATTGGGAGACTTTAAAAACTTAAATTGATTTTTTTTGTTCGAAATATACAAACAACTCGCGCATTCGAGTGCAGAGACGAATAAACTTATCATCAGCAAATTTAGCCTGACTTGTTTAAAATTTCAAGAAAATGAAAAGAAATAAAGATGATTGAAATTTAAAAAGAGTGTTTTGCAACTTTTTCTTTCAGCTCAGATCATTATTCATCCATTAGTTCATCACGAGTTGACTTGATGCTGAAAACCTTTCAGGCAGTGGGTTAATCCGAAAATCATTAATCCTTTTGGAAGCTGAAATTATTCTGTTGTAGGCACGTGGTAGAATTATGAGATGCTATTGGAAGTGGTGGCAAAGATCGTGTACATGAAAATCGTGATTCAGCAGCTCCAATATCGTTGAATGATGTTGATGTAAAATAAGAAAATATTTTTACAGTCTTTCAGCTCTCGGTGACTGGTTAGTGACGCCATTAGAATTTTTTTACAAGAAGACCTTATCACAATTACTTTTACGTTCAAGTTTCAGCATTGCTGCGGTAAATTTTCAAATGCATTCCACGACGAAATGTGTAAAGTTTCGCTGCATTTATGGCTTGCTTACAGAATGAGATATGATGATCGATTCTTGTTAATTTACTTTAAATGTTTTTTGTTCCTTAATTCCCGTCTTGTGTTCTCCGCACACATACGTACGTGCATGCTCATCCTCGATGCTTCTCCTCTTTCGTTTTGCAAAATTACACGGCGGTCGCTTTACTTCTTAAATTATTTCTCCTCAAATACTTGCGAGCGTATCTTTTTTTTGGCAATAATGAAGAGGGGTAATGTGCTGTGGAATGCATGCATTATGCAATAAAAAAAATTTATGAATGACTTGAAGGCAAAATTTTAATCAATATATAGGTAATACATGGTGGATATGAGAAGGAGAGAGAAGGAATAATAAATTGTTCAAAATACCTCGACTCTGCCTTATCAAAGAGGTTTAAAATATTTATTTTTTTTTCTTGTAACAATTTGATTCGATTAAAGCTAATCCAAATTATTTAATAAATTTTTTACAGAGCAACGCCAAATTTCAGTTCATGTGGGAAATAAGATTTTATGTGACACATCAGCAGCACATGTGAACCGGCAAAATTATTTGAGAAATTTCCTGGACTGTTTTAAATCATTACTCATCAATTTTTTCTCCCATACATCAAAAGCATGCAAAATTTTTTGTATAATTAAAAGCTTGAAATTCAAACGATCGTTCTTTAATTTTATCGCATCCTATTGCGCTGATTAGCGAATTTCACCCGAACAAGCCATAATTCTTGCTAGAAGAAAACAAGTTTGTCTCGGCTTAGCTTTGATTACTCTTAATTTGTTCCCATCAATAACTCTCGCATTCCACTCAAAACTCTCCATTGATATATTTTTGTTTCATACATTGTTATTGCTCATAATGATAATATTGGCGTCGTTTACTTTCCGCTTTGAATTGCACCATAAAGTGATTATTTTTAGAGCGACAATCACGTAGTATACGTCCTTTTAAATAAATTAAAACTCGAGTGTTTCATTTTGGGCATTTAATATTTAAAAAATTAAATGAAATTATTTTCAATGTGTTACAAAGTAATTTCGCTTGTTCTTATTATAGAGGAATCCTAAAAAGAGTTTTTTATTACCATAATATTGCTTTCTCACTTTGCACAATGCCGTAAACCGGTTTTTAATCATGATCATCGGTTGAAAAATTTCATTCAATTTAAATTGCGGAATGCCAGAAATTTCCTGTTATGATTTTAAAACAGTTCACTTGAATCCTCGGTAAAGTGATGTAATGCTATACACTTGATTGTGGTTTTGTGCGAAGCGTGCAAGTTTTAAATGTGCAACATACATTTTATAGTTTGTAATTCGACGACGAAACTATTTTGCTGATTAGACGAAAGGCCTTTTTTTCGTTATTAAACGTGCTCAATACTATAAACAGGTAATGGCGAGTATGTGTGGAGATTTTTTTCGTTCTTTGGTGCAAAAAATAATACGTAGTGAAATCACGATTCGCAACGTTATGCAATTTGAGATAACATAAATGTGGTGTGTGCAATATAAAGCGATAAAAATCTTGAAACTACTCATTCACAATATTTTCACTCTATGCGCCGACACCGCACACACTCGACTTTCATTCATAAAATAAAGTCTCTCTTAGTCATGGACCGCATTTGAGAGCATTGTGTGAGACCTTGAAAGTTCCTCTGATCGCAGGTTATTGTTATTTGCTCTTTAGATTTTCTATCTGTTTAGCGCTTTGGCAAAACTACGTTTATTGGAGTGAGTGCCGCTACTTTGGGACGAACTCATGAAGATGAAAAAATTGAGTTGAAAAATGTCTTCGCATCCCGAGTTCTCTCATTTTACGTTTCTTCGTTCCTTGACTTCGTAGAAGCGGCTCGAAAATGATCTTAGTTGAGCAAATAGATCTTTTTTGTTGCTCCAACCCGATGCTGTTCAAATTAGCGATTTTGCGTTTCAGCTCCGCGAAAAAAAATATCTTTACGTCGTCAGGTAGAAATTAAAACGATAATAATTTGTCGAGTAAGTTCATGCAACTCGCCTTTATTTAGATAATTTTTAAAAAATTTATTTGCTCTCCTATGCCAACAAAACGCAACGTCTTATCATACATATTTTTATTTACTTCGCACTCATTCTAGACCACCATAAATTATTTACGAGGACACACTTGGCAAATGCATTTTTTCTCTAACCTCTTTTAAAAAGTTATATAACTTTTATTTTTTTTTGATAAGCCCCTTGCCTCGGTAGTGAGTACATAAAAATTTTCCATTCGAACTTCACAGCTCATCGCGTAAGTCATTTAAAATTTAAAAGGAATTTCTTCATCACCACATATTCACGTTCTTCTGTGGTTGGTTTGCAAGCACAAAAAATGTCTCTCCGCGATGTTCTTTCTTATTGTTCTAATTTTCTTTTTCGCTTTCTTGCCTGTTGCTTCTCAGTTGACGACAACGTCAACTTTCTTATATGGGAATGTGAGGTAAAAGTATATAAAATAAAGTTTGTGTTTTTTTTTGGAGTGAGTTAATCACATTTTTTTCTTCCTTCGAAATTCAAGTTTGTAAATCATTTACGTACGCCTTCTTCTTGCAACTCCATCAGATCATGTGTGTGTGTGTATGTGTGGGGTCTTTGGACTTTCGACTCAAAGTTTTTGCAAATAAAATTGGTCTAATAGATGTAAATGGGAATTTTAATGGACAAACACTGCTGGCGCCCTATTCGAATTTTCTGCGGGCAACTTTTCAAAAATTTGTGAGTGCATTCACATCTCACGAGGATAAAAGTTTTTTTTGGCAATAGACTATAGAGTTTCCCATGAATTGCCGACATGTACAGCTCTTATCGAGAGTGTGTTTCACTGGAAAAAAAGCGTTTCGAATATTTTTAGCACTTTAACACATGTAGAAAATTTTAGTGTCTGAAATATTATTATGTACAAGCTCATTTTTTCTTCTTTCATTTCAAATGTAAAATTTTATTTTAAATTCATATATATTTTTTGAGATTACATTGTATACACACATTTTAAATGTTTGCCTTTCGCTGCATTCGTCAAAGTAAATAATAATTTTTTTTATGATGTGTCAGTTCTGTTTAGAGTCGATCGATATGAACCATATAATTTCGATCGGAAATGCTCCAAGGTCATTAAAATACACTCTTTTCATGAGTTAAAAAGCTCTGTAACTCTCCAATTATTTATATGAGTTTCAGTGCTCTAGAAATGACTTTGTAGTTTTTTTTTTCTAATCTACGAAAAATATCTTTCCGTTGATTAACCTCATTTACACTCAAGTAGCCGACTTATCAATGAATTATTATTGGGAAGAAGAAAGCAAACTTTATGAGGCGTTAAATTTAATATTTAGAAATGGAGGCGATAAGAGTCGGTGAAACAATCCGCTATCTGGTATAAGGCTCATGTTCTTCCCAACCGCCTTTGTCATGTGCACATAATTTTTTTTTTGCAACGAGAGCGCATACAATTGCACATTTTCCACGAATATGGGGACATAATAAATAATCGCATGACATGGCGCATTTGAAGAAAACTTCAAAAATGTGTGTGCAAATATTATTTTTTCATTCTACATTGTAATTTGTATCCATCAAGCAGCAACAACAAGTGTTTTCTTCTATCAACAACTTTAATAATTTTTTACATTCTTTTTTTATTCGTTTTGCAAAAACACTGCAGACACTCAAACACCACCACCGCGTTTTATTCGTGTCTCGTCTCATTAAATTCCTTTCTTCATATTGCATCTCTCAAACACCCGATTTGGTCGTTTGGTGACAGAAAAATTTGATCATCGGATGTCACAAACAATTATCACAAAGTATAATACAATTTTAACGAATTTAAAAAAAAGTCTCTCGCATATGGAAGAAATAAGTTATCTATTACTGCCTTTTAGAATAAAACTAAATTAAAAAAAATTAAAACTGTGCCACGCTTATCACCATCAAACTCGTGGCAATTTCAATCTCGATCACATTTTTCGCTAAATTTTTATATAACGAAAATATTTGCTAATAGAATCAAGCTAGCGCCAATGCGGTTATCAGTGTTGCAAAAAAAAATTATTAAAACTTTTTCTTCAAATAAAGAGCTGCGAACAGAAAAAAAATATCTTATCAGATTCACGCTTATCAAGGTAGGCGACGTGTAATTTTTTTAGAGACATTTAAAATTTAAAGTTCACAGCACAGTACGGCAAGATCGCCACATACAAGTAGTTTGCAAAAAGAAAAGAAATATTTTTTCCTATAAGAAATTTAGCAGAAATCAGATTCGAAAAGATGTGCGAGGATTGAGTTGGTGCAAAAAAAAGTTTCCAGAACAAAATTTCACATACGAAAATTTTGAGGAAAGCAGACGTAAAAGGCTTAGAAATTTTTTCCAAGCGAATGAGAGAAGAATGCAAAAAGCAAACCGGCATTTTTCGGAGCTCTGTTTTTTCTTATAAGAAAAATAAATAAAAAACATATGAAGCCGAAGTCGATCGTTCGCTCTCTCTCTCTCATGATATTTTTTGGTTACTCTCCTTCTCTTCGACTGTGTTGAGGTTATATACCATACATAAAAATAGCTAAAGAGAATGAAAAGCCCGAACCGATGTTCTGTTCTCGCTCGCTCTCGCAAAACTTTCATTCTGTATTTCTGTGTGACTCCTAATCGACGTTGTTCATTCTACACTCAACATTACTGCGTTAAACATCATTTTCGAACCTCGAGCAGAGCATTGGGAGAGAAAAAAAATATATAGGAAAAAAAGTATTTCTTTTCTTTTCATCATTTTTAATTTTATTGTATCATCATATTTTAATTTTATTTCGGTGTCTGTCTTCATCCAAAAAAGATAATTTTTTTCTTCAAAAAAAAAAATTAAAAAATTTTCCTCCTATCACCGAGTATTTTTTTTCCTCTGGAAGCGAAGAGACAAAAAGTGAAAAGTTTAGAGTGAATCAGTGAGAGTGATAAAGAAAATTAGAAAAATACTTGGTGTGTATTTAGTTTGAAAGTGAAAATTAGAAGGAAATAAGAAAAAGTTTTTTCAAAGTATCGCCGAAAACTTATCACTGAACATTTTTTTTATTCTGCCGAACATTTAATGGCATTAAATTAAATTGGACACAAGGAAAAAATTGTAGAGCGTATATTGATAAAAATAAAAACAATAAAATATAAATCAAATACACACTCACGCAAAAAAAATCTTCAAACTTGCGGAAGCAACAGAAGGCAGAGAGAAATTAAGGAAGGATGGATCTGTCCTGCAACGAAACGATGATTAATGATGAGAACGAGTACAATTTGTATGTTGAATATCAGACGGAAGAGAAGCCGACAACAAGTGCCGGCTCGCAAGATCATCACCAGCAGCAACTGGTGCAAAGTGGCATTGCGAAATTGTACTCGAACGCATGCACCGACCCAACATTCCTTCGCGATCGTTGCCTAAAAAATCTTCTCACATCCCAAAAACGCTACAAGACACCATCCTGTGCATACTTCAACACCATTCAGAAATCACTTACTCCACAAATGCGCAAAATTGTCGCCGAATGGGTCATCGAGGTGAGTTCAATTTTTCTTTCTTTTTCAATTCTTTAACGGTGTCATTTGTGTGAGAGTCGTTAGAAATTTTTTAAAACGCATCGATAAAAAAAAGTTGGTGTGCTCGTAAAGTTAATTACACAATGTCCTGTGCCAAACATTTTATAAAAATTCCTTCACTCTCTCCCTCTCGCAACGCGTCGTCGCGTTCATTGGTTTTGACGTCAAGAGAGGGTTCAACAGTTTGTTAATTACACAACAGGACGAAACATTTTTTTTTATTATACAAGAAACTTCCAACCAATTCGATTCGTAATCAACACATAGCAATCTAACAATGCATTCTTATACGAATGATTGAAAATTTAATGACCCAATGGGTCGCAGGACGATTAAAATATTTTTTTTATAAAAACAAAAAAAAAATACTACGAGAATTTTTACATTTTCAAATTGCATGATGTTTTTCCTGCAACTTTACGATAGTCGGTCGAGAAGAAATAAAAATACCTTTACAATATAATTTTTTTTGATATTAAAAGCGGCAGCTGGTCTCTCTCACTCACTCGCTTACTCACTCTTAGAATTGCAGCTGGCTGGCGAAGAGACCGGAGTACGTACAACAATATAATAACAATAATATTAAGAAAAAGAAAAGACTCTTGGGTAATACGTCGTCGTCGTCGTCATCAGAGTTTTGTGCAAGGAGAGTAAGAGAGAGAAAAAAGGAAGAAAAGGTAACCAACCTGAAATGCGTAATTATGTTCCTTAAAGGCGACTCGTATATGCATTCGAATTGGGAAATAGACAGAGTCAGATGTGAAAAGTTTCTTGTAAGAAAAAAAAGTAATAAATTTCTTCCTTGATATCAAAATGTGCTGGTTTTACTGCTGTTACGAATGAAGAGGAGTCATGCCATATTTTGGACATTTTAATGATTCTTATACACCGAAAGGAAAGAAACTTATAAGGGTCTGATCGGGGTCGCGTCCGTTCGTTGTCTCGCATTAAGATCTGATGGTTTTTTTGTGGGGGAAAAAAGGAAAACACATGGCCACAATATATAAAATGATAAATTTCCGGGACACTTCTCACTTGAACAGGTTCACTCGAAGATCGCAGAGGAGTCATGCTAGGGTTGTTTCACTCAAAACACGCATTCAAATCCTTTAACGTAACTGCGCAGTACTTCATAACCGAAAAACAACGGACAAAAATTATTTTTATCCTTGACTGAATGTTTTTCGCACACGCTCTAGACGAGAGTAAATTTTTAGTGTACATTATGAGCTCATAAATATAATTTTAATCCAAAAAAAAATGTGTGCGAGGAGAAGAAGAAAAGGTGAAATTGAATTTAGTTCGGGGTTGATTTCTCTCCTTGCAAGACTCGTTCACAATTACGCTTACATTAAGATGGGTGACACAGTCGAAGCAGATGTTTAAAAATTTCTTCTTCTTACACTCACCTTTTTTTTATTCAATGCCTTTAATAATAAATTTTACCCCAAACTAAATTCAATTTTTCGTTCGTTTTGTTGTATAACTGAAACGCAACAGCTTCTCCTTCTTCTTCGTTTTCTCTTTGCCTTGTGCTGCACACACAAGGATATATAATTACAATAGAGAGTCTTAAAAGAATCCTATATCGAAGCGAGACTTTTCCAATGCCACCAATTGTCTACCTCATCATCATTTTCTTCTTCTTCTTCTTATAATTATTAAGTGCTTGTGCACATTTTTCTCTCTCTTTGCGAAAAATAAATAACATTAAATCTTCTCAGAATCAGCTTTGATTTTTGTATCGCGTCACTTAGATCTACCTGGAAGTGATCTAAGAGAGTGAAATCTTTACCTGAAAATATTTCATTTTTTCTTCATCTTATTTTCACCTCTGCACTTCTTATTCTTCTCCACTTTGATATATATTTTTTAAAATGACGAGAAGAGGGTTGCAAAATGTTTGCGTTACCAATTTCATGCAAAGGAAGGCAAGCGAGAGATGAATGGCAAGATTCAACTGTGAAATTTCTCATTTCTCATAGCATTGAATGGATTTTTTTTCGCTCTCTGTCTGAAAATCCTTTGTGCGAGACTGATAATGTATGTGAAAAGTTCGCAGAAGCATTTCAAAAATAGACTCATGTGTTTTGTTTTCTAGAAAATGATAAAAATAATTTTTTCGAAATTGGCGAAAAAAAAGCTTTCCGATTGTGATGTAATGAAAGCTCACGAAAGAAAGCTTTCGCGAAAGCTCAATATTTTATCAACTTCGTGTGAGAGAGATGACGAAATTCTTTTTTTCAAACTAGCATGATCGTTTTCGTCATAAAATGATCTCACAAGGTAATTTTTAAATTACTCGCTCTCGCCAAATTTCAATGTCAATAAACTTTATGAGCTCAACTCTTCTTTTTTTTGTCGATTATTGTCGGACAAGCACATATCCATGAATTATCCATTTAAACATTTTAAATTTTCATATTAGTGGCCATTTAAATTTTTCTTCTTTGGCTAGAATCAGCGTGCAGAACTATTGTGTTGAAACAATTAAATTAAAGTTGATTCACTTTTGATCACGTTCTTTGAGGATGTCTCGAGTGTGTAAAGGAAATCAATAAAGCTATAATTCATGTTGTGAATGGTGTGGAAAATTGATAATTCCGTCGACCAAATACACTTGAACTTCAAAGAATGAAAGAAATAAAGTAAAATTAAAATTAGCTCTGACATATCTGCTCGCATTTGCAATTTGCATTTCCATTCTACAGCGCACACACATTTTTGCTGTCATCTAAAGTGGTTAATTTAACGTTACAACGAGCCGCTCTCTTCTTGTCCGATGACGATTCGCTTGAGTAACCTACACATATCGCATGTGAACGAATTATTTGAGGATCTCACAATGCTTCTGAGCTCACTTTTGGTGTTATTTTGACCGTTCTTATTTAACTTACTCGAGCGTTTCATTCATGCGCGTGTTCATTCTCCATAAATTTACATCTCTTTTTTTTAATTGCATCCAAAGTGTGGCTTCAATTATATTTTAAAAGTCTATACTTTTATATTTTTAAATATTTTGTCATCAATTGCTGCTGCCAAATATGGCAAAATTTCCCTTTCAATTTAAACAAAAAAAATATATTTTGTGACGAATGAATAATTTAAAAATTCTTATCACGTTCAATTCTTCACATACATGAGCGAGTAACTAAGTATATAGAAAATTCAGGGTCGCCACAGGAAAAAAAGAAGATTACCATCCGGCAACGTTTGTTGTAAGCAGTTGCTTAATCAATTGCAATAATTCATTGAGAGATCAATTGGAAGATGGAGAGAGAATTTTTTGACACTAATCTCCAAACTTTTATTTTATTTTTTTGGTGTCGAACACGCATGTGACAATAGCAATTAAAAGAACTTTTTGTGATCCACTCATTCATTCCATTCACAAAATGTTTCATTCGACATTGACCAACACAGAAGTTAAAAATCTATTAACATCTCTAATGCCAATGGCCAATTTCAACAATTCTATTAATTTTTCATTTTGGACGAAGAATCAATTTTTAGTCGTCGACTTCTCTTGCCTTCGATGAAGCAGAAAAAAAGTGAATGAGTAAGAAGAAGAAATTCTATTGCGATGGCTCTTTAATTATTAAATGTACTCGATGGTTCTTTTCCTCTCACTCCTCCTATTACGAGCGCTTATGACGTTCGGGAAATTTTATAAAAAAACACCTGAATTTATTATTTATATTTTATCGCGATAAACCTGCTGAGTTATCGTCTCTTGTTTCACTCGTGGAATGTGACTCAATTTCTCAAATCGATGCTTAAGAACATTTTCATTTGTGCGCAAATAAAAAACGTGGCGCATTCAACTCCAATTACTTCTCTTTCTCCTCATCGACCAAAGCTGACTTAATAACTGGCATTTGCATAAATTAGCAAAAAATTTAATTCATATACACACAGTAAATTTAAAGGCTGAAAAAAATTCATTGAGAGGAAGATAAGAGAGAAAAAATTGATGGTGATTAGAAATTCCATATGCATGATGAGCATCGCGCCGCGACGACAAAACCTGTACTAATAATATCAGCCGGAAAAAGCTTAAAAAATCTTGCGCAATTTAAAGCCACACATATTTTAGACATTAGTATTTGTTTTGTTGATCTTGAACAAGTTCATTCACCACAATTTATATATAAATTTTTTTACTTCATCTACTCGGACATATAAAGAGTCGAATAGTTCACTTCTCGAACAGCATCTCATGGACCCGAATTGTGTGCGTTTTTTTGCTGCTCGACAGTTCGAGTCATGGCTTTGATGTGAGATTTGCAAAAAAATAAAAAGTATATTCGAGATTTTCGCACAATATGTGTGTACTATAATTCAAATGTGTGAGATGAAAATTAACATCTTGTGAATGTAATTATAATATTCCGTACAAGGTCAGTGGAGCTATGACTCCACGCAGAAGGGAAAAATTGCGTGTACGATTTGAAGCAATAAAAGTGTACAATATCGCACATCACAGAGAGTGAGTAATAAGTTTTCATGACGGGCCATTCTTTAATTATCATGAGGCAGCTCCAAATTCCTTCTCTTTTGTATATTTCTCGCGCATCAAATATATGATGGTGATTTTTCTGTTGTTACAAAGTGTCAGTTTGCCGTGTTGTTCTTATGTATCTTTTGTACACGACGACTAAGACCGCACCGTATGTGCTCTTCTTTTTTTGTGCTCTTAATATGCTCGCTCGAGAAATAAAAGGTGATTATTACGTACACACAAAAAAATGAGCAAGGGGAACAGAACAAATCATAATATGGCTTTCAATCAACGGATCATTTGACTCCAACAGCTCCATTCAACCGATGATTATTGGTTGTCGTTGTTGTTGTCTTGATAATGGACCACTAATTAAAAGATCTCCCATTTCGACCGGCACGATCTTTTGTCTCTCGCATACATGAGGAAAAAAAAGTAGTGACCTAAGCTCTTCTCACTCTCTCGCTCGCCGGCTAGTCAATAATATTTTCCCTATCGTTTGTCTTAAAGACCCACAATTTTCGCTCCGTCTAGTCCGCACAAATTACCTTATATATTTCGCGTGTTATGGACTGCGATCGGCGATTCATAAAATATTCAAATTAGTACGAATTGGCTTAGGTAAAGGAATTTCATCTTTATTTTATAATCATGCGAGAGTGTTGTTGTGCCATATTTTATCATAGCAATCCTTTTGTCTTCTCTCGATCGCCAATGCTCAATACCAAGAAGATCGTTAACTTTTTAAAAACGCCGCACGTCGTGAGAAAATGAGTAAAAATTTATGCCTGTGGAATCTGATATCTATTGTCACTATTAATAATTCCACCTTCGTTAGTCCTTTTGTGATTATCTTCAATCATAATCCACCGCAATAAAGCTTGGTCCTGGTTGATTAAGAGCAACATTTATAACTTCTAAGCTTTGCCTTTCCTTGAACTTAACTTATACACCCCTAAAAAAATTTGCTCGCCTCTCGTTTATTTTGTTTTATGATCCACAAAAGAGTAGATTTAAGAATGAAGCACAAATAATCATAAAAAAATTACTCATACAACGCGAAGATAAATTTGTTGCTGCTGCTTCTAATCGACGGTGTTGTTGTAAAAGAGATGATGATGGAACGATTGTGTTCGCAACAAAAAATACGCAGAAATTCTTTATGCGAAAAAATGAAATGATTTAATATCCTTGATGCCGGTCTTCTTATATATTTTTTTTGATGGGCTGAGCAGCATTTAAATGGATGAAAAACATGTTATAGTGGCCATACACCGGACGTGTTTAGTTTGTTAGAGTCTTAAATTCAATTTAAAGAGGCACGCTGATGAAGATTGAATGAATCCTTCCTAAAATAGCAATTTCTAGTGATTTAAAGAGAAAATAGCAATAAATCAATTAAAATTTGTTAAAACTGTCTATGCTTCATTTAACCTATAAAATTTGATGTCTCTATATCGATTTCTGCATATACACACACATAACCCTTATGTGCTGCTCTAGATGCAGACAGGAAAATAATAATTATGTGAAAAACTTTCTCTCACAGCAGTAAATTGGTCGATTTATTTATGAGCACCACCACCACCACCCATGTGAGTGCATAAATGAAAATTTAAGATTGCATGTTTGAATGAAATTTTACACAAAATTCGTTCTCGTTACCCCAAAAAAAAATAAAAATAAAAATACACATTTGAGAGAGAATGTGGAAATATTAAATGAAAGTGAAAGAAGAAATTAAGTTATGAGCACTCCACATGCTGTGTATACTATTGCTGCTGCAACAGGCATGCGTTGGCGATAATGAGGGTGAGTGTGCTCTCGATGATGAGTGAGAGTCAAAAGGGTTTCCATTAGTTTCTAATCTAATTTATGCTCCTGGGAAATTCTCCCTTTGGCCCCTGTCACTCACAAATCAATCGGCAATTTGTGATGTGTGAGAATTTTATTTTATTCCAAACCAGTCGAAAATTTTCTGGTTAATTGCTAGTTTGCCATTGAACTCGTTGTTTAATTTTCCAATGTACATAAAGTTCACTGTCACATTTTGGTCGCGATAAAAAAAAGTTTTGTAAATTGAAACAAATTTTTTCAGCACATTTTTCAACGATCATTGACGCGAGAGTTTACATATATTGTTTTTGATGAATAATATATATTTTTTTGTGTTGCTCAACAACACACTCACTTTTGTGGGCATTTAACAATTTAAATGCCTTTCTTGAAGACGAGCGCGTTACGAGAGAGTGAAAGAGTGTATATGAGGAAAAAAACACTATTTGTTCAATAAATATAAAAGTTCTGCGGTTGTGTTTTTTCAGAACTTATTCGCGCTGGTGCTGTTGCAGAGGTTAATGGCTCGAGTGCGATATGGAAGCGTTAATAGAACAAGCTTTTGTGTTTGCTTTTAATTTTCAGTTTTCATACCTTTTTTGCGATTAGTAAAATTAAGAATTGTTCACCACGCGCGATCTTCTCAATTGTTTCTAAATCGAGCCATAAGTTTTCAATAAATTTTTAAATGCGTAGTAATTTAGGTTCCTTGACCTATTCATTTTCGTACGCACACACATGACATGGTTTTGGCATTGAAACAATGAATTTCTCTCAACATATAACGCATTGCGTATCATACGGAAGAAAGCGATCATTTTCTTCTAGCAAATTTCGAGACACACTTCGAGCTACGCAAAACTCTAGAGTGTTATTTTCGGACATGAGAATTTTCACTTTCACTTCATTCTCTTTCGTTCGCGTCTGTCTAGATCTGCGATCTGCCGGCGTTCTATTTTTTGCGTGAGAAATATACACACATATGATGATGATGATGGGCATATAGGCTTAAAAGAGCGAGCATAAGAAAAAAAGGTGTAGGTCGATGCGAAAGAAAGAGAAGGAGAGATGGAAGAAATTTAAGGCGATAGCCGAGAATAGAGGAATGAAAGCGAAAATAGAAAAATTCTTTCATAAAACGGCCTCGAAGAATTCTACCGTAAGACTTTTTTTTTTTGCAAAACAGAATGTGAAAGCCAAGTAATGATTATGAAACTGTATATTTTTACCGAGAACAGCTGATGCGATGTGATTGGTACAGAGACTCTCAATAATTTTGCATGAGCGCACAGTTCATTTTAATATAGTCCATTGCTGATGGCTGAATTGATGATAAATTTTTCATCAGCCGCCTTTATTGACATTGAAATTCAGACATTTAAATTTTCACTCCTTGCGAACACACGTTGACATGTTTTTTTTCGAGTGGTTTATGTGGCGTCAACTATGGCTTTTAAATTTATGTATCAAAACGGTTTTTTATAGGGCCGAAAAAATATACTGAAATTTAAATACTTTCTGCTCCACATAGAGGTAAGAGACCCATAAAATAGAAAATAAATTCTCATGACTTTGAAGTCACCTCTTCCTGTGTTCTATAAAAAAAATTATATATGAAATTTATTCATATCGTGCTCGCGCACCTTCTACCAAATATTTCTGCTACACCACGATTAATCAGATATTTCAATTAATAGTTTTATTAATCCTCGCGCTCGAAGAACGCCCTGCGATCATCATAAATATACTCACATGTGAGCAATATGAGGAAGAAAAAAGTTAGAATTAATTCCTATTGTGTGCCGCGTTGCTATATTGAATTATCTCACGCAGTCGAGAACGATGCTGTGTAAAGTTTAGTGATCAACCTAATACTAATGTTGTCGACTGAGAGAAAATAAAGTTTGCTATGTTAAAAAAAAGGTTTACTTTGATTACTAACCACAATTCTAACATGTGATCAATAGTCGATTGGATGGAACCAATTTCATCATCATCACCTCTTACTTAGTATTTACACAAGTTGCGTGAATATGTGCGATATGTATGTCGAGCACATCGATGTGTTGAGACTTGAGGAGAGAGAAGAAAAAAATGAAATGAATTCGAGGCGATTTAATTTTTAAATGCCGCACGGGTGAAAAAACGAAGTAAACGCAGACGAAAAATTAAAAAGAAAACAAAGTGACATTTTGAAAGAAAAATGACACGAAAAAAATTTTCATTTCCCGAAAGATGTTTAAAATTATCACCTGACTTGTTGTCAAGTGGACATTGTACGTCGCTGACAATCAGAGAGTACTTCTTTTTTTATTTCGAGAGACCTCAGGAAGCGTTAGGTTTTGTTAAGGAATGGTGTCGGCCGCAATTTTTATGATCTGTCAAAACCGCATACGATGCTGCAATTTTAAATACTCGTATTTACAATTTATTGTGGTTACAATTTTTTGACAAAGGAAAATTCCATCCTGTTACCATGAGAACTGGAATTTTTTTAACGCAAACACTTCGCATATATTCTAATTAAGTGAGAATGTGAGAAAAATAGAAGAAGAGACTAAAAAAATAATCCAACTAAGTGGATAATTCGATAATTCCTAGATCAATCATCGTGCATAGTTCTTTCGAAGATGAGAACAAAATTAATCCTTTTTAAGAAGGTTCTGAAAGAAAAACATCGAACTTGCTCCTTTGCATTATTAATGATGTGATCAGGAAAAAAAATATTGAAAGGAAAAAACCTCATTACTACTTCGGTGTTGTACATTGTTGCTTATTGCTCGACATCACCATACCATCGTCATCATCGTCGTCGTTCAAAGAAACTATTCAACATCATAAAATGCTCACACACGAACTGTTAACTCGATTAAACAAAAGCGTCGTCTTTCATGCGAAATGGTCATTTCATGTCTCGAAAATATATATGAATTTTATGGAGCTTGTTCACAAGCACAAAAATTTGCACTGCTTGGCGCAAGGAGAGAGAAAAAAGGAGAAACACCGACAGTCGAGATTGGAGCAAAATATAACTATAAGGAGAGGTATAGCGAGCCGGCACCTTAGGCTATAACATTCCAATTTTTTTTGATACGAGCGTGTTGACGTCCGACGAGTCGTCGAAAAAAAAAATTCAAAAATGCATGAGATCAACGACAACTGATAAAACTCGAATCTCTTCGATAGTTTTAAAAATCTCCAAAATAATTTTTAGAGTTCAAATTAGTTCCAAGTATATTGTGCTAATGTGCTTATGAAAAAAAAATTGCGACTTGTGATTTCATTCATCGTGTGTCGGCAAAGCTCTTTTAGCGATGATTAGTTTCATCTCTCCTTTTATATTGCTCCGCATCTCGAGTGCGTGAGCTGAGCTCTTTTTTTCAAGTTATCAATTCAACAATGTTCATGTACTATTTTCAAATATAATAAGTCATTACATCAATCGCTTGTAAAAGGCTTAATAAAAAAAATATAGAGACGTGTCTGACTTGATCGGTTACTATTGTCTTCATTATACGTGTCTCTAATGTTGTAAAAGCGGAAAAAGAGAGACTGAAAATATTTTATTATGACTGCTAAACTGACGAATCGAATTCTAATAAAAATAAAATCATCATCACTGTAGTTGGTGATTGACGATTATGTCGCGAATTTTACGGTGGAATGTAATGTTGAATGTAAAGAAGAAGAAGAAAAGTTTTTTTTACGCAAAGCTAATTCATTGTAGTGAAATATATTAAACTCATAGACGAACATAAAAGAGACCCTCGGTGTATGACTGGATACTTTTTTTCTCGTGATGATCAGGTTTTGTTCACCCCAAATATTAAAAATGATAGAAAAATATATATTCAACAATAAAAGAAACATTGACGAGTTCTTCTGGTTGGTCTTTCTTTAGCTCTCACTCTCGACAGTGGAATGTAAGAAGCTATCAAAATTCGGGCTTCCATTCAAGGTCAAATTTCTTCCATTCATAGACCTGCCGCAGAACTAAAAATTAGATTCTCTTTTATATTCTGTTAATCATTCGTCTAATCATTGGAATCGTGCGATTTCCATTTGTTATATCAGATTTCTTCTTGCTATTCTCACAACATCAAAATAAATATCTAGTATGAGCTGCTCTATGAATCGAGATTAAGCTCTCACAAAAACCAGGCGCGATAATTTATTATTGCTGCTCGCACCAACGAGCTTTTAGGTCTTTCTCTCTCTCGCGGGACAACAGGAAACATTTACGATTATCATTTTTTATTAATTTTTTCTTCGTCAATAAATAGATGAGCTATTTATCAATTTATTATAGTGATTTTGGGGTTGAAAGTTTTTCGAAAAATACCAATTTGATTAACCTTGAAACTTTTTGATTTATTTTTAAAATATTCTTCGAGGAGGGTTCGTAAAAAAAGATTTTCTAATTAAAACATTTTGCGATGATATCTTTTCAAGATCTTAACGATGATGATGTAAAAACGGCTCGATAATATCAGTGATCAATTCATTTTCTAAATATGCCAATGAAAAATAAAAACTTAACACAACAATTTCTAGATTGATGCTAAATGTCGCAAGCGATCAATGAACTCGATGTTTTTTTTATGATGTCTTCTTTTTATAGTGTATAGATCGAAACTCGCTTGTATGTAAAAAAATATTGTTTAAGAAGAAGAAGAAATACAAATTATTTGATGATAATGTTATCAACTTGGCATGTCGCGCATATTTACAAGTTTCTCAATATTTCTGTGTGTATTCAATGTTTCCGGTCTCTGTGCAAGAAATCCCCTCTTTCATCATCATCCAGCTTGCTGAATTGACAAATTTACTTCTTATCAATCACTTCATTCAAAGTGGAATTCCGCAAGAGATTTCTATTAAATAAATTTTTGTTTGAATATCTTGCCAAAATATGAAATCTAGTCATGAACGAGAGCAATTGTATGTTCGCCTATGTAAATTGTTTGCTCATGTTTTATAGACATCGCGCACCTGGATAGTCTTGCCTTGTTATTTTAATCGTTACCTTAAAGTAAAAATCAGGCAAAGAGGGTTGTTGTTAGATATTTTGGCAGCAGGCAATACATAGTTATGCAATTGTTATTTTAAGGTGAAGAAAAAAGGTATAACGGACAAGATCGGCAAAATGAAAGAAGAAGAAAGTTTACGGAAATTCTCTCTAAAATATGCATAAAGAAGCAAAATTACCTAGACTCTCTTGTTATGTAAATTTAACGAGAACAAAGAAGTAGTTCACACTTCGTGTGCGGCTTTGAAGAAAAAAAATGCAATAACCAAGAAGATGAGCACATTTGACACTGGAGGATGTATCTCGTTTCGGGCGACTCGAGAGAATGCGATTAATCACTTTGAAATTGAAACTTTAACACCTCAATAATAACCAAAATTTTCTTCTCTCAACGTAGCTTTGCGAAGAACGTCAGTGCCAAGAAGAGGTGCCTATTCTTGCAATCAACTACATGGACCGTGTGCTCAACAAATTGCCAATCAGCAAAAATAACTTACAGCTATTAGCGGCCACATGCACTTTTCTCGCATCGAAGCTAAGGGAGCCATCAACACATGCGTTGCAGCCCGAGATTTTGATTTACTATACCGACAATGGCATAACCAGAAGAGACTTGATGGTGAGTGATCCTAATTTTTTTTACTTTAATCGTCGACCGCCTAAAGGGCAAAGTAAATATTAGTAGCCTTCTCTAATTGAAGGGCTTCTCTTGAGAATGAAAAAATGTGTCCCTTTAAATTTTAAAATTGAGCAACCGAATGTCACGAAACTCAAATATTTGTCGTCGAGATTCTTTTCTCAGGAAATGATTTCTACATTTTGTGGTTCATTTGAGATTTATTGAATAAGAAAGTCCCGTTTTTTCACTTCATTTAGAGCCGCAGACATGCACTTAACCTCGATACAAATTTTATTGCTCTTATGACACATGTTGTCCATAAAGTTCGGAAACCTTGAAAGAACAAAACACAAAGCCATGCGATAAATTTGCCGAAAACTTCTTCGAGGACATAACTCCAACTGTGTTGGCAATAGAAAATATCCATATGTGTCTAAAAATGTGCGCTTCACAGTACTGTGAATGTATATGCATAAAGAAGGCAATGATTTTTAATTAACTTCCACTTGAAGTCTCCTCATGATCTTCGTTTGTGTTATCACATGGCTCTCAAGTTTCCATCTCGCTCTCTCACTTGGGTTTAGGATTGTCACAGTAAATTTTGAGAAATGGCAAAGCGAGAGAAAAATAACAAAAGAAATTCCAGAATGCCAAGAAAAACAAAAAGCGATTTTTTTTCGTAAATGAAGAAATTCTCTTCGTACAGTTGCTCCTTTTTCGGGGAGATAAAGCAGAAGAAGCAAACAATGCAGAGGGTTCTTAGAATTAGGGTTCCACAATTTTATTCTTTATTATCCACATTCACTTTTTACTTTTTTATTGAGAAATTAACGAAAAAAAAAACAGCACAAAACTCACGAATGCTCTCATTTGAATTGAATTCAGAGCAGCATTTTGAGATTGCTGATTAAAGATCACCGCTCATCGATGAGCGGCGCATGCATTTGCAATTGTGAATGGACATTCTTGTTATTAATAAAACAATTGATATTTTCCATCCTTCTTTCCGCTGTCAATCCGCGTGATTTTATGCTCTCATGTGAAACGGAAAAGATCAGCAGTAGAATATTTCATCGGAACAAATATGTGAGCGGCGAGTGAATAAATGATGAGAAAATAACAGAAAAAAAAGATGGGGGAAAGAATATTTAATGTGCTTATGGTAATGAGGTGCTATCACGTGGAGATAACAAGACGAGAATTTTCTCACAGGATTTTTGTTTAAATCCTGAGAACCGTGAAATATTCCCTCGGAGCCTGAAATAATTAATTTTTTACTACCGCCGACTCAAAATAACAAAAAAAAATTGATCATAAGTTCACAAAAATTTATTTTGGCAATTTTTCACCCCAACACAGGAAGATGATAATCATATGATTCACGATAAACAAAAAAAAAGTTTAAAGTGTAGCCATATCAGAGATATTCTTTACTCTGCTGTGTTTCTCGCCTCTTTATTCACAAGAATTCGTTTTACATCAGCGCAAAAAGAATGTTTTTTAAATTCGGAATTTAATTTATGATATTTTAAGCGATAACTTTATGACGATAAGCGAATGTAAGCAAAAATAAATAAATGCAGAGACTAATGCACATTCCGTTAGTAAAATTTCCGAGATTTCATTTTCTAGTTTCATAATTTTTTCGCCGTAATCAGTTGAACAAATTGAATTTGGTACTGTTGAGAGCAAATGTTTATTTAATAAAATATAAAGAGCTTTATATGAATGGAATTCTGATTTCATTCATTTGGGAATTATTTGTTGAGAGTGCAAATTGCAAGTCATTTAGATTTCGGGTGGGCAAGAGAGAGAAAAATAACAATGATTTTTAAAAATATGAAATATTATTCGCATTTTAATTAAATTTAATTAAAAATAGCAAACAGATAATCTTTCATAGAATTAATTGCGGGAAACCCCAAATGATTGATAATAAAAAAGTTTACAGCAAGGAAGTGACAATTTAAAAAAAATCAGTGAAAAACGCGTTTAAAAATATTTCTCTCCTCATTGACCAAGCAAATCTAATTTTTCTTTATTAATGAACGAAACGAAAAAGTATTGCACTTAAACCGAGAGACGATAATTCTTCGTTTGTGGTCTCTCTTAAAAAACCGATACTTAAATGAATGCATATATTGTGAAAAATTCCTTTCTCATCCTTCCTTTTATCTCCGCTTGATGCTGTGTTTTTCTGCCTCTTTCTTCATTATTACAAATATATTTCTTTCTCCTATCTCGAGATTTTTTGGCATCATCTGAAAAAAAAGCTAAAGATGAAATTTAATTTTTTAGTCCCTCTCTCTCTCGCGTTTAAGCGATTATCAATCAGATATATATTTTTTGCATGTATCAAGAGCTTTCCGAGTGTGTATCTTGCAACACTCAGCGACGAGTTATCATCCGCTCCTTCATTCTCTAGCTTTTCGCATTTGCAGTGCATACAATTCGTTCTCCTTTTTTTGATATTCCTTCTTCTTACCGAAAAAATAATATAGTTACTGGTAAATAATTTAATTTATTGCATTAAATTTAATTTCTTCATTAAGATCCTCCGCTGCATGATTTTTGTTCTTCTCTCTCTCTCTCTCTCTCTCGTACTTCACTTTGGCTGGGTGTGAGATGTAACAAGAGATGAAATATTAATGTTGAGGCGTATTCGTGGAATTGTGCAGGTTTGCTTATTTAATGCCGCACGGCAATCAATCAACAGCTTGTTTATAAATGACTTCTTAAGTACTTTCATTTAGGCAACGAGATTTGCTGAAAATTTGACACAACTTCACTCGCTCATCCATTAATCTTATTTATTTCTTATATTGCTGATAATTCCATTCCATCTCCTTTATGCGCAAGATATTCGCGTGTGTTTTAATATATTTTTTTATTCTTTTGCGCCCTTACAATCATCAAATCAGTCTAAACATACAGCGAGCAATTGTGCCTAATAAATATCAACTTGATGATTCATGGACTTCAATAAAAATTCGTTGTTAAGTCACTCTTATGTGTGAGTGTATAGTGCGAATGAAGCTTTAAGTGCCTTAGTCGTGTTTCCTGCATATGAATGATTTCATTCACAAAAGAAAAATTAAGAAGTGTTGTTGAATCGCTTTGAGAAGCGAAATCAGCTGCAGTTATCACACAAGCATAAAAAAGAGTTTGTATATGTCGTAAATTATCATTTCTCTGCTCTCTCTCTGATTATTATGGTCGCAATCTCAGGGTGATTTTTCTCCTTTAATTTATTTACAAACATCAAAAAATAAAGTGTATTATGAGAGAGAGTGAATGTATGTCAATTTAATCAGCTGTTTCTCGTGATTTGTCTGACCTTTGCGAGAGAAAATTTGACGATGTCTTTCATAAAAATTTCATTCATAAAGAGAATTTAAATAAGTTCCTTAGTATTTCGCGTTTACTTGTGACTTTGCTCTTTTCGTTGCCGAGTGGGATAATTTCATTTATTGAGAATGAAGTTTCTTATATTATTAATGTTTAAAGAATGATTATAATGTATGATGAAACCCACTATTAATAGCAAAATTTATTTTGAAATACTTTGACGTTTAATCGTAAGCGCCACGCTTATTGACTTTTATTGGCATGATAATGCTAATCTCAAATACAAAATAAACGCACGCATTGATTCGTTGCTACCTCCAGATGGTTCTTAATTAATTGCATCATTGTCAAATAAATTTTAATTTAATTAAAACGTTGATAATTCCGTAAAATGTTTCTTTAAAAAATTTCCCATAGAATCACATCAAATCCTCATTAATCATTGAGACATACCGCAAATAATCGCATATGGATGAATAGCAAAAAAAATTCCTTTCAAATGTGGGATCGAAAAATTAAATTTTCATCTACCTGCCAATGATAAAATTTCTTTATTAAGTGAATTGTATAAATGCGAGCGATGGCGCTTATTATTGCATATTTATTCATACCTACACTAATCTCTCTCTCACTCACTTCTCACGATTTGAGCCGTAGCGAAAGGCAAAACAAAAAAAAAGGGCATTTAAAAAGAATTGAGGCTCAAGAGCATTGGTTCTTACCCAATGTATTTATATTATATGCCATAAAAGATGTGAGCAAAAAATATATATATACGACTCTAACTCTCCATTTATGCTCGCTGCCTGTGAGGCAATATTCAAAGCAGTATTCCTGGAACTCTTTTTCTTTTCACCCAAAAAAAATACATTTTTATTATTTTGCAAGCTCTTTAAAACTTACTCTTTCTGCCTCATTCTTCTCTTGTTTGTTATTATTTCTATTTTTCCTTTTTCTACCTCACATCGCACTTTTTTCCCTGCTCCTTTCTGCCTTCCACGATCTCACACAAGATCGTTAAAGAGCACATCTCGAAATTTTCAGAAATTGTATATTTCTTTCGGCTCTCTCCCTTCCTCCTCGCCATGCATTTATGCTAAAGAGAGCGAGATATATTCATGCCCGCTACTTGCCGGCAAAATGTTTTTGTGATTTAGATTCCTTTTTCCACTGCCCTTCGTGCTGTGTTCGTTTATTTTGCATGATATTAAATAATTTTTTGCCTTATCAATTCTGAATGTCTGTTTGAACATTTCTTTTTTTTTACTTTTCGGCAATTTCCTGAACATATTTGTCTAATCGGAAAATATCTTTTGAACAATAATTTTTGAGATTATTTCATTTTGAATATTTGCATTGAGCTCTAAATAATTACACGTGTAGCTCTTTCGCATTAACCGATCATGTGAAAGTATGCGAGGAACTCCCAAAGAATTCTCCAAAAAATGATTGATAAAAAGGCAGCGAGGAGTCATTAAATCTTAAACGATATTGGACGTATGTGGAAAGGGGCAATGAAGAGTGGAAAAAATTTGAAATAAGTGCTGTTAATGATCTGATGTGCACGGTGTGGTGATTTTTGCCACATTTTCTTGGTATTTTCTCTCTCATTCCTTTCAATTTGCATTCTTTTCCCTTTCGTTCTTGCGCTCATTTCGCTTTCGATTTCATGGCACAAAAAAGAAACGACAAAAATTATTTATGAATTGCCCTCGAACAAAAAAACTTCATGCCAGAGCTTTGAGACCCTTCTTATCGTGTGATTTAATCATGCAGTGCCTGCACGTAAGAGGAGCAAACCTTTCAATAGAAACAGAAAGATATCCAAAAAAATATCAGAGATTTTCATTCACAAAAAAGGGAATGAAATCGAGAGAGAACCGAGATTGTAATTTATTTTTCGCCTTTTCGCATCATCGATGCGCCGTCCGTCGTCTTCATTTCATTCCTTTTTCCACATAAATGATGTGAGAAAATCAAGGAGAATGGAATGCGGTCCGAAAGAGCTTCTGCGAAGGACTTTTAAATGCTCTCATCGCCACTCATCGAGAGATAGGATCGTAAATTAATCATAAATTACGAGAGATCTTGAGGTGCCGACAACGTGAAACAAAAAAGTTCGTTACAATTTTTTCCAATCAATATTTTAACTGTTAAAAAAGGACGATGATGACTTTGGCACCTCAACAACGGCAGCAACAATAGAGCCGAAATAGTTCTCATGAAACTTAAACATTTATCTTCGCTAATTGTCATAATGTTTGGCTTTTGGTTTGAAAGCAAAAGTCACGTAACAATCATAAATTTGTGGAAATTCTCTCTTCAGCTATTAGTTTGAGATGAATTGGTGTTGAGAAGGTGGCAGAGTGTCGCTAAAAAAATAAAAGCTTCTTTTAAATATTTGCTGTGCTGTATGCCGTCATTAATTTGTTTTATATTCACGATATGTTATATCCTCTCACTCTCAAGAGTGTGTACGTACACTTTTATTTATTTGATGGAATGTTGGACAGGTTTCGTTCTTCAAAATTTTCTTCACATTCCTCGGTGCTATTCAGTTTGCGTTTCAAAAACATCGCGATCGCAAATGAAGTTCAATGAATTAATTCTGAATAGTCAAGGTCTAACGCACATTGTGTGTTCACCATGGACCATCTTTTTCGAACTTAAATATGCGTATTTATTTCGCTCGCTTCCTTTTCGTGAGTGATTGATGATTTTTATCTTTTTTCCTACCAACTGCGTAAAAATTCACTTTGCATAAGAATTCCTTTTTTTTGCGGGTGCGACTGAACAAGAAGCAGTCTAACGGACATGAATGATCTCAAATTTCAGCTACCAACAGGAATTTTTTTCTCTGGTCAATTCACAAACACACACGCATATGGTTTTCATTTACAAAAAATAATTTTTCAACTAGAAGAAATGCATTAGTGACCTTCGAGAGATTGAAATCCATAAAAAGAGCAGCCGAATGCTCTTAAAGAAACGTCATTTGTTTACAACATGTCCCAAAAAAATATATTAAGAAGAAAAATATGAAAAAGTTCGTTGTGAGGATCCCACAAGAGGATTTTCTTACTAAATCCATATTAGAATCTGCTCTTGATTGTGAATGAGAATAAAGAGAGATTCAAACAGGAAGACACAGTCAAAGAAGGATATTGTTTGTCTTTGGACAAAGCATGAAAAATATCTGTGAGTTTATGAGAGAGATGAAAAGTGTGTGAATTTTGTTTCCGAAACTCATAAATTGAGGATGAATTTTTTTTGTGTTCCCATTTTAATTGTATCGTTTTTCATCTGAATTTCTCTTATTTCTCCTTTTATCGCTTCATCATTTCTAATGTTACACAAATATAAATTCTAGTGAAAGAAATTTTGCAGGTAAAATTTTGTGCATTCCAATAAGATGAAAGCGTGAATGACACATAAAATAATGCTTTTATGGGATCAACTTAATGAATGTAATTAATATAATGGGCCACAATGAAATCTGCTTCAGTTTCTTATCACAAACAGTCGTCGTCGTCGTCGCGAAGAGGTATTTAAGAGGACGTTTGCTCTTTTATAGAACGAACGTGAGAAAGCATTTGCCAAAAAAAATTCCATTCGCTTTTAATATTTGTTTTTTCTGCTCTGTCGCGAGGAAGAGATGAGATTTCAAGCAAGTTCTTTATTGTTTGCTCTGAAAGCTATCATGATGATATTTTTTCATCTAACAACCCGCGTCGATTTAACATAAAACTGACGACAAATAAAACTGACGCAAAACTGACGAAAAAGTGACGACATGAAAATTCTTAACACAAAACTGACGATAAACTGACGCAAAACCGTCGACAAGAGAAAAAGTTACGACAGGAAAATATTTAAAAATAAAGTGGCGAAAAACCGTCGACAAGAGAAAAAGTTACGACAGGAAAATATTTAAAAATAAAGTGGCGAAAAACCGTCGACAAGAGGGTTAAAGGTCGTCCATCCGGCAGAAAATTCATGAAAAATTGTGTGTAAAATACTGTCAATTTAAATTTTCCATGGAATTTTCCATAGAATTTATTAGGATGGGCGCTTGTAATAAATGGGTGGGAAGAGGTTAAAATTATTGATGATTTCTTTTTGTAAAAGGGATAAATGAGTGGAAGATGTTAAAATTGATGATGGATTCTTTTTGTAAAAGGGATAAATGAGTGGGAAGAGATTAAAATTGATCAGACTGAAAAGAATCCATCAATAATTTTAACCTCTTCCCACTCATTTATCCCTTTTACAAAAAGAAACCATCAATAATTTTAACCTCTTCACACCCATTTATTACAAGCGCCCATCCTAATAAATTCTATGGAAAATTCCATGGAAAATTTAAATTGACAGTATTTTACACACAATTTTTCATGAAATTTTCTGCCGATAGACGACCTACACCTTCTTGTCGCGGGTTTTCGCCCTTTATTTTTAAATTTTTCCTGTCTTTTTTCTCTTGTCGACAGTTTTCCGTCAGTTTTGTGTTAGAATTTCGTGTCGTCACTTTTTCTCTTGTCGACGGTTTTGCGTCAGATTTGCGTCAGTTTTATGTTGTCGTCAGTTTTATGTTAAATCGACGCGGGTATCTAACACAATATCGGGATAAGAATAAGAAGGAATGTCTCTTTCTTTTCTTCCTTTCGAGCATTTTCAATAGCGAATTTATATACACACACTTTATGTTTAACCTTGAAATATTTTTGTGATCACGCTTTAATTTCACCGCGCCGCGGCCTCACTTTATTGACAGAAAAATACCTGAAAATATTTATTATTTTTTTGCACGGGATCAATAGTTTGACTGCCGACTGCAAGAACTATGTCCCACGAATAATAAAATAGTTAGTGTTGTGATCAAAATTCATTGTACCACATTCGACATAAATCATGATATTCCAAATCACTTTTAATCTACTTCAAATTCACATCAAGCGTGCTAATATAGTAATATGTTATTGCCTCACCGGAGAGCATTCCTTAAAAGCTATTAATTGCAGCAGTCATATATTGAAATGATTGACTTTGAATTTTATTGATGAAGAAGCTGCGATAAGTATCTCATTCGTTCGCTCTCGATGAGGAGTGAACTAAGAAAAGAGAACCTCATGCGAAAACATTTTTTTCGCATTTGTAATAATTATAGGGTCTTCGACTAGCTTCGCCATTGCTTTGTTGTCAATCAATTTGAGCTGTTTGAAATAAATTTTGCACGAAAAAATTCAAATCATGGTCTCGTTAAAGAATTACTCCTTAAAAAAGCGTTTAAGATTATTACAAAAAAAATCCTCTCATGATCTTTTCCTGCGTATGCCGCACTCGGAATTTTTATTTTAGTTGAAGAGATGAAATCAGCAAAAAAAAGAGAGAATCCTTTTGTCTGCTTAAATTAATCTCTCTTTTTTTCTAATTATATGTCTGAGATACTTTGCCGTATACAAAACTCCTTGATTTTGCATTTTTGTCTTATCATTTTGGGCTTGTAAATTTATTTTTATTCCCATGGGAAGTGTAAGTGCAATCGGCGAGTGACTGATAACCTTACTCATCCTACAATTATCTTTTAATTGCGCGAAGATCCCAGTAGTCAATCGCATTCCTTAAATTCACAATGTTTTGTCGCAAGCAACAGTGTATATAATGTAAAATGTGAGTGTGTTTTCACGCCACAAAGTATCTTATCGCTAACAGCACTTGGCGTCTCAATTATATCATTTTTTATTATATATTTAACTGCACACACATAGCTACCGCCGCATTGCTACTCCATATAGGAGTGAACTGATTACAGGGAGTGCACGACAATCAATTAACAGTGTCAGAAATTGTTTTTTTCAACCTATGACTGTCGGCGCTATAAACGCTTCAAACGGATCTCTCTCACATTTTTAATCATGTATAAAAAGATGCATTAAATAATATATGAGTGCGATCGAAATACACACATTTGAGTAAATATTTGACGATCTGATCGCTGTGTTTGCCAAAAAATAAAGTAAAACTTTGAAACATTTTTTTTGTGGTGCTCCAAATATTCATTACTCTAATTTATTGCCTCGATGTCAGTTACACACGTCATGTGGTTAGTTGAGCAAGTTTTTTAAAGTCGAGGTTATAATTTAAAGAGCTCCCAAAAGATATCTTGAGAAAATTCTTTGACGTGGATTTTAAACTTTAAATCATTTTGCAGCGCCAGATTGATAGCGAAACGATTTTTTTACCTGATAATTTGAAAAGTAATCAGGTGGAGCCATAGAAACAGAAACAGAACTGGAGCCACATAGCAAATTTTTTTGTTTCTTACTTTCAAGGTTCATTGAACTCACATGCGAATTAATTTTTAACGGCTGAAGTAACACACAATTTTTTTAAGATAAGATACGCACAGATCATACATATTTGATTTCGTTGTGTGGTGACGGCAATCCGTCAATTTATAGCCATTTAATGGTGCGTGTTGGCAGATACGTTTATCACCATGTTTCTATTTATATCTTCCGCTCTCTTTTCTTTTTTTCCTCATGAGTAATTCATCTTAAAATATAAATAGAAAAAGAAAGAAAGAGAGAGAGAAAGAAACATGTTGAAATGTATACCCAAATATGATCAAAGGGCTACTACTGTCGATCATATGATTGATGTTTGATGTCATCGTCTAATCGACAATGACCTAGAAGTAAATTTATAGCATGACCATTATCAAATCTCTCAAACGAGTGACGGAGCACGAAATTAGCGAAAAATCTACTAGGCGACAGCGTTAAAACTACATCTCGAATAAATTTTATGTACGAGTGTGTTTGTGATAATGAAAAAAATCGTCACTAGCGTTTAGAGTCTAATTTGAAGAGTTCATATGAAAATTATCAATTTAGAGAATCAGCTGAGTTAAAAACTTGTATATTGCTCTACTTTATTTATTTCATTGGAATTTTAAAATTTTCCGAAAAAAAATGTGTTCGTGTCGAAGAATATACGGAAGGTAACTTTGCACGTTGATAACAAGTTGCGGTTTTTGCACTTTATCTTTTCAAATACACAGAAAAAATTATTACTCATGCGACTCGATTGCAAATATTTGAGTGGTTTTAAAACGACTCCTTTTAAAAATTTCCATAATTTTTTAGCAATTTTTTTTTTAAATGTACTACAATAGTTGAGTTTTAATAAATTACATTTTCAGTTGAAATTTAAATATGATGAAACTCTTAACAGTCAATTTAAAAACGTTTTAGATATTTAAATTGTAATTCAATTTAAACTTGATTTTATTCATATAAAGTTATTCCTATTTTTCATATCTATACGCAATTTTGCGGCCGTATTTCTAAGGTAACGTCATTAGAAATTTCATTTAAAAAGTTAGCTTTAAATAAATCGTATGAGAGAAATTTTAATCCAAACCCGAAATTTTTCGGTTACTTAAAAAAATGAATACTTAACGAGTAAACCTTAACGATATGCGGCTGAAAGTTCGTGGCCGCAAAATCGCGGATAATAATGAAAGATAGGGATAACTTTATATGAGTCTTGATTTCAATAATTTTTCATCGATATGTCAAACATGTTGAAATTGAAAATATTTCAATGCAACAAGAAAATTCTTAGAATTGCAGCTGATGGAAATTTAATTAGGCATATAAATTTTAATTGAATACAAAAAAATTTAGCATAAAAATATATCATTGAATGTTATTAAAAATCACACAGCACACACGAAGCACAGACTTGTTCTTTTTTCCTTTCTTCGCATTCCGCACCACCAAAAAAAAAAGAAATCTTGAACTTGACAATGAAAACGAATCGAAAGCAAATTCCATCGCGCTGCTCTTTTTCGTCCTCCACTCCCTCGTCTGGGAAATGTACATGGATTGCATTGTACTGCGATTCGCTGGTTGATGGAACAAGAAGAAACGCAGAAAAATGCATTTTTTTTCGTCCATTCTCTCACATTCGAAATCCTTGTGTGCAACTGTAAGAATTTCTAAGGATTTTTGAGCAAATAAATAAACACTCTTGATATTTTTCGTAATCTCGAATCCTTGTCTCCGTGAGGGATAGATGAAAACTGACTAGATCTCAAAGTAAATAAGCAAAACTTCCTCCAGTGTGCATTTTTAACTTCCCATGTTCATGCTCAAGTATTTATCATAATAAAATGGGAATTTTTGTGTCATTCCATAAATGACCAAAGAAATGTTTAAAAAAGGAATGAAAAATTATTTTCGAAGGAATTTAAAAAGAGTTGAAGATTCTCAAAACACTTTTTTTCTCACACATAAAATGCATCGATGTCGTTTTCGTCGTTGCTCGTTTTTCTGTTTTGTCGAATTATTAATGACGCATTTATATATTTAATGAAGCATGCATTATTTATGAAATTTTGGAATGTGCTCCGATTCATATTTTTATCTCTCTTTTTCTCTCTTTCATAGGATACTGAGCTGTTGGTACTCGGCTGTCTAAAATGGGACGTCTCGTGTGTGACGCCACTCGACTTTATCGATCTAATCATCTCACGCTTACCAATCATCAATAAAAATTGCGACTACATCGATCCGGAGAAGATTAGGAAGCATGCACAGGCTTTTATTTCGTTAGCAGTACGAGGTGAGTTTCGAAAATTATTATTTTCCATTCTTTCGCCTCCTTTAATCTCACTCTCGCGCATATAATTGAAGATATTTAACCCGCAACAAAAAAATTGAATCTGTGCAGACTCATGTTGATAATTGAAGGTTCCATATAGAGCGTCAGTTTTAAGAATTTTTCGATGCACACACAAAAAATATTTTCGAAAGAACGGAAACGAATGATTAGAGAAAATTTATCATTGCTTTCGCGATTTATGCACACACAAGCGAGAGAGAAAAATATAACGATTATGATCGCACATAAAGGCGAGAAGAGAGAACGCACAAAGAGGCGCAGAAAATATTTGTTGGTGATTCAACTCAACAATAGCTCGAATGGCTTCTTAAGTAAATCGAAAAATTTTATTGTTGTTAAAGGGTTTCACTTGAACCGGTGCGACCTCGCGCCCATCAAGCTGTAATTAATCAAAAATCTCTTCTCGAGCGCTATTTCTGCCAAAAATGTTAAATGTGATTTATCATTCCGCGCGAGCTTCATCGGCATCGCCGCACGTACATAAAACAACAAATGAGAACATTCCTTATGATCGACATACTTCAAGCTCGAATTCTTGAAAAGGTATTTCATAAACCGCGCCACAAAAGCTCACAAAATAAACATATATTCTTCCATTAACTTTACATGTTATATCATTATTGTTTGTTGTTTGTACTCGCGCTCGAGATGAACGAAAAGGAGTGAGAAAAAAATATTATTAAGAAGAGCTTAGATGAGATTCCTTCAGATCATAATTTGATGAAATATATTGGCGCAAAAAGGAGAGAAGAAAAGAACATGGGCAAGCCGCACAAGTTGTAAGCGCGAAATGTATTTAAATTAAAAATGATCTTCTTATTTTTCCCACGAAATTGTTCATCTTCGTCATCGTACAAAAAGTAATTTTCAAAAGCTATTCTAAAATGAAAAAATCATCATTTAAATTGCGTGTTAATTTTATGGGGTGTTGACGATCTAGTTCCTCAAAACGCCCACGCGTTAAATTGAAATTCAATGAATAAAGCATAAAGGAGAATGCCAAACACATGACACACACAAACAGAGAGCGACGATTCCAAGAATTATTATATAAATTGAGATTTGGCACATGCGGTGCGGGCGCAAAGTATCGTGAGAAACGGAAATCGAAAGTTATTTTTCATAAGGCATCATAATCTGCAAATCTCCATCACTATTCGCCAATGACGGTGCGCGAATCAAAAATGTGTAGAAGAAGGGGAGAAAAAGAGAAGCGACTTACTGAAAATCGTGTGATAGATAGATCCCAACAGGAGGCAAGAAATCAAATATAAAGAAAATTATCATGAGCCCGTGATCATCAGAAATGAGGCGAGCACCCCCATTGTGCTACTTTACATCACAGCACAGCACATAAGGTTCTTCTAATCTCCTCGAATTTCGTGGCGAACTTTTTAAAGACGTGATGATGAAGTAGTTTTCTTTTATTGTCCATTACTCTTTTCGCCTATCATTCTCAGGTAAGATGGAATTTCACGGGCGGCGCACAATATTAGATGGAATTTTGCGAGATGAATTCTTCTTAGTCTTTTTACCTCTTTAAATTCCACCATGCAGCAATGTTATTATAGGTTAAAGTGAGGATTAGACAATTGAAAATTTTCATTGTTGGCATGTGCCATAAAGTAGCGTGTTGCAAAAAAATTCTTCAAAATCATTGCAAAAATTGAGCGCGAGCCAATACACAGCAACTTTTTCTTAGAATTTTTAATTTACGTCATTCTTCTTCTCATCGGCCTCGCACAATCAAATTGGTTCTACATAGTTAGTCACTTAAAATAGACAATAGAGGGTTAATATCTGAAATACAGAAAGTCTGTTTTATTATATACAATTGGGAGAGTGAGAAAGACGATTTGAAAGCGAGTCGAAAAAGATTCCACCAACAAAAACAATAGCGACCGAAAATTTGGCATAAACATTATGATGATTTAAAAAAGACGATTTTGCCGACACGTTGCGGGCGAAAATTTATACTTACACACTGACTGGGGTGGAATGTTTGTGAGAGATGCGAGCGATGATCGAAGATAGAACTTCCAAATTGACCTTCAAAATAGATTTTTATAGGCCGTTCGCTGCGGTAAAATTCTCAAGCTCTTCCTTTTCGCCTCGAAGGCTCTCTCGATTGATTTATTGTTACATTTTAGCCCATTGTGAATGCCAAATGAGCTCGATCGGTGATCGCTTCTCGAGGGCGATAGAGTGCGACCGTGGATGTTAATGAATAGAGATATTTCGCGCCTAATTTTGTAGTCAGCTTTATTAATCCCTCAGCACGGAGTTCTTTTTTTTATAGCGCGCTTTGGTCATTTGAAATATACATAAGACTTAATTATATTAAAATTATATTTTAATGATGATAAAGTGAGATCGATTCCAAGCTCTAATTATTGATGGCAAGCAAATCGCTGTTTATATTAAAAAAATATCCTCGATCATGATAATTATAAGCGAGCCTTTAAAGATTGGCATGTGAACTCTGCTTACCCTATAAAAAGGGTGAGCAATATGCGATTTACTAAACTTTGATGGGACGTCTTGTTGGTTCTTAATGAGATTTTTTTTGAGCGAGTTAGATCTCAATCATCCAAGTGCCGACATTCTCGTGTCTGAGTTTAATCTGATCTAGTTAAAAAATACTTATTATCGACAACCACTTAAATTACTTTATGGCACTCTCTTGGCGAAGATGATGCTCCATTTCGCAAATTAATGTTTCTATGAGATGGATGGATGCGAAGACGACGTTCACCTCGCTCATCAATGAAATTTAATACATTTATTATTATCATACCCTCTCGGACTCGCTCACTAAGTGGACAGAGGATGGAAAAGAGAGAGAGAATAAGATTAATGGTGGTGGTCTTGTTATGTTGTTTTTATTTTCATTCTGCGCTGCCGTCTATCCGAGAGTACCATTTTCATTCATCACATTTGACGATTGAAGAACATTCCATTCGCGTTATTTAAAATATTTTCGTTGCATTCTAATTAACACGCTCGATTGAATTTCTGATAAAGTGCTGACGATGCACGTAAAATAATTCACAACATCTCCTAATCTCCTTTCAACTGTAATCAACTCAAAAATATGATCAAGCGAGAAAAGAAATATTCTTTATTAATTTTTATGGCAGCATAAAGGAGAGAGATTTGTGTAACTCTTTTTTTTTATAGCCATACAGCAAAAAAAATGAATATCTTTTGGGGCGATGAGATGAGAGCAGGAGCAAAAAATATCAAGCAGTAACAATTAATTTTAGAACTTGAAATTCTTGGGAAAAATTCTTCAAAGGCGAAACCTGAAATCCTCTATCGAGCTTAAACTTGAAACGAAATCATTTCGGTGCGAGATTATATGAGAAAGAAATTTTCAGCGCTGCCTTAAGGATTTGATTAATATTTGAAAATATCATAAATATTCAGTAATTAGCTTTTATAGTGTCCCGTTCAAGATTGAGCGAGAAACACAAAAAAAAAAGTTTGAATACAATTTGTTAATTAGCCGCTACATTGTAAAGCTAATAGAACCGTGTGAGATTTGATCGTCGAGATCATGTCATAACGATAAGTTAGGAATTTAAAGTGCAATGCTAATTGACATGAGTGACTTGATGAAGAAATTTATAATTTATTTTGAGCAACAATGTAACATTTTTTTTAAATTTAAAATTTCTCTGTTATTATGTAATTTTCACATGCCAATTTCATCCCTGAATGAATTCCATAAATTTGGTCTCTTATCGAAAAATAATAATAAACATGTACACACATCGAAAGGATGAAAAAATAAACGGCCGAGGCACTGATGATTTATCAAGAACCGCTCGCATATATACATATATGACTGAGGCGAAGAAGGGACACAGCGAGTGAATGAAAGATATAAAGGAGAAAAGAATTTCATTATGCGACCGGTTTTCATCGACTGGAGACCTGCTGTAAACATGCTCCGTGTGTGCGAGATGAAGGAAAGAATTTTGCACAGAATGAGATTTTTATGTGAGAACGATAGTGAAAGTTACGACGCCGGTTCGAGATTTTATGTAATAACCATCTACTATAAAATTATGTTGTTAGCTCGAAAGCGAACGTGAGAGCTTTCACTTTTTGATAAAAAGCTCATAATTTTATCACGCAGCAAATTAAATTAAATTAATTCGAACAAAAAAAATAAAAAGAATGAGAAGTGAAAAGAATAAGAATGGAATGTCTTGTGGTTCATTTTTGTTTGTCGTTTGCTTCGCTGTTGGTTGCCGAAAAAGAGCGATGAATATAAAAGAAAAACATCATCAGTCGATGAGAAGTGTAAAGGACCTCTCAAAGAGCAATATTCATATTAATTTTTGGTCTTGATGTGTCCTTGTCATGTCGTCAGCAGCCATGGCGGTCTCTTGATGTTTATTTTTATTTCACAACAATAAAAAAATAAATAAATAATCTATGGCTTCATTTAGAGAGAGAGAAGTAGAGTGCACGATCATCATCATCACCTTCATAGCCATTCATGAAACGTGAAGAATCAATTTTTAACTAAGTCGTGTGTGCAATTTCTATATATAGTTATAGAATATGATCTTTTTTCATGAAAAGCGATTATCATTCAATTACACTTGTCTGCTCATGTAACTTTAGACTCTATGGCGTCTTTGTTCGCACGAATGCCACACAGGATGACACTCACTCTCTCTCGATCTACGAGATCAAGTGCACAAAAACATTCAAATATTTTGCGAGTCATTAAAGAGATTTTTATTGATTTTCAGATGCACAACCAAAGCGACTTTTATGCTTTCTGTTATCACTTTGAGATGTTCTGGAATTTTTAAAAGTCCGACACACAGCTCTTTTATATTCGCTTTTAAGAGCATTTTTTTATGGCCATTTCATTGCTTGCGAGATAAACATTTCCGCTGCCAATGATATCTTCAAAATCGCGCGACTGAGACGTTAAAAATCCTCGAGAGAATTATTTTCGTTGGCTTTTATGATTCAATTAACGATATATAACATATATGCAAATGATTCCAATTACACAAAATATTTGAGCGAGACTTAATTTATATTAAAAGGGAGCACATTTGAGTCGCTCGCAAATTAATTAAAACAAAAGAGGGATTTATACTCGATTGCTCTCTCTCTCACTCACTATGTGGTTAATTAAATTTCATGGACATTTCAGCTAAATTGTCTCCATCTGATAATCCCAAATGAAATACATTTTCGGTTGAAATTCTCATCGATAAATTCCTGAATTTTGGAGCTAAAAAGGGCAAGAAAAAAATTATAACAAAAAGTAAATTTTATTATTTATTCCACACTTGAAATAAATTTTTTTTATCATGAATCCAAAAATGGTAGACGACAATTGACCACATTATTGATAAAAGTGAGTGCATGAGAGCGAAAATGAAATCTAACGAAACATTCCGGGCTTACTTTTTTAGGAAAAACAAGCACGACTTGATTGGTGGCATTTTGGTATGTTGCGGTTTTTCCTCTTTGAATTTTTCTTTTCTCCTCTCACACGCACACAGCTTTTTCATTGTTGAAATTCGCTGGAAAAAAATCCCTGAAAAATTCCATGCAACAAAATATATAAAAGTTTAAAGGAACGAGACAAACAAAAGTGGAGAAGAAGTCTCTTTAAATATATCGTGTGGTTTTGTTTGCTCCTAACATGCTCGTTAAAAGAAGCTCTCGAGCAATCAATCGGCCGATTGATTCTTAATTAGATTTCTGTGAATTTTATTATTATTCTCTCTCTTTATATTTTTTAATTTGTGACTCTTTTTAATGTTATATGGGAAATCATAAAAAAAATCGCGTTCTTCTCGTTTGGATTTTTGATTAATTTTGTGAGCGAAATGTTGAATGAAAGAGGTGAAATTGAGTGCCGTTTTATGATATGTTGAGATGGGTTCAAACATTTTTGACCGTTTTATAAATTATTTAACCACAATCTCAACACATTTAAAGTTGAATTTATATCGTTTGAAAATTTAAAGTTTCCGCTTTGCAATGATGAATTTCAAATGGTGAATCAACGAATATATGTGTGACATGTGGCAATGAATGTCGGCGCCTCATCAACAACACTTCACAGACCTTCTTTCCACATGCGAATAATGGAGTTGTGTGCTTGTAGGAGGAAATTTTATTAAAATAGATTCACACACGAGTGTTTGACTTCTTGCAATTCTCTCCTCCGAGTGACAATGAGGTGACATCACTTATTCATGATAGTTTGAATGAAAATAAGAGTGGCGTAAACATGTTTATTATTATTATTGAGGGAGAGAAAATATTCGCGTATATACTTTATTGAATGAATGAAACTAAACAGATGTAAACGACATTTAGCTGACGCGCCTGGTGACAAAAGGCAGTGGACGAAAAAAGAGATAAAAGACGCGAAGAATAATGGCACGAATTAGAATATGCTAATGACATATTCTCGTCGCGCTGAGTATTGCGTTGTGCCTCTAATCCTTTTCCATATCTCAATTAAGCATCTCCTCTCGACCGTGAGCAGCGAGAACGGGTTGCTAGAGCGAAATTTCGGTGAGACCACCTTGGATTAGCCAACATGTTCAACACAGATGATCCTCGCGATGAGATGAATGCCCGTTTTCCTCCTCGCGAACTCGTTTTGCTTGTGTGTGATAATATTAAAATAAAAAATGATCCTCTTATTTATTTTTTTCATTCACAATTTTTTATGACTCTCCAAGTATTTCAAGGATTATGGCAGAAATTCTTTCATGCTGATAAATTAATTAAAATTCCATTTATGGCATGAGTGATGTCACAATATTTTATCTACAATACAATTAGTTAGCTGCCGATCATTTTCATGCCAATTTAAAGCTAATTTTGGGTCTATTGTATCACACTTAGGTGCGCAAGTAGCAAAAGGACTGATGAATGGATAACAAAAGGCCAATTCGAGGCAATTGTGCTGTGTCTGAGTAGCGCCATAGCTCACAAGATATAATTTATGTCATTATGCAAATATTTTTTATGGCTGTCGCGACTCTCTTTAAAATTGATAATTTCCTCAACAAGAATAGATAATTCGTACTTCTGGTAATGAATTTTTTTTCTTCATTTTCACGTCTCGGAATTTTGCATAAAATTAATTAAGAATTCGATGGAAATAAATCTTTTGCCGGTTTTTCGAAAAGGCAAAAACAATAACAAAAGGCATCGACAAGCGGAAAGATGCTCTTATTTGGCCAAAGGTTATTCGCCCGGGATATATATGCGCACTCATTGGTCATAAAGCATTATAGTCGCTCACTCACACATGTTGTTCCAAGCAAGGATGATGTTATGCTTTAATTGGTTTTCGAGGCGAACAAGAAGAAGCAGCTTGAATTTTTAAGAAAAATATTTATGCAACGTGAAGCCGCAAAAGACTGTATTGGCATGCTTGCACTTTTTTTTCGCTTGATTTCTCAGCGAGCCACATTTTTGTTTATTAAATAATGCCGGCATTTAAAAGTCGTATTTATTTTTTTATTTTAATGAGTCACCCTTGTCAAATGATGAATTAATAAAGTCGCTTATAAATTCTTATTTTTTTTAAGAGATAAGCATCGAAGCCGAAAAGTGAATGAGTGCAGTTTGAGACTCTCTTTGGTGGTCCTCAGAGGCAAAATTCTTATTATTATTGACATATATCGAGAAGGAGAGAACCGAGAGGACTTAATTGATTATCGTCAATCGATGTTGTCTTGTTAGCAATTTTTCTTATTTAATATTTTTTTTCGCAAACAATGAGATGATGAATTATGTGAGCGCGTCTAATGAATTTCGGGCGTCACAAAGCAATAATTTTACGCGTTAAGAAAAATCAACATTAATTCCAATCAATTCTGTCTCTCCGTCTCTCCTTCGTCGTGTCTCCTAGATCTCACTATTTATATAGTCGACTAGAACTTGAGGTGTCGGCTTTGGTCAATTATCAGCTAAGAGGAATCGTAAATTCCTTCGAAAATCGACACCCGCTCATTTACACTCCGCATAAACTTTATTCTAAGTAGAATCTTCCCTCTCTGTCAGTTATCGAATCTCATTCTTTCGCACTCTTTCTCACACACACCACACTCATAAATATCAGAGCTTGGACGGGTATGCGAGAGAGAGAAAAGTAAAAGAAGACAAAAATTCATTCATAAAAATTTGGCGAGTTATGTTGCGCTTCATCCACTTCGATCTTGCATCATTCAATTTTACTCTCCGCTTCTTCTCTTATTCTTCACCTCTTCTTACTCTTTTAACAATAAAAATTCCTTTTAAAAATTTAAATGTCCCGAAAATGAAATATTATTGAATTCTTTCGGCGGTTGCTTTTATTTAGAAAAATTTGCTCTACACGCCTAGTGAAAGGATATATGTTTATTGAAATTTATTTCGCGAGCACTTATGATGAGGGGCGGAAATAAAAAAATATTTTCTGGTTTTGTCTCACACATTTTTTTAAGACGACGATGATGCGAGTTCTTTAGAAAAAATATGGGCGTAAAATTCTTTCATGCCTTCTTCTTATCACGCCACAAATAATCATATAATTTTTAACTTTTTTCGCTCGATGCATTTCGCATATCAAACAGCTGATATTAAAATGACTTTTATGATGCTTTATGGAACATTTCGAACGCGACGAAACGGAAATTCACATTCGTTAGAGTCGGGGGATCCAACAAGTGTTTTTCTTGTTCTTTTTTTTGTTAATGCACACTGACATATACTAATAAAATCATGGGAATCTTTTTTGGAAGAGAACTTTAAATATGACGTCAACATGCGCTAATTAAAATTTCTTTCTCTCCTTCTTCTCGCCACAAAAAAAATATGAAATTTGATGGTCGTGGATTTAAAATTAATTTGCTGCTGTTTTTTTTTGTTGTGTGGTGGGATGAATTAAAGTAATGAAATAAAAAAGAGTTTTAATATTTAATTGACTCAGTGCGGTGCATCAGACGGCACTCCAGACAACGCACAGTGATACCAGAATGATATTTAAATACAATGTGAAAAATATTCGGTCAAATGGAATACCAAAAAGGAGGGAGAGAAAAAGTGGTCCATGCAAGAATTATTATTATCGAAAATTGAAAATGAGCAATCTCTCCTTCGACGATGGACACTAACGAGGTATTTTCAGGGCAAAGAGAATGGAGAGCTTCATGAAAATTACATTCCTGTGTATGCGGCATGCCTTTAACGAAGAAAAAAAATTATAAATGAAATGAGTTAAAAGGAGAAGAAAATTGAGAAAACACGAAAATCGAAAATCAAGAATTTCGGGGGGTTCCTGCTATGGCCATGGCAATGCCAAAATTTCATTTTTTGAGAGAAGAAAAGTGCATAAGAAATTCACAAATGAACCCCACTCAAAGGCAGATAGGTTGTTGCAAGATCGTATCAGTGCAACAAGCATAAAATTCTTCTTTCTTTAAATCCCTGACTGTGGTACATCACCACCACAGCACCAGAGAGAAAAATGCAATATAAAGTGGAATGGAATGTTGTAGGCGATTTTCGGATGTTCACATCCACACATGCAAACACATACTGAGTCAAAAAAGATTTTTTTTGGATATATAGTCAGCAACTGAAGAAGTACATGTAGATGTAATGCTGCAAGTGCGAGGAAAGCGCGCGCAAAAATTATTCTCACGGTTTCGTGCATGCACAGATTTATTTTCTCTGCTGCTGCCATCGGGGCAAGAAGCAAAAAGGAGAATTCATAATTTTCAATGCTCTTTTGTTCGGCACACAAATGTGTGTGGTGTGTGCGCTGATCTTTCTAACATATATATTCGCTTTATTTTTGCGAGAACCCATAATGCCTTTTTATATTGACCGACCGAACGAACGAATGAGCACCACGGCTAGGACTTGAGGCATTCAAACCAGACATTTTCTTTAATGATCATCATCGCTCCTCTACCCTCAGTTCTTCCCGAGAAACGATTGTGTATATCGCCATACACACTGTCAAAATCGCGTAATTCTAGGCTTTTATTCTTCGCTGCGGTGGAGATACACTAAATCTTCCTGACATAGCTCTCCTCAAGAGAGAGGGAAAAAATTTCATATCAGATTACTAATGCAGAGACACAGAAAATTCGCTGGAATTTTAAAATGGATTAGCTGGATTGATAAAATAGCAAGAAATAGAGATTTATTGGTGTGACATTTGAAGGACATGGGTAAACATTATGGGAGATATGAAGATCGCGACAACTAAGCACAATCGCAAAAAATGGATCAAATAACTTTTTTTATTATGTCGCGAACGAAAAGGGAAGCCAAAAAACAAATTGCGACAGTCAAATCGAATTAATTATGGCGACTTAATTACCCACCCGAAGAGACACAAAAAATACCTTCGCGGGATTAATAAAAATAATGCACTGAATTCCAACGAATTTATTGTCATTCGATATTTCATCAAAGGGTTCGCTAATTATATCAAAAATATTTCCCATTCATTCGAGCTAATAAGTTGTGAGCAATTGAGGAGGAAGTAATTCAGATTGCCACACGCACCATAATGCCGTTATCAAACCAGAGTGCGTAATTAAGAGGTGCCGAATGTCACTCAACAGCAGCCGTAACGGCGGACTCTTTAAAAAGAGAGTTAATTGCGTGGAAGCGGAAATTAAATTAACAGGTTCAATTTAAAGGTCTCTCGCGTGAAAATGATTGATCATTAAATTTATCGGAGAATTTTTGTGCTAAGTTTTCAGTCAAACATTTTCTAAATTATCTTTCAACATTCCTCACAACTCATAATGAATATCATCATTTTTCTCTCTCTCTTATGTGTTGCATAAAACGCGAAGCATAATAATCTCAACCAATCAGCTTTTCTCTCTCATTCTATGCTTACATTCGCTTTTAGCACGTTTGAGTGGCGCCGTTCTTGTGGCCAAATTTTAGAGCGGCACAAAGTCAAAAAAAATATTTTTTCATCACGAAAAAAAGCCAATAAAATGGAAAAAGGAATTTGCATGCGTTTTAAACGAAATTCTCGAGAATTAGCGGCATCAGGCTGCATCATCTTTCGGCCAAGGTTGAAAGGTTAATTGGATATAAGGAGAGTGAATATTTGTGAAAAGCCACTTATGAGCACGATTTTTTCTCTCTTGCTCCTCGCATTTCGAAATCGAAAGTGAGTGAGTGAAATCACGCCAGGCAAATTATCGCCGACGCGGCTGTTTACATAACATTGTATGCTCAATGAAGTTTTCAAATTCAAATAACGTTGTAAGCGAGCCATAAAACTTTGTCTTTGTCTCTCTTTTATTTGTCGCTATATGGCATAATTATATACTGTCGATAAACAGTTTTTCGGATGGAATGTCGCGATTTTTTGCTCGATACAAATTAATAAACTTTATGTAAACTTGAACATGACACGTGATCACTAATAAATTTCTTTCTTTGCAGAACATGACTTTTCAAATTATTCGGCTAGTAACATTGCAGCGTCGAGCATTGCAGCGTCACTAAGTGGCCTCAACTGGCATGTCAAGAGCCGAATTTCGATCTACGATTTGGTCGACAAACTAGCAGAAATTTCCGATTCAGAAAGTGTAAGTATTTTATTTAAGTTAAACCAGCATCATTTGGAAGAAATAAAATTAAATCCTATTCATAAATTCTTGCTCGTACATGACAAATGGGAGGAAAAAAAGAAAAGAATTCGGTTGCCTCATGTGTGCGTTATCACGCCTGAGAAGTTCATTGATATTTCAAATGTGCGAAAAAAAATTAAACTCATGACATTGAAAATTAATTCCAGTAACTTCTGGCTATTGCCAAGGCAGGCAGCACATTTTCATAAAAAGACGAGAAAGAGAGCAAAAAGTGTTTATGCTATTTCTAGCGAGCATAGACATGTGTCAGACACCTGTTAAGATTCTATCGCTCGATCTCGTTGTTGAATGTTAATGAACCTTAGAGGAAAGAAATTCAAGGGCGCATATTTAGGCATAGTTACTCTCGAAACCTTGAAATTATGCTATCGTCGCCGTTGTCGCATTGGAACCATACCAAAATATATATTAAATTCGAACCTGATTGAAAATCTAACGCGGCACGCTAAAACAACTATATCGTGTTTCGAATGCGAGAATCATATGGCATCGATTCATTCATATTTTTCAAATGAATGAACCAAACTACTCTACCACACAGCGATGTTATCATTATCATCAAGATTTCTTTTGTTGTCACGCATTATGATGAAAATTTATTACCCAGAACAATTAAAAAAAATTATTCTTCTCAATTGAGATCTGTCTTAAATTCGTTGTCGTTTATCCCCACAGAAAAAAAATGTGATTCACATTCATATCTTTCTTCTTATTTTTCAACATTTATGCGCTATATGCGAATTTTAAATTGATTCAAAAAAAATGAGAGAAAACGAGAATTTATGAATTTGCCCCCATGCTAAGGAGTTAGAACGACATTTTTTTTATCAAACATTAGTTGATGCTGGTTGTTATGGGAAGTGAGAATCATATGTGATGTTTTAATGAGTTTATTAGCATTTAGTCTAATCTTCATCATCTCTTTTTTTTGCCACTTATAGAAATTCATTATTTCCTGCATGAATAAAATGGAGCAACTCTTTCAAGAGCAACGTCGAAATCTTCTCAGTATGATGATGTATGCGAAGCAAGGTCTACCTCCAACAATCAATAAAGAGTCAATGAAGCAACCACTCAAAGAACAAAATAATTCTAGTAAGCAGCCAAAAAGAAATCACGACATAAGCTCGTCACGAAATAGAAATATGGAGAAGAAGAAGAAACAGAAGCAAGTTGAAGATGTTAACTTCTAGTATCTATAGCAACACTTTTCTATTCTTTAACATTTATCATTTTCAATTCAAAGTAAAAACCTCTGCAACCTACAAAATTATTTGACGTATGGAAAAAGGGGTTAGTAACGACTACATTCTAAAGAAAAAAAAATTGTAAAATTCATTTGGTGCTATTCTTTGGTGGGAGGCAATAACCCCACGATACATTAATTCCACGTATCAGACCAAGTCCCAGGAAAGATGGCTTGAGTTCAAATCATTCAGAAAAATATATAATGTAAGGGTGTTAGAGGCAAAAAATACGTGGAATTAATGTATCGTGGGTTATTGCCTCCCACCCTTTTACACTTACACCTTAATATGTAGCAAAAAAACAATCTATTAAAATAATTCACCTAATCTAAGGTCTAATTAAAAAATTTTAATATTTAGAAATGCAAAAATTTACTGTCAAAATAAATTAAATACAAAAGAAATGTCGGAAAGGCCAAATTATTTGCAATAGTCATAAAAAAATACAAATGATCGCCATAAAACTCAAAGAAAATTTAAAAATTCAAATTTCCCGTCCGCTAAACATAAATCCTAGACAAAAAAATACAATATGTTCAAAAAATCTCATTTTTGTGAGATGAAATTAGACCACGCATGTATGAAAAATTGAGAGAAAGGGAGACCAGTTATAATGTATGTTGATTACAACCCCCAAAAAAAGATAGAAAACACAAAACTGAATTAATAATTTAAGTTGGAATGATTGTTGGTTTAATGAGAAAAAGATTGTTACATTTTATCCTTATGACTTGTTGTATGCTTGCATCTACTTTATATATATTCATAATATTTTATGCTTAGTTGACGTTTTTCACAAAAGAAAGAAGAAAACTTAAACCTCTTTTTAATTATTTAACTTTTTTTTCATTGAGTTTCACAAACACGGAAAATATGAATCCAAAAATGGGGAAAATGCGCTAAAAAATACGCTTTAAATTATTATTTGTGTCTTTTTTTTCGCTCACATGTGACTTCATTAAATTATTTTTTCAATAATTATCGTTCAAAAGCAGTTTCATGAAGTTCACGCTGACGTTAAACTAGGAAATGATACACAATGCTATATAGAATATATGAAAACTTATTATTGAAAAAAAAAAGTTTGTTAACAAATTTTCCTTCTTATGAAAAATGCATTTTTCTTCAAAATTATTCCGTGCTTCGCTACTTAACATAAATAAAGAATCCATAACACGAGGAACGCACAAATTTAACTAGTTAAATGCTTCGTAAGATGAAAAAAAAAGTGTTCGAGAAAGAAAGAAAAATTGATTGTGATGATTAAAAATAGTTGTTGAATAAGACATATCCAAGACAATAAAAAACACATAGAGACCTCAATCAGCACAATTCAATGTGCTATATTAATTTACAAATTTTTGGCATTTAATTTTAAATTTTTTTCATAAAATGTATTTTTTAGAGAAACTTTGTTAACAAAGATGTTTTTAGAGAAAAGAAAATCCCTATTAGAAACCAATTAAGATTTCATTTTTTAGAGAAAAGTTGATCAATCGATGGCGAGAATTGACGTGGTGAATTATGCGCACTTTTTGCATAAAAAACAATTCTCAATTTGTAAGAGTTTAATACGGTTAATCGAAGGAAAAATAATTGATGAAAACAATTACGCTTATTACTTCATTAAATATCTAGAATTATTTTAATCATAGATTTTTTAAATTTAAGTTTGTGAGAAATGTTTAATTTTATACATACATAAAGTATAAACATATGAAAAGAAGGTTTACAGCTCAATCAATCATTTAAATCTTTCTTTTTTAAATATTGAACGAAAAACTCAATGGCAACGAGGAGATGAACTGTATGTAGAAAGTATTTTACGGAAAATTTTGTTGAGAAGGAAATTTTTTCGATTCATGTTGAATTAAAAATTTTTTTGGAATGAATAGTTAAAGGTTTTATTGAGAGCTGTTTGGATATATGCTAAAGTACTATGAAATACTAAAAAAATATTTTATAAAAAAAATAACGTTAGCATGGAAATACACCCGCACAGAGTAACTACCTCTGAATAAAATCATGTATTTTGGCCCAATCATATAATTTGTCAATCATTATCAATGCAAATAAAAAATATAGAGAATTTAAAGATGAGAGCAAATGTAATTTTTTTATCAAACAAAGCTCTCCAATTTTCTCTATGTATTTAAATATTTTAGATTTTAAGATTTCAATTGTAAATATATAAAATGAAAGAACGTGGCAAAGATTTTTTTTATATAAAAAGGAGTGAACACGATTGTAACGAATAAAATTATGTATGTAGATGATAGGAATCTAATAGTTTAATAAGTTTAAAACAAAGTCATTGTAATAAAAAAATGAAAACTTAAACTTTAATCTTTTCAATTTACTCTCCCTTTTCAGGTAACTTTTAGTTAAATTTGAAGAAATAATTAGAGATCCTGACGGTGATCACCGGACTTTTTTGTCACCGCTTGAAAAAATCTTTCAAAATATGTCCACTTGCAAAAAAAGTTGTTTCAGTCATTTAAATTTTTTAGAATATTTTGGGTATGAAATTTTTTATTATTTTTCTGAAAAATTCTGGATCTGTAGAAAAATAATGGAATTATTCAATGAATTCTTTATATTGACCGCTGTTTAGCTTCATGATTTTAAAGATATAAAAACCGTTAGAAAAGTTTTTAAAATATCACTTGGTCGGATTATAGTAACGCTCGGCCGACGCAGGGATTGTAAAGGGGAAAAAATTAAAATCAAAACAAACAAAGTGAAAAAATTCAAAAATTTAAAATGCAGAAAAATAAAGAGGAGGACGTAGAACAGGAGGAGGAGATTAGTAACATGTCTTCAGTACTTCACAAAGTGGCTGACTTGTACGCAAGCCACTTGATGAGTGACATAACTCTGGTAGTTGGCGAAATAAGGTGAATAATTTTTTAATCGAAGGAAATATTTATTTATTAATTTCTCATAGATTTCCCGCACATCGAGTTATCCTTTCAGCCTCTTCAGATGTTTTTCAATGCATGTTAATGAATCCACAGTGGAAGGAGACGAAAGAGAGTAAGTGCATCAAGTGAAATTTTAAATAGAATTAAATTTATATTTTTACCCTCTTTTGTTAACTCACATTTTCAGGCGTTATCCATCTTCATGAAGATAAAAGAGCAACTGACTACTTCAATTTATTCCTCAAATACCTTTACACCGGCCAAGTTCGGATATCTGTCGAATCGGCTATGCCACTTCTTTCATTGGCTGATAAATACAACATCAAGGACCTCGTTGTTCTGAGTCGAGATTACATGATGAAGAATATAGCTGTTGCTGGGACTAGGGGATTTATGATATCATGGCTACAGTATGCGCTAACCAGCAACATTCATCTGCTGCTCACAAATGAACTGAAGAATTTCTTACGGCTCAATCTTTCAATTGTCGGAAATAGCAAAGATTTTGTCGATTTTGACCCAAACAATTTTATTTCTCTTCTTCAACAAAATGACCTCGTTATCGAAAGTGAATATACTTTATTTGACATAGTAGAACGCTGGATAATGCTGAAGAGAGATCAAATTTTATACGAAGAGTCGCTCTCGGATGAAGAGAAACAAAGTCATATGAAGTCACTAGTCGAGGGAGTGTGCAGGTTTGCGTTTGATTTCAACGAAATTTTGAAGACTAACGTTTTCCTTATCGCAGTTATATTCGTTTTCCTATGATGGAATTTTCTGAACTGACAAAAATACCTCTAAAGCCACTTGTATCAATTGCCAAGGAGTTTTTCATGGATCGTATTGCTTTGGGATTTTCGTTTCACGCTAATCATCCGTTACCTGTTGATTCTGAATTCATGCAATTCACTCCTCGTCTCTACACGTCCGATCTCTATGCGATTGAGATGGCTATTGGTAAAATCCATACAGTTGAGGACTACAAGCATTATGCTGCAAACTTCTTCAGTCTTTCTGAATTTCCACATAGCGAACCTAATGAAAGTAATTTTAACAAAATTGATTTAAATTGTGATAATCTTATAAAATGTTTTCTCTCTCTTTAGTTCAATGGGAAATAGACTTTTTCCCTCGAGGAACTCAAATCCATAGGGCTCAACTCATAAATTGTTTTTACACTCCTCAGTATCAACCCAATGCATTGGAAATACCCGAGGTAATTCTTAAAAGTGTACGGGTTCGATGTACATGTGTGAATTATGGAGAATATATGAGATTTAAGGTAAAAGTTTTTATTATTCGTTTTAGATAAGCAGTTAATTAAAAAATATTTTTAGATTGCCGTTATCGTTTGTGGAAGGCAAGGACAAGTCGATTATTTAAAGACACTTCATACTCGAATTCAATACTTTTCAAGGGAACATCGTGCTCTAGTGATCGACAACTTGATCCCTTTCGAAGAACTTTCAGTTGACAAGAGCAGTTATTTAATAGGCAGGAATCACGATATAATAAAAATTATCGTCGTCATTACGCCATTTCACCAGTCAACTACCCATGATTCGCCTCCTTTGGATTTCAAATGAGATTTTATTTCTATTCTGAATTCATTAAAATATGTTTAACATCTTAGTGTTCAATAAATGTGAAAAAGTAAATTCAATTAAATCATTAAAAGTTTTGTGCAACTTATAGCTTTGGTGAAATTGAATTGAGAGGAACGAGTGCCAATTGGTGTGTGTTTGATGTGAGATATTCGCTAATTTGACTTGACGTTAGCTCAGTGAATTTGAACGTTCTTTGGTTGCGAGTTTCCGTGACGAACTTGTCTTGGATTGGATTAATTGCTACATCAACGTTGAACTGAAATGTAGGGTTTTTTAAAAAGTTATTAAACTTTAAATCTAACAAAAAATACCTTCATTTTAACACACTTCACATTTTGCTTACAGTTTGCTCCAAAATAGGGATTCTTCTCACACTTAGTGTCTGGATTCAAATTCAATTCAAGAGGCTGTTCATCAATTTTATTATCCTTGACATGCGTTGGGCCTTTCAAGTCATCTCCGCTCTCACGCTTGTTCAAATTTGAGTTCGGCAGCAATTTTTCCATCTTTTGATCCTTTCGTATGACCAAATCTAGTGGCTCTTCTTGGTAGCTTTCAGCTTGCAAAATTAGTGGCGTTTTGTCAGTTTTGATTTGCTTTTGATGAAGACCAGACAAAAAATAATCATAATCACTCTTGCGTTTATTTGTTGGCTTTTTGACTGATTTGGGATCCGGACCCCAAGCACCACTTGCACTAAAATTTTCCGATGCAGTCAAATAAAGCGATTGACTGTCATTCTTGACTTCTGAAGTTTTTTCAATCGACAATTTTTCTTCCTTAACATTTAGACCGTCTAAATCTTCTTCAACGCCCTCATCACTGTCAAGGGACATTGCAGCGAGCAGTTCCTTTGCCTTTAACTTGGAACGTCGTGACAATCTTTTCGGACTCTCACGTGGTGTAGGCTCTTTTTTAACGATGGATTTGTTAGCAGTCGACTTGCGACCAGTTGATGTCACATTTTCATCTCGTGCGTTTTTAGGAGTCTTTGATTTTCGACTCGTTGTTGATGTGGCAGCTTGTCTATCGACTTTCAAAATCTGAGAAGTGTTTGCCGCATTAGCTCTGCTAATTTCACGAGCTTCTTCCTCTTTAATTTTTTTAAGTCGTCGCTCTTCTGCTATTTGCTTCTTTTTAAGTTTTTCTTGAATTTTTCCTCGAAGATTTTCCTCTGCTCTCTTGTTCACTTCCAAGTCCCAACGTTTTCGATTTTCTGCCATAAAACTTTCGGACTCAACCGCGATTTCAACCTTGAAGTTTTCTTCTTGGTTATACGAATCCATCCAGTAGTCATTCATGTAATCCTGTTTAAAATTAGAATTATTATTTATTAAAATATTTTCGAGATTAAAAATTACTTTTATGATTTTCTCTGGCGTTAATTGAGGATTAATCATCTTAGGATCTACAATCACTGGTGCTGGGCGCTTTTCACGTTTTTTTTGTACATAAGCTTTGTAGCTCCTCGGCAATGGTGGTGCTTCTTCTTCTACCATCTCATACACATCATGTCCAACTCCACGATATTGCTTTAATGGACTCTCTTCGTCTGAAATTATTACAATATAACAACAAAATATAAACCCCTTTAAATCTTACCTCCACAATTATAATTAGTGTCAAATTGAGCACAGCTTGGACGATGTCTCTTTGAAGTTTTTGGTGCCGTCTTGTAATCTTCGTCATTATCCGAGTCTTCGCTTTCACTAAATGTGATCTTACGAGGCTGATTGATGCCATTCTCTTTACGCACGGCTCCACGTGATTTCTGAACAATTTCCTTGACCTTTTTAGCTGGTCGACCTCGTTTTTTTGGTTGATTGTTCGCAACTTTTTGACGCTTTTCCTGTGCCTTAGCCTTTCGAGCCTCTCCCTCCTTTCGCATGATATCTTTTATGGAAATTGGACGGACGATCGGATATTTAGGCTTGGGAATTTTTAGTATACGATCTCCTCCAGTTTGAAGATGTTCCTTCCACCACGGCTGCTTTTCTTTGTTAATAATTACATCAATTTTCTTCTTCGAAACAACATCATCATCATCATTATCATTAATTTCGGGTTGATGAGATTCAAGTATTGACTTTTCTGTAACCTCCATTTCTTCCTCTAGCTCTTGTACAACAACAAGTTTTGGCTGTTCTGATACTTTTGAAGGTTTGCGTTTCATTTCAACGAAATTTTGCAGACTAACGTTTTCCTTATCGCAGAAAGGTTCTTGCCTGACAGTTTCAACCGTTTGTGGAGGCACTTCAATGTCATTCACTTCTTCATCAATAAATATAGTGAAAGGCTCTTGCGGTTGTTTGAAATCAGCTTGAATAGGATCAACCACGCCATTTTCATTGTCTTTTACTGGAATATTTAACGAGCCGTTTACGTTATCAATGGAAAAGGTTTCGTCAAGGAACGAAACATCTGTGCAAACACTCAAGAAGGACTCATTTTTATCATTCGATAGATTGCCATCAAATTGCTTTGATTTGAATCTATCGTAGAAGATCTTGAACTTTGTCAAATTTTCACGATTGCCAAGGAGCGTCATTTGAATTCGGCTGACATCGTCAATCTCCTGCAGTGCCGAGTTCATATCCTGTTTGTACATTAGATTATTGACATTTAAAATTATGTCCATTTCATCTTCGGTCGGCTCAATTGGCTGCAATTGCACAGAGTTGAAGAATAACTCAAAGTATGCGGGATCCTTGCTAGTTGAGTAGTGGATGTTTGTAGGTTTCAATGCTGCACAAATGATTTGTGTTTCAACTGTAAACGAAACCGATTGCTCGCGCCAATTGAAGTCAATGTGAACAGTATCTGCTTCGGTGTTCTCGAAATTATCGATCTTGTAAATACATCCTTCGGCGGTAAAAATGCCACTTTTTGGATTTAAAAGCATGTTGATGGTCATGAGAAAGCCACGCGATGTTTTTTCCATGTTTTCATCGTCGATCTTTTTGAATGACTTGAGAAGTAACGGCGCGACAGTTGGATTTAATCGAGCGAAAAACTTTTGTTTCTTCAAAGCGTCTTGTCGAGCGTCAGCGGCATTCTTTGTCAACTTACATATGACTTCAAGAATCATAGCTTGTGTTAGACGTGTTCGCACTGTTAAAACTCTCTGCATCAAAAGTGACAGATAGTAAGAATATTTTCGTACAATCACATCCAGCGAGTCTTGTTCAATTTTACGCAGCAGTTCCTTCATGATGTTGCAGCTCTCGCGAGTCAAATCCTCGCTTCTTCCAAACAGCATGTTCAGACAGCAAATAATCACGAGCTTTCCATAATACTTCAGATCCCATTGCAAATTTTTTGATTCGATTAAAATCTGTGGAATTTAAATATTTGTTAAATTTGAATTATGTCAATTTAATTAAATCATTACCAATATCGAACGACACAAGTACAACGCTTTATCAATATAGCTGGGAATGTACTTGATGTAGGCGGCAAAGAAAGTCACACACTTTCGAAATTTCACTCCAATTTTCTCAATGTCCTTGTACAAAGAGAAAATTTTCCAAAATTGAAATTTTATGAAGTTATGAAAAATTTATATGCTACCTCAATGTTATCCTCTTCAATCTTCTTCCACACAATATCGATGTATTCGCTGAATTTATCCGCAATTGCCATCAAATTTAAATCATGATTTTTCGGCGCCATTTTTTTTCAAAATCTAAATTTTATTCGCAAAAAAACACATTAAAACTTAAAAATCAAATTGAACTCGATGCGCAATGACTTACTCTTTAACTTTGCAAGTTAATTAAACTTAATTTACAAATTTGAAACCATAAGTTTCCTTTTAAAATTAAATAAAAAGAAATTAGGCACGATCTCACTTCAATGATAATTTTTTTCATGCGTAGTTTTCATCCCCAACTCGGATGTTCATTTTCACAAGGACATAAAAGAATTGAAAAATGTGTTAATTATGTGAATTATTATGACAATTTAAAATAATTAAACACACATAATTAAATATATAGAATTTTAATTTTTGTCAAAAAAGTTGTAACGTCCAAGAAAAATTCAAAATAAATTTTTGTTCACATCATTTTCGGAATAAGTGTTTAAGGAAGAGAAGAAAAAAATTCGCTCAGTTATAATTGTTTTAAATCATGTAAAAACTAGTCTATTTATTAAATTAGCATATCTAAAATTAGTAGGTAAGTGCTCTACAATCAAAAAACATCAAAATATACGTGGATCATTGTCGATTTACGACAATTTTTCGTAATCTAAATTTCATCCCTTAATTTTTTTGTAAGATGTAGAATTTTTCATCTCGTTATTATGCAATTAATCAATCTTACACGCAAGTGCACTAATTGAATTTCCATAATCAACCTTTCAACACTTAAACGTTTAAAAATAATTAAAAATTGAAGTTCAACTTTCCGAGTTATAAAAAAATATCGATCGAAGTGAAAATATCAATTATTACTATTAACGATTTTATTACAAGCTACATTTTGAGAGTCTTTAATTACTTGTTTTATTTTTAGTGTAAACAAATGCTCCAAAATGGCATCGTCATCGAATGGACACCAGCAGCATCATTCTAATGGCTCATCATCAATACGTTGCTGTGAGATTTGCGGTCAATCGGGATTTACGGACGATCAAATGCTCGAACATACCGAGAAATGTCATGTAGAGGGAAAATCGGAATGTCCTTTTTGTGGATTAAATGATGCATCATCCGCGCTCTTGCTTCACGTAAATCAAGCCCACTTGGACTATTTAACTCCCGAGAATGAGCTCATGTCCTTCATTGACGACTCAAAATCTCCCAGCGATGATTCAGATTCAATGTCCTGTGGCCTATCACCTTCGATTGCGGAAATTCCGGCGGGAATTGAAAATGCAAATGGATATATGACAAATGGTCACCACAGCAATGGAACGATCAGCAAAACAACTGCCAACAAGACTTCAACAAACAACGGAAAGGGACTTTCGAATGGCGTCGGCACACACAATAATAATAACTTTATGGATGACAACAATAATAGTTCGAATGACAACAACTGTGATATGGATATCCGTGAAAATCAAAATGGTGTTCAGAGTCATGGCGATGGTTCACCACTCCGAAGTCAATTGGGATTAAAGCTAAAAGCTCAAAATAAACCTAAAATACAGCTCCCGAAGCTACCTACTGATTCATCTCCTCTTATTTGCTTAATTTGCCCCTACACAACCAACGACGCAACGACTCTGGAGGCTCACATTAATCGTTCTCACTTTGATCCAATTAGTCCAGGCATTAATAACTCTGCATCGGCTCAGGGCACATCCAATCATCATGACGATACAAGTGAAGCCTTTTCGTGTCCAATCTGCATTCGATGCTTTGAAACGGGTCATGATCTAGAGGTGCATGTCAATCACGAGCACTTGGACATTCTTTCGCCAGCGAAAGTGGATTCTGCATCAGCTGCAAACACTTCTACCATAACACTTACAACGGAAGATGAGGCAGCGTGTAACTATTGTCCTGTTTGCGGAATTAGCTTTCTCGAAATGAAGACTCAAGAAATGGAGCTTCATATAGACAGTCATTTTGCTAAATCTCCGACGACTGCTGCAGTTGCGGCGTCTGTAGTTACACCTGATCTGGAGAAGGAGGCAAGAAAAGTTCAAGAACAGCGTGAATTTGAAATGCTTCGAGCTCAATACGGCATGGATGATCAGGGTAATTTTCGTGAACAATCTGCCGTCGCAATGCAACGAGCTGTTTACGCTGGTGAGATGAGCGTTGCAGACTATTATTGTAGGCAAGTAGGATTGAGAGCTGCCGAATTCAATGGCATCGACGATGGATCCTCATGTACAAAGTCTGTAGCGCCACGCGTCTCAAGTCTATCCGCTTCCTCTGTTGGCGTCATTAAGAGCTACGTGTGTTCAAACGTCGATCATTTTGCTTCGAGCTATGGAGATAAAGGATGGGGTTGTGGCTATAGAAATGCTCAAATGATGATTTCGTCACTCCTTCAAAATCCAGCTTACAATGAGTCACTTAAAACAGCCATCGGCTCTAATTCAATGCCAAGCATTTCACGTTTACAAAAAATGATTGAGGCAGCATGGCAGCTAGGATTTGATGAGCCTGGGAAAGAGCAGCTCGGATGCAAGCTTTACAACACACGAAAATGGATCGGTGCTACTGAGATTGTAACCTTATTTTGTTCAATGCGCATTGAATGTCAACTTGTTGATTTTCATCGCCCAACTTCTATGAATGGATGTCATCCTGAGCTTTTTAACTTCGTTTTAAGGTACTTTGAACAGCCTAGACCTCACACTCCGCCTCTCTATCTGCAACATCAGGGTCATTCACGAACAATTATTGGAATAGAGCAAAAGGCGAGTGGCCTGACATTGCTCATTCTTGATCCTAGCCATAGTCCAAAGCAGGCTGCGTCACTTGGAACCTCACAGGAATCACTCACTTCCCTCTTACGCAGAGGTCCTGGCGCGATGAAAGCACCTCAATACCAAATCGTTTCGGTCGTTGGCAGACTTGTAACCGACGAGGACTATGAGGTAATTTTTATTTTCTCCCTTATTATATTTTTATATCTAAGACAACTAACTTTATTGTAGGCGAGTAAGGTGATTAGATCTCTTCGTATACCACCCGACCGTTGACAAGGTTAAAATCCGCATATAAAATTAGTTTTAAAATTCCTTTTACTTTAATACATGTTAAATTTGAGATTTGATTGATAACTTTTAATGTTCAATTCTGTGATTTAATGATATTTTTAATCCATTTTTTATTCCTGTTTTGTGTCGCCCTATAAATATATAATAGGCTTTAAATTTTCAAAACTTCATTATGAAAGTCAATGCGCATAGATAAATTTTCCTAAATAAGAATTTTAAAGCAAAAAAAAAGATTAATTAAAAAGTTACGGGTTGTTAAAAGTAATCTCTAAAATGAATGTCACTTCTATATATCTAAAGAGAAAAATAGCAATATCCAAAAAATTCCGTCACTTCAAAAGGTAGTTTAAAAAATAATTTAATGAAACAGACGCATTACACATACCCTAAAATTATTTTCTTATTTCACTAAATAACTTTTAACGGAAGAAAAAGTATAGCTTTGATGACAACCAGAGATGAAAATAAAAACTAATTTTGTGATTTAATGTATTAAAAGGGCAAACTCTAATATCCAAATGTATTTAAAATATGACAACACAGGATATTTTTAAACAAAAAAAAACTCTTTATATAGAATAGATCAGATTTTAGGAAAATCAACTCATTGAATATTAAAAATAATGACATTTTGGAGAGAAAAAGAGCTTTTTATGACCAGCATTATTTTCTCAAAAGAAAAACGTAAAATATACTCTCTTGGAGTTTGACAATTTTAGAAAAGAAAAATTATTTTCTTGAATCACTTAAAAGCTTGAAAAAAAATATTTTACACCGCAGAGAAGAGTGGCATATTTCCATTGTAGATAGAATTTGAATTTATTTATTAATTCTCTTTGAAATTTCCACTAAATAAATAAAAACTGATACAAGGAAAGGATTTAAAATTTGTGCCTGATGTGGAATGTTCTTGGCTTTTTTTGAATCGCAGCGATTTTAGTTCTCACCAAGCATACATGGAAAAATATTTTAAAAATTATCTCCAACTCTGCACAGCAAAGAAAAAAATAAGGTTTTTGAAAAAAATAGCGATTTATTTAGTCGAGAAGACCGCTTTGTTCTTTGTTACAGCAACACCTGCATCTGAAAAATAAAAATCTTTAATTTTTGAACTAAAAAAAGTGCACACGTGTGTTTTCATTCAAGATCGTGGAGAAGCATTCAATAATTTCATTTTATTTTCTTCGCCTCATTTTAACCTAATTATTACACATCATCTTTTTTTATAATTATTTTTACTCGACATCTTAAAAAAATCTAAAAACTGGGATAGAGAAAAGTGGTAAAAGAGAAGACTTTTTAAATTAATTACAAATCAAGGGATGGGAAAGTTGTATGTACCTCATATGTATGTTAAAAGTATATAAACTTTCTCATCGCTTGTTCCAAACGTCAAGTTTAAGGAGGGAGAAAGTGCATTCTTTATACTATTATGGTGCTTATGCATAATCTATCATTAAATTACAATTTTTTTTAACATCAATTTTTAAATTCACAAACTTCACACGGTTGAGATGATTTATTTATGTTTCAAACCCTTACTTCACTAGCATTATGTTAGATTTATGAGAAAATTTGACTAAGAAAATAAGAAGTACATACATTAAACGAAAAATCACGCGGCTTAGAATCACTTACAGGACACATCGATGTCTGCGTGTAAGAAAATTCTCGTGGAAATAAATTAAATGTGTGTGAAAAGAATTTTTTCTTTTTTTATCTTTGAATGTGATCTTACGACCTAAATGTCGACACTTTTTTTGAAGACATTATGTTTTGTTCTCTCACTCCTTCCACTAGATATTAAAAATAATCACTTATGTGCTACTAATTTCAAAATGACACTTATTTTTCTTTCTCATACATATGTGGGGGAGCCGAATAGAAATTTTAGAGCTCCACTCTCTATATAGCTTGTAGATTGTTGTACTTTTTTGTTTGTTTTACTTTTACCGTGACTACGAATATTGAATTGTCACGGGTCTCGTTTACATCTTCTCCAGATATATTACTTTGCCAGAAGTCGATTCTGCCTGATTCGCGGTGGTAGTACTCGTCGAAGCCGTTGTCACTGGAGTCTCTTCGTTTTCACTCTCGGCCTTGGCTGCATTCTGCTTAGATTCGTGGCTTATGCGTACATGCTCTCGCAAACTGTACTTGTTCTTAAAGGTTTTCTTACAATAGTCGCACTTTCGAGGTGGCTGCGATGTGTGCTGAGTCCGTACGTGTCGCCAGAGATTCACTGAAGTTATAACGAGTTTGCAATATTGGCACTGGGTCCACTTACTGTTCGCCTCTTCGCCCGTCTTCTCCTCAGTTTCTATAATGTAAGATTCTTATCAGAATATTGTCGAACATATTCACATGAAATGAGAAATATAGTTAATTATATCTAATTAACTATTAGGACTCACTTGATGTGTCCGTACCCGTTGTTGTGTCTCCCGATACTCCCGTCATTGTTTGGTCCTCGCCATCGTTACCTAAACAAGTCAAAAAACAGTTAAATTTTGAACATTTCAACTTTTCGACAAATTTTTATTACCTTCACCCATGTTTGGTTTACTCTCTTCGATAATCTCAAATGTCTCTTGCATCAATGCCATCTCTTCCTCCATATTATCCTGACTCTGTTCCGCATTTTCGATTGCACTCACCACATAATTACACTCGGGCATGCTTGATTTCATCGTTAGATACTCGACTTCTTCAAACACCGATTCCTTTCCATTTTCATCGACGATAACAGCCTCTTGCTTGCCAAACGAATTATCTACGGCCTCCGCGATAAACTGTTGAGTGTTGGAGTTGGTCGCTTGAATTTTAGCGGGACGCGCCTCTTTGATGGTGAATCTCTTACGTTTTGCGCCAATACCCGATTGATCGATGAACGTCGTCTTGATGTGCTGCACTGGTGCCTGTTCAATTTTAAGCGGTGACTTCATGAGATTCGTGGTGGTTTGTTGTTGAGAAATGTTTTGTGGTGTGGCGAGAAGAATTTTATTGCCATCGGGAACGGTAATGAAGAGCGATTCCGATTGTGTGACGGGCTGTGCAATGATGGACTTTTCCGGTGCAATTTCCTGATTCTCCGAGAGACCGCGAACTTGCAGCATCTCGGCCACATGAAGAAATGATGAAAGAGAATCCTGACTGATTGAAACCTCTCCCTTGTACATGAACTCTACGATGTTAGCTAAATCGTCAAATTTGACATTCTTGAATATCACTACTGGATGTTTACATGGATTCTCCATGAAAGTCTCGCGAAAGTATGTGCTGCATACGCTGAGAATTATCTTGTGAGCTCGTAGACGCTTTCCTTCGCAGCATAGCGTCACATCGGTCAGGAATTCATCTTCATTTCTGAGAACATTAAAGGAATTCGCTAAATGTTGGCAGTGGGAATGCCATTTTAGTGAAAATTGTTGCGATGCCATCTGAAAAAGAGAAGAAAAAAAAACATATATATATCGAGGGTAAGCGACCCACACTCCCACATCGCACAAACAAGAAAAATAATTTTCTTATAAGAAGGATGGGGTGAAAAAATCATAATTTTCATACCTCTTTTATTTCATAGTTTTTAACGCAATTTTCAAACTTTCCCAACTTTCCTTCACCTTTACTCGCTTCCTTCGCGTCTTAACTTCAAATTGAAACTACTTTCGGACGTCTAACGCACTGAATTGATTGGAAAAACAAATTTTTATTTGTTTCGCGGAGCTTCGGAAGAAAAAAAAATATTCAAGTTAAAAAAAATTTACTAACACACATGCAGTCGTGTGCTTCGTACATAAACTTCTTTTTTTTTTCGTTTCGATCATGAGCATTATATTTGGATAATGACACTAGTTGGTCGTACAGTCGGGTGCATAGGTAAAAAAGAGATATAGAAAAAAAATCATTCTAAAAATGAAAACTTTTAAATATTGTTAGGTAAATGGTGCAAAAATGACATTTTTTTCGATAAAATCTATCAATAAGTATCATGTGCATGTAGTTATTGAAAAATATCCGAGAGACTTTCGAGTTTTTTTAGCATAACTAATGTGTAGTGAAAATTAAGAGAGGAAAAAAATTTTAGAAGGTATTTTTGTGTGTGTCAATTGTCAAAATGAACTCTTCATCATCAACGAGTCCTGCTGGAAGAAGAAGTCCCAATCAGTTTTCACCCACAAACTCGTATGGTGAGTACGAATCGAGTAAGATTCAATTTAGATTCCACTCTTGTGAATCATCAAGTGTGTTTTATTGCTCACTTCCAAAAAGCTCTCTTATTTCATTTTGTGCACACACGGATGTAGAAGGATATTTTTAGAACGAATCCTCTTGTTCTCTTCTTCTTACATCGTGTGAACTCCATCGTTATGTGTTATATAGGGAAAATTCCAAATCTATATTTATTTTGTATGCGAGAAATTAGCGCGTTTTTCCCTTTCGATACACACGCACATTTTGATCGTTCAGAATGCTTTGATGATCATGTAAAAACACGCAATAAAAAAAACTAATTCTAAGGTTCTAGAGACGGTCGATTATAAAATGTGTATCATACATACAGTCGCATGTACCGAGAGAGAGAAAAAAAAATATACATGAGGCACACATTAGGTAGTTTATTTTTTCTTTTTTTTCTTCTTTTTCAAATTCAAGGTCTCGGAATAATTTTCTTTCTTTTTTTTGTGTATATATACTCGCGAGTGTAGAAAAGGAGGCGAGTAGAGCTTAGGATTTTTTTTTATTGTGAGAATATAGAAAGGAAGAAAATGAACGTTAAACAGCACCGCCATAAGTTATTTCTAGCTGTTTTATTGACTTTGAAAGCTCACGATTGCGACATGAAAAATTTATGCTGAAAACCAATTTTTTCTTTCAATACGCGCGCACTTAAATTATTTCTACTCGTATCCTTATGTTATAGATTTTTTTTTGTGTGTGCGTATATAATATTTATTGAAAACATAAAAGCTCTTTCATCGAAGCTTTTCGAAGCAATTAGAAGGAAAATAAGAAGAGAGCAAGAGCGACCTATTGTCTGTCAAGTGCTATCACATACTCGCAATTGAAAATACTTCTATGTGAGCGCGGGGGAGAAAAATATATTTTGTTTACAATTCGAAGAGATATCAAAAAAAATTATTCACTTAAAAGAAATTTTCTCTAAAATTAAAAAAAGGAATGGTATTTTTGGGATTATAATTAAGACATCTCACTCATCGTAAGATGTATATATCAATATTGTCAAAAAAAAATGTGTGGCGTTGTGATAGAACAGCTGTTTAAATTAAAATTAAGAATGGGAAAAATTCGATTTTATTTTAAATTTTTTACCAAAAATATCGTCGACTTTATATTTTTTTCAAAAACTTTTTCTTTTTCTGAAATTCGACGCAATTTCATGAATGGTTCTATTTTTAGTGCGAAGATTTTTCACATGTTGTATTCTATTTCAAATTTTATATATATAATAGAGAAGAAGAGAGGAAAAAGATATTCAGATGTTCTCAACGACATTAGCCGCGGCAGAAAAGTGTAATAATGAACTTGAACAAACGAACTGGACCGCAATAGCACAAATTTACTATGTGCAGATCCTTTTGACTCAAATTTCTTGAATCTTTTGAATTCGACCTCGAAGTTGTGCGAAAAAAGAATAACAATTTATTTTTAGATTTCACCACGCTTTTTATTTGGCTATTGGTAAAATAATACATCTCGCAATCCACCCCATCTCTATCTTTAGATAAATGAGCACTTCTATTTTCATTCAACGAATCTTTTTTTTTTCTTCGATAGTTTATTTTTACACTGCACACAATATGGAGCTTTTAAACAAATTCTTTCAGAGATGCATTTCATAGAGGAAGTTGTAAAAAGTTTACTCTAATGGCAGAAGAAATTTGTTGCGATTGAATTAATATCCTCTATTGTGCACCACACACACACACATGTAACGTCTTCGGATAAATTTGCTACCACCATCGTCATCACTCACCCTTCTCCACTCTTCTATTCGACCTCCTTTTCTACCTTCCTTAAACATAACCTAGACCTAAAAATAGACATCGAGCGCTTTCTGTGTATTATATGGGTGTTGTTGGATGAAGAGGGTGGGCGGAAGGGGGTGGCTATGGAAACTTTCAATATAAAATGTACCATGGACTTCGCAAGGAGATGTCAAGCTGCGAATTCAGCATTTATAGCTTCAAGGAAGTGTATTTTTAGAAGATAATTTTAGGACTTTATTATAAAAGCTTCGAATTAAACAAATAGCATAAATTTTTTAAAAAACATTCTGTCGACGAATGAAAGAATCAGAATTTCCGAAAGAAAATCTTTCGCCGTAACCTTTGGTATTTCTTTTTTTCTTTCACCATCGCACAAAATCACCATTGACCTTTTAAAATTCATTATTTCTAAATCACTTCTATATGTGTGGCTTGTTTGCTTCACTTTCTCTCTCACGAATTTAACCGTGACTTTTAAAAGATAATTTTAGTTCAACTCTATATAGAGGTAGCCAAATTAATGTTGAGATAGCTAATTGCTATGAAGGTGGAGAAGAGACAAATTTTTATTTTACACATGTTTTTATTTTTTTTAAAGCATCTGCATGTGAGCAACGGCTATATGTTTATTTAGTTTTTTGAATAGTAGCAAGAAGAAGAAAAATTAGATGTGAGAGAGAATAAAAGACTCGGCTGGAAGAAACAAGTGCGCAACTCAACAGCGCAGTTCTATTTTTAGAATCATCGCTAGTATATATGTTGGAGTATCTACACACAGGCATGTGGGCTATATTGCCAGTATTTTGCTTTCAAATCAAAAAACAATAACACTTGATAGCGCATATTTCGCATTGATTGACTGTCATAGTGAAGTCATAGGGATTAAAAATTCGTTGCTATTGCAACAGCCATCACACGAGGAAAATATTAAATTTTGAGTGTATTATAGCAACATAATCCGCAACATATATTGCGTGCTGACAAAATGCCTCTAACAACATAAATATAATTCCGCTTTTGTATTGACATCTGGAAAAATTTAATCTTTTTCAACTACAAGAAATTTTCCCATGAAAAACTAATGACGAAATCTCTCTGTTCTAAAGGAAAATCTATTTTTAAAATGCAATATAAAAATTATTTCTCATGCATACATTTTTAAAAAAAATTGTAAAACAGATATTAATAAATCTACAATTTTCTTCTCTCCCACTTTGAGTCACCGCAACGAAATTGTGCGTTTACAATTCTCACAATAAAATGCTCATCAAGTTCTTGCATATATAATAATAATAATGGAACATGATCAAAAGGAGCCGAGAGAAAATTGTTCTATTTTAAAATAGAGAAAATATCTCTCGACACGAGTCGCTATTGCATATATTATAAAAAGAAAGAAAAGAGTGAGAGAGAGTTTATTAATAGTTTTCAATTTTAAAAAATCTTTCTGCATGTTTTTGCCGATTCTCAGCAGCTTTTCGCTGAGCTGCAAGTGTAAGTGAGTTTATTTTTAACACCAAAAAAAATTAAATGTATGGAAATTGTGTATGTATAATTCTCTGCTCGGTTCGGTATACAGCAAACGCCTTTCGGCTCATGATCGTGCGAAACGAAGTGAAAACTTTAGAGAGAAAATGCGAGAGAGAGAAAAAAATCATGAGGATTTGAAGAAATATTGCTCGCTGAGACATCAGTCGTTGTATTGAGTCGAAAATTGATACATGAAAAACCGTGTTTTGTCTCGGAATTTTTTTTTCGCTAATGTTTTATATATACACAAAAAATAATTCTTAGAAGAATACAGATTTCGGTTTTAGAAGGAGAAAAAAATCGCGACGAGAAAAAATTATTTTTTTGTAAAATTTTCTATCGCTAAATGTCTTATATATTCGCTATCAGCCCTTAGTCAACGTACATTTTCAAGAGGAGAATTCAAAAGTAATTACGCTACAAAAATATTTCTCTTCTTATTCTCATCATTTGCTGTTGTGAAATATGAGGAGAAAAAAATGTGAAAAAAATAAATAAAAATTGATAACGTTTTTAATGAGCGCAATTGAAAGTGTTGTGTGCGAAAAGAAAAACTGTATCAATAGTGAGAAGAAGAAAAATAGTCCGCATATATGATAATTAAATAAAACAAATGAGACCTTTAACATCTACACACGCTTGTTTTTATATATATAAATGAGTCAAAATGGCAATCGTTTTATTATACTTTCATGTTCTAAAAATATACAGAAATTAAATTAGACGGTGTCGTGGAAATTAGAAGAAATTAATTAGTTTAAAAAATTAGCAAAGTCAATAAATTTCTTTTAAAAGTATTTAGCGTAAATGAATATTTTTATCTTACATCACGTTTGAAATTCAAGACTAAAACCCTATTTTTTTTCTCTCGTTGGTCGTCGGACGTGCCGTGTTCCAATCATTTTTCGCGAGCCATTTTTTAACACTTTTTCGAAACGTCAAACCTGTTTGCTAAAGCGAAAAATTATTCAAGAGATTCTCTGTGTTTGATTTCTCTAAGCTACATGTGTTTATTGCGCTCCGAGAAGAACACACTGATAAAGCTAGAATTAATTTCTTTTTATGACGAATTTATTTACGGCAAATATTTAAAATAGCTGTCGATAATAATACACAATTTTATTGAGGTCAAAACAAAGCCCCAAAAAAGAAAGAAAGAAGTTTAAAACAAAAACCGGAAATTTGCGAAATTGGATCAAAGAAAAAAGAGAGACATTCCAAAGAGTCATTTACATTAAAAATTAGCGTGCGTGTGTGTGTTGGTGATAATTAAATTATAAATATGTGATGCTCTTTTATTTGCTTAGAAAAAAAATCTGTTTATGATGTGGAATAAAAAAAACTGAAGAAATTAAACAATTCTATGAAGAAAAGGAAGAAAAACAGTTTTTAAGCGACTTGATATCAAACAGTGACTGATTTATAGTGCGTTAATTCACAATTAGAAAACAATTTTTAAATGGCAGACATGCATGTTCTCAAGATAGGTAAGACAAAGAAGAAGAATAAAATGCGTCTTTATTTATAAATAATTGGATGTTGCTGTCATGCGGCATGTGGGGGTGCTCTTCTGCATTTCGGTGGCATGGCATTACAAATACTTATCAATTGAGGTCACAGTATTATGTTTTATATATAAATTTGCTCAACTACGCAAGCATGATATGACGTCAATGCATTGAAATTCCATCTGTCTTCAATATCTATAGCAAAATGCCAATTGTAAATGATATAAAAATAATTTTTGTTTTTATTAAAAAAACTCTGCTGCTTCTTATTCATGCGACACATTCCATAGAATTTCCTTTTTTTAAAAAATTTATTTCGAAGAGAAGGCACATTTGTGTCATAAGCAATCTCGACAGACCAGACAGGAAGTTTTGTTATCTATAAAGCAGCATAATGCATAGCAAAATTTTATTGTAACTCAATGCTGATCGAGAAGTTCTCCATCCATCATAAATCCCTTAGTCATACGTTTAGTTTGTGGAGTTTGTTTCATGCGACTTATCAACAAAATTTAATTCTTATCAGGTAAAATGTGTTTTTTACGAGACATATACCAAGTGAGGGATTATCACGAAGGAAGCATTGATTGGAAAAGTCTTTTGAAATTTATATGCTCTTAAATAATATTTCAAGTTTTATCGATGAAATCAAAAGTTGAGCACTCTTGGAAAATTTTGAAAGCTCTCATTATTATATAGATGGTGGATGTACATGTGGACAAGTTTCAAGATTTAATTTTAAGATAAGATAACACCGACGTGATAATTTTTCAAGAGCACAAGAAATGTCTGAGTGATATTACTTTTCGTAAAAATAGACACGCGGATAAAGTTAAATTGAAATTTCATTTTGAATGCGTTTAAAAGGAAATAGCAAGTGCACATTTCAAAAAATTATTCTTGAGAGATTTGCGTGTGTATGCATTATTTCTTTCTTTCTTCTTCTTATTGTTCAAAACACACTCCATCATTGGACATTTTTATTTATCGATTTTTAGCTATAAATAGAATTCGAGAACAAGAGTTTCTGCTTTATGTCGCTTTTATTGGACGCGTGAGCTGATCGATTGTTGCAACGTGTACTTTAATTTTTAAAAGCCATTGTGAGATTAAATTAAATTTCCACACATATCGTGTAGTCACAATATTTTGAATAAATAATCTTCGTTGATCACAAAAACTGTCAATATGCCATGACACGAAATTAAAGACGATTCCGCGTGTCTTTTAAACTCCTTTGAGGCATATTATTTCTTCTTCGCACACTCACAACTCTCAATATCTCTCGCGTATAGAGTTTAAACAGAATTATCTATTTATAAATCATTGCAGATGGCGTGGTCGTGCGATATTTTTAGCCAGAAAGAAAAAAAACCAAAACGAAAAATGTTCGAAAATAAATTTTTCTCAATCAGTTTAGCTAGCATTTCCTACAGTCAGCCATAAGCTCCCTAAAATGAAATTTAATTTTATTTTCCGATTACACCGGGTATAAATAGACGGATTACTTGATATTTTGTATACAGGTTTAAAAATAAACACGAGATCGGTTTCCTATAACATGACGAAGTATTTTTGTAATCAACTTTTTAATTAGTGAACTCATTGCTAACTCTTTTTAATTCCGTTCTTTAAAAGTTCTTCGAGCAAACAAAAAATATATTATTGAAAGGGAAAAAACAATTTCACACATATGTGAGTTAAAAATAGCTTCGAGTTAATTAAATCAAAAGTTATTTTTAGCAGCTCTTTGTGAAGTTACATGGAAAGTGTACATTTTCCATCCTATATAAAATTTATCTCGCATTTATATGTGCCTCGTCATTGCAATGGCGAAAATGCAGCAATGTGCAAATATAAATTTATTTTTTTTGTCATGACATGAACAACATTATGCGACATTGAGTCGAAAAACAGCAATATCTAAAAATAAGTTACACGGCACTATGAGAATGTGTTTATTTTTAAAATTGTGCCTCCTCTCCGACTTTACTTACTTCTCTATTCAAGTGCAATACATCACACATACTCGTTGTATAGTGTTCAAAAGAAAAAATATTATGCTGTGATCACAATTTAAGTAGAGCAAAAATAAAACGATGACATTTTATTACAGAGATGGCACGAGGATCGATGGGAGGAGGACGAGAGAGAATTATGACCAATGCCGTTGGGAGTCTTTCACATTTACCATCGAGCAATTTGCAAGAGGATCTCAATAATGAGCTAAATGCAGTAAGTTAAACCACCGAGAGAGCATTGCTTTTCTTGGCGACACATTTTTTGTCATTTCCTCCGGTCGTTTAATCGTCGCCACTCGAGAGAGAGAGAGAAAAACTGACAACAAACGAAACACATAAAGCCGAAAAGCGCGCGCCTTTATGATTCATGAAAAATTCACACAATTTCTTTTTTTCTCCTTCCGTTTTATTTTTTCTCGCTCTCTGTGTAAATCATACACACTTATAGCTTCGACGCGAACAAGAATTACAACAACAAAAGCTTTGGCGTGATTTTCAAGAGCAGAAAAAGGAACTTGAACTTCAGCATAAGATGCAACTTGAAAGCAAACTACAAGTGAGTGATCTTTTTAATTAACTTTATGTTGTCCCGCATCATTATTGCCACACACGTGTGGACACAGCAAAAACTTTTGAGAAAATATTTGAGAGTCGAGATTTAAGGAAAAGAAAAATCAATTTTAACGAAAGTTTTTCGCTCTGTGTTCATTAAGTGGGGTTTTATTAAATTCATTTATCGACTTTTAAAAAATTTGATTCACATCGAATAGTCAAAAGAGTTTCTCGTAATTTCATTTAATTCATTTTTTGTGCTTTCGTAAAAAAAATTAAAAACTTTGTGTTTGTACATGTATATGGTTGGATTTGGTTTGTCTTCTTTTTCGTTCATCCATCGTCATTATTTCCTTTGTTATGAAAAAAAAAATCAATTCATAGTATGCGGCTCACGGAATGTTCCAGGAATTGCAACTGCAACGAATAGCTGCGGAACAAAGACAAAATGCCATCTTAGAAGAGCAGCAGAGGAGGGAACGAGAAGCTGCTGCCGCTGCCGCTGCCTCAATAGCATCTGCTGCTGCGAGAAGAAACAACAACGAGAGACACGAGTGCAATGCGAATGCTAGTCCCGATGTGAAAGCTCAACTTAAGGTGAGCTTTTTTCTTATTCCTTAAATTTCTCACCTTATAAATCGCATTTTTTAGACTTTTCTGATACAAAAGAAAATAGAAAAGGAAAAGGGTCAGAGTTCCACGTGGAATAGAAGTTTGTAAGTTTTATAAAATATATGCAAGTTGAATTTTTACAACTAAAACAAATTTATCTTACAGAGGCGTATTAAAAAGCTCTTCGGGCGAGTCCTTACCTCTTGGCGTAGCTTCAGTTAGCTCACATCATCCCTATAAAATTCCTCAACCGCCGTCCGCCATTGCAAAATACGAATCGGATTTCCCGCTTAGAAAAACAGGTAAAATAAAATTACAAAATTTTTCCTCTCTATAAAAAATAAAACCTAATGCTTTTGACGATAAGTCTCTAATAATTTTTGTGTGAGCGTGAAATTTAATGATATTAATCCTTACACCGTTTTTGATTCTGTTGGCATGTTTCGTAAATTTAAAAAAAATATTTTTGTGATATTAACAAAAAACACAATTTTGAAAGCAAAACCGCGATACATGACAATTTTTGATATAAAGTCTTCAGAGTTTAGAAAAATTATCTCATAAAATTCCACTTCACACACATAAAATTTTTAAGCATTGGCAAAATCAATTTCATTTTTTTGCATGTGATTTCATCGGACAATTTTTCAGCTTCGGAACCTAATCTTCTGAAGATCCGAATTAAACAAAACGTGATTGATCGAAAGGCTCGAGGTGTGGGAGTAATGGCGCGACGTCAAGAGCGCATTTTACTTGCTCATCAACGAAGGCTCCAAAAGCAGGTGGCAATGGCACAAGCATCGTCAAGTATGTACAAATTCCGAGAATTCTAATATGGAAAAGGTCACAAAAATTCCCTGCAAATTTTTCTATTGTGCAGAGAGATTTTTTGCGTTTAAATCTTTTCCATAGAAAAAATTACAATTTTTTTTCAAATATATAGAAAATTTTTGATGTTTTTTTATAGGATGCCCTAAATTGTTGTTTTTTTTAAATAATGCCTTCATAGTAGAAAAAAAAAGTATTTCAAGCTAATTTTACTAACAATTTACAAATTAATTCAGATTTAAAGAGAAAAAAATTCGCTATTGAGATGTAAAAAATTTAAACAAAATATTTTCACATGTATTACGGGAGAGAATGAATGATTTTATTTTCGTTTTCATCTTTTACAGATTGTGACTCAGGACCAAATTCACCGCCCACGCGAGGTTCACCCACTAGCGCGCCCATTCAAGAGGAGAATGAAGACCCTCAATATAATGGCGCAAATAGAGCGAATATTAATGACCTTCAGCTTTTCAGTTCTCCATCGATGCCCAATATTTCACTGGGACGTCCTCATTTATCAAACGTTAATGTTGCCGCAAATCACTTTGTATGTCAATGGTTCATATAATTTTTTTTTGCGATGAAAAATAACATTTATATTTAAAGGCACTCATATCTCAGTTACGTCCACCACCTCAAAATGTCTTGAGTCATCAGACTTCTATTCCAGCACCGTACATGATACCGCAACTAGAAATGAGTGAAGTTCAAGCTCAAGCGGCGACGGCTCATTTAAATCATATGCAAGCGGTTGCTGCGGCGTATGGTCAACAAATCTCAGACGCACAAATTGCTGCTCAACAACAACAACAACAACAGCACCAGCAACGATTGCAAAAGCCTGGTCATCGACCATTGGGTCGAACTCAGTCAGCTCCATTGCCATTAGGTACAGAAAATATTAAATAATATTTCTATTTTAACTAACTTGCTAATTCTTCACCAGGCCATCCGGCACTATCAGGACTGCCAGGTGCAACATCAATCAACATCACAACCCTCCATGAAAACTCTGAAGCTGAACGTCAGGCGTATGAGCAACAACAGTTGTTGAAAGAGAAAATACGTCAGACGGCATTGTCAAGGTCGAGTACGAGGGATTTGTTGAAGGAAGAAGAATCGGGCGAGGTGATTGACTTGACCGACAAGAAGCAACCGCCACGTACTGTCATTACGAATGCTGTGATAACGAATACATCACAATCCCTTCCGCCTGCAAACGACGATCGCGTTCGTAACGAGTACCTCCAGAAGCAGCGAGAAATTTTATTGCGTCACACTATGGGAGCCTCAATCGAAGATCCCTACACTCGTACACCTCTACTCCGTCCATTATCGAGAACATTGTCGAGTCCTTTAGTACACGCTGGACACGGCCATCCCGGCATTACGACTGGTATCGTAACAAGTGGCTCTGCCAGCTCTCTTCACTCCGACACTGGTCAAAGGATACTCAATAGTGATAATCACTCGCCACCCGTGAATCTCTCAATGAACCATCATCGAATTTATGAGAATGGATCACCAAATGGAAAGCAAAAGACTGGTCTAGCATTTGATAGCGTAATGTTGAAGCACTCGTGTCAGTGTGGTGATAACTCTATACATCCCGAACATAGTGGTCGTCTGCAGAGCATTTGGGCTCGACTTGTTGAAACGCATTTGGCGAGTAGATGTGATAGGTTAAAATCGCGGAGAGCTACACAGGAAGAATTGCAAGTTGTGCATACGGAAGCGCATGCTATACTGTTTGGTTCAAATCAAATCAATCGTCAGCGCATTGAGGCGTCTCGAGCGAGCTTTGTACGTCTCTCGTGTGGTGGAGTTGGAGTTGACTTGGATACGACTTGGAATGAGAATCATACGGCCAATGCTGCACGAATGGCGGCCGGATGTGTTATAGACTTGGCCTTTAAGGTTGCAAAAGGAGACAACAAGAATGGATTCGCGGTCGTACGCCCGCCAGCTCATCATGGTTTGTCGATCGTTCCAATCGTGTATGTTCAATGGCCTTTAATGTTTCTTTATGGTGTATAACAAAAATTAATATCAACCTGAAGAATATTCAATTTGATTATTAAATTAAAAATGACATTAAAGTCCATTGTAGGTCCCCTGAAATCAAAATTTTAGTTGAGAAAAAATTGCATACTAATTTTTAAATTTCATAATACAGCTGAACCAGACCTCGCCATGGGATTTTGTTTCTTTAACTCAGTTGCTATTGCAGCTCGACTCCTACGCTTAAAAGTACCGGAAATGCGAAGAATCTTAATCGTCGATTGGGTATGTTTGATTTGACGAAGCTAGTTGAGATATGTGAAATTCATTCAAAAAATTTGCAGGATGTTCATCATGGCAACGGAACTCAACAAATATTTTATGATGATCCCAGCGTACTCTATCTTTCGATTCACCGTCATGACGATGGAAATTTCTTTCCAGGTAATTTCCACAAATTAATTAAATATACGTAATAAAAGTTACATCGTTAATAAATTACTAGGAACTGGATCGAGCACCGAATGTGGAAGTGGGCAGGGATCGGGCTTCAACGTAAATATTTCATGGTCGGGTGGACTTAGTCCCGCGTTGGGTGATGCTGAATATTTGGCAGCATTTCGTACAGTTGTCATGCCCATCGCACGTGATTTTGCACCCGATATTGTGCTTGTTTCTGCCGGTTTTGACGCTGCATCGGGACATCCGCCGCCATTGGGAGGGTACGTGGTATCGCCTGCTTGCTTTGGACACTTAACCAGAGAATTGATGCAATTGGCGGGAGGAAAGGTAATTAAAATATAAAATTATTACACTCAACCGACAAATACTCGAAATTTCTATTCTAGATGGTTATGGCTCTCGAAGGTGGATACGATTTACCTGCAATCTGTGATTCCGTGCAAGAATGCGTTCGTGCACTTCTTGGCGACGAAACTGCTTCCATTGTCGAAAGAGAACTTTCACGTCCTCCCTGTCAGAATGCGGTGGAGACACTTCAAAAAACAATTGCTATTCAAATGCAACACTGGCCTTGCGTAAAGCATCTCGCTCACACTGTAGGATTTTCAGCTATTCGAGCACTAAATAGCGATGAAGAATCAGAGACAGTGACTGCCGACATGGCAGGATTATCTATGCAATCACTTAATAGGTAAATTAATGCAAATCGAACTTGTTAATAAATTTTTTAAAAAATATTAGTAGACTTTCAGATATATCACACGAAGACTCATCTGAGCCAATGGATCAGGATCATGATGATAAATAATAATCAGTGACTACAACTTTTAATCGCTTAACGGAATGTGTGTAGGGAAACTTTTATCACTCACAAAGTAAAAATCGTAGAGAGAGAGCTTCACTTTTGCTAATTTTTACAAATAATAAATTTGCGGAGAATAAAGCAAAGAAAGGATAAATATAATATAAAAAACACTCACTCAAAATCAGGGATAATTGAAACTTTTTTGAAGATAGCGCTGTTGTCAACTCGATAAATGAAGATTATAAGAAAAAGTTAGCCATTTTTAGACGAAGAAATAAGTCACTTTTAGCACATTTTTAATCACATATAAATATATGAGATATTTTCCATGAAAACAATTTTTTGCTCAATGCAATTCGAAGTAAATTTTTGCAAGATAAAATAATCTTTTGAGTGTTTGTCAATCATGTGCACACGAGGATAAACACAAAAATTTAGTTAGACGATGACACTGTGTCCACTCACTCTATGATGCCATAAACACATGAAAATTTAAAAAAAATAATATTTTTGTCGATGTTGAGCCTTACTATTAACCAACGAAAAGTGTTAAAATAAAAAAAATATATAACTTAAAAGAAAATACGATACAAGGACCTAAAACAAATTTTTATAAAAGAAAACTTTACTATTTAGAGACATTTTGAGAATTTGGAAAATTTCAGACGACGAGAAAATCTGTGAGAGAAGGAAATATTTTAAATTAGCAGATGATCGCAAAGAAAATTGTGAATGTAAACGAAAATATTTTTTTTGGAACATATGACGTTATGATAGATGAAAAATATTTTATTGGTGTTCATTGTTCAAAAAAAAGAAATCTACTCAAGAGTACACAAAAGAAACTTGAAACGGTACACAATATATATTATTAAATAAATTTAAATTGCAAACAGAATCGCCTGTTTTGAGCAAGGAAATTATTAGAGAAAAAAAATTGTAATGTTGGTAAAAGCATTTTCATAATGCGGTTGCGTTCAAAGAACGTTTTAAAAATATAACTATGTACTTTTACAAAATAAAAAACTAATATATAAAAAGCGAAAAAATCTAAGAATTTGGAAGCATTTCTTTCTTCCTTAACAATTAAATTAAATTAATAAAATAAATCCAATTTTGTACATTTCAAGCTATTGTTCCATTTTCATAAAAAAAACTCTAAAAATCGCATTAATTTCTTTACTTTAAAATTTATATTTTCACAACTGATGCTCTCAAATTTTCCCGCTCGATACCCACCTGATAAAATGATTTCATCTAAAATAAATTAAAATTGAACCGAAATTGAAATTGTGGAAAAAGTTATGTTGAAGATGATCGTAATAAATTTTAATGATGAAGAAAAATAGCTGTTAGGTGTGAAAATAGTAAAATAATAATAATAATAATAATAATTTGTGCTGGTTCACGTAATTTTTAAGTTTTCATTATTTCTTTTTTAAAATAAAACAACTTCAAGAAAGCTCTTTTTTCTACTTGTCTGCAAAATATAATAAAATTATTCATTGTTTAGGATTGTGTTACTTAATCAAAAAGATATAAAATGGAAGATTAATAAGTTGTTAAATCAGTATATGGGACGAAGACAAAAAAGATTTTCTTTTAATGAAATTAAATCACATTGATATGTTATATCTATATGTTCATGGAAAAAAAGAGAAATAAGTCATTGTAAAACAAGCTGAGAAAAAAAATATGTTGAATGGTTAAATATATTTGTCATATTAATTAAAAAAAAGTGGAATAATCAATTTTGAGCAGGACTTTAAAACTATAACCACAATAAATCACACAGACACACGCATTTAAAGAAAAATTAAAATTGCTTATGATAATAGTCTTCACACACCAACAACTATCTTCACACATAATTTATGTGTTTAAGGATAAAATACATATTGAAACCAAATTTTTTTAGTAGGTACTACTTTCCTGTGAAAAAAAAATTAATTAAATACACATAGAAAAAAAGACATTCCTTTTAAAGTAAAACAATGATGATAATATGGAAATCAATTTCTCAACGAAAAATTTAATTGCAAAGAACTTCCTGTTAAACTTTTCATCTCAATCAAGAAAAGAATGAGAAAGTTTTTAAAAAAAATCTTGTTTTAACATAGATTATTAACGAGTGGTTTTAAAAAAAGAAAGTTTATGGAAAACAAGCTTTATATTTTTCCTTCTGAACATTAAAAATGTTATTTTTCAAAAGGGAGAAAAAATATCAGATTTTTATTATATGCGATGCTCTTTAAAAAGAAATTAAATTTCAAGAAAATAAGCCGGAGATAAAATTTAAAAAAAAAACATTGTGAATCGAGAAATGGAATATTATATATTTACACGTTAAATAAAGTCGATATTTATTGAAATCGAAATAAAGATAATAAATGAAGATCCTAAAAATTTGAGTTCATTTTTATTTTTCATTTCCAGGAAAAATCACATTGCTACTGAATTTTTAATTTCAATCCAGTGAAACACAGTAGGCTGACATTCTTTGTTAAGCAGAAATATATTTTTAAACATTAAATTAAACATGACTTTTGTGACTCACAACTGTTTAATTCCCACGTGGGTGCATCACAAAGCATTACCGTTAAATTTGTTTAATTTAAATTCTTTTATTTCGTTTTTTTTGTAACGGTCCTGAAAAATTTAAAAAATATTAAGTCGCAGTTACATCAAGAGCACTCGGTTTCATCGAAAACAAGTTGCACAATAATTATTTTAAATTTTACTTTAATTCAGCTTTAATTTTAAATAATCTTTAACTATCTTGTTCAGTTTAAAAGCGCGATATTTATAGAGAAAAATAAAAACAGTTTAAATCATCTTTAAACCCAACAAAATTGTAAAAAAAACAATTATAACAACAAATCACTGCGGCTTGTTTTTTAGGGAAGTCGAGGTTGTGTAAATTCTTTTAGTGTACAAAAATTTCAGCTCTTGAACGGGTCAATCTATAGCGAAAAACATTAATTTAGTAGTTTTTATATGGCTTAAAGAAGACCTCAATCTAAAGTGATGGAAAAAATCAAATGAAGAGCCTGAAATGAAGTGAAAACAATTTAGATTATATTAAAATTTCTGTGGAAAAAAGATCAAAAAAAATTTTTGCCTTCAGATTTTGACTTTTTTTGTTGCATCTTCTCAAAAAGTTTATTAATTTCCAAGTGATTGAAAAATTTAGTTTTTGTTATTGCGTTGTACTGATAGGATAATAAAAAATTCACAATGTACATAAGGATTAGTCAATTTACAGTTTTCATAATTGTACTCGCTGGATTCACAAGTATTGTAAGTAGTTTTATTTAATTCCAGTAATTTCTATTACCCATATCGATATTGAACTAATTAGTGTACTTTATGTAACTCTAACTCTTCTTTTTTAAAGTAATGTTTCGCTGCTTAGCATCACAAAATATTTTTCTTCTTTATCTTTTTTTCTCTCATTTATGATATTCGTGCGAAACTAAATTAATGACCTGTCGTCTGCATATTTTCCAATTCTTTGTAACTTAAAAGGCATTAAATTACCTTTAAAAATACAAGAATGCATCGCAGCATGATAAAAAAGTGAATCCTTATCAAGTGACAATCATACGCTAGCGTGAAATGCCTTCTCATCGATTTTCTTTTTATTTCTCGGTCAAAACATTGGTGCATGACGTCATAGACACTGCTGATGATGATTTAAATACCTATGTACAATGTACATCACTCATCTTAAATATGCCCGATAGATCTCTATTTTTAGAGAAAAAATTGGGTTTCAAAAAAAAACTCCACACAGTAATTAATTTATTGAGCAATTTAAAGCCAAGATATTTTCCATTCTTCATTGATTTTGGGCCAAATGTTTTTCTTTCTTTGCGTTACTCGACTTCTGTATTTGTTCGGCTTTATTTTCTGGTGGTTTCTTTAAGCTATTTAACTTTTGATGAGGGATAATCACGTTGCTAATATGAGATATGGAATGGTGCATTAGAAAAATTTAAATTTTTGCTTTTTGATTTCAAAAAATAATTTTACGTTAAATTTAGTTTTATAAAAGTTTAAATTTAAATTTTTTTGAACGAATCAAATTCCACTTTGAGTGTTTATCTCAATTTTATTTTTCTTTGTGTCTTGAAGTTAATTAAAAATCGAGAAGGAATTCATGTGGTCTGGTTAGCATTTCCACCGACCGTTGTTGTACTTACGACGTAAAACTTGCCTCTCTCGAAGTAAAAAGAATGCTCATAAAATTTTCATCAAGTCAATTTTCCAGAGAAAGGAGAGAGAGTATGGGAAATTTCTTCAATAACTCAAAGAAAATTAAATTATGTATATTTCGACGCGCGCGAGTGCTCGATATAGCGTTTGAGTATTGTTTGTTTTGACGAATCTATTTGGAATAAGATGATTTGATACACAAGTGTGCACATGTAGGAGAAAATTAGGAGGAGGCTAGGCATTGAGATTATGAAAAACAAGCCGATACTAGAAGAGAGAAAAAATGAATAGATTTAGTGCAAAAAAACCTTGAGCTCATATGAAAGTCAACATGCTAATTATAAACAAATTGCTCTAGTATTTGTGACAAGTGCTACCGGAAATTTCGAATATTATTTTATCGTCTCCATACATACATTGCAAGTTGTCCTTTCTCGTGAGCTTTTAATGAAACCTTCTTATCTTAAAATTGCTTCGAAAGTGAATTAGTTTTTAAATAATTCATTACACAATTTATATGGGACTTTCCATGTGGACATAATTGAATTATGAAAAATTAATTATTAGGCGATCGGCTGGAGGTTTCCCTTTCTTAAAAACGTTTCACTATTATTTTCATATTATACCACGGCAATGAAAAAGAGTGTCGCGTGTATAAAAATTGAACATGCGATACTGCACATCGATTGCAATCAACAACGCAAAATGTGTATTTGATTCACCATAACTAGAATAATTTTTGTTGAGTATTCGTTTCGATAGAATTAAAATAATATCTTGATTAATATATTTATGTTTAACTAAAGTATATAAATTTTTTTAAAAATGAAACTTTTGACGTAAAGTTTTGTGTCGAATTTTTCTTGATAATGATTAAAAAATAGCTTCAATGATTTCCCCATTGTGGTTTCCCACATTATTATTAATCGAATGATTCATATTTTTTTTACAGGCAAATTGTCAACAAGAAAACGATGGACATTGCGTTTGGTATGGAGTTTGTTTTGAAGACAAGAAAAATTGTGCCTACAATGGAACGGCGCAATCTTTAGACGCTGAGGGTGTAGAAGCTTTGAAGCAATGGTGCTCGCATCTGCTACCAACAAATTATGTGGATGGTGATGATGTGTCAACGTGCTGTGATAAAGGACAGGTAACATTCAGATATTCTCAAAAAGGATTTATTTTAGTTAAAAAAAATATAAATTTTAAACAGTTGAAAACATTCAATAATCAAATCGTGCTTGCTGCGTCAATCATAAATCGCTGCCCATCATGCATGAATAATTTAGTACGTCATATTTGTGATTTTACGTGCAGTCCACGACAGTCAGAGTTTATCAAGGCAACTAAAATTGAAGAAGATCCCGATACAAAAAGTAAGTGAATCGTTACGTTTTAATCAAAAAAATAATAAAAAGTAACACAATTGCTGATATTTCATCGTATATGATTAATTATTTTTTCACCAGAACCGTACGTCGATGAAATTGATATTTATATAACTGAGGAGTATCTCAATGGGACCTTCAACTCATGTAAGAACGTACAAGTTCCGTCCACAGGACAGCTTGCATTCGACTTAATGTGTGGAGCATGGGGTGCTGCCAAGTGTACGCCTTTAAGATGGTTTGGTTTCATGGGAGACGCTGCAAATAACAACTTCGTTCCGTTTCAAATCAATTATCTACCACAAAAATCTCCTGACGTTGTGAACGATATGAAGCCATTAGACCCAAAAGTCATTCCATGTTCTCAATCGATCGACGTAAGTGTTTAATTGTTTGATTAAAATATTTACAAAAATGAGGTCAACTCAAACAACTATGTAATCGTCAAATAGGATAAAACTCCAGCTTGTTCCTGTGTCGATTGTGTAGCTTCGTGTCCAAAGCCTCCAGCACCAGAGCCCACTCCGCAGCCATTTAGAATCTGGGGTTACGATGGCTACGCCGTAGTAATGTTTTTCATTTTCCTACTCGGAAGTTTAATTTTCATCATGGGCGCAGGATGTTGCTCATCAAGCGAAGGTAAAAATTCCGATCCACACCATTAATTTTAGGAATTTTTAGGAATTACGATGATATTTTTTTTTATGGTTAATGACATTTCGCGAGGTCACGTTAATAATCGAAAATCAAATATTTACACTAGTGGTTTTTTTTTATTGAATTCTTTGAAGCGAATGAATTGGTGAATCATATTGAAACCACGCCATTCTTCATACTTATGTGATAAGAAAATTTCTTCATATTTATCACTCAACGTTTTGGTTAATGAGATTTTCGATAAGATAAACGACCGACCCTACGTCAAAGCGATGTCATCATTATTATAGTTTTTTTTATTGCACGAGTTTGTTTTTACTAATTATTTCCACTTTGACATTGAGTTGATACAACAATTTTTGCAATTAAAATCAAAACTAATTTTTCCGACGCTACCTAATAATTATAGCCTTGACTTCCGCTAATTTTTGGGGAAGTTTTCTCTAAATAGAAACATTTTAGAATATTTTTTCTACTTCAATTCATAAAAAAATGACTTATAAAATTTCCAATTGAAACACACCCAATTTTAGTCAGCTTAATCATTCGTAAAGAATTGCTACTGTAGCATAGATAATTAAATGGAAGGTTCATTATGAAAGCTTCTGGGTCGATGACAGTTTTTGGGAATTATTTTGTAAGAAAAAGCTTTCGAGGCAAAAGTATAACAAACTTAACACACTTAGAGCATAGGTTTAACCTTTTCTTTCCCTTTTTCCTCCATTCATTCGTATACTTCTTTTTATGAACTTAATGTGAATTGAGAGCAAGTTCGATGAACTTTATGAATAGCTTATTAACAAAAATATTTTCCTCAGATTAAATTAAAATTATAAGGGTTGTTTTGATATCATCAAATGTCACATTTTTATTTTCATCCCCTTTTTAAATCATCATTCTAAAAATTATTACCTCTCTCTTTTAATTATTATCTAATGCGTGCACTCGATAATAAAAATCATACATCACACACGATAAAGAAGTGAGGGTGGAATATTTACATGAACAAATTGAGAGACGATTGGCTGAAGACCGTGTATCTTCTTCAAGTGATATTGCGACTGATCGTGAAGATTCTCCCCTACAGAGTAAACGTTCGAGTATGTCACATTTTTAAATACTTTTAATTGCAACAAAATATTCCTGTGCTTTTGTGTAGAAATCAAAAAATGAGAAACTAAAATTAAGCTTTCATAATATCAACAGTAACAACAACCTGCATTTCACACCCCAAATGTATCTGCATTGATTGGAAAAATTACACAAAGCACATTAATCACTCTAAAAAATATTTACCATAATTATCATTCATTGTCTGTCGCCATTTATATATCCATCTAATCACACGCATATACAACACACACACCATTTGCTTTTATTAATGTGTCCTTATCACTTATTCACAATTATAATGACGATAATAACAATAGTAATAATGAAAGTCATCATACGATTGCTGTTGAGGTTCTGTGTATACTTGTGTAAATAAAGTATATTGTATATAATAGAAAGAAAGGAAAAGTATGAAAATCGATAAATAGTTTTATAGTAGTGTTGAAAAATCGATTTGTATGTGTCATTTTTCTATTGTATGTTTTACAAATCACTGCCAGCATTTTTAGAGAGAAAGCCGTGTTAAACTAATATTCACATTTAGAACAGTGGACATCCACCCAAAATGCTACAACCATTATAATGCGATTACACATTTAACCTTGATATACGCTATGCTGTCTCTCTCTCTTTCTACTTTGTGAATAGAATTTTTAGAGAAATAATAATCTATATATGTCGCTTATATATATGTATGTTGTGTACAAATAGCTTTTGTCCATTCTAGCGAACTTGATTAGACGAAGTTCATGAAATTTCAATATTTATATATATATATTTGTTTTATAGGCACATTGTACGATAATGATCAGGAGCTTAGAACTCATCCTTCGGGAATAACCGACAATGAGATGGAAGAGATTGGATACTTTGAGAGACTTGGAGCACAAACAGAACACTTTCTCGAGCGCTTTTTCACGGCATGGGGAACCTATTGTGCAAATAATCCATGGCTTGTTCTCCTCCTCGGTACGATATAAAGTTTACAAAGTCATTTCGTGCATGCAAAGTCTAATTAACTTTCACGTCCTTTCTCGCTCAATGTAGGTTGCATTTTTATCGTATCCTTGGGCTATGGCTGTCGTTTCCTTCACGTAACTACAAATCCCGTAGAACTTTGGGCATCACCGCACTCAAGGTCACGCATCGAGAGAGAATATTTTGACACACACTTCGGTCCCTTCTATAGAATCGAGCAAATAATTATTACAACGAAAGATATTCCACAAATAACACACAACACGAGCGATGGTGTGATTATATTTGGGCCGGTTTTCAACGATACCTTCTTAAAAGAGATTTTAGTGCTTCAGGAGAACATTAAAAATATTGACGATCAAGCTTTAAAGGAAATTTGTTTTGCACCTCTTAGCCGCCCCGAAGATGAGGAGAAAGATGTTGAAAGGTGTGTAGTGCAGAGTGTATGGGGCTACTTCCAAAATGATTTGGATTATTTTAATGATAAATCAACTGACGCATTCGGATACGAAGAGAATTATCTCGATCAATTCTTAAAATGCTTCAATAATCCCTACAACACTGATTGTCTGTCAACTTACGGTGGACCCGTGGATCCGGCAGTAGCTTTAGGTGGATTTCTAAAGCAAGGAGATACGCTAGCGAAGACACCTCACTATGAGAATGCTACATCTATTATTTTGACGTTTTTGGTCAATAATCACCACAACAAATCCGAATTGGAGGATGCTTTAAGGTGGGAAGATAAATTTGTGGAATTGATGAAAAATTTCACCTCTTCAAAAGCCTCTCAATTCATGGACATTGCCTTTACGTCAGAACGCTCCATTGAGGATGAATTAAATCGCGAATCAAAGTCAGACATTTCAACAATTCTCGTCTCCTATCTCCTCATGTTCGCCTACATTGCGGTGTCACTTGGACACGTTAACGAATGCAATCGAGCGATGATCGATAGCAAAATTACCCTTGGAATGGGCGGCGTCATCATTGTCCTTTTCTCTGTTGTCGCTGGTGCCGGATTTTTCGGCTATGTCGGTGTACCTGCAACTTTAATTATATTTGAAGTAATTCCCTTCCTTGTGCTGGCTGTTGGTGTAGACAATATTTTTATCCTCGTACAAACTCATCAGCGTGATGTTAAGAGACAAAATGAAACGCACGCTGAACACATTGGCCGAATTTTAGGAAAAGTTGGTCCATCAATTCTCTTATCATCGGTGAGCGAATCAACCTGCTTCTTTTTGGGTGGACTCTCCGATATGCCGGCAAGTTAACTAATTTTATTTTCTATACGTCATTTAATCATATAATTTAATTTTAGGCTGTCAAAGCTTTCGCTCTCTACGCTGGTATGGCTTTATTCATAGATTTTATACTTCAAATTACCTGCTTTGTGAGTCTCTTGGCACTCGATACGGCGAGACAGGCCGATAATCGTTGGGATATACTTTGCTTCTTGCGAGGCTCCAAGAAAGATGCCAGCGCAAATGTCATCGTTAAGGAAGGAGTCCTTTACAAATTCTTCAAAGTCATTTATGTGCCTTTTCTTTTGAAGAAAGTAGTGAGAATTAGCGTTATGGTTGCCTTCTTTGGATGGCTATGTTCCTCTATCGCAGTCGCGCCCCACATTGACATTGGCCTCGATCAGGAGCTTTCAATGCCAAAGGACTCATTCGTATTGAAATATTTCCAACATCTCAAGAGCTATCTGTCAATTGGACCTCCGACATATTTTGTCCTCAAAAATGGCCTCAACTTATCAAGCATGCACGATCAGAATCTAATTTGTGGTGGATTGCATTGCAATTTAGACAGCTTGTCAACACAGCTCTACATCGCGTCTAAATTACCCGAATCAACTTACATTGCACGTCCGGCGAGTAGCTGGGTTGACGATTACTTTGACTGGACTCAACTCCCAAATTGTTGCCGACAGAGTGAGTTTTTTAACGTTATATAATTTAAATATTTTTAAATATTTTTTTAAACAGAAAATGGAACATTTTGTCCCCACGATAATGACGATGACGGATGTCGGCCATGTAACATTACGAGCAATGAATACAATCGTCCTATACCGAGTGAATTTGAGAAATATGTCAGCTTCTTTTTGAGAGATAATCCAGATTCGAGTTGTGCGAAGGGCGGCCATGCAGCATATGGTTCCGCTGTAAATATTGATGAGAGAAATAAAAATGAAAAAGTCGGATCGAGCTACTTCATGACTTATCACACGATACTGAAAGAGTCGTCCGACTACTATGAGGCAATGAGAGCGGCAAGGAAATTGTCTGCGAACATTACACGTACAATTCAAGCTTCAATGCGACTGGCGAATCACGCAGAATCAGAGGTGCAAATGGTCGAAGTATTTCCCTATTCAATATTCTACGTTTTCTACGAGCAATATCTTACCATGTGGCCAGACACGGTGAAGAGCATGGGAATATCTGTTTTATCGATTTTCATCGTGACTTTCTTACTAATGGGCTTCGATATTCACTCGTCAATTGTCGTTGTAATTACCATCACTATGATTGTCATCAACATTGGCGGACTTATGTATTACTGGAGCATCTCACTCAATGCCGTTTCTCTCGTGAATCTCGTTATGGCTGTTGGAATCTCCGTTGAATTCTGCTCGCATCTCGTGCACAGTTTTAGGTAATTAATAATTAATTAAATTTAAATATGTTAACTCATAAATCAATTTTTAGTGTTTCAATTGAGGAGACAAAAGTAAAACGATCAGCAGATTCCCTAACTAAAATGGGAAGTTCAATTTTCTCGGGCATCACACTCACAAAATTTGGTGGTATTCTCGTGCTAGGATTTGCACAGAGTCAAATTTTCCAAGTCTTTTACTTCCGCATGTATTTGGGAATTGTCTTATTTGGCGCAGCTCACGGACTCATTTTCCTGCCCGTTCTCCTCTCCTATATTGGTAAGCTTAAAGCTAAATGCCATAATGGATTAGTGTGCGTGTGAGAGTGAACTCTTTGAAAAATTTGCCTCGCGCAAATTTATAGTATTAAGCTGTAATGAATTCGTGTTCCTTTTTTTTCGCATGCATATCATTATATATTCGATGAACCACAAATTGAACTTTTTCTCATATTAATCCGGCTCAAAATTTACAACTAACAAAAAATTATTTTTGCTGATCAAAAAAAAAGAGAATCTCTTTCGTGATTTATAAATTTTTCCTACTTCACCCAAAATTTAGGTGCTCCAATAAATAAAGCGAAGCTGGCATATTATCGAAGAGCAAAGGAAATGCAGGAAACTTCTTTATCGACCGTAAGACTTATAGAAAATGAAAATTTCCAACCTTTTTATGGTGGTGCCTTGTGAAAGCTTTTTATTTCTTTATTTTGGGAAATTTTTTGCGGTGCCAGTCACAACACACTTTGCTTATTTCCTTCTTCACACACTTATCATTTCCTGCTGATTCTAATCCTTAATCCGTAGTTTTTAAGTTTACTTTAGCTACTTAATTTTTTTAGCGCATTTTCTGTGAATATGCACGACTTTTTTGTTTATATTTCTTAAAGAAAATGCACTAAATGTTAAATGGTTATGGGAAGGTTTAGAGATGATGAAATTATAATGTTTGTTCTCATTAGGCGTGATGCGTTATCGATATCGAAGCGACATCGTCACCACCACAAACTCCACAGATGAGCATGAAGACAAGAGCATTAATGACAGTGAACCTCTTCTCACAACATCCCCATCACCGTCGACTTCATCAAACCAACAGCCACATTCCTCCACCTACGGATCTATAAATCAGTAAAGAAGAAAATAAAAACTATTTTTTTTGTTAACTTAATTCACAACTACAAACAATATATTGTTAAGAGATATTCATGGAAAAAAAAGTGTTGGATATTTTTTTATATGAGATGAAACATATTTATAAAACTATAAATAATTGTTCGAGAAAATCATAAGTACACTTGAAATCTACATAAAGTGTTTGACCTGAGAATGAATCGATTAAGTCTCATCAGAATGTTACTTGAAAAGGAAAATATTTCATGATAATAATTAGCTCCAAGTGATAACTCAACGATTTTTTTTAAAACATGTAAGATGAATTATTTCAAAAGCTTTCGAAGAGTTACGACTTGAGAGCAATACTAAATAATAATAATAATAATGTTGAACGCTTTTTGTCATTCTCTTAATAAATTAAAAAGATAAATATAAAAATTAAAGCTCCTGAAAAAAAAATATAACTTCGTTGCGAGACATGATGATTTTTTAAAACTTTGCTAAAAAAAAATTCGATTGAAACCAAAAGGACGTGCGATCGAAATTAACAAGTCGATGATTTTAAATCGGTAATTTTTGAGCCAAAATTTTTCAAACTAATTGAATTCTCTTTTAATTAGTTTAAAAAATATTCAACGATAAATTTCCTCTTTCTGAATAATCTTTGTACTTATGTCATAATTTCTGCATCGTATTAAAAAAAGCCTTAAAAAATTATGACAATGAAGGAGTAAAGCAAAAAAGATATCATGTGACATATAATATTAGAAAATTCATGAAAATTGAACTGCGCTTATGGGAAAAAGTCTTTAAAGAAAATCGAATGAAACTAAAAGTATTGGAAAAAAAAGTTGTTTAAGTTGATGCGTGCATTCTTTATATAGAAATTAGTTTTACCTCGAGAAAATGTTTTTAATTAAGGAGAGGTGACTGTAGACACATTTTAATATTTTTTCATTCTCGTTAGACTGGTAAATGGTTATGTTATAAATTTTTAATATTGTCACACACAGCATGTTTGTAGATCAAAAAATACACATTATTGGTGATGTCTAGTATTATTTGTATGAATTATAAGAATTCCGTCGCTTTCAACTAATATTGCCTTCTAGATAATGAATTCTTTGGATTGAGTGACTTTTTGGAGAAAAAATTAAATCTCTTTTTTTTTGGAAACTCTCATTCTCTAAATTATTTTAAGCTCTTTAGACGTTAAAATTTCATGGAAAATTATTTGCTGATTTTTCGTCATGATGAAAAGTTTTAAAACTCGCATAACGGATTTAGTGTAGGAAGAATAGAAATTACTAGGACTGAGTTACTTTAAACTGTTGTTGGCGTTATGCGAGCCTACTTGATTTTTTTCTTATTCAACTGACATGTAGGCAGTAATTAAAAGTTAATTAATATCTGCCAATCTAAGACTGGAAATAGTTGCTTTAAATTATTGAGGAAAAATAAGCAAATTTTATTAGCCATGCGATCGCAATCGGTCACTCTCATACTGAAGGATTCATAAATATATTTCAATGAAATGGAAGCCAGAGCTTAAAAATTAAAACAAATTCTGGATAATTCAGAATTGTAAAAAATTTTAATTGTATTGGGACGTAAGACTCGCTCCAACTTAAGCCATAATTTTTTTAAACTCCTTTTTTTAAATTTATTATTTTATAAAATTAATTTGTCTAAAATTTCCTATAGACGAATATATTTATACAACACAAAACTTTCATTTCATCAATTTAAGATACAAAATGTAATAAAAAAAAACTTTTTTATTTTTATCTAAAACTTTATTGAAGAAAATTCTAATAAAAAAACGTACTATATTAAACATTATCGAAAACACAGTGTTTTAATGTTTTTAAATTTGAAAACATTGAGAGAGATCGTAAAACATCGGGGACTCGCAACTAAAACAAAAAATTGACGTAAACACAAAAAAAAATAAAAATGTTTTTAAAATTTGTTAATAATTCAACAATTCGCTTTTTCAACATCAATGGACGGTCAATTTCATCGTCGGCAGTGAGATGCGGTCTTGTAAAAGTCGAATTGGATCGTGATGTCCACAAAAAACTTTTAAAAGAGGAAATTAAGGTAAACAAAAAAAATTTCAGCATGGTAGCAAAAAAATTTAATTCATTCATTTTAGCCTCGCAAACACATCGGAATAAATCGAGCGGTTGTATCGTCATTACCCGAAAAAATTCTAAGTGCAATGCCAAAAGTTGCTGGAGATCATTCTCTTAAAAGGTTAATTGAAGCCGGTGAAGTGTTGAATCGATATTTAACATGCAGAAAGGCACCGACAGAGAAAGAACAGATGAAGCAAAAACTCCACGAGTTTTATGAAATAATTGACAAAGATCCCGAGAAATATAAACTTCCAAAAACACCACCCGATCCGTCAAATGAAGTCGCCTATAAACTTTATAAAGAGATGAAAAAGCAAAGAGTTGAAATGTTAGCGAGACAGCGGATATACACATGGCAATCAATCGAATATGATGCGTACAAGTCACTTCTCTATCTATTCGGCCGAGCTCCACAAGAGTACGCTTCAATAATGAGAATTTTCAAAGAAATCCAGAAACGTGATCCCAAATTTCAGCCCACTGGTTTTTTTGATTTTGGCAGCGGTGTAGGAACGGGCGTTTGGGCGGCGGCAGAGCTATGGAAGGCTTCGATATACGAGTATTATCTCGTCGATGGATCAAAATACATGAATGACTTATCTGACATGCTGCTTCGAGAGGGTGACGTGAACAAGGCAATGTCGCTACGAAACGTAAATTATCGTCAGTTCCTTCCCTCGCGAGACTTTCAATATGATCTCATTCTGTGCGCTTATTCGTTGTTTGAGCAGGAAAATGTCAAGAAGAGACTAGAAATCGCCAATAGTCTCTGGAATAAGGCGAACAAATATTTAATTTTTATCGAAAATGGAAACAACAGTGGCTTCAGCATGCTCAACGAGATCCGAGATTTTCTCATAAAATTAAGTAAGGAAAATAATGAAGACGCCTTTATCTTTTCGCCCTGTCCACACGAGAGCGATTGTCCTCGAGTCGAGTCGAATGATGGAACTCCGTGCAACTTTGAAGTCGGCTACCACACATTGCCATTTTCGGGCGTTCAAAAGGTGGGAAATCATTTGTATAGTTATCTTGTATTTAAAAAGGGCGAGCCTAACAGCACATCCGACCGTTGGCCACGAATTGTTCGACCAACGCTAGTTAGAGCAAAGCACTCGATATGTCGAATGTGTGTCAATGACGGCACATTGAAGGATGCAATTTTTACCAAGTCTAAGCACGAAAAGTATGCATATAGATGTGCGAGACACATAAAGTGGGGAGATCAATATCCAACAAACTCCGTTGAGATGATGCCAAAATTAGAAAATGATCCTGAAATAAAAGAGGAATAAAAAATTTTCTTCTTTCTACCGCAGGAAACAAACAATTTTTTATTTCTGTTAGTTGATTGAACAGAGGAGAATAAAAATTACTAAAATATAAAGATAATTTTTTCGAAATTGTTAATGAATCGTCTGAACAACATTGAGTACATCTAATAATTAATTCCATGATTTATCGTGAAAAAAATAATAGAAAATATATTGAGATAGAGTAAATATAGGATATTAAGGGTAAATATATTTATATATGTGTTTATGTATACGAGTTTGTTGATTATATTTTTTTTGCTTATTAACTTTTCGTTTAATTATTTTGTAACGACTCGACGTATTGAGAGGCACTTTGATGTTCCAAAAGCTCGTCACGCAAATGCATCATTTTGTTGACGGCGCTCTTATGTTTATCACTCTTCGAATATTTGTAGCGTGCGCCATCAATGAGTTTATCGAGCAGATAGTGAAGCCAGAGGATATTTGTGAATGGCTCGAAGAGCTTAAAGTTGTTGCTGCAAAGTGAAATTTATTAATTTACTGACTTGTTATAATTTCAAGTTAACTCACTTGACGCGATCACGCATTAATCGATAGATGTCAAATTGATAGTCGCCATCAGCACTGAAGAGCTCTTCGTCATCGGCCAAGTTGTTGTACAGGAGAGCACCGTCATAGACCATACGGCTGAGCGTATAGTCGATAATTGTAGCTTTGACACCGTGTGTTGGCACCTTAACTACCTTACCATCGACACAATATTCAGCGTATTTTGCCGTTGTTTTAGCGACAAGGATGTTGCCCCAGTGCAGGTCACGGTGCTCAAATTCAAACTTGTTCTCAGCGACAGCGAGTGTCAATGCAACCTAAAGAAAAGCGAGAAAATTGTAAGTTAATTTCAATGAACTAATTCTCAGTACATACAGCAACCTCACTGATAGTCAGTCACTATACTCACAACAAATAAGCGATAAAATAAAACGATTTGATTTTTTAAAAAAATAAAGCTGTCTCAAATTAATTTGATAGATGAGTGAAAATCTAGTCATGACTCTTAAGGTTAATATCCACGCACTAGAAAAATCACCCAGCCAACAAAAAAATAATGAAGTTAATATAATCAAGCTTAAAAACGCTAGAAATAAAAATAAATTATAATATAAAGATATTCACATTGGATGAGTGTGTAATCTAGTCATTAAAGTCTTGAGCAGGAAAATGCACCAGATTTTCACTCATCCAAGGGAAACTCCATGACGTTCACATAATTTGCAAATCAAAATTAATCACATCTAATAAAAAACAACAAAAATAAAGAGAGAAAAAATTGATCTTACTTGTAAGAAAACTGAATAGGATTCTTCGGCGTGCTTAAATTGATACGCTTCAAGATCAATGCCAGCATTACATAATTCAAAAACAACATAGAGTTGATTCTCATCAAACACTTCCGGATGATCGTTCTCGCTTCCACTAAAATGACTATCATTGAAGATTTCCCACTGCTCGATGAGATGCTGCGGATAGACGCCTTTGACGCAATTAACTCGCTTCACATTAACAAATCCGTCCGTTACGTTCTGGCTACCGTTGCGGAGGGCAGTAAGTTCCATAGAAATTACAATCTCCGATAAGATTTCATCGAATCGTTTCTGTTGTCCGCCATTCACCAATAATGAGCCCTCAATGGGAATTATTTTGAGGACGATTGGCACGTCGTTTTCGGGTTTATAGCAGAAAACTTCACCATAAACGCCTTCGCCGATCTTCTTGCAGTTGGGTAGTCGACTTTCCGAATAGATATCATCAAATAATAGCGGCGCTTGCTGACCACAGCGACGCAACACAATTTGTTTCGCACTTAAACTTGAGACAACATCAACCTCGCTAATTAGCGGTGATTGTAGTCCATAGAAGATTGATGAACGTTCGAAGACACTGGTTTCGCGCTTACTAATTGTTCGTTGATCCACAAAGGTCGTGGGTTCTTGTAGAGATGCACATTCAACAGAGTCAAGTATCGACAGTTCAGCTGGTATTTGTAATCCCTCATCTGATTGTTCCAACAATACAGCGGCTGTAATTTTAAAAGAAAATGTGAGTCATTTACAATTTTTGGAAATTATTGTGACTTCAAGCTGACAAAATAAAATAAAATCGCTTCAATAAAAAAGCGACTTTTAACCTTTTTGTAGCGTGAACCACTTTAAAAAAATGGGTCAAGTCGTCAAAACTAATCAGAATACTTTCAGAGACGTCATGCAATAAGTGCATGTATGCAGCTCAATGTGCACAAAGCTGTGAGTCTCAAGGATAATGTTTTTTTTCCATTTCCGCATTATTTACCTTTCTTTTTTAATTCGGGATGCATACAATTTGGAGCCAACTTTAAAGATATTCTCAATTGAGTCACTTCTATGCGCGCAAAAAAAAGTACTTTTAAATTGTTCTTTGTGCAAAAGAAAAACTTTCACTTTGCCTTTACAGTTATACTTTTCTCTTTGAGACAATAAAATTGCGCAGTTTATGTTAATATAATTTATTTTTCACCACCAACAACAATCACTTTTTAAACTGAAAATTCTAGAATAGTTTTAAAGAAAAGAAAAAATATGTTTAAGTTATATTTTTTTAAAACACCTCAACTTTAAGCTTCCTCACAACTCTCTTCTTTGTCTCTATATGTTGCTATTACAGCCGATCGACAGTGCGATGAAAAAAGATTAAAAATCAAGTTATGAGAGAAGAAAAAAATATAACAATAATTGAGAGAGAGAAAATTACGACACAGTGAACGCTTGAGAAGGAAGGGAAAGAGGAATGAAAACAAATATGACGACCGAATATACTATGCGCGAGTTATATGCAAAAAAAAAGAAAAGAGAGGCAGTTTATGAAACGAAAATTGTGTAACTTTTGCCACTAAATCGGATTACTATTTTTTTTTCATCATCAATTTCACCCTCTAAAAGCATTTTTTCTGCAAAATTCCTCAAGAAATTGGATAATGCGGAGTTTAAATTTCTAAGAAAAAACACTGAATCATGGAGCGTCGTTTGAAAAAATCAAATTACAAGTTGTGAGCGAGCTTTTTTGGGTTAAATTTCTATCGAACTCTCTTCATTAGACTCTTACAGATAAAATTCAACAATTTTCACTAATTAATTCACGCGTTTGAATAACTTTTTAAGAAAGAAACGAAAAATTAATATTTTGAGTGTCACGATACTCGATGCTTTTTAACTTTCGTGTGAATGTGTTGGTGGGATAGGTTGATAGCTGAATAAAATGAGCATAAAAGTTAAAAATACGTTACTTACATTTTGAGAGCGACTCCTCGAGTTGGTGAGTGAATCTTTTAATAATGTTCGGATCGGACTTAATTGGAAAAAGTCCTACAAATCGACGCGATGTACGTCTCTCGCAGGGCTTAGGATTGTGACTTTTACGCCATGCTGCCAATGACTGTCTCCATTTTCCGGGCTTCAAAGTGATTGGCGATGAGATCTTGATTTCTGGTTCGGGTGCAAAAAATACCGTTTTCTTTCTCTTATGATCATCGGCTACCTGTTCAATTCTTTCAATCTTAGCAGGCGGGCTATTAGTTGGTGATGGACTTGCTTCTTTTTTCTTGTTACTTTCAAACTCACGAAGAATTGAATCGATATCACGTGCGCCTGTTCTCTCGGATGCATTTAAAGCCGATAGTTCTCGATTGAGGCGAAACTCAGCAATCATGTCCTTGAATTCACGAATGTGTGAGCTCTCCTTTTCCTCAACAATTAAATTTTCTTTGTTGATTCGTTTCATTTGGAGGTTTTCTCCGTCGTCAATATGTTCAGTATTGGTAACACTTCGTCTTATAGGTGAGATTTCGAGAAAGAGAATTCCCTTTTCTGGATTTAACTTCTTACGGCTGTTTCGAGCTTGCGTTGGAGTCGATGACTTGATATTCTTTTGAATTGCCTTAAGAGCTTTTAGCTTATTGCCGGCGTCTTTTTTCTGTTTCATCTGAAGTTCCTTAAATTCTTTATAAATTTCATCTTCAGATTCGTCTAAGGGTTTCAACTTAATACTTGACGGTTTCTTAGCATGACTAGCACTTTTCACAGCATTTTTTGATTTCCTTAAAGAAAAAATAACTTACAGAAGATCCAGTGAGGAAAGAAATAAAAACTTACTTTGACTCTTTCGCAAATTTATCGTAATTTTCAGATAAATCCAGCACAACTGCTGCCTTAACTTGTCGCTTGGGTCTTTCCATACCTTGTATATGTTTAATTATCAAAATATATTGGTTTAAATTAGCAAAATATAATTAATTTGTGATTATTTCATCGAGCACGGCAGTGATTTCCGTTAAATTTGTGGACTTGAGCGCTGAATTGGGAAGGAAACTTTTTTCAAATTTTTAAAATCCGTTATAATTAACACTCCATTGGAATGTGGGAAATTAATTATTTTTTAAACAACAGCCTCAAGTTTTAGCTGAGCTGTAAATTAATTTAAAGAAAATGCATCAAGCTTTATTGAGTCATGACTTAATAATTTTATTGAATTTTCTTTCTTATGATTGAATAACATTTAAATGAAAAATGCATAAGCAACATAATGCTACAATAAAGTATTGTGAACTATGAATTAAGTTAAATACATCATTTGATTGAAATTGATGAATTATTTCCGACACATCTCGTCCATTATAAAAATATCATTCGTGCTTCACATTTTTCCATCCATCTCAAAATATAGCAATTTTCTTCTCTTTATTCTAATCCAAATAATGATGATATCTGCTTCATAAAGTCTTTTCTTACTCATAGTGTGATAAGTGCGATTTTTATAATTTCATTCCATTTTTTTTTAAATTTTTGATATCTCGAAAGTAATTAAGGGAGAGAAAGAGAAAAATGTGAAAATCATCTTCATTCGTTCCTGGTTGTCAGATAAAACGGCAGTGATTTTTTTCTTTTTTTGAGTGGAAAAATTAGTTCAAAGATCTAAAAATTATCGCCTGAGTGATTTTTTTTATTTTTGGTTATTTTTCTTCATTTTTCATTTATGCAATTTAGCAATTTTATATTTTAAGTGTGTGTGTGTGTGTGTCTGTCTACTCACGTGTGCATATAACAAATAAAGCAAACAAAAACTTTAGCAACTACAGAGTGAAAAGGAGTTGGAGTGAAACTTAACTTTTATATTAATTATACGAGGAGATTAAAAAATTAAGCTCATTTCTTAATATCAATTTTCATTTAAAATTTTTTTCGCAGACATCATTTAAATTGACTACGCCTTAATTCTCTCACATAAGCTTGTGAATATTCATTTTTTTTAGGAGATTTAACAGTATATGCACTTAAGGAATAATTTTTTGCTCAAAATAGCCAAAATAAGGTATAAAAAGCCTTTTTTTTTATGTAAATCATGTAAAGAATTGCTTTATACAAATTTAAGCTTTAATTTTATGCTTGAACATTGAACTTTATCGTACAATTTGTGTTACAAGTTTTTCTGTCATTTAAGACACTAAGCAGTAAAGATTTTGTTGTATGTGGGGATGAGTACCTAACTTATGAGATGATTAAATTGGATGAGGGTGAAATGATTAACGAATTATTTCTTCTGCTATCGTCCACGCATTTCCTAAAGCACCAATTTTTATTTCCTTCTTCAATTTTGCCATTCGCAATTATGCGGCGTTCCATTAAAAATTGCATTATCAAAATATTTTCATCTTTTTTTTCTGTGATCCATCTCAAATTGTTTTTGTTAACATCAAAGCGTTCCTTTAATTATGTTAATGGGGGTTATATGGCAAAAAACATTATGCAATCAAGCTAAACATTGACTATTTTTTACTTTTCAATACAATTATGTAGCATTTAAAAGCGAAATATAGATCATAATTAAATCAACTATTTCTCTACTTATACAAATAATGTCGGCTAGGTTTACCTCAAAATTTTTTTATATGCTCAATGCACCACGTCAAAAAGTAAAATAAAAACTGAAAAAATAAAATCATAAAGAATAAATTAAAAATAAAAAATGAACATTTTTTTTATTTAAAGTTTCTTTTCAGCGAATAAAAGTTTTCGACAAAAAAAATGAAATTACTTTTCTTTCAGATCTTGTATAATATTCATTGTTTTTTAATGTAACAAAAGTGATCTCTTATTTACATTTTTTCGTAGCTGACAAAAACTAAGTGATACATTTTTTTTAATAGAAGAGCTACCTAAAATATAATTGTAACAGCTGCTTGAACTTTCCTTCTTTGAGACTCATATTCGAGTACGCATTGTTTAAGACATTTGTCGTGAGATTCGTAAATTTTCAAATATTAAAATTACCGGTTACTAAAAAAAGATTTTGATTTTCAAAATAAATTGCTTGATATTAAAGAAATAATTTTTTTGAAAAGAAAAAAGTACTAAACTAAGCCTAAAATAAATCAATTAATGGACGTACTTTTGATTAGAAATCTTGTATGTAAGCATCGTATGTGTTTTTTTGAGCTGCATATTTTCCACAAAAAGCATATTTTGATTAAGTTATGATTTCATAATTAAATAATTATGGTGATGTTAATGAAAGAAGAAAAATTTCTATTGAATGTATGTGTTTGATTATGTGAAGATGCTACACTTTCTTAAAAATGATCTTAATCTTTTTGCATTCGCCACTTTCGTTGTCAATAGGCGTGTTTATATATGTTAAATTGAACACATTTCATTTCACATGTTCTTCTGCATGATTTTAAATGTTTCTTAAAGATTCTTTTGAGATTTAATCTCGTAATATTTTAAACTTGATTTCATTTCTTTTCTCATCAATATTTGTAAATAATAATTATTGTTAATTAAAATAACCTTAAAAAGATAAAGAAGCGTTTATGATCTAATCAGATAGTTTTTTTCATCTTGTTACACATTTCAATCCTATCTCTATCTCGCCAACTTTAATTTTTTATCATCCTCACATTGTGCTCAATATTTTTTTCAAAAGAAATATTGTTGTATGGTCAAAACTTTTACTAAAAGTTATTCACCAGAAAAAATTATTTAAACGTATGTTGCTCCACTCGCGCCAGCTGCCTGGTGATGTGAATGTGGACTAACTGGTGGATTTAGTTTGCCAGGAACGTACTGACCAATAAAGGAACCATCTTCAGTGAATTGAAGACCTAAGTGGAGAGACAAAATTAATCATTAAAAGAGTAAAAATGACTGTAAATATATTTGTGAGATTTTTGAAACAAAAAAAATAAGAAATTTCATCGAGCAAAAAGGATAAAATTGAATAATAATTACCTCAAACATAAAATACAAGTAAAAAATCTACTAGCGCAAAAAATTTTTCACACGCAGAAGAGCAACATATCAACATAAGGTAAATTGTGCGAGCGACAAACGATCGGGAGGAGAGATGGACGGGGATGATCGCATCATGTACAAAATGTTTGTGTAGAAGAATTAGATGTTTCGGGCTTAGTATGGATGAAATTAAGGATTTTCGAATGCAGAAAATAAGAAGAGCGAAAGATTTAACTTAAAATTATACAAGCGTAGCGAACGCCTGATTATTTGACGTATGTTGTTTTCCTTTTTTGCCATATTGTCCAATGAATGAACCGTCCTCATTCATTCCGGCCTCTGTGAACAAAAAAAAAATACATGATGGAAATAATAACACGAGTAAAGATCCAACAAAGAAGGAGAATATGATACTAACGACTTCTAGTGATAGGTTTAAACTAATTTATAAAATTTAATGATTAAAAAAAGTTCCATGCAAGCGCGCATTCAAATAATTATATCGTTTTGTAATTTTCCCAATTGGTAATCAAAAAAAGTATAGCTAAAATGCACATCGGCACTTAATAGCACTATCTAAACACATAGCAAAACTAAAAAGACTAAATCATTAATATTTTAAACAAGCAAAATAAAGTTTCTATAAAATTCCAAATTAGAGCCATCGAAAGTATTGATTATTACGATTAGATTTTTTTCTGCTAGTTTCTTACCAGTTTCTCCATCACCGTACTCGGCCATCGAGTCTGTATCACTCTCGGGACCATGCTTTTGATTTGAGCTTAATGATTGTCTACCTTGAGATTTGTTATCCAGACTGTAATCACGTAAAACACTAAACTCGATTTTTGTCCAATATTTGAAGATTAAAATTATCATATTATTAATAAGAGGGGAGTGCAGAGGGCATTATGAAGTATGAGTGACTTATTAAAATAATTAGATGGGATAAAATTAGAATGAGAAGAGGGAGGAAAGAAATCAATCAGCACTTTCTATGTTAGAGCACCACAAAGGCAATAAACGTTCGATTATTGCAAACCCAACCACTTAATTGTTATTAATATTCATCATATGAATTTAATAAGCTTTTGATGGTGCGAAAAAAATGTCTCATAATTTTTTTTCATTGAAATTGCGAAATTCATGAAATCCAAAAATTATCTTACCCCTTTTTTTATAATTTTTCTTTCTGACTCAATCGCGAAAAATTCAAAAATCAAACTTTAACGTTGTCAAGTTAGTCACCAAAAGAGATGTTAGAATATAGCACCATTAAAAAAATAAAGTTCCTTATCAACTAATAATTGAGACTCATTGAAGGCTTTGTCCTTATGTACACATGTGTATGGCCATTAAAGTTTTTACATTTAGGCTTTTTGGTTAAATTTTGAGTGACAATTTTGAAGAAATTTCACATGCTTTTATAAAAAAAGAACACAACTCAACTTGTTAGGCATTAGACATTAACACACTCAAACAAACCGTTTTGTAAAAAATAAAGGAAGAGAGGAGAAAAATCCTCACATTTTCTTAAAATGTAATTTTCCTATAACAAGACTGGCCATATTCTTATAATTCTCTTCGTTTTCTTGAGGAGGAAGAGTGGTAGTGGGGTCGGATGCACTGAAATGAAATTTGTTTGTGTAACTATAGCTATAACTATTCGGCTAGTGGAGCAAAACCTTCAGCGAGAGAATACTTTTTGTCAGATTAGGAACTTTTTAATTATTTTAAATAAGTAAATTAGAAACAGAGAGATTTTATCAATATAAATGTGAAGGGGGTTAAAGAAAGGTGAGTATGGAAAGTTAAAGAGGGAGAGAAAGGCATAAATGAATTTCTAAAAGATGACGGAAACCTAAGACAGAATATTCATATTTTTTAATAAGCTAAACATCACTTACGGTTGGGAATATTCATGGAATCCTCCCTCATCGGGATAGTCTTGACGACCATTAGCCAATTCACGATCGTGAACATCGTACTTTCCTCCTCGATTTCGCTTTACAATGCAAATAATGACTAAAAGGAGAATGAGGAAGGCTAGAGCAAGGATCATTCCAATGAACCAGCCAGCTGTTGCAATACTGTTGTTATCGGGTTCTCTAATTGTGACACCTTAAAAACATTAAACTTGTATTATTCAAATATTAAATATTAATTTAAATATTCATACCACTATCTGACGATGTGAGGAAACTACTCTCACTGGGTGTCTCAAAATTACCATCGACGGCCACAACTTGGAACTCGTAAGTTTCACCAGAGTCGAGTGGACTAATTTCAGCAAATTCCTCGTTGATTGTCGGCTGCGAACTTAAAAATGAAGACTCTCCTCTCTTGCGATAACGCACATAGAAGTGCGAGCCTGGATTATTAGTAGGTCCTTGCACATTTGGTTTCCAGTAGATTTTAGCTTTAGGATTGCCTGTGTCAGTAGTAACCACCTCATAATTGAAAGCAGGCTGGTCGGGTAGAAGACTTGCAGCACCAATGCTCTTTGTGGTGGCCTCAATATAGTAGCTATAAAAAATAATTATAAATTATGATTATTAATTTAAAAAACATTAATCTTACTCTTCTCCTTCTCCAGCTTTCGTGTAGCCCACAATATGAATGCGATATTTTGTGTCTGGCTTTAGTCCTGCCAATTTTGCATATGTCAGCGATGGATCAGAAATTCGAGGTTCACGCTCTTGACGAGATTCCAATTCTGTGCCTTTAACCACCTCATAATATATACGATAGCCTTGAAGCTTTCCATTGGGGTTTAATGGTTTCTTCCAGACCAACCAGAAAGCAGACGATCCCATTGGAAAGGCTTGCAAAGTTTGAACGGTGCTTGGAACTCCCTCGGGCGTCTCAAATGTAATTGTGTTGCTGTGTGGTCCATTAAAGCGGTCATTGAATGCCAAAATGCGAGCCACATTAATTCTATCCGGTGTGAATTTATCGACAAGGGCTTTCGAAGAGTTGCTCTTCATTAAAATCTCCTTGACATTATCTTCTTCGTTCTCAACCCATGTTTGAATTTTATATCCACGGAAGTGACCTCGAATGGATTCGGGTGCTACTTCAATCCATGAAACCATGGCCGAGTTGCCGGAAACAACTTGCAAGAGTGAAAAATTCTGAGGAGCTTCGGTGGGTCCTAAGAGAGAAGCAATTGTTGTTTAATGATTGTTTCTTTTTATTGCGAAAATTTTCCATCTTAAAATATTTATGACTCGCTCATTTGGCTTTTTTTAAACCCAAAATATTACCTTCAAGAAGACCTTTCAATAAGATGGCTCTTTTGAGAGAAATTATTATGAAAAAAAACAGTTAAAAATTGACATAAATTCACAATATGTCCAAAAATAATTGTGAAGAATAATTAGTTTAAATTCTTTCTTATATAAATCGAGAAACATTCATTGTTAGAGATGAAATGGAAATGTCATAAATAGAAAAAGGTTTAAGCTTTCACAGAAAAGATGGGATTAGCGCGCCACATGAACGGTCATCAAAAAAACAAAATTTTAATTAAAGCATAAAAATCACCTGCTGAATGTGACCAGTCTAAAACTGGGTTGCATTCAGACAGAGTGACAATTAATTAATGAGAAAATCACTACTTACTATCTTCTCCAGAATAGCCTTCGATTTCCTTTACGGCCACATTTGACTCGCCCTTCTCGTTAACAGCCTGAACTCTTATTTTGTATCGTTGGAAAATCGGTGTGTCTCTTACGAGATATTCACCCAACTTCCAATCATAAATATCTTGCTTATTCCAGTCATTACCTGAAACATCGCGTTTCCATGAGACTCGATAGTGGAATTGAGGTGCATTGTGATCAATTTCTGGCATCGGCGACCACTTGATGAAGAGATTAGTCGGTTCTGTTCCCTTGCCCTCAACATTATCGGGATTTTTGAAGGGGACATCTGGCTGCGTTGTGCATGACTCACTGTGTTCTGATGGCGCTGATTGTCCAATTTTGTTAACAGCAATTACACGGAAAGTATAATTTGACCATGGACTCATTGGAATAGTATAGGTGAATTCAGTGGCTGGCACTGACCTAGCTGCATCAGTCCATGTTTCGGGTGTGAACGATGTGTTGTATTGAATGATGAAGTACAAAATGGGTGAACGATTATCACCTTTTGGTTCATAAGAGATTGATGCATCGTGAGCATTACAGGATATTGATTTAAGCACAGGAGAGTTTGGTACATCTTGAACAGTCAATGTTGCCGAATATGAAGCCTCATCGAGTTCTGTACGTGCTACACACGTATACGAGCCCGAATCTAATTCAATAGTATTGGAAATTGTCAATGAGTGATCACTAGATTTAGTGAAACGTGGCTGTGAATCGAAATCGATTGTCTCTCCATTCCATTGCCACTCAATTTCTAGAGGAAGTGAAGGATCTGAAACGGCATTACAACGGAATGTGGCGAGTGTGCCGGCTGGAACTTCATAATCGATGGGTTGCTCTGTAATATGTGTATGCTCATGGACAATAAGCGTTCCATTAGCCTCTTTGACGCCAAATTTATTTTCCGCATGACACACATAATCACCGGCATCACCAAACGATACTGCTTTAACTTTAAGATCACCGCTCTCTTGAATTTCATAGCGTCCACCGGTCAATTCTTGTCCATTGCGAATCCACTTAATCTTGGGCTTTGGAGCACCGAAAACTTTGCATTTTAATGTAATATCGCGCTGATCAACAGTAGCCTCCTTGCCAGGTGCCTCTTCAATTTCTGGCGGCAACGCAAGAACATTTACATAGACATCCTTGTAGACATAGCCTAATGCATTGGTTGCGTTACACCCGTAATTACCAGTATCCTTCTTTTCAAGACCTCTGATTACAATTTTATTTTTCTGAACAGAACGTCTTGGATTCGGTGGTGTGTCCTCAATTGGTTTTCCATTGTGGATCCATTTGATGGAAGGCTCAGGAATACCTTTTGCCTCGCAACGAAACTCAATTTCTTCTTCTTCGGCTGCATTCACAATTTCCGGTTCAACGGTAAAATATGGAACTGCCTTAATGTCGAGGTTAGTTGTTGACGATTGAGGTTGTCCAGCTCCATTAGAGACATCGCAAGTATACGAACCCTTATCGTCCAGCTGAGCATGTTTTATAACGAGTGACTTTCCATAATTGCCTTGCGTTACTCGATCGCTCCACGATATTGGCTTTCCATCCTTACTCCAAACAGTTTGCGGCAATGGCGTCCCTCCATAAATACAGAAAATTTCAATCTTTTGACCGCGAAGAGCAACTTCAGTACGTCGAGAAGTATATTGTCGTGTGGGTTGATAACGATTTTGGGCTGCATTACTGGAAGAGGTGACTTTCAACAAGACACGATTTCCTAATTTATATTCATTGCGGAAAGCGGACGATGCAGCGCAAGCATAATATGCATCGTCTTGTACATCATAGCGTGTCACATTAGAAAACCACAAATTTCCTTCCGGATCGAGTGTCATACGTGAGTTATTAATGGTTTTGATACCGCCGAGAGTTGATTGCAACATCCAGTAGACATTTGGTTTTGGCCATCCATCTGGCGGCTGACACTGAAGCTTAAAGGGTTCTCCCTCTTGTGCAGTTTTTGTGTGAACCTCTTCATCCTTGAAATTGTTTAGTTCCGATTTACGGACAAAGACTGAGTTCGAAGTGGCAATGCCATGCTCATTTTCAGCAAAACACTGATATTGTCCCAAATCTTCATCGCGAGGCTTCGTAATTGTCAGCGTGCCTCTGCCCGGCTGTTGTGTAATTCTGTCGTCATATGCCGTAAAATCGAAATGTTTTCCGTTTTTAACCCATCGATATCTAAAAAGAAGAAAAAATTTAATTTTAGTTTCATTCTTGTCAAAGCTCGTTAAAAAAAGAAATGTTTGATAGTCGTATAAATATTTATATGACCTTGATATGTTTACTCAGTCAATTGAAGTGACAAAAATCATCTTTCAGAATTATAAAAATCCTACATCTCCAGACATTGTCAAGAGAGGGTTATTGCGGTCAAGATTAAAGAATTTCATTGTGCAACAAAAATATTTTTTCAAGACTTCTTTATATTTTTTGAAAAAAATAAACTTAAATAAAATTGTAGTGTGAAAAAAAAAGAGTTGAAAGAGGAAAAAGCAATGCTCTCATACACAGTTCAAGAATCGCCACGAGTGATTATTGTAAATTATGTTTTTTGCTCACATTCTTCTTCTATTTTTAACAAAATTATTTTATTTCAAATTTTTTTCCAAGTAAACAGAAGCGGAGTAAAGGTTCGTGCCCAAATCATGATCATTAGATTTTTTAAGAATCAAATATCACTGAATTGTTTAGTAATGCGCCCTCAATTTTCAACGCCTACTGTTTAATACATTAACTATATGGAATAATATGCGGGTTTCAGCGATGCTTGCAAAATTATCTTATTAAATTTGAGCATGATAACATCATCGTTAATATAAAAAGAAAATGTATTTGCATTCAAAAAAAATAATATTATTCATACGACTTTGAGAGGAAGACATCTTTTAAAGGCAAATATTCATTCATAAAGCTCTATTAAATTTCATTGACTAACAAGTACAAGTGAAAGAAGAAAAATTTATGTTTGCTTGATTTTTATACGTAGGTGGCCAAAATGTGAGATCTAATTGAATTCAATAGAAAATACTTTACAGCATAACTAAAGAGTGATTTTCAAATTAAGATCGAAATTAAATTGATTTACATTTAAAGAGACAATGTTGCTGATAAATAACAGAATGACTGCCACTGCTAAATAAATTATCGCATGCCTACGTTCTTTTGATAGCTTCTCTCTTCTTCTTTTGTCAATTTAATTTTCATTTATATTATTTTCCGCCAATTGATTTATTTAACCCTATATGTATAGCAGCTATAAAGACTGAATGACGATTGATTCCAAAAATGTTTGGTTCGAACAATTAGAAATATAGTAGCTCTCTCAAAAGTGGAATCTTTTTTTCTGTTACTCATCAAATTAAATGCATTTCAATTGTAGCATCAGACACATATCGATACAAATTCAATGGTGAATGAGCGCTAGTTTTTTTCACAAATTGTGTGTACCTACGAAGACACAACCTTTTTTTGTACCTGATGACTTTTTTTTTGTCGGCAGGTGGTAGAAATGGTAAATTTGCGGAAGTGATGTAATTTATTTTTTTTGCTCATCCCGAAAAGAATTTGCCATGTGTTAGATATTCTCTTTTTTGACTTCTTCCTCGTTTATGAGGAAGAGTAATAAAAGATATTTTTAAGCAAAGAAATCATAAAAGTTTGTTTAATCTGCGTAAATATTTTTGTTTCATGCAAGTTTTATTGCTTAATTCCCTTATCACCATACTATAACATAAATTTGCAATTTTTATGAGTTTATTGAGATCAATAATCAAGTAAAAATAAAACAAAGAAAAAGAATTGCACAACTGCTACAAATGCGCATGAAGTCAAAGTTGATTTTCAGCAGTGAAATTTTTGGCAAACGTTCAAAATTATTTAGACGCCGGAGAGAGAGTGAGAGTGATAAATATTTTATTGACGAAATACAAAGTGATCAGAAATTTGCTTTCAATTTAGTTTTGAATAATATCCTTTTTATATTGTGAACAAAAAAAGGAGCAAAAACACAAGGGAAATGGTATAGGCAAAATGATTGACAGCTAAATATTTGATTAGGACGAGAAAGCACAATAATTGTGTCTTCTGTTTTTTTTGCTTTGACTTCTCCAAAAAAATATTTCTTTTGTTCTCAGCCGCTTCCACATAAAATCGATAAAAGTTTTGCATATCAAAGAAGAAGGAAGAACACTATAGAGGGGGGTAAAATTATTTGTGTAGAGAAAATTATCAAGTGATTTTTATCACAGTTGAAGTGACGGCATAGTTCAAGTACTTCATTAGCTTTCTTTGCAATTTTTCCACCTCTTTTTATCGCTTTTCATATTTTTAGAAGCACTTAAGGCACTCTGAGCAATTATCGAGCTATTGTTTTCAATATCTAAACTAAGTGACGTCAAGAACACTTTTTCGAGGCAACGAATAATGAAATTTTTCCAAAATAATTTACATATTAACCGTTCTTCTTTGCGCTGCCGAAAAATACAATATGTTCGTGTGGAATTGGTGAAAAATGTTCATTCATCATCCGTAGAAAGAGAGATAGTCAGTTGCGGCAAATGAGAGATTTCGTCATGCGTGACGGAAGAAACATAAAATGAGCCTCTCTCGAATATGAATTTTCACTTCTCATCCACCACACACACACAAAATGATTTTACCCAAATATTAATTGCCCTTTTACCCAAAATGCATTAAATGTGGTGCAGCTATAATAGAAAATGAACTTTATTCATGCCACACCGCACTGATCTGTGTTAATTGTATTTCCTGATCTATGATGCCTTTTAGCACGCGACCATTCAGACAAAATTAATTCTCACAAAAGAAATTTTAAGTAAGTGCGCAGCTGCATTCTATTTTACATCGTCAAAACATCTTCAATCTCGAGATGTTTGTTTTTCTTTACAACATTTAATTTATTTTATCGATTTCATAAAAGCAATATAAAAGTTTTCAAAAATTAATCGACAACACTCTCTCATGACTTAATTCATTCAGTTATTTACTTATTTGTCCTTTCGCATCGAATGTTAATGGACGAAATGTGTATCTCTTTGACCCTGTTCACCCTAAGAGTTCGTCGCATACAATTATCGCTCAAGCATATCCCACACAAATATTCAATAAATATAAGCTTTGTATTTTGTGATCGAGCATAGGAGAGAGAGCAGCTGTAAATGAGCATTTTGTCGTTTTTCTGGTGAACATAAAAATGTTTACAATGAGTGATGGAAATTGTAAAACAACCCCATAGAAAAGGAAGAGAGAGAAATGGAAATATTCATTAAGTAATTTTACGGTCTCGAGTAAATAACAATAAATAAATAATTTTTTCGCTCGCACAAAATTTTTCATCATGTCGTGCCGATTTAATTTAGGATGCAAGCATATCCCAGAAATTTGTGTTTAATGAGGGGGAAACGAGCAATTTTCTATCAACTTCAAATTTCACAGATTGTTCCTTTCTCTTAATCTCTAAATTGTGATGTTGTGATACTTGCTGCTGAGAATTCATGTATGAAGCAATTTAAGCGAAAAAAAAATTAATGAACGATATCCATTACAGACAGATGAAATATGACAATAAAAATCACAACTATATATTCAAGTTTTGAACGTCACCGACACATGCGAGTGGATTATTAAAAGAGTGTAATCCCGTAAACAAAATAAATGTCATACAGAGTTAGTCCAATAAATTAAATACATTGTTAAAATACCCTGCGCTTAGCCACACAACGACGCGGTGATGCAACGAGAAGAGAATCGTGACATCACCGCTAGACTCTACACAAAATTTGAATATTTTAAAATTGTTTTCATTGTGCGTACGCCATGGCGATTAAATTGACTTTGATTTGTTGCTGTACGCTCTCCTAAAGTACACACCTCCTACTATTCTTTGTCTCACATCATAAATTAAAAGAAGTGTGTGCACTGATGAACCATTAAATTATTTAAATAAATTTTAAATCATTGTTTATGTCACATTTATGATCATAACTACTTGAATTAAATGTCCCGAGAATGTTAGGGGAGAATGAGCGGCACGAGCATCGTATCGTAAACAAAGTTTCAATTTTCTCCCTAATCATTAATGAAATATTCATAAATTTTGAGAATTGCAAACAATTAGGTATCAAGTGAGACATCCCACATTACTCATATTGCTTACTGACTCCCCAACGAACATTTATTGATTAATAATTGAAACCAGACGTGTCGTTTCTCGCATTTTTGATTTAACAAATTTACTACCTTTTCATGACGGCGTTTTTTTCCCTAAAAAAATAGATTTTCCGTCATGAAAATGAAATCTACTGGAGAGCAAAAAAAAATGAAACCCAGGTAATTTAATCCAAACATAAAAAACATATTCGTTTTTAGGGGAAAAAGGAAAAACAGATGAATGACTCATACACAGCAGACAGCAACTTGTTTATAGGATTTATATGTTCACGTGATGCAAAAGTGTGAGGTGGAATTAATGGAAAAATAATACTGCATTATCAAGATTATTTTCGTGCTACTTGAGATAAAGAGATGGAAAGAGGAGAGTTGTCTTGATGAATCAGATTTCTTTAAAAAGCTTTGGACGAATAAAGCGATGTGTTAAGAATGTGAGATAATGGAAGAGCAAACAAAAAATATTTTAGTGTACTTAGAGCAGTGTCAACATGTGAAGTTGCGAAAAGTGCCGTAAGGCATCGAAAGATTGCGAGATTCGTTCCTTCATTTGTGATTGCTGCCTGCGGGCAAGCGCGTGCCTTTTCACATTTTCGGTCGAGTTGGAGTTATTAATGTCCAATTTATTATTTAGAATTTTAATATAACAGAAAAATAAATTGCAAAACGCTCAAAATTATACACGATCTTGATAACGTTTGAACAAATTGGGAAATTTAAAAAATAATTAAATTAATTGGAAAATTTTCATTAAACAAATGTCACTTTTTTGTGTGCGAGGTGGAATGAAATGACGAGGGGCGTCCGTTAAATGAGGAAGGTTAATTATTCATTCTTGATATGCTAAATGTAGAATGTCATCAGATTAAGTTTCAGTGTAATCAATAAAAAGACTATGGCTTCCTTTCTGAAAAGGCCACAATAATTCGGTCATTACCTGAGCCAGTTTGACGCTCACGAAAGGCTTGGTCACAAAGCGACACGGAGAATAAATTTTCCGAAGGATTAATGAAAAGTCATTGGGTGTAAAAAATCAAAAATAAACACGCAAATATCAAACCAGAACGGTAATTTTTCTTTTCAACTCTGTGTGAGGTATTAGAGAAAAAACTAACCAGATCTCTGTCAGCATTGAAAGACGATAATAACGAAAACAAGATCTGCTATATATTTTTTGCAACTGACAACAAGAATCTTGAATATTTAAAGCAGATTTGCTGTCTTTTCTCACGATCAGCAAATCATAATTTTCTTGATCTGATGTCATTAATAATTTTCATGGAATGATTTTCAATTTTCGTTTGCATTTGTGTGTGACACATTACAAAAGAAAGCAATTTGTTCGTGTCAACTTTTAATGTTTCATCTCTGTACCCTCATAGTGTGAGAGACTAAGAGGAGGAGAGAAACCAACCCCTTTTCAGCACTCTGCTCTATCTTTCCAGACATCAGTTGAGAAAAAAAGTACTTCAATTATAATCAGCAAAAAAAATTATTTTGGGAGAAAAGGAAACGAAAATTGATCCATAATGAGAATTGACAGTCCCCTCTCTTTTTCAACGACCTAATTTTATTTTATTTTTCCTCTCCCCCCCATATCTTTGCACTTGAAATTTCTTTATCTCATGCTCATGTCGTTATAGCATAATTTTCGAAGAGAAAAGTGGAGTGAAAACAGCACTTGAAAATTTAAAAATGTTGATGCTGGCTAACAGCTTATGAAAACGATTGCTCAAATCAAATTATCAAGGCAAAGTTTCGCCCTAATACTTTCTTATACAAGATATCAATTTATTCAAATGGAAAAATAATTCTGAAATACATGATAATAATTTTTGAGAATATTATCGGATATGGTAAAAATTTTTCTCTCCCCATCGAGGATCCGTGCAGTAATAAAAAGGAAAATTTTGTAGTTAAGGAGGGTGGTTTCGAATTTCGTTGCACATGAAAAGAGATTGAAAAAAATTTTTTGAACACAACACAGACAAGTTTTCCGACAAATGTATTTCCATTTATATTGCTCAGTTAATTTTTCTTGCATTTTCCCAAATTATGCTATGAAATTTTTTGCTAACTAATTTCCGCTATGAGTCATCACGCATGCATGAGGGTTGAGAATCGTGACAAATGATAGGAAGACCTTTAAGAGGCAAAATGCAAGAAAGTGAATCATTCCCTCGGCAGACTTAAGGCGTCGATGATTTTTACTGTGAAAAATATTTAACACAAACTTCTCCCTGTTTTATTTTTTTCTTCAGTTAACTCATATAAAATAAAATCTAAAAATAGATTTAATGATTTAATCAATATGACGGGAGTGATTGACAAGTCAAATATTATTTTTAAACCCTTTACTTTAAACTTTTTTTATTTTGGTTAACTTGTGCAAAAATTGCGTAAAATTAATTAAGTTAAACATTGGAGCAGACATGTGGCTATCATATGTAACAATATTCAGTAACACGATGAATATTTCTTGAACAAATGATATTTCATGAACATATGTCATACAGTATATTTAAATTATATTTTTAAATTGTAGAAAATACTGAAATATTTAGAATTTCTATCAAATGCTCGAGTAATACGTTAAACAGTCAAAAACATTTGGTTGAAATAAAATATTTTTTTCCTCGCCTAAATAACATTTTGAGAAACGTGTGTGACCGTGAAAAAAATTAGATTTTTGAGTATTTCATGTTTTAAAAAAGATAATTTTTGTTAATTTAATACATTACGAAGCGATGAAATTATAATATCAAGCATTTCATTTATATTTTTATTAATAATGTACTCACTTTGGCGCCGGCTCTCCTTCGGCTTCGCACTCAATAATAAATGGCTTTTCTGTGTCTCCATATGATGCGACTTGGAAAAGCATTTCCTCTGATATCGGCTGTTTGATTATTCGAGGAGGTGAATGTACTGCAGATGAAAATAAAGACAATGAGCGTTTCTTAATAAGAGACTAAATTATCAAAGTACTTACTTAGAGCATTTGATGCTACAATCAATGCAACGATCAAAGCAAAACTTGATCGCCACATTTTGAAACTGTGTTGTCTTATCCTAGGGTATCAATGATTAAAACTAATATTTTCGTCGAGTTCGTCGCTATCTGGAAAAGAAAATTTTAAAAAAATTAGTAAACTAGTTTTATAATATCATATAAACAGTCGTTTAAAATTTAGTGTGTGCGCGGTGAACGGAAGTTATCGCCATAAAATTATATTTAGAGAAATTAAGACACACCACACACCCGTAGTGTCTATTTACTTTAAAGATATTCATAAAAGGAATTATTAAGTGAGAGAGTGAGATGAGGGATGCCTTAATTGCTAACAGAAATTGTTTGTCTAACGTTTAAGTAGCATTAATAAGACGTAAATACAGACGGAGCAATGCAGATACAAACATGCATAACGATGCTGCGGCAAATCTTTCATCGTATTGGAGAAAAACGTATGATCTCACATTGAAAATAGAAGAAAAAAAATAGAGCAACGCATTTTAATTTTAGAATACACCACGCTACATTTTTTCCTGTTGAGCATTCATTCTGATTTTCTATTTCTCTCTCTTTTTCCATTAAAATAGAAACCTGTAAACATTTGGTGGAAAATCTATTTTTAATTTCCATTCATTTTAGCGCATCGCTACGTGCATGAAATTCTTTACATACCCACCGAAAAAAAAATTATCATTGGCCACGCTATGGTCGCCACATAGTCAGATGGGTTCATTAAACTCTTATGTATTATTGTTTTATGCTATCCAATTGGATTAATTAAAATTGAAACATAAATTTATAAAGAATCATCGTTGTTTGTTAAAGAAAAAAAAAGAGTCATGACATGAAAAATTAAAAGCATTTTCATTTAAAAATTTCCAGAACCTTTCTCAACACAAAGAAAATTCTTTGCATTCCTTTTTAAAAATTTATATTTCCGCAGAATTTTCTCAATGAAAAAAGTTTACGTGCACTAAGAAAATAGTCGGTGGGAAAACCGACATGAATTTTTTTTATCGATTTGGTTTCGTGACTCAATTTTTTTTCTTCCGATTCTTTCTTGGCAGTGCTCAAAAATTACGTCATAAAATCATCAGCTTCTCTTTCGGCTTTCATCGAGTTCATGCGCGAGATATTTAACGTTTTTTAAAAGTGTTTACTCTAAAGCTTCACCCAAACACGAATATATGTATATGCGTGAAGAGAGCTCGATGAGACAATATTGTTTGATGTATAATATCTTTTAGAAAATAACAAGTTTACACATATATTGAGATAAAGTTTTGAGGAAAAAAAATTGGTCTTGGGCATGCGATAAAAATTAATAAAAAATAGCCGCAGAACTCTTTTTTTTCGCTCTTGTATCGTGACATTATTATTTTCTGAAAGCCGAAAAATAATCTAATGATTTCTTTATAGAAAAAGTACTTCGTGATTGTTTTTTAACTATTATTTTCAGCATGCTACATTTCTCTCCTCGTAGTTAAGCATTTTTAAGTAGTGGAAAAAAGTATTGAATTTTCCAAGCAACCCTACATTCTTATTTGTTTTCCCGCAATATCATTATAATAATTTTCTCCACCACCACCACAGGTTAAAGTTTGTGTTTCCTGTCTGCCGGTGGAACAGAAAAGGGTAGAAGAAAAATCGATAAGATTGGCTCAACTTTCATTCCGTGTTAGTCGAGCATTTTTATCACAACCAGGCGACTCGAAGGCGTGATGTCATCTAATAATAAATGCAATGACATTTAATTGATTTTTATAGCCGACATCCGATGCATTCTTCTTTTTCTCTTAGAAGTTTGTTAATAACTTTAATTAATTTTAACTCATCAAAGTGAAGAGAGCAAAAAAAATATTCATCGCGAGAATTTAATAACTCTTCTTTGACCTTCATCATTGCACTTCTTCTTTATATTTTCTTAGTTTTCCAACACAAAATATATTCTAAATGTTTTTTATAGTGTGCACGCAAGTATACAAGTATAAGTTAAAAAAATTTATTTACTTTTCTCTTCTTTCCACCACCGGATGATCGTCTATCACATAAAGAACATAAAATTCGACCGTAGAATACCGTTAATTGGGGCAAAAGCAAACTCATTTGAATTTTTATTTACACGACAACATATCTTCAATATGTCATCACAATTTCAATTTTATTTCAAACTGACGTGAGAATTCCTCACGAACACACATGTGGTCGGTTTCATGAGATCACCAGTGATTTTTTAGATGTCATTTTTAATAAATTTTAAACTTGAAGCCGTAATAAATAAATTTTGCAACTTGTTCTTCAATTTCAAAAATATGTGAACTAGTTAATCAAAAAATTAGCTCGACATTTCATCATGATTCATGACTCAATTATGGAATTTAAGCAGAATACTTGAAACACCAATGTGCCAATTCAAATCCACTGAATCATCAGCCGAGGAATTAAATTACAAGAAGAAAACGCCTGTTGTCGAGTCATACGCTTAAATTTATCGAAATTTCACTGCTCACCTGTTCGAAATAACTTTAATCCAACGTCCCTTCTCGAAATAAATATGTTTTTCTTTATCACTTGGTCGTCGATTGAATTTTTCGATCCTTTTTCTCCTGTGTATAAAAATTATACACTCTTCTAGAATGTAAGATATCTCTCTATTTTTATTCGATTTTCGCTCTCACTCTCTCACATAACACAAAAGCTAAAAATATAAAAAGAAAAATTTTCGATTCGCGCACACTTCTTATTTTTGTTGTTCCTATTCGGATATTTTTTGGAAAATCTCATTTTCATCCTTCGAAGGAGAAAATTTTCAACACGAATATAAAATTGCACAATATCTATATTTTCGCATTACTAAACACTCTTTAAGCAACAACGAATGCAAAAGCGATAAGAAAATCCACCTTTAAACATAAAAAAGCTATTAAGTTGGGCGCGGTGGTTATTCTTCTCACTCTCTCGCAATATTTTTTTTAAAACTTTTTTCCCCGGCATTTTATCCAATTAAATCGCACGTTTTTCATCAATTTTCGCAGTGAAATGATATCGAGAAGGATCTATTGATATTATTTCACTACAAAAACTACATTTATTTGCAATTTTCCTCGATTTTCCAAAAAAAAATTTGCCACGAGATTTCACAATTACCTTTTCTTTCGACAACCCGAACTCTAATGTCGATACTAACAAAAATTCGACTTCAGCACTACTTTAATTTTTCAACTGGACAACTCCGAACAATACAACAGTCGAAATATTCAAAAAATCTTTTAACGGCTTTTAACTGATTTAAATTAGAGAAGTTTTTGCTGTCAAGTTTAATTTATCAAAAATAATAATTAATTAAAGTGAGTTATTAACATTACGAATAATAATATCAAAATTTACTAAACGCACTCGAAAAAATTATAATCTAGGCAGTGTTCAGCGCATTTTAGGTTTCAGTGTTTTGCGAAAGAAAAGATTTGAAACTTAATTTTCGATTTAATTAAGTTATGCTTGTTAAATCACCTAAAAAAAAGCCTTGGTATAGCTTTGTCCTTAAACTCGGTGTTGCTGGTATTGTCGCTGAGGTTGCCGCGATTGGAACAAGCTATTACTTCTATCGACAATTAAATAGCGATCAAGGTTGAACACATGAAGTTTTTTAAAGCTTAATTAAGTATTAATTGCAACTTTTATTTGATATTTTACAGAGGTTCGACACTATTTCAACGAAAACTATCCTTTTGTCCTCGAGTACTTCTATAAAGCCGGTAATTTATGAAACTTTTCAAACATTTCTGGATGTTCGAAAAAGATCCAGCGGTTTAATTTATTTTCATCATTTTAGGCGACTTTTTTGATTCAGAGAAAGGAAAGCAGGTCAGGAAGCAAGATCAAAAGGCTTTTGCAATTCTAAGAGAAAAGCAAAAACCATCAGAGTAACTTATTCTGATTAATTAATGGAGAAGATAGTTAAATCGATTTTTTATCTCGGAGGATTCTCAGCTTTGGGATATTTTTTAATGATAGTAACCGAGCCTAGTGCTGCGAAAATAGAAGCCATTAAAGGAAGCTCCTATTCAGACCCACAATCAAAAGAAAATCTTAGAAAAACTGAGTTGATTCTTAAGAAACTGCAAGAGGCGAGCAGTAAGGAACCGATATATTTGCAAAAAAAAGAAAAAGAAAATTAACAAGTTGTAGCACACTGTAGAAATTTCGTAGTAATATAATTAGCATCATGGAGGAGCATCAAGAAGCAAATGCATCAAAAGTCTTAGAAATGATGGCTCGTCGCGATCGTGAAAGAAAAGTCACAATGGAGAAGAACCAGAAAGCACGTCAAGAAAAGTTGGAGTTTGAAGGAGCTCATTATTTCGATGCGACATTCGACAAGAAGATTAATGAGTTGGAGAAAAGAATCAACACAATAAATCCATCGAATGACGTCACTTCGATTCAAGATCAATTTACATCAATCCTTAATGAATTGCAAGATCTTCAAAAATACTTCACGAGCTCAACAATTTTTCTTAACGATTATAAAATTCAAAATTGTCAAGACACGCTCAATCAACTTTTAAGCAAGTGCGATGAGAAAAAGTCAAATTTGTTGCCGAAAAAGAAATTCGGATTTAAGAGTAAATCCAACAAGCACGAAACGGCGAAAGTTGAGGAAGAAAAAGTCGATGGTGCGAGCAAAGAGACTGTGCGAAAAGAGTTCATCTGGACGGATTCTGAGAAGAGAAATGTATTTTTAAAATATGAGGGAAATGACGTGAATGAGAAAGATTTGACATTTAAGGCAATGCAGAATTGTGTTATCATCATAAAAGGTCATGCTGGCTCGCTTCAAATGTTAAACATGAAAAATTGTCTGGTGCTTTGCGGTCCAATCTCGAGACCAGCGTTTCTTGAAAATTGTGAAAACTGCACTTTTGCCTTTGCCTGTCAGCAACTTCGCCTTCACTCTTCCTCATCGTGTGATATCTACATCCATGTGACGTCTCGTGCAATTATTGAAGACTGCAAGGAAATTCATTTCGCTCCCAGCACGTATACTTATGATGGATATAATGAGCACGTGACACTGTCCGGTCTTGATAGCAATGTGAATAACTGGAGGGATGTTGGGGATTTTAACTGGCTATCAACGGACAAGCCTTCACCAAATTGGAGCGAAATTGAAGAGGAGAGGAGAGTTTTCGCATGGGACACTTTTACTAATGACTTTCTAAAAAATAATGGAATATTGCTTGATTGAGTAACTTGCTAATAAAAATAATTGAAATTGCTTCTTGAAATTTTCACTCTTAATTTTTGAAAGCTTTTTCAGCTCCATGATGTGCTTATATTTATTGTGGTGTAGAACACAAAGCAATCGGAAAATTTTCATTATTTTTAATTTGAGAAATAAATCAATTATGATTCGTAAAGCATTATCGACAACGTTTAGTTCCATGCTGAATAGCAATGTCTTACGTAAAAGTGGAGTGTCATATCGATATTATGGTAATTTAAATTAAAAAGTTACTCAACACTTATTTTTCACATTTATTTTTTTTAGCAAACGCTCCTAAAAGATTTTATAAAAATACGGGTATAGTGTCGAGCGGTGGAAAATATGAGATTACACTGGATCAGAAAAAGTTAAAGACACCCACTGGAACGCCCTTTCAAGTTGAATCGGAACCATTGGCATTGGCCATTTCGGCTGAATGGAACTCGCAAGTTAACGTTGTTGAGCGTTCACGGATGATGTTGACGGCATTAAGCAACACAGCTATCGACAATCCCAACAAGCTAACAAAATTGGACATGATCAACTATCTTTTAAATTTTGCCGAAACCGACACAATTCTCTTTCACCACAGCAACGAACCTGATTTATATCAACTTCAAAAAGAGAACTGGGATCCTATTCTCGCATGGTTCAATAAACGCTATTCAACGGAACTGGCTAAAACCGATGACATTTCACCGCCAATATTTCCTGCCAACGCAAAAATGCAAATTGCTAGCTATTTGACATCGCACAACTTGACGGCACTTCACGGAATTCAATTTGCAGTTGAAACACTCAAATCGGTAAAATTTTATGAATTTCATCTCAAAACACGAAACTAAAAAATTCATTTTCAGCTCATTCTCGCATTTGCCTGCATCGACAGATTTTTGACGCCCGATCGAGCTGTTCTGCTCTCACGTCTCGAGGAGGAATTCCAACTTGGACATTGGGGTCGTGTCGAGTGGGCTCATGACCTTAATCAACAAGACTTGCAAGCACGACTCTCGGCTGCAATCTTTCACATTCACTGTTCTTCATTTTCGCATTTCGTGAAAACTAAAAGTCCAACAAAACAGATTTAGGCATCTAATACAATCGACTTTATTCAAATTTTTGACTCTTTCTTATCACTCCAATCTTGTACGAATTTATTAAAGTAAGCTTTGGATCGGCACAAAATTTGGACGTTTATAGGTCGGCAGCCGACAGCAGCGAGAGCTGCCATTCGCTTTTTTGTTGTATCCAGAGAGTGGGCAATAATTCGAATCGAGTGCATTATTTCAATAGGCTCATATTTGAGTTCATCGAGAAAGTAGTCGAGGACCTCTTTGATCTTGACCGCTCTCGTTCTGCTTATTTGCTTATCTTTATGAACAATAACATTTATCGTTGCTTCATCGCATTTCAATCTTTTCGCGAGGTATTGAATCAAGGTACTGTCGGCAAGGATCTTTTTCTCATCTATATAGATCTTGTTTGAACGCATAAGAGTTTCTAATCTGCAGCGTACCATCCATGGTCGTAAGTTTTCTCGTCCCGTTGCCTTACACATGGCAAATCTGTCTTTCATTTGCTGCGGATCATACTTGAACACCCACAAGTCACGAAGGATGGATTTGGGATCTACAAGAGGAGTCAATTTTAGTTATGAACTAAAATATAAGTCAGTTATACTTACTGATTTCGTATTGTTTTAATATTTTTAAGCTTTCAGCAATATTTTCGAATGGGATGGCAAAAATGAAAATGCGACTGGCAAAATACTTAGAAACAGTACTCGGCGGCACATTTAACTCTTTGCTCATGTAAAAAATACGGGAGCCAAAAGGCACCATGTCCTCATCGTTTTTATGCAAAAAAAGAGCACGAGTCAATACAAGCGTTGAAAGTTCCAGAAGTGGCACTACATCGTTGATATCTCCTTCCGGATAGCTCTTATCAATGAATCCCTTTGCAATCTCCATCTTATCATTGAATACATACTCTTCCATTGTAAGCAAAAAGGGATTCTCCACAATACTCTTAAGAGTGATGCCATGATGCAAGAGGAAATCCAGCGCCTTGCTCAAATTCTTTTTTTTAAGCTGCTCAACCTGTGGATGCACTTTAGTGATTTGGTATGCTTCCTCGTCTGTACATTTCAGGAAATGTCTCAAACGATAGATGGTATTTGTTGATACCATATAATCTAAAGTTTTCTTTGTATCATAGTATTCGTTCTTTTTTTTTGGCTCCAGTTTTCGCGTGATCAAAAGAACATCTTCAGAAATGTCTTCTTCATCTTCCGATTTTCCTGTGGTTGGAGTGTCTTTATAGAGACTTTTTACACTCGATATTCCCTTATAGAATCCACTTTGATGGACAAAATTATTTAATTTTAAAATTCTTTGCAACATGTTGTGTTTTTCTTGTTGTTATTGTTAACCCGGAGCTTATAAATTCTTGAAAGCTTTGAATAAGTTTTGTTGACTATTCAAAAACAAGGGGAAGTGAATTTTTTTGAAAATATTTTTTTGGCAGTTTTTTTTTGTGTGTTTTTAAGATTTTTTTACAATTCTGAAAATTTTAAACTCGATAAATTTTTTGAAAATATTTTTTTTATTGAGAAATTTGGTGTTTTTAAGAATTTTTTACAATTCTGAAAATTTTAAACTCGAATTTTTTTGCACAGTAAGTTTTTAAGATATTCACGTTTAATTGACACACGTGCACTAAATAATAATTCGAAAATTGTTACTCAATTTTTTAAAAATATCATTATCATCATTATGTGATGTTAGCTCATAAATATTATTTTGAAATTATCGCACGTGCTCAAAATTTTGTATGAAGACCTTGAAATTATGAAGAAGAAAAAATTAAGAATTTCATTAATATTTTTTGTGTGATGTATTCAATACTATTTATTATCCTACTCAAGAAACCAGCATCATTGTCTTTTTGCAATTAGAAATAAAAAATTCATTAAAACCGATTAAATATGCAATAAAAAAATTTAAATCCACGCAACAATAACCTTAGTGCTAATTACATATTTGATGGTTTTTTGACTAGTTAAAATACATAATAGTTTTGGAAATGTTTAAAGTTTGGATTTTAGCTCTTGAGATCTTTTGTACAAATCTCGCAATTCACGTCTTAGAATTTTTCCTGATGGATTTTTAGGAATTTCTTCTATAAACCTGACACCTGCATGCAAACGTTTAGCAATTGAAGTTGTCTCCGCAACATAATCAACCACTTCTTTTTCAGTGAGACTATCATCAACTTTAACGACATATCCAAGTGCCTACAAAAAGAAATAGTCTTAATTTGGGAAGATGAATGTTTAGTAAAAATTTACCTTTTCACCCGTATTCTCATCGGGAACTCCAATGACTGCAGCATCCTTAATTTTTGGATTTGAAAGCAAAATAGCTTCTAGTTCTGCAGGAGGAACCTGAAAAAATTTAAAAAAATAAAAAAATTGATTCCTTTTAAATCTTTTCTAATCTCACCTGATAACCTTTCCATTTTATCAATTCTTTGATACGATCAACGATAAAGAACTGCTTATCGTCATCATAAAATCCAACGTCCCCTGTATGTAGCCAACCATCTTTGTCAATTGTTCCTGCTGTCGCATTTTGATCATTTATGTAGCCAATCATAAGCTGATTGCCTTTGAAGCACAATTCTCCCTTTTTATTGGGACCTAGTGCCTTGCCATCTTCGTCAATAACCTTTCCATAGCTTCCCGCAATAAGATCTCCAACACTTCCAGCTTTTGTAAATTTTTGTTGAAGCAGAACAGCAAGTGACAGCTCGCTCATGCCATAACCTTGTCGAATTTGAAGATCGGGCAATTTTAAGCGATCATAAACGGCTTGTTCAACTTCTTTTGAAAGAGGTGCAGCCCCACATATGATTAACTTGACGTTTGATAAATCGTATTCTGAAACCATCGGATTTTTTGCGAGAAAAACCATCAATGGCTATAAAAAGTTAATTTTAATATTGCAAAAAATTGATTAATTAAATCTCATTTTTTAAAGAACTTACAGGCACAAGGAACAGAATGTTACATTTGTTGTACTCGATGCAATTTAAGAAAAGACTTTCCTCGAACTTTGGCAGAATTACAATTTTTCCTAATGCTCCACCTAACACGCCCGTCAAAACGGTGATACCGAATGCATGAAAGAATGGTAAAAGTCCTAAGAAAATATTTTCCTGGTTCTCTCCTTTTTCATTGATAATGTTCAAAAACACATCTTTACACACACGCGAAACTACAATCAAATTCGCTTGTGACAACTGAACGCCTTTTGGGAGGCCTAAAATAAAATTAAAATTATTGATGTATTCTAATGATTAATTTATAGTATACCAGTAGTTCCGCTACTGCACAAAATGAATCCCACTGTCTTAGTCTTATCGACCGCCTGAGGTGTTATTTTTTGAGTGTTAGCTGATAAATGTTTAAACTCATCAAACAATGTGACAGACGATCCGTAGTAAATATTTTCTTCGTCAAATAAAACGACCTTGTTGACGTAATTCAAAGATTTTGCAACAGCAACCACTTTGTCGGCGGCAAACGGACTGCAGAAAATGATTTTAGGCTTACTCAAATTCAAGGCATGAATCATTTCGCGCTCTGTGTATGTCAAATTTATTGGGCTGATCGTGACGTTATGGATCAGACTGCCAAAAAGAACATAAACAAATTCAAATCGATTTTCTGACACGAGAGAAATTACATCTCCCTTTTTAATGCCGAGTGCGGCTAAACTATTTGCAACTCGATAACTTTGTTCCAGAATTTCCCTTGCCGTCACCTCCTCTCCCGATATTCCCGATACCATTAATATCTTATCACCAGCATTTGAGAGGCTTTTTGTCAAGAGATGTCCAATCGATGGTTCATTCTCATAAATTTTAGATATTTCAGGTGCAAACAAAACGTTTTCTTCCATTTTACAAATTTTCAATTTATCACTTAAGTGTAATAAAAATCTAGCGAGTATCTAATCAAATGAACTTCGTACGATAAAGTATTTCGAGCGACAATTTTTACTCGATGTTAATTCATCGAGTTCACGAAAAGTATTAAATTTAAAATGTGAATTTTTTCGTGTGGTGAATAGTAAAATACTGAGTTAAAAAAGTTGTGATTACTGACATGTGTGTAGTTGCGCATTTTTATTATTATATTTGTATTTAGGTTTTTAGAAAAAATAAATTTATTGAAAGATTTTTTAAAGTTTACAATTTTAGAATTTTGAAACTTTTGAATATTTTTTTTCAACACAAAATTCGGCTTAAAGGACAAATTTTGGTTCAAACAGCATTATTTTATTTTATGGTACACGAATATATGTAAGTGAAGTGGAGAAGTTAAACATTGGAGCTAACTTATAATATATATGCACATACTTGTAGCAAAACAGAAAAAATGATAACAAATTTTAAAAAATATGAAAACTTAGGTGAACTGAATAATTTCTTCAAACAAAATTATTCAGTACGATTTGCATAATTGCTTACTTATTTAAGCAAGAAAGAGTGTAAAGTAATAATTGAGAAATATTGAGGAGGGTAAAAATAACCGGCTTTTTAAAATTCATCAATGAAAACAGTTTCTAATTTTGAAAAAGTTCTTTTATTGTTTTTCTAAAATTCCTTTTTTTTACTTTTCTTTCCACATGTTGACAATTTTTGAAGAAAAAATATAAATTTTTTTAGAATATTTTTTTTGCATCATTTAACAGGTTTGCCTATATTAAAAATTTTACATAATTTTTTTATTTAAACATCACTATATACAACAAAGACATGTTTGATAATTCAAATTTAAAATTGTAATTCTCAAAATGGAATCCAGTCAATGATTTTTATCTGTGATTGATTTATTTAATTTTTTATTCTTCATCTGTTTTCTTCTTTTCTCTTCATCCGCTGCTCTTAACGTTGCTGCTTTATGAAAAGGAATCAAGCAAAAGAAGAAGATGAAGTAAAATGCCCAAGAGTGCCATAAAAAAAAATCTTTAGACAAGTTTCATGAAAAGAGTGATAAATGGAAGAGCTACGAATAATTTTTATTGACATGGCACCAATCGAATGTCTCTCTCACGGTCGCTCAACAAAAACCATGCGATGTAATAAGAAGGAAATATTTCATCAATACGACGATGATGAGCTTTAATTGTTAGCTCATTTTGTGATTTATTGCTTAATGAGAGCTAAAGAAGATGAGGTAAAAGGAACAAAAGAAGAAAAATTTAATTAATTATTGAAGACATCGCATATGAGGCGGCTTATTAAGGCGACTTGAATAGAATCTAACGTATTATTATTATTACGATTTTAGGAACATCTTAGAAGTTTTTTTTAGGTGTGAAAAATATTAATTTAATTTAAAAACAATCGAATCGCATTGAATCATTTATAAATTCTAAATTTTTAAAATATTTTTACTCATCAATTTTTTATCTGGCAAACCGACAAACCTCATTCTTTTTTGACATTTCCAATTCTCTCATGTGAAAAAAGTGGAAGAAATCTCATTGGGTTTGATAAAAGCGTCATAAATCCTCAAAATGTCAGAATGATTTCTGTTCGAAAAACTATTATGTTATATTGTGTAACGTTATGCAGGCCGCATGATGCATTTCTAGAGTTACGAAACAGCAGCAGGCCTTTCTCAACTTTATTCCGGAGACCGTAAAGAAATGTGAAAGAAGAAATGAAGAATTTCCACTGAGCAGTCTTGAGATGGTGTGTGTGTGTGTGTATGTGAAAGTATATAAACCCAAGCAAGCAGTCTTTTGACAGATTTATTACAGTCGTCCTGTCTTAGACTCTGAATTATGTTCTCTCTTCCACTTATAGACGAATTTCACCCTCTTAATGTCCTTTTCAAGCTTTCTTCTCACTTTCCTGATTTTAGCTCAGCTAAAAATTGCGCATTTAAAAATGTTTTAGGCTGCATGAAAAATGTAGAGCACACAAGTGACTAAGTGAGTGGCGGCTCTCGCTTGATCTTGAAAATTAAAACGTCGCTGTTGTTCTACGAGTCCATATGTGAATGAAATTCTCTCCTCGCATGTTTGTGTGTCGACGGCTACCTGCTTGAATGTGTGTGAATAAAAATATCTCACAAAATTTTTACTTTAAGGGTGAATGACTTTATCAATGAAAAAGTGGCCAAAAAATTAATTTGAAATTTAAAAATAGAAATTTTATTTAACATGTCAAAAAAATTTGATGTCATGTCAAAATTTATGACGAGATTTTCCTCATAGATAGCGAAAAATAAAAGGAAGAAAATGTCAAGCGAGTGAAGCTTCAATGTTGTGAAGCATAGAGAAATATGTTGATTGTTGCTTTTATTATTTTTCATAGCTCCACCTCGTTTCGAAGGCGTTTCATAATTTGCTCTTGCTCGTCAATGCTTCACATCACATCACAAACGAACGTACAGAGCAGGAGAGAAAAGAAAAATACTCGAAGCGAATGTGTCGCATCAAACATTAGATTGACATCAGCCAATGCTTCATGATATTTTTTGTTCACACTGTTAACAAGGATTTCAAATTTTAACAAGACATTTTTTTAATTTTTTAATTTTAATTTTTTGATAATAGAAATTTTTTAAAGAAAACTAATCATGATTGATTTGTAAAAAAATTAATTTCACTTTATCAATGTTTTCTTATCTCATCAAAAAATACGAAGAAGAAAATATTTTGCTCCTCCCCTCACGTCAAATTTTTGACATGCTCGCATTCGAATGATAAAGCAATGAGTGAAGAGAAGGAAAGAAAAGAAAATCCGTTCTGTACGTATATAGATTGGAGTATATGCCAAAATACATAATACATAGCTGGTGTTTCGTAAAAACAGCAACTTGTATAAATCGAATAAACGCACATGCTTGAAACGACGATTCTTTTGTGTTAGTATATTTTATTTAAAAATATGTAATCTTGAGTGTGGCACATTTTCGCGGGACGTCTCATAAATTACAGCTGATTTTTCTCTTTCTCCATTTTAATGCTTTGGGTGGATAGAAAGGCGAGGAAAAACTGAGAAAATCAATATTTTCAGTTGAATTCCATATGAAGGCATTTTTTTACTGAAAAAAAGCTATAAAATATTTTTATGGCCTGTTTTATTGTTTGCTCGAGTTTAAATACACCAAACTATGTACACTGCGTAAAGCTGCGAGAGAAAATCGATATTTTTCACATTTGACCTTGGCTGCTTGGATGGTATTAAAGGGTTTGTGTTCGCTTGAATTTTTTTGTCCCCTTAGAAATTTTTTCACAATTTACTAAGCACGTATTAAATTTAAATTTTAAATTATTCGTCTTCTCAAAATTGAAACCATTTAATCAAAATGTCCAGGAGATGAATGTAAAATATTTTCGCCCCTTTGAAAATGTTTGACGATAAGTATTCGAAGAAAAAAAACGACGCCATATTAAAAGCAATAAATCATTTGTCAAATCCCTGGGTTGTATTGAGAAATCAAGCTTCACAGAAATGTTTGTCATTGATGGTGCTGTTATTATTTTTTCCCCGTTGAGCAGCTCTAGTTCGTCATCTTATACGCAGGCGTTTTGTTTCGTCAAGTTTGACGAGCTACGAAGCAAAGAAGTGAAAAAAGATCTCAACGTTCGATACATTTTTCCTTTTGTTCTTATTGAAGCTGAAAATATTTTTTAGTAAATGGATAATCGCATTGTATATGTGGAGTTCATATATGTGCGATTGTATAATTGCATTTAACCCCTTCAAAACATTGAGAAGCTTTGAAAATAAATCACAAACAAGCTTTGCTCCACCTTACATGACGTACGAAAAATCAAAACGCAAAAACATGCATCGAATTAACTTTGCTTTATTCAATTTTTCTTGCTGCTTTTCGCTCTTTCTCTAGCATGTTAAAAAATCACTTTGAATTGAAGGTTTTGCTTAGTATGTGCAGTAGCGATAAGTCCGATGTTTGTGAATGTAGTGGTGTAAATTTTCGTGTAAAATCACTCGTGTACATACATGAAGTTCATGCTGTTCTTCGTAACATTAAACACTCGTGAAACATTGCTTTTCTCGCATGTTTTATTTAGTTTGTCATGAAAAATCCAACAGAGTACTTCGAAGATATATAAGAAAATGATAATGCGAGAGGTAATTGGAATGCAGTATATGTTTTTGGAAAATTTCAATTTAAAAAATTAACTTTAAAAAGTTTTTAAATTTAATCGAATTATAATTAGATTTTAGTTGAAGGTTAACAAATTTCACCAAACAAAAAAATCAAATCAGACCCAAAAGTTTAATGCTATGATATTTTTTAAAACGATTAAATTTTATTATTTCAAATAAATTTAATTAATCTCCATCTAATTTTTTCTAATTCGATGGTATAATTAGCTTTAAAAAAATTAAAAATATCAAAATTTTATATCAAACATTTTTTTAATTAATGAGTTTTCAATTGCTAAACTCTTTTTTAAAGAATCATAATCTAGATCAATTTTGAGCAAAAAGAGAAATGAACAATGCAGAGAGCAATCGTAAATTTTCGTAGGGGAAATCAAGAGAAATTCTAAAAGAGAATCTTTGTGAAAATGAGAATGAACATAAATCTCAAATATCTCTATAAAAAATAATGTTCGTCTCTTTTTTTCAGTGAGTATAAGGAATCGTGACAAGCAAGGTGTTTATCTCGATTTTTCCTTTCATATTTAATGATTGACGAAAAAAATCATTCAATCAAATTAATTAAAAAATTTATGTAATGTCCTGATCAAATTAATATGTTTAAAAATTTAAAAAAATGAACTAAAATGACATCAAAAAAATTGTAGACAAAATACTAATACTTTTGCACTACACAATATCAGATCTGCTATAGATTGAATGAATGAATGACATTTCTCAAGGGAGAGGTTGGACGTGGAGGGTGGTGGACTGAAATTTTTCCTTCATTAGATCTTGTGATGCTTTTCAGCTTCACATGAACTGCCACCCACTAGCTCACATATTTTTATTATTTTCATTATATATGTGAAGGAAGAGAACATCACCGCAATCAGAATGTTGAGCGATTTTCATGAATAATTGCCTCGAGGATGAGAAGCACTCATCAGCGTCATTTAGCAGCGATTAATTAATCTCGTCATGCACACAATATGTCAGAAAAAAAGTTTAAAAATTATTTTTTTTTGTAGGGTGTGAGAAATGGCGGTAGTGGTGGGTCTGATGATGAGCATGATGAGAGAATACGTGAGTTAAATTAAAAACGAAAGATGTCAACCACAAAAATGCTTCATTGCCGTCTTTTAATTTCTCACTCCATATCATTGCTGCTGCAACTGTCCTGATGTGGACAATTTGAGAATAATAAATTCAAGACTCATCCAGAATAATTATCGTGTTATGTGGTTGGTAAATTATCAGGTCTGAAAATTAATTTTCAGTCTCAAAAATACTCATGTGAAATTAAAGATATTGTCATTTCTTGTGACATCTCCCTCAACTCTCACCACCACTGTTGCTGCTGTCCATCTCTTAAAAAAGCATTTGCTTGCTGTGATTTATTGAAAAATTTTCTCTTCTCGATTTCTATCACACACAATTTTGTGAACTCTCTCTTTCTCGCCATCGTCAGAAAAGATTCTTTGGCTGTTCGAACAATGAGAATCGATAAGTGTGAGAAAGGCGAGATGGGGTGGAAAAAGTTTTTCATACAATAAATTGACATATTCAATAAATATTGATGGTGTTAGCAGATGTCCATTGTATGTATGTATGTTCGTATAAGGCGAATATGAATCATTATGACACGACGACAGTATTTTATAGTCAAAGTCGCTCTCTGTATCTTCTCACATTATTTATAAATATGGCATTTCTGTGCTGCTGCTGCTGTAAGGACATCGTTCGAGGTTCGAGATTCCGATGGAGCAGAGAAATTTTTCAATGCATCATTTTTAAAACAAATTCTGAGCGAAATTTCATAAATGCCATAAATAGAGATTTATTACGCCATCAGAAGGCTTCATTCAGTCATGTGATAAACAGCACTGCTCCTTGCATCAAGTGCAAATGCCGTTATGTGAAAAATATACAACAATTTTCTCTCTCTCTCACTCGTAAGATGAACCTCCACAGGAAAGACATTTTTCTTCAAAGGAGCAAAGGAACCAAGTGCCATGAACTAGAACTGGATGGAGAGTGAGTTGGAGATATTGAGGAGAAAAATTTAAAAGCATAAATAAAGCATAGCAGAAGTTTGATAAATTATTGTGCAAGACGTCTCTCGATTTTCTGTGTTCCGAGAGAGAGAGAGTTGCTTGATGTGTCTATAGTTTGCTGCTGCTGCTGCTGGTGTCCAATCAGTTTTTTGTCATTCCCATCTGTCTCGTTACGTTTCTCCAACTTTGATTCTCATCTCTTCCCCTTTCCCTCACACCAATTTCCATCAATATTTTCCAATCATTTTCCCTTCATGTGTGTTTGTGTGTCGTCCATCTAGATCGAGAGTGAGAGAGTGAGATTGAAGTACTTTTGCTCCGAATGAAAAGTCGAATTAATATCGAGTGAAATGTATTGGGTGGACATTCAAGGAGGTGATTGCAGGGTGGCGGTAGCAAGAAAAACGTAAACTTTAACTCGAGGGACTTTGGAAATGTGATGGTAATGCCATTATGGATTGAAGTTCTGCACACTAAGCTAGAGATGAGATAGAAAGACGTGAAGATGTTGCGAGTGAATTTGAAAGGTGGCAATGAGGAGGATAAAGTTTGATTTTATTTGACATAAATATTATGCTTCACTTCAATCATCTTCCTTCACATTTTTTTTTGCTGTCAATTTTGCTACTGAATTTTTATTTAAGATGTTCATGAGATTAAATCTGATGTGGAATTAATCAGCACAGAGAGAGAAAAACTTTCACATTAGGATAATCATGATGAAGAATTTTGCAAGTGACAAACGCACACACGACGACGATGAACTTGTCGCAGACAGAAATGTCAAGTTGTCAGTCACTTAATATGACGGAAAATTCCATCTGTTCGCAAAATTAACAAATAAAGATTTTCTACTCATTCTCATGCCACGCCGCCACTCTGTCATTCCTTGCCTTGCCACTTGCCACTCACCAACAACAACAACAACAACAACGGCAGTAGTAGCGATGTTACGAATTTCTTCTCATCAGAAATCACATCATAAAACAGCTCGCGTACTTCATTTGCATTGACTTACAACTTAATGCTTGTTGTCATTTTCCTTCTTGTTGACAATGGTTTTTATTAAAATCATCTCGTTTTCCCCTTTTTTTGTCATCATCATCATCATGAGCGCCTTACATTCAATCTATCAAGAAGAAATTAGAAATTTGCAAAGCAGCCGTGAAGTTTTTGAGGTTAAAATTTCATTTCGATTTCCGGAATTTTGATTTTCTTAAAACTCTCAGGAAGCTTCCTATTAAAAAATTAACTTTGTAGCTAAAATTTAAATACTTTATTCAGTTTTAAAGAAAACTTGATTTTATGGGAAATTGCATGCAAAAAAATTATAAAAAGTGCTTTAAATTTTCAAACTGGGAAGTGGAAAAGATTATTGTGAAAGATGTCTCCCAAAAGGATAATGAAAAGGCAGCGAATGGAGTGAGAAAAGTGAATCATGTGAGCTGTGCTTGGTGTACTTCTTTATAGACTCGGATGTCTCTCTCATGTATGCATTTCATGTATGAGTAATTATCGGAAGATTTATGCATTTTTGGACTAATATTCTCAGCTTCTGTTCCACTAAAATTAGTGTGCTTTGAGTCACTCATAGCTGACTTTTTCACTTTATAGTTTTATTTTCTCGTTTCATGCTTCCTTATCTCATATTGCTCAAAAGCTATGATGATTTATGCCATTTGAAGAGCATAAAAAGAAACGTTGAAGGTTGTGTGGAGGTGGGGGAGTTGTGGATAGGGAATGGTCATGCATGCCGTCATATTTCAAAGCTCTTTTTCATCTTTCCATTCATCCATCTAATTCTGCTACCACTTTCCATCGCCATTCACAACATACATATCGAGAGAGAGGCGAGAGAGAGCATGACATGAGTGATGGCTAAAATGAATAGGATGACAAAGCATCAGCAAGCAAGCAACAGTGAAAGAAAAGTGATTGACGTATTTACACAGCATAAAATGGTTGTCGTTTATTCAGTCAGTCGAAAGCTTTTGAAAAACGCTTTTTGAACTCCCAAAGCAGAGCAACAAAAAAAAAGTTCCCACACATCCAAATCAATCGGATGTGTATCCAAAAATATATTCAACAGATTGCAAACAAGCCAAATGACATTGTCGAAAATTCCTCGCTGATTGCACTGACCTTGAAGGCTTCACTTTTGCAAAATTATTTCACACTAAAAATCTTTTTTTGACGAGCGAGAGAAAAATGCATTTTAAAACTGCAATTTGCAACGTAGCACACGTCCATCAAGTGTCAGTCAGAAATTTTAATTGAATTTCAAAAAAGAGCCAGAAAAAGAGAGAAAAAATCATCTTCACAGCTCACGTCAACCTTTCATAACCAATCAATCAAGCGAGCACAACATAAAATGCTAAAAATATTCGCAATATTTTAATGGTCATTAAACTATTTTTAAAATAATCAATATATTGGATTAAGTTTTCAACTCACGAAGAAAAGGATGAATGTCACAAAATATATGTGAATGATTAATTCTCATCGTTCTCTCAATCAGGTCATATAAATGTGTATGAGTAGTGTAGTCAGTAAAGAAGGAGAATTAAGTGTAAATGATTGAATGAATGGCACTTTTGACTTTTGTGTATGACAGGCGAGAGCGCGGCTGATATCGAAAGAGAAAAATGTCAATAGTTGACAGCCATCCATCAATGTTGTTTTTCTTCTTCATCGACAGAAAATGTGACGCGAGTTTCTTGCAAATAAATTATCGCTGGTGATTGATTTGTTGCGTGTAGTTTCATATCTAGATCTCAAATGCGAGAATGATTGACTATAAAAAGAGAGTTTGAGTGAGGAAGATGAAGCGATCGGATGATGTCATGGTGCGTGGGAGTCAAAACTATTTCACCTCACGTTTTATCGCGCTCAAAGGTGCCGATTATGGCGCGTCAAAAAAGTCAAAAATGAAGAAACGACTCGAGGAAATGCAAATCATGACTTTTTGATTGATATATCATTATTCCACGTCACTGTGTGCATTGCTATGATTTCTTTCATTCAAAAAATATAAAATAGTGAATGAGTCAATCATAAAAGTAACATTGTATTTATGGAAATTATCTACAATGAAATAAGCCAAATTTTTCTTTTTCTTCTTCACTCTCCAGCTTAAACAAATTGAACTGTCGAAGATGATTTATATTAGTTTTCTTCACTATTGTTAGGTTGTGAATTATTTTTTTGAGCGTTCACTCAAGAAAGCAGAAAGGGTTGAAGTGTGACGAGCTGAAACACACTTTAATCTATCATTAATTTCTGTTGGCTGTCAGAATGATGTAAAGGACGTCATCATTTAAAATTTTTTATGCGGCGTCATTTGACAAATAGTGAAAAACTGCGATATTGAGTGACAAGTTTATTTTTGTAAAATGATGTTGCAAAAATTTCTCTCAACTTTGTTTTTTTTAAATGCAAAATTTTCGAAGCCATCAAGCGTAAAATAGATCACCGAACGGCATCGGATTGACATCTGCTTAAGTCAGTCCGCTTTCAAATGTCTCTATAAAATAATAATAATAGTGGTGATGTTTTATGGCCTACATTTCCTATGCAAATTCAATGATATTTGATCAATAGCGTATTTTATTGCTTACACACATAATTTATCATATGGAAAGGAAGTGTCGTGTGCATAAATATTAAGTGAGTGAGAATATTATTTTAATCGCCAAAAATTGTGGGTCTCTTAAATGTTAATAAAAAAATTTCGAATAAATCTCGAAGCATGTCGAATGAATGACAAACGTTAAGTATGCAAGAAATATCAAAATGTCACTCAATCAATAAATCAAGACGAACTCAAAATAAATCTGGCACGAAAGCACTTGACATGTGCATGTAAATCAATTCACATCTCTTCGCTGCTCTCTCAATCGTGGTGGTGTGATGCCAACCCGGTTTTCAATTTCACGTTCACAAAGTGAGAGGAAAATATTTTTTTGGCATTCATCACCCGAGACAACCACAAATTGTGCAAATTCAAATAAATGAACATTTTTCAATGCATATTTGACGATTACTAAAAGCATAACCATAAACATGCCAAAGCATCGAGCACACACACATGCATTTTTAATTTTATAATGAGGCATGTGAATTATGAGCATTGAGTGACTAGTGTTGTGTATGCAGTGGTTAATTACAATGTTCACATAAATCCTCAACTCTCATAAATTGATATGGCAATCAATTTGATAAAAGCCAACAAAATCCATATCGTTCACTTTTACCTACACATATTTGAGTGTACACATGCACAATCAGCTATCATCAGCACATATAGTTGAGCTCTCATTTATTGGAAAATAAATCCATCAAATACATCTGACATGCATTTATGACAAAGTGCTTTTAATTAAGGTTATCGATTCTTCAGCTTGCTTCGACAATGTTGGCCAGCCGATTGAGTGAATGTAAATGCGGAGGTTTTCTAGAAATAACTCAACGAGTAAGTCACAAGGTTTGCATAAATTTTTCTTCATGTCTCATGCACTGCAGCACGTCAATCAAAAAAATGATTTTCTTTTTGAACTGCACAGCACTGACGATGATGATGATCTCTCAATAATTTTAAAGGAGATTGGGTTCGGCATCAAACGATTATCGAATAATATTTTTTTTGAAGAGAGAGAAGCATTTCAATCATCCCGTACTTGAGTGTGACTGACACTTTTTATAAACATCACAAGAACGTTATAATATTGAGTGAGACAAGCACAAGAAGAACAAGAAGAGACGAGAGAGGATATAAAAATACAAACAAGTCATAAATACATTCTTCATCGTCATCATCACTCTCTTTCTTCAAGCTGCACATAGGGTGACTCAAACCAAGAAATTATTAATTCATTCTCACATTTGGACGACAATGTGCGACACACTGTGAATAATTTTATTGAAACTCTCATCTTACACCCTACACACATATCACTTCATCCCATCCATCTCATCTATCTCTTCAACTGTCTAATATAAAACCAATCATTCATCAATTGAGTGACATCTGACAGCAGCATGTAAGCCGGTCAATTTTAACTACACACACACAAGTGTATGATGGACTTAAATTTATTCGCAAGGGATATTTTTATTACTAATCATTCATTCAATTCCAGTTCAGTCATTGTCAGTCACTATTATGATTATTACACTCGTGGCCTCATTAATTCCCTTCATATATTCCACATGTCAATCATTATTCTATCCATACATGAAGCTTATGAGAGATTCTAACCAGAATCGATAATTATTTTTATCCATTCGCTCTTTTGTTTGAGTTTACTTTAGTTTTTGGTCAAAAATTAAACCCAATAAATTTATAAATTTTTTGATGTGCGTTTGAAGTTGACATGGATGAGCCTTTGATGTTTCATTAAATGCCTCCCAGCCCATGCACGATGATGATTAAAACTGAATTTGACTACAAAGGGATGAATTTTAAAATTTTGATTTTTCTCGTAATTTTTAAAGTTGAAAAATAAAAAATTGGTCGATTATTAATTTTCTGACTCATAACGCCATCTCTTGAGGCATAATCACGTCCTTTTGTCATCATTAAATGAAAAATATATATTTTTGTGATGACAAAATCATCCATCGCCCACTTGCCATCTAATCCCCATACCACTAACTTTTCCGCACACGTGATTCATCAAACGACTGATGCAAACATGACACTTTATGAGAGTAAGGAATTTGAGCGAGAGAAAGATTTTTATTTGTATGTTTTTCACTCTTTATAATGCACATAAATTTCCCCTCATTCAGCACTCGAAAGAAGAATTTTCTCTCTTTGCTGTCGTCGTCTCTGATGTGACTCTCAGAATCGTTGAAAGCATGCGCTCACTCGCTGAGTTGGAAATATCTTGATCATATTTCACCTTTATTGTTATTGTTTATCAATACTTTTTTCACTGCTGCTTACAGACCGAAGAGATTTTTGAGATTTTCATTCTCACTCTCTCAGTTCAAGTTGTCTGAAATTTATATGCATTTAGAGATTATGTCATAAAGTGCTCGCCAGCAGTAGTGCTTGGAAATTCATTTCTGCTGCTGGTACAGACTATCTCGGATACAACTCATCAGTGAAATGACATGCATATTGGAGTTATGTATGTATGCTCCACATTTATAGAATTCTATAATAAAAATTCATTCTCTTCATATACGTGTCACATGCCAATACATGCAGATTGCCATTTCCTTACTATTTCCCAACCATACATATCCATATGGCACATCATTTAAACTTTTTCTAGCTTTTCCTCTTTTTTTCAACGGTGATTTTTTTTATTATTTCACAAATGGGCTTAATATAGAATAAATTAAAAATCGCTGTCGCTGCTTTTCAAGAACTGCCATAACACACATACACACGTTTAATATTATTCAGAATAACCTCAAAAAAAGAAGAGAATAAAAATCACATTGGCACATTTCAACGCGCCGCGAACATTTCTTCGGAACCGGAAGGCTCATATCATATGTGCAGTGCTATGAGTTGAGTTGTTGTTGTCGAAAGTGGTGCTGCACACATTATTCAGTGCTGTGCTTTCTTCCACCACTCACACTCGACGCGTCTGTCGTTCAAATTCAACCGTGTAGACAGCACAACGACGGCAGCAATCGCACACATGATATTTTCTATACACACCGAACCGCATCTACATATATTTTATACTTTAAACGTCGTGAATCTTTCACACATCGAGCCACTTCACTCCTCGATCCGATCTGCACTCGCAGTGCATTTCAAGAACGGAAAAGTGCAAAAATACTCGTGAAATATTTATTTTATTATGCATATATGCACTCTCTCCGACTGACTGCAAGTTCTGAGTGATGGCATGTCAATCAATCTTCATCGCATAAGTATTTCACATGCTTGTTATTTCGCTCCTTTTCATACGTACAACTTTACACATTGACTCTCGAGTGAGAGTTTTATATGTGCACATTTAGACTGACAGCAGTTAGCAAGCGCGAAACACACTCAAAATGCAAACGATTAATATTTTATGGATTTCAATAGTCAGCGAGTGATGAGCGGTTGATTAGAAGCAAATGCAAAGTTGGTCACATGATGAAATAAAGCAGTGACAGTTAAAGTATGAGTTATGAAGGTCATTTTCATATAAAATCGACATCGTGTACAACCTCGTAAGCAGCAATTGATTGAAAGCATCAACCTGATTAATGATTATTGGCCAAGACACACTAGAACAAAAAATATATTCAAACAGCACACTTCATATGCATTTCGAATATAATATTGATTGATTTATGACTCGCATTCAATAAAAATACCATTTTTGATGTATCGCAATAATGGCATCAATAAATTATACATTTAAGTGCAATAAATATCATCATCGCATCTCTCTCTCTTTCACTCTATCGCATCTACATTCGAATGCTTAATGTAGATAAATATAAAATATCAAGACGAATTGCCATTACCTACATTAGCAGCCAGTTAATAAATCTGTAGTGAAAAAATTCGCAGCGATGTTAATTAATATTTTTTAATAACTGCCGCAACAAAAACAACTCGCAGCTCAGCTCTCCCACTGAAGTGTCATAAATCATAACATTAGAAGCAGAACTACAAAAGTAGTTGCATATTATGCAAAAATGTTGTCATTTCTCGAGTCTACAGGAGACTTTAGAAAAAGTTGAAGAATTTGTCATTTGATTGATTTCGGAGCAACTGTTCGCAAGCATCGCTCTCAAGTCCACCCAACAACGACGACGTGTCGCGCAATTTTCATGATTTACAGCTCAAATATCAAACAAACTCGAGAAAAGAAATGTCTTCAAAATTTTCCTCGCTTTTCTTCACTTTTATGATTTTTAAATGACTCGAGATTCTTTCTCAGTAGAGGCAACGATCGAGAAACTTTTCTGACAATAAAAATCGTGTCACGAAATGAGATTTAATTTTTGATTTATAGATCTTTGATGAAATTTTACTGAACGATAAATTTGAAAATGTTATTTTAATTCATTTGCTTGCTGCGATGATGAAGCTGGTGTGTTTTCACTTTTTTTTCGCTGCCTGTAGGACATTTTAAATTTCATCATATTTCATCATGATTGAAATGAAAGCAGACGTGTGAGAATTAAAAATAGGTCTCTTCATACATTTGTCAACGTCCATCATTCTTCTTCTTATTATTTTTAAAAATATTCTTCACACTTGCATTAGAGATCCTGAATTCACCAGTGTTTTATTTTTCGTTTGATAACTTTTAATTTTTTATTTCATAGAATACTTTCGAATGTTAATTTGTTATCTTTTGAAAAAATATTTCCGAAAATGCCCACTTGCAAAAAAGTTGTTTCAGTCATTTAAATTTTTAGAATTTTTTAATGTTTTTTTTGATAAGATATCAAAGTAACATGTAAATTTGTTGTCTTTTGAAGTAATATTTCAAAATATGCCCGCTTACAAAAAAGTTTTTTCAGTCATTTAAATTTTTTAGAATTTTTATGAAAAAAAAAAAAAAAAAAAAAAAGATTTTATCTTTTGAAAAAATATTTCCGAAAATGCCCACTTGCAAGTACTTACAAAAAAGTTTTTCGTCATTAAATTTTTAGTATAGAAATTGTATCAATTTTGTCACCGTTGATCATCAGAAGAAAAATCAGTGAACACCGTCAAGATCTCTAGCTTGCATCATTCACACGTGCGGTAGTCGTTCAGTCTTCAACAGCAAATTTATTTTTCACCTCAACTTCACTCCAAATGCACAATTTGGAAAATTAAAGACATCATTAAATGATAATCCTAAAGCGATTAATTTGTTTGAGTTCAAAAATTGGTTAATGATACATAAAAGTCTAAAACATGATTAACAACCTGAAGCATTGAAGAAACAATAAAACATGCTAAAGTCTTGCTGTAGTTTTTACGGTTTCTACGAGTCGCTATTGTGTTTGCAAATTTTAATTTATTTTTACTTTCATAAAAAGGTTTTATAAAGTGACTTCATATTTAACTTTATTAATAACATTGTTTTAATTAAAAATAATGCAAAAATCGAACACAAAAAATAGTTTTTAATGAAAAATATTGAAAATAATAAAAATGCCAGTGAAACATTGACAAAATTTAAGATTTCTTCAAAATCAAATACTAAAATTTTAAACTGTTCCTTCAATACTTTTTAAAATTATTAATTACACGCGAATAAATTAATTCAAGTTTTATCAACTTTTAATTAATGTTTAATTTTCTGTAAATTCGTGTTACAAAATAGCGTCATGATAGAACGAAAAACAACAAAACAATAATAATGCTCAAAAAGCATTGAGACAACATTGAATTCAAATTACAAGTGGCTATACATATTGCCCCATATATTAACACCCCAATTTTATTCATAAAATACCAAAGACAACTTACTTCGCACTTGTAATCGAAAGAGAGGATATAATAGACTCCAGTTTAAATGGATCTCGATGTGGAGGACTCACACTTATGCATTCGATGTAATAAGACGATAATTGGATTGCAAAATTATGTTAATCATCGGCAAAGCAATTGCGGAGCTCAAACAAAATCTTCATCGAAGACATTCTCTCCGAATTTCGATTTTCTCGAGTCGCATACTAATAAGAAGATTCAGAGTTATGAAGCTTTTAATTTCGGTGACGAACGAGATGATGATGAAAGCAGCGAAGAAGTTGAATTGGAGATTAGTGCGCAAAATAACAAATCTGCTGACTCTGAATTTAAAGAATATGATTATGACTTCTTCTCCTCTTTGGAGCTACAGTACATGTCGAAGCGAGATGAAATCCCCGAGGCGAGGAGAAAAAAATGTCATCAACGTATCTTAACAAGAAAGGCGACTGCTGCTATAATGGCAACGCAGAATGGCGATGAATGGATTGACGACTCGAATGCGGGAATAAATAAGAAAGAAGAAGACTTTAAGTACTATCATAACGAATCAAATGAGTCCACTGACTCGGACGATTCCGAACCAGCGGTCCCTCGAAATTATACGCGTGGCAAATGGAAGCCAGGAACGCGTATTATCAATAATTATGAATACGATGAAAATGAGTCTTCAAATGATGATAACTTGGACAAATCTCTCGAAATTCTGGATGACTCACATCCTCCCTCAAATCACACCAAGGGTAAATGGGTGCCAGGTTCAAAGCTAAACTTTTACAAGCGTCTTGAATTTAAAGAAGAAAAAATTGATGAGAAAAATGACACATTCTGGTGTAAAGTGTGCGCGAGAACTTTGGCTACGCGAGCAATTTTCGAACGACACTTGAAGTCGAATTTGCATAAGAAGCGAACAAAAAATGAAAATGAATTAGAGGGCGCAGGTGAAAGTTTGCCACTTAGAACTCATTTCGAACAGACCCTAAAGGAGAAATCGGCAACGACAGAGGAGAATACAGAAATAATCGAATCCGAGAGTGAAATACCTAATCGAGCAACTACATCAACGCCCATCAAACGGCGGCGTGCACATGATGATGATGACAATCATGACGATGATTCGAACATATTTTGTGCGTTAGGAGTTGAGGAGGTGGAGGTGGAAGAGGGTTGTGGTGATGAGAAAATGGAAAAGAAAAAATTTCGATCACGTACGAAAATAACATGTGAGGAGTGCGATATGAAACTGCCGGTTCATTTATTCGGCAACCATTTGATATCACATTTTCACTATAGAAAAATGCTACAGAATCCAAAAAATACTTTCGATTCCGTGCTGAATAATTTTCATAAAATCGTTATACACTTGCCCTTCCAATGCCAGCCATGCAAATTTTATTTCAATACACGAGAACAATTCACGCGACATTGGAATTCAATAGAGCATGCCGAGACTGTCAGCGAGCTTGTTGGAGGGAAATTTTTATGTTCGTTTTGTAAATTTGAATGTGTAACCAGCGTCGAGATGACAGCGCATCTAGAGCATAGAGAGCATCAACAAGTTGTTACTTTGATCAATCGCTCTAAAGCCATTATAATACGATACATAAGTCCCATCTCGTGTAAAAATTGTCGGAAGGAATTTCGATATAATATTCAATTATTGCAGCATCTCAAGACATGCAAATTCGAATCGAAGCGGAAATTCACATTCGATGGATATACAATTTGCGATATATGTGATAAGACATTTCAGTCTGCGTTGGCACTTCAGAAGCATAAAATGAGGGCACACAAAATATCTATTTTCTACTGCTCGGAATGTCACTTGACATTTGATAGTGCCGTTGAGGCAAAGAAACATCGACGTACGAATTTGCATAAAGCAATTTCGACGAGAAATAAAATTTCAAAAAATCCCATTGCGTTGGAGCATTTAAAGAAAACTTGTCCTTTCTGTAAGGAGAAGAAATTGGACATAATGGAATTAAAAGAACACATTCTAACTGCACATCCAGAGAGTAAATTTAGGTGAGTTCTTTTGTCGAAAAAACGTAGCAAATTTGTAAAATTCTAAATTTCTCCTCTAAAACTACAAATTTTAAATGACTTGCTGCCGAAAAAAAAATAATTAAATTACTCTTTAAAAATAGTTGTGGACTTTGCGGATTAAAATTTGCTTTCGCTCAGGAAATTTCTCAACACGTTCGAAATAAATTATGCAAGTTTTTCAACACGAACAAAACTGAGCAGTCAACGACGACGTGTACTATCACATCCAATGAAGCCGAAAAGGCAATAGTCGAAGGTCTAGAAAATGCTGAGCCATCAGCCTCCCAAACTTCGACAAAAACTTTTCCCTTAATTACTCCTGATTCAATTAAATATCCAAGTGTGGAAAATGATAAAGTCTCCGAGAGTCCGACGGAAGGTCTAGATTTACTCGATAGTAATTTTAATGACATGCTATTGCCCAATGCATTTCAAATTAATACAAATAATGATGGTACGGTAATTGGAGAAATTGACAATAATGACCAGCATGTCGTTGAAATTTTATTCTCATGCAAATTATGTGATTTCAGGTGAGTTCTGATATTCTTTATGTGTTAATTATAGAAGCAATTTTTTCTCACATTAGCACCGACTCTCATGCTGAGTTTATCTTCCACGAGATCCTCCATGAAGTCCCGAGAGATCAAAAGTCGAGCGTAAAACTCCAATGTAGTATTTGTAAAAAATTCTTTCGTAAGCAATCACTGCGCGAACACTTGAGACAACACACACAGGAGAGAATTTTTGATTGTCCAATCGAGTCATGTCCAATGAGCTTCACGAGAAAAGCTAATCTCAAAAATCATGTTAAGAATGTGCATGAAAGGTCAAAAAGTTCTACGCCATCGTCAGCACCATTATTTGTGTGTAAAATTTGCGGAAAAAAGTTTACTAGCAAGTGAGTATAGTTTTATTTTGAGGCTTTTGTTAAATGTGATCCCTATATATATTTTTTGTATGCAACGGACCATTATTCTAGACACAAAAAAAAATATGAGAGAAAAAGAAAAGCTTAGGGTGGATGTTCAAAAATTATTATGAAACTAGAGATGTTGCTGAAGAGGGGTGTGGGAGGGTACGAAAAGAAACGACAAGGATTGTTTTGTTTTAATTAAATTTATGAATGGATTATAAAAATTAATGCTTGGTACAAACATTAAAATAAAATTTAAATACCTCGACACCGAGTATAAAAGAGAGAAGCTGAAATAGCTTTTTGTGTATATATTGAGTTTGAGGATTTCTGAGGAGCAAAAAGAATGAAATGAGACGTGTATACATTTTGAAAACGAGAATTGGAATTGAAACGAGTAATAGCTAGAGTTGTGCGGGAGAAGGAGGGGGATGAAAAGTATAACAATGCTGTGAAACAAATGAACGTAAATGGCAAAGGCAAACATGTCTCAATAATAAATAAAGCAAATAAAGTTGAGGAAAAATTCTGAAGGAGAGAGAAACACTGTCTCCACACATTGAATCGATGACGATGATGACTCTCATCCCCTTCTTTTCACAGTTTCAATATTTATCTTTAGAGTAATGTAATGGACACGGTTATAGCTGTATGAAAAAAAAGCTGAACCATCTCTTTTTTTTCATCACGATGCAGATAGAAATACAGCATTGTAGTTTCTTCATTGTCATGTGCAAGAAAACAGCAACAAAAAGTATTTTTTTTTGTGTTGAGCTGCAGTGCCATAGCATCACGAAGAGGGATGGCTTTGAGAAGCCAACCAGGCGAAAGCATGAGAGAGCAAGAGCAAAATTGAAAATCTTTTTCTGACAGCTTTTGAATTATGATGATGATTTTTCCATTTCCATTCTGTGTCGCTCTTCCAATCTTTCATGCTCGCTCTCAGACGTCGTCGACCAACTTTTTGCTGCCATTTTTTTCTGCTCTATAGCGAGAGAGAAGGGAATGAAGAAATGTCGGATAGACAAAATTTATAGCCCATTCATGCTGTTTCTCTGTATATAGCATAAAAATAATTAGAGTAATCTACTTTACGCTTTATAGATTCATTTTGGAGCAGCACAAATTTATTCATCGCAAGAAAATTGAAACAAAAACTTTGCCATGTCAAATCTCAAGTTGCACATACATCGAGCAGAGTTCAACTATTATTGCACGCACTCATACGTTTGATGATAATAATGATGTGGATTTGTATGTGTGCACGGAGCCAAATTGTAACTTCCATGGTGAAAGTATCGAGCAGTTAAAAATGTAAGTTAATTCATTTATTTTAAATTAAAATGCGTAAGAAACATTTTTGGTTGTTAAATATTTTTTATGATCACCATTGTAACATTTTAAAAAACATGAAATGGAAATTTCTCGGAAATAATTCCACTTAGAATGAAGGAGAACATATCGCATCATTATAATCGCCCCGATGACAACATATTTTGTGTCCCGCGATCATATTATAGCTTTTGTTACATTTTTTCACTGTAATTTATTCGCAATATATTTTTTACAACTTCTTTGTTTTCCTTCCTCTCTTTCTCTCCATTTTGCTACTCAATCGATGCTTGTTGTATAGCTTGCATTTTAAATTATTGGCAATATAAAAAATGGGATACGATGAGTGGAGAAATTGCAATTGTACATTTTGCATTTTATTGAATAAGTCACGACTTCTTACCATTTTTGTAAGAGAGCACATATAAAAACACAATGAAATGAAAATTGTATCAAATCTTTGAAGTTGGAATGTTAAAATGCAGCTCAACAAAAGCCAACTCGCGATAAGCGCTACCGATTTTCTTTTTTTCTCCCCTCTCACTGCCGATGGTTCATTGTTATTTTTTTGCTCTCAGTTTTGTTCTTATCGATGGATATAGTTGAAAAGGTTCACGAAAGTTTAAACTCTCCGCTCATTTGATATTCAATAAATTTCAGCTCTTTTTCTTCATTTCTTTTCTCTCCACCACAGTCATTCTCGTAAGCATCAGGAGCCGGAGTTCAGATTCTACTGCGAACATTGTGATTATAAGACAAAGCTATCTAGCCATCTTAAGCGACATATGCGGATTCACGAAGCGAATCGAGGGAGAATTTATAAATGCAATTTCTGCGACTACGCTTGCAATAACTCTGTAAGTTTATGTTTATTATCTGTGATTTAAATGTGCATTAAATTGCAATAATTATTTTTGCATAAAGGAAAACTTGCGAAAGCATGTTTTGCACAGTACGAAGCACCAAGGACGATTTATGTACGAATGTATTTACTGCGATGATGAAAACATGCGATTTAAATGCAATTATTTGCGAGAATATCAGCAGCATTTAAAGACATCTCACAACATTTCTAAGAAAGAAGCAACATCGATTATTTAGAGAGTATCACAAAATAATTTTGACGAGATTTAATGATGTGCCAAGAGATAAAAGAAAATACAATTTTTTTCTCAGAGCAATTAAATAAATTGGAAGTCAAAATAAAAGTCAAATTAACAGAGATTTGCTTACTTTAACTGTAAAATATTAATCATTCAACAGGTATGGCCGTTTATTTCATTTTGTGAGTGAAGAAATATTGAAAGAAAAGCCACCGACACACACACACAAAAGCATGAGCCAAAAAAATTTATAATAAAATTTTATGGCTTTTTGAGATAGAGTTAATTAAACAGTGGAATCAGTCGAATCCATATTTATAAATGTTTTATATCTCCACGGCCATAGCGCGAAGTGTATTTAAGAGACTTCGCACTGAAGAAATAAAAAAAGATAAAACGAGAATGTTCAATAAGCAAAAAGAGATAAATTTGTCATCGTACGAAAATTATTTTTTATTTTTATTTCTTTTATCAGCGTTTCATCTTCAACCGACTTGCTGCTGCTGTTAACATTGATCTCTCGCCTCTCACGCGTCCATATCATAAAATAATTGTGAGATTGATAATTTTGGAATTCATCATCATCTTTTCTTAAGTATATAACTCGATTTCTGCCTCTAGCCGTTAATTAATTTTATTCTCACATGTGTTTGATCTTGTGCTCAATCTCTAAACGCAGACGAATCTCTAAACATATTGGAGTAAAATCACACTAAATTATTCAGCAATAAAATAAATAAAAAAATTTCAATCGTTTGCCTAAAAAATCTTTCCGCGAGAAATTCATCAATTCAATGCCGTTTGCTTTCACTGCTTAAGCGCCAAATAAATTAGGCAGCGATTTGTTTTTCCATTCCGTCTTTTCTGATTTTTGAACATTTATCTTCGCTGTCGACACATAAATTTCTTTAAAATTACCACTTTCGATTTAATTCAATTCTCCGAGTGCTGTGGCATCATCGCGCCACATTAGATGTAAACAATGTACACACGCATCCACATTTAGGTATTAAAAATTTCTATCAACAGTAACTCACTGACTGCGTCGATCAGACATACACAAAAAACAAATTAATTTATGAATCAAAATTTCTTCCTGTTGCACTGAATTAATTGCCCTTAATTAGTTGAGTTATATCAAATCGTATGTACACTTACATGTGTTTAAATTATTTTCCCACTTCGTTTTTTATGTGGCGCCGATGCTCGACTCAATCTCCGTCTGACGATGTTTTATTAAACACTTTGAATGTAATGATTGAAAAATTTCTAAACAAACATTTTGACGCATGGCATGCATGCATCAGTGCTGATAGAAAGAGAAGAATTTTAAAATTGTGGACATAAATTCAAATAAATTTTATACTATAAAAAAAACCTCGAAAGAGGGAGGAAAAAAATATGATTATGGAAACACATTTTTGCCATTTCACTAAATCATCAAAATTCATTTCCTTCGCCACTGCTGCTGTTGTGTTGCCACCACCACCATCTCTCTCTGCTCAGCTTAGGATCCCTTTCAATCATAAATTGGATGAAATGGCTATGTAAATATCACAAAACTGAGTTGAAAAAGACTTAGAGGATGAAATGGCACAACAGCAATGGCAGAATTGAGGAAAATTTATGAATATGTTTCACATTTTTGTTACCCTAGGAAGAAGCGAAAAATATTTCTGCATTACACAAGAGTTATCCGCAATGAGCATAAATTTCGTCAAATAAAAGTTTTAGAAAATATTTTAAATATTTTTTCGTTTCATAATTTCCTAAACCTTCAACATAAACTACCTCGAACTGAGCTCGAGGCGAAGAAAAATTTGTTTTAATCACTTTTCATCCTTTTCTTATTAAGCAAAAAGTCATTCAAGCTTCAAACATTCATTTCCTCAGAAAAAACCCTCCCTCAAGTATTCAAAATTGCCCATCTCACTCATTCCACAACCCTTAAATTATGGAAACAAAATTTTCTTCCCGCTTCAATTCGTCGTCAGCAGCGACAAAGCGCGGCACAGGCAAAGAATGGAAAATTAACTCAAAATTATGAGTCATTAAAATAATAAAACTTATTTATTTCATTTGATATAAAAATGATATAGGAGTCAAGTTTTCATAATTTGCCTGCTGCTGCCGCACTTGCTCAACATGAACAGAACACGAGAGAATAAATGAGGGGTTGCCGACTCCTCGACTGGTGGAATATTTTCCTTTTTTTATCACCATCCATCGTCGTCACTCATATCAACCCACCCAACATCTCACAGGAGCCGCTCAATAAGGAAGTGAAATTTATTCGCACACAAACATTAATGCCAGCCAACTAACGAACGAAAAATGTCTGAATTATGTTTACTTGCGCAAAAAGTCATCATCATTATTTCTTACATCCACCCATCGCCTACTCTCAAAACTGATTCCGATTCCTCATGGTATTGCCGTAAGGGTAAAAGGCGTAAATCATCAGATTAATTATAATATTTGCTCTATGAGTCGAGTCGAGTCGAGTCGTTCTCTTTTTCGAAAAAGGGTTGATTTCTCGATGTCAGAGAAAGTTTTTGCCATTTCAAAAATATCGCAACTCGTATTTTTGTGTAGAACAATGTCGGAAAGATTGAAATTTATTACGAATCGGTCTCGTTGGTGTCATAAATTAGTCTTCCAGTAAATTGGAAGAAGAAATCTGCTGAATTTTTACATTTCCTCTCGGAATTCTCACATGTGTCACCTTCATTTAGTTTCGTATGCAAAAGCAAACACCTAAAATGCACCTGCAAGAAAATGAAAGAAATTTCAATGCGCATCGCTTCAAAATTTGTTTTTCTTATCATCACCGAAAGAGAGATGCAATGAAAAATGAGCGTTAAATTGGTAAATATTTGATTGTCGGTGTCGTTTAGAGATTTAATTGCCGACAAACATTCAACAAGCACTTTTATTGCACTGCATTTAGCTTCCATGTCATTCAATCTCCATAGAGAGCGTTTATCACATTCATATTCAAGTAAACTACATTCATGAGTTGCAGCCTGTGTAATATTTACTAACATCCATCATTTGGGCGAGCATGAATTCATAAATTCAATTCACTCTTTCTGGTTGGCTGCGATGCAGTTCATCTCTCTACCATTTCCATTCTGGCTAATCGTTTTCTAGTTGCCTCACTCTGCACAGTGATGAATGAACTAATTTTTAATGGACAAACACCAGAGTCAGTCAGTCAGTCGTGTGTCACCATGAGAGATAGTTTGTTTGCATTTATTGTGTGGATTAACTGTCACTGACTCTGCACACAAAAAAACGAGTTAAAAATGAAAACATAAAAAATTGTCCTCGAGTTTGGTTGTAACAACATCTGTTTGCGCTTTTCCACTCTCGCATTCACTTCATCATTCAACTTGATGCTGCATATAAATTCACTACGAATGCGAGAGGATTTGAAATAGATTTGTACATTGTGGACACTGGGTTGGTGATGATGACGAGGCAAGCGGCACTTTCCGGATAGTAAAAAAAGTGCAATAAATAATTTTCTAGTCACTTTTTCGTGAACGTTCATCGTATGACAAAAAAAATGCAAATTCAAATCCAATGGAGACATTCCGAGTGAGCTAGCGAGCGATTGTTTATTCGTTAGTGGTTAACATTCATCAAAAAAGAGAACTAGACAGCAGTTTTCTATTTTTTATTGCAATCGCTATTGAACAAATCACTCATAAAATGCATTCAACCCCACTTTAAACTTTTGTTTATGGATGTCGTAAAAATTTATCACTGCATGGTCGAAAAAGGGTTAAAACTTAAATTTAATTCCTTAGCTAGAGGTGCACGTGAATTTGTAAGAAATAATAATAATTGCTGATGTTGTACATTCACATTTATGCTCTGTAGTGGTGTTTACAACCCGAACTGAATGAATTCATAAATCAAAAGAGAAAAATGAAATAATGGAAAGAAATGTGCACAACAACAACAACAAAGGCTTGCACGAATGAACGAAATGCATCTCATAATTCACAGAGAAATGTTTTATTGCGCGAGCTTTTCACCAAAGCGAACATTATGTTAATTTCACCAGGCCAAGAATTGCAAACGCGCAGGAGACGACGCAATGTTGCTGGTGATGCAGTAATGTCGACTCATTAAGAAGAAATGTTGAGCTGAAGACGAAGCATGAGAAATGCTTTTCTAGCTGCAGTAGCAGAAAAAGTAAAATTTATGATGATGGCATAGTTGTGATGCAGTGTGCAAGTCACAGAGTGGCTACAAGTCATAAATTTCCACTCACTATAATATTTTCTTTTTTATTTACTATTCGCATAATGTTTCTTGGTTGTCACATAGTGCTACAACATTTTTTAATAAATTTAATATTTTTTTTCGTGTCGCACAACTTCTTCCTGCTGCTAATGCTATGACAATGGCATAGATGTGTCTATAATTTTAGACTTTTGCCAGGATAAACTTTAATGCCATAAATAAATCATTTTTATGTTTTTTGCGGTCCACATCATCCACATCTAGCAACTGCCAAGATGAAAATTATTTAGGGATGTGTTGGTGATTATTTTTCCAAAATTTAAAATTAATTAAATACTTTTCGCATTCATATCAAAATTATTTCATGACAAAACTCAAGAAGTGAAAATTTCTCATCGCTCGTCCTAGCGAATTTATGATCTCTCGCCTTTTTCTCCTCTTTATATCATTTAACACCACCAGCAAGAGCAGCATGCACATACGAATGGAGACGATACAAAACGATTTTTGTGGCAAAGAAAAATTTTTGATATATGCGACAAGGAGGAAGAAAAATAATAATATCGTCGAGTCGTTAAAAATAATTTATGGCCATGGATGAATGTATTTTTGTGTTTAATAATTTATTAATTTTTTTTAAGGGAAGCGTCAACCACAATGGAACTGCTACCGTCAGAGATCCTGAGCTGAATTAACGATTCACACAAATTTATGAGTTCAATAGGAATTTTTCAAGCTGGAAATCTTTCATGCATCTTAAAATGATTTATTGCTGTCTGATTTTTATATCCGTCATTTACTGCACATTGCACTCAGCGAATTGTTTTATAAAATTATTGAGGGGTGAAAGCAGCGAATCACAATCCCTGGATCATAATTACAATCACATATACACTCTGACGATGAGAGAGCATGAGGGGTAATTTTATGTGCCTGTTATCATACGAAACGAATTCACATTCTGATTTGTGATTTATGATTGATTGTAAAAAAGCATTTTTATGTCCTCTCCTCTCACTCTGATCCATTTTGATGGTTTTTGCACGAAAAATGCACATTAAAATGTCACAATAAATTATGAGATTCACAATTGCACTCTTCGAACAAATCAGCTCCTCGTTTTTTGTGCATTTTTATCTCCTTCTCTCTCATGCCTCACAGCCAGCTATGATGATGCCACTGAAGAGAAAATTACAATTTACACAAGCGCAAAAGACGAAAATTTATGGATTTAATTAAAAATTTTGAGCTGCTTTCAAATCATCATAAAAATGATTTAGAAGGAATTTTTTTTGAGGAAATATAAAAAGGGGAAAAGTTTTGTTTTGCATCTTCATTGTTATTTTTGTCATTCTTGCCCGAGTGATTTGTTACTGCTGAGACTGAGAGCTGAGCTAAATGTTCGTCGCCATCATGACATGAAAATGTTTTCTTATGTGTGTATGAAAGAGTGATAAATGAGATAAGTTATGGATATGAAGGCGTCTCTTATGCTCCAACTCAGAACTCAGCTGCCATTGCTCATACACCGAGCTGAGCTTGAGGGAGAAAAACATGTAAATATCCTCACATCACATACATAAGAAAGTGAACTGGAAACATGTCTGAAGATGATGATATATGAACTAGTTTTTGGGCATGATTAAAATATAAATCCAGCACAATACACACAAACTCCCTTCATCATCATTCGCATCTCCATCTTCGTATTATCTTGCAGAAGAAAACTGCCAACGAGAGAAATGTGAGGAAGGATGTCACTTTCCGAAATAGACAGCACCAAAGAGCTTAACATAAAGGAAGAAATTCTAAGGAATAACATAGACATAAATCATGAGAAGAAATGACAATCGAGTTGGAGCAAAATTTTTGCATGAGCAATCAAAAAAATTTATCATGTGCTGTCATATTTTGCCTGAATTCAATTGGATTGGTTTTGCTTCGACCAGATTGTGAAAGATGTTGAGGGAGGGATGCCTTGAATGCTGTGCTGTGTGCTCTCTTAGGGGAGTGAGAAAAGATTTATTAAGTAAACACAAAATGTCTTATTTCATTTTGCTCAAGCAAAATCATAATTCAACCCTCAAACTACACAAGTGGGTGGCTAGAAGTGACTGACACAAAATCTGAGCGCTTCGAGAAAAGAAAAATGGCGAAGCTCAGAAATAATTTCGAAGCAAACAAAATTTAAATGTAAAATAAACAGAAGACGACAGGCTGAAGAATGGATGGTGGTGGATGGAGGGTGATGTACGCAGCAAGTGAAGTGAAAAGAATAAGAAGATGCGAGAAACACGACGACGACGGAAGATTTTGATGCTCGTAAATTTGACTTTATCACCAAACTGTCAAATGCCGTTTACAATTAGAATATTAATGGGCCGTTTTACCGCGGTGCGATGCTTAAAATTGCAAAATCGAGGATTTTTTTGTTTTCCCTTCAATCTTTCTCTTTTTCGTTAATTTCGAGACACTCGAATGAAGCAAAAAAGTAAAGGAAATTGTGTAAGAAGGATTTATTGACATTGCCAGCTAGTAGCAGCAGCAGCAGCAGTTGAATGTGTTTGAGGAGAGAAATTTATAGAATTGCTCATGATGTAGAAGAAAAGATAAATTTTTAATGCGCCATCAAGGGAAATTGAATGAGATGAGAGAGACTTGCGATAGCTCTGCACTCAAAGAATAAATATCGAAAAAAGAGACATTCGGAGTGAGTGAGGAAAATAAGGAAAGATGTCAATGATGCTGATAAATTCGAAAAGTGGAAGAAAACAATCACTTTATGCTAATGAAATGGCCAATTTTCAGCTCGCGAGCTTAACAACAAAAAGTTTCACATTTTTAACTCACAACCCTCAGATTGAAAGCTTTCAATCTTTCGCCAATTGAGATTTTTATTACCTCGCTGAAAAACAATTTTCGCACCACATCACATGATTAAAATTTATCGCCATCAACGTGCAAATTCAACTGCTGATTTTATTTTTAGCATTTTTCAATCGTGATCTAAGGGTTAAGGATAAGATTTATGATTGCTGTGAGATCATTTCTCAATTTGAATTGATTTAAAAATTTAAATGCTGGAAAATAAATTTTAAAGAGCAGAAAAGTCATGTGATAGTAATGCGAGTTAGTTATGAGAGCAATATTTCATGTTAATGGCGTTAATTAAAGCATGTTAGAAGAGAGTTCCACATGTTTATTATGAACTTTTCTCGAGATAAGCTCAACTCATTCTCTTGGCTGTGTGTCTCAAGGAAAATAAATGGCAAACATTAAAAAAATTTGAACAACAAACAAAAAATGTCTCATTTGCAGCATCAGAAGCGAAACCTTTTTTGAATTCAAATTCACCATTTCAAAAATAATATTTTACCACCCCAAAAAACTCTTCTTCTCCTCGATTCATCGTCATGTGTAAATGTGAACCCTTAAAAATACTCACATATGAACTCACACCATGCAAAAATTAGAATATTATAAATGAGAGCGAAATGTGTAGGAGGAAAATTTATACTTTTTCTAGTGCCATAACTACAACCGGCAATAGCAGCATCGCTCCCTGAAAATGTGCTTCATACATTCACATTTGTCTCTCATGCTTGCGCAGAAAATTTTAAAATGTCAGAAAAGTGTTTTGATTTATAAGCAGCCTCGAGAGCTAAAAGTGAGCATGAAATATGAGTGAATGATAAGCGAATACTGGATTCTCTCGAATGAAGGTAAGAGGAGAACTAAAATAACTCTAAAGTCATAATTATCAGTCATGAGTTAAATTTTATGCAAAAATGAAATGAGCGCTTATCAATGTGGAATCATCTCGTCCATGTTCTCTGCACTCTTGTGGTTGTACTTAGTAGCTAGTCAATGCAGGCAGCAGCATGTTGTTAATGTTGAGAATAATGAGAGCAATAGATTAGAATTGACATGAAATATTCTCTTGACGACGAGCGACTGCGCTTGCTTTCTATACGGTTATGTTAGCTGTTTCTGCGGCATCAGCGAAAGTCCATAATTGAAATTACATCAACAAATTATAATTATGATTTTCCGTTGACATTTATGATCATTAACATCGTCGTGGAAATTTCATTTCGCGCAAAGAGAAACTGAGAGCGATGATAATGGAAACTGTGGCTGGTGGTTGAGGGATGAGAAGGCGATTTTGAGCATCTCATTGTCATCTGGCACTTTTTTCACCACCCTCCTCTCCATTGACACCCATCACAACAAAATTGTCCTCATAAAAAGTAATTAGTGATCTTGAGTGCTCAACATTATGATGAAAATTTAATTTCAATTTATTGAGGGTGAAAAAATTTACTAAATGGATGAAAAATTATTGATAATGACATGTGCGAACATTTAATGTCGCATCACTGAATTTCTTCTTCGTCTTCGAGGCGAGAGATAAGACATTTTGTGTGCAAAAGCTGTCAACAGAACATAAAATATGTACAATAAAATCAGTCCCATGACATGAAATATTTCCTTCGCTCCTTCTTTGACTCTTCTTTTTTTGCTGATAGTTCTTTGCATGTCTTTTGTTACAGTGCTGCTTTCAACATAAATTCACATCGTCAATAAATTATCGACAATCTTCATTCCATGCATACACCTCACTCATTCACTCAGTTGCCATTATTTCATTCAGCAATGATTAGAATCTGAAAGTCTGACGATGCGCAGAGACTTCGAGCTAATCGACAATAAATCACATGAGCACCACCCCGCTGTTTGCACATTTTCGACTCTGAAATTTTTGGGTGTTGATTTTAAAATTTTCTGTAAATTTACAAAGGAATTTTTTATTCATGAAGCTGACAAAATTTATGATCAACTTGTGGTTTTCATCTCATTTCCAATTCAATCACATGCAAAAATGTTAAGATGTTCATGAATGAAAAAAATAAGAGTAAAATTGTTGACTGAAAAGTAATTGCTGTGTTCTTTGGCTTTCATCTGTTGCAACATGTTCCGTATGTATGAGCAACCTCGGCTATAACACGAAAATACTCCCTAAGGCTCAAATTGCGTGTTTCGCATATCGCATTGATGTTTTCATTTTGTATTGCATAAATAAATTCTCTCAATCTCTTGTAGAATTGCTATCCGGCAGATATTCCTAACATATATATACATTCAGCATGGCACAGCAGACACAAAGAAGAACATGAGAATCGCGAGAGTTGAAAGTTGGTGGCGAAAAATGATTATGCAATATTTATTTACTCCTCTCGCCAGTCAGCACTCTGTTGCTATTTTTCGAAGGGGATTTTTTCATCAGAAAGTAAAAAAAATAAAAAATTCAATGAGCGAATGAAAGGTGAACTCAACACAGTCAAGCAATTCACTCTTATGACTGTTAATTGAAGTGAAATATTTAGTTTGTTTAGCCACGCTATAAGGAAAATCTGAATTGCAATTGGAGAAAATTGTTGTAGGCACTTGTGGAAGTAAGTTCTCAATGATGAGAGTCGAGCATGCAAATATCATCATTTTAGCAGGCAGGCAAGGATAAGTGCTGTTGCTGTTGTTGGCAAATCCCAACTCAAAAAGCTATCATCATCTTCTCACAGTCACAACGAATTACATTTCTAATTAAAAATGCATGACAAGAATTAACATCAAACATTTTACATTTCTGTAAGAGCAAAAGTCGAGGACGTGCCAACGGCAGCAAACATTTTAATTCCATTTCTTTTTTTTATCCTGAATTTTTCAAAGCTTTTTCTTCTTTTGACGTGATGAGATTAGAAATTTTTCTCAGCATCATCAAAAATATTTTAAATTATTTGAGAAACACTGCAAAGTCATCATGTGTGTGAGCATCAAAAATCCATAGATGTCAATTTGAATATTTATAGTCGGCTGCATCTGCAGTTGCATCCATAAATCGCTCAAAATGTCTATGCACTAAAACGCTGCTGCCATTGATGACTAGCGATATGTGCATTCATGTGGCTTTCAAAAACCTATATCTGTCATAAAAATTTAGAAATATTGCAATTCGCACCAGCACTACACAGTAACTTCCAAAGCTCAGGAAAATCCCTCAAAATTCATTACACTTTTTTGCATCAATTTTCAAATTTTCCATCGAATTAGGATCGAGGGCGAGAGATATGCAGTGCAAAATGGCAATGATAGTAATGCACCTAAAATTATGACTACGGCATGTGTACGACAAGCGAGATTCATACATGTCCATCGATTGTGTAGATTATGAAATGCAATATACACACCATTCAAATGCCATAAAATATACACCCGAACGTCCATCCATAAATGCACAAATTTTCAGAATGACTATGACTGCTGGTGCTGCTGTGCTGTGTGGCGATAGACAAGCAGGCAGGGGAGCTCAACAACAATAAATTCAAATGCCGGACTGCATGAAATTGCAATTGCACATCCAAAAATGGATTTTTGTTTGCCACTCACAGCTCAATATTTATTTCTATGATAAGTTATTGTCAAAAATTGTAAATTTTCTCTCCATCTTTTTCGCACTCTCCATATGCACACACGTATCTAGCAGGTGATTGCGATTTTCCATTTCAAAATGAAAATTTATTTTTATTCGCTGTCACTTTCTCAGCGTTGCATTGCATTGATAGAGTTCGAAATCATGCGTATCGAGGTGCATCCCTCATAAAAAAATGCACATTTTAAATTTTTGTGTAACTCGTTTTCACTGCATTTTTCTATTCATCGCCCAAAACATTTGAATTTTGTGTGCTTCGAATGAAAAAGTATTGAATAAAATTTGCTCGATGGCAAAAATATTTTTTTATGCAGCTCTGAATGTTGTTAACACCAACATAAATTTTCACTCTCTATATGTGCATTTTTGACAATTTTGTGTGTTTTTCGAGGTTTTACATTTCATGCATGCACAACAAATGAAATAACTTTTTTTATTTTGGAATTCCATGCTGCAATCGTTATTAAATGTGAATGTCCAATATATAATAAATATTAAAATCATGACATAAATCATCGAGCGATGCAATGGCAGCAAATCGAGAGCGAGTGAAACATTTTCTGGCTGTAATATTTATGTCATTGCTGTCGATGGGATGCTGCTGTTGTGTGAGTGCGAGATGCGCTTTTACTCAATGCCTTAAATCATTCGCATTTAATGCAACTTTCCTCTCCGATCATAAAACTGTCGATATTTTTTAAAATAATGATTTACATTAAAGTCATTAAAGTCGATCGAGTCGAAATAATTTTCAATCTCTTAAAAAATTTAACAATTGAAGACAGTTAACAAAAATGCGAGAAAAGTTTAGATATTCATAGGAGAGGTCGAGAGAAGATAATCGTAAAATTCTGGAGCTATCGAGAAATAGATTTTTCTATGTGTCCATTCATCCCTTCCGTATTGAATTGGGGGTTAAAACAATGATTTGAGCATGTAGTCGCATAACAACATCAAATTTGAAATTGACATTCAGCATATCACCCAAAAATCGAATGCCTCCCTCTATCTATTCCATTGAGTCCATCGGACTGCTGTGCCATGTAATGTAACCGATATTTACAATCATCCATAAAATTATATTTCACCAAACGTCCATTCAGGATTGAAATGAACATGTTTGCAAGAGGACTGAAAAGATGTGGAAAAGCAGCAGTCGAAAGGAAAATGTAGAAATTGGAATTAATGGCCGATGTGGTGCTTCTGTTCAAATGAGAATGTAAACCGTCAAAATTGTCTTAGCTACGAAAAAAGCCCACCCATCTACCTCTCGACCGCCTTCTCGCTCGTCAGTCCATCTGTATTCATTTTCAGCAACAAGCGAGAGAAAAAATGTTGTTTTGTGGATATAGAAAAAGCACACATAAGAAATCTCAAGAGACCCATTTGCCACAGATTGAATCACCTCCATCTTGTCCATCTCATCCAACTTTTATCCTCTGTCCACGAACAAATGATATGATATAAATTTATTTATTTCTGTTTTGACATTTCATGAATTTTATTCTTAATTCCAGTGGATTTTTCGTTTAAATTAATGACCACATTCAAAAATGGCAAGAAGAAGATAATTTGATCCCTGTAACATACACGAGAGAATTTATGGCGTACCATTGGGGGATTTTAATTGTCCGATTCCACAATTATGAAAAAAAAAGGAAAATCCTTCAGGTGCTCTTAATTTTCCTGTGCTATTTCCCACCGCCACATACAATGCTCTTTCGGTGTAGATTTATAGATTTTTTCTGTCTCTCTCGCATGAAGGTGGCAAAGAAACGAAAACCCAAAAATATTTCAGTTTTAAAAAAATAATGAAATAAAATAAAATGCCAAGCATAGAAATAGCAACAGCACAAAATACCAAAAAATGCCACAATAAAATATCCTCTCAGATCTGCAGGTAAATGTTGTCGGCGATGAAGAAAAAGGCGTGAGGAGGAGGTGGGTGGCTTGTTTATAGTTTAAGGGTAATAATAAATGGCTCTGGCGGCCATTCATATGTAAAAATTTTCTCATTCGTGTGATATTTTTCATCCAGCACAGCACTGAGAAAAGAGTCACCAGCAATGGTGGTGGTGGAAACGAAAGAAAGATTTATTCAATTATTTTATTATTATTTTTACATTTTGAATTTCACAATTTTCTTTCTTCATTTTTCGTTGTGAATGTCGTGAGATATAAATAATAATCCATGCAATGCCGTCATCCTTAGATTACAAAAGAATTAATAAATACAACTGCACACACACCCACATTCTTGCATGTTCAGCAGGTTCACCAGGAAAAGTAGTGGAGATTTTCTTTTTTTCAGCTTCCACGTTTCAATTGAATTTCATTTACAGTACAAAACAATGAAAGCGATTCAAAGGAGAGGAAAAAGTTCAGGACATAATCCTCAGATTCAAATCTTTGTTCACAATCCGCATTCGCAATAAATAAAATATGACCGGAAAATGCAAAAGAAGAGGAAGAAAAAAAATAATCAAAAAATTTACCTCAAGATATACAATTTAGAATTTTTCCTTTATCAAATAATTCATGTATCGATGCACGAGCATAAATTAAAATGTGTCACAATCAAAAGATCAAAAAATTTATTTTTCTCCCGAAGGAAATAATTTTTTTAAAGAAGAGAAAAATGTAAATGACATGCCAATATGGAGGACCATGCGAGCAAGGATGGAATTTATCGGTGATTTAATCAATGCAGGTGAAGTGGAAAGAAAAAGTAAATTAAATACTGTCATCATAATTTTCAAATTTCTTATCTTTTTTCCTCTCATGCTTTCGGTCCTTTTTCCTGCTTCTGACTTTTTTGTGTGTGTGTGTGTGCCTCTCATATCGTAATATAGAGAAGAATTTTACTCAAATTGATTGCTTTTTTGTCCTCTCATCTCTGGACTGGTTATTAATGGATAGGATTATTCTGATTTCGTACTCTCGATATTTCCCAACTAGTTATGACTTTGCCGGTGCTGCTGCTGTTGCTGCCCAAAAAGGGTGTGAGTCAACGTGTGTGTGGCAGAAAAATGACCTGTTGTATATTATGCCACATTAAATGATATAAAAGACATCGACGATGACGATAAAAATTACTCGAGAAATGAATCTGAAGGGGGGACAATGAATCCGATCGATGGACACAAAATATAAATTTATGAATGTAATTTTCTGACTAGAGCTCACATGTGAAAGAGACCAAAAGAAAAAAGCACGAAATAGAGAATGAAATGAAATTTTATTGATATTGGATACTCATTGAGATTGAAACTCTCCTGCACAAACACACACACACACACACATGAAAAAATACTTTTTCGAGGAGAAAAAATTTATCCAGTGAAGAATTATTGCAAGAATTACAATCAGAAATTATGATAATACCTCCACTACTACTACTTACTTACTTATTGCTGCTAGATGTCCGATACATACAAATCTATATTTCGATCTCTTCTTATAATATAAGGGATGACTTTTCTTATCAAAGTTTATGATGATAGCAAAAAAAAGAGAATAGAAAAGAAAATTTTTCTGCCACATAAACTATTTGAAAAGGTTCTTGCTTTATTTTGTTCCATTACATGCCAAATAAACGTGCAAACGAGTCGAGAATGAGAAAAGGACGAGTCACTTAATGGAAGTCATTCGAATGCATTGAGTTTCTTTTATCTCGCATATCAAAAAATTTATCTTTACCTTGAGTTATAAGCACACGAACGAATAACTGTATGTATATTTTGGATATTGTTGAGATTGTAATTTATGGTTAGAGAAAACTTTGCTCTTTTAATTACAACTTTACACGAGGATTATCTTTGAAAATCGCATCGTCTGCATGTGTGACATTTAAATTAAATAATTACACAATGACTCCTTTAAGTACTGTGCTTTTATATTTATATTAAGCAGAACTTTTACCCCTTTCGCAGATATTTCGAGTTCTCTGTGTTATGTTTTCCGCATAAACAATGATCACACCACATGCATATGAGGTGCAGCATGAAAATTGTTCAAAAAGTATTATCACTTAATTAACTATAAATTCATTCGGTAGAGAGGGCACAGAAAAATGGAGATTTGTAGCGATGCGGAACAACAACGCGGGCAAAATTGTCTCTCTCGCGCGGCATTAACAAATGAAACAATTTTTATGAAAAAATCCAATCGAGAAAATTGCATAAACTGCCACGCACATGATCGTATTATAAATCGCTTATCAATTACCGCGTCGTGCTAGTTGAGAGAGAGAGAGAATAAAATAAATAAATTTTAATCAATTTTTGTTGCATTTTTCCCATCTCCAAAAATGGCACTCTCGAGAGATTGCTGCTGCTGCTGCTGCAGTGTCATTGTGCAAAAAAAGAGTGAGCTAAATTGCTTTGTAAAATCCACGTTGCATTTAAATTAATTTCATGCCTTTCCGCGTTTCAATAAATGCACAATTTATGTCTTTTATGGCATCAATTTGTCTGATAAACATTGCATCATCATCATCATCATTCCACCTGTTCGTTTAAGCTTTTTAAGTGAGCCCCGAAAATAGTTTTCTTGCTCTCATATTAATCACCGCACCCGTCAGAGTATTTTCAAGCAGTTCAAAAAGCCACAGAAATTTCCACGCGAGACACTTTTCATAATCAAATTTACGTGCTTTTACTCCCGCACTCACTCACATAATTTTCTCCGCTTGCACGCGCAACAAAAATTTTCACATCACGGCACACTTGAACGTTTGAACTCTTTGCATCCCCTTTCCTCCATTCACCTATCCATACAACAACTTCTATGGGAAATGCTGTCGCTAAAAACGACGACGACGAACACGTATAATAAATTTGGTTTTAATTAGAATGGCAAAATTAGCCCAATAGAAAATTATGCGGTGCATGGTAATCGCGAGCTGCAAAATTCTTCCTCTTCGTATAATAAATTTCGCATATTTATCGAGTCATTTGAGTGCTTAATGTGCAAGGATCAATTTAATTAGCTATCACTCGAATTTATTGTGACTTCAATGCCTGAATGTGAATCAATCATGATTATGGCGAAAAATACATAAGCGAGGGTGGAAAAGTTTGACCATAAAGAAAATCTATTTGGCACAAATTACTACTTGCATTACAGCCTCATCTAATTCCATACTTTCCCTGAGTGAATCTCTTTCTCGCCAGTATTTATTTTAATAACTAACATAAATATTCAGATGAGCGTAATCATAAAAAAGTGAAATGTTTATTAAAATACAACTTTTTTCATTTCATTTTCTCCATCTACTGCCGCCATCATCCCTCTCTCTGTACCACTTACGAGTCTCTCTTTACCTATTGCATCGTGAATATCATGTACATTTCTTACTTTTCGACCAGCCAAAATTATTATTGTTATTAAGCAAAGTTTTACACATAATCGCCCAATAATTTCAAATTTAATCTTAAGTATTTTAAAACTTCTTAATAAATTCAAAATTTTTTCAAGATTTAGTTTTTTAAAAGCATAAAAAAATTTTAATTTTTTTTTCTCATGCATCAACGTATTTTTCAATTTTTAAACGACCCCTTCGGAAGAGAAGTAACTGAGTAAAAAATTCGTTTGCGTGCGCGTTGAAGAAATTTAAAAACAAAAACACGTGAAAATTAAATTTTTTAAATAATTTAATAAAATGCAGCACGACGACGTTGTTTGGAGTGTTATTAATAAAAATTTTTGCTCATATAAAGTGCCGTAAGTAAAAGTCATCACAAATTCACAACATATCACTAATTATTTCAATCTTTTTGACAGTTCGGCGAGTAAGACTCAGAATTTCTGCAAAAATGAATATAACTTAACTGGATTGTGCTCTCGGCAATCATGTCCATTAGCAAACAGTCAATATGCAACAATTCGAGAGGAAAATGGAATCATTTATCTCTATATGAAGACAGCGGAGCGCTTTGCATTTCCGAATAAATTGTGGGAGAAAGTAAAGTTGAGCAGAAACTTCGATAAGGCAATCCATCAAATAAATGAAAATCTCCTCTACTGGAATAGATTCATTAGGCTAAAATGCAAACAGCGATTCCTAAAAATCACCCAGTATTTGATTCGTATGCGAAAACTCAAGTTGAGACGTCAAAAGTTACTCGTACCTTTATCATCGAAAATCGAGAGACGTGAGAAGCGACGAGAACAAAAAGCCCTCATAGCTGCCAGGATAGAGAACTCGATCGAGAAACAACTTATGGATCGATTAAAACAAGGCACATATGAGGATATTTACAACTTCCATCAAAAAGCCTTCGAGAAGGCACTGCAGGCGGAACAGGTTGAAAGCGATGATGAACAGCAGAGTGAACGTGAAGAAGATTCCGATCGGGAAATGGAAATCGAGGACGAAGGACTCCGAGAAGAGCTCGAACGAGACATTGAGAAATATGTTGAAGCTGATAGTGATGATGATGAGGACATGTCAGATGCTGAAAGTGAATCGGGCGATAGAGAAGAGGTCGAGGTTGGCAGTGATTTTGAGTCTGAGGAATCAGATATTGAGGAAACACCATCAAAAGCACTTAAATCAAAGGACGACGAAGAATCGTGTGGTGGCAAATTTGTTAGAGCTCCGAAGAAGTCAACCAAGGGCAAGAAATCGAAGAAACCACACGTTGAAATCGAGTATGAAATTGAAACTGAAAGACCTCGTGAGCGTAATTAAAATTTTGTTTAATTAAAGAATTAAAATTGAAATAAAAATTTAACAAAAAGTTTATATCAAATCTCAAAACGTGCTTAAAAAGGGGTTTAAAGATGTGACATTTTCTTTTATAAGCAGCAATAGAAAACATTTCACATTAGATAAAAACTAAAATAAATCATAATTTTCTAATTTGCCTCTGTCACATTTTTGATAACGCACAGCAAATGAATAAATAAATTTTTCTCTCTCTCACTCCTTCGTGCTTATTTTGTGGTTGATGGGAAATTTTAAATTTCATTTTGCTAGCAAACAAACTCGGAAAAGTTGAGATGGAAAATCAAACAATTTCTGCCACTTAAATCTTTTTGTTTTCTCATAAATTTTCAAACTGATAAAGCGAAATGAGTGCGAGACAGCAGAAAAAAAGAGTTGGGTGTGTAAAATGAAGGAGGAAGATTTATGGGAATTTGAAAAGTGATTTGCGTCATTACTGATAACAGTCTTTAATAATTAAACGAGTAAGGGAAATGGGGCTGTTTTTCTGTTGATTTGTAGCGCAAAGTGGAAATAATTTTAACAAGCAGAAAAATGTTCAACGTGGGAGAGAAAAAGTGTTTTAAAATCGCGGCAGTTTAATGATGCCTGCACTCTTAAGTACACTGAATACTTGTTAGCGACCCCTTTTACATTTCTTTCGTTTCCCACCTAAGTGTGGCGGTGAGCATATTTTTAAAAAATTCATGAAGTTTTTAATGCGATAAAAATAAACTTTTCCACTCATTATTTTCGCCTCCTGCGAGCACATTATCCCTTTTTAATGGGTTCCTTAATTTTTTTTTCAGAATGATTTAAAAATAAATCTTAAAAAAGTGTTGAGGTTTATTTTGAAAGCGCGCGCTTAAAGTTTAAAATTATCGCGAAAAAAAAATAAATGTAATTATGCAATTTATGATAATTTATAGTTTCGTTTAATGTTTGCATGTGCGCTACAAAATAATTCACAATTTCAAATATGAAAATTAATTGCATTAAATGTTCAGCGTACTCGAGAGCTGGGTGTCTAATGGCAATAAGTTTTTGGTCACGATGGAAGCACAAGCGAAGTAAAAAGTTGCGACAATAAATATGTGGCTAAAACGCTCCTCGAATGCTATAGGAGGAGAAAATTCTCAATTTTACTTAAGATGATCATCGCCTCGTGGAAATGCAGAGGCGACTATTTAATGAAAATTGCTGATAACTAATGGTGCATTATAGTAATGGAAGAGGAAAAGATGCAAAAACTTCTGTGTGAAAATGCAGATGATTGTAAATGCTAATTTGTTGAATGCAAGGAAGCCTCATGGCTAAATAAATGAGAAAAGAAACGGTAATCGCAAATTGGAAATATTTTTTTTCAGCTTTTCTCATTTTGCGCAATAAGAAATATCCACAAATTTTAATAATTTTCCATTTAGCTTGTGTGAATTGCATAAGAAAATGAAAATATTATCAAAAGTGCTAGCAGAGATAGCAATGAGCAAAAAAAGTGTAATTTACATCCGGAGAGGCAAAAATATCCTACGGATATACTCAGTGTTGTCGTCCTGGCGATGTTGTTTGGCTCGAGGAGAGGGAAGCAGGCAGCGGCAGCGAAAGATTATGTGTAAAACTTTGCTTAATAACAATAATAATTTTGGCTGGTCGAAAAGTAAGAAATGTACATGATATTCACGATGCAATAGGTAAAGAGAGACTCGTAAGTGGTACAGAGAGAGGGATGATGGCGGCAGTAGATGGAGAAAATGAAATGAAAAAAGTTGTATTTTAATAAACATTTCACTTTTTTATGATTACGCTCATCTGAATATTTATGTTAGTTATTAAAATAAATACTGGCGAGTAAGAGAGAAAGAGATTCACTCAGGGAAAGTATGAAATTAGATGAGGCTGTAATGCAAGTAGTAATTTGTGCCAAATAGATTTTCTTTATGGTCAAACTTTTCCACCCTCGCTTATGTATTTTTCGCCATAATCATGATTGATTCACATTCAGGCATTGAAGTCACAATAAATTCGAGTGATAGCTAATTAAATTGATCCTTGCACATTAAGCACTCAAATGACTCGATAAATATGCGAAATTTATTATACGAAGAGGAAGAATTTTGCAGCTCGCGATTACCATGCACCGCATAATTTTCTATTGGGCTAATTTTGCCATTCTAATTAAAACCAAATTTATTATACGTGTTCGTCGTCGTCGTTTTTAGCGACAGCATTTCCCATAGAAGTTGTTGTATGGATAGGTGAATGGGGGAAAGGGGATGCAAAGAGTTCAAACGTTCAAGTGTGCTGTGATGTGAAAATTTTTGTTGCGCGTGCAAGCGGAGAAAATTATGTGAGTGAGTGCGGGAGTAAAAGCACGTAAATTTGATTATGAAAAGTGTCTCGCGTGGAAATTTCTGTGGCTTTTTGAACTGCTTGAAAATACTCTGACGGGTGATTAATATGAGAGCAAGAAAACTATTTTCGGGGCTCACTTAAAAAGCTTAAACGAACAGGTGGAATGATGATGATGATGATGCAATGTTTATCAGACAAATTGATGCCATAAAAGACATAAATTGTGCATTTATTGAAACGCGGAAAGGCATGAAATTAATTTAAATGCAACGTGGATTTTACAAAGCAATTTAGCTCACTCTTTTTTTGCACAATGACACTGCTGCAGCAGCAGCAGCAATCTCTCGAGAGTGCCATTTTTGGAGATGGGAAAAATGCAACAAAAATTGATTAAAATTTATTTATTTTATTCTCTCTCTCTCTCTCAACTAGCACGACGCGGTAATTGATAAGCGATTTATAATACGATCATGTGCGTGGCAGTTTATGCAATTTTCTCGATTGGATTTTTTCATAAAAATTGTTTCATTTGTTAATGCCGCGCGAGAGAGATAATTTTGCCCGCGTTGTTGTTCCGCATCGCTACAAATCTCCATTTTTCTGTGCCCTCTCTACCGAATGAATTTATAGTTAATTAAGTGATAATACTTTTTGAACAATTTTCATGCTGCACCTCATATGCATGTGGTGTGATCATTGTTTATGCGGAAAACATAACACAGAGAACTCGAAATATCTGCGAAAGGGGTAAAAGTTCTGCTTAATATAAATATAAAAGCACAGTACTTAAAGGAGTCATTGTGTAATTATTTAATTTAAATGTCACACATGCAGACGATGCGATTTTCAAAGATAATCCTCGTGTAAAGTTGTAATTAAAAGAGCAAAGTTTTCTCTAACCATAAATTACAATCTCAACAATATCCAAAATATACATACAGTTATTCGTTCGTGTGCTTATAACTCAAGGTAAAGATAAATTTTTTGATATGCGAGATAAAAGAAACTCAATGCATTCGAATGACTTCCATTAAGTGACTCGTCCTTTTCTCATTCTCGACTCGTTTGCACGTTTATTTGGCATGTAATGGAACAAAATAAAGCAAGAACCTTTTCAAATAGTTTATGTGGCAGAAAAATTTTCTTTTCTATTCTCTTTTTTTGCTATCATCATAAACTTTGATAAGAAAAGTCATCCCTTATATTATAAGAAGAGATCGAAATATAGATTTGTATGTATCGGACATCTAGCAGCAATAAGTAAGTAAGTAGTAGTAGTGGAGGTATTATCATAATTTCTGATTGTAATTCTTGCAATAATTCTTCACTGGATAAATTTTTTTCTCTTCGAAAAAGTATTTTTTCGTGTGTGTGTGTGTGTGTTTGTGCACGAGAGTTTCAATCTCAATGAGTATCCAATATCAATAAAATTTCATTTCATTCTCTATTTCGTGCTTTTTCTTTGGTCTCTTTCACATGTGAGCTCTAGTCAGAAAATTACATTCATAAATTTATATTTTGTGTCCATCGATCGGATTCATTGTCCCCCCCCTTCAGATTCATTTCTCAAGCAATTTTTATCGTCATCGTCGATGTCTTTTATATCATTTAATGTGGCATAATATACAACAGGTCATTTTTCTGCCACACACACGTTGACTCACACCCTTTTTGGGCAGCAACAGCAGCACCGGCAAAGTCATAACTAGTTGGGAAATATCGAGAGTACGAAATCAGAATAATCCTATCCATTAATAACCAGTCCAGAGATGAGAGGACAAAAAAGCAATCAATTTGAGTAAAATTCTTCTCTATATTACGATATGAGAGGCACACACACACAAAAAAAAGTCAGAAGCAGGAAAAAGGACCGAAAGCATGAGAGGAAAAAAGATAAGAAATTTGAAAATTATGATGACAGTATTTAATTTACTTTTTCTTTCCACTTCACCTGCATTGATTAAATCACCGATAAATTCCATCCTTGCTCGCATGGTCCTCCATATTGGCATGTCATTTACATTTTTCTCTTCTTTAAAAAAATTATTTCCTTCGGGAGAAAAATAAATTTTTTGATCTTTTGATTGTGACACATTTTAATTTATGCTCGTGCATCGATACATGAATTATTTGACAAAGGAAAAATTCTAAATTGAATATCTTGAGGTAAATTTTTTGATTATTTTTTTCTTCCTCTTCTTTTGCATTTTCCGGTCATATTTTATTTATTGCGAATGCGGATTGTGAACAAAGATTTGAATCTGAGGATTATGTCCTGAACTTTTTCCTCTCCTTTGAATCGCTTTCATTGTTTTGTACTGTAAATGAAATTCAATTGAAACGTGGAAGCTAAAAAATGAAAATCTCCACTACTTTTCCTGGTGAACCTGCTGAACATGCAAGAATGTGTGTGTGTGTGCAGTTGTATTTATTAATTCTTTTGTAATCTAAGGATGACGGCATTGCATGGATTATTATTTATATCTCACGACATTCACAACGAAAAATGAAGAAAGAAAATTGTGAAATTCAAAATGTAAAAATAATAATAAAATAATTGAATAAATCTTTCTTTCGTTTCCACCACCACCATTGCTGGTGACTCTTTTCTCAGTGCTGTGCTGGATGAAAAATATCACACGAATGAGAAAATTTTTACATATGAATGGCCGCCAGAGCCATTTATTATTACCTTTAAACTATAAACAAGCCACCCACCTCCTCCTCACGCCCTTTTCTTCATCGCCGACAACATTTACCTGCAGATCTGAGAGGATATTTTATTGTGGCATTTTTTGGTATTTTGTGCTGTTGCTATTTCTATGCTTGGCATTTTATTTTATTTCATTATTTTTTTTAAAACTGAAATATTTTTGGTTTTCGTTTCTTTGCCACCTTTATGCGAGAGACACAGAAAAAATCTATAAATCTACACCGAAAGAGCATTGTATGTGGCGGTGGGAAATAGCACAGGAAAATTAAGAGCACCTGAAGGATTTTCCTTTTTTTTCATAATTGTGGAATCGGACAATTAAAATCCCCCAATGGTACGCCATAAATTCTCTCGTGTATGTTACAGGGATCAAATTATCTTCTTCTTGCCATTTTTGAATGTGGTCATTAATTTAAACGAAAAATCCACTGGAATTAAGAATAAAATTCATGAAATGTCAAAACAGAAATAAATAAATTTATATCATATCATTTGTTCGTGGACAGAGGATAAAAGTTGGATGAGATGGACAAGATGGAGGTGATTCAATCTGTGGCAAATGGGTCTCTTGAGATTTCTTATGTGTGCTTTTTCTATATCCACAAAACAACATTTTTTTTTCTCTCGCTTGTTGCTGAAAATGAATACAGATGGACTGACGAGCGAGAAGGCGGTCGAGAGGTAGATGGGTGGGCTTTTTTTCGTAGCTAAGACAATTTTGACGGTTTACATTCTCATTTGAACAGAAGCACCACATCGGCCATTAATTCCAATTTCTACATTTTCCTTTCGACTGCTGCTTTTCCACATCTTTTCAGTCCTCTTGCAAACATGTTCATTTCAATCCTGAATGGACGTTTGGTGAAATATAATTTTATGGATGATTGTAAATATCGGTTACATTACATGGCACAGCAGTCCGATGGACTCAATGGAATAGATAGAGGGAGGCATTCGATTTTTGGGTGATATGCTGAATGCCAATTTCAAATTTGATGTTGTTATGCGACTACATGCTCAAATCATTGTTTTAACCCCCAATTCAATCCGGAAGGGATGAATGGACACATAGAAAAATCTATTTCTCGATAGCTTCAGAATTTTACGATTATCTTCTCTCGACCTCTCCTATGAATATCTAAACTTTTCTCGCATTTTTGTTAACTGTCTTCAATTGTTAAATTTTTTAAGAGATTGAAAATTATTTCGACTCGATCGACTTTAATGACTTTAATGTAAATCATTATTTTAAAAAATATCGACAGTTTTATGATCGGAGAGGAAAGTTGCATTAAATGCGAATGATTTAAGGCATTGAGTAAAAGCGCATCTCGCACTCACACAACAGCAGCATCCCATCGACAGCAATGACATAAATATTACAGCCAGAAAATGTTTCACTCGCTCTCGATTTGCTGCCATTGCATCGCTCGATGATTTATGTCATGATTTTAATATTTATTATATATTGGACATTCACATTTAATAACGATTGCAGCATGGAATTCCAAAATAAAAAAGTTATTTCATTTGTTGTGCATGCATGAAATGTAAAACCTCGAAAAACACACAAAATTGTCAAAAATGCACATATAGAGAGTGAAAATTTATGTTGGTGTTAACAACATTCAGAGCTGCATAAAAAATATTTTTGCCACCGAGCAAATTTTATTCAATACTTTTTCATTCGAAGCACACAAAATTCAAATGTTTTGGGCGATGAATAGAAAAATGCAGTGAAAACGAGTTACACAAAAATTTAAAATGTGCATTTTTTTATGAGGGATGCACCTCGATACGCATGATTTCGAACTCTATCAATGCAATGCAACGCTGAGAAAGTGACAGCAAATAAAAATAAATTCTCATTTTGAAATGGAAAATCGCAATCACCTGCTAGATACGTGTATGCATATGGAGAGTGCGAAAAAGATGGAGAGAAAATTTACAATTTTTGACAATAACTTATCATAGAAATAAATATTGAGCTGTGAGTGGCAAACAAAAATCCATTTTTGGATGTGCAATTGCAATTTCATGCAGTCCGGCATTTGAATTTATTGTTGTTGAGCTCCCCTGCCTGCTTGTCTATCGCCACACAGCACAGCAGCACCAGCAGTCATAGTCATTCTGAAAATTTGTGCATTTATGGATGGACGTTCGGGTGTATATTTTATGGCATTTGAATGGTGTGTATATTGCATTTCATAATCTACACAATCGATGGACATGTATGAATCTCGCTTGTCGTACACATGCCGTAGTCATAATTTTAGGTGCATTACTATCATTGCCATTTTGCACTGCATATCTCTCGCCCTCGATCCTAATTCGATGGAAAATTTGAAAATTGATGCAAAAAAGTGTAATGAATTTTGAGGGATTTTCCTGAGCTTTGGAAGTTACTGTGTAGTGCTGGTGCGAATTGCAATATTTCTAAATTTTTATGACAGATATAGGTTTTTGAAAGCCACATGAATGCACATATCGCTAGTCATCAATGGCAGCAGCGTTTTAGTGCATAGACATTTTGAGCGATTTATGGATGCAACTGCAGATGCAGCCGACTATAAATATTCAAATTGACATCTATGGATTTTTGATGCTCACACACATGATGACTTTGCAGTGTTTCTCAAATAATTTAAAATATTTTTGATGATGCTGAGAAATTTCTAATCTCATCACGTCAAAAGAAGAAAAAGCTTTGAAAAATTCAGGATAAAAAAAAGAAATGGAATTAAAATGTTTGCTGCCGTTGGCACGTCCTCGACTTTTGCTCTTACAGAAATGTAAAATGTTTGATGTTAATTCTTGTCATGCATTTTTAATTAGAAATGTAATTCGTTGTGACTGTGAGAAGATGATGATAGCTTTTTGAGTTGGGATTTGCCAACAGCAGCAACAGCACTTATCCTTGCCTGCCTGGTAAAATGATGATATTTGCATGCTCGACTCTCATCCTTGAGAACTTACTTCCACAAGTGCCTACAACAATTTTCTCCAATTGCAATTCAGATTTTCCTCATAGCGTGGCTAAACAAACTAAATATTTCACTTCAATTAACAGTCATAAGAGTGAATTGCTTGACTGTGTTGAGTTCACCTTTCATTCGCTCATTGAATTTTTTATTTTTTTTTACTTTCTGATGAAAAAATCCCCTTCGAAAAATAGCAACAGAGTGCTGACTGGCGAGAGGAGTAAATAAATATTGCATAATCATTTTTCGCCACCAACTTTCAACTCTCGCGATTCTCATGTTCTTCTTTGTGTCTGCTGTGCCATGCTGAATGTATGTATGTTAGGAATATCTGCCGGATAGCAATTCTACAAGAGATTGAGAGAATTTATTTATGCAATACAAAATGAAAACATCAATGCGATATGCGAAACACGCAATTTGAGCCTTAGGGAGTATTTTCGTGTTATAGCCGAGGTTGCTCATACATACGGAACATGTTGCAACAGATGAAAGCCAAAGAACACAGCAATTACTTTTCAGTCAACAATTTTACTCTTATTTTTTTCATTCATGAACATCTTAACATTTTTGCATGTGATTGAATTGGAAATGAGATGAAAACCACAAGTTGATCATAAATTGTGTCAGCTTCATGAATAAAAAATTCTCAATTCTTTTGAAAATTTACAGAAAATTTTAAAATCAACACCCAAAAATTTCAGAGTCGAAAATGTGCAAACAGCGGGGTGGTGCTCATGTGATTTATTGTCGATTAGCTCGAAGTCTCTGCGCATCGTCAGACTTTCAGATTCTAATCATTGCTGAATGAAATAATGGCAACTGAGTGAATGAGTGAGGTGTATGCATGGAATGAAGATTGTCGATAATTTATTGACGATGTGAATTTATGTTGAAAGCAGCACTGTAACAAAAGACATGCAAAGAACTATCAGCAAAAAAAAGAGTCAAAGAAGGAGCGAAGGAAATATTTCATGTCATGGGACAGATTTTATTGTACATATTTTATGTTCTGTTGACAGCTTTTGCACACAAAATGTCTTATCTCTTGCCTCGAAGACGAAGAAGAAATTCAGTGATGCGACATTAAATGTTCGCACATGTCATTATCAATAATTTTGCATCCATTTAGTAAATTTTTTCACCCTCAATAAATTGAAATTAAATTTTCATCATAATGTTGAGCACTCAAGATCACTAATTACTTTTTATGAGGACAATTTTGTTGTGATGGGTGTCAATGGAGAGGAGGGTGGTGAAAAAAGTGCCAGATGACAATGAGATGCTCACAATCGCCTTCTCATCCCTCAACCACCAGCCACAGTTTCCATTATCATCGCTCTCAGTTTCTCTTTTGCGCGAAATGAAATTTCCACGACGATGTTAATGATCATAAATGTCAACGGAAAATCATAATTATAATTTGTTGATGTAATTTCAATTATGGACTTTCGCTGATGCCGCAGAAACAGCTAACATAACCGTATAGAAAGCAAGCGTAGTCGCTCGTCGTCAAGAGAATATTTCATGTCAATTCTAATCTATTGCTCTCATTATTCTCAACATTAACAACATGCTGCTGCCTGCATTGACTAACTACTAAGTACAACCACAAGAGTGCAGAGAACATGGACGAGATGATTCCACATTGATAAGCTCTCATTTCATTTTTGCATAAAATTTAACTCATGACTGATAATTATGACTTTAGAGTTATTTTAGTTCTCCTCTTACCTTCATTCGAGAGAATCCAGTATTCGCTTATCATTCACTCATATTTCATGCTCACTTTTAGCTCTCGAGGCTGCTTATAAATCAAAACACTTTTCTGACATTTTAAAATTTTCTGCGCAAGCATGAGAGACAAATGTGAATGTATGAAGCACATTTTCAGGGAGCGATGCTGCTATTGCTGGTTGTAGTTATGGCACTAGAAAAAGTATAAATTTTCCTCCTCCACATTTCGCTCTCATTTATAATATTCTAATTTTTGCATGGTGTGAGTTCATATGTGAGTATTTTTAAGGGTTCACATTTACACATGACGATGAATCGAGGAGAAGAGTTTTTTGGGGTGGTAAAATATTATTTTTGAAATGGTGAATTTGAATTCAAAAAAGGTTTCGCTTCTGATGCTGCAAATGAGACATTTTTTGTTTGCTGTTTAAATTTTTTTAATGTTTGCCATTTATTTTCCTTGAGACACACAGCCAAGAGAATGAGTTGAGCTTATCTCGAGAAAAGTTCATAATAAACATGTGGAACTCTCTTCTAACATGCTTTAATTAACGCCATTAACATGAAATATTGCTCTCATAACTAACTCGCATTATTATCACATGACTTTTCTGCTCTTTAAAATTTATTTTCCAGCATTTAAATTTTTAAATCAATTCAAATTGAGAAACGAAATCACAGCAAACATAAATCTTATCCTTAACCCTTAGATCACGATTGAAAAATGCTAAAAATAAAATCAGCAGTTGAATTTGCACGTTGATGGCGATAAATTTTAATCATGTGATGTGATGCGAAAATTGTTTTTCAGCGAGGCAATAAAAATCTCAATTGAAGAAAGATTGAAAGCTTTCAATCTGAGGGTTGTGAGTTAAAAATGTGAAACTTTTTGTTGTTAAGCTCGCGAGCTGAAAATTGGCCATTTCATTAGCATAAAGTGATTGTTTTCTTCCACTTTTCGAATTTATCAGCATCATTGACATCTTTCCTTATTTTCCTCACTCATTCCGAATGTCTCTTTTTTCGATATTTATTCTTTGAGTGCAGAGCTATCGCAAGTCTCTCTCATCTCATTCAATTTCCCTTGATGGCGCATTAAAAATTTATCTTTTCTTCTACATCATGAGCAATTCTATAAATTTCTCTCCTCAAACACATTCAACTGCTGCTGCTACTAGCTGGCAATGTCAATAAATCCTTCTTACACAATTTCCTTTACTTTTTGCTCCATTCGAATGTCTCGAAATTAACGAAAAAGAGGAAGATTGAAGGGAAAACAAAAAATCCTCGATTTTGCAATTTTAAGCATCGCACCGCGGTAAAACGGCCCATTAATATTCTAATTGTAAACGGCATTTGACAGTTTGGTGATAAAGTCAAATTTACGAGCATCAAAATCTTCCGTCGTCGTCGTGTTTCTCGCATCTTCTTATTCTTTTCACTTCACTTGCTGCGTACATCACCCTCCATCCACCACCATCCATTCTTCAGCCTGTCGTCTTCTGTTTATTTTGCATTTAAATTTTGTTTGCTTCGAAATTATTTCTGAGCTTCGCCATTTTTCTTTTCTTGAAGCGCTCAGATTTTGTGTCAGTCACTTCTAGCCACCCACTTGTGTAGTTTGAGGGTTGAATTATGATTTTGCTTGAGCAAAATGAAATAAGACATTTTGTGTTTACTTAATAAATCTTTTCTCACTCCCCTAAGAGAACACACACAGCATTCAAGGCATCCCTCAACATCTTTCACAATCTGGTCGAAGCAAAACCAATCCAATTGAATTCAGGCAAAATATGACAGCACATGATAAATTTTTTTGATTGCTCATGCAAAAATTTTGCTCCAACTCGATTGTCATTTCTTCTCATGATTTATGTCTATGTTATTCCTTAGAATTTCTTCCTTTATGTTAAGCTCTTTGGTGCTGTCTATTTCGGAAAGTGACATCCTTCCTCACATTTCTCTCGTTGGCAGTTTTCTTCTGCAAGATAATAAGAAGATGGAGATGCGAATGATGATGAAGGGAGTTTGTGTGTATTGTGCTGGATTTATATTTTAATCATGCCCAAAAACTAGTTCATATATCATCATCTTCAGACATGTTTCCAGTTCACTTTCTTATGTATGTGATGTGAGGATATTTACATGTTTTTCTCCCTCAAGCTCAGCTCGGTGTATGAGCAATGGCAGCTGAGTTCTGAGTTGGAGCATAAGAGACGCCTTCATATCCATAACTTATCTCATTTATCACTCTTTCATACACACATAAGAAAACATTTTCATGTCATGATGGCGACGAACATTTAGCCTCAGCTCTCAGTCTCAGCAGTAACAAATCACTCGGGCAAGAATGACAAAAATAACAATGAAGATGCAAAAAAAAAACTTTTTGCTTTTGACGAAAACAAAACTTTTCCCCTTTTTATATTTCCTCAAAAAAAATTCCTTCTAAATCATTTTTATGATGATTTGAAAGCAGCTCAAAATTTTTAATTAAATCCATAAATTTTCGTCTTTTGCGCTTGTGTAAATTGTAATTTTCTCTTCAGTGGCATCATCATAGCTGGCTGTGAGGCATGAGAGAGAAGGAGATAAAAATGCACAAAAAACGAGGAGCTGATTTATTCGAAGGGTGCAATTGTGAATCTCATAATTTATTGTGACATTTTAATGTGCATTTTTCGTGCAAAAACCATCAAAATGGATCAGAGTGAGAGGAGAGGACATAAAAATGCTTTTTTACAATCAATCATAAATCACAAATCAGAATGTGAATTCGTTTCGTATGATAACAGGCACATAAAATTACCCCTCATGCTCTCTCATCGTCAGAGTGTATATGTGATTGTAATTATGATCCAGGGATTGTGATTCGCTGCTTTCACCCCTCAATTTTATAAAACAATTCGCTCAGTGCAATGTGCAGTAAATGACGGATATAAAAATCAGACAGCAATAAATCATTTTAAGATGCATGAAAGATTTCCAGCTTGAAAAATTCCTATTGAACTCATAAATTTGTGTGAATCGTTAATTCAGCTCAGGATCTCTGACGGTAGCAGTTCCATTGTGGTTGACGCTTCCCTTAAAAAAAATTAATAAATTATTAAACACAAAAATACATTCATCCATGGCCATAAATTATTTTTAACGACTCGACGATATTATTATTTTTCTTCCTCCTTGTCGCATATATCAAAAAAATTTCTTTGCCACAAAAATCGTTTTGTATCGTCTCCATTCGTATGTGCATGCTGCTCTTGCTGGTGGTGTTAAATGATATAAAGAGGAGAAAAAGGCGAGAGATCATAAATTCGCTAGGACGAGCGATGAGAAATTTTCACTTCTTGAGTTTTGTCATGAAATAATTTTGATATGAATGCGAAAAAATATTTAATTAATTTTAAATTTTAGAAAAATAATCACCAACACATCCCTAAATAATTTTCGTCTTGGCAGTTGCTAGATGTGGATGATGTGGACCACAAAAAACATAAAAATGATTTATTTATGGCATTAAAGTTTATCCTGGCAAAAGTCTAAAATTATAGACACATCTATGCCATTGTCATAGCATTAGCAGCAGGAAGAAGTTGTGCGACACGAAAAAAAATATTAAATTTATTAAAAAATGTTGTAGCACTATGTGACGACTACAAAACATTATGCGAATAGTAAATAAAAAAGAAAATATTATAGTGAGTGGAAATTTATGACTTGTAGCCACTCTGTGACTTGCACACTGCATCACAACTATGCCATCATCATAAATTTTACTTTTTCTGCTACTGCAGCTAGAAAAGCATTTCTCATGCTTCGTCTTCAGCTCAACATTTCTTCTTAATGAGTCGACATTACTGCCTCACCAGCAACATTGCGTCGTCTCCTGCGCGTTTGCAATTCTTGGCCTGGTGAAATTAACATAATGTTCGCTTTGGTGAAAAGCTCGCGCAATAAAACATTTCTCCGTGAATTATGAGATGCATTTCGTTCATTCGTGCAAGCCTTTGTTGTTGTTGTTGTGCACATTTCTTTCCATTATTTCATTTTTCTCTTTTGATTTATGAATTCATTCAGTTCGGGTTGTAAACACCACTACAGAGCATAAATGTGAATGTACAACATCAGCAATTATTATTATTTCTTACAAATCCACGTGCACCTCTAGCTAAGGAATTAAATTTAACCCTTTTTCGACCATGCAGTGATAAATTTTTACGACATCCATAAACAAAAAGTTTAAAGTGGGGTTGAATGCATTTTATGAGTGATTTGTTCAATAGCGATTGCAATAAAAAATAGAAAACTGCTGTCTAGTTCTCTTTTTTGATGAATGTTAACCACTAACGAATAAACAATCGCTCGCTAGCTCACTCGAAATGTCTCCATTGGATTTGAATTTGCATTTTTTTGTCATCCGGCAACAACGATGAACGTTCACGAAAAAGTGACTAGAAAATTATTTATTGTACTTTTTTTACTATCCGGAAAGTGCCGCTTGCCTCGTCATCATCATCACCCAGTGTCCACAATGTACAAATCTATTTCAAATCCTCTCGCATTCGTAGTGAATTTATATGCAGCATCAAGTTGAATGATGAAGTGAATGCGAGAGTGGAAAAGCGCAAACAGATGTTGTTACAACCAAACTCGAGGACAATTTTTTATGTTTTCATTTTTTAACTCGTTTTTTTGTGTGCAGAGTCAGTGAGACAGTTAATCCACACAATAAATGCAAACAAACTATCTCTCATGGTGACACACGACTGACTGACTGACTCTGGTGTTTGTCCATTAAAAATTAGTTCATTCATCACTGTGCAGAGTGAGGCAACTAGAAAACGATTAGCCAGAATGGAAATGGTAGAGAGATGAACTGCATCGCAGCCAACCAGAAAGAGTGAATTGAATTTATGAATTCATGCTCGCCCAAATGATGGATGCTAGTAAATATTACACAGGCTGCAACTCATGAATGTAGTGTACTTGAATATGAATGTGATAAACGCTCTCTATGGAGATTGAATGACATGGAAGCTAAATGCAGTGCAATAAAAGTGCTTGTTGAATGTTTGTCGGCAATTAAATCTCTAAACGACTCCGACAATCAAATATTTACCAATTTAACGCTCATTTTTCATTGCATCTCGCTTTCGGTGAAGATAAGAAAAACAAATTTTGAAGCGATGCGCATTGAAATTTCTTTCATTTTCTTGCAGGTGCATTTTAGGTGTTTGCTTTTGCATACGAAACTAAATGAAGGTGACACATGTGAGAATTCCGAGAGGAAATGTAAAAATTCAGCAGATTTCTTCTTCCAATTTACTGGAAGACTAATTTATGACACCAACGAGACCGATTCGTAATAAATTTCAATCTTTCCGACATTGTTCTACACAAAAATACGAGTTGCGATATTTTTGAAATGGCAAAAACTTTCTCTGACATCGAGAAATCAACCCTTTTTCGAAAAAGAGAACGACTCGACTCGACTCATAGAGCAAATATTATAATTAATCTGATGATTTACGCCTTTTACCCTTACGGCAATACCATGAGGAATCGGAATCAGTTTCGAGAGTAGGCGATGGGTGGATGTAAGAAATAATGATGATGACTTTTTGCGCAAGTAAACATAATTCAGACATTTTTCGTTCGTTAGTTGGCTGGCATTAATGTTTGTGTGCGAATAAATTTCACTTCCTTATTGAGCGGCTTCTGTGAGATGTTGGGTGGGTTGATATGAGTGACGACGATGGATGGTGATAAAAAAAGGAAAATATTCCACCAGTCGAGGAGTCGGCAACCCCTCATTTATTCTCTCGTGTTCTGTTCACGTTGAGCAAGTGCGGCAGCAGCAGGCAAATTATGAAAACTTGACTCCTATATCATTTTTATATCAAATGAAATAAATAAGTTTTATTATTTTAATGACTCATAATTTTGAGTTAATTTTCCATTCTTTGCCTGTGCCGCGCTTTGTCGCTGCTGACGACGAATTGAAGCGGGAGGAAAAATTTTGTTTCCATAATTTGAGGGTTGTGGAATGAGTGAGATGGGTAATTTTGAATACTTGAGGGAGGGTTTTTTCTGAGGAAATGAATGTTTGAAGCTTGAATGACTTTTTGCTTAATAAGAAAAGGATGAAAAGTGATTAAAACAAATTTTTCTTCGCCTCGAGTTCAGTTCGAGGTAGTTTATGTTGAAGGTTTAGGAAATTATGAAAAGAAAAAATATTTAAAATATTTTCTAAAACTTTTATTTGACGAAATTTATGCTCATTGCGGATAACTCTTGTGTAATGCAGAAATATTTTTCGCTTCTTCCTAGGGTAACAAAAATGTGAAACATATTCATAAATTTTCCTCAATTCTGCCATTGCTGTTGTGCCATTTCATCCTCTCAGTCTTTCTCAACTCAGTTTTGTGATATTTACATAGCCATTTCATCCAATTTATGATTGAAAGGGATCCTAAGCTGAGCAGTGAGAGAGAGAGCAACACAACAGCAGCAGTGGCGAAGGAAATGAATTTTGATGATTTAGTGAAATGGCAAAAATGTGTTTCCATAATCATATTTTTTTCCTCCCTCTTTCGAGGTTTTTTTATAGTATAAAATTTATTTGAATTTATGTCCACAATTTTAAAATTCTTCTTTTTCTATCAGCACTGATGCATGCATGCCATGCGTCAAAATGTTTGTTTAGAAATTTTTCAATCATTACATTCAAAGTGTTTAATAAAACATCGTCAGACGGAGATTGAGTCGAGCATCGGCGCCACATAAAAAACGAAGTGGGAAAATAATTTAAACACATGTAAGTGTACATACGATTTGATATAACTCAACTAACTAAGGGCAATTAATTCAGTGCAACAGGAAGAAATTTTGATTCATAAATTAATTTGTTTTTTGTGTATGTCTGATCGACGCAGTCAGTGAGTTACTGTTGATAGAAATTTTTAATACCTAAATGTGGATGCGTGTGTACATTGTTTACATCTAATGTGGCGCGATGATGCCACAGCACTCGGAGAATTGAATTAAATCGAAAGTGGTAATTTTAAAGAAATTTATGTGTCGACAGCGAAGATAAATGTTCAAAAATCAGAAAAGACGGAATGGAAAAACAAATCGCTGCCTAATTTATTTGGCGCTTAAGCAGTGAAAGCAAACGGCATTGAATTGATGAATTTCTCGCGGAAAGATTTTTTAGGCAAACGATTGAAATTTTTTTATTTATTTTATTGCTGAATAATTTAGTGTGATTTTACTCCAATATGTTTAGAGATTCGTCTGCGTTTAGAGATTGAGCACAAGATCAAACACATGTGAGAATAAAATTAATTAACGGCTAGAGGGGAAATCGAGTTATATACTTAAGAAAAGATGATGATGAATTCCAAAATTATCAATCTCACAATTATTTTATGATATGGACGCGTGAGAGGCGAGAGATCAATGTTAACAGCAGCAGCAAGTCGGTTGAAGATGAAACGCTGATAAAAGAAATAAAAATAAAAAATAATTTTCGTACGATGACAAATTTATCTCTTTTTGCTTATTGAACATTCTCGTTTTATCTTTTTTTATTTCTTCAGTGCGAAGTCTCTTAAATACACTTCGCGCTATGGCCGTGGAGATATAAAACATTTATAAATATGGATTCGACTGATTCCACTGTTTAATTAACTCTTTCTCAAAAAGTCATAAAATTTTATTATAAATTTTTTTGGCTCATGCTTTTGTGTGTGTGTGTCGGTGGCTTTTCTTTCAATATTTCTTCACTCACAAAATGAAATAAACGGCCATACCTGTTGAATGATTAACATTTTACTAAAAATGTTTAAACACGGCGTAGATTTTTGATCATTCAATTACTCACAGCTACTTTATCAAGAAAAATTTAACTTGAATTGCTTTTTAAGAATCCGCTTTCAATTGAAGTTATTTTGAAATTCAAGTTTTGTGAGATTAAGCGGAAAAGTGAAAAAAAAGGATTATTAATTTATCACGTAAATTACACTCTCTCGAAATATTTAATATTCAACGCGGTTAAAGTAAATTCGATGCTCATTAAATTTTCACCGTTTTATTTCAGCTACAGATCTTCGCTTTATTATTAATGACAGACCAATCGCAAGCTCGATAAAATATTTGATGGAGTTTATTAAAATGAAATTAAATTTTTTACCGTTTTCTTTTATTATTTTGCCGCAAATATTTTAATGTAAGTGAGTTTATCGAAGATTTTTTGATTTAAATTTATCATCGGCACTTTTATGCCATGCGTTAAAAATTATTGGCATTTTATTGAGTCAATCTCGAGCGAAATGTACGAATTTATTTCAATATACGGCTCGGCCACATTTTGATATAATTTTCATTTCATTGTAATGCACAAAAATGGCAAAAAGTCGTGACTTATTAAACAAAATGCACACAATTTCATCTCCCCGCTCGATATCGATAATGCAATATTGCTGTGCAATTTTTTTATATACACAATAAAGAGAGGCGAATGTAAACGTCGCGAAAGCCGAAAGGTAAGGCAACAATAATTTAAAATGCGAAATGCACAATAACAAACATCAATTGCATTGAGGCTGAGTTGAGAGGTAAGTAGCAAAATGGATGAGAGAGGGAGAAACAAAGGAGTTGTAAGAAAGTATATTGAGAATAAATTACACAAAAGAGGCAAAAAATGTATAACACAGGCAGTCCCAACGTGTGACCCAGTGTGCAAAATATAACTCACAAATTATTTAATTAAAACATTTTTGGAATTAAAAAAATAGAAAATTTGAATTTAAAAAAATCTTCAATTTTTAAAGAATAATTTTTTTGTAATTTTCCTAATCTAGATAATTTTGCACGGTGGGAAAAGAATAAGTTTAAAAAGAGTCGTAAATTTGCGGTATGAAGAAAAATGTGATGTTGCTGATATCTTGGCATTTGCCATTTTTCTCCCTCTCTTTGCGCGCTGCCTTCGAGGCGTTGAATCGCTATAACAACAAATCTATCTATTATCAAATTAACATAAAATGTAACGATTTCGACTCCATCGTGGAAAATAAATATGATTCATGTTTACTATATAATTATGCTAACGATCGCATGATCTCGTTTTGCGCGGAATAAAGGCAGCCGGCGTGAAGGTTCTGTTGCGCGATGCACTCAAGCGAGATAAGAGGACGTTGAGAAATGACAAAAACTCGAAGCGATCACATGTAAATGAATTATCGATCTTTGATATGAGACTGAAATGGTTGAATGCGCGGTTGAGAGCATTGGAGCAGGTTTCCAAGAACTCTTAAACATTCAATATTCAAAGAACAATCGACAAACGCGACGACAACGAAGACGATGGTATTTGGTCGGTCACTTATCACGAATCGTCTGGTTATATTTTTTTTCATACCCATAATGGCCAGAATTTATGCGATTTATCCTCGCTGCTCAATTGTTCCATTGTTCTTCGGATATGCCTTCCGATAATCATCCCCCTTCTGTATGTACACACAAGTGAACAATATCTTTCTCTCGTCATTATGGATAAATGCATGAATGCAGGCTCTTAAATTCAATTCTCATGTAATTTGATAGAAAAAATTGTTTTGTGCCAGCGATGTTATGTCAAGTTTGGTTACATTGTATAAAAATTTTAATTAGTTAGTCTGTACGAATTTCGACGTCTCGAAAAAGAAAATCCGCAGCGCATTGCGAGCGACTTCAAATGTTAAAAAGTATAAAACTGTAATTTTAATAACTCTCAAGAAGGAGGAAAAATTTCTCCATTTTTTTTGGCAACAAACTTCATCGTGAACGAGAAAGAAAGCTGCAGCGACAGTCGTCAAGAAAATGGTCAAATAAATAAAAATACATGCGACAGTTTATATCCATTTCGAAATATGCAGCAGAGTTTTTTTTTCTCAGTGAAAAATGGCAGTCGTCGACGACGTCTGTAGCGACTAGCGGTATGATCTGGAATGGAAAATCATCATAATAATTCAAAAAGTGTCACAAAAAGATTTTCAATTTTTGCCATTTCGCACTCCCTTCTCCCATTTCACTCGGCTGGCTTTCTCAAAACTATTCTGCTGCTGATTTCAACTACAACTAAACTTTTTTTTTTGCTGTTGATATTTTTTTTCTTTGCACATGACAATGACTATGCTGAATTTCTTTCTGCATCATGAATTTCATGAGTTGAAAGGACGACAATGGAGACAACGATGATGGCAAGGAATGAGAAAGTGAGCTCTGCATTCTCTATATTTAGTGCAGCAATAATCATGTCCATTACATAACATTTGAGGATAAATACTGAGAAGAATATTATCGACTGGAATTCTTGATCAAGTTATTTACTATCGAAACGTGTTTATGTCTACTAAATTTGGCATTAATTTTCGTCTGTATTTATACGAAGGCTGAAAATCATTTCTAAAGCACAAAAATTGACTTTATCAATCACAAAATATCAAAAAATAAATTTAATAAAAATTTGGTCTTTAAAAAATTAGCGAAAAATTTTCTTAAACAAATTTGGATAATAGGCATTGATGACAGTTAAGATTGTAGGCGATTTGTTAAACATGAAAACTAATGTTCACCAGTTTCCAAAAATGGTTTATAATACAAAAACGGTTGTTTCTTCACATACAAATCGCAGAGCTTTTATTTTTTATATTTTGTGCATATTTGGAGCCAATTTAGTCGTTAATGTGTTGATTTTAATGATTGCAGACGCTTTATCTTATGACAATATTTAAATGGGTTTAAAATCAGAATCAATGTCTCGCTATCGATATTTTTATATTAATTAAAATCCTGAAATATCAATAAAGCCATTTAACATATTTTTTTGAGAGTCGAATGAATTAAATTTAACCACTTTGCGTTCTCATTAATTTCGACCGACAAAATTGCTCGCTCATTTATTTTCGTACGTGATCAAAATTCACTCAAAATGTGTGTGTGGCAAACTAGAATAGAAATGATGGGGAAAAAGATGATTGAACTCATTTCGAAAGGGGAATGTTCACCGAGCGCATTTATATGATAAATTGTTTTTATTATATGTTATAATATATATAATATGAGATTTTAAAAATTGATTTTTATTTTTTAAAATTTTTGCATATTATATGCATATTAAATTGTATAATATTATGCTTTTTATAAATATAAAGAAATTGTTATTTTTTTAGATTTTATATATTTTTTTTTTTTTTTTTTTTAAATAAATATTTTATAATATTGTAAAGTATATATTTTGATATATAATAAAATATTTAGTAAATTTATTATTTTTATGGATTAAAATTAATTAAAATTAAGAAAAAGTTTATTTTTAACTATTGACTGTTAAGAATTGATAGTTGAGAGGAATAGTTATACATTTTATGTTGAGGTTGATTAAAAAATTTAAATTTTAATCTTTAACTCGAATTTAAGATTTAATGACTAACATATATAAAATTATTTATATTGTTTGTCTGTGCATTATTTATAATGATTACTTTATTTATTTACATACCTAAAAGGTGAAAAATATAAATTTTACTGAATTTTTATGTATTTATGATATAATTGTTTATACGAGATATTATATAAATTATATGTATATATTTTAAAAAATATGCATAAAATATATAAAATACCTGCATACAATATGGTATTATTGATATAATATATTAAAATCTGGTATAATAAATATTATTGGATTTTATTTTATATATAATATGAGATTATACGATATTATACGAGATTTATATGATTATATGAGATAAAATTATGGAGTTTACCTGAATTGTACATTTAAAATTTTAATTAATTTATTTTTAGTGTTTGTGTGTTATTGTTTTAATTTACTTTTAATGTGTTTAAAGTTGTCAGTTCATCGGCTCATCATCGAGTTCATCAATTAAAATAGGTAAAAAGCTGAATGGTGGAAAATTTTTTAATTTTTTTTTTTTTATATTTTTTTCTTTGCTTCACAATCACTCATTCTTTCTTAGAGTGTTTAATTAGCACTTCTTTTCATTGTTTCCTTTGAAAGTTAAAAATAAAAAAAATTTTTTTTCTGAATCTCTTCTGGATCTTTGACATCTTTGCCTCTAAAATTTATTCAATTTTTTTTATGGGGAATAAGTTTGATTTTCACAAAAATTTTTTGTTTGATAGTGAATAATCAAAATTTAATCAATTATTAATTAATTAAAGGGGATAAGTTGTTTTATAAAAATTTTATATTTAAAGGCTGGATAGTAGGGAGTTGTGTAATTATTTTAAATAAGGAATAGATTATATAATTAATTTTTTTTTTATTTAATTATAATAAGTTTGTTTTGTTTCGTTTCGTTGGTATCAAAAAACAAGTTAATTTAGTGCGTTGGGAGAGTGTGTTTTGGAACTTGAATGCTGTACTCATGTAATGTTGTGGGGAGGTGTGTAAATTTTATAAATTGGTTTCTTAATCTTTATAAATTTATGTTTTATGTTTGTTTTTTTGTAATGTGGGTGGGGTTCTAGCTTGTGGGTGGGAAGGTTGTGTGGGGTTTTTTAAAATGGTGAAACCCTTTTTTTTTATTTTAAAACGCAACCGTAGGTTCAGTTATAACCCAAATTGTGAATTCACAATGAAAATTTTAAATCATGGTTAGGCGTCTTGTTGGTGTTCCGCTTGCGTTCCATGATGCTAACACTAAACTCTTGTGGGGTTATTCATGCGGTTTCCTTGTTTGTGTTCTGGTGGCGATTCCTGGGGGCGGGGGAATATTTTCTTGAGTTATTATCTTTTAGTTAATTGCAAGGTTACGTTTTAATCCTGGCCGAAGCTATGGAAAGGAAAAAAACGGCGCTCATCTGGTTTTCCCAGCGGCCATGTATAACAACAATCAACAATTAATGCGATGAAAATTAAAAATAAATCTATTATGCAGATTTTTAGATAATCTGCATATTTATGCATATTATACACATATTATATGCATATAATATACAGATTTTATGCATATAATATGTCGGCTCGGTGAACTACACTCTTCGAAAGAGAAAAAATATTTTGTGTAAGAGGAAAAATTATATCAATCAATTGAGAGGCTCACCAGCTGTGACCACAGAATGGCAACAGTAATTTATTAATAAATTGCCATACATTTTTCAATTAATGACGATAAGAAAAACTTTCTTCTCTGCTTCTTAATTGGATCATCCAAAGACAATTAATTTGCTGCTTCAAGGGACCTGCCACACAACGAGCGCGTCACATATGTCGCAAGCAAGCGAACAAAAAAAGAGAGGCAATGAGGAGGAAAAAGTGGTTCGGAAACTTTTTTGAGCAATTATATGCGATGAGCTTCATACTAATTAATATTTTTTCTTTTCCCCAGCAAAGCATTTATTATGATATCACACAATCTTCGAGGATTGTCGAGTAGAATTTTTGGTGGTTGGTGTGAAGAAGAAAAATCAATAGCTGAAGCGGTGGAGGCGAGAAGAACGAAAAAGTTGTGCAATTTATTTAATTAAACAAGTTGTTCTCACTTATAGCATGAGCTCGCACTACCACTGTCGCTGTTGTGTCCTTTTTTCTTCGGCTTGTCTTTAATTAAAATTAGTTTTACAAATTTTCAATCTCTCTCCCGCTTGTGTCTTTATAACAAACTTCTATGGATAAATTTTCTTGCGGCAGAATTTGTCGCAAAAACCTTTTCCTTAATTTTCATAAATTTAGATTTTTTTGCGTGTATAATTGGATGAATTTATAATTAAATGTTTGAATTGCTAAAAAAATGTTTCATTTTCAAAAGCTTTCCAAAAACTTAACGCTTAAATTCTAATTATTTTGTTTTTTTCATTCAAATTCTATTGGATAAATTTGTTCATTAGAATCCACAAGAAACTCTCTTTAATTAAGACATTGTAAACTTGCCATAATTACAACGCAAATTTTATGCTTCTTTCACGGCTTTACGCTCTCATGAGATTTTGAAAATAAAATAAATGTCATGCATTTATGAGAGACAAGTGATACTAATTCTACCACCAACGGTTTTATGTCTCATACTGTTAAGTGTGCGTCGTTAATGTAAGTGCTAGTTAATGATTTTTTTAAGATACTTCATCGCGATAATTATCGCCTAAGCACAATCAATACAATAATTATTGGCGATTTTTTTTCTCATTTAACTTTGTATTTTTTTTAAGGTTTCGCTGCCATTTGCCGATTGATGACAATAATTTACGGTTTGGTGTTTAAATGGTAATTTACAGTGTATACGCGATTGAAATGATGTGATAAAGAATTCGCGGTGATTTTTAGCAGGACGGAGAGTGAGTAAAAGCGAATTGAGAATAACTGCAAAATGATACATTTCAATGTGAGGAGAGTCATTGGCGAAACTAAGTCGACGCTGAGAAGGATGTTAAAGAAAATTAATTAAGCACTCTTTGTGCTATGGGTCGTTTGACTGATCTTTATCTATGTTAAATACAAGCATTTAATTAACTCACTCATTGTGCCTCCTTCGAGCTTTTTTTTGCGCTGCCATAAAATCATTTCGGTAGTCCAAGATGTCATAGATAGATTAAGCGGTGATTTGAACTGTTTACGAAACTTAATCACCACCATTAAATTAAATCACCTATCAAAGAGGTCAAAAAATATAAATTTCCAAATTTAACTGTTTTTCATTTCATTTTTTTCACTCAGCACTGCGCTAAAAAAACTTTTATGTATGTTCTCACACTCAACATTCATTTTCTGCTACATGATGTCATAAAATATGGAAATGATAATTTATTGATTTGTTTTATTTCAACTAACAAGAGAAATTGTACATTCGCGGGAATTAATGGCTGCCGCAGTATTCATGACATAGTACGATATGGTTGGAAAAAATGTCTACTTAAAACTAATAAAAATGATTTATTGCTCTCAAGTCAAACATAATTGTGTAAAGAGGTACACTTTTAATGCACTTCAAAGTGAAAGTCTATTTTAAGACATTTCCACTTAACTTGCGTACATTAATGAAAGAACATCGCTTCAAGTACAAACGAGATTCAAATTTGAACCACTGAGAAGATAAAAAAATGTGAGGGAGAGAAAAAAGAATCATAAAACTTTTTATGGGTCTTTTACGTTCTTTATGGCTTCTGTCGGAGAAGCTTTTGTTGACATTGCCTTCTTCTTCCACTCACATTTTATCGTTTTCTTATAGCATCATAAACGGAATCTTGAACTTTCAACTTTCAAGGACAAGAAAAAGGGATTTAAAATGTTTAATTTTCTTATCACTTGCATTCATTTTTATGAGCTAAAAACATTTAAAGTGAAGTGCTTTGAATTCTCAAATACATTCAACAGTATGTGTGCACATAAAAAAGTGGGATGGCATAAAAAGTACTGACGTGCGCCATGACATGAAATTTTGATTGATTGATCTCTCTTTCTCGGATTGTTTCACACTCGAACTCGGTTTAATGTTTTGATTTATTGCTTCGGAAAGGCGGAGATTTTTGAATGCGCAACGCTTGATCAATGTTTCGAGTTTTTATCAATGAAACATTGCAGTGTGTATTTTGCATCACCTCAGGTTAAAACGTTAATTTTAATTGCGATGATTTATATTGCAATTTTATGAGGTTCATAAATAATTGTTGGCCGAGAAAATATAAAATTCAAATGAAAAATTTAAAATGTATTTTTAAAATGAAAAATTTTGAAATTTTTTTTTAAAACTTCTTCGTCTTCACTTCATGCTCCACTGTCCATTTTATCAAGTCATCAATCTCATTTTTACGATTAATGTAAATTTTGCTTTTATTACTTTCAAACCATGTGACTTCACTTGACCGTAATTTGCATTTTTGCATTTTCTTTTCACACTCGTGAGTAACTGAGCGATTGAATATTTATAGCTTCCATATATTCTGACATTTGTTTATTTATGCAATGTGAATTTTTTTTAATGATCTTGGAAGATTGAAACTGCATGCATAACACACATGTTTACAATTGTTGTATTAAAAAACTAAGAAAAATTATTAACGTGATTAAAAATTTATATAGACGGATTTAATTACATAAAATTTTAATTCTTTTAACCTGGTTTAAGAATTCGAAAACTGAAATTTTTTCTAAAAATTAGTTAATTTTAATTGTATAAGGTATCGTTTCGAGTTGGTGAAAAAATAAAAGTTAATAAAAGTCAAAAAATGTAGTAATTAAACTCGCTCATAATAAATTATGTCGAAATCTATCAAAAACTCCGCGGAACTAATTAAGATCATCTTAATGATGTCTCTTTTCATTTCCGAAATGTGCATTTGAGATGACAAATAAATTTGCTGTTGAAGACTGAATGATTACCGCACGTGTGAATGATGCAAGTGTGAAGAATATTTTTAAAAATAATAAGAAGAAGAATGATGGACGTTGACAAATGTATGAAGAGACCTATTTTTAATTCTCACACGTCTGCTTTCATTTCAATCATGATGAAATATGATGAAATTTAAAATGTCCTACAGGCAGCGAAAAAAAGTGAAAACACACCAGCTTCATCATCGCAGCAAGCAAATGAATTAAAATAACATTTTCAAATTTATCGTTCAGTAAAATTTCATCAAAGATCTATAAATCAAAAATTAAATCTCATTTCGTGACACGATTTTTATTGTCAGAAAAGTTTCTCGATCGTTGCCTCTACTGAGGAAGAATCTCGAGTCATTTAAAAATCATAAAAGTGAAGAAAAGCGAGGAAAATTTTGAAGACATTTCTTTTCTCGAGTTTGTTTGATATTTGAGCTGTAAATCATGAAAATTGCGCGACACGTCGTCGTTGTTGGGTGGACTTGAGAGCGATGCTTGCGAACAGTTGCTCCGAAATCAATCAAATGACAAATTCTTCAACTTTTTCTAAAGTCTCCTGTAGACTCGAGAAATGACAACATTTTTGCATAATATGCAACTACTTTTGTAGTTCTGCTTCTAATGTTATGATTTATGGCACTTCAGTGGGAGAGCTGAGCTGCGAGTTGTTTTTGTTGCGGCAGTTATTAAAAAATATTAATTAACATCGCTGCAAATTTTTTCACTACAGATTTATTAACTGGCTGCTAATGTAGGTAATGGCAATTCGTCTTGATATTTTTTATTTATCTACATTAAGCATTCGAATGTAGATGCGATAGAGTGAAAGAGAGAGAGATGCGATGATGATATTTATTGCACTTAAATGTATAATTTATTGATGCCATTATTGCGATACATCAAAAATGGTATTTTTATTGAATGCGAGTCATAAATCAATCAATATTATATTCGAAATGCATATGAAGTGTGCTGTTTGAATATATTTTTTGTTCTAGTGTGTCTTGGCCAATAATCATTAATCAGGTTGATGCTTTCAATCAATTGCTGCTTACGAGGTTGTACACGATGTCGATTTTATATGAAAATGACCTTCATAACTCATACTTTAACTGTCACTGCTTTATTTCATCATGTGACCAACTTTGCATTTGCTTCTAATCAACCGCTCATCACTCGCTGACTATTGAAATCCATAAAATATTAATCGTTTGCATTTTGAGTGTGTTTCGCGCTTGCTAACTGCTGTCAGTCTAAATGTGCACATATAAAACTCTCACTCGAGAGTCAATGTGTAAAGTTGTACGTATGAAAAGGAGCGAAATAACAAGCATGTGAAATACTTATGCGATGAAGATTGATTGACATGCCATCACTCAGAACTTGCAGTCAGTCGGAGAGAGTGCATATATGCATAATAAAATAAATATTTCACGAGTATTTTTGCACTTTTCCGTTCTTGAAATGCACTGCGAGTGCAGATCGGATCGAGGAGTGAAGTGGCTCGATGTGTGAAAGATTCACGACGTTTAAAGTATAAAATATATGTAGATGCGGTTCGGTGTGTATAGAAAATATCATGTGTGCGATTGCTGCCGTCGTTGTGCTGTCTACACGGTTGAATTTGAACGACAGACGCGTCGAGTGTGAGTGGTGGAAGAAAGCACAGCACTGAATAATGTGTGCAGCACCACTTTCGACAACAACAACTCAACTCATAGCACTGCACATATGATATGAGCCTTCCGGTTCCGAAGAAATGTTCGCGGCGCGTTGAAATGTGCCAATGTGATTTTTATTCTCTTCTTTTTTTGAGGTTATTCTGAATAATATTAAACGTGTGTATGTGTGTTATGGCAGTTCTTGAAAAGCAGCGACAGCGATTTTTAATTTATTCTATATTAAGCCCATTTGTGAAATAATAAAAAAAATCACCGTTGAAAAAAAGAGGAAAAGCTAGCAAAAGTTTAAATGATGTGCCATATGGATATGTATGGTTGGAAAATAGTAAGGAAATGGCAATCTGCATGTATTGGCATGTGACACGTATATGAAGAGAATGAATTTTTTTATAGAATTCTATAAATGTGGAGCATACATACATAACTCCAATATGCATGTCATTTCACTGATGAGTTGTATCCGAGATAGTCTGTACCAGCAGCAGAAATAAATTTCCAAGCACTACTGCTGGCGAGCACTTTATGACATAATCTCTAAATGCATATAAATTTCAGACAACTTGAACTGAGAGAGTGAGAATGAAAATCTCAAAAATCTCTTCGGTCTGTAAGCAGCAGTGAAAAAAGTATTGATAAACAATAACAATAAAGGTGAAATATGATCAAGATATTTCCAACTCAGCCAGTGAGCGCATGCTTTCAACGATTCTGAGAGTCACATCAGAGACGACGACAGCAAAGAGAGAAAATTCTTTCGTTCGAGTGCTGAATGAGGGGAAATTTATGTGCATTGTAAAGAGTGAAAAACATACAAATAAAAATCTTTCTCTCGCTCAAATTCCTTACTCTCATAAAGTGTCATGTTTGCATCAGTCGTTTGATGAATCACGTGTGCGGAAAAGTTAGTGGTATGGGGATTAGATGGCAAGTGGGCGATGGATGATTTTGTCATCACAAAAATATATATTTTTCATTTAATGATGACAAAAGGACGTGATTATGCCTCAAGAGATGGCGTTATGAGTCAGAAAATTAATAATCGACCAATTTTTTATTTTTCAACTTTAAAAATTACGAGAAAAATCAAAATTTTAAAATTCATCCCTTTGTAGTCAAATTCAGTTTTAATCATCATCGTGCATGGGCTGGGAGGCATTTAATGAAACATCAAAGGCTCATCCATGTCAACTTCAAACGCACATCAAAAAATTTATAAATTTATTGGGTTTAATTTTTGACCAAAAACTAAAGTAAACTCAAACAAAAGAGCGAATGGATAAAAATAATTATCGATTCTGGTTAGAATCTCTCATAAGTTTCATGTATGGATAGAATAATGATTGACATGTGGAATATATGAGGCCACGAGTGTAATAATCATAATAGTGACTGACAATGACTGAACTGGAATTGAATGAATGATTAGTAATAAAAATATCCCTTGCGAATAAATTTAAGTCCATCATACACTTGTGTGTGTGTGTAGTTAAAATTGACCGGCTTACATGCTGCTGTCAGATGTCACTCAATTGATGAATGATTGGTTTTATATTAGACAGTTGAAGAGATAGATGAGATGGATGGGATGAAGTGATATGTGTGTAGGGTGTAAGATGAGAGTTTCAATAAAATTATTCACAGTGTGTCGCACATTGTCGTCCAAATGTGAGAATGAATTAATAATTTCTTGGTTTGAGTCACCCTATGTGCAGCTTGAAGAAAGAGAGTGATGATGACGATGAAGAATGTATTTATGACTTGTTTGTATTTTTATATCCTCTCTCGTCTCTTCTTGTTCTTCTTGTGCTTGTCTCACTCAATATTATAACGTTCTTGTGATGTTTATAAAAAGTGTCAGTCACACTCAAGTACGGGATGATTGAAATGCTTCTCTCTCTTCAAAATAATATTATTCGATAATCGTTTGATGCTGAACCCTTTAAAATTATTGAGAGATCATCATCATCGTCAGTGCTGTGCAGTTCAAAAAGAAAATCATTTTTTTTGATTGACATGCTGCAGTGCATGAGACATGAAGAAAAATTTATGCAAACCTTGTGACTTACTCGTTGAGTTATTTCTAGAAAACCTCCGCATTTACATTCACTCAATCGGCTGGCCAACATTGTCGAAGCAAGCTGAAGAATCGATAACCTTAATTAAAAGCACTTTGTCATAAATGCATGTCAGATGTATTTGATGGATTTATTTTCCAATAAATGAGAGCTCAACTTTATGTGCTGATGATAGCTGATTGTGCATGTGTACACTCAAATATGTGTAGGTAAAAGTGAACGATATGGATTTTGTTGGCTTTTATCAAATTGATTGCCATATCAATTTATGAGAGTTGAGGATTTATGTGAACATTGTAATTAACCACTGCATACACAACACTAGTCACTCAATGCTCATAATTCACATGCCTCATTATAAAATTAAAAATGCATGTGTGTTTGTGCTCGATGCTTTGGCATGTTTATGGTTATGCTTTTAGTAATCGTCAAATATGCATTGAAAAATGTTCATTTATTTGAATTTGCACAATTTGTGGTTGTCTCGGGTGATGAATGCCAAAAAAATATTTTCCTCTCACTTTGTGAATGTGAAATTGAAAACCGGGTTGGCATCACACCACCACGATTGAGAGAGCAGCGAAGAGATGTGAATTGATTTACATGCACATGTCAAGTGCTTTCGTGCCAGATTTATTTTGAGTTCGTCTTGATTTATTGATTGAGTGACATTTTGATATTTCTTGCATACTTAACGTTTGTCATTCATTCGACATGCTTCGAGATTTATTCGAAATTTTTTTATTAACATTTAAGAGACCCACAATTTTTGGCGATTAAAATAATATTCTCACTCACTTAATATTTATGCACACGACACTTCCTTTCCATATGATAAATTATGTGTGTAAGCAATAAAATACGCTATTGATCAAATATCATTGAATTTGCATAGGAAATGTAGGCCATAAAACATCACCACTATTATTATTATTTTATAGAGACATTTGGAAGCGGACTGACTTAAGCAGATGTCAATCCGATGCCGTTCGGTGATCTATTTTACGCTTGATGGCTTCGAAAATTTTGCATTTATAAAAAAACAAAGTTGAGAGAAATTTTTGCAACATCATTTTACAAAAATAAACTTGTCACTCAATATCGCAGTTTTTCACTATTTGTCAAATGACGCTGCATAAAAAAATTTTAAATGATGACGTCCTTTACATCATTCTGACAGCCAACAGAAATTAATGATAGATTAAAGTGTGTTTCAGCTCGTCACACTTCAACCCTTTCTGCTTTCTTGAGTGAACGCTCAAAAAAATAATTCACAACCTAACAATAGTGAAGAAAACTAATATAAATCATCTTCGACAGTTCAATTTGTTTAAGCTGGAGAGTGAAGAAGAAAAAGAAAAATTTGGCTTATTTCATTGTAGATAATTTCCATAAATACAATGTTACTTTTATGATTGACTCATTCACTATTTTATATTTTTTGAATGAAAGAAATCATAGCAATGCACACAGTGACGTGGAATAATGATATATCAATCAAAAAGTCATGATTTGCATTTCCTCGAGTCGTTTCTTCATTTTTGACTTTTTTGACGCGCCATAATCGGCACCTTTGAGCGCGATAAAACGTGAGGTGAAATAGTTTTGACTCCCACGCACCATGACATCATCCGATCGCTTCATCTTCCTCACTCAAACTCTCTTTTTATAGTCAATCATTCTCGCATTTGAGATCTAGATATGAAACTACACGCAACAAATCAATCACCAGCGATAATTTATTTGCAAGAAACTCGCGTCACATTTTCTGTCGATGAAGAAGAAAAACAACATTGATGGATGGCTGTCAACTATTGACATTTTTCTCTTTCGATATCAGCCGCGCTCTCGCCTGTCATACACAAAAGTGCCATTCATTCAATCATTTACACTTAATTCTCCTTCTTTACTGACTACACTACTCATACACATTTATATGACCTGATTGAGAGAACGATGAGAATTAATCATTCACATATATTTTGTGACATTCATCCTTTTCTTCGTGAGTTGAATACTCAATCCAATATATTGATTATTTTAAAAATAGTTTAATGACCATTAAAATATTGCGAATATTTTTAGCATTTTATGTTGTGCTCGCTTGATTGATTGGTTATGAAAGGTTGACGTGAGCTGTGAAGATGATTTTTTTCTCTCTTTTCTGGCTCTTTTTTGAAATTCAATTAAAATTTCTGACTGACACTTGATGGACGTGTGCTACGTTGCAAATTGCAGTTTTAAAATGCATTTTTCTCTCGCTCGTCAAAAAAAGATTTTTAGTGTGAAATAATTTAGCAAAAGTGAAGCCTTCAAGGTCAGTGCAATGAGCGAGGAATTTTCGACAATGTCATTTGGCTTGTTTGCAATCTGTTGAATATATTTTTGGATACACATCCGATTGATTTGGATGTGTGGGAACTTTTTTTGTTGCTGTACTTGGGAGTTCAAAAAGCTTTTTTCAAAAGCTTTCGACTGACTGAATAAACGACAACCATTTTATGCTGTGTAAATACGTCAATCACTTTTCTTTCACTGTTGCTTGCTTGCTGATGCTTTGTCATCCTATTCATTTTAGCCATCACTCATGTCATGCTCTCTCTCGCCTCTCTCTCGATATGTATGTTGTGAATGGCGATGGAAAGTGGTAGCAGAATTAGATGAATGAATGGAATGATGAAAAAGAGCTTTGAAATATGACGGCATGCATGACCATTCCCTATCCACAGCTCCCCCACCTCCACACAACCTTCAACGTTTCTTTTTATGCTCTTCAAATGGCATAAATCATCATAGCTTTTGAGCAATATGAGATAAGGAAGCATGAAACGAGAAAATAAAACTATAAAGTGAAAAAGTCAGCTATGAGTGACTCAAAGCACACAAATTTTAGTGGAACAGAAGCTGAGAATATTAGTCCAAAAATGCATAAATCTTCCGATAATTACTCATACATGAAATGCATACATGAGAGAGACATCCGAGTCTATAAAGAAGTACACCAAGCACAGCTCACATGATTCACTTTTCTCACTCCATTCGCTGCCTTTTCATTATCCTTTTGGGAGACATCTTTCACAATAATCTTTTCCACTTCCCAGTTTGAAAATTTAAAGCACTTTTTATAATTTTTGTGCATTTTAGAGTTTTTTAAATAAATTTTAAAAATTCCACAATTTGCCATAAAATCAAGTTTTCTTTAAAACTGAATAAATTTTAGCTACAAAGTTAATTTTTTAATAGAAAGTTTCCTGAGAGTTTTAAGAAAATCAAAATCCCGGAAATCGAAATTTAAATTTTAACCTCAAAAACTTCACGGCTGCTTTGCAAATTTCTAATTTCTTCTTGATAGATTGAATGAAAGGCGCTCATGATGATGATTATGACAAAAAAGGGGAGAACGAGATGATTTTAATAAAAACCATTGTCAACAAGAAGGAAAATGACAACAAGCATTAAGTTGTAAGTCAATGCAAATGAAGTACGCGAGCTGTTTTATGATGTGATTTCTGATGAGAAGAAATTCGTAACATCGCTACTACTGCCGTTGCTGTTGTTGTTGATGAGTGGCAAGTGGCAAGGCAAGGAATGACAGAGTGGCGGCGTGGCATGAAGAATGAGGAGAAAATCTTTATTTGTTAATTTTGTGAACAGATGGAATTTTCCGTCATATTAAGTGACTGACAACTTGACATTTCTGTCTGCGACAAGTTCATCGTTGTCGTGTGTGCGTTTGTCACTTGCAAAATTCTTCATCATGATTATCCTAATGTGAAAGTTTCTCTCTCTCTGTGCTGATTAATTCCACATCAGATTTAATCTCATGAACATCTTAAATAAAAATTCAGTAGCAAAATTGACAGCAAAAAAATGTGTAGGAAGATGATTGAAGTGAAGCATAATATTTATGTCAAATAAAATCAAACTTTATCCTCCTCATTGCCACCTTTCAAATTCACTCGCAACATCTTCACGTCTTTCTATCTCATCTCTAGCTTAGTGTGCAGAACTTCAATCCATAATGGCATTACCATCACATTTCCAAAGTCCCTCGAGTTAAAGTTTACGTTTTTCTTGCTACCCTGCAATCACCTCCTTGAATGTCCACCCAATACATTTCACTCGATATTAATTCGACTTTTCATTCGAAGCAAAAGTACTTCAATCTCACTCTCTCACTCTCGATGTAGATGGACGACACACAAACACACATGAAGGGAAAATGATTGGAAAATATTGATGGAAATTGGTGTGAGGGAAAGGGGAAGAGATGAGAATCAAAGTTGGAGAAACGTAACGAGACAGATGGGAATGACAAAAAACTGATTGGACACCAGCAGCAGCAGCAAACTATAGACACATCAAGCAACTCTCTCTCTCTCGGAACACAGAAAATCGAGAGACGTCTTGCACAATAATTTATCAAACTTCTGCTATGCTTTATTTATGCTTTTAAATTTTTCTCCTCAATATCTCCAACTCACTCTCCATCCAGTTCTAGTTCATGGCACTTGGTTCCTTTGCTCCTTTGAAGAAAAATGTCTTTCCTGTGGAGGTTCATCTTACGAGTGAGAGAGAGAGAAAATTGTTGTATATTTTTCACATAACGGCATTTGCACTTGATGCAAGGAGCAGTGCTGTTTTTCACATGACTGAATGAAGCCTTCTGATGGCGTAATAAATCTCTATTTATGGCATTTATGAAATTTCGCTCAGAATTTGTTTTAAAAATGATGCATTGAAAATTTCTCTGCTCCATCGGAATCTCGAACCTCGAAGGATGTCCTTACAGCAGCAGCAGCACAGAAATGTCATATTTATAAATAATGTGAGAAGATACAGAGAGCGACTTTGACTATAAAATACTGTCGTCGTGTCATAATGATTCATATTCGCCTTATACGAACATACATACATACAATGGACATCTGCTAACACCATCAATATTTATTGAATATGTCAATTTATTGTATGAAAAACTTTTTCCACCCCATCTCGCCTTTCTCACTCTTATCGATTCTCATTGTTCGAACAACCAAAGAATCTTTTCTGATGATGGCGAGAAAGAGAGAGAGTTCACAAAATTGTGTGTGATAGGATTCGAGAAGAGAAAATTTTTCAATAAATCACAGCAAGCAAATGCTTTTTTAAGAGATGGACAGCAGCAACAGTGGTGGTGAGAGTTGAGGGAGATGTCACAAGAAATGACAATTTCTTTAATTTCACATGAGTATTTTTGAGACTGAAAATTAATTTTCAGACCTGATAATTTACCAACCACATAACACGATAATTATTCTGGATGAGTCTTGAATTTATTATTCTCGAATTGTCCACATCAGGACAGTTGCAGCAGCAATGATATGGAGTGAGAAATTAAAAGACGGCAATGAAGCATTTTTGTGGTTGACATCTTTCGTTTTTAATTTAACTCACGTATTCTCTCATCATGCTCATCATCAGACCCACCACTACCGCCATTTCTCACACCCTACAAAAAAATAATTTTTAAACTTTTTTCTGCTGCTCTTTCGTGTCCTTTTGAGTTGTTGACATATTGTGTGCATGACGAGATTAATTAATCGCTGCTAAATGACGCTGATGAGTGCTTCTCATCCTCGAGGCAATTATTCATGAAAATCGCTCAACATTCTGATTGCGGTGATGTTCTCTTCCTTCACATATATAATGAAAATAATAAAAATATGTGAGCTAGTGGGTGGCAGTTCGTGTGAAGCTGAAAAGCATCACAGGATCAAATGAAGGAAAAATTTCAGTCCACCACCTTCCACGTCCCACTTCTCCCCTGAGAAATGTCATTCATTCATTCAATCTATAGCAGATCTGCTATTGTGTAGTGCAAAAGTATTAGTATTTTGTCTACAATTTTTTGATGTCATGTCTCATATTGATGGGGCTATGATGAAAATGGAAAAGTGGAAGATGAAGAAGAAATGAAAAAAATTCTACTCAGAGAAAGAGAGCTGAGCATGAAAGATGAAAATTTTCCCAATCAATACAAAATTGAACGAACATGACTTTTGAGATATTGATGGTTTTCAATTTTTTTTTGTTTTTTCATCTGTGTGAAAAGAATGGAGAAAAGTTTTATTTCGATATTTTTCTGCTTCGAGACCAGAGTCGTGCGAGATGAGAGAGAGTAAAAAAAAGTTTTCCTTTCTTCTCCACAGAAAGCGGGTCGAATGGCATGGTTGATAGGAATGGCGTTGAGGGGACACAAAAGTTGTTTTCAATCGCTCGTTATTGTTGATGAGAAATGGCTCGTATGTATCCCAAATCCATCATTGTCAATCAATAGTCAATAGCTGACTGCTGTGACTGATGGGCGACTATGCGACATGAAAATTGAATAACTGTCATTGTCGAGCCAATTTTACACTGCTGCTCTCTCTCGCTCTCTCACAGCAAAAATCTTATCAGTCATTATAATTTATAAATCTTATCGTCTCGCTCCAAGATTAGATTTGTGTTTGCGCTCATTCTCCACGGTTTTATCGAACGCCTCTCATAAACTCCGCGTTCAGTTTGTTTTCATATTTTGACGAGTCAAAATGACCTAACAATAATCAATTTCAGTGTGATGCAATATTTTTCTCTTTCTCACATGACGTGTTTACGATTCGATTGAAAAATGAGGCACATTCTGATAATTTTCTATATGACAAATTGTTTCATTCAAATTTTGTGCGATATCAAAGCGGAAAGCTATATATCACGATCGAGTGAATTGATTGATAGGGTTCGTGGTGATAAAGCCGTTATTATTGAAGGTGTGTTTGACAGAAATAAAAATTTTATTAGACGATTTTTACGATCAAGGAATGACAACTCTTCAAAAATATATTTTTAAAACTTTTTTTAATCTCTCATCTGTCCGTTGAACTTTTTATTATATTAATAATAACAATACAAATTGAATTGCTCATGTTATCATAATTGCGTTGTACTAAACAAAAAGCTCTTTCTCTCTCACTTTCTGCGATATCTATCTAATCTTATCGCAAAGTCGTTGAGAAATAAAAATAAAACTCACAACAAAAAAAAAAGGTTTGAACAGAATTTTTTCTCTTGCATAGCGCAAATTGTATCAGACCTGTCAATCACAGAGGACCTGCTAACCACAACGGATTTGGATTGCTATTGTGAGCCATCGGACGATAACTGTTACGAAAAATGTCTTGGAGATGATGGGAGGTAAGGAGAAGTAATTTTCATAAAGAATTTTTTGTTGAGAAAAAAAGTTATAGTGAGAGTGCAATCAGCAACATGTTTTTGTTAACAGCTGGCGAAGTACTTTTGGCCACTGCTATAGTAATGGGACTATCTGCATTGGTCACAATGATGATAAGAATGTTTGGTAGAACTCGATTAACGAGAAATAGAAGAATCCAAAGCTTATCGGAAGCACTTGATAGAAATAATAATCGAGCGTCTTTGACTTCTCTTCAGCAAAATGTGTTGAGTAAATTAAGAGATCGACCGCCAAGATATGAGACTAGACATAACTATGAGTATCGACGGAGGGGACAAGACGAAGAGGAGGGTGCGAGTGAAGAAAGAGAGGTTAACGTAAGAAATGTTGGTGTGTCAAATCCTGGTGCGAGAAATCGAGCAGAACCTCCCCCTCCATATGAAAATGGTGAAGCAACATCTGTAAGTTAAAATACGTTAAAAATTATTTTAAAATAACCGTTAATATTTTTAAAAAATTTGAGGTTAACGAGCTCCCACCCGCGTACACAATAGAAGAAGATACTCAAGCAACGTCTAATGCATGCTTTACAATTCAAAACGAAGTACAGCCGCAATTATCAAATTTAAGAAATAATTGTACTTTACATATATAAAAAATTAACTATGTGATAATGCAACTCTTAGAAAAAAACCAACTTTATTATAAGGAAAATTTTATCGAGACGAAAAATATAATTAGTGGTTTAATTTTGTAATAAAAAAATACCTGAACTTTATTTGAGGAAAACGCTAAAGAATTCAAACCACACGAAACGCACATAATTTTGTGGTAATTTTTCGCAATGTGAGGTAATTATCATGTTTTTAAGCGGAAGAAAATCTTCTGATTGTGACACAGGAAATCTTCAGCGTTAACATTTCAAACGAGAGCAAAGTGCGCGAAAAGGGGTTCCATGGCAAAGACACAAGGTAATGTCGTATCCTCTTTGACAGATCTTTATGCCATTGCAGCTCTCTCTGTCGTACAGAGAAGTTTTCCCTTTCCGCTTTTCCTCCTTCTTAATTCAATTGTTATCTCACCACATTAATCTATTTGAAATATTCCCGCATGTAATTAGAATACGTTTTCCTTAAAGCTAATTAAAACTCTTTTCTTCTTTCCTCTTTTTTTTCGGTGGTTATGTCTTTGAGAAAAGCAACGGAAGAAGAAAAACAAAAAAGATTTTTTTTGTCTTCGTCGAGGTTAAAATGAGAGAATTTTCGTACTTTCAATGGCAGTCGAGCGTCATCTTAGATGGAAGTGGAAAATATGTTTGTCTTTTTGTACTTGCGATTGAAACTTTAATTACTTTTCTGCTTCATAATTTTCTCTCTGTCGCCTTTTAGTTATGTGCACACACACAAAAACTGTAAGGAGAGAAAATGAAACCCCATCGAGTAGAAAATTAGTGAAGTGTAAAATTAAGCTGCTTAATTTTTTGAAATTTAAAAACACGTTAAAATTTTAATCTGAAATTATTTTTAGAGAAATTTTACTCAGTGGGAAAAGTGAGCTGAGTTAATTTAATTCACAGTGCAGAACTCGAAGTGTCTTTTTGTTTATTTTTCTCATCATCATGCTTTGACTGTTTTGTTATGAAAAAAGATGGTACTTTTTTGTGCCACTGGAAAATTCTTATTTCCTCATTTTTCTCATCAATGCATTGTCTTCACCATCAACATGAATATGTATTTGAAATATGTCATTTGGTGACAACTTATTTACAGTTTTCTACAAGCTTGAAATGAAGAAAAAGAGAGAAAGAAAAACAACACATTGGTGGGGGTGTATTGAGACAAATGTTAAACATTTGCAAAAGATTTTATTCGCAATGACACTTTTCTATCTCATCTGATGTCGAAATGAAATGAGGAACTGAATTGTATGAAGAATGGAAGAAGAAACAAAAAAATCAACTTTTCGCTCTAGAAGACAATGAACGGAGAGAATTTTTCACATTAAATTCTGTCATCATCATGTTGGTACTGAATGAATATATGTACATTTATTGTACAGTGCCATGCACTTTTGATGACAGTAAAATGTCCAAATCAACAAATATCTCAGGGCATGATTGCTCTCATTGTGAGACGTTTGTAGCATTTTGCATGCTTGTGAATGAATTATCTTTGAAATGTTCCCTTGTTGGGAACTTGAGCATGAAATATTTTAAATTTAGAATTTCTAGGATTTTAAAATGATCATCAACAAAATATCGACAAAAATTGTCAACAAATCAAATTTTTATTAATTATTTAATAAAATTATCGTCAGGGCATTTTCATTTTGCTCACAACATACAACATGTAACAAATGTCATGAATAATCAAGTTATTACAAATGATTTTGCCCTGAGACACACTCACAAAATTTGCTCCGTTTTGTGTCTCTTCCTTCTTCCCTAACTCTTCGCATTGTCGTAGCTATTTCAGCAAATCTATCAGCCAGCAGCAATGTGAAGGAGAATAGAGTAAAAAAAGGGAGACAAATTGCACAACAAGTTAATGGTTAATGTGTGCATGCAATGTGATGGAAATTAAACTTGACGTCTCTATGGATGATGATGACCGTTCCTCGCGTGTGTGAACTCATCTCCTTTCACATTATCATCATCTTATGAGAGCAAGCTGCTATATTTATTAACGTGCTGTCGAAAAAGTGCCATTTCATTATTGATTTCTATCCATTGGCAGATTATTCATTCATTTTTCTCTCCAGTCTCAACTGAAGCAGCAAAGTACGACAGTGAAGTGAAAGAAATTGAGGAGGAGGGAAAAGTTTGCAAAGATTACGTGACTCTCCTATATCCCAGACATTAGTTCTCATCTCCTTTTAGCTTCAGAGCATTTTCCTCTTTCTCTCTATCGCTTGGATCATGATTGAACTTCACGTATCATCCTGAGTCTTATCGATCAATCACTGATGTGATGGTGAGAGAGAGAGATGAAAAGACCAGGTAGGTATAAAGGTTCGAAGAAGAAAGTTTTACTGTAAATCCCCAAGTGTACATCAGAGCACGCCATCGTCATCCATCGAACGCTCTCGAATTGAATGGTTGGAAGGGAAAAGTTTGATAGCATTTTTTTTGGCACAATCTCTTATAAGATGTGGTGTGACAAAATGCTGATGCTGAAGGAGGACGGACGTAATATGTACATATTGTGCTGTATCGATATGGGATTGCTGAAATAGTGTAATAAATCATATCCACAAAATTCCCTCATCTCTTCATTTACATGTGCTCTTCTGAAAGGATATTTTTTACTCGCCGACGACGACGACGATGTCGAGAGAGTGAGAGGAAATGAAGATAAATTTGACAATTGTCAAAGGACGAAAATTGTTTTATTTAATTTGCTTAAAACTTTAAAAACATGCTCGATGCATGAGAAATTATGAAATTAGCAAAATGAAATTTTCGAAAGAAAATTTTCCTCCTCCTTCAACTCGAGAAGAGATTTTCGCAGTGAAATTCCTTCGAAGTGGGAGCAGCATATAAAAATTTATCAGCGTGCTGAGACACATTCATTGCAGCCTTAAATTTATGGATTATCGCTTTTCCTTTCTCTCCGCATTTTCTTGCAATTGAAGAAATCGGAAGCGATGTATATATTGAGTGGTGCAGTAAATTTCTCTCTCTCTCTCTAATCAAAATCATTGAGTCAAGTACGTTAACAGTGCTGCTGCCGAATGCTTCCCCGAAGAAGGAGTGAAGATATAGATAAATGAAAACAAAAAATAACATGAAAAGGAAAAATAATAAAAGTAAATTTATGGTCTCGAAACTGGGAGGAAATAACACAGAAAGAGAAAAGAATGAGATGAAGAAAAGAAACTGCTAGCATAAATTATGCTTTGAACTTTTTTTTCAAAACAATAAATTAAGGATATGTGTCTTCGCCATGAAGGATTTATGACGAATTTATTCTTTTATTATGGTGCAGCATTCTTCTCAACAGCACACAAATTTATGTCCGTGAATAATTATGCTGCTTGCTGTTAGTATGTCTCCACTGCGCTCTTATGACTTTTTAGAGCAGAATAAATGTCCGAGCTGCACACAGTTGAGAAGAATTATTACGTAAAGATGTCATTAAAGAACTCGCAATCATCTTCTCATTCTCCTTATTTGCGCGCACTATAAATCTAAAGCAGATGTCACTCTGACTCAACATCTATGACTCTCCTCTATATCCTTTGTCTTTCTTTTCTCTGTGCACCTCTCTTCCATCCAGTGTGTGGTTTACTGACACAAAAGAAAATATTTTTAAACTTCCTTTCATATTTTTTAAAATCAAAAAAGAGAGTGAAACATTTTTTAACTGAAAACTTCTCAAAAAAAATTAAGTAACTAGAATTAAAGTGATGTTTGCTCAAGGATTGAGAAACAATAAAAAGTAATAATGCGGACACATCCGAAGAATACTCATAAACAATATATTGTCAATCAAGTTAAATTAATGGACCATGTGATGTGTGTGCGATCAAAAAGATAATTGTGCAATATTCGAAAGTAAGGAAATAATGTAGAGAGAGAGAAATCTCGTGTGCAAACAGATTGCACATTTTACCTCACATATCTCATATCTCTCGTTCTGAGGCGAAATATTGATTGCCATCAATTTGATTAATTACTTTCAATATTTCAATGCCTTTCTTCTCTTTCACTTCCATCACATACAGATTATTAATCTACCAAAAATTTCGTTCCTTCTGCAAATATTTCATGTTTACATTAAATGAAATGAAAAACTTTTATCCGTTGTTATATTTTGCTGGCTGCTAACTGTCAATTTGGTGAGATGGATAGAAAAGTTGACGTGCCTCAAAAATCGAATCGAAACAATACACTAACTTTGCTCTGTGCGTTCTCGACTCAATTTTTTGTCCGATTTGATTTGTAGTAGATTGATTTATAATCACTTTATACACACCACGATGAGGGCTTCGCCTCTTTAACTGTTCACTCGCAGCAATAAAATATTATATGTGTGATATGATGTGTATATCTGTGATCGAATGTTTGTGTACGTGGAATGGGTGAAGAGGAGGACGCAGAAAAAAATGTTAAAGAAGAAGAAAAAGTATTTTTATGTATGGCAATAAATCACACACGGTATGGATTGAAAACACGTTGAGGAACCATCGAAACGGCTGTAATAAAAATTCCGTGTATGCGAACAAATATTTTGTACCTCATTAAAAGTGTCGCAAATTTAAATGCAATCAGACTAGTAGAAATTTATATATCGTTACAAACTAAACGTTTTGCGCACATTTTAATCCGTTTGAAAAGATATAAAAAAATTTTCACGGCCTTTAAAATTCCCCGCTGTGAAAATTTGATACATATGAAGCGATTATGATCCGGCAGAAAGTGCAATTTATAGCTTTAGAGGCGAGTGATATGTGTGGAATAAATGTTTGATTACAGCATAACACAAAATTAATTGAAAGCTATAAATTATTTATTGTAGAAGTCATTAAACATTGTGTCAATGCCACAGAGTAAAGCAGAAAATAAAGAGCGACAGTGAGAGTTGGGTTCGATAAAAGTTGTAAATTATTTTTGAGGGGTGCAAATTTTGTAACTTTTTTTATATATATGTGAATTTGAGACATAACGCATAGATTATCGAACTCCTTTTTTTCAATAATATTTCACATTTAGTGAACATGTTTATGGCCATAAATCATTAGGTATGATGGGATAAATTTCTGAAAAGGAATGTCAATAAAAAGCTGAAAAGAATTTTATGGACGTGTGAGAGGAAGAAAAAAATGTTCAATTTCAATATTTTCAATATTTTATTGTTAATTTTTAACATTTACAGTTTTATTTTATCTCTTGAGCTGCTTTAATTTTTCACTTTATTTTATTCCTTGCTGCGCACAAAATGAACTTCAAGCTTAATTGAGTCACTTTGTGCCGCATTTTAAGTATGATTTTTTATGAAAGTGGTTGAAAGTTTTTTTTTTCGCTTCATCCAAAAATTAATTTTTATGTTTGCCATTTTTGCGGAATTTTTAATTTTTCTGATAATTTTTTGTTTCACTCCGAAAAGGATCTTGAACGTATACTTTTTACTATTATCGTTTTCAAATAAATTGATTTTTTTTCTCGTATCTCTCTGCATTTACACATTTCATCATCGTATAATTGTATAATTTGTGAGGTTTTCTGTTTAAAATAATTTTAACCAATAACATTTTCATACCTGAATTAAAAAAATCATTAACAGTATATTTGATGTTGGAAGTACCAAAGATTTTTATTTTTTTAAATACTTTCATAGTTTTTTTCTTTAAAGGTTAAAATCAAAAAAGATTCCAAAGTTTATTTTAATTGGAGTAGAATAAATTTTTATTTAGTTTCTTTTTTTTGCCAGCAGTAAATACGTATACGTTGATTTGTTCTCATTTTAAAAATGACTCATTTTTGTTCTGTCAATTAACACGCGTACTTAATTCATTCTTATTTACAGCAATTCTAATTTTTTTTCGCATCAATAAAAAAATTTCTTTCTCTATAATTTAAGTATATCTTTTAATATAGTTGATGTGGAATAATATTTTTTAACTGCATCCTCAATATGTAGAATTTATTTAAGATTTTTTTGCTTCGCTTGCATATGCTCGATATACAACTTAGCTCTTTCTCAATAGTTATCGGGTAAAGAATTTACATATTAAAAGTCTTAATTTTTTTTCATGCAATTATCTCTTAATTTATCAACGCAATAGTTACGTGTGTGTGTGTGTGTGTGTTTTTAAAAATTATGTACTCTATATTTTAGTTTCAAGTTTCATCTTTAAAGTACTTGCGAACGATCATAAATTTACCATCTTTATAATAATACAAGGAGGTTGGAGATAAATAGAGGCAGAGAAAGGAAACTCAAAGTCGCGTAAAAAGTTTTTTGAACTGATTCGAAAGTTTAATGTTCGCGCGCATTTCACAAGGTAAAACTCACTCTTGATCATAATTTTAAATCATTACACAGTGACTTTTTTTTAATTAATATATCAGTTATGCCAAGCGGAAGTCACACGAGTGTGTAACTGTGATTTAATTTAATTGCATAAAAAATATAAAAGTGAATCACAAATAAAATTGTCAGCTGGACGAAAAATGGCCACAAAAACACAAGTTTTGGCACATATTAAAAGTTTTTTTTCTTTCAGAAATTTCCGTATACAATAAAGTTGTTTTATCGTAAAAGTTTTTTTTGTCAGTGTGAAATAAAAATCGAATACATTTTTTTACATCTTCATTTTTGTTCATCGCAAATTTTTTTTTCGAAGCAGATTTATAGAAATTTTACATATTGTATCATCATCTTGTTCGTATAGACCATTATGCGTATACATACATTATTGGATGCCTTTTTTTTGTGTCTCAATTCAAAGCGAAATTAATTTTTATTCTATGAGTTTTATAAAATTTTCTCAAGCACAAAAATCGAAACAATAATTTTTTTTCTCGTATAACTCTTTTCTTTCACAATTAAACGTATTCATCACGCGCTAGAGCCAGTTTTGTATATTTATTGGAAACAATAATGGAAAGATGTGAAAAATAGAAATTTCTCGGCAAAAATTAAAAGAGACGTTGATGATGCTTTAGAGCAGCAATTTCTTCTTTCCAATTCAATTTTTTTTGAAAAGAGACTTACGTATTTACAGCATTTTGAATTACATTTATAGCGAAAGAGAGTTAATTATAATTAATTGTATATTTTCAATTTCTATCCATCCTTCTTCGTTATGCTTATTATCATAATTTTTATTACCTTATAATCTTAGATATGTGGCATCACATGATTTAATCGCAATTGTTTTTCATCTAAAAAGAGCTATTTTATGTGTGTGTGTGTATTTATATAGCTGACTGGCAATTCTTATTTAAGCACATTGTATTTATGGTGATGATGATGGAGATGTGCGGCATTCTCTTCAAACAATATATATTTTACTGAATAAAATGTTGTTAAATCAAATTTTCGAGATATGTAATCGCACGTCGTCTACACTTTTCCTCAACCTTTCTCACACACATCTCCGTAATCATCCCACTTTTCTTCTTCCAAAAAAAAAGTCTGTCTACTCCTCGCCACCACCCCGTCGTCCTTCACTCACTCCCTATTTCACTCGCTCTGCTTAGTTTATGTACGATGATAATAAATAGACAAGACGAAAAGAAGAAATAAATAATTCTCGGAGAGAACGCTCAAGGAAAGGAATTTCAACAGATTGTGAATGTGTGTAAACGGAAATGCGAAGTGGGGTTCAGTGGGTGGAAATTTTCTTCTTTTCGTCTTACTATTTTTCTTTCTAGCCAAAACGAGCGAGCAAAAGAAGAGAGTGAGAGAAAGACGTGCGAGGAGAAACATAAATTTTCACATAAACCACGAGGAGATTATAAAATGCTTAAATATTTTAGGAATGTCAAACGTATTTTGAAGATAATTGTTTTGCCAGTTCAGTATATTTTAAGAACTTTGAGTGCGGACTCTCATCAAAGGCTGACGACGATGATGTACCGACTGATAGATCCGATTTATTATGACGCTCATTGGATGATTGAGTGCCAACAGGTGATGGTGATTTTTTAAGTAGCGCCAGTCCATTGCCACGACCCATCTCGACGCTCACATTTGATTTTGGTGAGATTGAAACGGGCGATTTTGGCGAGCGAGACGGTGGCGGCAATTTTGAGGAATTTGTTTTCAAAGCCACCGCTTCCGAGAGCATATCGTCGTTGACGAAGTGAACTTTCGACAAGTGATGACGATAGGCGCCTTTTGACGTGAACGATGTATCACAAAATGCACATTTAATTGTGGAATCATCAGCCGATATTCCATCATTGCAGGCCCAACTAAACGCTAATATTGCACTAGCTTGATTATTCGATCGATGTTGTTGTGATGGAGATGCGGCGAGTGCTAGCGAAGCACTATTTGAACGCGAATTTGGCGTATTTTCGGTTTTATCGCAAAGCTTCTGCAATGCCGCCAATGGATGTGCCCGAGGACGCTTTCCTTGTCCATTTTCCGATTGACTCGGCTTGTCAACATTTCCCAAATTATCAAACATCGACGACAATGCCCCTAAACTTCCGACTCCCATTGACTTCTTACTCGCCGCTGACGTCTCGTTCGGTGTTGAACGCGATGCTATCGACTGATTGTCACTCATTGGACTTGACGGACTCACCCGTGGGCTGTTTCGGCTGTTCATTAATGCATTTGCCTTAATCAACTTTAACGGCTTATCATCCTCATCTTCGGTCTCATTATTATGGTTGGCACTCTCGCGCGAGCTATTCCGCAAGTTATTTCCATCCTCATCGCCTTCATTCGATTCACTTTTGATTCTCATTGTTGCCGCAACCGCCTTTCTGACAGCTCTCTTTAAATTATTTTCCCTCTTATCGTCGCACTCATCAGGCAATTCTCTTTTAATTTTAAGCGGCTTATCGTCATCCGAATCATTATGTGTGTTTATTTTGTTGTTGTTATCGGGTGAAGCGCGTAGCGACGAAGTAGTGTGAACCGATGACATATCAAACTTTTTTTCGGGCGTCAGTGAATCGACACGGCTACTGCCGCGCTCCGAAATTGAACTCGACTCGCTGCCACTTCGTTCACGTCGGCCATACTGCGCTGCGAGATAGCTCTGCTGTGAATGATAATTTCTTAGCAGTGACATGGTCTGTGCATCGACAAGTGGCTTCGTATAGTCAACACTTTCATCGATGCCGAGACGCTTTAAAATACTTGAGCCCAGTGTGGAGGTATTTTGATTGACACTTGGAAAATTGGTGGAACCGTGACGAGATCGTGTATCGAAGCTCTTCTCAATTAGCTGCTCGATAGCGTTAAGTACTGACGGTGACGAGGTTGTTTTATCGGATGCGTCTTTAGTCGACTTACTCGAGAGATCTATTGAGTTTGAGGATACTGGTGATCTCTGGCGAATGGAATTCGGTGATGTCATGTCGCTGTCACTTATACTCTTTCGACCATCTCGACTATTTACTGGACTTACCGAGTCGGGTGGAATTATCGAGTTTGACATGAGGGCAGATTTTAACTTTTGAGCTGGGGATATTGCAGTCGAACTTCCGATACATTGTCGAATGTGATCCACAAAAAGTGCAGTGTCAATTTTGTCTCCACACTTTTCACATGTTATTCGTCCTGCACTTATGTCTCGTAATGGCTTATTGAGCATTGGATTTTCGCCATTTTTAAAGTCATTCTGAGCACGTTCGAGCTCCAAAAGCTTTCTCACTGGCAACGATTTCTTGCGCTTCTCCCTCGTCTGCTTTCGACGACTACCGCTCTCCGTAATAGATCGCATTATGTGTTCCTTATAATGCGCATTTTTAACCATGTGATTGCTCAATTCCTTAAGCGATGAGAAGGCTTGATCGCATACTTTACAAGTAAGTACTGCACTTACATGACTATTTGCCGATGCCGCATTGGCTGAATTTGATGAGTTGCTATTGTTAGCGTTGCTCTCTCTGACATTACCACCGCCACCTCCTCCTCCACTCGTTGGTTTTTCAGTCGAATTCGATTCACTTCCACTTCCGCTATTGTTATTATTTCCACCTGCGCTTCCGCTAGTACTTGAATTGGGTCCACCTGGACCGCCACCACCACCCGATCTCCACGAGATGATTTGTTCTTGCGATATAATGTTGGTATAGTGCTGAGTCTGTTGCATATGACTAGTCATTTCGGCTAGCGAGCGGAAACTCTGACCACACCACATGCACTTGAGAATTTGGCGCGTTTGCTCAGCACCCTTGCCCAACCATACGTCTTGTCCGCGGACAAGTTTACGCGGCAATGGCATAGTCTCTTTGATAAGCAAATTCAAATCGGATTTAGAGGACGATGATGAATTGTGAGAGTTCGATGACGCATTTTGAGAATGAGATTGTTGTGATTGCGATGATTGATGTGTGTTTGATTGTGGCGGCACACTTACGCCGCAGTGTTTGGTTTCTTTCATGTGTGTTGTCAATGCGGCCAATGATGGAAAGCTTTGCTTACACCAAACACATTTCAAGACATCTTTTGCCGTGTCGGCGCCTTTGTTTAGCCAGTGTGATTGCCAAGCACTATGTCGACCAGCGGATGGAGCTCCTACACTTACATTTGAACCTGAATTGCCGCCCACATGACGGTCATTCATCGATGAGTTATTATTAGACGAAGATCTGAACATCTCGTCACCGATACGACTTAGTTCTGACATTTTCTCTAATGCCTTTGTCGCATCGCTCGGCAGCGATGAGTGCAATTTATTTTTGCCATTCCACTCGGCCGCTAGAGTTTTTGGTGATAAACCTGCGGCGGCTACTGCACTCGCAAAGAACGGTAATTGAGCGGGCGTACTCCATGGCGTGACGATTGACTGCTTATAGTCGTGTCCGGGACGTGACATTTTGCGTGGCGAATGATGTGGCGATTCGCCACTTGTTACGCGCTTTCTACTCACCGATAGATCTAATGGACTGCTATCGGTCTTCATAACTTCATTATCACTATTATTCTCATCATTTGAGTCACTTTGATCACTTGAGGACTTTCGTTTCTTACTAAAGTCCAAAATTGGCTCGTCATTGTCAATTGGTGAAGTTGAACGTTCGCGATGGAGGCCATGTCTCAGTGGTGATGCTAACAAAAGTCTATTTTGTTGAGCTGCTGCTGCTGCGGCTACATTCAAGTACGCTGCCATAGCGGCTGAATGCTGAGGAAGCATTCCAGGAGGTAAATTTGGTGGCAATGTCATACCAACCGGACTTAATCCACTCTGTCCACCCAAACCACCACGTCCCGAGTAGACTGACTCGTCTGAGGGACATCGACCGCTGGACGAATCTCGTGATTGACATCGTGGACTGGCCATTTCACTGTAAGCAGAAAGAGACAAAAAGAAGAAAATTAAATTTTTGGTGGACGTATGCAGTTTTTTTTTGTGTTTAAAAGAGTGCATAAATTAATCAAATGACAAATGTTATATCCTTTTCAACAGCTTATATATATTATAATTTTACGTCTCTGCTTTTCATCTCCTTATCTACGCTTCATTCTCTCTGATTTCTCTTTTATTTAGATTTTTCTTCACTTCTTCTTTTTATTTTCAGCGAAGCACGTTTCAATGACTGCATAAATATTTTCTCTTCTTCTGTCATATGCTTTGCGCTCGAGAGATAATTTTTATTTTATTTTATAGTTTCGGAAGAGTGTAAGAATTTTTTTGGACTTGTTGTCTGCATGATTAAATTTCCCTTGCTTTGATGACGGTGACCCATGCGATTTTTTTCTACCTATACAGTGCATCACAAAAAAGTTCTTCAGTCGATCCAATTAAGAGAGTTAAATCAAAGATTAAGATTGTTCATTAAAGAACCCTTTGGGTGACACACACGAATTTTGATGAGAAGTGAGAATGCGAAACAATTATTTTTGCACAAGATTGGTCCCAAAAAAAATCTTTTATTTTATATACACGAAGGAGCTTGAAGTGGAGTGGTAAAGAGAAATACACATACGGAGCGAGTAAGGAGTCTCGAGCAGACATAAATCTTATCGATTTTATTTGTTTTTCCGAGAATTAAAGCCTACACTAAAAAATCGAGAGAAATATTTTAAATATTTTTTTTCACTTTCTGGAATGAATTCACATTAAACGCCGAAAATTAATTAAAAATGATTTTTGATTTGAATGCGAAAAAATAATTTTTTTTGGGCAATTTGAAATCAGGAAATAAGGTGTCTAGGAAAGCATTTCAAGTTATCACTAAAATATGCAAGCATTCAATCATCACTACCTGGCACTGAGTGCTTGACGATAGATTTCAAGCATAACGGCAGCCTCGTGAAGCATCATTTTGACTATCTCACACTTTAATGATTTTTTTTCTTCTCTTGCTTGACAAATATTCAAATTTTCCTTTAATAATATTTATTTAAATTATCTCGTCTCACTTTGCATAATTCTTCTTTATTTCGGTCTCTTTTCGCGAAATATTTTTTCGGTCATAATATAATGAAGAGATTTGCATTTTTTAAAAAATATATTTCACGATATTATTTTTATTCACACCAGTCAGAAAATAAATAATTTTTTCTGATTTCACTTTGAATTCATTTTATTTTATTTTTTTGGGTGAGCAGATTTCGTTATCACTAGATGTCACCATCGGTATTAATTTTTGACATTCACTATAAAAATTATTTTTTCCTTATTACTAATTTCTCGATTTTTGATTTCTCTTTCTTTGGCACAATTTCGTATAGTAAGAATTTTTTAAAAAATCAAAAATTTATAATAATTTATTTTCCGTATATAATTTTGACTTCATTCTCTCTTCCACTCGACCGTACAGCAGTAATAATATTCATGTGGGTGAAAAGAGTAAAGGAAATCTTTTCACTTCTATCACGTCTGTATTTCAAATTTCAACTGACTGATGTGATGAAGTTTCCTTTGATGTGTCGTCGTTGTTGTTTTCAATTTTCTATTTCGTTCACTCTTCGTATGACTGAGCGTTTGCGCAACAGAGAAGGCAAGAGTGACTCTGCGAGAGATTCTCTCAATTTATTCGGCTTATGTTGCGAGAGTAGGGATGAGAGACTACGATATGGACATGAAAACATGTGAATTGAGTTGGTATTGAGGGGAAATGTTAGAATTCTCTCATTAGCTTCGTGAACATTGCGAGAGAGAGAGAGAGAGAGAGAGAGAGAGAGTAAAGAAATTTCAGAGAGAGAGAATTATTAAATGAATGTGTTGCTGCTGACGGCTGCTATTATTACGAGTGTGGTGTATTGGAAAAATATTGATGTTTTTCTGATTTTATTTTCAAGCTTTATTATTCGTATACGTATGCTTTTTATACTTTCGGAAAACATACAATAAAAATACATTTTTATTGCGTTGATTTATCGCTTTTATATGTTTAAATGGGAGATATTTTTTGGAGACTGTATTTGCACACACGGAATGATGAGAAATCGAAATCGATTTTTTCTTCTCGCTATTCTTCCTTGTACACACACTAAGCTCATTTCTCGAGCATCACTCATCTTTTATGACGATTGCCGGGGTCATAAAATAATATGGAACGACGATATGGTGTGCGAGATGCGATGATGAGAAAGAATAAGAAGAGTGGCAATAAATTTCCTTCTCGTCAACATCACCATCATTTTTTGACAGCACAGCCTGCAGAAACTGACTGAGTGACTGACCCAAGTAAATAAGCTTGAAGTAAATTTATTCGACAATCAACTATTGCATATATATCTCATAAACTTGTCATGTCACATCACAGCCGAGATGAAAGATGATTGTTGTGGAATTGTTTTTTTTTTGGGGTAACTGGTAAAGTTTTTTGGAAGATTGAATGAGAAATGTTGCTCAACTTCTCTCGCTCTGCTACTCGGAAAATCCCTCATCCAAAAATTGTGATTAATAATTCCCTTTCAGAGTGCAGAATGTACATATAGCAAAAGAAGACGAAGAAGTGCATTTTCGAACAAGACACAAACTTTGTAGAACTCAATGTCATGTCAAAAAGAATTTTTCTGTCACTCACTCACTCCGAGTGAGTTTTCATAGTTCTATTTTTGTGTGAGTTAATCTTTTGAGCTTTTTTTATTTCTGTTGACTCCCGGAAAACTTGATCGCAAAACTTCCTCCCAACAATTCTGCACTCAAACCCTCCTTTTTATTCAGTTTGCGAACGGAATCTCATCATCATGTTTGCAGTGAGCAACTAGGTAGTTGTATACAGTACGTATAAACATAAATACACAGACTCATAAATACTTAAATAAGAATATTAAGTCCGTAGTGCGATGTGATAAACATAAATTGCAAAACAAGCAAGTAACACGATGTGAATGGAAGGAAGAGAGAGAGGCAAGGGACGACGACGACAACAATGACGAGTTGAGTTGTATGCGAGGGAGAAAATGAGCTCGCCTGGAATGGCATCGAGGTGTAATTTTTAAATATGTCACGTAAATAATGATCCCCTTGTGCAATATTCACTTTCTCGTTTAGAGATCCATTTTTCTCCTCTTCTCTCTTCCTTTCGCTCCACGTTCTATTTTGATGTGGATTTTTTTTCGGCATTTTTTTTCTTATTTATTCTCAACTGCTCAGCAGAACATTTTATTATGTTCATGCCGATACTTATCGGAACACACTCACACATGGTGAGCATTCTCTTATTGAGTGTAGAAGCATATAAATATTTATTGCATTACACTTTATAGTCGATTCTCATGAAATCCAAGAAGTTTGATGCGATTTTATCAGCAGCGAGAATTCTTCTACTTCACATGCTGCATACAGCCATAATTGAACATTAGTTCCGTTCCATGTAAATATAAATTAAGGCGAATCGTGCTGAATGGACGGCAATGGCAAAAACACCACTTTTCTACCATAAAAGTCACATCTCTACGTCCTCCTTTCGAAAAATCTAAATCCATAAACGTAATTTATTGTTATCATCAACATTTTCACTTGCAATATTTTTCCTTCCGACATTATTCCTCCTATCATCCATAAATTAAGATCTTTTAATCATTCAAATAATCATAAAAATAATGAATGTATACGCAATAGCTGGGGTCGAATGCCTGACAGAAGCAATAATATCAGGAGGGAGATGAGATTGATATCCCGACCATACATGAATGTATGCAGTCGACCTCACACTATTTCTTTTTTCTATGCATAGTGTGAGGTGAAAAATATTCACCGAAAATATTCATTTGACATGGACACATAGCTGAGCATAACAAATATATTAATGAAACTTTTCCCATTCTCTCTCATTCGCTTCTGCTGTTATGACTATTCATTGTCGGATCAATCATAATTTTTTCTCTTCTCTCGTAATAATCGAGACGCGAAAGGACGATTAAAGTGTAAAAATTGTGATAAAAATTTTAATTCAAATTTTACGAGTTTCAATATTTTTTTGTCTATTAAAAAAAATATTTTTTTGCCATTTTTTGTCAATTTTCAACCCACTCAAGCAAGTACAGAAAAAAATTATGGGTGAATTAATTAGATAGGTTTTCCGAAATAAATTATTATTTTCATCTAATGTGTGAGTGTTCATTTCAAGATTGTCTCTCATCTAATTGATTAGGATATTTTTCTCTTTTCAAATATTGCAATGAATAATTTTTTGTTGTGAACTCGTAAATTTTCATTGTGAATTGAGAGTATATCAGTGGCATTATAGCGGAGGCACTAGTAACTGGGTTGTTATAATATCGAATCAATAATATTATTTATGTGCACATTTTCAGGTTGAGCAGGATATCGACATTAAGTATATTTTAGTGCGCTCTTTGGAAACGGGTGAGGAAAAGACAAGACATGCAACTTACCGTTTTAGTCCGGTTTCATGATCAATTAGTGTGACAGGTATGTTCTGTTCTAAATCATCGTGCGGTGACTCGTTCGACTGTTGACGACATGATAGGAGCAGTGCTGCCGCGGCTGCTGCCGATTGTGTGGCGAGACGATGGCGAGCATCTTTCGATCGAGGAATTGTTGCTTTCGATTTGATTAATGAAGATGTGGTGGTTGTTTGTACCTCGGGCACCTCAAGAGAATTGCTTGATGATGGACTTGCTGACCCCGTTGACAATTCATCCTTGTGGGCATCATTATTTTCATTTAGATTCACACCCTCTTCACCTTCGTCTGCTCGAGTCAATCGATATTGAGGTGATGCAAGGCGATTATCATGGAAAGAAAGAGAAAAAGAAACGTTTTGCACATGAAATATTGCACGATATCAGGAAAGATTAATGACAATGGTTATTTCAAGTAGTTCGATTGAGCATCAGAAGCAGTTCAGTGGTGAGAAAATAAAACAGAAAGATTGTGTGTGGATTCACATTTTTATGCACTCAATCTATTGAGACTGTCTTTCTTTCTCTATCGATGGCAATATAAAAAATCTTAGTTGCGGTTTTCTGATTTATTCGAGAGTTTTAAGAAAAATATTGCGAGAGAGAAATAGAAGAAAATATTTAATGGGTAATTAGTTAAAATTGATTGTGTCGATGGTTTTTTTGTAGCCGACACTTTTGAAATTGAATCGATTTTTTAAGGTGATTTTTTAACAACTAAAAAAGTTTTTGCTTTGAAGATGCGAAGATAAAAAAATACCGAAAAATAGAGAAAAAATTAAATTTGTTCACGAAACCAATTTTTAAAGTCAACACAGGAGTCGATGTTGTTGGCAGGCACGCATTGAGCGATAAAACAAATAGCGCGCTTTTATGTGCTTAATGTTGTTTACTTTCTTAATGAAAATATCAACCACGTAAGTAGGAGAGTGCACACACCAAACATAGCATTAACTAGCTCTCATTTTCGAAATTGCTGCAAGATCGCTTAGTTAATATTGAGCTTATGGCGACAATGAGACTAATTTAACAATTGAAAAGCACTTTGTGCATGTAATAAAATTTTGTGTCCACAAAATCCGATAAGAATTTAATTAATTTCTCACTTACAGAAAATTATTTGAGCACTTAATAAATTTGCGCAATTTAATGTTTTCTAAATTTTATAAAATGTATTTAATAATTTTCAATAAATGGTTTTTACAATAAAATAATTTTGCATAAACAAAAGAAGCGAAAAAGAAGAAAATTTTATCACAAAATCCAATCACAATGGAAAGAAAAAGAAATTCAAAGATTCGATAGCCAAAAAATAAAAAGAACTGAGAGAGCGGCGACAACGACATCAGTAAGTATAAGGAGGATGAAATGTGTGTGCAATGCTTGCTGCTGTCGATTTACTTATTGTTGTTTTTGCTGCATTTAAAGCACAAAGAACTGCAGAAAAAGCGAATCATGTATCACGTTTTCTTTCGTGGAATTTATCGACATCTCAAGGATCATTTGAATCGGCATTTTTTTATTTATGCGAGAGTGAGTGAGTGAATGTGTGTGGAGGTTTTGTGGTTGAGGTAAAAAAAATGCAAAAGCGGCAGTTCTTGTTAATTAATTTAAGTAAGGAATGCATTTGTGGCTTCTTTTTCTCTCTTCTGCTGTCTTCTTTTTTTATTCTTTCGACTCGTTTTTATTCTCGATTTTTCTTCATTCTAATGGCATGCAAAGGATATTGTTCCAGGAAAGACATTCCTATCGATTTGCGATCACATAAATTTTGGTCACTTTTCAGTTCTTCTTTGGGTAAAATGTCAACTTCTATTCTCTGTCTGAAGCTTGAAACTGATTTCTATTGTCTTTCTGGGTTTATTTAAATTTTTTAATTTTGCATACAAGATTTTTTTAATATCCGCGATAGCCTCAACATTGATCACGAGAAAAGTTGTCAAATAATTTTTGACACTCGTGCGGTAATTTGACGAGAGTGATGCTGATAAAAATGTACGGCTTCTGTTTGGCGTTTTTAGTTTTTAAAAATTCATTGAGTCGGATCAATAAACAAGACATTGACGATGATGATGAGAGAAAAACGAGAAGAATATTTGTGATGACCGCATAATGTCTGACAGTTGACGAGTGAAATGATATTCGATATTTTTCTCATCTCTCAAATTCATTTATTCGTCAAATTCATTCACGGCTTCTCTTAATAAGTTTTCGCTTCTGTCATTAAGTGTTAATTCTTTTTCATAACAAAATTTCATATTTGAATAATTATGAAAGATTTCGTCAATGTCAAAATGTGTGACATGTGAGAGGGTTGACTGAGATGCGATGAGGTCTTGAGTCAATTACTCAGTCATATCATCATCTTCATCATTATTTAATGCCTCTTAGCATCTCATCTCTTTTGTCATTATTTTATTATTCAACGAATTTCAATTTCTTACTAAGCAAACACACAAAAGTAATAAATTAATCCACCGAAAGACGATAAATGATGAGTGCGAGAGATAAAAGTTCAAATAAATGACGAAGAAGTGCGAGCTGTCAAATCGCATTCAATTCATCAGAAATTTCGTCAATGTCTCATGTATGAGAAATAATAAATTGTGTGTGCGATGATCGGGAAAAGAAAATAACAGAGAACAAAAATAAAACAATACGCGAGACACTCATCAATCTATCAAAATATTAAACTCGGCATCATCACGCGGAATGACACGAATTAATCTTACTTTATGCTCTTTTTCCAAATATATTCGATTAATTTTCTCTCATTCCAGGGATTTCGCGTGATGCGTTCGAAAAACTGCGGCAAAGCTTAAAATTTATGTTCGCAACAAATTTTGCTAATTAACGCAATTCACAAACTTAATTGACTTCATTTGTTTGCAATGATTTCTGAGGTTGCAAATAAATTTCATTCAAACTACTTTAAATCATGTGAAAAAGATTTCTGAGATTTTGCTAAAATTTAAATTCGTCACCTTTAAAAGTGATTTATTTCTTTTGTGTGACTAATTAAAATTCATTCGAAAAAGATTTTTAGTCATCTCTGTGAGCTTTTTATGACCCAAACTGTCAATAAATTGCACGCGAGTTGACATCTTCGAGGATGTTGTCGAAAATCCACTTTTCAATATTTCCATTTCAGACTTAGATCCGATTCGATTGTGAGGAAGATGAACGAAATATATAAAAAATAATTTGTTAATTTTTTTCCAATAAATTATTGCCATTTGATTATTTTGCTTTGTTCAAGCGAAATCGCCATTCGTCCATTCATCATGGAAATTTATGGATTGTCGACTCTGAGCGGATGAGATTGAAATTGTCTGGGATTTAAATATTAAAAAAATTTTTGAATATGATTAAATTTTTTTTCCTCTTTTCATATTGATTTCAAATCTAAGTTCAAATAAATTAAATACAATCGAATTTTGCATTCTTAAAAGCAAGTTTTCTCATCATCTTCAAGCTTAATTAGGAAATTTCGCTTACGCCTTTTAAACTCCACAGCATGAAGAGGTTTTTAAGAATAAGAAAATGAGAAAGAGAGAAAATATTTTGATATCATTGACGGTGTTCACAATCTTCAGAGATACACACACACACGTTGCACTATGTCCTTACTCATCTCGAATCGATTGTGAACTAATTGAATTTTCTTGTTCGATTCTAACTCTTGCAATTTTACAATTTCTTCTTTTTATTCTCAAACTGTCAACGACCAGTAATGTCAAGACATACAAAAAATATTTAAAAGGAGCGGCATCGATAATGGCAAATTATTTTTAGAATTTTTAAATCATCAAAGTAAAATTTAATTTCAATCACATTTCTCCTGCAGACCATCGAGACAGTCACTCACTCGTTCGATTTATTTTAAAACTAATTAATTTCCATTTCATCTTTATCAATTGTTTTAAACACTTCCGTCGTCTCTGCTGCTCCATTCACATCTTTCTCAGTTGAATTTGATTGAATTTCAACCCCCTTCAGTAATTTTTTGCTGCTTCTGCTTCTCCCACCACCCCATCTGTGTCTGTCTACTCATTCATCGTCATTGTCATTCTCTCCACTTATTGAGTTTAATCAGATTGACATGACACTGTCAAATTCATGTACATCGCTCACATCAAGGGCGAAAAAAGGAAGAAGCAATTTTATTTTTCTCCAAATTTGATCAATTATAAATTGAACATTCTCGAGAGTATGTGCTTGTGGTGGAGAAGTTAAAATGAACTGACAGATCTCGTAGATGAAATGAGACTGAATGACGTATTGGGATAAAATTGACAGACAAACCCGGTCAACGTAAATGATAGTTCAGTTTTAAAATCTTCATGTAAAATGTCGAGGAAATCTTTCACATCCCCATCGGTGATTTCACAGAAATGTTTCGAGGCGAAGAGAGAAAATAAAATGAAAAATTCTTTCTGACTTCAAATGAGAGCTGAGTTGAGTTGAGTTACTGATGGACATGAAATAAGGAAAAAAAGGACCTGATGAAAAAACAAAAGGATTTTGCTCCTGAGGCAAGATTGTCATTTCTACTCAGAAAAGTCGGTCCAAAACATTCTTGACAGTTTTTGTTGCTAATAAAAGTGACATACATGAAAATTTCTTTCAACTTCTCCTTTGACGATGAACATGATAGTCGAGTGAGTCTGTATGTGAACATCTGTGTGTGTGTTTCACTCTGAACTGCATCAAGAAAATTTTTCACATGTCAAATGGAATTTTTCTTCTTGAGAATTTTTCATTTTGAGTGAAATGCATTTTATAAATGAGAGCAGTAGCAGAAAGTATGATTGATATTGTACGAGTGTGACACTCCGATATTGTGAACTGCATCCCGATGCCGAGACATGTAATGAGGTCACAATTTATCATCTCAACAGCATCCAATAAATATTTGCGTAATGGTCAATTTTTATTAAATTCTCTTTGAGTGCACATGAGAGGACCCTAATCAATGAAATTTAGCAATTTGCACAGCAAGTGCTGCCATGAACACAATCGAACTACTTTGTAGAGAAAGCTTGAAAGACAAAATTAATTAAAATTCAAACTTACCGTTTTCTTCTCTGTTGTTTATCCAACGATACGATGGTCTCGGTTGCTGTTTTGATCGCATGATTCAGAAACTTTTTGATTTCCACCTTCTTCAATTTCGCAGTCGACGTTTATCTGCAAGACACAGAGAAAGAGAGACAATTTAATTATGATGACTTTAATCATCCATCAAGTGCAAATATTTTCTTTATGGAGATTCTCAGCTCTTTGAGGGCTGTCAGTTGAGCAGCAAAAATATTGCTCTAGCATGATTGCGAGTCATTAAAATTTCATGCAATTTGGTCGGAGAAATTTTGACTCTAACCAATTAATTTTATTTTATTTGTGTTGCCTCAAAAAAGTGCAAAAATATTAAAAAGTTCTTACAGCGATCAAGATTGATTTATTGTCGACATTTTAGGCACTCTGAAATGCGATATTCGAGTGATTATGTGCGATTTAATCATTTGAGCGTTTCTCTTCGTGTGCATGCTCGAATGGCACTGCGTACGTAAACAAGACAAACTGTTTGCAATGTGGAAAAGTATCGATGTATGATAAACACATTTTTTTATAATTTATGAATTCAGTTCTCACACAACAACAGCGAGAAATGCATCGCAGCATGAAAATGAGTCATTTCATATAAATTTGCAATGACATGATGACGAATGTCCAGCGACATCTATTTTTAATGACATCAACTTCACATCATTGAATTATTTTATTCTCGAGACTCTTTTAAGATTGTCACAAAAAAAGAATATTTTCTTAGAAAAATTTCACATTTTGAGAACTGAAAATGTTCACTTGGTGTAGATGAAGATTTATTGCTGCCGCTTTTGACTCCCATCATCATATGGTGAGAATTTTTTTCCTTTTCTATGCCTGCATGTGTGTAAATTTTCTCTCTTCTTTTTTCCGCCACGGCAACAACAACAACAAAAACTGTGCCGAGTGCACTTCTACGCGACTTCTATGCGAAGTGTAAACACGCGAAAAATTCCCCAATAAATAAATCATGCGTCAACACAAACAATAAAAGCAAGAACAACGTGGAGTGAAATGTTTTCAATTTTTGCCGGCTTTTTTTCCACGAGTGTGCGAGATTATGTAAATTGTTCTTTATGACGACGTACACGATGTCGAGCTATTAAGTGAGCGATAGAATGCACTCGAGTTCATTCTTCGTTTAGCACTGCTCATCACACTTCCATGCAATCGACAAAAAGATGTGAGATGAGAAGCACATGCGATGCGGACAGAAAGATTTCGGCTTCGGTCATAAAGCATTTTCTCGTCACTCACTTCCGCCTTCGTTTTTCCTCTCTCTCCTCTCACAAATCATTGAAATTCTCTTAAAATATCTTCGCTTTTCTAAATTTCCCCACTCGCAAACTCTCAAAATATGTTCAATAAATTTTCCACTCTCTTTTACAAATTTTTATCGTGCGATCAAAAAAAAAGAGAGAAAAATTAATTTTATCATGTTGAAGAATTAAGAAAAATATTTCTGCCAATAAAAAAAAGACATCAATCTGAATTAAAAGCAAATGCGCGAAAGAAAAATGTTTAAAATGACATAAAAAATTTGAATATCGCTCATGTCAGAGCTGTGGCTGTTATTTTAGTTGGATATGAATGTGAGTGAGAGAAGATTGAATGATTTACAGTTGTCAAGATGCTCTAAAAATACTTTTTATGACGCGATATCAAAATGTGTGCAATGTGCTCGACTCTGTGGCGGGTTTAATGGGTGTTGATGACCAATTTATGATGCTTTATTGCCTCAACATCTTTGAGTGCTTGCCAGCCATAAATTAGTGATAAAAGTATTTAATAAATTTCAGCACTGAAAATCTCTCATTGAAATAAATCAAAATGGTCTTCATCATAAATGCGAGACGAAGAAAAAGAGAACATGGAAAAGTATTTTTTCTGCAAGTGTGTGTTACGCTTTAAGGTAGCAGCAGGGTGCATGAGCTGAACATGAAACGACTCTGAAATAAATTTCATATTTACAGAATTAAACGAATTTCATAATCAATCACTTCCTTCTCATGTCTTTTCTGCTGCTTCTTTTACTTTATCCACCAAACATGCACGAGATGAAGGTTCATTACTTGATATGCATACACATAAATTGTGAGTGCATGCAGCAATCAATTTCAAGTCGATTCGTAGAGTCATGAAATGAACATAAACAGCCACATGGAAGATTTTTCACATATCGTTCTGTGATCATTTTTCTTCTTCTCTGTTTTACAACTTCTTTAGGTATCGTCATAGTGCTTTGTGTATAAGTGAGTACTTAATATGCTAATTTATTTGCTCGACGACATGAAATACTGGTTTCCATCTAATGCCCATTAGCAATCAATCGATGTCACATCTTGACAGCGTCCATTACTGTTCGTCGACCGAGAAATATGGAAGAAATCATAAAGTTGAGCTTGTAAGTTATTAAATGAATTTATAATGAGCGAAGAAAGAGTGAGATGTGAGTGAGTATGGCTTGTGCTTGTACATGTATGTATCAGTTCTGTCCGATTGGTCGTTATTATTGAAATTCAATCATCCAATCAGATCATTAAAACTCTTCTTTTTCTTGCCTCTTTTGCTGCTTACAATTCTCATTTTTTTAAGAGTTATGTGCTGAATAAAAAGAAGTGAAGAGAACAAAAAGGAAAAGGAGAAGAAGACGAGAAGAAGATTTATGAGCGTTCCAGAGCTGTGTGATGTGTTCTGCGTTTAGTTCACTTCACTCCATGCTATTCTCTCTCTTTCTAATTAAATCAAGTTTCGATCAGCAGCGAAAAATCATGAAATAATTTGATAAAAATCTCCGCGCGATGCTGTGAACATGCAAAGTGTCCATTATTTCCTTCGTCGTTTCATTTCTGCACCAAATCCATGTAAATTATTATTTTACATCGACATTCGACGACAGTAGAGCGAGGCATACACAAGAACAGAGAAAATCAGCTAAAAAGTAACGAAAAAACGCGAATTGTGCAGTCAATCGCTTCATGTTTATCTCTCTGCACACACAGTCGAGATGCTGTTGCATTTTTAACGTCTTTCGAGTGCGCGATATGAACACACACACATACAGCAGCAGGCAGGCAGGCTGTGGACGTCCATAGGAGAGTGAACTGAAATTGCAGCAAGTTGCAGAAGAAACTTGTTTAGGTGGACGTGCGAGATCGCGAAGTGGAGTGCGGATTGAAGTGAGATGAGGTGACATTCGAGGTAAAAATTCTTATTTATGGTCACTTTCAGAATTCAAGTTCTCTCACTGTTAGCTCTCATTTAGCAGAGAATACATATTGTGGACTTTTTGATGACGATCATCATGAAGGGAAAAATATTGAATGATGACAATGAACCAGAATGAAAAAATTATTTTGTGTCACACTGCGAGCTTCTTCAACCCAATCAGAAAAAAATTGTCTTCGATGTCGCTCTCCGATAAAATTCAAATTATTTCACAAAATCGAATAAATTATCTCGGGCGGCAGCAGCGCTGCTTTCTTATGGTCGTTCGCTTCATTCCTCATGTGAGATTATATTTCAACTTTATTTAGCATTTTTTTCCTCGCACCAAATGAAACTGGTTCTCTTCTCGATGAAGACGATTTTTTTGGGGATTTTTAGCCAATTTAAAAAATGCTACTTCAGACTAATTAGCAGATTTGCATTTTAATAGTTGACATCTCTCGATCATAATTTGAATTCATCAAAAAAAATATTTAGCTTGTGACTGCGTCAATAACTTTCAATTAAATGCAATTTAATTTTAATCAATTAGTCGCAATTAAGAGCTCACAAAATCATAACTCAACGAACGCCAGCACATTTTTATTTTATTTTTTTTTACAAAATGTCGACGATTCAAGATTAATGGCATTCCATCTTGGACTACACACTCACATCACACACAACTCACAGTCGTCATATTTTATTTTATTTATTTAGGGTGAATTCATTTTCATTACGAATTTAACTTTTTTGAGGCAAACACATGGCTCGATCGATTGAACTGAAAAACAAAATTAATTTTCTCATTTTTTAATGACATGCAAAAAATTATTTTTATACAGCTGCACTCGCCGACGATAAAAAGACTTCTTACCTGAATGAGAAAATTGCACAAAATTGAATTTTTAAATTTTCTTATTCCATTTTGTTGTTGTTGACTGCAGTTGAAGACGCTTCTCATGGCCAATTAAATTTCTAGCTCGAATTTTTTTTTGCTTCTCTTCAATTATTTTTGTGAGTTGATTTTTGAAATCATTTCTCTCTTCTTCGCTTCTTTGTAATTAGTTGAGTTTGTGTATTGTGCTCGCTCAAATTATATGATTCAATTACCGAACAAATTTTTATTAATTCACACCAATTAATTATTTTTCATCTTCACTCTCACTTGCCGCTTAATGTGAGTGGAAATAACTTTTTAGAGTGTGTTTCTGTCTTGTCTTAATATTTTTCTCGTTTGCCGAGCTAAAAATAGCTTCTTCTTTTTGATTCAGAAGTTTGTTTTATTTTTACAATTTCCTTAATGATTTAATTCACATATCAAAATTATTTTCACATTTTCTTCTTCTTCTTTTTATCTCATGCTTAGCATATGATCTCTGTCTCTGTTTCTATTTTGTTGATCAGTGCAGCGCACAAAAATTATATTTAATTTAAAACTTTTGTCCTGATTTTCACTAACTTTTTATGACGTCATTTGTTTAATAATTTTTCCAGATATTTTTTAAATTAATATCACAACAATTTTAACTTTTTTCGTATAGCTTTTTTTCAATTATTTAGAAATTAAAGTTTTCAGTCGTAATATTTTTCTATTTCTATTTTAATTGCGGCCTAAAATCAAAAAAATATTTTTCTTCGATCGGAAATCGCAAAATGATTTTTTACTCGGCCCGTCTTGTACACCTGTGATGACTTTTTTCTTTGAATCCGCGCGCGAGACAGTAGAGTAGAAGTCTCTCTCGTCAAACAAAAAAACACTGACTAAAAATATAAGAAATGCTGCATGCTTTCCGGCAAAAATCAATTTACAGCGATTTCTGTGAAGCATGCACACATACAGCCGAGGGATGCGAGCGAGAGGAGAAAAACATTAACATTTGAGTGCGCATGGAGTGTCGAGAGTGTTTGTGTTGATAATGTTGTGCAACTAATACAACCTTAAATAGTCAGCAGTCACTTCCACTACATTCGCACTCATTAAGCGGTGGTAGCAGTGGCAGTATTTGTAGAAAATTTCTTCTTCTTCTTTTCGCCACTGCCAGAGAACTGAAACAATTGCTGTGTATGGATATAATTGAATTTTTTGCTGCTGCATTCTTCACTGCTCTGCTTTCCTCTCTCACTTCGTACGCTATTCAAATGTCACTTACTTTTTCGCGAGGTCTTTCTCGGGTTGACATGTAAAGGTGGAGCAAATCAGATTCTCTCATTTGGCTAAACTTAAACTCGAGCTGCAATGCAAGACTTTACTCTTCATTCGATAAGGCCTTTTTCGTTAAATCGCTTGTTGATCGACCACCATTTTATTTTACTTTATTTTATTTTGCAGTCCAGAAAGAATCGAGAGGGATTCAATTAAAAGTCGCACAGTTCCTCAACCGTGCCGTATATAAGAGAATCAATTTATATGGAAGGAATTTTACGACTCCAAAATCGATATCGATTTAGCATTGTTATTGCTGCTGCTGCTTTCATTCTTTCTTGCTCCTCAGCATTTTTATGACTTTTTAAGTGTCTTGAACTTTGCTATTTTCTTCTTCTGTCCTCTTCTTATTTTTTGACGGTGGCGAAAAACACTTGTTCACAAATAATGCAGAAAAGTTCGTTATTTTTTTCAAATTTTTCACACATCAGAAAATTAATTTCGTTCCCATAACTCACTGTGATTTATTACAAATGAAATGGCGCGTAGAAAAGATTTCCATCATGTCGGCTTCACTCACAAATCATAAAACATAATAGAAGGGTCAGTCGCACCCTAAACATGAAATCTCATTTCACCCTCTGTGTGATCAAAATTTAGACATTTGCAGCTCAAGATGGCAAAATTGAAATTTGCATGAATAATTTTCAGTTTGTGTGCAAATATTTTATTTAATCGATTTATTAGCAGAAGCAAAATTACACAGCTGAAAGTTAGTGTTGCTCTTGCGGTTTTCATTTCACCTTAAGAATAAAATTTATTTATTTGAGGCTCCTTTTAAGTTATGTCGCACATTTATTTTTATTATTATTTCTTAATACAAAAACTCTCGCACTTCTCACAATATTGAATATTCGCCATTGAATTCAAATTTGGGATTTTTATGAGGAATAGACATGCGACAGAATTTTTTATATTTTGGAAATGGATATGAAAAAATATTCAGCAAAAATAATTTTAAACATTTCAAGTCGTTGACAGAAAAAGTTATTGAACAGTTTTTGAGATAGAAGCGAAAAGTGATGGCAAGATTTTTTTTCTCTTCCCATCATGCGAAACCAAATATCGGCTCAGTGGTAATTTTTCAGGTTTTTGACTTCTTTATAATTGCTTATAAAAAATCGTGCCTCAGAATTTTTCATTCTCTTTTTTGTTACTTCTCCATCATCCGCATTCGGAACATTCGCATTCAATCTTGAAGAATTTTTAATTGAAATTGAGTTGAGGAAAGAAGAAAAAGAAAATTAATGTGCAACGATCATGGATGAATGTGTATCTAAAGCAATTAACATAAATCATCTCCGTGCTCATTGTGACGGATTCATTGCAGCAGTTAATATTATTTGCATCGTTGTGCATTGCACATTGGTGTGTGGGAGTTCGATGAATTCGCAAATTGCTCTCGTTTACAAGGCTTCTCATGTACCTCACAATTGCGCCTTATTCTCTTTCCATACTCGGCACTTCTTCATGACGTTATCGACACTTACTGCTCATTCAAGATTTCTCTCTAAACACACACACACACATTTTGCACTTTTCATCCTTGGAATGTCCCTGAAAAGAAGAAATTGTGTAAAAACAGCATGAATTCATGTGACACTTCCTTATTTTTGCATTAAAGCATCGCAAAAAATGTAAAGAAGAACTTTCTATTTTGAGTTTAGTAAAAATTTAGCAAAAACATTTTTTTAGATTTTTTTCTCATTTGTAAAATCCTCGAGAATAATTTTTTATCAGTCTAAAAATTTCACATTGACGGTAGTGACTCGAGATAGTGTGAACATGAGACTCACACAAACACCATCATCACTCTTTTCATCTGTGTTGATGCATTTCCCGGCATTTTCATCTTCGAGTGATTTTCTTTTTCTGTCTGTGTTGATTTCCAGCTAAGCTTGATATCAAAACTGTTTTTTCGTCTCTTTGAAATTTTCTTTTCTTCGCAAAAACATGTCAAAACTGACACGAAATGAAGGAGGAGCGAATCAAAAATCCGAGAAAGTTTTTTCAGTGAAAAAATTAATTTTCGATATTTTTTCTTAAAATTAAATTTTTAATCAATCAAAAAATAATTTTTTAAAACTTTTTTCTGCATATTTAAACGAGTTTTGAGCAGTGCTGATGTCAATCTAATGTTTGATGCGACACATTCGCTTCGAGTATTTTTCTTTTCTCTCCTGCTCTGTACGTTCGTTTGTGATGTGATGTGAAGCATTGACGAGCAAGAGCAAATTATGAAACGCCTTCGAAACGAGGTGGAGCTATGAAAAATAATAAAAGCAACAATCAACATATTTCTCTATGCTTCACAACATTGAAGCTTCACTCGCTTGACATTTTCTTCCTTTTATTTTTCGCTATGAGGAAAAATCTCGTCATAAATTTTGATATGACATCAAATTTTTTTGACATTTTGAATAAAATTTCTATTTTTAAATTTCAAATTAATTTTTGGCCACTTTTTCATTGATAAAGTCATTCACCCTTAAAGTAAAAATTTTTGTGAGATATTTTTATTCACACACATGCAAGCAGGTACCCGTCGACACACAAACATGCGAGGAGAGAATTTCATTCACATATGGACTCGTAGAACAACAGCGACGTTTTAATTTTCAAGATCAAGCGAGAGCCGCCACTCACTTAGTCACTTGTGTACTCTACATTTTTCATGCAGCCTAAAACATTTTTAAATGCGCAATTTTTTAGCTGAGCTAAAATCAGGAAAGTGAGAAGAAAGCATGAAAAGGACATTAAGAGGGTGAAATTCGTCTATAAGTGGAAGAGAGAACATAATTCAGAGTCTAAGACAGGACGACTGTAATAAATCTGTCAAAAGACTGCTTGCTTGGGTTTATATACTTTCACATACACACACACACACACCATCTTAAGACTGCTCAGTGGAAATTCTTCATTTCTTCTTTCACATTTCTTTACGGTCTCCGGAATAAAGTTGAGAAAGGCCTGCTGCTGTTTCGTAACTCTAGAAATGCATCATGCGGCCTGCATAACGTTACACAATATAACATAATAGTTTTTCGAACAGAAATCATTCTGACATTTTGAGGATTTATGACGCTTTTATCAAACCCAAAGAGATTTCTTCCACTTTTTTCACATGAGAGAATTGAAAATGTCACAAAAAGAATGAGGTTTGTCGGTTTGCCAGATAAAAAATTGATGAGTAAAAATATTTTAAAAATTTAGAATTTAAAAATTATTTTTTGCGATTGTTCTTTAATTAAATTAGTATTTTTCAAATCAAAAAAAACATCTAAGATGTTCTTAAACTCGTAATAATAATAATAATGCGTTAGATTCTATTCAAGTCACTGTTAATAAGCCGCCTCATATGCGATGTCTTCAATAATTAATTAAATTTTTCTTCTTTTGTTCCTTTTACCTCATCTTCTTTAGCTCTCATTAAGCAATAAATCATAAAATGAGCTAACAATTAAAGCTCATCATCGTCGTATTGATGAAATATTTCCTTCTTATTACATCGCATGGTTTTTGTTGAGCGACCGTGAGAGAGACATTCGATTGGTGCCATGTCAATAAAAATTATTCGTAGCTCTTCCATTTATCACTCTTTTCATGAAACTTGTCTAAAGATTTTTTTATGGCACTCTTGGGCATTTTACTTCATCTTCTTCTTTTGCTTGATTCCTTTTCATAAAGCAGCAACGTTAAGAGCAGCGGATGAAGAGAAAAGAAGAAAACAGATGAAGAATAAAAAATGAAATAAATCAATCATAGATAAAAATCATTGACTGGATTCCATTTTGAGAATTATGTTTGAAGTTTTACATTTTGTGCATTTGAGAATGTCTTGAAGCTATTGCCAAGCTACTATCGAAGTTATGGCTCTTGCCTTGCGAATTATTCTGAACTTCCAAATAAATTTCTTCCTCACAGCAGTACCATGGCTTGAGTCGGTCTAATTTATTACATTAAATATCGATTTTCCATTTTTCTTATCGAAAACTCACAACTACGACCAGTAAAATAAAAAGTATAGTCAAGTCAGTAAGAAATAAATGAGTGTGTGTGTGTGTGGAATTTAAAGGCAACAAAATAAATTTTATTCATGAAATTTCACTATCAGACGTTGAGTGATCTTCTGAGCCCAAAAACATCAACATGATTTTCCGCCACTTTCATGCCAACCCTCAGAATTCTCTTTTAAAATTCATGAGCCACACACAAAATTTCTTCCATCTTTCTCGAAAAAAGGAAAATCGATTTCGTTATTTTCATGCTGCATAAAAAGATATAAAGAAAGTTTTTCCTCCATTTAGATGGATGAGTTCATGAATGGCAGATGTAGAAAGATCCTTCAAGATTTAAATTACACATTCAAAGTTATTGTGGTGTGTGTCTTGAATTGCAAATGTACATCATGCGAAGACATTTTTAAAAGTCTCTTTCACTCTCGGATGTTTAAAAAAACAAGGGTGGCAGAAATTCATTTTTTATCACAATGAGTTTCACTGTTACACTGTGGTGTAGTCTTACTGCTGTGTGCGGAGATGAGATGGAATGATAATAATGGCAGAATAACTCAAATTGATGAATTATATCGTCGTTCTCATTCTCTCCATGCCTCAATTGTGTTGAGGGTATCATTTTGTGAAGAAAAACATTATTTTTAATTTCCATCGTAAATTTTTTGCCACCCTCTCGAGCTCGCCCGCTTTTTTCGAGTCATTTCTTTATGAAAAGGGAGAAAACTTTTTTTTTCTGAGGCAAGGCAATGAGGAGAAGTGAAAAGGAAATATTTACGGCAGCTACAGCAGGATGATGGAGCAGAGTAAAAAACTCATCTCGAGCCAGTTTTCCTTCACTACCACCAACGTCATTGTTCTTCATCACTTGCTTTTGTGAACTTTTAAGCAAAGAAAAAAAGGTGCGTAATAGCTGACATCGATAGCGCACCAAAGAAAAATCGATTAACCATTACTCAAGTCTGACGGTAATTTATAAAAAGGGAGAGGGCGAAAAGTTGAGTCCATTGGAATTATTTTTTTTGTGAGGAATTAGAAATAATAAAAATTTATTCATTTTGATGTGTGCCTCACATTGTAGCAAAGCATATGTAAAATAGGGTTTGAAATGGGGTTGAGTTTAATTTCCAGTTAATCTGGTTTGAGTTATGAATCTTAGTTTGGAAGGGTTGTTTCTGAAATGTTTATGGTAATTGCATACAATTTCTTTCTCATAATGTGACAAACACTTGCTACAATCCAGCATAACTCATCGTCATATTTTTATGAGATTTTTTAAAATAAAATGTTTCAAAGACAAAATGCAGACAGACAAAGTCGATAAAATTGAAATTACTTGGAACATTTTATTCTCAATCGCAGCACGCTTTGTGAAAATTTCTCTCAAAAAAATTGTAAAGACAAAAATTGAGAGAAAATTTTCTCACAAACGAAAAAGAGAGAAAGATTTTTTGAGGGGAAATTACACATGAGAGCGAAATAATGTTGGTTGTGCCTCGATACATGCGATTGACATTGATTTCCTTTCATCTTTTCACTCAAACCCGAGAACGAAATCGGATAAGCGCCTTCCATCAAAAATTTGTCAGTTGCATGTTCAAATGCTAATTATCTCAATCAATTTGACGATATATTTTGATCTTGTAGACTGCATGAGTGATTGATTGAAATGTAATGAGATTATTTTCTCTCTTTTTTGCCTTATCGCTCAATTGCAACTGACACATGATTGACACATGAAAGGCTTTTCACTTTTCAACCACATTTTAACAAACAACTTTATTTGAATTTTTCAGCATGGTGACATCACTTGAATTTTTAACCTGAAATTATTCTCAGACACAGCTTTTTAAATAATCTCTTGATGTGCTCTAATAACTGCATGACATGCATGTTTCTAATAAAACAAACAAAGCAACGTCAAGAGATGAAACAAGCCTAATATTTCACGATAATATGCTCAAGAGCATAAATCACAAAAGAAGCAGGCAATGGATTGTGAAAATTCTTCCTGTTTCATGCACACACCGACATCATCATCATCATCATATCATACACGTTGCACTTTATTCATAGTCAGCCTAAGCACTCTCCTAAATATCTATGAATGAATGATGCAAAAATCACATAAATTTTACAGACAACAACTATGATGATGATGATGCGGCTGCGGTTGGATGGAAATGAATGAATGAGTGTTAGCAACAGCAATTGCAGTGGAGCCTCGTTCGAAAACCAAATAAACACCAAAATCTGTCATCATCTCTCTCTGGCAGCGTAAACGGGAGGATGGCAAAACTGTCGCATAAAATCACATAAATTTCATGTTGATTATCAGTGAAACTTTTACACGAAATTGCATTCTGACACATGTGAGAGAGTGAGGGCGAAACATGATTTACACCGCAGAGCTTCGTCATCAGCATAATCTGAGGAGGATTTTATAGAAGAAAAAGTTTTTAAGGTAAAATTGTGTGTTAATTTCCATCATAATGTTTATGAGTAAATTTTCGCCAGCAAAATTTGTAGTTGAAGAAAGAAATGGAAAATCGATTTTGGGGAAAATTGGAAGTTGTGCCCTTCTTATGATTCACTTTCGGAGAGAGAGGAAATAACAATAACAGTAACAATAAATAAGAATGGGAAAATTTATTCAGTTTTCGTTTTATTTCCATCATATTTTCTTTCTCACTGCTGCTGTTCTCTTTTTCTTTCTTTTTTGCCAGCACTCAGCTCTTGATGATGTCGATGTTGGTGCTTCTTATTCCGTTATTTATGACAATTTTGAAAATGAGAAAACTGAACAGAAAAATAGCTCATTATATTTTATGTTATCGATAAAATTTTATTAGATCTGAATAGTCGAACAGCAGCAGCATGGCTAAGCTCACACAACTCTCACAAATAAGACGAACTGGAGAAAGTAGTGAAAATTTATTTGCGATGTGGAAAACATCTCGGTGGTACAATCAAAAAATGGAGCGGAAAAAAGGAATCATAAGGACGTGATGGATTCGACAAAGTGTTTGTTTAACTGAACTGACTCGATTTAGTGCACAAACAAGCAACGACTGTTGTCACGGGAATTAAAATTGCCTTCATTTCATTTTCTTGTCATATCGAGAGCGAAAGATTTCTTTTGATGGCTGCAACTTGAGCACTTTGCAGCACAAAGTCATAAAACAAGGTTTTTGCATTAATTTTTGATGCAGTTTGTATGCAAATGAGTCGCTCAAAATAAAAGCAAAAATCTCAACTTGTCGTCAGTGCCATTCGAAGACAATTTCAGACTGAAAGAATTTTTCAATAACTTTTCTTGAAATCAGAAATGCGTAACAAGTTTTTCGTTCAAATGTGAAAATGTGAAGGCGGATGCTTCTTGTGAGTGACAGCATCTCCGATGGAAAATTTCTTCAAGAGTGTCATCGTCATGTCGCTGCTGCAAGGATATCGCCACAGGACTCCATTTAAATGTCACATTATGTCATGCAACTCACGAGTAGCTGATAACTCGAATGAATTTTTTCTCCTCGAAGAAAATCTTCAAATGTCAAAAGGTGGTGAGAGAAAACATTGAGTGCGAGTGGGTGATATGTGAACTTGCCATGAAA